>OX465599.1:139892500-141142500 GCA_950022295.1 Bromus sterilis | reverse complement strand
TCCTAATCGAAGGTACGCTACCACAAGACGCGGCCGAAGCACGACACATCAGCCGACGATCCAAGGCGTTCACGGTGATCAACAAACAGCAGCATCACCCAGATACTCCAAAGGTGCATCGACGAAGAGGACGGCAAAACCCTACTTCTTGAAATCCACGAAGGCACCTGCGGGCACCATGCGAGCAGTCGAGTACTCGTGTCCAAAGCATTCTGAGCCGGGTTCTATTGGCTCACAGCCATGAAAAAACGCAGAGGAAATCGTGCGACGTTTTGTCGCCTGCCAGAAATTCGCCAACAGGCTACACGCTCCCGCCTCAGAGCTCAAGACCATACCACTATCCTGGCCGTTCGCCACCTGGGGACTCGACATGGTGGGCCCACTCAAGAAATCATCAAAGGGCGGAAGGACACACCTGCTCGTCGCAGTCGACAAGTTCACTAAATGGATAGAAGAAGTGCCCATCACCAGCTCCACAGCCCTCACGGCTGTCAACTTCATCAAATCGATCATCTTCCGGTTCGGAGTGCCACACAACATCATCACGGAAAACGGCACGAACTTCACAGCCGCAGAATTCCAGAACTTTTGCGAAGAACTGGGCATCAAGATCAATTACGCATCAGTCGCGCACCCGCAGTCCAACGGCCAAGTGGAAAAAGCAAACGACCTTGTATGCGGGGGAATCAAGAAGCGGCTCCTCGCACCACTCGAGAAAGCCGCCGGCAACTGGGTAGAAGAACTCCCCGCGGTACTATGGAGCCTATGAACTACACCAAACACCGCGACCCAGTACACACCCTTCATCATGGTATACGGGGCAGAGGCAGTACTACCACACGACTTCAAGTTCGGAGCACCTCGGGTCACCGGGTACGAAGAAGAAGAAGCAGAAGAAGCATTACAAGATGACAAAGATATAGCTGACGAAGCAAGAGATACAGCCCTGGCAAAATCAGAGGGGTACCAGTACAAGCTACGCACCTACCAAAGTAGTCGCTTGTGCACTAGAACCTTCAACAAAGGTGACCTAGTCCTACGGCTGATACAAGAGAAGGTCCATAAACTTTCCCCCCAATGGGAATGACCATTTATAGTCTCAAAAGTCATCGGAGGTGGCGCCTATAGGCTGAAGAACCCGAAGACAGACGAGGATGTGGGTAACCCATGGAACGTAGCAAACTTGCGACTGTTCTATCCATAGTCCTCATCGGTCAGACAGGACTGGCAACTCATGTAGCCGCTCGACCGCAATAAAATAAATGTTGCCCAAATACTGCCATCTCAAAGCACTCGGGGGCTCGAGCACCCACTCCCCCGAGAGACGCTATCATCGCCTACGCGATCTTAACCAAAGCACTCGGGCTCTTAAGAATAAAATCCCCCCGAGAGACGCTATCGCCTACACGACCTTAACCAAAGCACTCGGGGGCTTAAGCATAAAATCCCCCCGAGAGACGCTATTGCCTACGCGATCTTAACCAAAGCACTCGGGGGCTTAAGAATAAAATCCCCCCGAGAGACGCTATCGCCACTTAAGCGATCTTCACCAAAGCACTCGGGGGCTTAAAGCATAAAATCCCCCCAAGAGACGCTATCGCCACTTAAGGGATCTTCACAAAAGCACTCGGGGGCTTAAGAATTAAAATCGCCCCGAGAGACGCTATCTCCACTTAAGCGATCTTCACCAAAGCACTCGGGGGCTTAAGCATAAAATCCCCCCGAGAGACGCTATCGCCACTCAAGCGATCTTTACCAAAGCACTCGGGGGCTTAAGCACAAAAACCCCCCCGAAAGACGCTATCACCACCTACGCGAGCTCACCTTAAAAACTCGGGGGATCAGGCATAAGCATTCCCCGAGACACGCTACGGCCCTATTCAAAAACACCAGGTTAGCAATCTTCAAGTGTTCACCCGGACGACAAACAACCAAGACTCGGGGACTACTCCAGAGTACGAAAAGTTTTAAGCCTACATTTGACTCTACAACTCAAACATAGCCTCGGGGGCTACTCCCATCGGGAGCGTTGTCGCGCACCCGGTAGAACACACCAGAAAGTTAAAGTCGGAGAATCACGGGAGGAGTCGAATACATTTCATGCTATCAGATGGAGTCGAAGACATCTCGCGCTATCAGATGGAATCGAAGACATTCTGCGCCATCAGAAAGGAGTTGAAGACAGTGCATCACCACAGACAAAGGAAAAAAAGGAAGCTAGCAAAGGATGTGAATGACATAACAAAAGGGTGAAGTTCGACTTATTTGTTGATGCTCCACCAACTTCTTCTCCAGCTGCAGCTGCACGCCTTCTTCTCCGGCTGCACAGCTTCTTCTCCGAGTTCCCGGCGAAGATGAGGTCGCCTCTAGTTCTACAAGGTCGCTTGGCGCGCCCTCTTGACCGACGGCTTAACGTCGATGTCCTCTTCGGAGCTGATGGAGACGGCATCACCACGTGAGGAGTCCCTAGAAGAAGAAGCCGTAGAAGATGCAGGTGTGGGACCCCTCGACCTTGTGGAGCTGTCACAGCTCGACTCCTGCCAGTGCGGATCCATGCTATTGCCGCTCGGGTCGAACGCGCGGACAGTGACAGTGCTTTCGCCGTCAAAACGATAACTGAGCATATCGCCATCTCGCAAATTCAATCGTCGAGCAAAAAAACTCCAACCAGAGGCAAGAAAAATCAAGTGGGAGCTATCAACCTCCAAGTCAACATAAGAAGGAGATCGACAGCTCCCTTGAAGATGCAGAAGCAAGCCATCTAAGCCACGTTCAGAGACAATGGCGGAAAAAGAAGAGGGAAGAAGAACGCGATTGGCACTCTGGCCACGAACGCGTAAAAGAAAATCATAGCGCCAGAATCCCTCCTCCATAGGAGAAGAGGAAGGCATCGGCGCCGTACCATAGAGACCAACACGGCATGAGCGTGCTGTACGGCCACCACGGCCACGACGAACACAACCACGACTAACACCTCGCCTGGGAACCATGAGAGGAAGAAGAGAAGAAGGAAGAGGCAAAGCAGCAAGCTGGATAGAGGCGAAACGCTGTGGAAGATAAAGGCTTATTTATAGAACAAAAATCTCCCAGCACAGAGAAGCCAAGACGACGGCAGAAATTAATTCAAAGACCAAACGTCGCAGACGTCTCAGATTCCAAGACCAAGATGCTTTCCCACGGGACGCACTGTGCGTGAGACGCGTCAATTCACGCGCGTTTCCAACGCGCGTATCGGAAACTCAACCAGCGCCTGCCGCACGCCAGAACGGTCATCATTATGACCGGTCATGAAGACGTGACGGTTCACTGGCGGAGCATCCATGACAGCCATCAAACAGAGGAATCGTTATCCTGACAAGCAGCGAAAAATACCAACAGATATCAAGAATGATTTCTTAAACACAGTTTTTAAAATATAATTAAACTCCCATAGGGAGAGTACCTGCTCAAAACCGAGCCTCAGGTGAGCAGCCGCCTAAAAGTCAGCAATTTTCTCGAGTGACTACTCGCACTCACGAGAGTCTCGGGTGCTCCCTCAACCCGACACAAGACAAACATGCATTCGCAAAGATCATACGGCGCTAAGAGTCTCCGGTGCTCCCTCACCTCAAGAGCCGAAACGGCATTCGAGTAACCACTCGCGAAGAACCCCTTGCCGGAGCACTCGAAACAAAGCGCCGCGGGTGAATAAGTGAACAGCTCGCTTGATGTTTTGTTCCAAGCGGGTGCAATACTATTAGGCTCCGCACCTCAAAAATACGCATTCCTGGGACACGACACACTGTGCCCAGATGCCACGCAAGATTAGCGTGTAGGTAAAACCCCGCTGTGAAGTTCGACCGGGCTGGGACTTGCCGAAGAGCGATTTCACTCCCAACCTTTTCCATGCGCTGCGCATGATAGAAAAAGTCGGGCGGAAGCGCCTTAGGCTATGCACATTACTGGCGGAAAATGAACACCGTAAGACCTGAAGCGGCAGGACTTTTGCTTGACACCAGTGTTCCAAGCTCACGTCGAGGGACGTGGGTTTCATTGGGCTACTGCGGTTTTTTCCACTAGCGTAATTCACCAAGGCTCGACCAGTCGACTCCTTGGGCCCTTTTAGCTTAGCATCCCTCGAAAATTTTTTTGTCGTGGCCACCAAACTTCCAGCGACCCACGGTTGTACCGCGCATACAAACGACCGAAAAATGGATGTACTCGAGTCCCTGCGCGACTCTTCGAGTCCCCCAGGCACTCGGGGGCTACTGACCAGGGGGTGACCCCACGATTCCTGTAGATAAGCCTACCCGGTGTCCCTGAAGATAGAAGGCCCATGGAGACCCGCCTTGGCCCGCTAGTTGGCACCGACATTGGAGTCTACGACTCACAAGGAAGGTGCGAAGACCTGTCGTACGGAGCAAGCTAGGGTTAGGAAAGCTTACCTATAAACGTAGATGAACTCCCCGAGACCTAGCCCAGTATATAAGGGCTAGGAGGGGCGACGCCAAAGGCATCCAATGTCATCTGTAACCCTAGCCTTGAGCGCTCCAGCCTTGGCATCCACTGTATTCGCATCTCCCTCATCAATAATATCGAGCAAGAACGTGTCCTCCTGTGTGATGACGAACTATCGTCCAACCTGTGCCTCTCATGACTAACCCAGGGTCCCTGACCATGGGATTTTCCGGGGTTGATCCCCGTGAGGGGGTGATTAACCTAAACTAATCGGGATCGCCGGAGTACGTTGACGGCGACCACTGGGCGTGGCGGAGGTTCGCCGGCTTGGGCTTCCCGGCTATCATTTGCCACGGGGACGCACCTCGTGCACGCCCGCACCACCTGAGCTACTCGAGCGTCACCGTTGAGGTCGCATGCAACAGCGGCGACCAAATCGGCAGCGGCCGGGCTCGGTGGAGATGAAGACGGTGGCAGAGAGCACGAGGAGGAGAACGAGATGGGGGAAAGGATGCGCAAGCTCACCCTAAGCACGACGGTGCGGCCAGGAGAGGCAAAGGAGTTCTGACGGCGATGAAAATTTTCTGCAACGCACGACGACCGGAGAGGAAGAAGACTGTAATTATCGACTCAAGTGGCTCTGGGCCTGCAATCTTCAGCTCGGGGACGATGCGGTTGACGGAGAGCTTGATGGACGCAGTGGAGCGGCTCAGGGTAGCCATTGTCCACGCAGGCACGACGTTGTGCTCTGCGGCGGTGCTCGGGTGGTGACGTATTCCGGTGAGGGAGAGCGAGCGGGTGACAGAGAGGAGGGCGAAATGGATGGTCACGATGAGGTACGTCTCCAGGCGTCCAGCGGCAAGGGGGTAGGGCCAGGGGAAGCAGGAGGTGGCCGTGGCTGCCATGCCATGGCCGCCATGCAGTTGCACGCGTGCCTAACAAGGGGAAGAAGATGACCTGCCCCTGGTGGGCTGGGCCAGGACGGCTGGTCCAGAAAGGTAAGTGGGGTTTAAGTTTTATGTCTTCTCTTTTATTTTATTTCTGTCTTTTTGTTATTCTCTGGTAAATATATACCATAGCATTTTATTAATGGCTCAAAACTTTTATATTGACTTAAATGGCATATAGTTAGCCACTTCCAAAGTATGTGTATTTTTTAAATTAAAAATATTTGAATTCAAATTCAAATAGGTTTTACATTTAATTTCCAAGGCCTCTTTGGACTTTTTGAAAAATCAGAGAGCATGGGATTGAATCCCTTTCACTTGATATGTGATCACACTTGAATAAATTTTGGAAGAAAATTTTAAGATGGCCATTGAATAAATTTGTTTGGAAGGGTTTCCTTCTCCCATTTCAATTTCTTTTGAAATTTTTGACATGATGCAAGTGACACGCTAACCATAGCACATACCTAACAGAGGGTTGTGACAACTCGCCCCCACTCAAAAGAATATCGTCCCGAGATTCAGAAGTCATCGGAAGGAAGGTGGGGTACTCGGCACGGAGACAGTCTTCTCTTTCCCATGTGGCTTCTTTCTCGGAGTGGTGTGACCATTGCACTTTCAAAAACTTGATCTTATGAAGACGTGTGTTACGCTTTCAGGAATCAAGAATACGAACGGGGTATTCTCGATAAGAAAGGTCTTCTTGGAGATCAAGAATTTCATGGTCGACTTCACGGATGGGGTCCTTGAAGCAACGCTTGAGTTGTGACACATGGAATACATCATGTACTCGGGAAAGGTGCGGGGGTAGTTCAAGTTGGTAGGAAATTCTCCACGTTTAGCAAGAATGCGGAAAGGTCCAATGTAATGTGGGGCCAACTTGCCTTTGTTATCGAAGCATTGGGTTCCCTTCAGAGGACTAACCCGAAGGTAAGCCTTCTCATCCGGATTGTAGCTCTCTTGCCTATGATGACGATCATAGTAGCTTTTCTGACGAGACTGGGCGGCTTTCAATTGATCATGAATGATTGGAACTTGCTCTTCTGCTTTTTTTATCATATCCGGTCCAAAGAATTGTCTTTCACCGTTTTTTGACCAGTTTAGGGGTGTTCGACATCTTCGACCATAGAGGAATTCAAAAGGAGCTATGTTCAGACTAGATTGGAAACTATTGTTATAAGAAAATTCGGCAAATGGAAGAGACTTCTCCCAATTCTTTCCGAATGAGATAACACAAGCTCTGAGCATGTCTTCGAGAATTTGGTTAACCCTTTCAACTTGACCTCTAGACTGGGGACGGAAAGTTTTTCTAAAGGAGAGATGAGTTCCTATAGCATTCTGAAAACTTTCCCAAATTCTAGAGGTGAAAAGGCTACCTCGATCAGAATTGATTTCCAAAGGAGCACCACGAAGAGACACGATCCTAGAGACATACAAGTCCACTAACTGGCCAGCAGTTATAGACTCACGAACACGAAGGAAGTGAGAAACTTTGGAAAGTCTGTCAATTACCACGAAGATGGCATCATTTCATTTCTGTGTTGTTGGAAAGCCAGGGATGAAGTCCATACCGACTTTGTCCCATTTCCACTCGAGAATAGGCAATGGTTGAAGAGTGCCAGCAGGTCTTTAATGTTCGGCCTTAATGCGACCACAAACATCACATTCAGCAATGAACTAAGCAATTTGTCGTTTAGTCCTAGTCCACCAAAATCTCTGGCGTAGATCTCGGTACATCTTTGCGCTACCGGGATGAATCGAGAGGGTAGTTTCATGGGCTACTTTGATAATTAGTTGCCTTAGATCCCTATTCTTAGGTACTAACAAACGATTTTCAAAGAATACCGTTCATTTAATATCTGTGGAGAAACATTTAGCAACTCTGCTAGCAATGTTATTCTAGTGGTTCGTGTGCTATGGTTTACTGTCCCTGGATGCTGTCAAATATGAGACGGAGACAACTGTTGTAGCTGCCATTGTTCAAAGATGCCCTATTACTTTTGCAATTTTTTTAGCTAGTAGCATTGCTAATAACGGTGCAAGATTTCCATCATGATTAGTCTAATCTAGAAGTAAGATTGTTGTTTGTGTGTTTGTTTGTTAGAACACCAGTTAAACACCTGGCCACAACTTCTGCCACCATCAATATATTTATCTACAAAAAATATTTATCAATGCCAGCATCCATCATCATGAGCCCTGTACTGTTGAGGGGCAGCAAGTACCCAGTCCAGTTGATGCGCAGCATCCTACCGACATCACCCTAGATACATCTCCTACACGCGGACCCATGACGAGAGCACAAGCACGCGCCATTGAGGCTAAGGTGAACTCGCTCCTTTCCGAACCATGCTTAAACATATGTGAGACTTGGGTGCTACCTCACGAGGACACACTATGGATCATCAGGTACCAAGGAGGCACCCAAGAAGAAGCCACATAACAAGGAAGGGACACGCAATGAGAAGAAGGACCGCAAGAGGCCGAACAGAAGGACCCTATCCAGGAGGATCCGGACGACCAGGTGCCAGGCCGAACCGTCCGGGGCAAGGCCGGACCATCCGGGCCAGGAGTCGGACATCCGAATAATTGTGATCCCGAAGCCCCCCTTCGGTTCGGACTGTCCGGGACGAGGCCGGACAGTCCGGGTCAGCGGCCGGACCGTCCAAATAATTACGGACCCGAGGACCCCCTAGGCCATAATTATTCGGTCCGTCCAGGACCCAGGCCGGACCGTGCGACTTGGTCAACGCGGCCAGATCTGAAACGGGGCTGCGGCCCGTGTACCTCTTCGTTTCGCATCTAGACTATAAGTACTCATCTTCCACCTCCGTTTTACGGTAGCTAAGAATTATCCAAAGACTTGAGAGCTTAGCTCCTACTTCCCCAAGGGAATTAGATCTCCTTGAGATCCTCTCAAGCCTTCCTCCTACCTCCTCTCCCCACTCATAGAACGAGAGGAACCCAATCCTATTCATAGAAGGAGAGGGAGACTATCAAGCTTAGCTCTTGTGGTGTATGGATCTTGTGATGTGTGGTATTTGGGAGTGGATTTGAGTGTTTATGTATTTGGATCTTGTTCCGCATTGTCTCTTGTGTTAATTGTGTTTGTGATCCCCTTTGTTCTTGTTGTTTTTGTGGATCCCCACCTCCAAATTGTGAAGATTGGGCCAAACCCTAGGCTTGCCCTACATCATTTGGTATCATGAGCAAGGTTGACACAATTTGGAGTCCCTCCCCCTCACCTTTCTAGCCAATTTTTTGTTTGTTCTTCTCCCAATTCGAAAATCCCCACAAAAATAGCCATACCCCAGATCTTGCAACTTGTTGGTTCTTGTGAATTTTTGTTGGTTTTGTTCCATGGATGTGGTGTTTTACTAGTGGATCTACCCCATTTTCTGTTGCTTTAGCCCCCACCAACGAATTTTTCCCCAAATTTTTTATTTTCACCCTCTTTTCTCTTTGAAGACCATCCTCAGATCCGCCCGCCCCGACCCCTCGGACCATCCGGGCTCAAGCCGGACCATTCGGACCACAGACCGGACGTCCGGGCTCGCCACCATCAACACCGACCACCCCCTCGATCCCCACACCGGAAGCAAGGCCGGTACCACTATTCTTCGTGAGGGTAAGGTGACGTGAGGTATAATTTCCGTCATAACCCCACCTCCTTGCAACTTCCAATGAGAGCCCATCTCCCTTTTGTGAACACCCTCCTTGTCCTATTGAGACTAGCTCTCCGAGTATTGCCGGATCTCACAACTTGTGCACCTTAGTAGTCTTACAATTGATATTCCATGCTTTACTCACCCAGTCATATAACAATTCATAGTGTTTCAAGTTTCGTGGTCAAAAGCGAGTGTCATTCAAAAAAAAAGAGAGAAAGCGAAAAATATATCAAAAGATTTTAAGCAAACGAGTACGCAAATAGTGAAGCATCCACCAAAAGCACGTTTAGAGTTCATCTATTCATATAGGTTGGTGCACTTGTGCGAATCAAGATGTTGAGCAATCGAGCTAGTGACTCTCTTTGTACTTGTGCAACGCGAGCATTAGTCTTCGTTAGGCCCAATTGTCTTGCTCATTTTATTGGTTGCATAGTTCCCAATATCCTTGCATGTGCGTTTCCTTTTGCTATTTCTTCTCTTTTGATCTACTTGTATCACATTGCTTCATTTGGACCTCTACCAATTTTATTACCACCTTGTGCCACTTGTTGCATTTCTTCGGCCACTAATCCCTACCAAGCTCCACGATAAGCCATTTGTATGTGTGCGTGTGGGAACGAGACTCAAACAAGGACATTATTTTCATTTCACGAAGCTATACATCACTTGACTCATTACATCTTCGAGAAGGTATCCTTGTTATTGTTCTCTCTCTTTTACTCTCACATCTACCCGCTTGTTGTCATGGCTAGGCAAGACTCCCCTACGTCACCGGTGAATGATACACTTCGCGATACAAGCCATATGGTTACTCAAGAAGCTTACCTACAATTCCAACATGAAATGCGCGACGCGCACGAGAAATTGAGCAACCGCATTGCCACGATTGCGGTAGACCTCAGTCAAGGCCAAGATCTTATGTGACAAAAAATGGAGGAGCTATCCGAGCGCAATGAAGCAAAAATGGAGGAATTACAACAACAAATGATCTATCGTGACAAAGCCAATATGGCCGAGATCAAGGCCATGCTCTCTTCTCGACGTCATCATTCTTCATCATCCGCCTCTACACACCGGTCTTCTCACCGTTCCAAGGCCAACCATGAGCACGTCGAGCACACCCAATCTCGCACCGCCAAGGAGCCTCAAGGCCAAGCCACGGAACGCGACAAACTTCTCCTCCTTGAGAGACGAGTGCACGACACTCTCAAATTCCATCTTCAACACCAAAGGGCAACAACTTATAATGCCCGGTCAACAAGACATGAAGACCAAGCACATGGAGAGCCATCTTACTCTCATGCGCCTCGAGATGAGCGTCATCCAAGACCACCACTTCACCCACGTCAAGAAAACATACCTTCGACGGCTCTTCGCACATTGGAGGGACGACCAAATGCCCCTCACGTGGCAAACTTTGATCATCACGATTACTACAACGACAACATCCATCACAATGATCGGCGAGCTAGAGCACCTCCGCCGCCCGAGCATCTCCGGGTTCGCCAACCCCAACACAATGAAGAGCGTTTTGGGAGACTAAAGTTCACAATGCCCAAGTTCTCGGGAGGAACAAACCCGAGGACTACCTCTCATGGGCCCTAAAGGTGGACAATATATACCGTGGGCATAATTATGAGGAGTCCAAGAAAGTTGCCATGGCGTCACTTGAATTTGAAGACTATGCTCTCAATTGGTGGGAGCAAGTACAAGATCTCCACCACGAGCAAGGCACCCCACAAGTGGGCACATGGGAAGAAATGAAGCAAGTGATGAGAGCCCGGTTTGTACCTCAACATTACACATGTGACCTCTACCAAAAGTTACAAGCCCTCAAGCAAGGATACAAGACGGTGGAAGAGTATTACAAGGAAATGGAGTTGGCCATGATCCTATCCAATGTGAAGGAATCCGCCGAACAAACCATGGCCCGCTTCCTCAACAATCTCAATTACCAAGTGAAGAAGATCACCAACATCCAACCTTACAACACCATTGAAGAATTGGTCCATCAAGCCTCAAAAGTGGAGAGGCAAGTTCAAGAAGATGCGAAGTACTCCAAATTTTTGTCCTCCAACACTCAGGGTACACCTTCTACTTCTCAAGTGCCGTCAAGAACAACGACCTATACCCGAGCTCTAACATCAAGCGGTGGTCCTTCAAATACACGGCCACCGGAAAATTCTTCAACACGTTCTTCATCAACCACAACAAGTTTCAAGCCACGAGAGCCTACCAAGGTCTTTCCACCCAAAGATGAAAAGACTAGCTCCATTGCATGCATCACTTGCAAGGGCCGCGGCCACAAGTCTTTTGACTGCCCCAACAAGAGGACCATGATGATCACCGAAGACGGCGAGTATAATTCCATAAGTGAGGGTGAAATGGATGCTTTGGCTCAAGTATCTCAACATATCCAAGCAAATGATGATGAAGACGGACACATATATTGTGACAATGACGCAAGTACCTCCCTCCTGGTGCCCAAGGTGTTGAATTTTCAACAAGAGCTCGATGAGAATCAAAGGTGCCACATCTTCCACACCAAGTCGGGCATCAAAGGTCGATCCGTGAAGGTCATTATTGATGGCGGAAGTTTCCACAACTTGGCAAGCGAAGAACTTTGTACCATACTCAACCTCATCAAGAAGAAGCACCCTCACCCATACAAGGTGCAATGTCTTAGTGACTCCGGCTCCATAAAAGTGGACCACACGGTGGAAGTCTCATTCAAAATCGGCGCCTACGAAGACACATTGGAATGTGACGTGGTACCAATGAGCGTGTGCCATTTTCTCTTGGGACGACCTTGGCAATTTGATAGGAGTGTTCTACACAATGGTCGCAACAATCACTATATCTTCAAGTGGAGGGGCAAAGAATTGGTCTTTCGTCCCATGACCCCAAGTCAAGTGATTGCCGACAAAGTACAAACTTCCAACCCTCATGGGGACAAGAGTGAGAGAGAGAACCACCACCACGTGAGTAAGAGCCACAAGCCAAACATGAGTGGCGCCATGAGGCGTACCACCAATGACACCATCTTACTAGCCACCAAACGACAGGACCAAGAAGTGCGGAATAACACATCCCATATTCCTCATTTTGTACTCTTGTACAAGGATGAGGTGCTTTTAACTAACGACTCACCCCCTCTTCCACGTGCCATAGCTACTATTTTGCAAGAATTTGAGGATGTCTTACCCGCCGAGATACCACCGGCTCTTCCACCACTTCGTGGCATTGAGCACCGCATCGACCTCATACCCGGTGCTCCCCTACCCAACCGGGCACCTTAGCGCACCAACCCCGAGGAGACAAAGGAGATTCAATGCCTTATCCCTTGTGAAAGCCTTAGCCCTTGTGCGGTGCCGGTCCTAATTGTGCCAAAGAAAGATGGAAAGTGGCGTATGTGTTGTGATTTTCGCCCCATCAATAACATTACGGTGCGCTATAGACACCCCATCCCTCGCTTAGATAACATGCTTGACGAACTATCCGGTGCCATAGTTTTCACAAAAATTGATATTAAGAGTGGCTATCACCAAATACATATGCAAGTTGGAGACGAGTGGAAAACCGCCTTCCAGACCAAGAGTGGTCTCTATGAATGGTTGGTTATGCCATTCGGCCTATCCGAAGCACCTAGTACTTTCATGCGCGTTATGAACTATGTTCTTCGCTATCTCATTGGCAAGTTCGTTGTCGTTTACTTTGATGATATCCTCATTTATAGCAAATCCATAGAGGAACATGCAAGCCATAATCGTGAAGTGCTTCAAGTGTTGCGTAAAGAACAATTATATGCTAATCTTGAAAAATGTACTTTTTGCACTCCCAAACTCATATTCCTTGGCTTTGTTGTTTCCTTCAATGGCATTGAAGTTGATGAAACTAAAGTAAACGCAATTAAAACTTGGCCCAGCCCTACCACCCTATCTCAAGTCCGGAGTTTCCTTGGGCTAGCCGGATTTTACCGCCGTTTCGTTAAAGACTTTATCACCATTGCATCCCCTTTACACGCTTTGAGCAAAAAGAATGCGTCTTTCATTTGGGGCCCCTCCCAAGAAAAGGCTTTCAAGGAACTCAAACATTGTCTCACCCAAGCTCCCTTACTCGTTTTTCCCAATTTTGATAAACCTTTTGAAATTCATTGTGACGCTAGTGGCACGGGTATAGGAGGTCTGCTTATGCAAGATAGACGACCGGTCGCCTACTTTAGCGAAAAACTCTCCGGCGCCCAATTGAACTACCCCATTTACGATAAGGAACTCTATGCGTTGATCCGCGTCTTGCAAGTTTGGGAACACTACCTTCGCCCTAGGGAATTCGTAATTCACTCGGACCATGAATCTCTTAAATACTTGAAGTACCAAACCAAGTTGAACCGTAGGCATGCTAGATGGAGTGAATTCATTGAGTCTTTTCCTTACATGATCATGTATAAAAATGGCAATGACAACGTCGTCACGGACGCCTTGTCACGAAGATGCATGCTTACTACCAAACTTGAATTTGACATTGTGGGATTTGAGCACATCAAAAATCTATATGCACATGATCCTTCCTTTGCTACACCTTTCACCAATTGCACGCGACACACAACTTGGGACAATTATTATATCAATGATGGATATCTGTCAGAACCCTCTATTAGGTATGTGCTAGGATCAAGTCTCACTTTGCATTCATGTTAAAAATTTCAAAATAAATTGAAATGGGAGAGAGAACCCCCCCCAGATGATTTTAATTCAAATGGCCAGATAAAAAGTTTCTCCAAAACTTCCTTTTGCATTTTTGAAAATTCACATAAATGAGTGTGATCACATATAAAGTGATGTGCTAGCAATCCCATGCTCATAGATTTTTCAAATATTCAAACAGGACCTTGGAATTAATCAAAAACCCCTATTTGAATTTGAAAAATGTTCAAAAGTTGGGAATGACTAGCTACTGGTCATGTAAGTCCAAATATAAGTTTTGAGCATTTATAAAAATGCCCAACTATTTAATTTAATTGGGAAAACAAATAAACAGAAAAAGAAAGGAAAGATTAAACAGAAATAGAAAGCATAAACTCTTACCTGTCCCCTGGGCGAAGGCCCAACTCCTTCTAGCCGGCCCAGCCCACCCTGACTCCTCTGTCCTCTTCCTCCCCTGCCCCCAAAGCAGCTCGCCGGAGGCCGAGCACGCCGTGGACGCCACCTCGACGCCCAGGGGCTTCCAGGCCTCCCCAGGCCTCCAAAGCGCGCCACGGAGACGCCCTCGACTCGCTCCTCCACTTTCCCCACCTTGGCTCGCTTTCCCCTCCCTTCTAGTGCGATTCCACCGACGCCCGAGAAGAACACCGCAACGCAGCCGCCATGAAAACTCGTGGCCGGAGCCCGAGCTAGGCCTCCAGATCTTGTCCTTCCTCCTCGTCGTCTACGTCTTCGTCGCCATGCAGAAACTCGCGAGTCAATTAGTCCTCGAGCCGCCGGAATCGCCACCGAGCTCTCGCCGGCCGCAGAGAAGATTGTCGTCGATTCCACCGGCCACAGGACCTCCCCGAGCAAGCCGTCACCGTCGTTGCACTCAGGGTGAGATTCTGACAAAACCCCTCTTGTCTCGCACCTTCCCCGCATTTTTAGCCAGATCCACCATGGGAGCCGAGCAAGCTCGCCTCCATGGTCGAGCTGGAGCTCGCCCTCGGGCTCCTCCTGTTGCCCCAGTGCGCGCGTTTGAATTCTGGCACCGCTAGCTTTCGAACGCGCCAGAGCTCACTTCAAACCGTGCCCCCAAACCCCAACTCCGACCTCGCCGTCGTTCTGCTTCCGCCGGAGAAGACGCCACCGTCGCTCTAGACCTCCCCTCGAGCCCTAGCTACCACCAATCGACGCACGGGAGCTCCAGCAACCCATCCATGCTCTCCTTTCCCTCTTCCGTGCACTGCAGCGCAAACCCGAGCAACTCCGACGAGGTACAGTGCTCACGGCCGGCGAGTCCCACCATTAGCACTAACCCTAGAGCTTAATCTCCCCTGGCCCCACCTGAAGTGAGAATGACATGTGGGCCCAGCCCCTGCTAACCCCTCTGGCTTAATTCAAATTTCTTAAATCATTTTAATTAACACAGTGAGAGAATGACAGGTGGGCCCCCCTTGTCAGTGAGAGAATGACAGGTGGGCCCCCTGACGCCAGCATGACATCAGCATGATGCAATAAGTGCTTTTTCTATTTAAATCAATTCAGAAAATGGCAAAAAATATGTTAAACTTTGGAAATTCATAGAAATTACATCCTAACTCCAAATGTGACAACTAATATGTCTAAAAATATGAGAAAAATTGAAGGATTCTGAATATGTAATATGTTTTCATGTTTGACCAAGTTTACTTGGGTGAACAGAGAGAACAATGCATATGAATTCCTCTTAAATTCAAATTGGAGTTTGAATTTGCAAAACCTTTGCAATATACTTCATTTAAATGGAATTCCCTCACACATGAGAGGCACATACATCAAGTTTCAACCTTCAACCATGTGATTGTGTATTGTATTTATATTGCTTCCTTGTTTGTTGTTTGTCGAGTAGAAGTGGAACATGAACAGGAGGCTGCCCCCTTCGTTGAAGACCCTGAAATTGAACCTCGTTAGCAAGGCAAGCAAACCCCCATTGATCATGTCGATAAAATCCCATTTCCCTCTCAGTCTCGCTTATGCATTTTTTAGGATGATTACCATGATGCGTTTCTACCGCATAGTTGAACCCATTCCTTTGCAGGACCTATCATTTTGTCAAAGTAGTAAGCAAACCACAGTCCTAGCAGATGTAGGAGTTGAATGATATTATGTGGCCCCTGCAACTGTTACTGCTTATTGCATGCTTAGTATCTTTAGTATGTTGTACGCAAGGTGTTCTAAGTTCCAGAGGCTTAGATAAATAATGTATAGGAAGTCAGAGTGCCCCTGAAGGATGTATCATCTTCATCACGTTTGTATTAGTTTGGAGCTTGTAGTAATACGATGTATGGTTTGTATGACAGCCTGTGCATATATGGCTAGTATGCTTTTATCACCATGTTGTTAAGATGATTACTTCCTTTGCTCTGTGATTCTTCCAGTACCTTCAATACCTTGTTTATACTCTTCCAATCAACTATGTTTGACTTTGGTTTTCACCTTCAGGATGTCTCAAGGAACCCGTGGCCAGCTTGGTCGTGCCCATGGTCGTGGGGATGATCCGGAGGAAGACAATCTTACACCGTCACCCACGATGGCTCAAGTTCTCATGGAGGTTGAAAGAAACCGAAGGGACTCTAATGAGTTGTTGGGGGTCATTGCTCGGAACACTGCCCAGCAGCGGAATGAGCTTGTGTCGTTGAATGACTTCATCCAGCTTCATCCCCCAGTTTTCAGCTACTCCACTGAGCCCCTTGAAGCCGATGACTTGCTTCGCAGCATCGAGAGGAAGCTCCCAGAAGGCCATGTTGCAGATGGTGACAAGGTCAGCTATGACACCTACCACCTCGAGGGTGCAGCTAGCTCTTGGTGGGAGAATTTCCTGAACATGCGTCCCGCTGGACCACCCACAACTTGGGATGAGTTCTGCACTTCATTCCGTGAGCACCACATTCCAAAGGGTCTTATGGACCGCAAGCGTGAGGAGTTCTGCAACCTAACCCAAGGCAGGAGGAATGTTGACGAGTTTAGTCGTGAGTTCAACCGACTGGCTCGTTATGCTACTGAAGAGGTCTCCACCGACGCCAAGAAGCACGAGAGGTTCCGCAAGGGACTCAATTCTGGACTCCGTCGTGAGCTCAATCTACATGATTTCGTCACCTTCTAGGTCCTTGTAAAAAAGGCAATCAAGGCGGAGGACATGCACACCCCCAATGATTTCCGCAAGCACCCTAAAGATGATGGTTAATCTAGTCCAGGCTCTCAGAAGTGCAAGATCTGGATCCCCAACAGCATGTTTCGCCAGAAAAACCCAACGAGGCCATCCTATGTGGCGCCCCGTCCACCAGCCTCGTTCCACCCAGCTCCACCGAACAACCCAGCTCCCAGCACTGTCTTTGGAGCCTGCTACAAGTGTGGTCAGGCAGGCCACTATTCCTGCGAGTGTCCCCAGAACCAGATCCAGAATCAGAATGATCCACCCCGTGCAGGAGGTAACAACAATGGTCGTGGAAGCCACCCCCGAAGGTCTTCACCAGCAAACCCGCTCCTTCCGCCAATCGTGGACGTGTGAACCAGATATCAACTGAAGAGACTGACTGTAACAGCCCAGATTTCAGAAAAATTAAAAATTTTGTTTTTCGTGTGAATTGTATGATTGTCTGATTTGTTTGCGGTGTTTGCATCCCCGATTTATCGCTCGGCGATTATTTCCCCCCCTTTTATCTCGTATCGGACGGAGACCGACCCTTGGCACCCTGACACTCGACACCGGGTTTCGCCCGATCACCATCACGAAAACCGCACGAGACCAGGCCACCGCCATGGACACTGACAGGAGCCGCCGCGACATGGAGCCACGACCTGGGAGCTCGTCCACGCCGACCGCCATCTGGACCGCGCCAGCCGCCGGCCCATGACCTTCTCCGCCGCTCCTCTGCACCCGGATCCGCCTCGCGCCGCCGCCTCCCTGGGACCCTCGCCGGAGCTTGCCGCCGGCAGGGCCGCCGCAGCGCCCCCGTACCGGTCCGCCAGGTGGGCCGGCCCAGCCACCTCCTCCAAGCAGGCCGCCTCCCCTACTGCGCGGCCCAGCTAGCAGGCTGGCCTGCCTCGCCATCCCCAACCATCTTGGGCCGATCCCGCTAGGGTGAGTGATGAGGACATCCCTACTAATGTTACACCCACATCCTCACCAACTACACATATTGGACCAGTTACTAGAGCACGCGCACGTCAGCTAAATTATCAGGTACTTTTGTTTCTTGCGAATCCTTCTAATGTTCATGAACATATGATGCTGCCTAAATTAGATACTTTTGTTTTTCTTATGAATGAAGGACCTAGCATGGACAAGAAGGACGGGCATTGGAGCGGGATCAAGCATGGAGAAGATGGTGCGCGCGCGGGAAAGGACAATGGAGTTTTCAGTGGTGATTTCCGCACTTTGAAGCCACCATAAGGCGTGCATGAAGGCTTGGACGAAATACACGAGATGCCACTTCATTATTTTCGTCCAAGGGCAATTATAGGTGCCGCGTCACCTTAATATTGGGCTGGGCCCATGTAATTTCGAAATACTACTTTATAGGCTGTTTTTAGAGTCTGTATGTGTGGGGAAACCGAGTTAGAGTTGTTTTCGAACCCCACCTCCAAGGGGTCACGAAACTCCACTCTATTCCCCCATATATACATCCCTTAGGGCGTCGTTTAGACTTGGGTTTTAATTCGATTTAAGTCAGCCATAGCCGCAACTTCGAGCTCTTCGTTTGTGTCATCCGACCAGGCCAAGACCGCATTGGAACCCCAACTTCTGTTAATCATTCATCTTATATTCGCAATATCCAGATTGCAATTCTTAGTTCTTGCTTGTTCTTGTCGATTGCTTGCAGGAATTAGACCTTCGTGGTCAGGTTGATCGTGCATCCGCGGGATCAATAACCTCTCAGAGTTGGTTTAGCGATTGCTAAGGCGCAACGTCTTCGCACGTTCGTAGTCGGGTCGTGAAAGTCTACTCCACCATAATCGAGCTCCATAATCTCATCGAAACATCGGGACACCTTCGCCTCTATCAGTGAGGGCCCGTGCTCCCCTTTTTTTTTCTAACCCTGCTGTAAATTTTTCAAAGTCCCACAAATTATTGTTGCTGATTCGATTTTGCGAGTAAACCGTAGCTCGGATCACGTTGCGCCCAAAAGGGAAATTGTTGATAATTGTGTGTACTTCAATCCATCTTTTGTGGGCATTTTGATTTGAGGTCATCTTGATGTTGTTAAACTATGTTGAAGTGGGAATCAGACTGTTAATGGACAATAATTTCTGTTATGTGTTGTTGCTGTTATTTTATTGCAACTTTGGTTGATGATTATGACACAACCATGAGGCCTATTGCATTGATTCTTTTTGCATACTGTTAAGCATCATTTCTACTTCCATTACATGTATTGCATTGTCATGTTTGCATTCCTGGTCGTAGTTATTTTCTGCTCCAAAGTTGCTATGCTGCTATTGTTGACAGCCACCTCTATTTTTCTCTAAGTCTGTAACGTTCCGATGCCATGTTGTTTGCTTAATATCTTTTGATCTATGATGCCTATGACCTTGATTCTTGTTTGTACCTGATCACCATCATGTCTAGTTCATGCTCATATATTTCTATGTCATGTTTCTAGACTTTTGCATATAGGTTTTCTCCTGTTTGTACAGCATAAAAATAACAGTTTCTGCCTTGTTTTCATGATTTTCAGTAAGTCCTACACGAGTAATGTTTTATTGCATTTTGCATGAGCTATAACTAGTTGTTCATGATGCCTTTTTGCATGATTCTTTTTGCCATGCCTTCCTTGTCATGTCTACTTTAATTGCATATCATTTGTGAGCATGTTTGCATTCATTACTCTGTTAATGCAATGCTCTAAAGTGTGCTTCCCGATGTTGGCAGATTGTGCCTGTAACTTGTTTTGCTTGTATCTTTTTAACCGTAACTCCGTTTGGGGTGTTCTTTATATGTAACTTGATTAGTTTTTCTTTTACTTTGTGTTTGTGCTATTTTTTTGCTGTTGTTAACCAACCTAAAATATGGTTACGTAAGAACAGTACTAAATGTTTTAATTATCGTGCGACACTTAGTGACATGCCATGTTTAGGTTGTGCCTCACTTAAATTGACTAGCATATATAGTTTATCTTATGCTTCACCTCTTGACATGTTTGTGTGCTATGACATTCTTGAGTGAGATGTCATGTTAACAACCTTTGTTGACAACCTGTGGCTAAATAACTTGAACCTTTCTAAATGTGTGGTATCGTCGTGTGTGACGAGTACTCCACTTAACATGTTAGTAACCGCTCTCGACGATAGGTGCGATGTCTCGTGTTGCCTTATTGTTGATGCTTTCTCGTGTTTGCCTCGTAGTAATAGATGCTTGCTCGTTGATTGCTTTCCAGTGTTTACCGTCTTGTGTGCTTCCGCGGGTACCTCTCAGAGACGATGCGAGCTTGCGATCAACTACACCTTCGCAACCCGACTTACCAACAGGAAAGGAATAGACATTACGTATGATCCATTCTATTTCAACCAGCGGTTTGCATGCTAGTCTAGGATAGGTTCGATGTTTGATCCTAGCACATGTTTACAGCCTCTTTCAAACCGATACATCCATGTCTCCTCCCAGCAAACCATGTACTGCTATGTTACTATTGCTCGTTGCTCAGCCCCTGCTTAGTATGCATGCTTAGGATACTACGATGTTACCCTGTTACTCCTTGGTTTGGGCTATCACATTATTATATTATTGTTGATGATATGATTATTATAATGTTGACTATATTCGACGAAGGATGGAAGGTCTAGGATATCCCGCCCCGACGCTTTGTTCCATTCGAGTCACCTAGGATCTGAGTTCCGGGTATTGGTTTTAAGACTGGGCGTGCCTAACCGTGTGTGGGATTTTATGGGGTCCCCTTTTCTTACCTACCTAGATTCAAACATTTCAAGTGGTGGCCCAAGCTGAGTTATCATTTGAAACCGTGTGTGTGCTGGTCGGCCGCCAGTAGTTTTCCAACCAACCCGGACAGTTGAGGACATAGTTCCCTTGCTGGCCCATCTTGTTCAGCTGAGGATCCGGTTTCCCATGGGTGATTAACCGGCTATCCAAACCTGCGACAGACGGTAGACACCGATTCGAGAGCGTGGCCGGCTTTTGAATTGGGTGTCGACTCACCGGGAGCCACCCGAATTTGTTCGTTGTTAGCTAGAGGGACCTGTCGTTTCGGATCTCTTGGAACTAAATCATAAAATGGTTGCCTATGATGGGTACCAACTAAGAGAGATTGGCGTGCGTGCGAAGCCTCGTAATGGGCAGTTGGTACAACCCTGCAGGGTTAAATCTTTTCCAGAAGCCGTGTCCACTGTTATGGACGACTTGGAACCTACGTCTTGTTCATAGATAACATCAACTGAATCATAACTATAACTTGATCAATGTGTGTGTGCCTTGACTGCTTCTTCTTCGTTGGGATGCGAAGAGGAGGACAAGGATAGGATAGGTGTTAAGATTGCGTAAGTAGTTGCTAACAAGACTTGTTGGAGGCGATTCCTCATCGAATGCTTGACATCTTACCTTACTCTCTAGATCGTTAGCCACTTCATAATGCTAGTGCGGCAGCAACCTCACCACTTACCCCATCCTTACATAAACTACTAGTTGTCCTAGAATGATGAGTGATGAAGTCCTTGCTGGGTTAGATGACCACTACAGTTGGATGCTGAGTACCTCTGTACTCATGATACTACCCCCAAACTCTTGTCAGGGTTCTTGATCGACAACAGGTATGGTGATCGACATTTCACCTGGAGACTCGACGACGAGTAGTTAGGCGGATCCCGGCGGAGAGCCTGGACCCGTGTGGTCATGGGGATCGATGTTTTTTTCTCTTTGCCACTAGGCATTTGATTGTAGTCTGTACTCAGACATGTATCTTCCGTTGTTGTATTGTATTAAGGCAGTTGTATGCCGATTGTATGAGATGTTGTATCCTTGTATCTGTAATGTTGAGATATCATGTTGGAAATCCGGGGCATATGACTTCGTCATATGTCGCGGTGGGACCGATATGTGCTTCGTCCCCGGATCTGGATGGAAACATCTAGATCTGGAACAGTACCGCATATCGGGCCTTACAACTTGGTATCAGAGCCTTACCGAATGTAGGATCCTTTTCCTGGCCGAAGTCGAGTCTAGACAAAAACTATTTTGTAGTTACTAAGTTAGTATCGGAGAGTAGGATATTTTTACTCCTTACCTTTGCTCTGGTCAGGGCAAGTGGCGTAAGTGTTTTTACTCTCGACATACCACCCCTTCAAACCCTAGGATCTCGAGTGTGTGGAGTATCGGAACCGTTACAATGCTTTGCTTGCAGTGTATTTTCTCGATTCCGATCTCAGGTTGGGAAATCCGGTAGTACCTTTAGTTCTTCCGACTCTGGGTAGATATCTTGGTCGTCTGTTGACTTTAGTCCTTTTTCCGGTGTCTTCACGACATGCGTCGAAAGCACTATCCGTTGATCCGGTTATCGTTGTCGTTCTTCCTCTTGATCTCTCGATGGTTTCGTGATTCGACGTTGCCATTTCTCTGCGGAAAGTTTCTCAATGGAAGCTCGACATCGACATGGAGCAGAGTCCCTTGCTGGTGGTGTTGAAGAATCGTCGACTCTTTTCTCTCCCCCTTCCCCTCTCCCCCGGATCGTCTTGGATCTCGGGACGAGATCCCTTGTTGGTTGTGTTGTATTGTAACAGTCCAGATTTCACAAAAATTAAAAATTTTGTTTTTGGTGTGAATTGTTTGATTTGTTTGCGGTGTTTTCATCCCCGATTTATTGATCGGCAATTATTTTCCCCCCTCTTATCTTGTATCGGACGGAGACCAACCATTGCCACCCTGACACTCGACATTTGCGGCACTGGGTTTCGCCCGATCACCGTCGCGAAAACTGCACGAGACCAGCCGCAGCCAACGGATTGAAAACCCCTTTTAATAATTAAACGGGTTATTTTTATAGCGCCCGGAAAATGTTCTTGGAACGGTTCCAGCGTGAGGTGAATGTCGCCGGCTCGACGCACTGATCGCGCAGTTCGAAGTTTTACCTAAATCAGAGGTCCTGCGGACCCCCGGCGGTCAGAAACATAAACACCGCTCGCGCGAGAGAAAAACCGGGGATGTGTTTGCAAACTGCCAGCCACCTGGGCTATATAAAGACCACCACACTCCCACCTCTTTATAGGGTTTCCCTAGCCACAAAATTGCAGCCACACCCCTAGATTTGCCCCAAGAATCCCCCATTTTCGCACCAAACCCTAAATCCAGATCTGGGATCCAGCCCAATGGGTTCTGGACCGTCAGATAAGCCGATCTGACGGCCAGGAACGCGCCACGTCAGCTCCCTAGCCCCCCTCTCTCTCCTCCAAATCCTCCACCGCGTCCTGCCCGTGGAGGCGCTGCCTCGCACGCCGGCGAGCGCGCCGCTGGCCAGCCACCGCGCTCAGAGCCGCCCCGGCCAGGTCTCCCCGCGGCCTCCCTCTCCCCTTCTCCTCCTTCCCTCACCTCACCTCCTCCCTCTCCCTATAGGCCGGAGCCATGGACACCGACAGGAGCCGCCGTGATATGGACCCACGGCCTCGGGGCTCGTCCATGCCGACCGCCCTCTGGACCGCGCCAGCCGCCGGCCCCATGACCTCCTCCGCCGCTCCTCTGCACCCGGATCCGCCTCGCGCCGCTGCCTCCCTGGGACCCTCGCCGGAGCTGGCCGCCGGCAGGGCCGCCACCGCGCTCGAGACGAGGCTGACGCCCCAGCGCCCCCGTACCGGTCAGCCAGGTGGGCCGGCCCAGCCACCTCCTCCAAGCAGCCCGCCTCCCCTGCTGCGCGGCCCTGCCAACAGGCCGGCCTGCCTCGCCAGCCCCAGCCGTCTTGGGTCGAGCCCGCAAGGGTGAGGGCCTGTGCTCCCCCTTTTTTTCTAACCCTACTGTAAATTTTTCTAAGTCCCAGAAATTATTGCTGCTGATTCGATTTTGCGAGTAGAATTGCGAGTAAACCGTAGCTCGGATCACGTTGTGCCCAAAAGGAAAATTGCTTAGAATTGTGTGTACTTCAATCCATCTTTTGTGAGCATTTTGATTTGAGGTCATCTTGATGTTGTTAATCTGTGTTTAAGTGGGCATCAGACTGTTAACTGCTAATAATATTTGTTATGTGATGTTGCTGTTATTTTATTGCAACTTTGGTTGATGATTGTGACACATCCATGAGGCCTATTGCATTGATTATTTTCGCATACTGTTAAGCATCATGTCTACTTCCATTACATGTATTGCATTGTCATGTTTGCATTCCTGGTCATAGTTATTTTCTGCTCCAAAGTTGCTATGCTGCTTTTGTTGACAGCCACCTCTATTTTTCTCTAAGTCTGTAACGTTCCGATGCCATGTTGTTTGCTTAATATCTTTTGATCTATGATGCCTATGACCTTGATTCTTTTTTGTACCTGATCACCATCATGTCTAGTTCATGCTTATATATAGCTATGTCATGTTGCTACACTTTTAAATATAGTTTTGCTCCTGTTTGTACAAGATAAAAATAACAGTTGCTACCATGTTTCCATGATTTTCAGTAAGTACTAGATCAGTAATGTATTATTGCATTTTGCATGAGCTATAACTAGTTTTTCATGATGACTTTTTGCATGATTCTTTTTTCCATGCCTTCCTTGTCATGTCTACTTTAATTGCATATCATTTGTGAGCATGTTTGCATTCATTACCCTGTTTATGCAATGCTCTAAAGTGTGCTTCCCGATGTTGGCAGATTGTGCCCGTAACTTGTTTTGCTTGTATCTTTTTAACCATAACTCCGTTTGGGGTGTTCTTTATATGTAACTTGATTAGTTTTTCGTGTACTTTGTGTTTGTGCAATAGTTTGCTCTTGTTAACCAACCTAAAATATGGTTAGGTAAGAACAGTACTAAATGTTTCAATTATCGTGCGGCACTTAGTGATATACCATGTTTAGGTTGTGCCTCACTTAAATTGACTAGCATATATAGTTTATCTTATGCTTCACCTCTTGACATGTTTGTGTGCTATGACATTCTTGAGTGAGATGTCATGTTAACAACCTTTGTTGACAACCTGTAGCTAAACAACTTGACGGTAGGTGCGATGTCTCGTATTGCCTTCTTGTTGATGCTTGCTCGTGTTTTCCTCGTAGTAATAGATGCTTGCTCATTGATTGCTTTCCAGTGTTTACCGTCTTGTGTGCTTCCGCGGGTACCTCTCGGAGACGATGCGAGCTTGCGATCAACTACACCTTCGGAACCCGACTTACCAACAGGCAAGGACTATACATTACTTCTGATCCATTCTATTTCAACCAGCGGTTTGCATGCTAGTCTAGGATAGGTTCGATGTTGGATCCTACCACATGTTTACAGCCTGTTTCAAACTGATACAGCCATGTCCCCTCCCAGCAAACCATGTACTGCTATGTTACTATTGCTCGTTGCTCAGCCCCTGCTTAGTATGCATGCTTAGGATGCTACGATGTTACCCTGTTACTCCTTGGTTTGGGCTATCACATTATTATATTGTTGTTGATGATATGATTATTATAATGTTGACTATATTCGACGAAGGATGGAAGGTCTAGGCTATCCCGCCCCGACGCTTTGTTCCATTCGAGTCACCTAGGATCCGAGTTCCGGGTATTGGTTTTAAGACTGAGCATGCCTAACCGCGTGTGGGATTTTATGGGGTCCCCTTTTTTACCTACCTAGATTCAAACATTTCTAGTGGTGGCCCAAGCTGATTTACCATTTGAAACCGTGTGTGTGCTGGTCGGCCGGCAGTAGTTTTCCATTCAACCCGGACCAGTGAGGACATAGTTCCCTTGCTGGCCCACCTTGTTCAGCTGAGGACCCGGTTTACCATGTGTGATTAACCGGCTATCCAAACCTGTGACAGATGGTAGAGACCGATTCGAGAGCGCGGCCGGATTTTGAGTTGGGTGTCGACTCACCGGGGGCCACCCGGATTTGTTCGTTGTTAGCTAGAGGAACCTGTCGGTTCGGATCTCTTGGAACTAAATCGTAAAATGGTTTCCTGTGACGGGTAGCAACTGAGAGAGATTGGCGTGCGTGCGGAGCCTTGTAATGGGCAGTTGGTACACCCCTGCAGGGTTAATTCTTTTTGAGAAGCCGTGTCCACGGTTATGGACGACTTGTTCATAGATAACATCAACTGAATCATAACTATAACTTGATCAATGTGTGTGTGCCTTGACTGCTTCTTCTTCGTCGGGATGCGAAGAGGAGGACAAGGATAGGATAGGTGTTATGATTGCGTAAGTAGTTGATAACAAGACTTGTTGGAGGCGATTCCTCATCGAATGCTTGGCTTCTTACCTTACTCTCTAGATCGTTAGCCACTTCATAATGCTAGTGCGGCAGCAACCTCACCACTTACCCCATCCTTACCGTAAACTACTAGTTGTCCTAGAATGATGAGTGATGAAGTCCTTGCTGGGTTAAATGACCACTACAGTTGGATGCTCAGTACCTCTGTACTCATGATACTACCCCCAAACTCTTTTCAGGGTTCTTGATCGACAACAGGTATGGTGATCGACGTTTCACGTGGAGACTCGAAGACGACTAGTTAGGCGGATCCCGGCGGAGGGCCTAGACCCGTGTGGTTATGGGGATCGATGTTTTTTTCTCTTTGCCACTAGGAATTTGATTGTAGTCTGTACTCAGACATGTATCTTCCGCTGTTGTATTGTCTTAAGGCAGTTGTATGCCGATTGTATGAGATGTTGTATCCTTGTATCTGTAATGTTGTGATATCATGTTGGAAATCTGGGGCATATGACTTCGTCATATGTCGCGGTGGGAGCGATATTGGCTAAGTCCCCGGATCTGGATGGAAACATCTAGATCTCGAACAGTACCGCATATCGGGCCTTACACTGACGACACTTCTGACGTCATTCTTGGTATGCTCCCAATCAATTATGTTCCTACTTCCGTTCTTTTCGACCCAGGAGCATCTCATTCATTCATGTCGGAAAGTTATGCACTTCGTCATGAGTTATCCTTTGTTGAAATTTCCACCCCAATGATAATTCAAACTCCAGGGTCAAGATGGCAAACTAATAGAGTAAGCCATGGTAATCAAATTGCAATTGAGGGTTTAGTATTCCTTGCTTCACTCATAGCCCTCAAGTCGTCAGACATTGATGTCATCCTTGGTATGGATTGGTTATCAAGACAAAATTCTTTTCTTGATTGTAAAGCCAAGTCAGTAAGACTTACCCATCCTTCAGGCCAGAGAATAGATTATTCCTCACCAAGATCGAGAACCCAGATACATTCGTTGAATGTGCTTCCCCTTCCCGACCTTGAAGATATTCCGGTGGTTCGCGACTTCCCGGATGTCTTTCCTGAAGAGCTGCCGGGAATGCCACCCGACAGATGTGTAGAGTTCATAGTTGATCTTATGCCAAGAACCGCACCAATTTCCAGACGCCCGTACAAAATGGCCCCACGTGAGTTAGCTGAGCTTTAAATTCAACTTGAAGCTTTGTTGGCAAAAGGCTTCATCCGCCCTAGCTCATCGCCATGGGGTTGCCCCGTTCTATTCGTAACGAAGAAAGATGGAACAGAAAGGATGTGCGTAGACTATCGCCCGCTAAATCTAGCAACGATAAAGAACAAGTACCCACTGCCCAGGATCAATGATCTTTACGATCAACTTGTTGGATCCTCTGTCTTCTCCATGATGGATTTGAGATTAGGTTATCATCAAATCAAAATCCGAAACGATGACATTCCCAAAACGGCTTTCACTACTCATTATGGTCTTTACGAGTACACCGTCATGTCCTTTGGTTTAACCAATTCCCCCGCCACTTTCTCGCGCATGATGAATTCGATCTTCATGGAGTACCTAGATAAATTTGTTGTAGTTTATCTTGATGACATTCTCATCTACTCGAAGAACGAAGAAGAACATGCCGAACATCTCAGGCTGGTATTGATGAAACTTCTAGAGCATCGCCTGTATGCTAAATTCTCCAAGTGTGAATTTTGGCTACCAGAAGTGACCTACTTAGGCCACGTGATTTTTGAAAAAGGCATTGCTATGAATACCGAGAGAGTTCAGGCCGTCCTTGAATGGACTCCACCTGAATCGGTTAAGCAAGTTAGGAGTTTTCTTCGCTTTGCAAGCTATTGCCGCCGCTTCGTCGAGAACTTTTCTAAAGTTGCAAAGCCTCTAACTGAACTCCTCCAGAAAGATAAGAAATTCCAATGGACTCCCAAGTGCGAGGAAAGCTTTCAAGAGCTAAAAAGAAGATTGACTTCTGCACCCGTACTTGCGCCTCCAGACACCAAAAAGGATTTTGAGATCTTTTGTGACGCCTCACGGCAAGGGTTAGGATGCATCCTTATGCAAGATAGACATGTGGTAGCTTATGCTTCACGCCAGTTGCGTCCACATGAAGAGAACTATCCTACCCATGATCTAGAACTCGCTTCCGTAGTTCATGCCCTGACAACTTGGCGACATTACCTCCTTGGTAATCGTTGCGAGATCTATTGCGACCACCAAATCCTCAAATACATATTCACCCAGCCAGATCTTAATCTCAGGCAAAGACGCTGGATAGAGTTGATAAAAGATTATGACTTAGGAATTTCTTACACCCCAGGCAAAGACAATGTCATGGCTGATGCACTAACTCGTAAGTCGTATTGTAACAACCTCATGTTACAACAGTATCAACCACTTCTTCATGAGGAATTTCGCAAGCTCAATCTTGAGATTGTCCCTCATGGTTATCTTTCTACCTTGGTGGAGAAACCAACTCTTGAGGATCAAATCATAGTTTCCCAAAGGCGTGCACGAGGTGTTCGCCGGATCGAGGAGAACATTGCTAGCGGAGTTGCTAAATGTTTCTCCATAGATAGTAAAGGAACGGTATTCATTGGAAATCGTTTGGTAGTACCTAAGAATAGGGAACTAAGGCAACTCATCCTCAAAGAAGCCCATGACACACCCCTCTCGATTCATCTTGGTAGAACAAAAATGTACCGAGATCTATGCCAGAGATTTTGGTGGACTAGGATGAAGAGAGACATTGCTCGATTTGTTGCCGAATGTGATGTTTGTCGTCGCATTAAGGCAGAACACCAAAGACCTCCTGGTACACTTCAACCTTTGCCTATTCTAGAGTGGAAATGGGACAAAGTCACTATGGATTTCATCACTGGCTTTCCAAAAACCCAGCAAGGAAATTATGCCATCTTCGTTGTTTTGGATAGACTTTCCAAAGTTGCTCACTTCCTTCCAGTTTGCGAGTCAATAACTGCTAGCCAGTTAGTGGACTTACATGTCTCTAGAATTGTGTCTCTTCATGGTGTTCCTTTGGAAATCAATTCTGATCGTGGTAGCCTTTTCACCTCTAGATTTTGGGGAAGCTTTCATAATGCTATGGGAACTCATATCTCCTTTAGTGCATCTTTCCATCCTTAGTCTAGCGGTCAAGTCGATAGGGTTAACCAAATTCTCGAAGACATGCTCAGAGCTTGTGTTATCTCATTCGGAAAGAATTGGGAGAAGTCCCTGCCATTCGCCAAATTTTCTTATAACAATAGTTTCCAATCTAGTCTGAACATGGCTCCTTTTGAACTCCTATATGGACGAAGATGTCGAACACCCCTAAACTGGTCAGAAACCGGTGAAAGAAAATTCTTTGGACCGGATATGATCATGGAAGCAGAAGAGCAATTTCGCATTATTCGTGATCAATTGAAAGCATCCTAGTCTCGTCAGAAAAGCTACTATGATCGTCATCATAGGCAAGAAATCTAAAAACTAGACGAGAAGGCCTAACTTCGGGTTACTCCTCTGAAGGGAACCCACCGATTCGGTATCAAAGGCAAGTTGGCCCCACGTTACATTGGAACTTTCCGCATTCTTGCTAAACGTGAAGTTGCCTACCAACTTGAACTACCCCCTCACCTTTCCCGAGTACATGATGTATTCCATGTGTCACAACTCAGGCGTTGCTTCAAGGACCCCATCCGCGAAGTAGGCCATGAAACGCTTGATCTCCAAGATGACCTTTCTTATCGAGAATACCCCGTTCGTATTCTTGATTCAGAAGAGCGTGTCACTCGTCGTCAGAAGATTAAGTTTCTGAAAGTGCAATGGTCACACCACTCTGAGAAAGAAGCCACGTGGGAGAGAGAAGACCGTCTAAATGCCGAGTACCCCTCCTTCCTCCAGCAGACTTCTAAATCTCAGGACGAGATTCTTTTGAGTGGGGGCGAGTTGTCAGAACCCTCTGTTAGGTATGTGCGAGGATCAAGTCTCACTTTGAATTCATGTTAAAAATTTCAAAAGAAATTGAAATGGGAGAGAGAACACCCCTAGATGATTTTAATTCAAATGGCCAGATAAAAAGTTGCTCCAAAAATTCCTTTTGTATTTTTGAAAAGTCACATAAATGAGTGTGATCACATATAAAGTGATGTGGTAGCAATCCCATGCTCATAGATTTTCAAATATTCAAACAGGACCTTGGAATTAATCAAAAACCCCTATTTGAATTGGAATTCAAATATTTTTAATTTCAAAAATGTTCAAAAGTTGGGAATGACTAGCTACTGGTCATGTAAGTGCAAATATAAATTTTGAGAATTTATAAAAATGCCTAACTATTTAATTTAATCGGGAAAACAAATAAACAGAAAAAGAAATGAAAGATTAAACAGAAATAGAAAGTAGAAACTCTTACCTGTCGCCTGGGCGAAAGCCCAACTCCTTCTAGCCGGCCCAGCCCACCCGGACTCCTCTGTCGTCTACCTCCCCTGCCACCAAAGCATCTCGCTGGAGGCCGAGCATGCCGTGGACGCCACCTCGACTCCCAGGGTATTCCAGGCCTCCCCAGGACTCCAAAGCGCGCCACGGAGAAGCCCTCGACTCCCTCCTCCACTGTCCCCACCTCGGCTCGCTATCCCCTCCCTTCCAGTGCGATTCCACCGACGCCCGAGAAGAACACCGTAGCGCGGCCGCCATGGAAACTCGTGGCCGGAGCCCGAGCTAGCCCTCCAGAGCTTGTCCTTACTCCTCGCCGTCTTCGTCTTCGTCTCCGTGCTGAAACTCGCAAGTCAATTCGTCCCCGAGCCGCCGGAATGGCCACCGAGCTCTCGCCTGCCGCAGAGAAGATCGTCGTTGATTCCACCGGCCACAGGACCTCCCCGAGCAAGCCATCACCGCCGTTGCACTCAGGGTGAGCTTCTGAGCAAAACCCCTCTTGTCCCGCTCCTTCCCCGCAGCTGTAGCTGGATCCACCATGGGAGCCGAGCAAGCTCGCCGCCATGGTCGAGCTGGAGATCACCCTAGTGCTCCTCCCGTTGCCCCAGTGCGCGTGTTTGACTCCTGGCACCGCTAGCTTTCGAACGCGCCAAACCTCACTTGAAACCGTGCCCCCAAACCCCAACTCCGACCTCGCCGTCGTTCTGCTTCCGCCGGAGAAGACGCCGCCGTCGCTCCAGACCTCCACTCGAGCCCCAGCTACCACCAATCGACGCGCGGGAGCTCCAGCAACGCATCCATGCTCTCCTTGCCCTCTTCCGTGCACTGAAGTGAGAATGACATGTGGGCCCAGCCCCTGCTAACCCCTCTGGCTTAATTCAAATTGATTAAATAATTTTAATTAACACAGTGAGAGAATGACAGGTGGGTCCCCCTTGTCAGTGGACCCCTGACGCCAGAATAACATCATCATGAGGCAATAAGTGCTTTTCTATTTAAATCAATTCAGAAAATGGCAGAAAATATGCTAAACTTTGGAAATTCATTGAAATTACATCCTAACTCCAAATGTGACAAATAATATGTCTAAAAATATCAGAAAAATTCAAGGATTCTGAATATGCAATCTGTTTTCATGTTTGACCAAGTTTACTTGGGTGAACAGAGAGAACAATGCATATGATATCCTTTTAAATTCAAATTGGAGTTTGAATTTTCAAAACCTTTGCAATATAGTTCTTTTAAATGGAATTCCCTCACAGATCATAGGCACATACATCAAGTTTCAAACTTAGACCATGTGATTGTGCATTGTATTTATATTGCTTCCTTGTTTGTTGTTTGTCGAGTAGAAGTGGAACCGGAACAGGAGGCTGCCCCCTTCGTTGAAGACCCTGAAACTGACCCTCGTCAGCAAGGCAAGGAAATCCCCATTGATCATGTCGATAAAATCCTATTTCCCTCTCATTCTCGCTTATGCATTGTTTAGGATGATTACCATGATGCGTTTCTACCGCATAGTTGAACCCATTCCTTTGCAGGACCTATCATTTTTTCATAGTAGTAAGCAAACCACAATCCTAGCAGATGTAGGAGTTGAATGATATCATGTGGCCCCTGCAACTTTTACTGCTTATTTCATGCTTAGAGTGATACAATGTTGATACTGTTATGTGAGTCGGGATGGTAGCAATCATGTTGATGATGGTGGAAATGTGTTGGTGAATCTACCCTAATACAAGGTGAACAACGAGAGGCTGCGTAGTAGTACATAGTGGGTTGTCTCGTTGAACACCGACCTAAGTCCGAGTTCTTGTGTGGTGATCTGAGATGAAGAGTAGAACCACACATTGGGCTCACTGACCCCTCTCAACCTACTAACTCATCCCTTTCGATGTCCAGATGTCGCAGTAGTTCGGAGTTCTGGTAGTTTGTGGCCTGGCTGCTAAGTGAGAGAACGGCTCAACCGAGACCGGCTTATGCACCATGCACACATCATCTGGGTCCACTTCGGTAAACCGGCCGGGTTCACGATAGTGGTAGCCAACCCAGGTAGGCGGATTTCTTGGACTAGATCGGCTATGAGGTAACAGTTGTGGTGAACATCCTCGCCGACACCCCTTGAATGGTGTCGAGGCCAAAGGCGGTAACTGATGGTCATGTGTGTGTAGCGGTACACCCCTGCAGGGTTAACAAAACTATTCGAATAGCCGCGTCCGCGGTTAAGGACTGCTTGGAAAGCTTAGCTTGATTATTAGACAACTTCAATGGATACTTATAAAACTTGCCAAGATAAGCGTGAGTGCTATGGCGTGCTTTCTCGTGGGAAGTCGAGGAAGGCACCATAGTGGTGTAATTGGTTGGAGATGTAGTGGACTCGTGTACGCTTCTTACCTCAAGTCTAGTACTCATAGTTCAGGACTAGCCAAGTCAAAGCTGGCACTTCTGCTTATGAACCCCACATCCCTTTACCTTGATACATGTGCATGAGTAGTATAGCTCCTACGTAAGTCTTGCTGAGTACGACTTTGTACTCATGTTTGCTTATTCTATGCTTTAGATGAACCCACTGACCCCGAAGGTGGATTCTTCCTCGAGCTCGACGACTGAAGACGAAGCTAGTGTAGTCCCATTCAGCAGACCGGTTCCCTCGTGGATGTCTTGTGTTTAAATAAGGCTTCTTAAGCCATTTGTTAAACTTGTCTGTACCCAGACATAATTTGCTTCCGCTTGTTTGATGTAATGTTGGATCACAGTCTTGTGATCTCTGTGTGCACTCTGTAAGAGTTATCAATAAAGTTTTATACGTGTATGCATGTCTTAGTATGGGTTTTCGTGACCTTAGTTGTGATCTGGCTGGTGGTCTTTTATATACCAAGTGGCCCTTAGATGTGCGCAGCTTGGGGCATCGCGATGCGATTGCTCGTGAGTCCGTCACGTGTACACTTTGATGTATGATCGAGCCCGCCCTAGACCCCGACTAAGTGATCGGGCTGGAGTAAGTCTATGTAAGGGTTATAATACAATCGATAGTATGGTTGAGGCGACTTGTCTATGAATATGGGAGTTCACCACCCATATCATTTAGACTTGTGTGCGGACGATGAGGACCCATCTCAGTGGATCATCCGGCCTTGATGGGATGCCCCTCACGTTAAATGCTTTCCGAGAACGTTCTGTGCTTGGCCTTGTCTGCTTAGACAAGTGGGTACGGTTCTCGGCTCTCCATATGATTGTGTTGTAGCGGGACTTGCATACGCTAACCCCGGGTCCCGACAATATCTCATGCGCGCTAACAAGGTTTACATTCCCAAGTGTTCTTTGCATCTTCTCCTTTTGCAGGAATCTCATGGCGGTGGCCTCATGGGACACTTTGGTCGCGAGAAAACATACGCTACACTCTCTGCCAACTTCTTTTGGCCAAAGATGTTCCGTGACGTGGGACGGCTTGTACAACGGTGCCACACTTGTCAAAAGGCTAAGTGAAAATCTCTATCACATGGTCTTTATATGCCTTTGCCTACTCCTCATGTACAATGGGAACACATTAGTATGGATTTCATTCTTGGTTTACCGCGTACAAGGAATGGCAAGGACCCTATATTTGTGGTAGTGGATAGATTCTCCAAAATGGCACATTTCCAACCTTGTAATAAAATGGATGATGCCTCGCATATTGCTAACATCTTTTGTAGGTAGATTGATGAGGACATCTCTACTAATGTTACACCCACATCTTCACCAACTACACATACTGGACCAGTTACTAGAGCACGCGCACGTCAACTAAATTATGAGGTACTTTCGTTTCTTGTGAATCCTTCTAATGTTCAGGAACATATGATGCTGCCTAAATTAGATACTTTTGTTTGTCTTATGAATGAAGGACCTAGCATGGATAAGAAGGATGGTCATTGGAGCGGGATCAAGCATGGAGAAGGAGATGTGCGCGCGGGAAAGGACAATGGAGCTTCCAGTGGTGATTTTCGCACTTTGAGGCCACCATAAGGCGTGCATGAAGACTTGGACGAGAGACACAAGACGCCACATTAATATTTTCGTCCAAGGATTATTATAGGTGCTGCGTCACCTTATTATTGGGCCAGGCCCATGTAATTTCGAAATACACTTAATAGGCTATTTTTTAGAGTCCGTATGTGTGGGGAAACCGAGTTAGGGTTGTTTTCGGACCCCTCCTCCAAGGGGCCACGAAATTCCCCTCTGTTCCCCCATATATACAGACCTTAGGGCGTCGTTTAGACTTGGGTTTTAATTAGATTTAAGTTAGCCATAGCCGCAACTTCGAGCTCTTCGTTTGTGTCATCCGACCAGGCCAAGATCTCATTGGAACCCCAACTTTCGTAATCATTCATCTTATATTCGCAATATCCAGATTGCAATTCTTAGTTCTTGCTTGTTCTTCGATTGCTTGCAGGAATTAGACCTTCGTGGTCAGGTTGATCGTGCTCCGCGGGATCAATAAACTCTCAGAGTTGGTTTAGCGATCGCTAAGGCGCAACGTCTTCGCACGTTCGTAGTCGGATCGTGAAAGTCGTCTCCACCATAATCGATCTCCACCATCTCATCGAAACATCGGGACACCTTCGCCTCTATCTTAGATTCTTCGACTCCATGGTGTTCCCAAGTCCATCGTCTCCGGCCGTGACGTCAAGTTCCTAAGCTACTTTTGGAAGACACTATGCGCCAAGCTCGGCATCAAGTTCCTCTTCTCCACGGCGTATCGCCCACAAACGGACGGCCAAACGGGAGTTGTGAACCACTCCCTATCAACTCTACTCCGCATGCTCATCTAGAAAAACATCAAGGAGAGGGAAGATCACCTCCCGGTGGCGGAATTCGCCTACAACCGTAACATGCACTCCACAACGAAGCGGTCTCCCTTCGAGGTTGTCAATGGGCTCATCCCTTTGTTCCCATTGGACATCCTACCCCTACCACTCCAAGAACGCGCCAACATGGATGCTAGCGCAAGGGAAAGTTTCCTCAAGCAACTTCCTGAAGATACACGGGAAACTATCAAGAAACATGTTCGAGCCCATGCACAAAAGATAAATATCCATAAGAAGCCTAGCACATTCCAACCGGGTGACTTAGTGTGGATACATCTCCGCAAAGACCGGTTCCTGGACGCCCGCAAATCAAAGCTTCTTCCTCGCGTCGACGGACCATTCAAGATTCTCACCAAGATCAACAACAACGCCTACACGATGGACATCCCCACCGACAAGTACTCGGTGAGAAATACATTCAACATATCCGACCTCGCGCCTTACCATGGTGATGGAGACCTTGATCCGTGGACGGATCTTCCCCAAGGGGGGGAGATGATGCGGAGCATCCTACCGACATCACCATGGATACATCTCCTACAAGCGGACCCATGACGAGAGCACAAGCATGCGCCATTGAGACTTGGGTGCTACCTCACGCGGACACGCTATGCATCATCAGGTACCAAGGAGGCACCAAAGAAGAAGCCACGGAACAAGGAAGGGACACGCAAGGAGAAGAAGGACCGCAAGAGGCCGAAGAGAAGGACCCTATCCAGGAGGATCCGGACGACCGGGTGCCAGGCCGGACAATCCGGGGCAAGGCCGGACCATCCGGGCCACGAGTCAGACGTGCGAATAATTGTGATCCCGAAGCCCCCCTTCGGTTCGGACTGTCCGGGACGAGGTCAGACCGTCCGAATAATTATGGACCCGAGGACCCCCTCGGCCATAATTATTCGGACCGTCCGGGACCCAGGCCGGACCGTCCGACTTATTCAACGCGGCCAGATCTGAAACGGGGTTGCGGCCCGTGTACCTCTTCATTTCACATCTAGACTATAAGTACTCATCTTCCACCTCCGTTTTAGGGTAGCTAAGAATTATCCAAAGACTTGAGAGCTTAGCTCCTACTTCCCCTAGGGAATTAGATATCCTTGAGATCCTCTCAAGCCTTCCTCCTACCTCCTCTCCCCACTCATAGAAGGAGAGGAACCCAATCCTATTCATAGAAGGAGAGGGAGACTATCAAGCTTACCTCTTGTGGTGTATGGATCTTGTGATGTGTGGTATTTGGGAGTGGATTTGAGTGTTTATGTGTTTGGATCTTGTTCCCCTTTGTCTCTTGTGTTAATTGTGTTTGTGATCCCCTTTGTTCTTGTTGTTGTTGTGGGTCCCCACCTCCAAATTGCGAAGATTGGGCCAAACCCTAGGCTTTCCCTACATCACCAGGCTTGCACCCCTTTTCTCAGGCTCTACACACTTGAATTTCCCATGCCCCCATTATACAATTATAACAAGGTTTCAATTATTGTTGCTACAAAACAAATCTACCACCACCACAAAACCAAAAAAATCTGCAACAGCAGTGGCTGGCTTGGAGGTAGTAATACTTAGTAAACATGATCTTTTATTCTGGTCCTCTGGTTGAGTAGTTCAGTAGTTATGTGACAAGTGGCATTTGAAAATGTTGGGGGGCACTTGATGTGAGACTACTGGTGATTCTTGCTTAGTTGTGAATCACTTGCATAGATTATCTTCTCTGGGCTGAAACCTGAAAGGGACCTCACTGATGACTGTAATAATGGCCTTTTGCTTTTGTTGGGGAGGGATGCTGAAAACGAGTTGAAGGAATTACTTGGGGTAATGAAATGTCGCTGTCGAGGAATCATCCAAGGCATCGATGATTTGTCGCTTAATAATGATGTGTCTGCCTGACTGACTGGCTGGCCACCTGGCATGCATGCTGCAATAACTGTGTGGCCGATGGAGTAGAGCAAAAGCGACCGGTGGTCTCTATATAGCTAGCTTAGCTTAGCTTAGCTGCTAATTAATCCGGTTAGTAGTGTAGTGCAGTGCACATGACACTGTTCTTACTTCTGTGCCTAGAGTATTTGCCACTCAATGTGTGTAGAGTGTACAAGCTAAGATAAGTGTGCATTAGGTCAGAATATGGTTTGCTTTGTACGGGTGTACTAGATTCCACGTGAGATGCTCTAATAATCTTGATCCCGACGCCATTGCTGGTGAGCAATTGAGCTTGTCTAATCTAAGTAGTGTGTAGAGTGTGGAGTGTGGAACACTGGTGTCTAGTACTGATCCAAGAAGCTAGCCAGCCTACTGGCATTGATATTTGTTAAGATGGAATATTGTTGTATATAAACCAATTAGGATTTTGCTATTCCCTCTGGTCATTGCATATTATCATTCATGATAAATTTGGGATTGACATCGATCATAAATTGTGTGAGTGGCCAACGGATGCAGTTCTGCAGTATGCTTTAATTTGTTACTAAGTGATGCTTTAATTTTGGCACTCTACTTTAATTGATGCTCTGATTTTTCTCATGTCAGTTATCTGCCTGATCATCTTATCTTGCAGAAATGGTTCGCTCTAGCCAAACCTGTCGCATCACCACCGGCATATGTATACCACCCCACCCCCGAGCCGCCACCCCCGAGCCGGCGACCACGCCCGTGCCGACGCCCGTGTCCGCGCCAACGCCCGCTTTGTCGGGCTGCTCCACGGGCTCGCGCCTCTCTGCACCGACGGCGTCCTCGCATGTCTCCGGCGTTTCGATGGCAATCTGTGACATTCATCCCACTCCTTTAGAGCTGTCTCGAAATAGGAGGGAGATAGAAGAGGAGGACACATCAGAGGAGGCGGAGTTCAATGTCGTTTGGGAGCGCAGGTACCCGGGCGTATTCGATGACCCTCCACGAGACCCGGCGCGCCTAGCGGTTGTATGGGAAGCAGCTCAGGCCGAAAGAGAGAACAAGCTCATCGTCATATCTTCTGACGAGGAGTGAAGTAGTGTCGGGACCCGGGGTTAGCATATGCAAGTCCAGTTAAGGCATAGTCATATGGAGAGCCGAGAACCGTACCCACTTGTCTAAGCAGACAAGGCCAAGCACAGAACGTTCTCGGAAAGCATCGTACGTGAGGGGCATCCCATCCAGGCCGGATGATCAACTGAGATGGGTCCTCATCGTCCGCACACAAGTCTAATGATATGGGTGGTGAACTCCCATATTCACAAACAAGTCGCCTCAACCATACTATCGACTATCTCATAACTCTTACATAGACTTACTCCAGCCCGATCACTTAGTCGGGGTCTAGGGCGGGCTCGATCATACCACAAAGTGTGCACGAGACGGAGTCTCGAGCAATCGCATCGCGATGCCCCAAGCTGCGCACATCTAAGGGCCACTTGGTGTATGAAAGACCGCCAGCCAGAACATAACTAAGGTCTCGAAAACCCATACGAAGAAATGCATGTTATAAACATACACGCAGCACACATGCCTTGTATGAACAGCAGGTACCATTGCAATTCTCTACAAAGTGTACATTTTATTTATAACTCTTATAGAGTACACACAGAGATCGCATACATGTGATCCAACATTAGAACACAGGCGGAAGCAAATTATGTCTGAGTACAGACAAGTTTAACAAATGGCTTAAGAAGCCTTATTTAAACACAAAGCCCTCCACGAGGGAACCAGTCTGCTGACTGGGACTAGACTAGCTTAACTTCAGTCGTCCAGCTCGATGAAGAAGCCACCTTCGGGGTCAGTGGCGTCATCTAAAACATAGATTAAGCAAACGTGAGTACAAAGGCGTACTCAGCAAGACTTACATAGGAACTATACTATTCATGCATATGTATCAAGGTAAAGGGAGGTGGGGTTCACTTGCAGAAATGCCAGCTTTGACTTGGCTAATCCTGAACTACGAGTACCAGACTTTGAGGTAAGAAGCGTACACGAGTCCACTACTTTCACCAACCAATACACCACTATGGTGTCTTCCTCGACTTCCCCACGAGGAAGCACGCCATAGCACTCACACTTATCTTGGTGTGTTTTAGAAGTATCCGGTTCAAGTTGTCTAATAATCAAGCTAAGCTTTCCAAGCAGTCCATAACCGCGGACGCGGCTATTCGAATAGTTTTGTTAACCTTGCAAGGGTGTATCGCTACACACACATGACCATCATTTACCGCCTTTGTACTCGACACCATTCAAGGGGTGCCGGCGAGGATGCTCACCACAACTGTTACCTCATAGCCGATCTAGTCCGAGAAAGCCGCCTACTTGGGTTGGTTACCACTATCGTGAACCCGGCCGGTTTACCGAAGTGGACCCAAGCGATGTGTGCGTTGTGCATAAGCCGGTCTCGGGTGAGCCGTTCTCTCACTTAGCATCCAGGCCACAAGCCTACCAGAACTCCGAACTACTGCGACATCTGGACATCGAAAGGGATGAGTTAATAGGTTGAGAGGGGTCAGTGAGCCCAATGTGTGGTTGTACTCTTCATCTTCGATCACCACACAAGAACTCGTACTAGGGCGGTGTTCAACAAGACAACCCACTGTGTACTCCTACACAGCCTCTCATCGTTCACCTTGTATTAGGGTCGATTCACCAACACTTTTCTACCATCATCAACATGATCATTCCCATCCCGACTCACATCACAGTAACAACATGGTATCATACTAAGCATGCAATAAGCAGTAGCATTGCAGGGGTTACATGATATCATTCAACTCCTACATTTGCTAGGATTATGGTTTGCTTACTACTGTGACAAAACATAGGTCATGCAAAGGAATGGGTTCATCTATGCGGTAGAATCGTAACATGGTGATCATCCTAAACAATTCATAAGCAAACATGAGAGGGAAGTGGGATTTTATCGACATGATCAATGGGGGTTTGCTTGCCTTGCTGACGAGGTTCGGGTTCTGGATCTTCAGCGAAGGGGGTGACCTCTTTCTCCGGTTCCACCTCTACTCGACAAACAAAGCACGAAGTAGCAATCAAATGAATGAAATGCTCAAGCACATGAATGAATGTTGAAACTTGAAGTATAAGTGTTGATGTGTGAGGCAATTCCATTTAAGTGGAATATATTGAATTTAAAATGCAAATTCAAACTCCACATTTGAATTGAACTTAGCCAAGTTGAATGTGACATAGTTTGATCATTTTGAATCAACTTCAAATGTGTATGATATGCCTCTGAAGTGTGGTTGAAGTAGAGCTTAAATCCAAGCTTCAAGTGGCAAAATCAATTGATTTGAATTTGAATTAAATTCAAATAAACCAAATGACATATGCTACTGGTCCCATTTTAAATTCAACTCAAACATAGTTGAAAGTACATATTTGGAAAGATAATTTTCTCCTGATCATTTTTCATATATTATTTGTCCAATTTGGAGTTAATATGAATTTTCTATGAATTTCCAAAGTTTGGGGTATTTTTTGGAATTTCTGGACTTATTTAAATCACTTTGCTTTTCTAGAAATTCATTAAAATCAATTATTGCATCAGCATGTGGTCATGCTGACGTGGGGGGGTCTGACTGGTGGGCCAGGGGTGTCAGTGTCACATGGGTTTAATTGAAACGGTTTAAACTTAACCAGGGGGTTAAGTGCCTGGGGGCCCCACCTGTCATTGACCTGGGGTCAATTAGCAGGGGGGTTAACCCCTAATGACAGTGACCTCACCGGCGGCTAGCCGCCGGTGGCCACCAGTGCGGCGGCGCTGCACGGGGAGGGGGCTGCCGTGGGCCATTCGATGCGCGGGAGGCAGCAACCGAAAGCTCGTGGACGCCCGCGTCGAGTGGTGCAGAGCAGCGCCACAGGGGAGCACCGAAGTGATGCCGGCGACGACTCCGGCGTAAGTAGAACCACGGCGAGGTCGTGGTGGCGGCGAATTCGACGACGGCGACATGCGGGTCCGGCGGCGGCTCGAGCTCGATTCCGGCGGCTTGAGTCCAGATCACAGCTTCGCCTACTGCGGGAAGAGGAAGTCGACGATGGCGCGCACGATGGACATGGCCTTCAGGCTTCTCGCCGGCGCGGGCTGCGGTTCTCGTCGACGACGAACGGCGGACGCTCTCGGGGAAGAAGGGGAAAACTAGGGGAGGGCTCTGGACGAAGCGGCGATGGGGGAAAGTGAGAGAGGGAGTCGAGGGCGTATCCGTGGCGCACTTTGGAGTCCTGGGGCGGCCTGGAAGCTCCTGGGCATCGAGGTGGCGTCCACGGCGTCGGCGCCGCGCCACCGTGCTGCTTGGCAGCGCGGGGTAGAAGACGGCAAGGGGGGCTTCGCGGGCTGGGCTGGCTGGAGAGGTGGGTCTCGCCTGGGCGAGAGGTAAGTCTTTTTCCTTTTTCTGTTTAATCTTTCCTTTCTGTTTTTCTGTATATTTGTTTTGACTTTGGTAAAAATACCAAATCATTTTATTAAATGCTGAAAACTTTTATGTGGCTTCATAATAATATAGACTAGCCACTCATAAACTTTCAACATTTTTAAAATTCAAATAATTTGAATCTTAATTCAAATAGGGGTATTTCTTTAATTCCAAGGCACTGTTTGAATATTTGAAAAATCTATGAGCATGGGGTGGGTCCCACATCACTTGATATGTGATCACACTCATTTATAAGACTTTTCAAAACTCTAACATGAATTTTTGGAGAAGATTTTTATCTGGCCTTTTTGAATTAATTCATCTGGGGGGTGTTCCTTCTCCCATTTGGATTTTGAATTTGATTTCCAAGATTTCTTTTGAAATTTTGACATGATGCAAAGGCACTAGCTAACCCTAGCACATACCTAACAGAGGGTTCTGACAACTCGCCCCCACTCAAAAGAATCTCGTCCCGAGATTCAGAAGTCTGCGGGAGGAAGGAGGGTTACTCGGTAAGGAGACGGTCTTCTCTTTCCCACGTAGCTTCTCTTTCAGAGTGGTGTGACCATTGCACTTTCAGAAACCTAATCTTCGGACGACGAGTGACACGCTCTGCGGAATCAAGAATACGAACGGGGTATTCTCGATAAGAAAGGTCATCTTGGAGATCAAGCCTTTCATGGTCGACTTCGCGGATGGGGTCCTTGAAGCAACGCTTGAGTTGGGACACATGGAATACATCATGTACTCGGAAGAGGTGCGGAGGTAGTTCAAGTTGGTAGGCAACTTCTCCACGTTTAGCAATAATGCGGAAAGGTTCGATGTAACGTGGGGCCAACTTGGCTTTGATACCGAAACGTTGGGTTCCCTTCAGAGGAGTAACCCGAAGGTAAGCCTTCTCATCCAGATTGTAGCTCTCTTTCCTATGATGACGATCATAGTAGCTTTTCTGACGAGACTGGGCTGCTTTCAATTGATCACGAACAATGCGAACTTGCTCTTCTGCTTCCTTGATCATATCCGGTCCAAAGAATTGTCTTTCACCGGTTTCTGACCAGTTTAAAGGTGTTCGACATCGTCGTCCATATAGGAGCTCAAAAGGAGCCATGTTCAGACTAGATTGAAAACTATTGTTATAAGAAAATTCGGCAAATGGAAGAGACTTCTCCCAATTCTTTCCGAATGAGATAACGCAAGCTCTGAGGATGTCTTCAAGAATTTGGTGAACCCTTTCGACTTGACCGCCAGACTGAGGATGGAAAGCCGTACTAAAGGAGAGATGAGTTCCCATAGCATTCTGAAAGCTTCCCCAAAATCTAGAGGTAAAAAGGCTACCACGATCAGAATTGATTTCCAAAGGAACACCATGAGTGATACAATTCTAGAGATGTACAAGTCCGCTAACTGACTAGCAGTTATAGACTCGCGAACTGGAAGGAAGTGAGCAACTTTGGAAAGCCTATCTATGACAACGAAGATGGCATTGTTTCCTTTCTGGGTTCTTGGAAAGCCGGTGATGAAATCCATACCGACTTTGTCCCATTTCCACTCGGGAATAGACAAAGGTTGAAGTGTACCAGCAGGTCTTTGATGTTCTGCCAATGCGACGACAAACATCACATTCAGCAACAAAACGAGCAATGTCTCTCTTCATCCTAGTCCACCAAAATCTCTGGCGTAGATCTCGGTACATTTTTGTGCTACCGGGACGAATTGAGGTGGGTGTGTCATGGGCTTCTTTGAGGATGAGTTGCCTTAGTTCCTTATTCTTAGGTACTACCAAACGATTTTCAAAGAATACCGTTCCCTTGCTATCTGTGGAGAAACATTTAGCAACTCCGCTAGCAATGTTCTCCTTGATCCGGCGAACACCTCGTGCACGCCTTTGGGCAACTATGATTTGATCCTCAATAGTTGGTTTCGCCACCAAGGTAGAAAGATAGCCATGAGGAACAATTTCAAGGTTGAGCTTGCGAAAGTCTTCATGAAGAAGTGGTTGATACTGTCGTAACATGAGGTTGTTACAATATGACCTACGACTTAGTGCATCAGCCATGACATTGGCTTTGCCTGGGGTGTAAGAAATTACTACGTCGTAATCTTTTATCAACTCAATCCAGCGTCTTTTCCTGAGATTAAGATCTGGCTGGGTGAAAATATATTTGAGGCTTTGGTGGTCGGAATAAATCTCGCTACGGTTACCAAGGAGGTAATGTCGCCAAGTTGTTAGGGCATGAACTACGGCAGCGAGTTCAAGATCATGGGTAGGATAGTTCTCTTCATGTGGCCGCAATTGGCGTGAAGCATAAGCTACCACATGTCGATCTTGCAGAAGTATGCATCCTAACCCTTGCCGTGATGCGTCACAATAGATCTCGAAATCCTTTTTGGTGTCTGGAGGTGCAAGTACGGATGCAGAAGTCAATCTTCTTTTTAGCTCTTGAAAGCTTTCCTCGCACTTGGGAGTCCATAAGAATTTCTTATCTTTCTTGAGGAGTTCAGTTGGAGGCTTTGCAACTTTAGAAAAGTTCTCGACGAAGCGACGGCAATAGCTGGCTAGGCCAAGAAAACTCCTAACTTGCTTAACCGATTCAGGTGGAGTCCAGTCAAGGACGGCCTGAACTCTCTCGGGATTCACAGCAATGCCTTTTGCAGAAATCACGTGGCCTAAATAGGTCACTTCTGGTAGTCAGAATTCACACTTGGAGAATTTAGCGTACAGGCGATGCTCTCTAAGTTTCATCAATACCAGCCTTAAGTGTTCGGCATGATCTCCTTCGTTCTTCGAGTAGATGAGAATATCATCGAGATAAACCACAACAAATTTATCTAGGTACTCCATGAAGATCGAATTCATCAAGCGTGAGAATGTGGCGGGGGCATTGGTTAAACCAAAGGACATGACGGTGTACTTGTAAAGACCATAACGAGTAGTAAAAGCCGTTTTGGGAATGTCCTCGTTTCGGATTCTGATCTGATGTTAACCTAATCTCAAATCCATCTTGGAGAAGACAGAGGATCCTGCAAGTTGATCATAAAGATCATTGATCCTGGGCAATGGGTACTTGTTCTTTATCGTCGCTAAATTTAGCGGGCGATAGTCTACGCACATCCTTTCTGTTCCATCTTTCTTCTTTACGAACAGAACGGGGCAACCCCATGGCGATGAGCTAGGGCGGATGAAGCCTTTTGCCAACGAAGCATCAAGTTGGGTTTTTAGCTCAGCTAACTCATGTGGGGCCATTTTATATGGGCGTTTGGAAATTGGTGCGGTTCCGGGAACAAGATCCACTATAAACTCTACACACCTGTCGGGTGGCATGCCCGGCAGCTCTTCAGGAAAGACATCCGGGAAGTCACGAACCACCGGAATATCTTCAAGTTCGGGAAGGGGAAGTACATTCAAGGAATGCACTTGGGTTCTTGTTCTGGGTGAGGTATAGCTGACGGTTTGGCCTGAAGGGTGGGTGAGTTTCACGGATTTGCTTCTGCAATCCAGGTAGGCATTCTGTCTTGATAGCCAATCCATGCCAAGGATGACATCAATGTCTGAAGACTTGAGGGCTATGAGTGAAGAAAGGAATACTAAACCTTCAATTGCAATTTCATTACCATGGCTCACTCTATTAGTTTGCCATCCTGACCCTGGAGTTTGAATAACCATCGGGGTGGACAATTCAACAAAGGGTAACTCATGACGAAGTGCATAACTTTCCGACATGAATGAATGAGATGCTCCTGGGTCGAAAAGAATGGAAGTAGGAACAAAATTGACTGGGATCGTACCAAGAATGACGTCAGTGGTGTCGTCAGTCTCTTCGGCGGCGATCTGGTTCAGACGTCCACGAGTGGCGGGAGGAGCGGGTTTGGCGGTGAAGACCTTCTGGGGTGGCTTGCCACGACCATTGTTGCTGTTGTTGCCTCCGGCACGTGGTGGAGCATTCTGATGCTGGATCTGGTTTTGGGGACACTCACGAGAGTAGTGGCCTGCCTGACCACATTTGTAACAGGCTCCGAAAACAGTTCGTGGAGATGGGTTGTTTGGTGGAGCTGGGTGGAACTGGGTTGGTGGACGAGGCACCACATAGGATGGCCTCGGTCGGTTGTTCTGGCGGAACATGCTGTTTGGAATCCAGATCTTGCGCTTCTGGGAGCCAGAACTGGATGAACTATCATCTCTAGGGTGTTTGCGAAAATCGTTGGGGGTGTTCATGTCCTCGGCTTTGATGGCCTTGTTGACAAGGACCTGGAATGTGGCAAAGTCATGAAGATTGAGCTCACGACGAAGTCCGGTGTTGAGGCCACGACGGAACCTCTCTTGTTTCTTGGAGTCGGTGGAGACTTCTTCGGTAGCATAACGAGCCAGTCGGTTGAACTCGCGACTAAACTCATCAACGGTCCTTCTGCCTTGAGTGAGGTTGCAGAACTCCTCACGCTTGCGGTCCATAAGACCCTTTGGAATGTGGTGCTCGCGGAAAGAGGTGCAGAATTCCTCCCAAGATGCAGGTGGTCCAACGGGTCGCATATTTAGAAAATTCTCCCACCAAGAACTAGCTGCACCTTCGAGGTGATAGGTGGCATAGCTGACCTTGTCACCAGTTGCAACACGGCCTGCTTGGAGCTTCCTCTCGATGCTGCGGAGCCAGTCATCGGCGTCAAGGGGTTCGGTGGAGTAACTGAAAACCAGGGGATGAAGTCGGATGAAGTCGTTCAGGGACACCAACTCGTTGCGTTGCTGAGTGGTGTTGCGTGCAATGACTTCCAACAGGTGGTGAGAGTCTCGGTGGTTCCTCTCAACCTCCATTAGAACCTGAGCCATCGTGGGTGGGGGTGGAAGGTTGCCTTCCTCCTGATCATTCCCACGACCCTGGTTACGACCAACCTGGCCACGGGTTCCTTGAGACATCCTGAAGGTGAAAAACCAAAGTCAAACAGAGTTGATTTGAAGAGTCTGAACAAGGTATTGAAGTACTGGAAGGATTACAGAGCAAAGGAAGTAATCATCTTGACAACATGGCGATAAAAGCATACAAGCCATATATTCACAAGCTGTGATACAAACCATACATCGTTTTAGTACAAGCACCAAGCTAATACAAACGTGATGAAGATGATACATCCTTCAGAGGCACTCTGAATTCCTATACATTATTTATCTAAGCCTCTAGAACTTAGACCCTTGCGTACAATACACTAAGATACTACTACATCCTCACTAAGTAAGACCACAGGCGGTCTCACTCATCTCCATCTCCATAGTAGTCCTCGTAAAAGTTACCCGCGTATCCCGGTAGCTGAAGGTGACCATCGGAAAACACGGAGGACTGTGGACCCTGATATCCATTTGGTCAAGGATGGGGCCTAGGTCCGGCGTAGGGTGGAAGCAAAGGAACACGGGGTGGAAAAATGCCTCCAATCTCGGGCCAAGCAACTCGAGAAGGCATCTGAGTCCTCACTTGATAGATAGCATCATGCTCAACTGATCCAACGCTCACAAAGGGTGCCAAGAGTGTCAGTGCTCGATACAAACGAACACGGGTGGCGTGGAGCTCGAAACGGAGAGCGCGTGCATCACGATCTCGATCACTAGCAAACCTAGCAGTCACCTGAAGTGCTGGATCCTCTGCAGAGTGATCTGAGTAGAGTCCGGTGTAATATCCCTCTTCTCCTGGAAGTGCAGCAGGGATATAGCGGAAAGAGGTCTCTCTCAGCAAAGTGTGCTCCTCTCTCAGTAGTGTCATACATGAGTATGCAGCATCCTGCACAGCCATGTTCTCGGTAATGCCAATGCCATGTCCAAAATGGATAGGCTGGGTGACTCCAACGTGGTGCGGGTAGATCCTGACGATGCAGTGGAACTGCGTCTGGTTGAAGTCGTGGAACTGCTCCTCGATGGTGTACTCAGGGTACCATCGATATCCCACATAGGACATCATCTCGATCAACGTGGCGGGATGGCCACGCACACCGAGGCACCTGGTCAAACGAACAATCTGTCGAGGGGGAAGATCTGCCATCTGAAACAGAAAGGAGTTTGCAAATGCATCAGATTATGAGATAAACCTGGAATGACTCGGACAGCATAACGGCTGTAATTGCAAGAAAAAGACAATTTCTTACAACATGGAAACGGCACTTACATACGATGTAACAAAACAGGGAGCATAACCACTCTAACAGACCGATCACAACTTTCCTACGGCTACAAGGAAGCAAACAACGAGATGTTCTAATCAGACAGAGGAGAGCCTAGTCCTATCTTCCCGTAGAATAAGATGAGGGTGACTCAGAACTCAGAACGAAGGGGGTAAGGAGAAAAAAGAAGCCTTACGTTCTTCCCTTATATACCCAGAGTAATTATATAACTATAGAAAGGTAGACTCGACTTCGGCCAAGGCTACTAGTCCTACAGTCAGTCCTGCTCTGATACCAAGTCTGTCGGGACCCGGGGTTAGCATATGCAAGTCCAGTTAAGGCATAGTCATATGGAGAGCCGAGAACCGTACCCACTTGTCTAAGCAGATAAGGCCAAGCACAGAACGTTCTCGGAAAGCATCGTACGTGAGGGGCATCCCATCCAGGCCGGATGATAAACTGAGATGGGTCCTCATCGTTCGCACACAAGTCTAATGATATGGGTGGTGAACTCCCATATTCACAGACAAGTCGCCTCAACCATACTATCGACTATCTCATAACTCTTACATAGACTTACTCCAGCCCGATCACTTAGTCGGGGTCTAGGGCGGGCTCGATCATACCACAAGGTGTGCACGAGACGGAGTCTCGAGCAATCGCATCGCGATGCCCCAAGCTGCGCACATCTAAGGGCCACTTGGTGTATGAAAGACCGCCAGCCAGAACACAACTAAGGTCTCGAAAACCCATACGAAGACATGCATGTTATAAACATACACGCAGCACACATGCCTTGTGTGAACAGCAGGTACCATTGCAATTCTCTACAAAGTGTACATTTTACTTATAACTCTTATAGAGTACACACAGAGATCACATACATGTGATCCAACATTACAACACAGGCGGAAGCAAATTATGTCTGAGTACAGACAAGTTTAACAAATGGCTTAAGAAGCCTTATTTAAACACAAAGCCCTCCACGAGGGAACCAGTCTGCTGACTGGGACTAGACTAGCTTAACTTCAGTCGTCCAGCTCGATGAAGAAGCCACCTTCCGGGTCAGTGGCGTCATCTAAAACATAGATTAAGAAAACGTGAGTACAAAGGCGTACTCAGCAAGACTTACATAGGAACTATACTATTCATGCATATGTATCAAGGTAAAGGGAGGTGGGGTTCACTTGGAGAAATGCCAGCTTTGACTTGGCTAATCCTGAACTACGAGTACCAGACTTTGAGGTAAGAAGCGTACACGAGTCCACTACTTTCACCAGCCAATACACCACTATGGTGTCTTCCTCGACTTCCCCACGAGGAAGCACGTCATAACACTCACACTTATCTTGGTGTGTTTTAGAAGTATCCTGTTCAAGTTGTCTAATAATCAAGCTAAGCTTTCCAAGCAGTCCATAAATGCGGACGCGGCTATTCGAATAGTTTTGTTAACCTTGCAAGGGTGTACCGCTACACACACATGACCATCATTTACCGCCTTTGTACTCGACACCATTCAAGGGGTGTCGGCGAGGATGCTCACCACAACTGTTACCTCATAGCCGATCTAGTCCGAGAAAGCCGCCTACTTGGGTTGGTTACCACTATCGTGAACCCGGCCGGTTTACCGAAGTGGACCCAAGCGATGTGTGCGTGGTGCATAAGCCGGTCTCGGCTGAGCCGTTCTCTCACTTAGCATCCAGGCCACAAGCCTACCAGAACTCCGAACTACTGCGACATCTGGACATCGAAAGGGATGAGTTAATAGGTTGAGAGGGGTCAGTGAGCCCAATGTGTGGTTGTACTCTTCATCTTGGATCATCACACAAGAACTCGTACTAGGGCGGTGTTCAACAAGACAACCCACTGTGTACTCCTACACAGCCTCTCATCGTACACCTTGTATTAGGGTCGATTCACCAACACTTTTCTACCATCATCAACATGATCGTTCCCATCCCGACTCACATCACAGTAACAACATGGTATCATACTAAGCATGCAATAAGCAGTAGCATTGCAGGGGTTACATGATATCATTGAACTCCTACATTTGCTAGGATTATGGTTTGCTTACTACTGTGACAAAAGATAGGTCATGCAAAGGAATGGGTTCATCTATGCGGTAGAATCGTAACATGGTGATCATCCTAAACAATGCATAAGCAAGACATGAGAGGGAAGTGGGATTTTATCGACATGATCAATGGGGGTTTGCTTGCCTTGCTGACGAGGTTCGGGTTCTGGATCTTCAGCGAAGGGGGTGACCTCTTGCTCCGGTTCCACCTCTACTCGACAAACAAAGCACGAAGTAGCAATCAAATGAACGAAATGCTCAAGCACATGAATGAATGTTGAAACTTGAAGTATAAGTTTGATGTCTCAGGAAATTCCATTTAAGTGGAATATATTGCATTTAAAATGCAAATTCAAACTCCACATTTGAATTGAACTTAGCCAAGTTGAATGTGACATAGTTTGATCATTTTGAATCAACTTCAAATGTGTATGATATGCCTCTGAAGTGTGGTTGAAGTATAGCTTAAATCCAAGGTTCAAGTGGCAAAATCAATTGATTTGAATTTGAATTAAATTCAAATAAACCAAATGACATATGCTACTGGTCCCATTTTAAATTCAACTCAAACATAGTTGAAAGTTGCATATTTGGAAATATAACTTTCTCCTGATCATTTTTCATATATTATTTGTCCAATTTTGAGTTAATATGAATTTTCTATGAATTTCCAAAGTTTGGGGTATTTTCTGGAATTTCTGGACTTATTTAAATCACTTTGCTTTTCTGGAAATTCATTTAAATCAATTATTGCATCAACATGTGGTCATGCTGACGTGGGGGGGGGTCTGACTGGTGGGCCAGGGGTGTCAGTGTCACATGGGTTTAATTGAAACGGTTTAAACTTAACCAGGGGGTTAAGTGCCTGGGGGCCCCACCTGTCATTGACCTGGGGTCAATTAGCAGGGGGGTTAACCCCTAATGACAGTGGCCTCACCGGCGGCTAGCCGCTGGTGGCCACCAGTGCGGCGGCGCTGCACGGGGAGGGGGCTGCCGTGGGCCATTCGATGCGCGGGAGGCACCAATCGAAAGCTCGTGGACGCCCGCGTCGAGTGGTGCAGAGCAGCGCCACAGGGGAGAACCGAAGTGACGCCGGCGACGACTCCGGCGGAAGTAGAACCACGGCGAGGTCGTGGTGGCGGCGAATTCGACGACGGCGACTTGCGGGTCCAGCGGCAGCTCGAGCTCGATTCCGGCGGCTTGAGTCCAGATCACAGCTTCGCCTGCTGCGTGAAGAGGAAGTCGACGATGGCGCGCACGATGGACATGGCCTTCAGGCTTCTCGCCGGCCCTGGCTGCGGTTCTCATCGACGACGAACGGCGGACGCTCTCGGGGAAGAAGGGGAAAACTAGGGGAGGGCTCTGGACGAAGCGGCGATGGGGGAAAGTGAGAGAGGGAGTCGAGGGCGTCTCCGTGGCGCACTTTGGAGTCCTGGGGCGGCCTGGAAGCTCCTGGGCGTCGAGGTGGCGTCCACGGCGTCGGCGCCGCGCCACCGTGCTGCTTGGCAGCGCGGGGTAAAAGACGACAAGGGGGGCTTCGCGGGCTGGGCTGGCTGGAGAGGTGGGCCTCGCCTTGGCGAGAGGTAAGTCTTTTTCCTTTTTCTGTTTAATCTTTCCTTTCTGTTTTTCTGTATATTTGTTTTGACTTTGGTAAAAATACCAAATCATTTTATTAAATGCTGAAAACTTTTATGTGGCTTCATAATAGTATAGACTAGCCACTCATAAACTTTCAACATTTTTAAAATTCAAATAATTTGAATCTTAATTCAAATAGGGGTATTTCTTTAATTCCAAGGCACTGTTTGAATATTTGAAAAATCTATGAGCATGGGGTGGGTCCCACATCACTTGATATGTGATCACACTCATTTATAAGACTTTTCAAAACTCTAACATGAATTTTTGGAGAAGATTTTTATCTGGCCTTTTTGAATTAATTCATCTGGGGGGTGTTCCTTCTCCCATTTGGATTTTGAATTTGATTTCCAAGATTTCTTTTGAAATTTTGACATGATGCAAAGGCACTAGCTAACCCTAGCACATACCTAACAGAGGGTTCTGACAAGTAGTGTAATTGATAACATATGTTGGTTAAGAATTTGTGTACTGTCATGCTATACTTTGTGATTTGCTCTTGTTAATAATGGTATTGGTAGAATTCTAATGTGGTTGTTACATTATGTTATAGTTGTCACGTTGATGATGTTTTTTATATATGTGTGATGTATTTTGTATCTATGAGCTGTTTATATCTGTGATGCAAATACAGAAAAGCAAAAAAAAGAACCTACTATTCGTAGTAATGGCGCACCTGGGGACTTAGTAATAGCGCACTGCTGGTGCTCCATTAATGTCTGGGTTAGTAATGGCGTACCAAGTTCTAGTAGTGGCGTGGTCGCAATGGCGCACCTTATGTGTGCTATTAACATGCAAATGAGGTTCCCCATTAAAGCCATTTTTTCCAGTAGTGTCGCCTTCACTACTGGAATTCACAAGTTTGCCATGTGTCAACCTCTTTGTCATCTGCATTTCATCGGGGCGGACGACACAGGGGTTGTATGCCGTCTCCTTCCCTAAAGACAAACGGCAAAAGGTTGACACATGGCAATAGACTTGTTTGCCGTCTGCTGCCTAGTCGACAAATGACAAAGGTGTCTTTGCCGTGCAGGGACGGTCGACAAAGCGAAAGTGGGTCCCACTCGAACGCTTCGCTCGCCCTAGCTAACGTTGCCAGGTTGTGCCATCTGCCAGCAGACGACATAGAATTCTTTGTCGTCTGCTGGCAGACGCCACATCCCTAGACACCGTTAACCCTCCCACTCGACCATCTGGCCCACCACCTCCTCCCTCACTCCACCAACCCCGAGCCCTCACTCCCAACCCCGGCGACACATGCGTCGCCGCCGCCCTCCATCCCCGGCGCCGCCCTCCAACCCCGACGCCGACGCCTTTCAACCCCGTCGCCACCTGCGCCGCCGGCCTCCTCCAACCCAGGCGGCGCCGCCCTCCTCCAACCCAGGCGCCTCCGCCCTCCTCCAGCGCCGGCCCCGCCGCCAGCCTCCACCCCCTCTCCACGATGAGCCCCTAGGCCTCCCCCTCTTTTTTTATTTTTATCTATTTATTTTAGTAATTTTTTTACCCACATACTATATGTATTGTTAGATTATTAGTATTAATCCCCTGTTAATTAGATTTAGTTAGGATAACCCCCTGTTGATTAGATTTAGTTAGGTTAAGCCCCTGTTAATTAGAAAAATTAGGTGTAAAAGAAGAATAAGAAAAAGAGGAAGAGAAAAAAGATATAGGAAATAAAAGAAGAAGAAGAAGAAGGAGAAGGAGGAGGAGGAGAAGAAGAAGAAGAAGAAGAAGAAGAAGAAAATAACAAGAAGAAGGAGGAGGAGGAGGAGGAGGAGGAGGAGGAGGATAAGAAGAAGGTGAAGAAGAAGAAGAAATAAAAAAAGAAGAGGAGCAAAATTAGGGGTAAAAGTAGAATAATAAAAGAAGAAAAGAAAAAATATATAGGAAATAAAAGAAGAAGAAAAAGGAGGAGGAGGAGGAGGAGAAGAAGAAGAAGAAGAAAAGAAGGAGGAGGAGGAGGATAAGAAGAAGAAGGTGAAGAAGAAGAAGAAGAAGAAGGAGAAGGAGGAGAAGAAGAATAAGAAGTTGGGGTGAAGAAGGAGGAGGAGGAGGAGGAAATAATACAAAAGGAAATAAATGTAAATAATAGGAAAAACAAAAGAAAAAATATAGATGTAATTACCGGTATATCGAGTGTCCTTGTTGATTGGGTTCATTTTAAAGTGCAGGTCTTTCCGTGTTGTGTGGGTCCGGTGTTCGACGACCTCCGCCCCCTCCATTCGACGACCTCCCTGAGTTCGAGGGTGAGCAAAACAATTCTTATCCTCTCTCCCCCTTTCCTTTGCTCAATTCTAGCCTTACACTAGCCAACTAGGTATATTTAGTATATTCATATGTAAAGCCGCGTAACCAGTATGCTTCTCCCGTTCGAAAGGGTTACAGTTATAAATATGCATTAAGTTGCATATTTATAATGGTGATTCTTTCGAATTGTCCAACGTTATCCGTGGACAGCCCGAGTATGTGTAGATTGGGTCGGTTTCCCATGCTTTGGTCCCGATCCGTCGCGGTATTTCGTCAGCGCCTCCCTGTTGTTCTCCGGATACTCAACCTCTCAGCTTGTCACCATTATAGATGTAATTACGGCGGCGGCTGGCCACTCCGGCGGTGGGCGTGGGCGGCGCGGGCCGGGCGGCTAGGCGCGGGGTGGCAGGGTCCTCGGGGCGGACGTGGAGCAACGCCGGATGTGGTACGGCGTGGTGCGCGGGAGGCCGCTTACGGCGGCGGTGGCCGGCGCGAGTTTTTTTCTTTTTTTGACGAAAAAAGAAAAAGGAAAAACGATTTTCCTAAATTATATTTATAGACAGAGAGGGAAAAAATAAAAAAAATAAAGGTGAGTGCTTCTCGGACTCAAATTGCGCCCGCGGCGAGGAATGGCTACTGGGCCGGCTCGGTACGAGTTTTTTTTTTCTTTTTCTTAAAACTGCAACTTCAAACAATTCTATAAAAATAAATACACATCAGAAAAATATGAAACAAATTCCTAAATTCATAAAATAATCCAAAGAAAATTTTGGAATGAAAATATTTACCAAATTTATAACTAAAAATAATTACATTTTTCAATGACTTTATTTAGCTATACAATATTTTAAACATCAACAAAAATGTCAAATAATTATTTAAATAATTTCCTATCAATTTTTCTGTAGTCATTTTATCTTCTCTCAAGTTGTTATTATTTTCGAATGGAAAATTATTTAAATAACTCCAATTCAAATAAAATAACATTAAAACATTTCCAACTTTCTTTTATAATGAAGGAGTCATTTTACCTTCTCTCATTTTATTTTTAGTTGGATTTCTTTTAAATGATAAATTCCAAAACAACAAAAATTAATATTAGGGGAAAGTCCTTTTATTCCCTCTCATTTTTAATATTCAATTCAACTGCAATAGTTTTAAGTCTTAGTGAAAATCAAACATATCAAGCAAACAATCATTATTATAATTAGTTTATTAACATTCCAAAATTTGGGAAATTTTGGGATGTTACAGACTACCACCCTTAAAATGAATCTCGTCCTCGAGATTCGAAAAGGCTAGAAAGAAAAGGTTAGGGTTTGGGTCTGCATGACAATCCACCGATCCTCCGATGAGCTAGGGTTCTACCACCCTTAAAATGAATGCGACGTGGTCTTCAAAAATCTTAATACATCGATGACATTCTTCATAAAGATTAACCTTCTCCGAGGTCTTGAATCCTTAGAAAAAGAGGAGTCTTCCATATACCGAACCTTTATGGATAACAGGTCAGGCGCCTTCATGGCAGACTGGTGTAGCTCAGTTCAAACTTATGTAGGAAGATAAACTAAAATTTTGACTTAGGTAGATTTGGAAAAATCAGCTTTCTGCAAAATAAAACCATAAGCCTTCCTTTGACTTATCCTTGCATGTAGCGATAGGTCTGTTATATCCATTTTTCGTGTGACTTGCCGTACAAATCAGATGTACTGACCCGTTGTCGGGCTGTAACCTTCGGTGTTGCAGGATATTATATGATGAGTAAGTGATGCGATGTAGGGTTATGATGTCTATACTCAATTGTGTCGGTGGAGTTGATTGACGTCAAGAAGCTCTTTCTTGTTTTTTCCGTTGTATTCTATTTGTAAGCTATCCTTGAGCTATGCAGGTATGCTTTATTGTAATACTGGATCTTCGATGTAATGTTTATGACCTGTGGTTTATGCTTGATATTACATCGTGTACTGTGTGTGCTAGCTATTGATCCAGGGACTAGCACTTGAGCACAGAGACTTGGATTCTTAGCGAATCGAGTCGTTATTGATGGTATTAGAGCCAGGTTTGCAACATAAGTATATATAATAGTCCTACACATGCATAGGGTGATAGTTGCTACATGCATAATGAAAAATATAGAATGAGGTATGGTCAAAGTGTAACTTGCCTTATACATCTGATGAAGTTCTTCGCACTCACAATCCGGATAACTCTACTCGTCACACTCCGAGCAATCTATCATAAAAGAAAGATACCACATAAGAAATCATGCCACAAGAAATCAAAAGATCAGCAATCAAACACAATAAGGTTTAGAAACAATAACAACTAGGCTTGACATGGTACAAGTGTCGATGTGCTCGAAGGTGATAGGTGGAAGGTAAACTCGAGTGAGTCAACTGGTAAAGAAGTTTCACTACAAATATTATGACTAAGAACATTAGGAATTCAAGGTAAAGATCATGGCAAAGAAAGGTGTGTGGGTAATGCCGATAGGATGCTTCAAATGATCCGATATGCAAAAAGAATCACGTGAAACAGAATACTACAACATGAGTTATAGCAGGTTGAAGTTTGAATTAAATTAAAATTCAAACAGATCAAAAATAATTTTAATATGGTGTATATATGATGTGAACCGAAAGTATATGAAATGAGTGATCCTATGTAAAAAATAATCAATTGAATTGGAGCACCGGTATAAAAGATATGTCCTCTAGCAGTTTGAATTTGAATTTAAATAAGTTCAAATTCAAAATTGTGAAATATGTGAAAGGTTTGCTCTATGATGAACTACATGATCACTACGAGTGCATAGGAAAAAGAATCACCTAATTCCGACTTACGGTTTAGAAGATACGGCTATTCTAGTTTTAGGGTGAAATCTATGAAAAAAGGCTCATTCGCAAATTAAATAAAGTTTTCATCGCGAACAGGCCCGTGGACGCTACAGGAGGAACAGTGTTCACTTCCGTGGCATTCCGGTGAACATCCGGTGTGCAAGAAAACCCGCTCGGCGGTTAACCGAGGAAAAACCAGGAACCCTAAAAAACCCGACGAACCAGATCCAGATCTCAATCGAACGGATCTCGTCCGTTGGATCGAGATCCAACGGTGGTGTTGGGCCGGTGGCTTACTGGACTCCGGAGAGACGGCGGCGCTCCGGCGAAGCCGCTCGTGGCGGCGGCTGGCGACTCTGGCGGCGGGCGGCGCGGGCCGGGCGGTGAGACGCGGGGTGACTGGGTCCTCGGGGCGGAGGCGGAGCAACACCGACCGTGGGGCGTCGCGGTGCACGACCGGTTGGCCGCGACGGCGAGCGATGGCGCGGGCCGTGGTGGCGCGAGGAAGCAGCCTGCAGGGTAGCGCGCCCTGGCGCGTCTGGCGGCGGTGGTACGGCGCGGTGCGCGGGAGGCCGCTGACGGAGGCGATGGCCGGCGCGAGTGGCGGCAGCGGCGGGTCCCGCTAGGGTTTTCCTTTTTTTTTGACAAAAAGAAAAAGAAAAAGGAAAAATGATTTTCCTAAATTCTATTTATAGACAGAGAGGGAAAAAAACTGAGTCCTTCTCGGACTCAAATTACGCCCGCGGCGAGGAATGGCTACTGGGCCGGCTGGGTACGGATTTTTTTTAAATTGCAAGTTCAAACAATTCTATAAAAATAAATACACATCAGAAAAATATGAAATTTTTTCCTAAATTCATAAAATAATCCAAAGGAAATTTTGGAATCAAAATATTTACCAAATATATAACTAAAAATAATTACATTTTTCAATGACTTTATTTAGCTATAGAATATTTTAAAAATCAACAAAAATGTGAAATAATTATTTAAATAATTTCCAATCAATTTTTCTGAAGAAGTAATTTTATCATGTCTCAAGTTTTATTATTTTCGAATGGAAAATTATTTAAATAACTCCAATTAAAATAAAAGCACATTAAAACATTTCCAACTTTTTTTATAATGAAGGAGTCATTTTACCTTCTCTCATTTTATTTTTAGTTGGATTTTTTTTCAATGATAAATTCCAAAACAACAAAAATGAATATTAGGGGAAAGTCCTTTTATTCCCTCTCATTTTTAATAGTAAATTCAACTCCAAAAGTTTTAAGTCTTAGTGAAAATAAAACATATCAAGCAAACAATCGTTATTATAATTAGTTTATTAACATTCCAAAATTTGGAAATTTTTGGGATGTTACAATTGAGTTCTTAAACAAATTTTTTTATGTTTTTCTCTCGTATTCCCATCCCCCACTTCCTGGACGAAACACCATTTGGAGACATTCGAGTCACGGACAGGGAGAGCTCTTATACCTTAATGTTCTTATGTTACTTGTTTCAATACTAATATAGACTCTTGCTTGCTATGACTTGAATTGAATTGCATGCCTTGATTGCTTTACTTAAAATTTCTTATATGATTGGTAGCATGTCACCACAGAAATTATGCTTGTTATCATTTACCTACTCGAGAACGAGCAGGAATTAAGCTTGGGGAAGTTGATACGTCCCAAACATATTTATAATTTTTCCTTTCTCCATGCATGTTTTGTGTGATATTGTTATGCTTTTGATACACTTTCATACATTTTTGATCATATTTGTACTAACCTATTAACTCAGTGCACCCCAGTGCCAGTTTCTGTTTTCTGCTGTGTTTGTATTTTAGGTTTCCCCATTATTAAAAGTGCGTTAAAATTTTTGGAAAAATGTATAAAAATCAGCGTTCTAGAAGAGTCCTCCAGCCGGAGGATGTGGTCAAGGGGTGGCCCAGAGCCCCGAGGCGCCCTCATGGCGCGTCATAGGGTGGGGCCGCGCCGGGAGGCCGCCTGGACTCCTGTTGGCCCCCTGGCTGCCCCCTTGGCCCTTATTTATTCTCCCGACGCGAAACCTTGATTCCAGAACCCTTTTCTCCAGAAGCAATTCCGATCTCCGCCGTCATCGCCAACAAGCTTCAGGGGACCAGAATTCCTGTGTTGGCACCCTTCCGGGACGGGGAAGTGCCCCCGGATTCATCTCCATCGACGTTGCTTCCTTCTTCCATCATGCGGGAGTAGTTCCTCCTCGGGGCTGAGATTTCTACCAGTAGATATGTAGTCTTCTCTATCTCCCATGATGTGATCTTTATTGTGATCATAGCCTATGTTAATCTAAGGTGACCCCATCATATTTCCCCTTCCTCTATGTATTATATTGATTTAATCACTTGATCTTATCTAGTATAATCCCCGAGACCATGGTGACAGCGGTCTCTTGGACATGGGTTAGAAAAATATTATCATGAGTGATTTCCTCTTTTGTAAATTGATTGAAGATTGAGAGTCTCTTGGTTCTTTTCTTTGACTATCCTTGAGATATGTTGTGGTGATTATGATACTCTCTTTGGATGGTCGCGGTGAAATTATGAAATCCATAGATCAGAACTACGAACTCTGAGGCGTACTTTTGTAGCCCTACATAATTCTCGTCCTCTCTTGATCACAAAGGAATGAACTTCGAGTACGCTCCATTGCATGTTGTAGTGGAAATATCATTTGATTAGACTATGATAATGTCGTTGGGAGTTGCCACTAGTGAAAGTATGAACCCTAGGACTTGTTTCCACCATTGAAATATCGTTTGCGCTCACGTTTACTACTTGTTTTCTTGCTGCACTTTTTATTACAAATTTATATTACCTTGATTTTCCACACCTACCAGCCATATTTTACCATCTCTTCACCGAACTAGTGCACCTATACAACTCCTAGTTGTATTAAGTGTGTTGGGGACACAAGAGACTCCTTGTATCTTAATTGCAGGGTTGCTTGAGACAGACCATCGTCAACCTCTACTTCCCTGAGTTCGATAAACCTTACGACATCCAATTGAGGGATATTACTGCTATCCTACAAACCTCTGCGCTTGGAGGCTCAACATAGTCTACATGAACAGAAGTGTGCGTAGACATCACCCCATGGCGATGAGCTAGGGTGGATGAAGCATTTTGCCAACAAAGCTTCAAGTTGGATTTTAAGCTCAGCTAACTCACATGGGGCCATTTTGTATGGGCATCTGGAAATTGGGACGGTTCCGGGCATAAGATCTACAATGAATTCTACACAACCGTCGGGTGGCATGCCCGACAGTTCTTCAGGAAAGACATCCGGGAAGTCACGAACCACCGTAATATCTTTAAGGTCGGGAAGGGGAAGCACATTCAAAGTATGCATCTGGGTTATAGAATTGGGTGAGGTGTTGTCAATTGTCTGGCTTGACGGATTTGTAAGTTTAACTGACTTGGCTTTACAATCAAGGACAACATTCTGCCTTGATAACCAATTCATACCAGGGATGACATCAATGTCTGAAGACTTGAGGGATATAAGTGAAGCAAGGAATACTAAACCCTCAATTGCAATTTGATTACCATGGCTTACTCTACTAGTTTGCCATCTTGAACCTTGAGTTTGGATTATCATTGCAGTGGACATTTCATCAAAAGGTAACTCATGACGAAGTGCATAACTCTCCGAAATGAATGAATGAATGAGATGCTCCTGGATCGAAAAGAACAGAAGTAGGAACATAATTGTAACGCCCCGGTCAGACACCGGTTCTCGGCCGTTACGCCTGGCAGGATCTAGACTGTCCCCACAGACCAACACTAGTCTTTCCTGCACACTTTTTCCTGACTCGTGCGCACCCGGGAACAACTTCCCGGTCAGTCACCCATCCTCAAATCGCTCCAATACAAGAAAGTTTAACTTGGAGTTCTTTGGATATGGGCTTCCAGAAAAGAAGGCGCAGCTTATTGATATGAGTAGTCTTTCATTCCTACTAAGCCAGGATGTCAAAATAATTGACTGGGAGCGTACCAAGAATGCCGTCAGAAGTGTCATCAGTTTCTTCAGCCGAGATCTGGTTCACACGTCCATGAGTTGCGGAAGAAGACGACTTGGTGGTGAAGACCTTGGGGGGGTGGCTTGGCACGTCCATTGGGTTTTCCTCCGGCATGGGGTTGTGCATTCAGATTTTGGTTTTGGGGACACTCACGAGAGTAGTGACCTGCCTGGCAACACTTGTAACAAACTCCAAAGACAGTGTGGGCAGTGGTGTTGCCAGGTGGAGCGGTAAAAAATTGAGCTGGCGGACGAGGCGCCACAAAGGATGGCCTCGGGGGGTTGTTCTGGCGGAACATGCTGTTGGGGATCCAGATTCTGCGCTTCTGAGGGCCTGAACTAGAAGAACCATCATCTCTAGCATGCTTGCGGGAGTCCACGTGATACGTCCAAAACGTATCTATAATTTCTGCTTGCTCCATTCATGTTTTGTGTGATATTGCTATGATCTAGATACACTTTCATACACTTTTGATCATATTTGGACTAACCTATTAACTCAGTGCACCACAGTACCAGTTCCTGTTTTCTGCTGTTTTTCTATTTCAGTTTTCCCCCATATAAAAAGTGCTAGAAATATTCTGGGAAAAATATAGGGAAAATCAGCGTACAGGAAGCTTCGCGAAGAGCCCGAGTGGGGCCAGAGGGGAGCCAGGGGTGGCCCAGGCGGCCACCCGGCGCGGCCCCACCCCTGGCCGCGCCAGGGGGGCGCCTGGGGCCCCTGGTCCACCTCTGGCTGCCCCCCCTTCGCCTATATGTTCTCCGTCACGGGAAACTTCAGAAAAGAGAACCCTTTTTCGCGATCTCTCCTCTGTTGCGCCGCCGCCGCGCTTCCGATATCGGAAGCACCTGAAGACCTCTTCCCGGCACCCTGCTGGAGGGAGGGCCGACCTCCGGGAGTCTCCTCTCCGCCAAGGATGCTCCCTGGATGTCTCGTGAGTAGTTTTCCTTGGACCATGGGTCCGTGATCAGTAGCTATGTGATGTTCTCCTCCCCTCTTTGTTCTTCATGGTTTAGACCTCGTGAGCTGCCCTACTATCCTTTTGAGAGATCCACACTAGTACTCCCTTTATATCCTTGTACTCCATAGAGATGATCATTATGCATATAGCTATGTGGGGACCTCCACACTATAGAACTTGGCTTGCATATTCCAAGGATGAGCCTCCTCAAACGAGCTCTAGGTCTTCATGAGCGAGAAAGTTAGATGCACCCCCAATAGTTCCATTGGAGAGCTTCCTAGCTCGTATGTGCATCCGTTGCAGGGCAATCCCTACTCCTCACATCATATATATCATTTGGCATCTCTTGCCTACGATTGTCCTCATTGATGTGAGCCTTTTTCATCCTTTTTGTCTTCCTCCTCCGCACTTCTCTTTTTGCCATCCTAAGTGTCAACTCTCATGCTTACGCTCATCCATGGCATGAGTGCTCAAAATATTGAAAAAGGAGTGGATCAAATTGACTTGTACCTGGCTAGTGGTCTGGGGACGAGTCAAGATAAGATTCCAGAAAAAGACCGAGTGTGAAACTTTAGTAGATTGACTTCTCAACAAATAAATTTTTTTTCTCGTATTCCCTATCCCCCTTCTTGCACGCAAACACCATTTGGAGACATTTGAGTCACGGACAGTGAGAGCTCTTGCACCTAATGTTCTTTTGTTACTTGTTTCAATGCTAATATAGACTCTTGCTTTTTATGACTTGAATTGAGTTTCTAACCTTGATTGCTTTACTTTTCAAAGTTCTTATATGGTTGCTAGCATGTCACCACAGAAATTATGCCGTTATTATTTACCTACTCTAGGACGAGCAGGAATTAATCTTGGGGATGTTGATACATCCAAAACGTATCTATAATTTCTGCTTACTCCATGCATGTTTTGTGTGATATTGCTATGATCTAGATACACTTTCATACACTTTTGATCATATTTGGACTAACCTATTAACTCAGTGCACCACAATGCCAGTTCCTGTTTCTGCTGTTTTTCTATTTCAGTTTTACCCCATATAAAAAGTGCCAGAAATATTCCGGGAAAAATATAGGGAAAATCAGCGTACAGGAAGCTTCGCGAAGAGCCCGAGTGGGGCCAGAGGGGAGCCTGGGGTGGTCCAGGCGGCCACCCGGCGCGGCCCCACCCCTGGCCGCGCCAGGGGGTGCTTGGGGCCCCTAGTCCACCTCTGGCTGCCCCCCTTCGCCTATATATTCTCCGTCACGGGAAACTTCAGAAAGGAGAACCCTTTTTCGCGGTCTATCCTCTGTTCCGCCGCCGCCGCGCTTCCGAGACCAGGAGCACCAGAAGACCTCTTCCTGGCACCCTGCCGGAGGGAGGGACGACCTCCGGGAGTCTCCTCTCCACCATGGATGCTCCCCGGATGTCTCGTGAGTAGTTGACCTTGGACCATGGGTCCGTGATCAGTAGCTATGTGATGTTCTCCTCCCCTCTTTGTTCTTCATGGTTTAGACCTCGTGAGCTGCCCTACATGATCGAGGCACTTTTGTAATCTTTCTGCTGTTGCTATGCTGAGTTTGATGGGATCTGATGGATTACGAGATTATGTTCAGATTGTGATTGAGTAATATATTTGGTTTTTGTCTTCTATATTTTTGTTCCTAAGTATTTCTTGCATGTTCTCTGTTGTTGTTTATTGCTTTGGCCAAGTAGTAGGTAGTAACCCCAAGAGGGAACGTTATGCTCGATTGTGGGTTCATGCCCCCCGATGACACGCTTGAGTGACAGAAACATGAGTCTAGGGGATGTGCTGTTGCCACAAGGGGGAAAACAACGGTGCTTGTAACCGTGGTTGCAAGGATTGTTTACTTTACGCAAAGTGCTTTTTAATGCAGTTGTCTGTTGCTTTGGGTTTACACTTTGGGTGGGGCTCGCAACTTAATACCAGCGAGATGTTCTGGATAGATATCTCAAGGTGAATGATTAGTAGTAGATGCAGTTGGATTTCGGTCTACTTATTTTGGCGTACTGCCCGTGCTTTTGAGCCTCTTCCTTTCTTTTGCAGCATAGTTAGCATTGCGGTGCGCTCATAATCCTGTCAATTTCCCTTTTGTAATTTGTTTACCTCGCATAGCAGTTTTATCGTCTTTTGGGAGAGAGACATTACTAGTGAACATCACGTATCCTGGTCCATATCCTCATTACTGTTTCCACGCTCATTTACTTTTCTGATTTTACTTTCAGTTGCTATCATTATCCCTTGTGTTTGATCCTTTGTGAACAAAAAGACCGGAGAGATTGACAACCTCTCTGAACTTCGTTGGGAACAAAGTTATTTGTGTCTGTGTGCAGGTCCACGTCAGTTGTGCCGCTGACACCTACTTATCATCTCTGGACTCCTACTGGAGACAAACCTTGGTATCTTTACCGAGGGAAATTTGCTGTTGTGCTCCATCACGCCTTCCACTTGGGGCTCACCAACGAAGGGAGAGAAGACTATACCTGTCAACACTCGCGCCATCACCACGCGAGTGATCATATCCTCCTCCTTGATGTCCTTGTTGCCAAGGACCTGGAATGTGGCGAAGTCACGAAGATTGAGCTCACGATGAAGTCCAAAATTGAGTCCCTTGAGGAACCTCTCTTGCTTCTTGGAGTCGGTGGAGACCTCCTCGGGAGCATAGCAAACAAGACGGTTGAACTCCCAACTAAACTCATCAACAGACCTTCTTCCTTGCTTGAGATTTCAGAACTCCTTTCCCTTGCGGTCCATGAGTCCCTTAGGAATGTCATGCTCATGAAAAGCGTCACAGAACTCATTTGAAGATGTCAACTGTCCAGCTGGACGCATGTTCAGGAAGTTCTCCCACCAAGAGCTAGCTGCACCCTCGAGGTGGTAGGTGGCATAGTTAACTCTGTCACCATCTGCAACATGTCCAGCATAAAGCTTGCGCTCAATTTTGCGGAGCTAGTCATCGGCATCAATGGGCTTAGTGGAATAGCTGAAAACTGGGGGACGAAGTCGGATGAAGTCATTCGGTGACACCAGCTCATTATGATTTTGGGCGGTGTTTCGGGCAATGGTTTCCAGCAACTGATGGGAGTCCCTTCTATTACTTTCGACCTCCATCAAAACCTGAGCCATCGTGGGTGGCGGTGGAAGATTGCCTTCCTCTGGATCATTCTCACGAGCATGGGAACGACCAAGGTGGCCACGGGGTCCTTGAGACATCTGAAGGATAAGATCAATGTCAAATGATGTTGAATGATTTTGCAAATGCTTCAAGTTATGAAGATAACTGGAATGACTCAGACAACATACCAGTTGTAATTGCAAGAGAAATTGAAATTCTCACAACATTGGACTAGCAATTACACTAAGAAGTCCAATATTGGAAGCACAATGACGAGGGGGTGACCCCACGACTCCTACGGATGAGCCTACCCGGTATACCCGAAGACAGAAGGCCCACAAAGATGCCGCCTGGGCCCAGCCTTGGCCCATTAGTGGCACCGACATAGGAGTCCGCGACTCATAAGGAAGGTGCAAACTTGCCTAACGGAACAAGATCATGGTTAGGAAACCTCATCTGTAATCCAGGACGGACTCCCCGAGACCTAGCCTAGTATATAAGGGCTTGGAGGGGGGACGTCAAGGGACGAGAAATACACAACCTGTAACCCTAGCCTTGTTCGCACTAGCCTTGGCTCCCCTGTAATCGCCATCTCCAATCAATAACATCGAGCAGGAATGTATCCTCCTATTATCCGACGAGCTATCGTCCAACTTGTGCCTCTCATGACTAACCCAGGGTCCCTGACCATGGGATTTGCCGGACTACATCCTCGACAATTGGCGCCGTCTGTGGGAACCGCACAGGTTGGGAACGCGATCTCGGCGGCCTCACCAGCTGTCGGGACCTGGGGTTAGCGTATGCAAGTCCAGTTAAGACATAGTCATATGGAGAGCCGAGAACCGCACCCACTTGTCTAAGCAGACAAGGCCAAGCACTGAACATTCTCGGAAAGCATCGTACGTGAGGGGCATCCCATCCAGGCCGGATGATCAACTGAGATGGGTCCTCATCGTCCGCACACAAGTCTAATGATATGGGTGGTGAACTCTCATATTCAAAGACAAGTCGCCTCAACCATACTATCAACTATCTCAAAACTCTTACATAGACTTACTCCTGCCCGATCACTTAGTCGGGGTCTAGGGCGGGCTCGATCATACCACAAAGTGTGCACGAGACGGAGTCTCAAACAATCGCATCGCGATGCCCCAAGCTGCGCACATCTAAGGGCCACTTGGTGTATGAAAGACCGCCAGCCAGAACACAACTAAGGTCTCGAAAACCCATACAAAGACATGCATGTTATAAACATACACGCAACATACATGCCTTGTATGAACAGTAGGTACCATTTCAATTCTCTACAAAGTGTACATATTTATTGATAACTCTTATAGAGTGCACACAGAGATCACATACATGTGATCCAACATTACATTACAAACGGAAGAAAATTATGTCTGAGTACAGACAAGTTTAACAAATGGCTTAAGAAGCCTTATTTAAACACAAAGCCCTCCACGAGGGAACCAGTCGTCTGACTGGGACTAGACTAGTTGGTCTTCAGTCGTCCAGCTCAATGAAGAAGCCACCTCATCTAAAACATAGACTAAGCAAACGTGAGTACAAAGTCGTACTCAGCAAGACTTACATAGGAGCTATACTACTCATGCATATGTATCAAGGTAAAGGGAGGTGGGGTTCACTTGCAGAAGTGCCAGCTTTGACTTGGCTAATCCTGAACTACGAATACTAGACTTTGAGGTAAGAAGCGTACACGAGTCCACTACTTTCTCCAACCAATACACCACTATCACTACTGGAATTCACAAGTTTGCCATGTGCCAGGGTCTTTGCCGTCTGCTTTTCGTCGGGGCAGACGGCAAAGTAGGTGTATGCCGTCTGCTTCCCTAGATACAGAAGGCAAACCCCGGACATACGGTAAACAACTACTTGACCGTCTGCGCTGGCCTATGCAGACGGCTAAGGTCCCTATGCCGTCCATAGGCAGACGGCAAACAACCCAGCGGGCCCACCCGGGCTGCGTCTCCTCTGGCTTAACGGACCCGTGCTATGCCGTCTTCCAGCGGACGGCAAACCCCGTCTTTGTCGTCTTCTTACGGACGGCATAACGGGTTGCCGTTAACCCCGCACACGTCGGCTCACTCTCTCCACCACTCTCACTCTCCTCTGCCCACGCCTCTCTGTCCTGCGACGCCGCCGCCGCCGACACCTCCGCCGCCGCCGCCCACGCCTCCCCGGCTCCCGCCGCCACAGCCGGCCACCGCCCTGCCTCCTCTCAGCTAAGCCCTCTCCCCGGCCACAGCCCGCCTCCCTCCTCCAAGGCCGCCTCCCCTCATCTCGGCCGCCGCCGGCCCCGAGCAAGCCATCGTCGGCCTCCTTTGAGCAAGCCGCTGCCCACCTCGCCGACGCCACCTCCACCCCCACCCGCAGCCACCCACCAAAGGTAAGCCCCTCCCCTCCTCCCCTCCATGCTATTTTTTTAGGATTTTCATGTTAACTAGTTAGTTAGTTTTAGTTGCTTTTAGGTTTTAGTTAGTTATATTTCTCTGTTTTAGTTAGTTTTATGTTATAATTAGTTAGACTTCTCTATTTTAGTTAGTTTAGATTGTGTTAGATTTTTTTAGGGTTAATTAGATATGTTTTCTTCTCTGTTTAGTTTAGGTAGTGTAAGTTATTTGTAGGAATGAGGAGATAGAGTAGAGAGAGATAGAGTGTGAGTGTATTGGACTTCTCACAGGAAAAATAAAAAGAGCTTAGAGCTCATGTTAAGATTCCTTAGGAATTTGATGGTGTCAATCCTATGATCCAAAGGCAATCCATAAGAAAAATCCTTAGGAATCCAAAAAATCCCTTAGGACTAAAAGTTGAATAGGAAAAGAAGAAGAGAAAGAAAGAAAAGAAAGGAAATAAAAGAAGAAGAGGGAAACAAATTAGGGGTAAAAGTAAAATAGTAAAAGAAGAAGAGAAAAAAGAAGTTGAAGGTTAATAAAAAGAACAAGGAGGAGGAGGGGAGCTTGGGGTAAAATAAGAATAAGAAGAAGAAGTTGGAGGTGGAGATGAATAAGTAGAAGTTGGAGGTGGAGAAGAATAATAAGAAGAAGTTGGAGGTGGAGATGAATAAGTAGAAGTTGGAGGTGGAGAAGAATAAGAAGAATAAGTTAGGGGTGAAGAAGAAGTTGGAGGTGAAGAAGAAGAAGGAGGAGGAGGAGGAAAAAAGAAGAGAAAATGAAATGAAATAAATGAAAATAATAGGGAAAAAAAATAAAAAAGATGTAATTACCGGGATCAAGTGTGTGTGTTGATTGGGTGCATTTTAATGTGCAGGAATTTTCCTGGTGTGAAGGTCTGGTGGTCGACGACCTCCGCCCCCTCCATTCGGCGACCTCCCTGAGTTCGAGGGTGAGCAAAAAAATTCTTGTCCTCTCCCCCTTTTTCCTTTGCTCAATTCTGGCCTTCATGCCGATAACGGTAGCTCTAGCAGTATGTAAAGTTGCGTAACCAGTATGCGTCTCCCATTCGAAAGGATTAGAGTATAAATATTCATTCATTTGCATATTTATAATAGTAATTCTTTCGAATTGTCCAACGTTATCCATGGACAGCCCGCGTATGTGTAGATTGGGTCGTTTTTCCATGCTCTGGTCCTGATCCGACGCGGAATTTCGTCAGCGCCTCCCTGTTGTTCTCCGGATACACAACCTCTCGGCTTGTTGTCGAGACGTGTATTAGGAGAACAGCGGGGAGGTGCTGCCGAAATACCGCGTCGGATCGGGACCAAAGCATGGGAAACCGACCCAATCTACACATACTCAGGTGGGATTAGGACCTATCTTTACCTATTAGTGTGTAGGTTAATTGCATATGCCGTAGCTATGTATGATAAAAGCAATAAAAAGTGGACGTAATAAAATGGTATATTTGTTGTTTAGTAGCTAGCTGTAGCAACAAGATGAGCGATTATCGTGCGTGGATGTACACTGGTTGCCCTAATCAGAAAGAGATCACCAATGAATGGGCAATGAAAACCAAGGAGTTTCTAAGAGCGGCGTTTGCAAATGGGCAGAGAAAAACCTGGTGCCCCTGCGTTAGGTGCGACAATTATAAACAGGCGACAGAGGTGGATATGGGTAAACACTTGCAGAAGTGGGGTTATAAGCCTGGTTATACGGTGTGGACCTTCCATGGCGAGTCTGGCGGACGACGGAGAGAGGAGGTGGTCCGTCAGCGCACGGATGAGTACGGAACCGGGATCGAAGACATGGTGCAGGACTTTGACGATGCGTGGGATGAGGACGGTGAGATGGAGGAATCTGCGAAGGCCTTCTATGATATGTTGGAGTCTTCGAAACGTCCGCTGCACGCTCACACTGAGCTTTGTCAGCTCGATGCCATCGCACAGTTGATGGCTTTGAAGGCACAATTCAACTTGGGCACAGATTGTTACAATGCGATCACGACCCTAATTGGGCGGTTTCTACCAAAAGATCATGTTATGCATGCAAACCTGTACCAATCGGATAAAATCCTCAAGGTACTTAAGATGCCCTATGAGCAGATACATGCTTGTGAAAATGGATGTGCTTTATTTAGGAAAGAGTATGCGGACGAAGACTATTGTCCCAAATGCAAGTCATCCAGGTATGTTGTGGTAGACAATGGTCAAGGTGAGAAGACGCAGACAAAAATACCCGTAAATGTTCTTAGGTATCTTCCAGTGATACCAAGAATTCAACGCCTTTACATGATGGAAGAGACAGCCAGACAGATGACATGGCACAAACATGGGAAGAGAACAGAATTTGATGCAGATGGGAAGCCGATGTTGACTCACCCATCGGATGGTTCAGCATGGAAGCACTTTGATGAAAAACATTCGGAAAAAGCTAAGGAGCCAAGGCATTGCCGAATCGCCGTCGGCACAGATGGGTTCAATCCTTTCAGTCTGATGGCAGCCCCATACAGTTGTTGGCCTGTATTTGTCATGCCACTCAATCTCCCCCCCCTCAGAGATTATGAAAAGGAAGAACATTTTCCTGACGTTGATAATACCAGGGCCCAAATATCCGGGGAAGAATATGGATGTGTACATGCAACCGCTTAAGGAGGAATTGCAACAAGCTTGGGACGAAGGGTTCAAGACATACGATGCAGCTAGCAAAAAGACCTTCAAAATGCATGTTTGGTACCAGTACTCGATGCATGACTTGCCGGCGTATGCGCTTTTCGCTGGCTTCTGTGTTCATGGAAAGTTCGGGTGCCCAACATGCAAGGCTGCTCTTCAGTTTCATTGGCTGAAGGCGGGTGGCAAGTATTCCTGCTTCGACTTGCATAGACAGTTTCTGCCTCCTAAGCATCCTTTTAGAAAAGACAAGAAGAACTTCATCAAAGGCAAAGTTGTCAAAAACCTGGCAGCACCTACGATGACGGGCGAACATGTCTTGGCACAGTTGAACTCTCTCGAGCCTGATCCAGAACGTCCCGGGTATTTCAAGGGATATAATTCGGAACCTGAAAGGTTGGGATGTCGTTTATGATGTGCCACCACATATTAGACCACCTCCCCCCAATGAAGACGATTATGTACCCCACATTGACCCAGAGACATATGAAGGAGAATTCTTCCAAGAAACACGAGTGATAAAAAAACGTTTCCGAAACTGCTCTACGCAACCCCAGAACATGGAAGAAGACAATGAGAGTGAACCCGATAACGATGATGAGAGTGAACCCGCTAACGACGATGTTGAAGAGCCTGAAGAAGAGGTTACTGCTCCAGATGACCTGTCAATGCTTGACCGTTTACATAAAGGCCTTCCAAATGTTGGTGTTGTTGAACCTGATGAGGCCATCATTATCGACGACACGCGTGATAGCGATGACGATCCTTCAATTGATCCCGGAGAAGAGACCGATGATCCCGACTATTGTTAGTTGTATGCATCTCAACTTTAATTACATATATATATTCTCATTATTGCAGTAATTACTGTTGTATTATTAATTCTTTTTATCATTGTACTAATTATTTTATTTTAATTCTTGGCAGGTTCGTGATAGATATGGAGGGCGAGACCTCAGGCTCGCGAGGGAGGGGTCGGGGTCATGCGCTCCCACCTCTGGCTCTACGGAGGTCTTTGCTCGAGAGTATTTCCTCGCCTCCTCCTTCTACTGATGAGCCACCCAGGGGGAGAGGAGGTCGGAAGAAGACCGGGAGAGGCAAAGCAGGTGGTGGTCGCGGGAAAGGGAGACGAACACCTGCTGCTGCTTCCTCACCGCCACCTCCGGCTGATTCACCAGAGCACTGCAGGGTGGACCATCCTGAGGTGGAGGAGGAGGCTACGTCCACCCGCACGACCTGGAGTCCCTGGTCGGACCAGCCGGAGCAGCAGACGCCTGAGGGGGAGGCTGGTGCCGAGCTGGACACTACGGATGAGGAGGAGGTAGCTGAGGGTACCACCGTGTACCAGCGTGGGGGTACACGGCTCCCGTCCGTGCCGGTGACTCCCGCCCATAAGTGGTTGATTACGCCTGATGGAGAGACGTAAGTGCACTTATACTCTCTTTCGGTACCTTCTATACTTATGTCTATCTGATGGCTTTGTCTTTTTATACTGCAGGGGTTGGATATACGGAAATGGTGTCCGCAATCCCAACTCCATCCTTGGTGTTCTCGTCAGGGAGAACTTCCCGAGGCTGGTTCAATTGCCCGGACCTGATGAGGTTCCGCAGCCTGGACTCAAGTGGGAGCACTATTGTGCTGCCCCGGCCCCGCCGGATACGACCATCAACGGGGTCGAATGCCACACCAGAGCCGACATGGTGATCAACGACTTTTGGGTAATTTCTATTTCACACAATAAAATCATGCTATTGCATTGTTGTCTCGTGCACTCATCAGTGTTGTCATCAGTGTTGTCTCATCAGTGCACTCATCAGTGTTTTCTCGTGCTATTGCAGGTCTACTACAAGGTCGATGAGTCCAAGGAGCAGGAGGTGGAGGACGTGTTAGTTGCAGAGGTCACGCGCCTCTTGTAGAACACAAGGCACGAGATGCGAGTGCAGGCGGTCCGTGACTACTACGCCAACCAAGGGCGCAAGCGTAGCAAGAAGGACTGCCGCAAGAAGTTTCTGACCAGGGCCCAGTACATGACGGTAACCCTTCTTAAGTCTTGAATAGTTTGCTTGATTTGATTCCTATCTAGGCTACTTATTAGTTTCCTTGTTTACTAACTTAGGCGCCACCGAGATGGTGTGCGGACAAGATGGATTGTTGGGAGGCCATTGTGGACCACTGGTGCTCAGATGCCTGGTTGGCCATCCACAACAATGCCAAGGAGCGCCGCGCCCAAATGGTTGGTGTGCCACACCATCAAGGAAGCTGCAACTTAGCTGGTTACGGGAATAAATGGGTATGTTCTTTGCTTCAATTTTCATGCAAATGTTACTTTTCTTTGTCTTTTTGGCACCCACAACTTACTGATATCGTGCTTTGCTTTGTCTTCTAGGCGGAGCATAATAAAACGGAGGTGCCTCAGGTGTTCGACATGTATGGCATGGCCCATACAGCGTCGTACAAGAAGGCAAAGGCGCTCTCAGAGTCTGATCTCGCCAGTCCTTCGACTTTCACCAACATTGCCGCCTACAGTAAGCTCAAGGCTTATACTGAGGTGGTGAAGGAGAAGCACGGGGTGGATTATAACCCGCTTGGGAAGCCTATTGAGCCGGAGCTGGTGATGATCTCTGGTGGCGGAAGGCGCCATGGCGCCATGGCCATTGGAGATAAGTTGATCAGGTGCGATAAGACCTCTAGTTGATCTTTTTGTGCAGCATAACTCTCGGGCTGCGTCCCATGACCCTTCTCCACCGTCAACATCGGGCAACCCGACGTATGCTTCTCAGCCACCTCAGCCTTGAGGGCTATACTCCGGTAAGTTGTGTTGTATATTTTGCTTTATTAATGCTTAGTTAGTTTGAAAATGCATATTTAGCTTCTGAAATATTATGAAATTCTTAAATATAGCTAAGTTAGCCTAATAATAGCATGATTAGCCAGATTTTCTCACAATATGATGAAGTTAGCTTGATTTGCTCACAAAATGCTAAAGTTACCTTAATTGGCTCAAAAAATGCTTAAGTTAGCTTCATTTGTTCAAAGTTGCCAAAGTTAGCTTAATTTGCTCACAAAATGGTAAATTTAGCTTGATTTGCTCACAAGATGCTAAAGTTAGCTTGAATCGCTCACAAAATGCTAAAGTTAGCTTGATTCACTTAAAAAATTTAAAGTTAGCTAAAGTGGCTCACAAAATGCTAAAGCTAGCTTAATTGGCTCACAATATGCTAAAGTCAGCTTAATTCCTCAAAACACGCTAAAGTTTCTTAAATTGCTCACAATATGCTAAAGTTAGTTTCATTGGCTCAAAATATGCTAATGTTTGCTTAATTGCTCGCAAATGCTAAAGGTTAGCTTAATTTCTCAAAATATGCTCACAAATGCTCAAGGTTAGCTTAATTGCTCACAAATGCTAAAGAAAACAGAAGAAGAAGAAGAAGAACAAGGAGAGGAGAGAAGAAAAACAAGGAGAAGATAGAAAAGAACTCTTCTCTGTTCTTCTTCTCTCCTCCTTGTTCTTCTTCTCTTTTCTTCTTCTTCTTGTCCTTCTCCTTCTCTTATTACTTATTCTTCTTGTCCTCCTTCTTCCGCTAACTTTCTTATTTTGATTTTGAAGATTTGCTTTATGAGGGTTGTGCATCGATGGAGTTGCTGTATTTTCACTTCCAATATAGCTTAGAAACAGTTTATTGTTGTTATGAACTGTTTGGAGACTTTGTGTAATGAACTATGTATATATTGTTGTTATCCTTGTTTGGAAACAATGTGTTATCCTTGTTGGAGATTCATATGTTGTTTGATATGATGTGATGTGGTGTTAAAATGTGCTTCTGATTCTGCTGCTATATATATATATATTGTTTTTTTGTCAAATGCAGGGATTAATAGAAAAACAGAAAAAATAGAGGCTATATAGCCTCTTTGCCGTCAGCAAGCAGACGGCAAAGGCCTTTGCCGTCTGCTTGCAGTTGTCAAAGAGGACACGTGGTGCCCAGCTGTGCAATCTGGCAACAGCTGGGTGACCATTTGGTCATTATGCCGTCTGCCTCCGGCAAGGCAGACGGCAAAGCGTAGGACTTTGCCGTCTGCTGCTGGACGGCAAACATATGACGGGGGGGGGGGTGACGTCATTACCTTATCCGATGACGTCACCGTTCTTTGTCGTCTGTCCGTAGACGGCAACCCCGCCGTTAACGGCCTGACGGAGCCGGCTGGCACAGCTTCGCCGTCAAGCTTCTCTGCCGTCTGTTTCTTATTCCAGCGGACGGCAAAGAGCTTTGCCGTCCGTCGATATACAACAGACGGCAATACACCTCTTTGCCGATGAAATGGCTGACGGGTGCTTTACCGTGCGGGGGCAGACGGCAAAGGGTTTTGCCGTCGGCCATACAGGTGTTTGCCGTCCGCCATGGCAGACGGCAAACAGGCGAATTCCAGTAGTGTATGGTGCCTTCCTCGACTTCCCCACGAGGAAGCACGCCATAGCACTCTCACTTATCTTGGTGTGTTTTAGAAGTATCCGGTTCAATTTGTCTAATAATCAAGCTAAGCTTTCCATGCAGTCCATAACCGCGGACGCGGCTATTCGAATAGTTTTGTTAACCTTGCAAGGGTGTACCGCTACACACACATGATCATCATTTACCGCCTTTGATCTCGACACCATTCAAGGGGTGCCAGCGAGGATGCTCACCACAACTGTTACCTCATAGCCGATCTAGTCCGAGAAAGCCGCCTACTTGGGTTGGTTACCACTATCGTGAACCCGGTCGGTTTACCGAAGTGGACCCAAGTGATGTGTGCGTGGTGCGTAAGCCGGTCTCGGATGAGCCGTTCTCTCACTTAGCATCCAGGCCACAGACCTACCAGAACTCCGAACTATTGCGACATCTGGACATCGAAAGGCATGAGTTAGTAAGTTGAGAGGGGTCAGTGAGCCCAATGTGTGGTTGTACTCTTCATCTTGGATCACCACACAAGAACTCGTACTAGGGCGGTGTTCAACGAGACAACCCACCGTGTACTCCTACACAGCCTCTCATCGTTCACCTTGTATTAGGGTCGATTCACCAACACTTTTCTACCATCATCAACATGATCATTCCCATCCCGAATCACATCACAGTAACAACATGGTATCATACTAAGCATGCAATAAGCAGTAACATTGCAGGGCCACATGATATCAAACAACTCCTACATTTGCTAGGATTGTGGTTTGCTTACTACTATGACAAAATGATAGGTCATGCAAAGGAATGGGTTCATCTATGCGGTAGAAACGAAGCATGGTAATCATCCTAAACAATGCATAAGCGAGACATGAGAGGGAAGTGGGATTTTATCGACATGATCAATGGGGGTTTGCTTGCCTTACCGACGAGGTTCGGGTTCGGGGTCTTCAACGAAGGTTGCAACCTCTTGCTCCGGTTCCACCTCTATTCGACAAACAAAGCACAAAGTAGCAATCATTATGAATGCAATGCTCAAGCACATGAATGAATGTTGAAACTTGAAGTATAAGTTTTGATGTGTGAGGCAATTCCATTTAAGTGGAGTATATTGCATTTGAAATGCAAATTCAAACTCCACATTTGAATTCAACATTAACCAAGTTGTATGTGATATGGTTTGATCATTTTGAATCATCTTCAAATGTGTATGATATGCCTCTGATGTGTGATTGAAATGTAGCATGTTGTCATGGTTCAAGTTGCAAAAATATTTGAAATGAATTTGATTTAATTCCATTTAAATAAAATAGCAAATGCTACTGATCACATTTTAAATTCAACTCAAACAGAGTTGAAAGTTGCATATTTGGAAATATAATTTTCTCCTGATCATTTTACATATATTATTTGTCCAATTTGGAGTTAATATGAATTTTCTATGAATTTCCAAATTTTGGGGTATTTTCTGGAATTTCTGGAATTTCTTTAATTCAAATAATCTCTGAAAAATCATTTAAATTGATTTATTGCACAAGTGCTGACGTCAGGGGGGGGCTGACATGTGGGGTCACCTTGTCAGTGACTGGGTTAAGTTAATACAGTGGCTTAATTAAGCCACTGGGCCCACTGGACAGTGACCCAGGGGTCACTAACTGGGTGCTTAACAGGTGGGTTAGAGCTGACACGCCGGCGGCTAAACGCCGGCGACTGGACCACGGCGGCGCTGCACGGGGAGGACGAATCCGGCCACGGGAGGGGAAACGGAGGGCACCGGCTTGCTCCTGGAGGTCGTCCGCGTCTTCTGGAGGCAACAGGGGGTCGCGGGGTGGTCGGGAGCGACGACGGCGACGTCCTTGGCGGCGACAGAACCACGGCGAGGTCGTAGTCGACGTTGTAGTGCAAGACTTGAGGCGATTCGGGGCGCGTTCGAACGCTGGAAAGTTCAGGAGCCAAACACACGCACTGGGGGGTTCACGATGAGCACTGGAGTGAGGAGGACGACGACCATGGCGGCGACGAGCTCCTGCGTCCATGGCGGAATCGTCTAGGGGGGGATTGAGGGGCCGCAAGATTAGGGGTTCTGCTCACCAAGAGGTGGTGAACGCAACGGCGCAGGCGGTGGAGACGGAGAGGCTTCAACGACGATGAATTCGCCGGAGTTGGCTTGCGGGTCCGGCGGCAACGTGGAGAAGATTCCGGCGGCTACAGAGCGTCCGAGCTCGATTCCTTCTGCACGGAGTCGAAGTCGAGGATGGCGAGGAGGATGGACAGCACGGCGCAGCTCGGGGACGTCGTTGGCCACGCGGGCTTCAAGCTATGGCGATGGCGGCGTCCTGTTCTTCTCGGGGCTCAGCGAGAGAGAGGAGGATAGGCACTGGGGAGGGGGGGAATGAGCTCATGGCGTCTCCAGGGCGCGTCGAGGTGCGAGAAGAGGCCACGGGGGGGCCTGGAAGCTCCTCGACGACGACGTGTCGTCCCCGGCTAGCTCGGTGGCATTCCACCGAGCAGCTTGGAGGCGCGGGAGGGGGAAGAAGACGCCACTGCCCCTGTAGGCCGGCTGGGCTGGGGTGGGCCGGCTTCGCCTGGGCGCCAGGTAAGGATTTCTGATTTCTTTTCTATTTCTCTTTTCTGACATTTGTTCTGTTTAGCCAAAAAAATAGCTAAACATTTTATTAAATGCTGAAAATTTTTATGTGGCCTCATAACAATATAGACTAGCCACTCATAAATTTTCAACATTTTTAAAATTCAATTAATTTGAATCTTAAATCAAATAGGGGTATTTCTTTAATTCCAAGGCACTGTTTGATTATTTGAAAAATCTATGAGCATGGGATGGGTCCCACATCACTTGATATGTGATCACACTCATTTATAAGACTTTTCAAAATTCTAACATGAATTTTTGGAGAAGATTTTTATCTGGCCTTTTCAATTAATTCATCTGGGGGGGTTCCTTCTCCCATTTGGATTTTGAAGTTGATTTCCTTTGAAAAATTTGACATGATGCAAGGTTACTTGATCCTAGCACATTACCTAACAGAGGGTTCTGACAACTCGCCCCCACTCAACAGAATCTCGTCCCGAGATTCAGAAGTCTGCGGGAGGAAGGAGGGGTACTCGGCACTGAGACGGTCTTCTCTTTCCCACGTAGCTTCTCTTTCAGAGTGGTGTGACCATTGCACTTTCAGAAACCTAATCTTCTGACGACGAGTGACACGCTCTGCGGAATCAAGAATACGAACGGGGTATTCTCGATAAGAAAGGTCATCTTGGAGATCAAGCGTTTCATGGTCGACTTCGCGGATGGGGTCCTTGAAGCAACGCCTAAGTTGGGACACATGGAATACATCATGTACTCGGGAGAGGTGCGAAGGTAGTTCAAGTTGGTAGGCAACTTCTCCACGTTTAGCAATAATGCGGAAAGGTCCGATGTAACGTGGGGCCAACTTGCCTTTGATACCGAAATGTTGGGTTCCCTTCAGAGGAGTAACCCGAAGGTAAGCCTTCTCATCCAGATTGTAGGTCTCTTGCCTATGATGACGATCATAGTAGCTTTTCTGACGAGACTGGGCTGCTTTCAATTGATCACGAACAATGCGAACTTGCTCTTCTGCTTCCTTGATCATATCCGGTCCAAAGAATTGTCTTTCACCGGTTTCTGACCAGTTTAAAGGTGTTCGACATCGTCGTCCATAAAGGAGTTCAAAAGGAGCCATGTTCAGACTAGTTTGAAAACTATTGTTATAAGAAAATTCGGCAAATGGAAGAGACTTCTCCCAATTCTTTCCGAATGAGATAACACAAGCTCTGAGCATGTCTTCAAGAATTTGGTTAACCCTTTCGACTTGACCGCTAGACTGAGGATGGAAAGCCGTACTAAAGGAGAGATGAGTTCCCATAGCATTCTGAAAGCTTCCCCAAAATCTAGAGGTAAAAAGGCTACCACGATCAGAATTGATTTCCAAAGGAACACCATGAAGGGATACAATTCTAGAGATGTACAAGTCTGCTAACTGGCTAGCAGTTATAGAGTCGCGAACCGGAAGGAAGTGAGCAACTTTGGAAAGCCTATCTATGACAACGAAGATGGCATTGTTTCCTTTCTGGGTTTTTGGAAAGCCGGTGATGAAGTCCATACCGACTTTGTCCCATTTCCACTCGGGAATAGACAAAGGTTCAAGTGTGCCAGCAGGTCTTTGATGTTGTGCCTTAATGCGACGACAAACATCACATTCGGCCACAAATTGAGCAATGTCTCTCTTCATCCTAGTCCACCAAAATCTCTGGCGTAGATCTCGGTACATTTTTGTGCTACCGGGATGAATTGAGAGGGGTGTGTCATGGGCTTCCTTGAGGATGAGTTGCCTTAGTTCCTTATTCTTAGGTACTACCAAACGATTTTCAAAGAATACCGTTCCTTTGCTATTTGTGGAGAAACATTTAGCAACTCCGCTAGAAATGTTCTCCTTGATCCGGCGAACACCTCGTGCACGCCTTTGGGCAACTATGATTTGATCCTCAAGAGTTGGTTTCGCCACCAAGGTAGAAAGATAGCCATGAGGAACAATCTCAAGATTGAGCTTGCGAAAGTCCTCATGAAGAAGTGGTTGATACTGTTGTAACATGAGGTTGTTACAATACGACTTACGACTTAGTGCATCAGCCATGACATTGGCTTTGCCTGGGGTGTAAGAAATTACTACGACGTAATCTTTTATCAACTCAATCCAGCGTCTTTGCCTGAGATTAAGATCTGGCTGGGTGAAAATATATTTGAGGCTTTGGTGGTCTGAATAGATTTCGCAACGGTTACCAAGGAGGTAATGTCGCCAAGTTGTTAGGGCATGAACTACGACAGCGAGTTCAAGGTCATGGGTAGGATAGTTCTCTTCATGTGGCCGCAGCTGGCGTGAAGCATAAGCTACCACATGTCGATCTTGCAGAAGTATGCATCCTAACCCTTGCCGTGATGCATCACAATAGATCTCGAAATCCTTTTTGGTGTCTGGAGGTGCAAGTACGGGTGCAGAAGTCAATCTTCTTTTTAGCTCTTGAAAGCTTTCCTCGCACTTGGGAGTCCATAGGAATTTCTTATCTTTCTTGAGGAGTTCAGTAAGAGGCTTTGCAACTTTAGAAAAGTTCTCGACGAAGCGACGGCAATAGCTGGCTAGGCCAAGAAAACTCCTAACTTCCTTAACCGATTCAGGTGGAGTCCAGTCAAGGACGGCCTGAACTCTCTCGGGATTCACAGCAATGCCTTTTGCAGAAATCACGTGGCCTAAGTAGGTCACTTCTGGTAGCCAAAATTCACACTTGGATAATTTAGCATACAGGCGATGCTCTCTAAGTTTCATCAATACCAGCCTTAGGTGTTCGGCATGTTCATCTTCGTTCTTCGAGTAGATGAGAATGTCATCGAGGTAAACCACGACGAACTGGTCCAAATACTCCATGAAGATCGAGTTCGTCATGCGTGAGAAAGTGGCGGGGGCATTGGTTAAACCAAAGGACATGACGGTATACTCGTAAAGACCATAACGAGTAGTAAAAGCCGTTTTGGGAATGTCCTCGTTTCGGATTTTGATTTGATGATAACCTAATCTCAAATCCATCTTAGAGAAGACAGAGGATCCTGCAAGTTGATCATAAAGATCATTGATCCTAGGCAGTGGGTACTTGTTCTTTATCGTCGCTAAATTTAGCGGGCGATAGTCTACGCACATCCTTTCTGTCCCATCTTTCTTCGTTACGAACAGAACGGGGCAACCCCATGGCGATGAGCTAGGGCGGATGAAGCCTTTCTCCAACAAAGCTTCCAGTTGGGTTTTAAGCTCAGCTAACTCATGTGGGGCCATTTTGTATGGGCGTCTAGAAATTGGTGCGGTTCCTGGGGCAAGATCCACTATAAACTCTACACATCTGTCGGGTGGCATTCCCGGCAGCTCTTCAGGAAAGACATCCGGGAAGTCACGAACCACCGGAATATCTTCAAGTTCTGGAAGGGGAAGTACATTCAAAGAATGCACTTGGGTTCTTGTTCTGGGTGAGGTGTAGTTGACTGTTTTTCCTGAAGGGTGGGTGAGTTTCACGGATTTTCCTTTGCAATCCAGGTAGGCATTCTGTCTTGATAGCCAATCCATGCCAAGGATGACATCAATGTCTGAAGACTTGAGGGCTATGAGTGAAGCAAGGAATACTAAACCCTCAATTGCAATCTGATTACCATGGCTTACTCTATTAGTTTGCCATCTTGACCCTAGAGTTTGAATAATCATTGGGGTGGACAATTCAACAAAGGGTAACTCATGAAGAAGTGCATAACTTTCCGACATGAATGAATGAGATGCTCCTAGGTCGAAAAGAATAGAAGTAGGAACATAATTGACTGGGAGCGTACCAAGAATGATGTCAGTGGTGTCGTCAATCTCTTCAGCGGCGATCTGGTTCACACGCCCACGAGTGGCGGGAGGAGCGGGTTTGGCGGTGTAGACCTTCTGGGGTGGCTTTCCACGACCATTGCTGCTGTTGTTGTTGCCTCCGGCATGGGGTGGAGCATTCTGGTGCTGAAGCTGGTTCTGGGGACACTCACGAGAATAGTGGCCTGCCTGACCACACTTGTAACAGGCTCCGAAAACAGTTCATGGAGCTGGGTTGTTTGGTGGAGCTGGGTGGAACTGGGTGGGTGGACGAGGCGCCACATAGGATGGCCTCGGTGGGTTGTTCTGGCGGAACATGCTGTTTGGGATCCAGATCTTGCGCTTCTAGGAGCTAGAACTGGATGAACCGTCATCTCTAGGGTGTTTGCGGAAATCGTTGGGGGTGTTCATGTCCTCTGCCTTGATGGCCTTGTTGACAAGGACCTGGAATGAGGCAAAGTCATGAAGGTTGAGCTCACGACGAAGTCCCGTGTTGAGGCCACGACGGAACCTCTCTTGTTTCTTGGAGTCGGTGGAGACTTCTTCGGTAGCATAACGAGCCAGTCGGTTGAACTCACGACTAAACTCATCAACGGTTCTTCTGCCTTGAGTGAGGTTGCAGAACTCCTCACGTTTGCGGTCCATGAGACCTTTGGGAATGTGGTGCTCGCGGAAGGACGTGCAGAATTCCTCCCAAGATGCAGGTGGTCCAACGGGACGCATTTTCAGAAAGTTCTCCCACCAAGAGCTAGCTGCACCTTCAAGGTGATAGGTGGCATAGCTGACCTTGTCACCAATTGCAACACGGCCTGCTTGGAGCTTCCTCTCGATGCTGCGAAGCCAGTCATCGGCGTCAAGGGGCTCGGTGGAGTAACTGAAAACCGGGGGATGAAGTCGGATGAAGTCGTTCAGGGACACCAACTCATTGCGCTGCTGAGTGGTGTTACGAGCAATGACTTCCAACAGATGGTGAGAGTCTCGGCGGTTCCTCTCGACTTCCATCAGAACCTGTGCCATCGTGGGTGGGGATGTAAGGTTGCCTTCCTCCTGGTCATTCCCACGACCTTGGTTACGACCAACCTGGCCACGGGTTCCTTGAGACATCCTGAAGGGAAAACCAAAGTCAAACAGAGTTGATTGGGAGAGTCTAAACAAGGTATTGAAGTACTAGAAGGATTACAAAGCAAAGGAAGTAATCATCTTGACAACATGGTGATAAAGCATACAAGCGATATATTCACAAGCTATCATACAAACCATACATCATTTTAGTACAAGCACCGAGCTAATACAAACGTGATGAAGATGATACATCCTTCAGAGGCACCCTGACTTCCTATACATTATTTATCTAAGCCTCAGGAACTTAGACACCTTGCGTACAATACACTAAGATACTACTACATCAACACTAAGTAAGACCACAGGCGGTCTCACTCATCTCCATCTCCATAGTAGTCCTCATAAAAGTTACCCGCGTATCCCTGTAGCTGGAGGTGACCATCGGAAAACACGGAGGCCTGTGGACCCTGATATCCATTTGGGCAAGGATGGGGCCTAGGTCCAGCGTAGGGTGGAAGCAAAGGACCACGGGGTGGAAAAATGCCTCCAATCTCGGGCCAAGCAATTCGAGAAGGCATCTGAGTCCTCACTGGGTAGATCGCATCAAACTCAACTGATCCAACGCTCACAAAGGGTGCCAAAAGTGTCAGTGCTCGATACAGACGAACACGGGTGGCGTGGAGCTCAAAACGGAGAGCGCGTGCATCACGATCTCTGTCACTAGCAAACCTAGCAGTCACCTGAAGTGCTGGATCCTCTGCAGAGTGATCTGAGTAGAGTCCGGTGTAATATCCCTCTTCTCCTGGAAGTGCAGCAGGGATATAGCAGAAAGAAGTCTCTCTCAGCAAAGTGTGCTCCTCTCTCAGCATTGTCATACATGAGTATGCAGCATCCTGCACAGCCATGTTCTCGGTAACGCCAATGCCATGTCCAAAGTGGATAGGCTGAGTGACTCCAACGTGGTGCGGATAGATCCGGACAATGCAGTGGAACTGCGTCTGGTTGAAGTCGTGGAACTGCTCCTCGACGGTGTACTCAGGGTACCATCGATATCCTAAATAGGACATCTTCTCGATCAACGTGGCGGGATGGCCACGCACACCGAGGCACCTGGTCAAACGAACAATCTGCCGAGGGGGAAGATCTGCCATCTGAAACAGAAAGGAGTTTGCAAATGCATCAGATTATGAGATAAACCTGGAATGACTCGGACAGCATAACGGCAGTAATTGCAAGAAAAAGGCAATTTCTTACAACATGGAAACAACACTTACATACGATGTAATAAAACAGGGAGCATAACCACTCTAACAAACCGGTCACAACTTTCCTACGGCTATGAGGAAGCAAACAACGAGATGTTCTAATCAGACAGAGGAGAGCCTAGTCCTATCTTCTCATAGAATAAGATGAGGGTGACTCAGAACTCAGAGCGAAGGGGGTAAGGAGAAAAAAGAAGCCTTACATTGTTCCCTTATATACCCAGAGTAACTATATAACTATAGAAGGCTAGACTCGACTTCGGCCAAGGCTACTAGTCCTACAGTCAGTCCTACTCTGATACCAAGTCTTTCGGGACCCGGGGTTAGCGTATGCAAGTCCAGTTAAGACATAGTCATATGGAGAGCCGAGAACCGCACCCACTTGTCTAAGCAGACAAGGCCAAGCACTGAACATTCTCGGAAAGCATCGTACGTGAGGGGCATCCCATCCAGGCCGGATGATCAACTGAGATGGGTCCTCATCGTCCGCACACAAGTCTAATGATATGGGTGGTGAACTCCCATATTCAAAGACAAGTCGCCTCAACCATACTATCAACTATCTCAAAACTCTTACATAGACTTATTCCAGCCCGATCACTTAGTCTGGGTCTAGGGCGGGCTCGATCATACCACAAAGTGTGCACGAGATGGAGTCTCGAACAATCGCATCGCGATGCCCCAAGCTGCGCACATCTAAGGGCCACTTGGTGTATGAAAGACCGCCAGCCAGAACACAACTAAGGTCTCGAAAACCCATACAAAGACATGCATGTTATAAACATACACGCAGCATACATGCCTTGTATGAATAGTAGGTACCATTGCAATTCTCTACAAAGTGTACATATTTATTTATAACTCTTATAGAGTTCACACAGAGATCACATACATGTGATCCATCATTACATTACAAACGGAAGCAAATTATGTCTCAGTACAGACAAGTTTAACAAATGGCTTAAGAAGCCTTATTTAAACACAAAGCCCTCCACGAGGGAACCAGTCGTCTGACTGGGACTAGACTAGTTGGTCTTTAGTCGTCCAGATCGATGAAGAAGCCACCTTCGGGGTCAGTGGCATCATCTAAAACATAGATTAAGCAAACGTGAGTACAAAGTCGTACTCAGCAAGACTTACATAGGAGCTATACTACTCATGCATATGTATCAAGGTAAAGGGAGGTGGGGTTCACTTGCAGAAGTGCCAGCTTTGACTTGGCTAATCCTGAACTACGAATACCAGAGTTTGAGGTAAGAAGCGTACACGAGTCCACTACTTTCTCCAACCAATACACCACTATGGTGCCTTCCTCGACTTCCCCACGAGGAAGCACGCCATAGCACTCACACATATCTTGGTGTGTTTTAGAAGTATCCGGTTCAATTTGTCTAATAATCAAGCTAAGCTTTCCAAGCAGTCCATAACCGCGGACGCGACTATTCGAATAGTTTTGTTAACCTTGCAAGGGTGTACCGCTACACACACATGATCATCATTTACCGCCTTTGATCTCGACACCATTCAAGGGGTGCCAGCGAGGATGCTCACCACAATTGTTACCTCATAGTCGATCTAGTCCGAGAAAGCCGCCTACTTGGGTTGGTTACCACTATCGTGAACCCGGCCGGTTTACCGAAGTGGACCCAAGTGATGTGTGCGTGGTGCATAAGCCGGTCTCGGATGAGCCGTTCTCTCACTTAGCATCCAGGCCACAGACCTACCAGAACTCCGAACTATTGCGACATCTGGACATCGAAAGGGATGAGTTAGTAAGTTGAGAGGGGTCAGTGAGCCCAATGTGTGGTTGTACTCTTCATCTTGGATCACCACACAAGAACCCGTACTAGGGCGGTGTTCAACGAGACAACCCACCGTGTACTCCTACACAGCCTCTCATCGTTCACCTTGTATTAGGGTCGATTCACCAACACTTTTCTACCATCATCAACATGATCATTCCCATCCCGACTCACATCACAGTAACAACATGGTATCATACTAAGCATGCAATAAGCATTAACATTGCAGGGGCCACATGATATCAAACAACTCCTACATTTGCTAGGATTGTGGTTTGCTTACTACTGTGACAAAATGATAGGTCATGCAAAGGAATGGGTTCATCTATGCGGTAGAAACGAAGCATGGTAATCATCCTAAATAATGCATAAGCGAGACATGAGAGAGAAGTGGGATTTTATCGACATGATCAATGGGGGTTTTCTTGCCTTGCTGACGAGGTTCGGGTTCGAGGTCTTCAACGAAGGTTGCAACCTCTTGCTCCGGTTCCACCTATATTCGACAAACAAAGCACGAAGTAGCAATCAATATGAATGCAATGCTCAAGCACATGAATGAATGTTGAAACTTGAAGTATAAGTTTTGATGTGTGAGGCAATTCCATTTAAGTGGAGTATATTGCATTTGAAATGCAAATTCACACTCCACATTTGAATTCAACATTAACCAAGTTATGTGATATGGTTTGATCATTTTGAATCATCTTCAAATGTGTATGATATGCCTCTGATGTGTGATTGAAATGTAGCATGTTGTCATGGTTCAAGTTGCAAAAATATTTGAAATGAATTTGATTTAATTCCATTTAAATCAAATAGCAAATGCTACTGATCACATTTTAAATTCAACTCAAACAGAGTTGAAAGTTGCATATTTGGAAAGATAATTTTCTCCTGATCATTTTTCATATATTCTTTGTCCAATTTGGAGTTAATATGAATTTTCTATGAATTTTCAAAGTTTGGGGTATTTTCTGGAATTTCTGGAATTTATTTAATTCAAATAATCTCTGGAAAATCATTTAAATTGATTTATTGCGCAAGTGCGGACGTCAGGGGGGGGGGCTGACATGTGGGGTCACCTTGTCAGTGACTAGGTTAAGTTAATCCAGTGGCTTAATTAAGCCACTGGGCCCACTGGTCAGTGACCCAGGGGTCACTAACTGGGTGCTTATCAAGGGGGTTAGAGCTGACACGCCGGCGGCTAAACGCCGGCGACTGGACCACGGCGGCGCTGCACGGGGAGGACGAATCCGGCCACGGGAGGGGAAACGGAGGGCACCGGCTTGCTCCTGGAGGTCGTCCGCGTCTTCTGGAGGCAACAGGGGGTCGCGGGGTGGTCGGGAGCGACGACGGCGACGTCCTTGGCGGCGACAGAACCACGGCGAGGTCGTAGTCGACGTTGTAGTGCAAGACTTGAGGCGATTCGGGGCGCGTTCGAACGCTGGAAAGTTCAGGAGCCAAACACACGCACTGGGGGGTTCACGATGAGCACTGGAGTGAGGAGGACGACGACCATGGCGGCGACGAGCTCCTGCGTCCATGGCGGAATCGTCTAGGGGGGGGATTGAGGGGCCGCAAGATTAGGGGTTCTGCTCACCAAGAGGTGGTGAACGCAACGGCGCAGGCGGTGGAGACGGAGAGGCTTCAACGACGATGAATTCGCCGGAGTTGGCTTGCGGGTCCGGCGGCAACGTGGAGAAGATTCCGGCGGCTACAGAGCGTCCGAGCTCGATTCCTTCTGCACGGAGTCGAAGTCGAGGATGGCGAGGAGGATGGACAGCACGGCGCAGCTCGGGGACGTCGTTGGCCACGCGGGCTTCAAGCTATGGCGATGGCGGCGTCCTGTTCTTCTCGGGGCTCAGCGAGAGAGAGGAGGATAGGCACTGGGGAGGGGGGGAATGAGCTCATGGCGTCTCCAGGGCGCGTCGAGGTGCGAGAAGAGGCCACGGGGGGGCCTGGAAGCTCCTCGACGACGACGTGTCGTCCCCGGCTAGCTCGGTGGCATTCCACCGAGCAGCTTGGAGGCGCGGGAGGGGGAAGAAGACGCCACTGCCCCTGTAGGCCAGCTGGGCTGGGGTGGGCCGGCTTCGCCTGGGCGCCAGGTAAGGATTTCTGATTTCTTTTCTATTTCTCTTTTCTGACATTTGTTCTGTTTAGCCAAAAAAATAGCTAAACATTTTATTAAATGCTGAAAATTTTTATGTGGCCTCATAACAATATAGACTAGCCACTCATAAATTTTCAACATTTTTAAAATTCAATTAATTTGAATCTTAAATGAAATAGGGGTATTTCTTTAATTCCAAGGCACTGTTTGATTATTTGAAAAATCTATGAGCATGGGATGGGTCCCACATCACTTGATATGTGATCACACTCATTTATAAGACTTTTCAAAATTCTAACATGAATTTTTGGAGAAGATTTTTATCTGGCCTTTTGAATTAATTCATCTGGGGCGGGTTCCTTCTCCCATTTGGATTTTGAAGTTGATTTCCTTTGAAAAATTTGACATGATGCAAGGTTACTTGATCCTAGCACATTACCTAACAGAGGGTTCTGACACCAGCATCTTCAACACCCGCCGACGATATGACTTCACCGGCACTTTTCGATCCGACGACTCAGGCGGAATCCGATATGTTTGGGTCCCTCGGTTTCACGGCCCACCTTTCGACTCTACGACAAGTATTCGCCGAGGTCCGCTCCGGAATCAACCTGATCTTCGGGGCATATCAGATCTACATCAACCACTGGGGCGCTCTCCGCCTCACGGACGACGCCCGAGCACCCATGACGACATCTACAGCAACAATCGACGCAGTCGCCACCCGCGTGGCCACCCTTCGAGCCAGCCGCGACTGACCACCCAACCCAAGGCTTCACGTCACCCGCGATCGCTCGGGTGAACCTCCATCATGGAAAAGCAGCATCACACGCGTGAGCAGCAAGGCACTCAGGGCACCATCTCAGGTGTTCATGGCAGAAACCGACGCACCACTAGCAAACGGCGAGGTCCAAGAAGACGACCCGGACACTCGCCAGGTCAACGGCAACGAAAAAGAGTCCAGAACCACCAGCAAGGCCATCGTGAAGCTGGGAGAAGTAGGAAGCATACCAATGAAAGTACCACAGGGACAACAACAGAGGAACGACAAGGGCAACGAGCCATCAAGCAGCAAGCAACAAACCCCGAGTACGGCGGTGGACGACCCTCCCAAAGAGCAAATATACCTGTCCAAAGAATCAATGGCCAGAGTAAAAGACGCAGTCGAAAACGGCAAGTTAGTACCGGCAAGAGCAACAAGGGACGAGCTCAGGGCATACAACAAGTTGGCAAGTGAGCTAACCCAGCAAGCGAGAAAACGGCGCCTAGAGCTGGAGAAGCAAGAAAGGGTACTCGCCGAGCGGAAAATCAATCGCAAGCCACCTCCAAGAGACGAATCTCCGGATCACAGTTCCCCTCTCCGCAATAAATCGAAATTCAGCAACCTGCGACGAACAGACAAGAAGAGAGTGGTTCGGAAGCTCAATGACGACATCAAGATAGAAGAGGAGGACAACGATGGGGAACCCCTCACACCAGCAGAAGCCCTTATCAGCGCTCGAGACTACCTGTCTCGCGCCCAGAAATATAGGCAGAGCAGACCAGACTGCAACACATCGATGGCCTTGAAGATAATGAAAGACACCATCGCCGCCTCAGCACCCAAAAAATAAAGTGCAAAGCGACCGACCCGCGAGAGGACACCAGACAGGGACCCCAGCTTGCCCGATGACGACGACAGCAGCGATGACTGGCGCAAACGCTCCGGCAGAAACAGGAAGCAGGATAGCGACGACAACGACAACAGGCGCCGCAGAATTCAACGAGACGCGCGCGACGACATCACACAGAACAAAGTCAACCCTAGCAGACGAAGACGCGCAGCACGTGAAGAGTACTCGGACGAAGAAGCCTTCGACGAAGAAATTGAGCCATGTGGAGCATTATGCTTCACGCGTTCCATACGCGAGACGCGAATGCCGGGTGGGTTCAAATTGAACTCCACAACGCTAAAATACAATGGACTCGAGGAGCCAGAGGCATGGCTCGACGACTACTTAACAACAATCAAGTTCCAGCGAGGGACCAACGTCACGGCAATGCAATACGTGCAGCTCATGCTCGAGAGCTCGGCATGACACTGGTTGAAGAATCTCCCGCAAGGATCCATCAGCTCATGGAGGAAGTTCCGCGAAGCCTTCATAGAAAACTTCAAATCCACATACAAGCGACCGGCATCGCTCGAGGAGCTACGAGCATGCAAGCAAGGAACCTGGGAAACCCTGCGAGCCTACATCCAGCAGTGGACCATACTCTAGAATTCAGCAGAAGACATATCAGACGAAAGCGCAATCGACGCGTTCATGCGAGGCCTGTAGCGCATCGAATTCAAGGAACAGCTCGGAAAGATGAAAGTCCGAAAACTCGCAAGGCTGCTGGAGCAAGCCAACAGCTGGGCGGACGGCGAGGATTCTGTTCGCAACGAAACAGAAATCCACACCGCACGCTCAGAGCACGACTACGACTATCACAATGGAGAAAGAGGACTCGACCGACGAAGGAAGCGATCCAGACGCAGTTTCTACGACGACAAAGGACCCGACATGGTCACCGGCGGCTTCCCAGACGACAGAGACGGCAGGCATCGTGACGACAGCAGAACGCAGAGAAGGGACAGCCTCGAAGATACACACCAAGCCCAGAAACGAGTCTGGAGGACGAGGCAGCCGCGCGACAGCACTAGAACATACCGCTCGGCCAAAGAACAACTCAACGGACCGTGCTCGATACACGGATTCAGAAACGAACGAGGGGAGCTCAGATCAGGACACACCCTCAGGAACTGCAGAAGCTTCAACGAGTTGGCTGAGGAAAAAATTCGATCTGCGACAACAGCGGCCCAGCCACTCGCGAGCATAGCAGCCGGGCCAATCCCCCACGACGCACCACAAGCCCCTCCCCTGCCAACAAGGCAAGTGGCCGCAATCCAGCAACGGCGCAGGACACCAGATGCAGAGGAGCAGTATCCAGAAGCCCACGACAGGATCTACATGATACAAGAAGGCAGGCCTTCAAATAGGCAGCAGAAGCAGGGCACAAGACAAGTTTTTCTCGCAGCCTCCTCGCACCCTGCGGTCCCGGGTACTTGCGCGGGTCTGAGATAGAAATTACCTTCTCTCGGGAGGACCACCCACCTGCTATCCCTCGACCAGGACACGCCGCACTAGTGCTCGAGGCCAGAATTGGGAACTACGACATGTCGCGAGTGTTCATGGACGGTGGCAGCGTGATCAACATCATCTTCACAAGGACACTCGAAGAAATGCTAATCCAGAACTTCGCGCTGAAATCCTCAAGCACAACCTTCCACGGGATTGTGCCAGGAAAAGCAGCCTACCCTCTGGGAAAAATAAGCCTGTAAGTGGTCTTTGGCGATGCGACCAACTTCCGCAAGGAGATCCTAGACTTCGAAGTGGTCGACTGGAAATCGCAGTACCACGCAATCCTCGGACGACCGGCCTTCGCCCGCTTCATGGAAGTGCCTCATTACGCCTACCTTAAGCTAAAGATGTCAGGCCCTCATGGGGTCATCACAATCAGCGACAGTTTTGTCAGGTCCGACCGCTGCGACAAGGAATCCCACAAGATATCAGAGGCCTTTGGAGCCCACCAAGCCAGCGAGACCACGGGACCCGCAGAAGAAGCGCTCCCGTAGAAGAAGCTACCACCCGGGGGACCCGAGCACTCGAAGAAGAAGCCATCTAGCCCTTAAGGCTACCACGCCGCCGTTTTTACTAAAGGGGACTGTCCTCATCAGCCCCCCCCCATTCTTACTAAATGTAAGAAACAACAGGAAAAATATTGAAAAATGTTTCTCAAAAAATTGATTCACTGGCACTCGGGGGCTCGCCGCAGTAGCCACCCCCGAGGCGTTCTTCGCAATAGCGACCTAACAAAATTGGCACTCGAGGGATGATGGCTTCTCGCCCCTCGTTGGTTACCCCAAGTGGAAGGTTTGAGATGCAGTGCAGCAGCAAGTTTCCCCCCGTGAAGATACCAAGGTTATCGAACCAGTAGGACTCAGGAGATACAAGTAGGTGGCAACGTCGCCAGAAATTGCTTCCTGACTAGGGTGTTGTCGTGGACCTTCACACAGCAACAAATAACTTTGCTTCCAACGAGTACAGAGGAGTTGTCAATTCCTCTGGCCTTGTCGTTTACAAAGGATCAACGCAAAAGATAAAAGGTGCAAAGGAAAGTAAAAGCTGAAAGTAAATTGAGAGTGTGAACAATAATGTGATGATGGACCGGGGTCCCGTGATTTTCACTAGTGATGTCTCTCTCCAAAAAGACGATAAAAGTGCTAGCGAGATAAAAAAATCACAGTTGGGCAATTGACAGGATTATGAAGGCACCGCAATGCTAACTATGCTGCAAAGAAAGAAAGGCTCAAATGCAATGGGCAGTACGCCAAGGTAAGTAGACCGAAATCCATCTGCATCTACTACGAATCATCCACCTTGACATATGTATCCAGAACATCTCGTTGGTATTAAGTTGCAACCAAAGAATTTAAAAGAACATCTTGAGGATCAATAAAATGTTGCTTGATAAGTAGAGACATGATAAGGTCAACCTTTTCAATTAAAGAGGAGATCTCCTCGACAGAGTTTACCTTCTTACCGGTTGGAGATCTCTCGGTGTGCCATTGCGAGTAGTTCAGTATCATCTCATCTAGTAGCTTTGTGGAAGCACCAAGCGTGGTTGACATAAAAGTTCCTCCCGCGGCCAAATCTAACAGGTTCCGCGAGGTGAAGTTCAAGCCTGCATAAAAAGTCTGGATAACCATCCAGGTAGTCAGTCCATGTGTGGGGAAGTTCTTGAAAAGCGTCTTCATATGTTCCCAAGCCTGGGCAACGTGTTCATTATCCAATTGCCTGAAATTCATAATGTTACTCCTCAATTGAATAATTTTAGCAGGGGGATATTACTTCCCTATAAAAGCATCTTTGCATTTACTCCAAGAATCGATATTGTTCTTGTGCAAAGATTGTAGCCACTCCTTGGCTCTTCCTCTCAAAGAGAAAGGAAAAAGCTTCATCTTGACGATGTCTCCATCCACTTCCTTGTAGTTATGCATGTTGCAGAGCTCGATAATGTTGTTTAGGTGCAAGGCAGCATCTGCTCCTGCTCCTGAGAATTGATCTTTCATAACAAGGTTAAGCAGAGCAGGTTTAATCTCATAAGAAGGTGCTGAAGTGACTAGTGAAGTCACACAACTTAGTGTTTTCATTTGAACCCATAGTAGCAGCAGGTATTTTTGGTATTTTTGGTTAGGGACACAAAAGTAAAAACTGAAAGGTAAACTAACAAGACTAAAAAGCAAAGGTAAAAGATAGTGTGCAACTCCCCTATCTTGTAGACTTGAGTCCCCGGCAACGGCGCCAGAAATTTGCTTGATGGCTTCTCGCCCCTCGTTGGTTACCCCAAGTGGAAGGTTTGAGATGCAGTGCAGCAGCAAGTTTCCCTCGGTGAAGATACCAAGGTTATCGAACTAGTAGGACTCAGGAGATACAAGTAGGCGACAACGTCACCAGAAATTGTTCCTGACTAGGGTGTTGTCGTGGACCTGCACACAGCAAAAAATAACTTTTCTCCCAACGAGTACAGAGGAGTTGTAAATTCCTCCGGCCATGTCGTTTACAAAGGATCAACTAAAGAGATAAAAGGTGCAAAGGAAAGTAAAAGCTGAAAGTAAATTGAGGGTGTGAACAATAATGTGAAGATGGACCGGGGTCCCGTGATTTTCACTAGTGATGCCTCTCTCCCAAAAGATGATAAAAGTGCTAGCGAGGTAAACAAATCACAGTTGGGCAATTGACAGGATTATGAAGGCACCGCAATGCTAACTATGCTGCAAAGAAAGGAAGGGCTCAAAAGCAATCGGCAGTACGCCAAGGTAAGTAGACCAAAATCCATCTTCATCTACTACGAATCATCCACCTTGAGATATCTATCCAGAACATCTGGCTGGTATTAAGTTACGAATCCCACCCAAAGTGTAAACTCAAAGCAACAGACAACTGCATTAAAAGAACATTGCGTAAAGTAAACAATCCTTACACCCGCAGGTACAAGCACCGTTGTTTTATCCCTGGTGGAAACAGCACATCCCCTAGTCTCATGTTTCTGTCACTCAAGCTAGACATCAAGGGGCTGAACCCACAATCGAGCATAACGCTCTCTCTTGGAGTCGCAAATAAAATACTTGGCCAAAGCAAATACCGCAAAGGAGAACATGCAAGAATTTACTCAAGAACAAAATATAAAAGAGAAGAACCAAATATATTACTCATCACAATCTGAACATAGTCTCATAATCCATCAGATCCCAACAAACTCAGCATAACAACAGCAGAAATTACAGAGATGCCTCGATCATGTGAGGCAGCTCACGAGGACTCGAAAGTGGAAGCACAAAGGGGGAGAGATTCATCACATAGCTACTGGTCACGGACCCATGGTCCAAGGGGGACTACTCACGGCACATCCGGGAGGCGTCCATGGCTATGGATGGTCTCCCTGAGGGGGTTCCTCCTTCCGGCAGGGTGCCGGGGCAGCTTCTCCAGGCAGCCCCGATCTTGAAACGGCGACGGCGGCGGTACAGAGGGGAGTTCGCAAGAAAGATATCGATATTAGTGGTTTCCACCCCGAGAGGTAAATATAGGCGAAGAGGGGCATCGAGGGAACCCACGAGGCATTGAGGAGGGTCCCTGGCGCGACCTAAGGTGGGGCCGCGCCACGTGCCCTCCTGGCTGCCTGGTGGTGGCCCCCCTTCCCTCTCTTGGTGATTCCGGAAGCTTCTGTTGCGCTGATTTTTTATATATTTTTCCCGGAATTTTTGGAGCACTTTTAATGGCCGGAAAACCTGAAATACAAAAAAAGTAGAAAACAGAAAATGGCAACTGGGTGCACTGAGTTAATAGGTTAGTACAAATAGGTTCAAAAGTGTATGAAAGTTCAAGCAAAACATGGCAAATTCACACAAAACATGCATGGAGAAAGCAGAAATTATAGATACATTTGGGACATATTAAGGGCTCGCCGCAGCAGCCACCCCCCGAGGCGTTCTTCGCAATCGCGACCTAATAAAATTGGCACTCGTGGGCTCGCCGCAGCAGCCACCCCCCGAGGCGTTCTTCGCAATCGCGACCTAACAAAATTGGCACTCGGGGGCTCTCCGCAGAAGCCACCCCCCGAGGCGTTCTTCGCAATCGCGACCTAACAAAATTGGCACTCGGGGGCTCGCCGCAGCAGCCCCCCCCCCCCCCCCCCCGAGGAATTCTTCGCAATCGCTACCTAACAAAATTGACACTCGGGGGCTCGCCGCAGTAGCCGCCCCCCGAGGCGTTCTTCGCAATCGCGACCTAGCAAAATTGGCACTCGGGGGCTCGCTGCAGCAGTCACCCCCCGAGGCACTCTTCGCATTCGCAAGACACAAGGGCTCGCCACAACAGCAAAACCCTTTACTGCAAAGGAATACCGTACACCAAGAAGAAGCATACACAAAGAAAGGAAGCATCTAACCCTCAGGCTCCATCTTCTCCCTAATAAGGGCACCCAGATAACAATCGTTCTCTTCACAAACTCACTCCACTACTCGGCGCGCAGTTTCATCAACCGCCGAGTAATGTTCATCTATCGGGTAATCCCTACCACCTGGAGGACCCCCCACCACTTGAGCAATACCAGCTCCCGGCCAATGACTATGGACCAAGCCCAAGGTAGCGCGGGCTCCAGCATGAATCTGGTGAGTAATCACACGACGCAGCTCTGCAGGCTGAGAAAATACGCGGAAAAGCGTCTCAAAGGACGATGGCACCACCTGCAGCTACTAAATACAGTCGAGCAATCGAGCAGCAGCAAGACTCACCTCGCAGGAGGTCAGATAACTTCACCACCCACGAAGCAAGACTATCCAGCACGGCCTCAGCACACTCGCGTTTGGAACGATGGACTGCTGAAGCCCCCTTCAAGCGAACAACCTCCCGCTCAGCGTCTCTCATCCTCAAACACACGGACTCATACGCGACCTCGCGAGCGTCCTCCTTCAAATAACTCCAAGACCGAAGCACGCCCGGGGCGGCCTACCGCAAAACAAACAATAAGAAAGGACAATCAAGCACAAACAGCAGGAACGGCCAAGTAGTTATTCCAATCAAGGTAGCACAGATTCACCACCACAAAGGAGGCATATTACAACCAGAAAGTTTCAGACGACACGACATGGCTATGATCCCCCTTTCCTACAGAAGAGGGATACTGAGCATCCACAACTTCCTGCAGGCGACGAGCCAGAATAGTGGCTCGCGCGCTCTGCTCGGTAGTATAAGCAGGGACAGTTTCAACCAGAGAGTCGTCAATGGAAACTCCGTACCCCATAAGAACAACAAGGGACGTGGAAAGACCACTCACCACGCTCTCCCCAACTAGCTCCTCCAAGAGATCCCCGCCATTACCAAATGCAGCAACACGGGCGTCCAGACCAGCAGGCACCGTCGTGCCCTCTGGCATGAGGTGCTCATGAACAAGACCCACAAGAGTGGAAGCCCGAGCACAGACCCCCTTGGCAACATCAATAGCGGCCGACATGGCATCCACGGCCCCTTGGATAACTCCAGACCCCGATGCAACCACTTCCGCCGCACTCCCACCCGTAGAGGCTGCACCAGGCAAAAAAAATCAGTACGGGAAGATAAAAAGACAGAAGCACCCAGCAACGGAATGACGACTTACACACAAGCGAGTCCGCCAAGAACCGAAGACGCTCGCACTCGACTGCCTCCGCCTGCACAAGCGCGTCCTCAGCCCGACGCAGGCGCACCAGCTCCTCGTGCTGATCGTGCAGCTCCTTCTCCTTGAAGCCAAAGCGGCCATAAGGTTGGAAACCTCTCTCTCTGCCTTCTCGGCCTGCTTCTCGATAGTTTGACGACGGTCTAAAAAAGAAGACAGTACTCAGAACGGAAGACCCAGCAGTTCAAGCACAGTAGCACAGGAAGAAAAACTCACTAATCATGGCAGACAAAGTATCCTGGGAAGAATTATGGGCCTGCATCCAACGCTAAGCCTCGACCACCAGACGCTCACAGTGCTGGAACACCGGCTACTCAAAGAAATCAAATATTAAAATCAGAACCAAAGAAAGACTACAACCAATCGCAAGCGCTTGCTTGCATCCTCGGGGGCTACTCCCATGGGGAGCACTTGCCGTGCTCCCAATAACGACACAAAGAAAAATAGAGTCAAGGCAAGACTACAAGCAACCGCAAGCACTTGCTTGCAGCCTCGGGGGCTACTCCCATCGGGAGCACTGCCGTGCCCCCGATGACAAAAGCTACACAAGCAAACAGGAAAAAAACTCACCAGCCCAACTATGCGGTCGAAAAAGCGGACTTTGTCTTCCGCACCAAGATCAAGACGTCCCAAGAAAGGACGATCTGGAGCAGCAGGCTCGGCATCAGGAGCAACAACACCAGATGACACAGGTGGAGCAGCAGCAGGAATCACACCCGCAGCCGGGAGAGCAGGAGTCACCGACGGTACGGGCTGACCAACGACACAAAGAAAAATCCCCAGTATGCTTGATGGCTGCTCCAGAGTCAGCTGACTGCAGGTCGACAACAGCCGCACTGGTGGAAGAAGAAGCCGGAGCAGTCGCAGAGCTACAAGATAAACGCCATCAGACAAAAGAACAGAGGAACAAACAGCACCAGCAAATTCAAGCATATTCTTACCCGCCACATTAAGACCGAGCACGCAACAACCTCCCAAACCTAGGCCTTTTGCACGCAGCAACGGGAGGAGACGGCTCAGCAGACGGTCGACACAGCGAGACAGCACCACTCGTCGCGTCAAGATCCTCGGCGCCTGAAGTCCGCGATCGCTTGAAACGAAAGGGAGACGACTCCTCACTATCTCCAGTCCCCGGCAGCTCAACCCCTGTGGACTCGTCAGCACCAGCGGCACCCGCGATGTAACAACCCAGATTTCACAAAATTTAAAATTTTTGTTTTCGGTATGAATTGTTTGATTGTCTGATTTGTTTGTGGTGTTTGCATCCCGATTTATCGATCCGCGATTATTTTTCCCCCTCTTATCTCGTATCGGACGGAGACTAACCCTTTCCACCCTGACACTCGACCTTTGCGACACCGGGTTTCACCCGATCACGTCGTGAAAACCACACGAGACCAGCCGAAGCCAACGGAACGAAAACCCCGTTTAATAATTAAACGGGTTATTTTTATAGCGCGCCGGAAAGTGTTCTCGAAACGGTTCCAACGCGAGGTGAACGCCGCCAGCTCGACGCGCTAATCACGCAGTTCAAAGTTTTACCCGGATCGGAGGTACCGCGGACCCCCGACGGTCAGAAACGTGAGCACCGCGCGCGCAAGAGAAAAACCGGGGATGTTTTTGCGTAAACTGACCAGCCAACCCTGCCCTATATATAGACCACCACACTCCCCTAGGCCTTCTAGGGTTTCCCCCATGTAAAAATTGCAGCCACCCCCCTAAAGTTGCCCCAAACACACCTCTCCCCCGAAATCCTAGGTCCCAAGCAAATCTGGCCGTCAGATCTGCTGATCTGCGGCTCAGATGGAACCACGTCGCCCTCCAAAGCTCCACCAGCCTCCCAGGGCGACGCGGGCCCCACAGGGCCGCCGCCGGGCCCAACCGGGCCGAGAAGCCCGCACGTCGCTCCTGCGCTTGAGGTCCTCCGCGCCGCAGTCTCCTCCCGTCGCCACCTCGTCGCCGGCAAGCGCGCCACCGGCCGTAGCGCCCAGGTCAGCCCGACGGCGGCCTCTCCCTTCTCCTCCTCCCCTCAGCCTCCTTTTCTCCCTCGCAGCCTCACCGGAGAGCCGCCGGCACGCCATGGCCTCGGACCTCCTCGCCCCGTTCCCGTCCGTCGCCGCGCGCGGATCCTGCCAGATCCGCCGCCGTGGCCACCTCTGCACCGCCGCCCGCACCTCCTGGTCGGCGCGCCGCCTGCCGTCGTCCGGCGTTGCCTCGCCGCCGCCGCTGGTCGCTCGGGACAAGCCGATCCGGCGCCCTCGTCCCCAACCGCACTGGCCATGTGGGCCAACCCAACGATCGAGCCAGGCGGCCCAGCCGCCAGCCGAGCCGGCCTCCCAGGCCACCAGCTGGGCCGAAGCCCACTAGGGTGAGCCAGGCCACCCCCCATTTTTTTTTATTTTGCCTCTATTATTTTTTTCTTCTTTTCCTAGCACCCTATAAAATTTTTGCTAAGTCCCTGAATTTGTGCTGCTTATTCAATTTTGCGAGTAGTTTGCGGTAAATCTGTAGCTTGGATCGCGATTCGCCCAAAATGAAAATTGCTTAGAATTGTGTGTACTTCAATCCATCTTTTGTGAGAATTTTGATTTGAGGCCATCTTGATGTTGCAAATCTGTGCTGAAGTGGGCATCAGGCCGTTAATATCTATTATTTCCTGTTAAGTGCTGCTGTTATTATTTTGTTGCAAGTTTGCATGATGATTGTGACACATCCATGACGCCTATTGCATTTATTATTTTTCTTATGTGTTAAGAATCATGTGTACTTCATTTCCATGCTTTAACTTGTCATATTTGGGTGCTTTAGCTATATTAAATCTTGCTCCAAAGTGGTGACCCTGATGTTAATGTGTTGCTGTGCTGAAAACTGTCAATTTGTTGCAACTTCGGGTGACGGTTGCGTCGCAACCGTTTATCGGAATTGAGTGATTCCCATTGCATATTGTTCAGCATGATGTCTACTTCCATTATATGTATTACATTGTCATGATATGCTTGCTGGTCATATAGTAATTGAGCTCCAAAGTTGCTATGCTGCTGTTTTTGACAGCCACCTCTGTTTTTCTCTAAGTCTGTAACGTTCCGATGCCATGTTGCATTCTTAATATCTTTTGATCTATGATTCCTTTTTGCATGATTCTTTTTGCCATGCCTTCCCTGTCATGTCTACTTCAGTTCCATATCATTAGTGAGCATGTTTTCATTGCTTGTCCTATTTATGCATTGCTCTAAAGTGTGCTTCCTGATGTTGGCAGATTGTGTCCGTAACTTGTTTTGCTTATATCTTTTTAACCGTAACTCCGTTTAGGGTGTTCTTTATATGTAACTTGATTAGTTTTTCGTTTAATTTGTGTTTATTCTATTGTTTTCTGTTGTTAACCAACCTAAAATATGGTTTAGGACAGAACACTACCAAATCTTTTAATCATCGTGCGGCACTTAGTGTTATGCCATGTTTAGGTTGTGCCTAACTTAAATTGACTAGCATAGATAGTTTACTTTGTGCTTCACCTCTTGACATGTTTGTGTGCTTTTCCGTGCTTGAGTGAGATGCCATGTTAACAACCTTTGTTGATCACCTGTAGCTAAACAACTTGAACCTTTCTAAATGTGCGGTATCGTCGTGTGTGACGAGTACTCCACTTAACCTGCTAGTAACCGCTCTCGACGGTAGGTGCGATGTCTCGTGTTGCCTTCTTGTTGATGCTTGCTCGTGTTTGCCTCGTAGTAATAGATGCTTGCTCGTTGATTGCTTTCCAGTGTTTATCGTCTTGTGTGCTTCCGCGGGTACCTTCGGAGACGTTGCGAGCGTGCGATCGACTACACCTTCGAAATCCGACTTATCAACAGGCAAGGACTATGCATTACTTATGATCCATTCTATTTCAACTAGCGGTTTGCATGCTAGTCTAGGATAGGTTCGATGTTTGATCCTACCACATGTTTACAGCCTCTTTCAAACCTATACAGCCATGTCCCCTCCCAGCAAACCATGTACTGCTATGTTACTATTGCTCGTTGTTGAGCCCCTGCTTAGTATGCATGCTTAGGATGCTACGATGTTACCCTGTTACTCCTTGGTTTTGGGATATCACATTATTATATTGTTGTTGATGATGATATGATTATTATAATGTTGACTATATTCGACGAAGGATGGAAGGTCTAGGCTATCCCACCCCGTCGCTTTGTTCCATTCGAGTCACCTAGGATCCGAGTTTCGGGTATTGGTTTTAAGACTGAGCGTTCCTAATCGCGTGTGGAATTTTACGCGGTCCCCTTTTCTTACCTACCTAGATTCAAGCATTTCTAGTGGTGGCCCAAGCTGATTTACCATTTGAAACCGTGTGTGTGCTGGTCAGCTGCCAGTAGTTTTCAAAGCAACCTGGACCAGTGAGGACAAAGTTCCCTTGCTGGCCCACCTTGTTCGGCTGAGTACCCGGTTTCCCATGTGTGATTAACCGTCTATCCAAACCCGAGACAGACGGTAGAGACCGATTCGAGAGCGCGGCCGGCTTTTGAGTTGGGTGTCGACTCACTAGGGGCCACCTGGATTTGTTCGTTGTTAGTTAGAGGGACCTGTCGTTTCGGATCTCTCGGAACTAAATCATAAAATGGTTGCCTATAATGGGTAGCAACTGGGAGTGATGGGCGTGCGTGCGGAGCCTTGTAATGGGCAGTTGGTACACCCCTGTAGGGTTAAATCTTTTCGAGAAGCCGTGTCCACGGTTATTGACGAATTGAGACCTACTCCTTGTTCATAGAAAACAACAACTGAGATAATCTTAATATAACTTGATCAACGTGTGTGTGCCTTGACTGCTTCTTCTTCGTCCGGATGCGAAGAGGAGGACAAGGATAGGATAGGTGTTATGTTTGTGTAAGTAGCTGATAGCAAGAGTTGTTGGAGGCGATTCCTCATCTAATGCTTGGCTTCTTGTCTTACTCTCTAGATCGTTAGCCACTTCATAAATGCTAGTGTGGCAGCAACCTCACCACTTACCCCTTCCTTACCGTAAACTACTAGTTGTCCTAGAATCACGAGTGATGAAGTCCTTGCTGGGTCAGATGACCACTACAGTTGGATGCTGAGTACCTCTGTACTCATGATACTACCCCCAAACTCTTTTCAGGGTTCTTGATCGACAACAGGTATGGTGATCGACATTTCACATGGAGACTCGACGATGACTAGTTAGGAAGATCCCGACGGAGGGCCTGGACCCGTGTGGTTATGGGATCGATGTTTTTCTCTTTGCCAGTAGGCTTTTGATTGTAGTATGTACTCAAACATGTATCTTCCGTTGTTGTATTGTATTAAGGTAGTTATATGCCGATTGTATGAGATGTTGTATCCTTGTATCTGTAATGTTGTGATATCATGTTGGAAATCCGGGGCATATGACTCCGTCATATGTCGCGGTGGGACCGATATGTGCTTCGTCCCCGGATCTGGACGGAAACATCTAGATCTGGAACAGTGCCGCATATCGGGGCTTACAACTTGGTATCAGAGCCTTACCGACCGTAGGATCCCTTCTCTGGCTGAAGTCGAGTCTAGATAAAAACTATTTTGTAGTTACTAAGTTAGTTATCGGAGGGTAGGATTCTTTTTAGTCCTTACCTTTGCTCTGGTCAGGATAAGTGTCGTAAGTGTTTTACTCTCGACTAATCCCTTCTTAAACTTTAGGGTCTTGAGTGAGTGGAGTTTCGGAACCGTTACAATGCCTTCTTTGCAGCGTATTGTCTCGATTCCGATCTCAGGTTTGGGAAATCTTATAGTACCTTTAGTTCTTCCAACTCTGGGTAAACCTCTTGGTCATCTGTTGACTTCAGTCCTCTTGCCCAGTATTTTTACAATTCCAGTGAGAATGCTTCCCTTGATCGTCGCTTTGAATTGTCGTTCTTCCTCTACACATTAGCGGTTTCGTTTTCTGACGTTATAGTCTCTCTGCGGAAATTTATCTCGACGGAAGTTCGACGTCGACATGGAGTAGAGTCCCTTGATGGTGGTGTTGAAGATCGTCGTCTCTCTTTTCTCTCCCCCTATCCCCCGGATCGTCCTGGATCTCGGGACGAGATCCCTTGTTGGTGGTGTTGTATTGTAACAGCCCAGATTTCACAAAAATTAAAAATTTTGTTTTCGATATGAATTGTTTGATTGTCAGATTTGTTTGCGGTGTTTGCATCCCTGATTTATCGATTGGCGATTATTTTCCCCCTCTTATCTCGTATCGGACGGAGACCGACCCTTGCCACCCTGACACTCAACCTTTGCGACACCGGGTTTCACCCGATCACGTCGTGAAAACCGCACGAGACCAGCCGAAGCCAACGGAACGAAAACCCCGTTTAATAATTAAACGAGGTTTTTTTATAGCGCGCCGGAAAGTGTTCACGGAACGGTTCCAACGCGAGATGAACGCCGCCAGCTCGACGCGCTGATCGCGCAGTTCAAAGTTTTACCCGAATCGGAGGTACTACGGACCCCTGGCAGTCAGAAACGTGAGCACCGCGCACGCGAGAGAAAAACCAGGGATGTTTTTGCGTAAACTGACCAGCCAACCCTGCCCTATATATAGACCACCGCACTCCCCTAGGCCTTCTAAGGATTCCCCCATGTAAAAATTGCAGCCACCCCCCTAAAGTTGCCCCGAATTTTGCCCCAAACACCCCTCTCCCCCGAAACCCTAGGTCCCAAGCAAATCTGGCCGTCAGATCTGCTGATCTGCGGCTCAGATGCACCCACGTCGCCCTCCAGAGCTCCACTAGACTCCCAGGGCACCGCGGGCCCCGCAGAGCCGCACGCCGCTCCTCCGCGCCGCCGTCTCCTCCCGTCGCCACCTCGTCGCTGGCAAACGCGCCACCGGCCATAGCGCCCAGGTCAGCCCGCCGCCGGACTCTCCCTTCTCCACCTCCCCTCACCCTCCTTTTCTCCCTCGCAGGCTCACCGGACAGCCCCCAACGCGCCATGACCTCGGACCTCCTCGCCGTGAGCCCGAGCTCGTCCTCGCCCCGTTCTCGACCGTCGCCGCTCGCGGATCCGGCCAGATCCGCCGCCGTGGCCACCTCTGCACCGCCGCCCGCACCTCCTGGTCGGCGTGCCGCCTGCTTCCGTCCAGCGTTGCCTCGCCGCAGCCGCTCGTCGCTCGGGACGAGCCGAGCCGGCGCCCTCGTCCCAACCGCACTGGCCAGGTGGGCCAGCCCAACGACCGAGCCAGGCGGCCCAGCCGCCAGCCGAGCCGGCCTCCCAGGCCACCAGCTGGGCCGAAGCTCACTAGGGTGAGCAAGGCCCCCCCCTTTTTTTTATTTTTCCTCTGTTATATTTTTTCTTCTTTTCCTAGCACCCTGTAAATTTTTTGCTAAGTCCCTCAATTTGTGCTGCTGATTGAATTTTGCGAGTAGTTTGCGGTAAATCTGTAGCTGGGATCGCGATGCGCCCAAAATGAAAATTGCTTAGAATTGTGTGTACTTCAATCCATATTTTGTGAGAATTTTGATTTGAGGCCATCTTGATGTCTCAAATCTGTGCTGAAGTGGGCATCAGGCCGTTAATTGCTATTATTTCCTGTTAAGTGCTGCTGTTATTATTTTGTTGCAAGTTTGCATGATGATTGTTACACATCCACGAGGCCTATTGCATTGATTCTTTTTCCTATGTGTTAAGCATCATGTGTACTTCATTTCCATGCTTTAACTTGTCATGTTTGGGTGCTTTAGCTATATTAAATCTTGCTCCAAAGTGGTGACCCTGATGTTAATGTGCTGCTGTGCTGAAAACTGTAAAACTTTTGCAACTTCGGGTGACGGTTGCGTCGCAACCGTTTATCAGAATTGAGTGATTCCAATTGCATATTGTTAAGCATCATGTCTACTTCCATTATATATTTTGCATTTTCATGATATGCTTTCTGTTAATATAGTTATTGAGCTCCAAAGTTGCTTTGCTGCTGTTTTTGACAGCCACCTCTGTTTTTCTCTAAGTCTGTAACGTTCTGATGCCATGTTGCATGCTTAATATCTTTTTCCATGACTTCCCTGTCATTTCTACTTCAGTTCCATATCATTTGTGAGCATGTTTGCATTACTTGTCCTGTTTATGCATTGCTCTAAAGTGTGCTTCCTGATGTTGGCAGATTGTGTTTGTAACTTGTTTTGCTTATATCATTTTAACCGTAACTCCGTTTGGGGTGTTCTTTATATGTAACTTGATTAGTTTTTCGTGTACTTTGTTTTTATGGTATTGTTTGCTGTTGTTAACCAACCTAAAATCTGGTTTAGGACAGAACAGTACCAAATCTTTTAATCATCGTGCGGCACTTAGTGTTATGCCATGTTTAGGTTGTGCCTCACTTAAATTGACTAGCGTAGATAGTTTACTTTGTGCTTCACCTCTTGACATGTTTGTGTGATTTTCCGTGCTTGAGTGAGATGCCATTTTAACAACCTTTGTTGATCACCTGTAGCTAAACAACTTGAACCTTTCTAAATGTGCGGTATCGTCGTGTGTGACGAGTACTCCACTTAACCTGTTAGTAACCGCTCTCGAAGGTAGGTGCGATGTCTCGTGTTTCCTTCTTGTTGATGCTTGCTCGTGTTTGCCTCATAGTAATAGATGCTTTCTCGTTGATTGATTTCCAGTGTTTATCGTCTTGTGTGCTTCCGCGGGTACCTTCGGAGACGTTGCGAGCGTGCGATCGACTACACCTTCGGAATCCGACTTATCAACAGGCGAGGACTATGCATTACTTATGATCCATTCTATTTCAACCAGCGGTTTGCATGCTAGTCTAGTATAGGTTCGATGTTTGATCCTACCACATGTTTACAACCTCTTTCAAAGCGATACAGCCATGTCCCCTCCCAGCAAATCATGTACTACTATGTTACTATTGCTCGTTGCTCAGCCCCTGCTTAGTATGCATGCTTAGGATGATACGATGTTACCCTGTTACTCCTTGGTTTTGGGATATCACATTATTATATTTTTGTTGATGATATGATTATTATAATGTTGACTATATTCGACGAAGGATGGAAGGTCTAGGCTATCCCGCCCCGACGCTTTGTTCCATTCGAGTCACCTAGGATCCGAGTTCCGGGTATTAGTTTTAAGACTGAGCGTTCCTAACCGCGTGTGGGATTTTCGGGGTCCCCTTTTCTTACCTACCTAGCTTCAAGCATTTCTAGTGGTGGCCCAAGCTGATTTACCATTTGAAACCGTGTGTGTGCTGGTCAGCTGCCAGTAGTTTTCAAACCAACCTGGACCAATGAGGACATAGTTCCCATGCTGGCCCACCTTGTTCGGCTGAGTACCCGGTTTCCCACGTGTGATTAACCGGCTATCCAAACCCGAGACAGACGGTAGAGACCGATTCAAGAGCGCGGCCGGCTTTTGAGTTGGGTGTCGACTCACCGGGGGCCACCCGGAGTTGTTCGTTGTTAGTTAGAGGGACCTATCGTTTCGGATCTCTCGGAACTAAATCATAAAATGGTTGCCTATAATGGGTAGAAACTGAGAGTGATAAGCGTGCGTGCGGAGCCTTGTAATGGGCAGTTGGTACACCCCTGCAGGGTTAAATCTTTCCGAGAAGCCGTGTCCACGGTTATGGACGACTTGAGACCTACTCCTTGTTCATAGACAACAACAACTGATATAATCTTAATATAACTTGATCAACGTGTGTGTGCCTTGACTGCTTCTTCTTCGTCGAGATGCGAAGAGGAGGACAAGGATAGGATAGGTGTTATGTTTGCGTAAGTAGATGATAGCAAGACTTGTTGGAGGCGATTCCTCATCGAATGCTTCGCTTCTTATCTTACTCTCTAGATTTTTAGCCACTTCATAAATGCTAGTGCGGAAGCAACCTCACCACTTACCCCTTCCTTATAGTAAACTACTAGTTGTCCTAGAATCACGAGTGATGAAGTCCTTGCTGGGTCAGATGACCACTACAGTTGGATGCTGAGTAACTCTGTACTCATGATACTACCCCCAAACTCTTTTCAGGGTTCTTTATCGACAACAGGTATGGTGATCGACGTTTCACGTGGAGACTCGACGACGACTAGTTAGGCGGATCCCGGCGGAGGGCCTGGACCCGTGTGGTTATGGGATCGATGTTTTTCTCTTTTCCAGTAGGCTTTTGATTGTAGTCTATACTCAAACATGTATCTTCCGCTGTTGTATTTTATTAAGGTAGTTGTATGCCGATTGTATGAGATGTTGTATCCTTGTATCTGTAATGTTGTGATATCATTTTGGAAATCCGGAGCATATGACTCCGTCATATGTCGCGGTGGGACCGATATGTGCTTCGTCCCCGGATCTGGATGGAAACATCTAGATCTGGAACAGTACCGCATATCGGGGCTTACAACTTGGTATCAGAGCCTTACCGACCGTAGGATCCCTTCTCTGGCCGAAGTCGAGTCTAGATAAAAACTATTTTGTAGTTACTAAGTTAGTTATCGGAGGGTAGGATTCTTCTTACTCCTTACCTTTGCTCTGGTCAGGACAAGTGTCGTAACTGTTTTACTCTCGATTTATCCCTTTTCAAACTTTAGGATCTCGAGTGAGTGGAGTTCCGGAACCGTTACAATGCCTTGCTTGCAGCGTATTGTCTCGATTCTGATCTCGGGTTTGGGAAATTTTCTAGTACCTTTAGTTATTCCGACTCTGGGTAAACCTCTTGGTCATCTGTTGACTTCAGTCCTCTTGCCCAGTATTTTCACAATTCCAGTGAGAATGCTTCCCTTGATCGTTGATACGTCCAAAACGTATCTATAATTTCTGCTTGCTCCATGCATGTTTTGTGTGATATTGCTATGATCTAGATACACTTTCATACACTTTTGATCATATTTGGACTAACCTATTAACTCAGTGCACCCCAGTGCCAGTTCCTGTTTTCTGCTGTTTTTCTATTTCAGTTTTCCCTATATAAAAAGTGCCAGAAAAATTCCAGGAAAAATACAGGAAAAATCAGCGTACATGAAGCTTCGCGAAGATCCCGAGTGGGGCAAGAGGGGAGCCAGGGGGGCCCAGGCGGCCACCCGGCGCGGCCCCACCCCTGGGCGCGCCAGGGGCGCGCCTGGGGCCCCTGGTCCACCTCTGGCTGCCCCCCTTCGCCTATTTATTCTCCGTCAAGGGGAAACTCCGAAGACAGAACCCTATTTCGCAATCTCGCCTCTGTTCCGCCGCCACCGCACTTCCGAGATCAGGAGCACCAGAAGACCTCTTCCCGGCACCCTTTCGGAGGGAGGGACGACCTCCGGGAGTCTCCTCTCCACCATGGATGCTACCCGGATGTCTCGTGAGTAGTTTTCCTTGGACCATGGGTACGTGATCATTAGCTATGTGATGTTCTCCTCCCCTCCTTGATCTTCATGGTTTAGACCTCGTGAGCTGCCCTACATGATCGAGGCACTTTTGTAATATTTCTGCTTTTGCTATGCTGAGTTTGATGGGATCTGATGGATTATGAGATTATGTTTAGATTGTGATAGAGTAATATATTTGGTTTTTATCTCTTATATTTTTGTTCCTAAGTAATTCTTGCATGTTCTCCGTTGCTGTTTATTGCTTTGGCCAAGTAGTAGGTAGTGACTCCAAGAGGGAACGTTGTGCTCGATTGTGGGTTCATGCCCCCCGATGACACGCTTGAGTGACAAAAACATGAGTCTAGGGGATGTGTTGTTTCCACAAGGGGGAAAACAATGCTTCTTGTAACCGCGGTTGCAAGGATTGTGTACTTTACGCAAAGTTCTTTTTAATGCAGTTGTCTGTTGCTTTGGGTTTACACTTTGGGTGGGGCTCACAACTTAATACCAGCGAGATGTTCTTGATAGATATCTCAAGGTGGATTATTAGTAGTAGATGCAGTTGGATTACGGTCTACTTATTTTGGCTTACTTCCCGTGCTTTTGAGCCTCTTCCTTTCTTTTGTAGCATAGTTAGCATTGCGGTGCGTTCATAATCCTGTCAATTGCCCTTCTGTAATTTGTTTACCTCGCATAGCAGTTTTATCGTCTTTTGGGAGAGAGACATCACTAGTGAACATCACGTATCCCGGTCCATATCCTTATTAATGTTTCCACGCTTATTTAATTTTCTGCTTTTTACTTTCAATTGCTATCATTATCTCTTGTGTTTTACCCTTTGTGAACAACAAGACCGGAGAGATTGACAACCTCTCTGAATTTCGTTGGGAACAAAGTTATCTGTGTCTGTGTGCAGGTCCACGTCAGTTGCGCCGCTAACACCTACTTATCTTCTCTGGAGTCCTACTGGAGACAAACCTTGGTATCTTCACCGAGGGAAACTTGCTGATGCGCTACATCTCAAACCTTCCACTTGGGGTAACCAACGAGGGGCGAGAAGCCATCAAGCGAATTTCTGGCGCCGTTGCCGAGGACTCCGAGTGCTAAGATAGGGGAGTTGCACACTACCCTTTACCTTTGCTTTTTAGTCTGGTTAATTTACCTTTCAGTTTTTATCTCAGTGTCCTTTATGAAAAACCACAAAAATAGTTTCTACCTTTTGCCTTTGTCTTGCTTTGCCTATTTATGCTATCTTCACCATGGGTGTGGAACCACCCAAATATGGTAGGATGGACATGTTTCACTTGGATCGTCTTCGATCAATTTGTGCTCGCGCTAAAAACCCAACCGACTTTGTTGAGGGAAAATCATTGGATGAGCATGCTCATTATACGCGGCACCGCCTATCTCAGAAAGGGAAACACTTATGGGATCAAATACATGTTTCTTATTGCCATGCTAAACTTTTGTGCCACATTTATGATTTTACTTGTTGTTCTAATATAGATCATAAACACCTCCCTTTCCAATGTGAGTTTAATGAAAATGAGATTATCTTCTTATGCTAAAGGTGTTTATGATTATTTTGATGTTGAAAGGATTGAAGAGTTTGTTGCTTTTAAAGGTGCCTATGAGATTGCTTCTTTGATTGAAAAATATCACGATACTATTTTCGAGTCTAAAAACTTTGCAATTCTTGATTATTGCTTCGAGAATTATACTTCCAATTCTTATATTGAGGGGTTTTAAAAATAAAATGTTTGCTGCCCAAGAAGAGTCCAATTATTGCATTGAGGAGGAATCCCATGATTCTGAGGACTCACTTGAAATATCCCTTTCTGAAAATTTTGATACTTGCTTTGTTGATGGCCAAGATCCCACTATGGATGATGCTTACAAAAATGAACTATCTATAGTTCCTTATGTTAAGCATGAAATTGTTGCTATTGCACCCACACTTGATTGTCCTATTATCCTTTTGAAATCTCCAACTCCGGAGAACTTTGCTCTTATCAAGGCTCAATGTGATGGGTTGCATTTATCTTATAATCCTAAAGACCGTGTTGAAAACTATACACGTGAGCTTGCAGTTCATGAACAACATGATTTATGTGATAGTTATATTCTTGATGTTGCTCATGATACTACTGAAAATTATTTTGAGAGAGGGAAGTTTGGTTGTAGAAACTTCCATATTACTAAAACTCCTCTCTTTATGTTGAAAGTTTTGAAGATGATCCTGTTCCACCTTTCTATGCATGTCACTTTGTGCTTCTTTGACTTATTTTCTTACAAGATGCCTATGCATAGGAAGTGGGTCAGGCTTAAATGTGTTTCATATTTGTTTCTTGATGCTCTCTTTTGCTTAAAATTCTTATTCTTATGAGAGCACCTTCTACAATCTTCATGCCTAGCTTAAAGGCATAAAAGAAAGCGCTTTCGGGAGGCAGCCCGCAACGAATTTAGGTTTTTATTTTTGCTTTTGTTGTGTCTTTATGTTTGTTACTACTGTAGCAACATCATTGTATCTTTATTTTTTATCTTTGTGCCAAGTTATAGCCTCTTATGATAAGGGAAGCAAAAGTTGTGACATGCTGTCCAGAAAACAGATTCTGTCCCTTGACAGAAAAATTCGAATCAAATCAGCAGATCATCTTTTTGATCTGAATTTTTTTTACAGCGTGCTCTATACAATTGTGAAACTTTTGTATGTTCTGAGTTTTTTTATTTGAGTTGCAGAATTGCCCTTAAAAAATTCTTTACTACCTGATGTTCTGTTTTTCACAGATTCTGCCACGTTTTTCCTCTCTTCACTTTTGCAAACCTTAAGCTTGCTTTTTCTTTTGAAAAACCTTTTGGAACTCTTGAGAAACAGTATATCTTCAAGAATATCTTTATATCCAGTGGGGAAAAATTATTTTATTAAGGGTACTAACCTCTCTAATCAGCTTATGATGAGTTGTGTATGAAGGGAGTTTTCAAGTGTGCGATGGAAGATGATGAAAGAAGATCCAGGAGTGTCAAGAGCTCAAGCTTGGGGATGCCCCATGCATCCCCAATAAATATTCAAGGAGACTCAAGCGTCTAAGCTTGGGGATGCCCCCGTGCATTCCCTTCTTCATCAAACAATCATGAGTTCGTCCTTCGTCTCACTATATTTTTATCACTTCATGCGCTATGTGCTATGCTTGGAGCGTCTCGCTCTTAGGTTTTATGTTTAGTTTTCTTTAGCTTTGCTTTCTGTTCATAACAAGTTAGATCCCTTCTTACTTTGTGTGGGAGAGAAAAACGCTCCACTTTCAAAATCTAGAACACATCATAGGATTTTTCCTGCTTATCTTTTTGTTGTTGTGTGTTCTTTATCTTTTCGTAGCTACTGCCATGTTTAGTTTTAGTCTTAGTTTGTCTTTAGCAAGAGCCTTGGCTTTTTTTTAGTTTGTTGCTGGAACTCTTTTTATTTTTCATGTTTATCTTTATAAAGAGAGTTGGTTGTTGCACTGAGTTGTGTCTTGTCTTGAAAGTAGGTAATTGAGGTTGCTATTTAATTTTAGTAGTAACTTGCAATAGTTTTGAGGTAATTGTGTGAGTAATGTTTGAACTTTTGGTGTCAAGAGCTCTAGCCTATTAGTGATAGGTGTCATATTTTGGGCAATCCATGTGTATTTTCAAAACCTACAAAAACTAGTTGAGAAATCTAGCTACTAGATGGATCACTACTCTTCTGAGGGGTCGAATATCAGAGAACACTCACGTACCATGAGTCGAGGATGCGCAAGGATAACCAAACCCCCATACACTCCTCCTCGGGGTACTTGTCTCTTTGTGAACCTCCTTATTAGATTGAGAGTTACCGATAATAAGTGCATGAGTTCTTCGGACTAATGTAAGTATTGAAAGTTGACACTTCCACCTTCCCATATTTTGCTAGCCTCTCCTGTGCCGTGCATTGCCTTCTTCTCACTCCGAGAGTTGGTGTCCACCTTCGCCGGTACATCCAAACCCTTGGCATGATATGCTCTTTCATCATAAACCTCCTTATATCTTTCCTCAAAACATCAACCATACCTACCTATCAAGGCATTTCCATAGCCTTTCCGAGTTACATTGCCATGCAACTTCCACCTCTTGATGACTTGATATTCATGTCATACATGTTCCTGCTACACTGGCAGCGACATACATTGCATACATCATGATAGTTACATCTTATTTATGATTTTGAGTACCTTGTAAAGTGTGAAAGATCTCCTTTACCTTCTTGTAAAAAAGAGTGTTTCCCTTAAGTGAGGAAAAGATCCAAAAGTGGACACAATAAAAGATCCCAAAGAGGACAAATGAGAGTTAAATAGAAGGAGCCATTGAGGCCACAAAAAAATAAAAAATAGAAAAAAGAGAAAAAGTAATAAAAAGAGAGAAAGGGGCAACACTAAAATCCTTTTGAGAGATCCACACTAGTACTCCCTTTATATCCTTGTACTCCATAGAGATGATCATTATGCATATAGCTATGTGGGGACCTTCACACTATAGAACTTGGCTTGCATATTCCAAGGATGAGCCTCCTCAAACGAGCTCTAGGTCTTCATGAGCGAGCAAGTTAGATGCACCCCCACTAGTTACATTGGAGAGCTTCCTAGCTCGTATGTGCATCCGTTGCATGGCAATCCCTACTCCTCACGTCATATCTATCATTTGGCATCTCTTGCCCATGATTGTCCTCATTGATGTGAGCCTTTCTCATCCTTTTAGTCTTCCTCTTCCGTACTTCTCTCTTTTCCATCCTAAGTGTCAACTCTCGTGCATACGCTCATCCATTGCATGAGTGCTCAAAATATCGAAAAGGAGTGGATCAAATTGACTTGTACCTGGCTAGTGGTATGGGGACGAGTCAAGATAAGATTCCAAAGAGTACCAAGTGTGAAACTTTAGTAGATTGAGTTCTCAACACAAAAATACTTTTTTCTCGTATTCCCTATCCCCCTTCTTGCACGCAAACACCATTTGGAGACATTCGAGTCACGGACAGCGAGAGCTCTTGCACCTAATGTTATTTTGTTACTTGTTTCAATGCTAATATAGGCTCTTGCATGTTATGACTTGAATTGAATCTCTAACCTTGATTGCTTTACTTTTCAAAGTTCTTTTATGGTTGCTAGCAAGTCACCACAAAAATTATGCCGTTATCATTTACCTACTCGAGGACGAGCAGGAATTAAGCTTGGGGATGTTGATACGTCCAAAACGTATCTATAATTTCTGCTTGCTCCATGCATGTTTTGTGTGATATTGCTATGATCTAGACACACTTTCATACACTTTTGATCATATTTGGACTAACCTATTAACTCAGTGCACCCCAGTGCCAGTTCCTGTTTTCTGCTGTTTTTCTATTTCAGTTTTCCCCCATATAAAAAGTGCCAGAAAAATTCCGGGAAAAATACAGGAAAAATCAGCGTACAGTAAGCTTCGCGAAGAGCCCGAGTGGGGCAGAGGGGAGCCAGGGGGGCCCAGGCGGCCACCAGGCGCGGCCCCACCCCTGTCCGCGCCAGGGGGGCACCTAGGGCCCCTGGTTTACCTATCGCTGCCCCCCTTCGCCAATTTATTCTCCGTCACGGGGAAACACCAAAGACATAACCCTATTTCGCAATCTCGCCTCTGTTCCGCCGCCGCCGCGCTTCCGAGATCGGGAGCACCAGAAGACCTCTTTCCGGCACCCTGCCGGAGGGAGGGCCGACTTCCGGGAGTCTCCTCTCCACCATGGATGCTTCCCGGATGTCTCGTGAGTAGTTTTCCTTGGACCATGGGTCCGTTATCAGTAGCTATGTGATGTTCTCCTCCCCTCTTTGATCTTCATGGTTTAGACCTCGTGAGCTGCCCTACATGATCAAGGCACTTTTGTAATATTTCTGCTTTTGCTATGCTGAGTTTGATGGGATTTGATGGATTATGAGATTATGTTCAGATTGTGATAGAGTAATATATTTGGTAATTATCTCTTATATTTTTGTTCCTAAGTAATTCTTGCATGTTCTTCGTTGATGTTTATTGCTTTGGCCAAGTAGTAGGTAGTGACTCCAAGAGGGAACGCTGTGCTCGATTGTGGGTTCATGCCCCCCGATGACACGCTTGAGTGACAGAAACATGAGTCTAGGGGATGTGTTGTTGCCACAAGGGGGAAAACAACGGTGCTTGTAACCGTGGTTGCAAGGATTGTTTACTTTACGCAAAGTTCTTTTTAATGCAGTTGTCTGCTGCTTTGGGTTTACACTTTGGGTGGGGCTCGCAACTTAATACCAGCGAGATGTTCTTGATAGATATCTCAAGGTGGATGATTAGTAGTAGATGAAGTTGGATTACGGTCTACTTATTTTGGCGTACTTCCCGTGCTTTTGAGCCTCTTCCTTTCTTTTGTAGCATAGTTAGCATTGCGGTGCGTTCATAATCCTGTCAATTGCCCTTCCGTAATTTGTTTACCTCGCATAGAAGTTTTATCGTCTTTTGGGAGAGAGACATCACTAGTGAACATCACGTATCCTGGTCCATATCCTAATTATTGTTTCCACGCTTATTTACTTTTCTGCTTTTTACTTTCAATTGCTATCATTATCTCTTGTGTTTTACCCTTTGTGAACAACAAGCCCGGAGAGATTGACAACCTCTCTGAACTTCGTTGGGAACTAAGTTATCTGTGTCTGTGTGCAGGTCCATGTCAGTTGCACCGCTGACACCTACTTATCATCTGTGGAGTCCTACTGGAGACAAACCTTGGTATCTTCACCGAGGGAAACTTGCTGCTGCGCTACATCTCAAACCTTCCACTTGGGGTAACCAACGAGGGGAGATTAGCCATCAATCGTCGCTTTGAATTGTCGTTCTTCCTCTTGACACTAGCGGTTTCGTTTTCTGTCGTTACCGTCTCTCTGCGGAAATTTATCTCGACGGAAGTTCGACGTCGACATGGAGCAGAGTCCCTTGTTGGTGGTGTTGAAGATCGTCGTCTCTCTTTTCTCTCCCCCTCTCCCCGGGATCGTCCTGGATCTCAGGACGAGATCCCTTGTTGATGGTGTTGTATTGTAACAGCCCAGATTTCACATAATTTAAATTTTTTGTTTTCGGTATGAATTGTTTGATTGTCTGATTTGTTTGCGGTGTTTGCATCCCCGATTTATCGATTGGCAATTAGTTTTACCCCTCTTATATCGTATCGGACGAAGACCGACCCTTGCCACCCTGACACTCGACCTTTGCGACACCGGGTTTCAGCCGATCACGTCGTGAAAACCGCACGAGACCATCCGAAGCCAACGGAACGAAAACCCTGTTTAATAATTAAACGGGTTATTTTTATAGCGCGCCGGAAAGTTTTCTCGGAACGGTTCCAACGCGAGGTGAACGCCGCCAGCTCGACGCTCTGATCGCGCAGTTCAAAGTTTTACCCTAATCGGAGTTACTGCGGACCCCCGGCGGTCAGAAACGTGAGCACCGCGCGCGCGGGAGAAAAACCGAGGATGTTTTTACGTAAACTGACCAGCCAACCCTTCCCTATATATAGACCACCACACTCCCCTATGCCTTCTAGGGTTTCCCCCATGTAAAAATTGCAGCCACCCCCCTAAAGATGCCACAAATTTTGCTCCAAACACCCCTCTCCCCCGAAACCCTAGGTCCCAAGCAAATCTGGCCGTCAGATCTGCTGATCTGCGGCTCAGATGCAACCACGTCGCCCTCCAGAGCTCCACTAGCCTCCCAGGGCACCGCGGGCCCCGCAGAGCCGCACGTCGCTCCTCCACGCCGCCGTCTCCTCCCGTCGCCACCTCGTCGCCGGCAAGCGCGCAACCGGCCGTAGCGCCCAGGTCAGCCCGCCGCTGGCCTCTCCTTTCTCCTCCTCCCCTCACCCTCCTTTTCTCCCTCGCAGGCTCACCGGAGAGACTCCGGCGCGCCATGGCCTCAAACCTCCTCGCCGCGAGCCCGAGCTCGCCCTCGCCCCATTCCCGTCCGTCGCCGCGCGCGGATCTGGCCAGATCCGCCGCCGTGGCCACCTCTGCACCGCCGCCTGACGTCGTCCGGCGTTACCTCGCCGCCTCCGCTCGTCGCTCGGGACGAGCCGAGCTGGCGCCCTCGTCCCCAACCGCACTGGCCAGGTGGGCCAGCCCAACGACCGAGCCAGGCGGCCCAGCCGCCAGCCGAGCCGGCCTCCCAGGCCACCAGCTGGGCCGAAGCCCACTAGGGTGAGCCTGGCCGCCCCCCTTTTTTATTTTGCCTCTGTTATTTTTTTTCTTTTCCTAGCACCCTGTAAAAAAAATTCTAAGTCCCTGAATTTGTGCTGTTCATTCAATTTTGCGAGTAGTTTGCGGTAAATCTGTAGCTCGGATCGCGATGCGCCCAAAATGAAAATTGCTTAGAATTGTGTGTACTTCAATCCATCTTTTGTGAGAATTTTGATTTGAGGACATCTTGATGTTGCAAATTTGTGCTGAAGTGGGCATCAGGCCGTTAATTGCTATTATTTCCTGTTAAGTGTTGCTGTTATTATTTTGTTGCAAGTTTGCATGATGATTGTGACACATCTAGGAGGCCTATTGCATTGATTCTTTTTCCTATGTTTTAAGCATCATGTGTACTTCATTTCCATGATTTAACTTGTCATGTTTGTGTGCTTTAGCTATGTTAAATCTTGCTCCAAAGTGGTGACTCTGATGTTAATGTGCTGCTGTGCCGAAAACTGTCAATTTGTTGCAACTTCGGGTGACGGTTGCGTCGCAACCGTTTATCGGAATTGAGTGATTCCAATTGCATATTGTTAAGCATCATGTCTACTTCCATTATATGTTTTGCATTGTCATGATATGCTGGCTGGTCATATAGTTATTGAGCTCCAAAGTTGCTTTGCTGTTGTTTTTGACAGCCACCTCTGTTTTTCTCTAAGTCTGTAACGTTCCGATGCCATGTTGCATGCTTTATATCTTTTGATCTATGATGCCTTTTTGCATGATTCTTTTTGCCATGACTTCCCTGTCGTATCTACTTCAGTTCCGTATCATTTGTGAGCATGTTTGCATTACTTGTCCTGTTTATGCATTGCTCTAAAGTGTGTTTCCTGATGTTGGCAGATTGTGTTTGTAACTTGTTTTTCTTATATCATTTTAACCGTAACTCCGTTTGGGGTGTTCTTTATATGTAACTTGATTAGTTTTTCGTGTACTTTGTGTTTATGGTATTGTTTTCTGTTGTTAACCAACCTAAAATATGGTTTAGGACAGAACAGTACCAAATCTTTTAATCATCGTGCGGCACTTAGTGTTATGCCATGTTTAGGTTGTGCCTCACTTAAATTTACTAGCATAGATAGTTTACTTTGTGCTTCACCTCTTGACATGTTTGTGTGCTTTTCCGTGCTTGAGTGAGATGCCATGTTAACAACCTTTGTTGATCACCTTTAGCTAAACAACTTGAACCTTTCTAAATGTGCGGTATCGTCGTGTGTGACGAGTACTCCACTTAACCTGTTAGTAACCGCTCTCGACGGTAGGTGCGATGCCTCGTATTTCAGACAAAGAGCGTTGAATAAAGATGGGATCTCATCGAAAGGATCCAGAAGAATACTGAAGATTGGGAAATGGATAAAGGTATTGAACCTGCTATAAATTATGAGCATGATTATATAGAGAGCTATGTGAAAACTGATTATTTTAATACCTTTTGCTCTAAGATTGGTCTGGACTCCCATCTAATGATTGATTTTTGTAAGAACTTTGCTTCTCATGTTGATTCTTCTAAGATGAAGAAGGATCAGTACCATAAGCCTTTCAAAGAAGTGCCTATTGATATTCACGTTGTTGGTCCTATTTTGCATGCAGTTATATATGAACAGCCCCCTTTTCCTTCAAGAATGAGGGAGCACTCTTTTGTGACAGGCATCATAAATAAAAGTGAGAGAAGAACAGGCGAACCTGAGGACCAGATCAGAGTCGATCCTCAAGTAGCTATGATTAAAGATTTAGTTACTAATGATGGTTAAAGATTTAGTTACTAATATGTTACTAATGATCACAGCCAAGAATAAAAGCCCAATTTCAGGTACACCAGTTGTATCTGTTAAAATAGGAGATCACAATTATTATGGACTATGCGATCTGGGATCAAGTGCTAGCGCGATTCTTTTATTTGCTTTATCAAGAGATCATGAATGTGATTTCACCCTGTGAACTCGAAGAGATCGATGTTACTATTCATCTTGCAAACAAAGCCACTATCTCTCCTATTGGGATTGTGAGAGATGTTGAAGTCCTATGCGGAAAGGTAAAGTACCCTACAGACTTTCTCGTACTTGGATCAGTACAAGATAGTTTTTGTCCTATTATTTTTGGTAGACCTTTTCTCAGAACTTGTGGAGCTATTATAGATTGCAGGAAATGTAAAGTTTCTGTTGAATTCAATGGTGAGCCATATGAATTTAACTTTTCTAAGATTTCCAAGAAGCCTCGTGGTACCGAATTACCTAGTGATGATAAAATTATTGAAAGTATTGCTTCTATTGCTATTCCCCCTAATGATCCTTTGTAGCAATACATGGAGGACCACGAGAATGATACTCGTATGCAGGAAAGAAATGAAATTCATGAAATCTTCTTGAGACAACCTGCTATCCTAAAGCACAACCTCCTGGTTGAACCTTTAGGAATTTTATCCAAACCAAAGGAAGACCCGGTGTTTGATCTCAAACCTCTCCCCGATACGCTCAAGTATGCTTATTTAGATGAAAAGAAAGTATATCATGTTATTATCAATTCTAACCTTTCAGGATATGAAGAAGAGAGATTATGGGAGACACTCCGTAAACACCGAGGTGCAATTGGCTATACCCTTGATGACCTTAAGGGAATTAGTCCATCTATCTATCAACATACTATCAACCTCGAGCCCGATGCTAAACGTGTTGTTGACCATCAACGACGGTTGAACCCAAAGATGATGGACGTTGTGAGGACCGAAATCCTCAAGCTTCTAGCCGCAGGTATTATCTACCCTATAGCCGATAGTAAGTGGGTAAGTCCAGTTCATTGTGTTCCTATGAAAGGAGGGACAACTGTAGTCCCTAATGATAAGAATGAACTAATACCTCAGAGAATTATTATTGGATATAGAATGTGCATTGATTACAGGAAGCTGAACAAGGCAACCAGGAAGGACCACTACCCGCTGCCCTTTATTGATCAGATGCTTGAGAGGCTGTCCAAAAACACCCACTTCTGCTATCTTGACGGGTACTCTGGCTTCTCTCAAATTCATGTTAACACCGCCGATCAAGAGAAGACCACTTTCACTTGTCCTTATGGTACTTATGCTTATAGGCGTATACCTTTTGGTTTATGCAATGCACCTTCTACTTTTCAGAGATGTATGTCTACAATATTTCATGGTTTCTATGAAGATATTGTGGAAGTCTTCACGGACGATTTCTCCGTCTATGGAATTTCCTTTGACCACTGTCTCCACAATCTTAATAAAGTTTTGCAGAGATGCGAGGATACAAACTTAGTTCTAAATTGGGAAAAGTGCCACTTCATGGTTAACGAAGGGATCGTGCTTGGCCATAAGATTTCCGAAAGGGGAATTGAAGTGGACAAGGCGAAGATTGAAGCTATCGAAAGGATGCCCTATCCAAGGGACATTAAAGGTATCCGTAGTTTTCTTGGTCATGCTGGTTTCTATAGAAGATTTATTAAAGACTTTTCTAAGACCTCGAGACCCCTCACTAATCTTCTCCAGAAGGATGTTCCTTTTGTATTTGATGAAGATTGTAAGGAGGCTTTCGAAGTTCTTAAGAAGGCTTTAATAACCGCTCCTATAGTACAACCGCCTGACTGGAATTTGCCCTTTGAAATTATGTGTGATGCTAGTGATTTTGCTGTTGGAGCTGTTTTAGGACAAAGGGTTGACAAAAAGTTGAATGTTATTTATTATGCTAGTAAGACCCTTGATAGTGCTCAAAAGAATTATGCTACTACCGAGAAGGAATTCTTAGCAGTAGTGTTTGCTTGTGATAAGTTTAGGCAGTATATTGTTGATTCTAAAGTTATTATTCATACTGACCATGTTGCCATTAAGTATCTTCTGACGAAGAAGGATGCAAAACCAAGGCTCATCAGATGGATACTTCTCCTTCAAGAATTTGATTTGCAGATTGTTGATAGAAAAGGAGCAGACAACCCTATAGAGGACAATCTTTCAAGGATGGAAGATATACCGCATGATCCCATCCCAGTCAACGACAGTTTTCCAGACGGACAACTTGCCTTTGTTAAAGTACAATCTCTTTCCGATCCTTGGTTTGCAGATTATGCTAATTTTATCGTTGCAAAGTATTTGCCTCCAGGTTTAACATTTCAGCAAAGGAAGAAGTTCTTCCACGATTGGAGGCATTACTTTTGGGATGACCCTCATCTTTTCAAAGAAGGTCCAGACGGGATCGTGAGAAGATGCGTACCGGAACACGAGCAGAAGGACATTCTCAAGCAATGTCACGATAGTCCCTACGAAGGAGATCATGCCGGTGAGAGGACCGCACATAAGGTTCTGCAATCAGGTTTTTATTGGCCTACTCTCTTTAAAGATGCTAGAAATTATGTTTTAGCCTGTGATAAATGTCAGAGAGTTGGTAATATTAGTAGGAGGAATGAGATGCCTATGAATTACTCACTAGTGATTGAGCCTTTTGATTGCTGGGGTTTTGATTTTATGGGTCCTTTTCCTTCTTCGCACAAGTACACTCACATATTAGTTGCTGTTGATTATGTGACCAAGTGGGTTGAAGCAATCCCCACTGAGAGTGCTGATCACAAAACATCTTTGAAAATGCTCAAAGATGTAATTTTCCCTAGGTTTGGTGTACCTAGGTATCTCATGACTGATGGAGGATCACACTTCACGCATGGAGCTTTTAGAAAAGCTTTAGCCAAATACGATGTCAATCGTAGAATTGTGTCACCATACCATCCTCAAACTAGTGGGCAAGTTGATCTCACCAATAGAGAGATCAAGTTATCTTGCAAAAGACAGTTAACAGAAATAGGAAAGACTGGTCAAGCAAGTTAGGAGATGCTTTGTGGGCGTATAGAACTGCTTACAAAAACCCCATGGGCATGTCTCCCTATAAAATGGTCTATGGCAAGGCTTTCCATTTGCCATTAGAGTTAGAACACAAAGCTTTCTGGGCTGTTAGAGAGCTTAATGTTGACCCAAAGTTAGCTGGAGAAAAGCGTCTCATGAACTTGACTTCTGTAGATGAGTGGAGAAGTGAAGCTTACGAGAGCGCTAAAATGTTCAAGGAAAAGGTAAAGAAGTGGCATGATAGGAGGATTCTGAAACGTGAATTTAATGTTGGTGATAAAGTTTTATTGTTTAGATCCCGTTTCAGGTTTTCTCCAGGTAAACTACTTTCCAGGTGGGAAGGGCCATTTCATATCGAAGAAATCTACCGGCCTGGCGCAATTAAGATTAACAATTTTGAAGGCACCAAATCTCAAGTTGTGAATGTGCAAAGACTCAAGCATTACATGGCGGGAGATCCCGTCAATGTTGATGTAAATATAATATGCACAACAACTCATGAAGAACATGTTGCAGCCCTGTTTCAGACACCGAAAGAAGCAGAATAATAAAAGGTATGTATTACAGTAAGGAAACATCGCGAATCGCCATAAAAATTCCATATTATGAGTTTTTGGAAAATTAGGAAAAATCGAGGCCTAAGTGGAGCCGGAGACGAGCCCCAGGGGGCCCAGGCGCCCTCCTGGCGCGCCCTACCTCCTGGCCGTGCCGGGAGGCCGCCTGGGCACCCAGGAGTCCGTCTCCGACCCCACTTTGGCTCGTCACCTTCCTTTTGTTGCAGAAATTTTTGTATATATTCACCTAGATCGTTCCGGCAACGTATCTCGCGATTCCGTGTGTTTTCTCTTCAATCTGTTTCTGCCAGGAATTCTTTTAGCTAGACCTAGGTGCCATGGCTTCCCCAAGTTCCCCCAAGGACAAGTTCTTCGTCAACGTCATCAACCCTTACCTCGCTGAGGTAAACAAGCACCCCCAGGTCCTTCGTGTGGAGGAAGGTGTTCTCCACAAGGAAGATCTGAAGGGACCGGTCATGGAGGGGAGCACCGAGGAGCGGCTGAAGGAGATGGAACATGAGATCTTCAAGTTCAAGAAGATGGTGGAGCGTGGTGTTGAATCCAACTTCGACATCAGGAACGAGATCGAGGCTTCCCATAGGAAAGAGATGAAGGAGATGTGGTCAAGTTTGTCCGCACTAGAAGAAAAAGTTTACTAGCACCAGGCACAAATCTATGATCTGCACAACCAGAACTGTGAGTATGAACTAAAGTTTCTGCGCATGGGTTTAGGTGTTGAGTGCCGGATTCTGGAGACGGGAATGTCCTTCGAGACTGGAGAGGAGCTACCATGGAAGCGCTTCGCCAAGGAGTACCTGATTGAGAAGAACAAGAATGAGGAATAAAATCTCCTAGGGTAATGGAATCCCCTCAGCTTGTTCCAAGCTTGGGGGAGTGCCCGGTATCTTTATCTCTATCTTAGTCTTTTAGAGTCAAGTAGAGTCGTATCATGCCTAGGAAGTTTATTATATGAAATAGGTGTTTGCTTTGAGGTCTATCACTCCTTCTGTGGAGAGATTGTATCCGTGAGTGTGGAGTCGTCTATTACAGAATATTAATGAGAAGTCTATGGGTTCCTTTGCTGCACTCGGTATTCTCTTCACGCAATCGGCATCATATGACTATTCTTATGGGCAGTATTGACCTTATATCAGGTATTGCTTTGAAAACTTTATTTAAATTTTGGCAAACATAGCTTTGGTCTTGACAACATGCATGTTTTCTCAAGTAGAGACTTAGCCAAAACCTTTATATTATTATGCTTGAAGTGTTATGTTGACAAGGAAGACAACTTGATGTGTTATGCTTACCTTAATGTTTATGCCTTATATGTTTTGCATCTAAATTAACATCAATTGTCTGTTCTCTCAAAGCCTTGCTAGCCAAACTCTTTGCCAAGTAGATTTCTGCTTGTGCATCCATACCCTGATACTTTTACCTTCCATGTGAGTCCACTATACCTTCCTATTCGTGGTATTCCGCTACCACTCCTATAAGTATAAAATTTATGTGTTATCCTTAAATGTTCAAAATCTTCTGTTTTGTGCCTCTTGTTTAGCTCATGAGGAAGTAGTAGGTAATTCATGATCTTCTTACGTTGGACAAGTTTTATCCCGGGATTGCATGTCTAATCTGCAAACCCATAATACAAGGAGGAACTGGCATGGGTGCACCCAGCTCGAAAGATAATATAACTAACAAACCCTCCTTCACGCTTGGTCTATGAGAAATCAAAAACTTTGGCAGTGATAAACAAAGGAGATTAAGGGGATGTGATCGTCCCCACTTGGGAGCCGTTCCTCGAAACTTGTCCATCTTGAGAAGTAATTGAGCTATCTATTAGCATTCGTTGCCAAACTATGCACCACCCAAAAATCTATTTTTATTCTGTTTGATTTAAGGATAGCACATGATTTTTCCCTGCTTGCCCTGAACAAGGCCTTTCTTACACCTTCATGTTGAGTTAGTTTTCCCACTTCCTTCTTTCCCTAAGAGAACAGACATTTGATGTTGATGAGGATTCATCCATATAGAGCTGCATTAATTTTTGCCATGTCATATCCTTGTTGACATTATCTTTTGATAAGTAAGTTGTTTGCGAATGCTTTTGCCTAGCGAGCATCTTCCTTCGTGTTAGCATTTGCACTTCATGACTATTAACATGTTCTTTCAAAAGCTTCAAATTGTTTTTAGTTGTCCTTTGACCAAGATTATGTTTGCCATAATTTGATGAGTTTCCTCAGCCCTACTTTTGATTATAATTGTTATTACTTTCTCATGAGGGCCTTATGAGTTGAGGTTGCTATTGAGGATGCTTGAGTATGATGAAGGAACTTTGATGCTTCTTGTTCGTATTCTATTTATCGACACTTCACTCTCTAAACTTGTGGACAGTTTTACCGAGCTCAGTATTCGCTTGGGGCTAAGCGAGGTCTAAGCTTGGGGGAGTTTATACGTCCAAATTGCATCACTATTTTATATAGTAATTCTTTCTTATTCATTGATTATTTCATGATATGATGCTATTCTTATGTTGTTTTGGCTTATTTTACACAGCTTGCAACTTTCCGGTGCAGAAGCAGCAGACGCAGGATTCAACGGTAAAAAGTGGACGCTGAGTTGCTGAAGAAGAACACCTCCAAATTACCTGAAAATCGACGGAGGCTGTTTTCCAGAAGGATCAAGAAGACAGGAAAAAGAGCAACCAGAGGGGGCAACAGGGTGCCCAGGCGGCCACCTGGCGTGGCCCCACCCCTGGCCGCGCCGGGAGGGCGCCTGGAGCCCCGGGGCCACTCCCGCCCCCCCCCCCCCTTGTCAGAACCCTCTGTTAGGTAATGTGCTAGGATCAAAGTAACCTTGCATCATGTTAAAAATTTCAAAAGAATTCTTTGAAATCAAAATCAAAAGCAAAATGGGAGAAGAAACCCCCCCAGATGAATTAATTCAAAAGGCCAGATAAAAATCTTCTCCAAAAATTCATGTTACATTTTTGAAAAGTCTTATAAATGAGTGTCATCACATATCAAGTGATGTGGGACCCACCCCATGCTCATGGATTTTTCAAATATTCAAACAGTGCCTTGGAATTAATGAAAAACCCCTATTTGAGTTAAGATTCAAATTATTTGACTCTTAAAAATGTTCAAACTTTATAAGTGGCTAGTCTATTTTATTATGAGGCCATATAAAAAGTTTCAACATTTTATAAAATGGTTTGATATTTTATCATGGCCAAAAAAAATTTACAGAAAAGAAAAAGAAACAGAAAAGGACAAGAGGCTCACCTGGTTTTCGACCCAACTCGTTCCTCAGCCAGCCCAAGCCCACTTGGACCTGTCGTCTTCCTCAAGCAGGGGCACTGCTGCGTGGCGACCATGCCGTGGCCGCCGACGAGCCCCTGGCCACCTCCTGCTTCTCCCGCGCCACCTCTTCACGCCTGGAGACGCCCAGAAGCCCTCCCGTTCCATTCCCCCTCTCCACGAACACCCTCCCCTTCTCCCTCGCCCGATTCCACCGACACCCGCGAATAACGCCCCAGCGCGCCGCCGCATTTGCGGGGCAATTGAGCCTGCCGAGCGCCACCACCGTGTCCATCCTCCTCCCCGCCGTCGTCTACATCTCCCAGTGCAGAGAATCGAACCCGGAGCCCTCCTAGTCGCCGGAATCAAGCTCGAGCCGTCACGGGACCGAAAGGACGCGATCGTCGATTTCGTCGTCGTCGAGCCACCTCAGCCTTCGCCGCCACCTCCGTCGAGTTCCTGGTGAGAAGGCGGTTCAAACCCCTCTCTCCCCACCCCTTTTTGCTGTCTCCTTGATGATCCGCCATGGAAGCCGGAGCTTCTCGCCGCCGGGATGTTCCTCGCCGTGCAACCATGAAGCTTTCGAGTTCAGGACCATGTCCCTCGTCTTCGCCATGCTCCTCTGCGTCGTTTGCGTGCATCACCGGCTCCAAAAGAGCACCGCCACGAGCTTTTCCTCGAGCCCGAGCCACGGCCGCCGCTAGGTCTTGACGCCGGCGACGTTCCGGTGCCCCCCGGTGACCCTAAGATGCTCGAGGTGAAGCGCGCGACCACGAGGAGTCGTCTGGTGGTCGCGGCACTTCTTTTGGACGCCGGAGTCGCCGTCCCCGTGGACGCCGCCGCGTCTGGTGGCCACCGGCGGCTAGCCGCCGGCAAGTCCTACGTGGCCACGTCATTAGGAGTTAACCACCCCCCCTAATGACCCCCACAGCCTATGACATGTGGGCCCAGCCCCCTGGCTCATCCCTGGGTTAAGTTTAAACCGTTTTAAATCGTTTTAATTAACACAGTAACACTTACAGGTGGGACCCCCTTGTCAGTGGCCCCCTGACGCCAGCATGAGGTCATGCTGACGCAGTAAATGTTTTTCCAGAAATTTAGAAATGATTTAAAGAATTCCAGAAAATCCAAAAAATAGCCCAAACTTTGGAAATTCATAGAAAATTCATATTAACTCCAAATTGGACAAATATTATATGAAAAATGATCAGGAGAAAATAAGCTATCCAAATATCCAACTTTCAACTTTGTTTGAGTTGAATTTAAAAGGTGATCAGTAGCATTTGCTAATTGATTTAAATGGAATTAAATCAAATTCAATTCAAAAGTTTTTGCAACTTGAACCATGGCAACATGCTACATTTCAACCACACATCAGAGGCATATCATACACATTTCAAAATGATTCAAATTGATCAAACAATGTCACATGTAACTTGGCTAAGTTTGAATTCAAATTGGAGTTGGAATTTGCAATTCAGTTTGCAATATACTCCATTTAAATGGAATTGCTTCACACATCAAAGCATATACATCAAGTTTCAACCTTCCATCATGTGATTGTGCATTGTATTTACTTTGCTACCTTGTTTGATGTTTGTCGAGTAGAGGTGGAACCGGAGCAGGAGGCTGCCCCCTTCGTTGAAGACCCAGAACCCGAACCTCGTCAGCAAGGCAAGAAAACCCCCATTGATCATGTCGATAAAATCCCACTTCCCTCTCATGTCTCGCTTATGCATTATTTAGGATGATTACCATGATGCGTTTCTACCGCATAGATGAACCCATTCCTTTGCATGACCTATCATTTTGTCACAGTAGTAAGCAAACCACAATCCTAGCAAATGTAGGAGTTGATTGATATCATGTGGCCCCTGCAATTGTTACTGCTTATTGCATGCTTAGAGTGATACCATGATGATACTTTTATGTGAGATGGGATGGTAGTGATCATGATGATGTTGGTAGAAAAGTGTTGGTGAATCTTCCCTAATACAAGGTGAACGATGAGAGGCTGTGTAGGAGTACACGGTGGGTTGTATCGTTGAACACCGCCCTAAGTCCGAGTTCTTGTGTGGTGATCAAAGATGAAGAGCACAACCACGCTCACTAACCCCTCTCAACCTATTAACTTATCCCTTTCGATGTCTAGATGTCGCAATAGTTCGAAGTTCTGGTAGGTCTGTGGCCTAGATGCTAAGTGAGAGAACGGCTCATCCGAGACCGGCTTATGCACCACGCACACATCACTTGGGTCCACTTCGGTAAACTGGCCGGGTTCACGATAGTGGTAGCCAACCCAGGTAGGCGGATTTCTCGGACTAGATAGGCTATGAGGTAACAGTTGTGGTGAGCATCCTCGCCGACACTTCTTGAACGGTGTCGAGTACAAAGGCGGTAACTGGTGATCATGTGTGTGTAGCGGTACACCCCTGCAGGGTTAAAAAAACTATTCGAATAGCCGCGTCCGCGGTTAAGGACTTCTTGGAAAGCTCAGCTTGATTATTAGACAACTTGAACTGGATACTTCTAAAACACACCAAGATAAGCGTGAGTGCTATGGTGTGCTTCTCGTGGGGAAGTCGAGGAAGTAACCATAGTTGTGAAATTGGTTGAAGAGATGTAGTGGACTCGTGTACGCTTCTTACCTCAAGTCTGGTACTCGTAGTTCAGGACTAGCCAAGTCAAAGCTGGCACTTCTGCAAGTGAAACCCCACCTCCCTTTACCTTGATACATGTGCATGATTAGTATAGCTCCTACGTAAGTCTTGCTGAGTACGACTTTCTACTCACGTTTGCTTATTCTATGTTTTAGATGAACCCACCAACCCCGATGGTGGCTTCTACCTGAAGCTCGAAGAATGAAGACTCAGACCAAGAACAAGCTAGTGTAGTGCCAGTCAGACGACTGGTTCCCTCGTGGAGGGCTTGTTTTTAGATAAGGCTTATCTAAGCCATTTGTTAAAATTGTCTGTACTCAGACCTACTTTGCTTCCGCATGTTTGATGTAATGTTGGATCACAGACTTGTGATCTCTGTGTGCACTCTGTAAGAGTTATTAATAAACATGTATACATTGTAGAGAATTGCAATGATACCTGTTGTTCATACTAGACATGTGTGCTGCGTGTATGTTTATAACATGCATGTCTTAGTATGGGTTTTCGAGACCTTAGTTGTGATCTGGCTGGCGGTCTTTTATACACCAAGTGGCCCTTAGATGTGCGCAGCTTGGGGCATCGCGATGTGATTGTTCGTGACTCCGTCACGTGCACACTTTGATGTATGATCGAGCCCGCCCTAGACCCCGACTAAGTGATCGGGCTGGAGTAAGTCTATGTAAGGGTTATAATACAATCGATAGGATGGTTGAGGCGACTTGTCTATGAGTATGGGAGTTCACCACCCATATCATTTAGACTTGTGTGCGGACGATGAGGACCCATTTCAGTTGATCATCCAGCCTGGATGGGATGTCCCTCACGTTCGATGCTTTCCGAGAACGTTCTGTGCTTGGCCTTGTCTGCTTAGACAAGTGGGTACGGTTCTCGGCTCTCCATATGATTGTGTTGTAGCGAGGCTTGCATACGCTAAACCCGGGTCCCGACAGACTTGGTATCAGAGCAGGACTGACTGTAGGATTATCAGCCTTGGCCGAAGTCGAGTCTAGCCTTCTATAGTTATATAGTTACTCTGGGTATATAAGGGAACAACGTAAGGCTTCTTTTTCTCCTTACCCTCATCGTTCTGAGTTCTGAGTCACCCTCATCTTATTCTACGGGAAGATAGGACTAGTCTCACCTCTGTCTGATTAGAACATCTCGTTGTTTGCTTCCTTGTAGCCGTAGGAAAGTTGTGTCTGGTTTCCTAGCATTGTTGTAATGCTGATTTCTTACATCGTATTATGTAAGTGATGTTTCTACATTGCAAGAAAAGACATTTCTTACAATTACAGCCGTTATGCTGTCCGAATCATTCCAGGTTTCTTCAAAATCGGATGCATTTGCAAAATTCTTCCCTCCTTTTCGGTTGTCCTTTTAAAGAACTTCTAGGTGGCATGCCCGACAGTTCCATAGAGTTTGATGTAGGTTTTCTTCTAGAAACCTAAAGTGTTTCATTTGCAGCTCTTTATCCCATTTTAGATGTCTTCTAGCCAGAAGAACCACACTAACCATCGTGTTGGGGTACTTTGCTACTCTGACATATCTGTTGTAGCCCCTAGTAAACCTGGTCATCCTCTAGGAAGCTATCCAGAGATCCAACCCCTTAAACCTAGCCACCCGACAGATGTGTAGAGTTTATAGTGGATCTTGTACCAGGAACCGCACCAATTTCTAGATGCCCATACAAAATGGCCCCACGTGAGTTAGCTGAGCTTAAAACCCAACTGGAGGCTTTGTTGGAAAAAGGCTTCATCCGCCCTAGCTCATCGCCATGGGGTTGCCCCGTTCTGTTCGTAACGAAGAAAGATGGAACAGAAAGGATGTGCGTAGACTATCGCCCGCTAAATTTAGCGACGATAAAGAACAAGTACCCATATCCCAGGATCAATGATCTTTATGATCAACTTGCAGGATCCTCTATATTCTCCAAGATGGATTTGAGATTGGGTTATCATCAAATCAAGATCCGAAACGAGGACATTCCCAAAACGGCTTTTACTACTCGTTATGGTCTTTACGAGTACACCGTCATGTCCTTTGGTTTGACCAATGCCCCCGCCACTTTCTCACGCATGATGAATTCGATCTTCATGGAGTACTTAGATAAATTTGTTGTGGTTTATCTCGATGACATTCTCATCTACTCGAAGAACGAAGAAGAACATGTCGAACACCTAAGGCTGGTATTGATGAAACTTAGAGAGCATCGCCTGTATGCTAAATTCTCCAAGTGTGAATTTTGGCTACCAGAAGTGACCTACTTAGGCCACGTGATTTCTGCAAAAGGCATTTCTGTGAATCCCGAGAGAGTTCAGGCCGTCCTTGACTGGACTCCACCTGAATCGGTTATGCAAGTTAGGAGTTTTCTTAGCCTAGCCAGCTATTGCCGTTGCTTCGTCGAGAACTTTTCTAAAGTTTCAAAGCCTCTAACTGAAGTCCTCAAGAAAGATAAGAAATTCCTATGGACTCCCAAGTGCGAGGAAAGCTTTCAAGAGCTAAAAAGAAGGTTGACTTCTGCACCCGTACTTGCACCTCCAGACACCAAAAAGGATTTCGAGATCTATTGTGATGCATCACGGCAAGGGTTAGGATGCATACTTCTGCAAGATCGACATGTGGTAGCTTATTCTTCACGCCAGTTGCGGCCACATGAAGAGAACTATCCTACCCATGACCTTGAACTCGCTGCCGTAGTTCATGCCCTAACAACTTGGCAACATTACCTCCTTGGTAATCGTTTTGAGATCTATTCCGACCACCAAAGCCTCAAATACATTTTTACCCAGCCAGATCTTAATCTCAGGCAAAGACGCTGGATTGAGTTGATAAAAGATTATGACTTAGGAATTTCTTACACCCCAGGCAAAGCCAATGTCATGGCTGATGCACTAAGTCGTAAGTCGTATTGTAACAACCTCATGTTACAATAGTATCAACCACTTCTTCATGAGGAATTTTGCAAGCTCAATCTTGAGATTGTTCCTCATGGCTATCTTTCTACCTTGGTGGCGAAACCAACTCTTGAGGATCAAATCATAGTTGCCCAAAGGCGTGCATGAGGTGTTCGCCGGATCAAGGTGTACATTGCTAGCGGAGTTGCTAAATGTTTCTCCACAGATAGCAAAGGAACGGTATTCTTTGGAAATCGTTTGGTAGTACCTAAGAATAGGGAACTAAGGCAACTCATCCTCAAGGAAGCCCATGACACACCCCTCTCGATTCATCCCGGTAGAACAAAAATGTACCGAGATCTACGCCAGAGATTTTGGTGGACTAGGATGAAGAGAGACATTTCTCAATTTGTTGCCGAATGTGATGTTTGTCGTCGCATTAAGGCAGAACATCAAAGACCTGCTGGTACACTTCAACCTTTGCCTATTCCAGAATGGAAATGGGACAAAGTCGGTATGGACTTCATCACCGGCTTTCCAAGAACCCAGAAAGGAAACAATGCCATCTTCGTTGTCATAGATAGGTTTTCCAAAGTTCCTCAATTCCTCCCAGTTCGCGAGTCTATAACTGCTAGCCAGTTAGCAGACTTGTACGTCTCTAGAATTGTATCCCTTCACGGTGTTCCATTGGAAATCAATTCTGATCGTGGTAGCCTTTTCACCTCTAGATTCTGGGGAAGCTTTCAGAATGCTATGAGAACTCATCTCTCCTTTAGTACAGCTTTCCATCCTCAGTCTAGCGGTCAACTCGAAAGGGTTAACCAAGTTCTTGAAGACATGCTCAGAGCTTGTGTTATATCATTCGGAAAGAATTGGGAGAAGTCTCTTCCATTTGCCGAATTTTCTTATAACAATAGTTTTCAATCTAGTCTGAACATGGCTCCTTTTGAACTCCTTTATGGACGACGATGTCGAACACCCCTTAACTGGTCAGAAACCGGTGAAAGACAATTCTTTGGACTGGATATTATCGTGGAAGCAGAAGAGCAAGTTCGCATTGTTCGTGATCAATTGAAAGCAGCTCAGTCTCGTCAGAAAAGCTACTATGATCGTCATCATAGGCAAGAGAGCTACAATCTGGATGAGAAGGCTTACCTCTGGGTTACTCCTCTGAAGGGAACCCAACGTTTCGGTATCAAAGGCAAGTTGGCCCCACGTTACATCGGACCTTTCCGCATTCTTGCTAAACGTGGAGAAGTTGCCTACCAACTTGAACTACCCCCGCACCTTTCCCGAGTACATGATGTATTCCATGTGTCCTAACTCAGGCATTGCTTCAGAGACCCCATCCGCGAAGTCGACCATGAAACGCTTGATCTCCAAGATGACCTTTCTTATCGAGAATACCCCGTTCGTGTTCTTGATTCCGCAGAGCATGTCACTCGTCGTCAGAAGATTAGGTTTCTGAAAGTGCAATGGTCACACCACTCTGAGAGAGAAGCTACGTGGGAAAGAGAAGACCGTCTCAGTGCCGAGTACCCCACCTTCTCCCGCAGACTTCTGAATCTCGGGACGAGATTCTGTTGAGTGGGGGCGAGTTGTCAGAACCTTCTGTTAGGTAATGTGCTAGGATCAAAGTAACCTTGCATCATGTTAAAAATTTCAAAATAATTCTTTGAAATCAAAATCAAAAGAAAAATGGGAGAAGAAACCCCCCCAGATGAATTAATTCAAAAGGCCAGATAAAAATCTTCTCCAAAAATTCATGTTAGATTTTTGAAAAGTCTTATAAATGAGTGTGATCACATATCAAGTGATGTGGGACCCACCCCATGCTCATGGATTTTTCAAATATTCAAACAGTTCCTTGGAATTAATGAAAAACCCCTATTTGAGTTAAGCTTCAAATTATTTGAATTTTAAAAATGTTCAAACTTTATAAGTGGCTAGTCTATTTTATTATGAGGCCATATAAAAAGTATCAACATTTGATAAAATGGTTTGATATTTTATCATGGCCAAAAAAAATTTACAGAAAAGAAAAAGAAACAGAAAAGGAAAAGAGGCTCACCTGGTTTTCGGCCCAACTCGTTCCTCAGCCAGCCCAAGCCCACTTGGACGCCTGTCGTCTTCCTCAAGCAGGGGCACTGCTGCGTGGCGACCATGCTGTGGCCGCCGACGAGCCCCTGGCCACCTCCTGCTTCTCCCGCGCCACCTCTTCACGCCTGGAGACGCCCAGAAGCCCTCCCGTTCCATTCCCCCTCTCCACGAACACCCACCCCTTCTCGCCGGAGCGCGCCGCCGCACCTGCGTGGCCAGTGAGCCTGCCGAGCGCCACCGCCGTGTCCATCCTCCTCCCCGCCATCGTCTACGTCTCCCAGTGCAGCGAATCGAACCCGGAGCCCTCCTAGTCGCCGGAATCAAGGTCGAGCCGTCGCGGGACCCGAAGGACGCCATCGTCGATTTCGTCGCCGTCGAGCCACCTCAGCCTTCGCCGCCACCTCCGTCGAGTTCCTGGTGAGTAGGCGGTCCAAACCCCTCTCTCCCCACCCCTTTTTGATGTCTCCTTGATGATCCGCCATGGAAGACGGAGCTTCTCGCCGTCGGGATGTTCCTCGCCGTGCAACCATGAAGCTTTCGAGTTCGGGGCCGTGTCCCTCGTCTTCTCCATGCTCCTCTGCATCGTTTGCGTGCATCACCGGTTCCAAAAGAGCACCGCCGTGAGCTTTGCCTCGAGCCCGAGCCACGGCCGCCGCTAGGTCTTGACGCCGGCGACGTTCCGGTGCCCCCCGGTGACCCTGAGATGCTCGAGGTGAAGCACGCGACCACGAGGAGTCGTCTGGTGGTCGCGGCACTTCTTTTGGATGCCGGAGTCGCTGTCCCCATGGAGGCCGCCGCGTCTGGTGGCCACCGGCGGCTAGCCGCCGGCAAGTCCGACGTGGCCATGTCATTAGGAGTTAACCACCCCCCCCTAATGACCCCCCACAGCCTATGACATGTGGGCCCAGCCCCCTGGCTAATCCCTGGGTTAAGTTTAAACCGTTTTAAATCGTTTTAATTAACACAGTAACACTTATAGGTGGGACCCCCTTGTCAGTGGCCCCCTGACGCCAGCATGAGGTCATTGTGACGCAGTAAATGTTTTTCTCAGAAATTTAGAAATGATTTAAAGAATTCCAGAAAATCCAGAAAATAGCCCAAACTTTGGAAATTCATAGAAAATTCATATTAACTCCAAATTGGACAAATAATATATGAAAAATGATCAGGAGACAATGAGCTATCCAAATATCCAACTTTCAACGTTGTTTGAGTTGAATTTAAAATGTGATCAGTAGCATTTGCTATTTGATTTAAATGGAATTAAATCAAATTCAATTCAAAAGTTTTTACATCTTGAACCATGGAAACATGCTACATTTCAACCACACATCAGAGGCATATCATTCACATTTCAAAATGATTCAAATTGATCAAACAATGTCACATGTAACTTGGCTAAGTTTGAATTCAAATTGGAGTTTGAATTTGCAATTCAATTTGCAATATACTCCATTTAAATGGAATTGCTTCACACATCAAAGCATATACATCAATTTTCAACCTTCCATCATGTGATTGTGCATTGTATTTACTTTGCTACCTTGTTTGATGTTTGTCGAGTAGAGGTGGAACCGGAGCAGGAGGCTGCCCCCTTCGTTGAAGACCCAGAACCCGAACCTCGTCAGCAAGGAAAGAAAACACCCATTGATCATCTCGATAAAATCCCACTTACCTCTCATGTCTCGCTTATGCATTATTTAGGATGATTACCATGATGCATTTCTACCGCATAGATGAACCCATTCCTTTGCATGACCTATCATTTTTTCACAGTAGTAAGCAAACCACAATCCTAGCAAATGTAGGACTTGATTGATATCATGTGGCCCCTGCAATTTTTACTGCTTATTGCATGCTTAGAGTGATACCATTATGATACTTTTATGTGAGTCGGGATGGTAGTGATCATGATGATGATGGTAGAAAAGTGTTGGTGAATCTACCCTAATACAAGGTGAACGATGAGAGGCTGTGTAGGAGTACACGGTGGGTTGTCTCGTTGAACACCGCCCTAAGTCCGAGTTCTTGTGTGGTGATCCAAGATGAAGAGTACAACCACACATTGTGCTCATTGACCCCTCTCAACCTATTAACTCATCCATTTAGATGTCCAGATGTTGTAATAGTTCAGAGTTCTGTTTGGTCTGTGGCCTGGATGCTAAGTGAGAGAACGGCTCATCCGAGACCAGCTTATGCACCACGCACACATCACTTGGGTCCACTTCGGTAAACCGGCCGGGTTCACGATAGTGGTAGCCAACCCAGGTAGGCGGCTTTCTCAGACTAGATAGGCTATGAGGTAACAGTTGTGGTGAGCATCCTCGCCGACACTTCTCGAACGGTGTCGAGTACAAAGGCGGTAACTGATGATCATGTGTGTGTAGCGGTACACCCCTGCAGGGTTAACAGAACTATTCGAATAGCTGCGTCCGCGGTTAAGGACTGCTTGGAAAGCTTAGCTTGATTATTAGACAACTTGAACTGGATACTTCTAAAACACACCAAGATAAGCGTGAGTGCTATGGTGTGCTTCTCGTGGGGAAGTCGAGGAATTAACCATAGTAGTGTAATTGGTTGAAGACATGTAGTGGACTCGTGTACACTTCTTACCTCAAGTCTGGTACTCGTAGTTCAGGACTAGCCAAGTCAAATCTGGCACTTCTGCAAGTGAAACCCCACCTCCCTTTACCTTGATACATGTGCATGAGTAGTATAGCTCCTACGTAAGTCTTGCTGAGTACGACTTTGTACTCTCGTTTGCTTATTCTATGTTTTAGATGAACCCACCGACCCCGATGGTGGCTTCTACCTGAAGCTCGAAGAATGAAGACTCAGACCAAGACCAAGCTAGTGTAGTCCTAGTCAGACGACTGGTTCCCTCGTGGAGGGCTTGTTTTTAGATAAGGCTTCTCTAAGCCATTTGTTAAACTTGTCTGTACTCAGACCTACTTTGCTTCCGCATGTTTGATGTAATGTTGGATCACAGACTTGTGATCTCTGTGTGCACTCTGTAAGAGTTATTATAAACATGTATACATTGTAGAGAATTGCAATGATACCTGTTGTTCATACTAGACATGTGTGTTGCGTGTATGTTTATAACATGCATGTCTTAGTATGGGTTTTCGAGACCTTAGTTGTGATCTGGCTCGCGGTCTTTTATATACCAAGTGGCCCTTAGATGTGCGCAGCTTGGGGCATCGCGATGCGATTGTTCGTGACTCCGTCACGTGCACACTTTGATGTATGATCGAGCCCGCCCTAGACCCCGACTAAGTGATCGGGCTGGAGTAAGTCTATGTAAGGGTTATAATACAATCGATAGTATGGTTGAGGCGACTTGTGTATGATTATGGGAGTTCACCACCCATATCATTTAGACTTGTGTGCGGACGATGAGGACCCATTTCAGTTGATCATCCGGCCTGGATGGGATGTCCCTCACGTTCGATGCTTTCCGAGAACGTTCTGTGCTTGGCCTTGTCTTCTTAGACAAGTGGGTACGGTTCTCGGCTCTCCATATGATTGTGTTGTAGCGAGGCTTGCATATGCTAACCCCGGGTCCCGACACCCCCTCTGGCCTATTTACTCCTCGTGATCCAAAAACCCTAAAAGAGGGAGAGTTTACGGAGTTCCGCCGCCGCTCCGTGGCGGAAACCTACAGAGAAGAAAAGCCATCTCTGGCGGGCAGATTCCGCCGGGGAGATCACCTCCCAGAAGGAAAGATCGTCGCCATCGTCATCACCATCGTCACGGGCATCATCGAGATCATCATCAACATCATCCCCATCATCAGCACCATCTCCATCTCCATCCAATCTTGTCTCACAATTGCAACTCGTGTTGTAATCCGTACTATCTATCCTCTCTACTCTATCGGTGTTGATTACTACTTTGTGGTGAATGCTATTGAGTTTTGTTGGAGAAATATTATTGTGTCCAGATTTTTTATCATCTATTTATCTCCACTGATCATGATCTCTTTTATGTCTTGTGAGTAGTTACTTTAGTTCTTGAGGACATGGGAGAAGTCTAGTTGTTAGTAGTCATATAATGTTGAAGTAATATGTGTTGGTTGATATTTAAGTTGCGTTGTTATTTTCCTAGTGGTGTTGTGTAAGTCGAACACTCAACACTTCGCCTTATCAAGGACCTAGGGGAATGCATTGTGTATAAAGAATGCTTACGGTGGGTTGCCGGAGTGACAGAAACCTAAACCCCAGTTTGCACGCTTTTGCACAAGGGAACAATGGATCACCGATCGTATTGCTATGGTTAGGCTCTTGCCTTAATTACTATCTTGTATTTGTTGATGCTTGCAAGGTGTTTAATCATAAGAGTGCATTCATCTTAGTCTAGAGGATGCACTAGCATAGATCCACCCACCAAACACTTATCAACACAGCACATAGTACCGATATGGAATGTGGCGAAAGCACATGACTACCTCTCCCGTGTGTCCTCAAGAACACTTTAGCTTTTATAAGTTCAGTTTCTATGCCTCTCCTTTTCTCATAAAGGATTGGGCCACTCTTTACTATCCAGTATATTTTACTTTGCTCGTCTTTACTTTCCTGTCGCTTATACCAAGAAAACCCCTAAAAAGTTAACTTTCAGTGCTTGCAGTTATCTCCTTACCAAAGTCACTTGCTACTACCTTTTGCTCCTCATTGGGTTCGACACTCTTACTCATCGAAAACACTGCAATAGATCCCTCTACGTTGAGGGTCATCACATACTCAGAGTTCGTCCTCTTTATACAAAAGAGGTGCTTCCAGAGCCCCCAATGGGGATAGATCCCCAAGAAGGCCTCACAAAGGGTAATAAAGAAAGCAATGTGCAAAATTCCATTGGGAGTCAAATTATGCAGCTGAAGCCGATAGGTATATAGAAAACCATGAACAAAAGGGTGAATCGGAAGGGGAAAACCACGAGGGAAGTAAGCCTGAAAGCACACCCGCTCATCTGCCGTCGGAGCGGGAACAGGTTCATTCCCCGGAATCCGCACGGCGTCTCCAGCCACCAAGCCATCAGAAATCAGCGAGCCGAGATCTGCAGCCCCAAAAATCGAGCGCTCCCACTTGCCAGACATCTTGGCAGATTTCGGAGCGGCACGGGAGCGCGTTGTCATCAATCCCGTAGAAAGCAGGAAAAGGAGGAAGGAGAGGGCTTCAGAACAGGGGAAATCTAGAAGCAAGAGCAGAAGGCAATGGCTGGTTAAAACCTAAAATTGACCCAGTCGCTCGGTATTTAACCACCAGCCAAGCGAGCAGGGGCACCATTCAATCCCATCATCCAGTAAACGTGGCACGATCGCACGGCAGGCGAAAAACATGGAAAACCCAATCGACGCAGTAACAGCACCGCCCACTACACGCGCAAAAAGAGGACCATCATCACACGAATCGAAAATTTCGGCGGGCCAGCGTCAAGTCATTTCCTTTGACAGACTACAATGGTCAAAGATACCAGAAAAACCAAGCCCGCGTCACATCCCCACAAGGCGTATCGAGTACGTTTCCAAGCCTCAGAATTTCAACCTTTTAAATCTTTTTCTGATGGGCAAAAGATTTTACTCCCATCGGGAGCATCTTCACGAGAGTCTCGGGTGCTCCCTCACCTAGAAGTAAAAACGTGCTCGAGTGATTACTCGCACCCATGAGAGTTTCGGTTGCTCCCTCGCCTAGAAGTAAAAACGTGCTCGACTGATTACTCACACCCATGAGAGTTTCGGGTGCTCCCTCACCATGACACAAGATGAGCAGACCTGCACTCGCCAGATCGAGCGGTCCCGGAGTATCGGGTGCTCCCTCACCCCGAGAGAAAAATCGATACTCGAGTGATTACTCACAAACTCTACGTACTCGAACACTCGACGACCTCCCGAGAAAATACTCCTCTACATTACTCCTCGCCCGAGCACTCGGCAAAGCTCTGCGAGTGACCGCTAAAACCGCTCACTTGATTGTTTATTCCAAGTGGGTGCATTATCTATTAGCTAGGCTCCGCGCCTCAATAAAAATACATATTCCTGGAACACGATGCACTGTGCCCAGATGCCACGCAAGCTTAGCGTGTAGGTAAGACCCCGCCGCGCAGATCGGCCGGGCTGGGACTTGCCGCAGAGCGATTTCACTCCCAACCTTTTCTATGCGCTTGCATGATAGAAAAAGCCGGGCAGACGCGCATAGGCTACGAACTTTACTGGCGGCAACTGATCACTGTAAGACCTGCAGCGGCTTGAATTTTTCTCGACACCGGTGTTCCAGGCTCATGTCGAGGGACATGGGTTTGATTGGGCTACTGCGGTTTTTGCCACTAGTGCAATTCACCAAGGCTCGACCAGTCGACTCCTTGGGCCCTTTCAGCTTAGCATCCCTCGAAACAGGTTTTGTCATGGCCCCAGACTGCCAGCGACCCGCGGTTGAACCGCGCATACATCAAAAACGACGCAAGAATGGAATCGAGTCCCTACGTGCCTCTTCGAGTCCCCCATGCACTCGGGGGCTACTGACGAGGGGGTGACCCCACGACTCCTACGGATGAGCCTACCCGGTATACCCGAAGACAGAAGGCCCACAAAGATGGCGCCTGGGCCCAGCCTTGGCCCACTAGTGGCACCAACATAGGAGTCCGCGACTCATAAGGAAGGTGCAAACTTGCCGTACGGAACAAGATCATGGTTAGTAAACCTCATCTGTAATCCAGGACGGACTCCCCGAGACCTAGCCTAGTATATAAGGGCTTGGAGGGGGGACGTCAAGGGACAAGCAATACACAACCTGTAACCCTAGCCTTGTGCGCACTAGTTGGCTCCCCTGTAATCGCCATCTCCAATCAATAACATCGAGCAGGAACGTATCCTCCTGTTAGCCGATGAGCTATCGTCCGACCCGTGCCTCTCATGACTAAACCAGGGTCCCTAACCATGGGATTTGCCGGGGTACATCCCCGACACAGAACGACCCTAACAACGACACAACTTCACTACGGATACAAGGAATCAATCAACACGATTTCCTAGTAAGACATAGATGAGCCTAGTCCTATATTTCCATAGAAAAGATGAGGGAGACTCAGAACTTAGATCGATGAGGGTAAGGAGAAAAACAAGCCTTACGTTTTTCCCATATAGCCAAGTAACTACATAACTATACAGTGCTAGACTCAACATCGGCCAAGGTTTGGTAGTCCTACAGACAGTCCTGCTCTGTTACCAAGTCAGTTGGGACCCGGAATATGCATATGTAATTCTAGCCACAATTCAATCATATGGAGAGACGAGAGCCATACTGACATATCCCAAACATATATATAATTTCTGCGTGTTCCATGCATGTTTTGTGTGATATTGCTATGCACTTTGATACATTTTTCATCATATTTGGACTAACCTATTAACTTAGTGCACCCCAGTGCCAGTTTCTGTTTTCTGCTATCTTTTTATTTTAGGTTTTTCCATTACGTAAAATGCCAGAAAAATTCTTAAATAATCCAATAAAAAATCAGAGCAACAAAAGCTTTCGGAGCCCCGAAGGAGAGCCGGGGGGCACCCTGTGCCTAGGCGGCCAGGGCTGCACTCCCTCGTGGCCCCCCAGCTGCCCCCATCGCCTATATATTTCCTTCGCCCCGAAACCTCCGAATACAGAACCCTTGTTCGTGATCTCACCTCTGTTCGGCCGCCGCCGCGCTCCCAAGATCGGGAGCACCAGAACACCTCTTCTCGGCACCCTTCCGGAGAGAGGATTGACCTCTGGGGGCATCTCCACCACCATGGACGCTTCCCGTATGATCCGTGAGTAGTCTACTTTGGACCATGGGTCCATGATCAGTAGCTATGTGATGTTCTCCTCCCCTCTTTGTTCTTCATGGATTAGACCTTGTGAGCTTGCCTACATGATCAAGGCACATATGTAATTCTTTCTGCTGTTGCTATGTTGAGTTTTCTGGGATCTGATGGATTATGAGAGTATGTTCAGATTGTGATGAGTAATATATTTGGTTCTTCTCTTTTATATTTTCGTTCTTGAGTAATTCTTGCATGTTCTCCGTTGTTGTTTATTGCTTTGGCCAAGTAGTAGGTAGTGACTCCAAGAGGGAGTGTTATGCTTGATTGTGGGTTCATGCCCCCTGATGACTAGCTTGAGCGACAAAAACATGAGTCTAGGGGATGTGTTGTTGCCACAAGGGGGAAAACAACGGTGCTTATAACCGCGATTGCAAGGATTGTTTACTTGACGCAAAGTTCTTTTAATGCAGTTGTCTGTTGCTTTGGGTTTACACTTTGGGTGGGACTCTCAACTTAATACCAGCGAGATGTTCTGGATAGATATGTCAAGATGGATGATTACTCGTAGATGAAGATGGATTTCGGTCTACTTATTTTGGCGTACCGCCAATGGTTTTGAGCCTCTTCCTTTCTTTTGTAGCATAGTTAGCATTGGTTTGCGCCCGTAATCCTGTCCTGCCCAGCTGTGATTAGTTTATCTCGCATAGCAGTTTTATCATCTTTTGGGAGAGAGACATCACTAGTGAACATCATGGGACTCGGGTCCATATTTCCACCACTGTTTATACCCTCAATTTACTTCTTTCTTTTACTTTCTAGTTGCAATTATCACCACTATTATCCCTTGTGTTTGATCCTTTGTAAACAAGAAGGCAGGAGAGATTGACAACCTCTCTGAACTTAGATGGCAGCAAAGTTACTTGTTGTGTGTGTAGGTCCAGGTCAAGGAAGAAACTTTTGTATTAAAAACAGTGCCATTGTTTCCTTGCCACCTACTTGTCGACCTTGGAGTCTTACTGGAGACATAAAGCTCGGTATCTTCACTAAGGGAAAATTTTCGTTATCTACATCTCACCTTCCACTTGGGGTAAACAACGAAGGGAGAGAAGTCGTTATCAACTCTTGCGCATCACATACCCACTTGTCTAGGTAGACAAGGCCAAGTAGAAGACACTCCCGGAAATCTCGAATGTGAGGGGCATCCCATTCAGGCCCGGATGATCAACTGAAACGGGTCCTCATCGTCCGCTCACAAGTCTAAGTGCTTATGGGTGGTGAAATCCCATACTCATAGACAAGTCGCCTCAACAAAATTGTCCATTGAACCATAGCATTTACATAAATAACTCCGGCCCGATCACTTAGTTGAGGTCTCGGGCGGGCTCGATCGTACAACGAAGTGTGCCAGGTAACGGGGTTATGTGCAATCGCATCACGATGCTCCAAGTTGCGCACAACTCAGAGCCACCTGGATGTAAGAAAGACCGCCGGAGAGAGCACAACTAAGCTATTGAACCCCACACTAAGACATGCCAGTTATACTCATACATGTAGCATACATGTCTAGTGTAAACATCAGGTACTCATCAAATGAACTCTACAAAGTATACATCTTTATTGACTTACATATAGAGTACACAAAGATATCACATCACTGTGATCCAACATTACATCAAACAACGGAAGAAACTTAGGTCTGAGTACATACAAGTTTAACAAATGGCTTAGAGACACTATTGGAAATTCACCTATTTGCCGTCTGCCTTGGCGGACGCCAAACACCTGTATGGCGGACGGAAAAGCCCTTTGTCGTCTGCCCCCGCATGGCAAAGCACCCGTCAGCCATTTCTTCGGCAAAGAGGTGCTTTGCCGTCTGCTGGAAATCGACGGATGGCAAACTCCTTTGCCGTGCGCATTTGTACAAGCAGACGGCAGAGCGGGCGTGACGGTGAACCTTTGCCAGCCGGCTCCGTCAGGCCGTTAACGGCGGGGTTTGCCGTCTGCTGACAGACGGCAAAACAGTATGACGTCATCCGGCAGGTCCATGATGTCACTCCCCCCCACCCCCGTCATATGTTTGTTGTCCTGCAGCAGACGGCATAGTCTCCCAACTTTGTCGTGTGCCTTGCCGGAGGCAGACGGCATAATGAACAAATGGTCACCCAGTTGTTGCCAGATTGCACAGTTGGGCACCACGTGTTCTCTTTGGCAACTGCAAGCAGACGTCAAAGGCCTTTGCCGACAGCTTGCAGACGGCAAAGAGGCTACAAACCCACTTTTTTGTTTGTTTTCTTCTCATTCCCTGCATTTGACAAAACAATATATATATACATATGTACAAGAAGTACCAGAAGCACATATCACATATAATCAAGTGATCCAAACACATAATTAACAAGAAGTCATCCATATATAGTCTCAAAACACATAATGAAGATCAAGTGATCTATATACATAGTGCACACAAGTGTCAAACAACTACATCACAAGTCTCAAACACATAAATAGTACAAGTCTCAAAACAAACAACTATACTACAAGTGAAGAAGCACCACTACATGAATGCATGACTCCCATGAAGCAAATCTGCAAAATGAAAGAAAAGAAAGTTAGAAGAAAAAGAAGAAGAAGAAGAAGAAGAAGAAGAGAAGAAGGAGAGGAAGAAGAAAAAATAAGAGAAGAAAGAAGAAGAGAAGAATAAGAGAAGAGTTCTTCCCTTATTCTTCTTCTCTTCTTCTTCTTTTTCTTTAGCATTTGTCAGCATTTAAGCTAACTTTAGCAATTTTGATCAAATGAAGCCAACTTTTTCATATTTTCAGTAAATTAAGCTCACTTTCTTCTTCTTCTTCTTCTGTTTTCTTTAGCATTTGTGAGCAATTAAGCTAACCTTTAGCATTTGTGAGCACATTTTGAGAAATTAAGCTAACCTTTAGCATTTGTGAGCAATTAAGCAAACATTAGCATGTTTTGAGCCAATGAAACTAACTTTAACATATTGTGAGCAATTTAAGAAACTTTAGCATGTTTTGAGGAATTAAGCTGACTTTAGCATATTGTGAGCCAATTAAGCTAGCTTTAGCATTTTGTGAGCCACTTTAGCTAACTTTAGAATTTTTTAAGTGAATCAAGCTAACTTTAGCATTTTGTGAGCGATTCAAGCTAACTTTAGAATCTTGTGAGCAAATCAAGCTAAGTTTACCATTTTGTGAGAAAATTAAGCTAACTTTGGCAAATTTGAACAAATGAAGCTAACTTAAGCATTTTTTGAGCCAATTAAGGTAACTTTAGAATTTTGTGAGAAAATCAAGCTAACTTCATCATATTGTGAGAAAATCTGGCTAATCATGCTATTATTAGGCTAACTTAGCTATATTTAAGAATTTCATAATATTTCAGAAGCTAAATATGCATTTTCAAACTAACTAAGCATTTAAAAAGAAAGATATACAAGACAACTTACCGGAGTGTCCGAGAAGCACTCAAGGCTGAGGTGGCTGAGAAGCTTCCGTCGGGTTGGACGATGTTGACGGGGGAGAAGGGTCATGGGACGAAGCCCGAGAGTTATGCTGCACGAAAAGATCAACTAGAGGTTAGCACAACGCCACTCAATATGGTATTGATGATCATCGAAAGATACTCACCGTCTCCACAGGAGAAATGATCGGCATCGGTGGAGCGGCCTGACCATTCTTCTCGCACATAGTCTGCACATTTGTTTTCCATGACTCAATCATATTAGTTACTAATATAAACAAAAATTATAACATGCATTCTTTGGGTGAATATGAACAAGTGACTTACCACGAAGAGCTCATACAAGGCCTGGTTCGATGCATCGTGTCGTGCCGCGGCCTCCTCGAGAGCCTTCGCCGTCCTCTCCTCCGCCAGCCGCTCTCTCTCCGCTTCCTTCTCCTCTGCCAACCGCTCCTTCTCCTCCAGTAGCCGCTGGGTGTTCTGTCGCTCTTTCTCAAGAGCTTCCTGCAACCCCACTCCTCTAGTTAGCATTGTAATATTCGATGAGAGAAAACAATAATGCAAGACTCCTTATGGATAACCTGGATAGCGAGGTCGACTGGCCGCGGACGAGTCCTTATAGCAGGAGAAGAACTCTGTTGGCGTTCCTTGATCTCAGGAAGAGTCTTATCACACCTAATCAACTTATCTCCAATGGCCATGGCGCCATGGCGCCTTCCGCCACCAGAGATCATCACCAGCTCCGGTTCAATAGGCTTCCCAATCGGGGTGTAATTATCCCCGTGCTTCTCCTTCGCCACCTCAGTATAAGCCTTGAGCTTACTATAGGCGGCAATGTTGGTGAAAGTCGAAGGAGTGGCGAGATCCGACTCTGACAGCGCCTTGGCCTTCTTGTACGACGCTGTATGGGCCATGCCATACATGTCGAACACCTTAGGCACGTCCGTTTTATTGTGCTCCGCCTAAAAGACAAAGCAAAGCATGATATTAGTAAGTGGGTGCCTAAAAGACAAAGCCAAGGAGAGTTTGCGCATACCCATTTATGCCCGTAACCAGCGAAGTTACGGCTGCCTTGATGGTGTGGCACACCAACCATTTGGGCGCGCCGGTCCTTGGCAATGTTGTGGACGGCCAACCAGGCATCTGAGCACCAGTGGTCCACAATGACCTCCCAACAATCCATCTTGTCCGCACACCATCTCGGCGGCGCCTAAGTTAGTAAACAAGGAAACTAATAAGTAGCCTAGATTGGAATCAAATCAAGCAAACTATACAAGACTTAAGAAGGGTTACCGTCATGTACTGGGCCCTGTTCAGAAATTTCTTGCGGCAGTCCTTCTTGCTACGCTTGCCCCCTTGCTTGGCGTAGTAGTCATGGACCGCCTGCACTCGCATCTCTTGCCTTGTGTTCTGCAAGAGGCGCGTGGCCTCTGCAACTATCACGTCCGCCGCCTCCTGCTCCTTGGACTCATCGACCTTGTAGTAGACCACCAATAGCACGAGACAACACTGATGAGTGCACAAACTAGCTATTATCAAGATTTTATTGTGTGAAACAGAAATTACCCAAAAGTCGTTGATCACCATGTCGGCTATGGTGTGGCATTCGACCCCGTTGATGTTCGTCTCCGGCGGGGCCGGGGCAGCACAATAGTGCTCCCATTTGAGTCCAGGCTGCGGAACCTCATCCGGTCCAGGCAATTGAACCAGCCCCGGGAAGTTCTCCCTGACGAGCACACCAAGGATGGAGTTGGGATTGCGGACACCATTGCCGTATATCCAACCCCTGCAGTATAAAAAGACAAAGCCATCAGATAGACATAAGTATAGAAGGTACCGGAAGAGAGTATAAGTGCACTTACGTCTCTCCATCAGGCGTAATCAATGACTTATTGGCGGGAGTCACCGGCACGGACGGGAGCCGTGTACCCCCACGCTGGTACATGGTGGTACCCTCAGCCACCTCCTCCTCATCCGTAGTGTCTAGCTCGGCACCAGCCACCCCCTCAGGCTGGTCCGGCCAGGGACTCCAGGTCATGCGGGTGGACGTAGCCTCCTCCTCCACCTCAGGCTGGTGGACCGGAGTGTCCGAGGAGGGATCCACCCTGCAGTGCTCTGGTGAATCAGCCGGAGGTGGCGGCGAGGAAGCAGCAGCAGGTGTCCGTCTCCTTTTCCCGCGACCACCACCTGCTTTGCCTCTCCTGGTCTTCTTCCGACCTCCTCTCCCCCTGGGCACCTCATCAGTAGAAGGACGAGGCGAGGAAATACTCTCGAGCAAAGACCTCCGTAGATCCAGAGGTGGGAGCGCATGAGCCCGACCCCTCCCTCGCGATCCTGAGGTCTCGCCCTCCATATCTGTCACAAACCTGCCAAGAATTAAAATAAAATAATTAGTACACCCACACATATATATATAATTAAAGTTGAGATGCATACAACTAACAATAGTCGGGATCATCGGTATCTTCTCCGCGATCAATGGAAGGATCGTCATCACTATCGCGTGTGTCGTAGATAATGACGGCCTCATCAGGTTCAACAACACCAACATTTGGAAGGCCTTTATGTAAACGGTCAAGCATTGACATGTCATCTGGAGCAGTAACCTCTTCTTCTTCAGGCTCTTCAACATCGTCGTTAGCGGGTTCACTCTCATCATCGTTATCGGGTTCACTCTCATTGTCTTCTTCCATGTTCTGGGGTTGCGTAGAGCGGTTTCGGAAACTTTTTTTTATCACGCGTGTTTCTTGGAAGAATTCTCCTTCATATGTCTCTGGGTCAATGTGGGGTACATAATCCTCTTCATTGGGGGGAGGTGGTCTAATATGTGGTGGCACATCATAAACGACATCCCAACCTTTCAGGTTTTCAACCGTTTGGCAGGGGTAGGATAGATATAAAAACCTGGGTGGCCTGTTGAGCCGTAATATAGACATCGGGGACATTTAAATGGGTGTCTTGTCAAATTTCGACTAGACCTACATGTTCATGAGTCCTTCTAGTCCTTGACGGGAGAAACCAATGACATTTGAAGAAAACGACGTTGGGAGGATTTTCACCATAGAATAGAAGTTCGTATATTGCTTCAACTCTTCCATAATACTCAATACCTCCGTCGCCGACAGCAGAGACACCCGAATTTGTACTTTTTTGATCGGCCATTTTTCGCTCTTTATCAACGGTACGAAAGCGATACCCGTTGATGTCGTATTTCTCAAATACATGGACCTTATTGTCAAAACCATTAGCGACTTGTCTCAATTCGGCGTCCATAGGCTCCTCATTTTCCTATAAGTTTAATAGGAAAGGATTGGTATATTAGTGAAAAATAGGCCGAACCAACAAATGAAACCCTATATATGAATGATAGTTACCGTTCGTTTGAACCAAGAGATGAAACTAGGATTGCCGTCTCCTTCATTGGCAAGAAGCTCATACTCTGCGATGGAATCACTTTGAATAACCACTCCATTCGAGAATTTGGCGACGTATCGACTCTATGAATTCATGGGAATTAATAAGAAACAAGAATTATTAGAAGTTGCGAAACAATGTACATACTGAGCACTTACTCGATGTACGGTCGCACTTCTGTAAGGTTGGTGAAGATATACAGTGTAAGAGTCCGCCATTCTTCGATATCCAAAATCTTATTTCTTGAAGCACCAACAGGTCCGAGCTTCCCTTTGAATAGGCTGAGGTTGGATTGACGCCGTTGGGGGTTGCCAGTATTGTACCGAGGCTTTGGATTATGCAAATAGCGATTTTTGGCTTCATAATGTGCTGTCACGAAGTTTGCCGCCTCCTCGGTAATGAAAGCCTCGGCCATCGATGCTTCAATTCTACGTTTATTTTTACATTTTTCTCGAAGCGTCTTCTGCATTCTCTCCGTTGAATAGCACCAACGATTTTTCACAGGGCCCCCTAATCTTGCCTCGGTCGGGAGATGCAATATCAAATGCTGCATCGGATTAATAAAACCCGGTGGAAAGATCTTCTCTAACTTGCAGAGAAACTCCGGCGCCATATCTTCCATGTCTTCTAGAACGCCATCGGATAGTTATTTAGCACAAAGAACATGAAAGAAATAGCTGAGTACTGCTAGTACTAGCCACTCTTCCTCGGGGATATAGCCGCGCAACATCACCGGCATTACCCGCTCAAGCCATATGTGCCAATCATGACTCTTCAGCCCAAATATTTGATGTTTTTCAGGACTCACTCCCCTCCTCAGATTCGCTGCATACCCATCGGGGAACATCAAACTGTTTTGCACCCACAAGAGAATTTCCCTGATATGCCCCCTTTCAAGATTGAACCAGGCCCTTGGCTTGGACCAATTCTTCTTTCCTTTCGGCTGTCGCATGTTCTGTGAGGGTCTATCACATAGAGTCTCCTGGTCGACTCTAGCTTTAGGATTATCCTTTGACTTCCCATCTATGCCGAAAAATGTACCAAACAGGGCCTCGCCGATATTTTTTCAGTGTGCATCACGTCAATATTGTGTGGAAGTTCGAGGTCTTGGAAGTAGGGGAGATCCCAGAAGCATGTCTTGTGAGTCCAGGCGTGTTCCAAATTATATCCCTTAAAATACCCGGGACGTTCTGGATCAGGCTCGAGAGAGTTCAACTGTGCCAAGACATGTTCGCCCGTCATCATAGGTGCTGCCAGGTTTTTGACAACTTTGCCTTTGATGAAGTTCTTCTTGTCTTTTCTAAAAGGATGCTTAGGAGGCATAAACTGTCTATGCAAGTCGAAGAAGGAATACTTGCCACCCGCCTTCAGCCAATGAAACTAAAGAGCAGCCTTGCATGTTGGGCACCCGAACTTTCCATGAACACAAAAGCCAGCGAAAAGCGCATACGCCGGCAGGTCATGCATCGAGTACTGGTAGCAAACATGCATTGTGAAGGTCTTTTTGCTAGAGGCATCGTATGTATTGAACCCTTCGTTCCAAGCTTGTTGCAATTCCTCCTTAAGCGGTTGCATGTACACATCCATATTCTTCCCCGGATATTTGGGCCCTGGTATTATCAACGTCAGGAAAATGTTCTTCCTTTTCATAATATCTGAGGGAAGAGATTGAGTGGCATGACAAATACAGGCCAACAACTGTATGAGGCTGCCATCAAACCGAAAGGATTGAACCCATCTGTGCCGACGGCGATTCGGCGATGCCTTGGCTCCTTAGCTTTTTCCTAATGTTTTTCATCAAAGTGCTTCCATGCCAAACCATCCGATGGGTGAGTCAACATCGGCTTCCCATCTGCATCAAATTCTGTTCTCTTCCCATGTTTGTGCCATGTCATCTGTCTGGATGTCTCTTCCATCATGTAAAGGCGTTGAATTCTTGGTATCACTGGAAGATACCGAAGAACATTTACGGGTATTTTGGTCTGCGTCTTCTCACCTTGACCATTGTCTACCACAACATACCTGGATGACTTGCATTTGGGACAATAGTCTTCATCCGCATACTCTTTCCTAAATAAAGCACATCCATTTTCACAAGCATGTATCTGCTCATAGGGCATCTTAAGTACCTTGAGGATTTTATCCGATTGGTACAGGTTTGCAGGCATAACATGATCTTTTGGTAGAAACCGCCCAATTAGGGTCGTGATCGCATTGTAGCAATGTGTACCCAAGTTGAATTGTGCCTTCAAAGCCATCAACTGTGCGATGGCATCGAGCTGACAAAGCTCAGTGTGAGCATGCAGCGGACGTTTCGAAGACTCCAACATCTCATAGTCCTCATCCCGCGCATCGTCAAAGTCCTGCACCATGTCTTCGATCCCGGTTCCGTACTCATCCGTGCGCTGACGGACCACCTCCTCTCTCCGTCGTCCGCCAGACTCGCCATGGAAGGTCCACACCGTATAACCAGGCTTATAATCCCACTTCTGCAAGTGTTTACCCATATCCACCTCTGCCGCCTGTTTATAATTGTCGCACCTAACGCAGGGGCACCAGGTTTTTCTCTGCCCATTTGCAAATGCCGCTCTCAGAAACTCCTTGGTTTTCATTGCCCATTCATTGGTGATGTCTTTCTAATTAGGGCGACCAGTGTACATCCACTCACGATCATCGCTCATCTTGTCGCTACAGCTAGCTACTAAACAACAAATACACCATTTTATTACGTCCACTTTTTATTACTTTTATCATACATACTTACGGCATATGCAATTAACCTACACACTAATAGGTAAAGATAGGTCCTAATCCCACCCGAGTATGTGTAGATTGGGTCGGTTTCCCATGCTTTGGTCCTGATCCGACGCGGTATTTCGGCAGCACCTCCTCGTAGTTCTCCTAATACACGTCTCGACAACAAGCCGAGAGGTTGTGTATCTGGAGAACAACAGGGAGGCGCTGACGAAATACCGCGTCGGATCGGGACCAAAGCATGGAAAACCGACCCAATCTACACATACTCGGGCTGTCCATGGATAACGTTGGACAATTCGAAAGAATCACTATTATAAATATGAAAATTAATGCATATTTATAACTGTAACCCTTTCGAACGGGATACGCATACTGGTTACGCGACTTTACATATGAATATACTAAATGTACCTAGTTAGCTATTTTAAGGCCAGAATTGAGCAAAGGAAAGGGGGGGAGAGGATAAGAATTGTTTTGCTCACCCTCGAACTCAGGGAGTTCGTCGAATGGAGGGGACGGAGGTCGTCGAACACCGGACCCACACAACAGGGAAAGACCTGCACTTTAAAATGAACCCAATCAACAAGGAGACTCGATATACCGGTAATTACATCTATATTTTTTTTATTTTGTTTTTCCTATTATTTACATTTATTTCATTTATATTTTTTCTCCTCCTCCTCCTTCTTCACCCCCAACTTCTTATTCTTCTTCTCCTCCTTCTCCTTCTTCTTCTTCTTCACCTTCTTCTTCTTATCCTCCTCCTCCTTCTTTTCTTCTTCTTCTCCTCCTCCTCCTCCTTCTCCTTCTTCTTCCTCTTCCTCTTCCTCTTCTTTCATTTCCTATATCTTTTTTCTTTTCTTCTTTTCTTATTCTACTTTTACCCCTGATTTTTCTCCTCTTCTTTTTTAATTTCTTCTTCTTCTTCACCTTGTTCTTCTTATCCTCCTCCTTCTTCTTCTTCTTCTTCTTCTTCTTCTTATCCTCCTCCTCCTTCTTCTTCTTCTTCTTCTTCTTTTCTTCGTCTTCTTCTTCTTCTCCTCCTCCTCCTCCTTCTTCTTCTTCCTCTTCTTCTTATTCTTCTTCTTCTCCTCCTCCTCCTCCTCCTTCTCCTTCTTCTTCTTCTTCTTCTTCTTATTCTCCTCCTCCTCCTTCTTCTTTTTCCCTTTTCTTCTACTTCTCTTTATATCCTTTTATTCTTCTCCTATTTTTTCTTTCACTTCTTTTCTAACTAAAACTACATCTAATTAAAAAAAATCAAACTAATTGCTAACAATACTAGTACTAACAGTACATAGAAAATAACACTAATAAAATTACTAAAAAATAGCTACAATACAATAACCTAACTAATTATTTTTTCTCTTCTTTCTCTTTTTCCTCTTCTTTCAATTATTTTTTCTTCTTCTAACCTAACTAACTACAATACAATAACTAACTACAATACTAAAATTACTAAAACAGATAAAAGGCTAACAAAAATTAATAAAACATAGAAAAAAAAGAGGAAAGGGGGCTCACCTGGTGGTGGAGGAGGGCGGTGGTGGAGGAGGTCGGCCGAGTCGGGGGTGAACGGCGGCGGCGGCTGCAATAGGGCGGCGGCGTCGGCTGCAATAGGGTGGCGGCGGTTAGAGGAGAGAGGAGAGAGAGGAGAGAGAGGAGGGAGGAGGAGGGAGGAGGAGGGGCGGGCGTCGGGGGGCGGCGGCGACCTGCTGGCAGCGGGGGCTTGTGTGGCGCGACAGAGAGACATAGGTGTGGATAGGACCCCTCCTCTCTCTGCTCTGCTAGCAGTTAACGGGACGTTCAGTATGCCGTCTGCCAGCAGACGGCACACGCCGCTATGCCATCTGCTTGCAGACGGCATACCACGGGGCTGTTAGCTAGGCCGGGTGGGAGGGCCTGGCTGGGCCCACTTCTTCTTTGCCGTCTGTACCTAGACGGCAATGAGACCTTTGTCGTCAGCCTATGTGGAAGCAGACGGCATACCTTGAGTTTTCCATGTGTAAGATTTTTGCCATCTGTAATTAGGTCAACATACGGCATACAATCTCTTTGCCGTCTACCCCGACGAAATACAGACGGCAAAGAGGTTGACACATGGCAAACTAATGAATTCCAGTAGTGAGAAGCCTTATTCAATATACATGCCCTTCCACGAGGGACCAGACTGCTGTCTAGGACTATACTAGCTTAGTCAACGTCGGGATCCACGAAGAAGCCTCCATCGGGGTCAGGGGGTTTAATCTAAAAAAACATAAATAAGAAAACGTGAGTACAAAGTCGTACTCAGAAAGACTTACATCAGAACTATACTACTCATGCTCAAGTTTCAAGGCAAAGGGAGGTGGAGTTTTTTATTGCAGAAGTGCCACCTTGGACTTGGCTAATCATGTACTACGAATACCAGAATGATGTAAGGAGCATACTCGAGTCCATCTATCCAAGTCTCCCAATCAAATACACCACTATGGATCCTTCCTCAACTTCCCACAAGAAAGCAAACCATATCACTGTCAGAACCCTAAATTAGGTTTGTGTTTAACCTAGCTTGCATTTTTGCATCATAAATAAAATTGCAAAAGAAAAAGAAATGGGGAAAAGAAAAGCCCTAAATGAATTAAATAAAAAGGCCAGAAATAAATCCTTTTCCAAAATTCTTTTGGATATGTTGAAAAGTCCTAAAAATGAGTGTGATCATTTTAAAAGTGATTTGGGATTAATCCCATGCTCATAGATTTTTCAAAATTCCAAACAGTGACTTGGAAATTAAATCATTTGTCTATTTGAATTGGAATTCAAATAATTTGAATTTCAAAAATTCCCAAAACTTGGGGTTGACTTCTATAGAGTCATCTAGGTTTTACAAAAATAATTGGGAGTTTTTATAAAATGCCCTAGTATTTATTTTTAGGGAAAACAAATTAAACAGAAAAAGAAATAAAAGAAAAAGAAAAGAAAAAGGGAAAAAGCCCACTTACCTGCGGCCCAACTAGCCGAGGCGGCCTAGCCCAGGGGCAGCCTCGTCTTCTTCAGGGCGCCAGGCAGGCACACGGCTGCGTGCCGCGCATGCCGTGGCCGTGGCCACCTCCTGCTTCACCGTGGCGCCCCCCTGCCTCCTTCTCCTCGCCGCTCGACACCTGGGGACGCCCCGCCTCTTCTCCCCCTCTCTCTGGCCGCGCTCCCCTTCTCCTTCCTCCGTTTCGCGCACCAACCGAGCCGCAGCCGGAGCACGCCGCCGTGGCCTGCACGGCCACCGTGCCCCACTCGCCGCCTAGATCTGTCCAGTAACTCCGCCGGCATCAACTTCGTCGCCCCACGAACGGAATCGAGCCCGGATGCCCCAGAGACGATGTCCTCTTCTTCGATCCGCCGCCGGCCGCCATTGTTTCCGGCGAGAAATTCGTCGCGCCCGGTGTAAGGCCCCCGATGGGGTGCTAACTCGAGTTAGTCGCTTTCGCGTCCCGCTCAAGTTAGCAGCGCATAAAGAGCCACCGACTCATGACACTCGCACTCATGTCGCTGTCGGATTCTCGACAACAGGTATATGAACAAAGAACTTAAACTAAGACATAAATATATAGAGTCCAGGGCATACATCGCCACGTGATAATTATTACATCATCTCAGAGGTCCGTGGACCAACAGTACATCATGCGACAAGAGGAAGACAAACACGACTGAGTATGGTCAAAAGCCAAATTTCCCTAGAGAGGGCTGCACATAAAGAGTCCACCCACGAATCGTCGAAGCCCAACTGTAGGATCTACTGAACGAGGTCGATCTCATCGTCCTCCTCCGGGGGCACCTCCACGAAGTATCGTCTAGAGCTCGGGTCAAGAAAGTACTCCACTGCAGCGGCCGATCAGGCAAAACAATAAAATCACAAAAGGAAAACAGGGGTGAGATTATATCATTACAGGATAACTGACTTCCTACGGTAAGACAAGTAAAGATAAAGGTTGCAGCCGCACTAGCATATATGGTGGCTATCGTTCTATTAGAACAGAGATGAGATCCAAGAAGTACACGTGACATCGTGTCATAAGTCTGCTATCCACCTACTTACGTCAAGCATAACACAACCTGGATCTTCTCTCGGTCCCCCTGGACGAAGAAAAGCAAACAAGGTACTCACATGTTAGGCAAGTTTTAGTTAAGATTCAATTCGATGTTATTCTATGAACAAGGAGTAGGTCTCAAGTCGTCCATAACCGTGGACACGGCTTTTCGAAAAGATTTAACCCTGCAGGGGTGTACCAACTGCCCATCATAGGCTTCGCATGTACGTACGGTTTCCACTTGGCTAGGTAAGCGCCTGAAACTCTGGAACGTCAGAGTCCCTCTAACTAACAACGCACAATTCCGGGTGGCCCCCGGTGAGTCGACACACAACCCAAAAGTCGGCCGTGCTCTCGAATCGGCCTCTACCGTCTGGACGAGGTCCGGTTAGTTGCCCAAACAGATGTGGACAACCCCCTAGCTTCCAGGTTTGGACCAACAAGAGAAACCATGTCTCCGCTGGCCCGGGTTGTTTCAAAAACTTGCTGGGGTACCAACCAAGCACACACACGTTTGCAAATAGTAAATCAGCTTGGGCCACCACTAGAACTGTTTGAAGCTAGTTAGGTAGGACAAGGGGACCCCATAGAATCCCACACACGATTAGGCACGCTCGTCAAGAAACACAATACCCGGAACTCGGGACCTAGGTGACTCAAATGGAACAAAACACCTGGCGGGAACAGCCGGGTCTCCCATCTTTCGTCAAGTATAAATTTAACATCGACAATAATAAATATCAACCAACTTCTTTAAATAACAGGATATCCCAAACCATAGTATAGGGTAAGCAGCAAGTTTTCCTACTCATACTAAGCAATGGCCGAGAAGCGGTAACTTAGCAATACAATGTTTTGCTGGGATGTGGGGATCATGGCTGTTTGGTTTTGATCGTGGCATAAGCATGGTGGATAGTATCAAACAAACGTTCTAGGCTACAGCTAGGCAGGTAGGCAGAAAGGTACCAAGTAATGGTATGAATCTTCCCCTTTCCTGGGTAATCGGTCGTCGAAGAAGACGCAGCAGGGTCCTCGGGCTCGGTGTCGGAAATCTCCACGTAAGTCTCCTCGGCGGTCTCAGGTGCTAACGTAAGGTACCGGCAAGGAAAAGGCACACAAGTAAGCAACGTATATAGTGCACAGGCAAGGATGGTATGATCAGGTTTAAATGACATGGTGTGACCCTATCTAGTCAGATTTAAATGAAGGTGGTGACGACACGTAAACAACTTCATATGCAATTTATTTACGTAATCATGGCTTTGGTCTTAGCCTTATTTTTGGTGTAAGTAACATGGCAACATGACATGATCAACAATGCATTTAACAGAAACAAAAACAACTTGAAAAGTAATCATCGATTCCGGAGACGGAATAGTGCCGGTGAAATTGACACAAGGAAGGTCACAGGAGGTGTGGCAAAGATGCATGGGTGTACCACCTTGTGGGACCCACAAGATCAAAGAGTGACAAGGGGAAAAGTCAATCATGGCATGGTCACATGTGGGTGCAACTTCCTTCCACATTGTTCACAATTTTATGTTGCTCAAACATAAAAACAGAGGTGACCATGCTGACCCATAGATTTTTCTACCCCAAAATGATATAAGATATGCCCCACTTCGAATTTGCAAAAGAAATGTGGGGCTAAATGCAATTTTACCATCACTCCAAAAATAGAGGGGGCAAACTGCAAAATGGACCTCACCATTGAGATCAGTGGACCAATCTACCCCAAAATCATATATGGCATGATATGTTTGGGGTGGCAAGTACAAAATCCAAATTCAGATTTGAATTTGAACTCAATTCAAAATTTGGAATTTAAATAAAAAAGAAAAACAAAAGAAAAGAAAAAGGGAAGGAAAAAAAGGACTCAGCCAACTTGGGCTGGTCTCGGGTGAAAAGGACCGGCTCCAAAAAGAAAAAAAAACTAGTGGGCTCAGCCCACTTCACTCGGGCAGCCTCCTGGACAAAAGGAAACAACGATAAAAGGGGGGGAGCCAGGCATCGAACCCAGGTCTCCCAGGTACAAGCGGCTCCTCCTCGCCACTGCACTACGGTTCGATTTTTGAAACAACAGGGGCGCCAGCAAACTTAACCCTGCTGCAAACGGTGTCTGCACTGAACTTCGTCAGACAACAGGTCTGACAGTGCGCGGGGTGAAAAGGCGACAAGCCTCTCCTCGGCTACGCTACACCGGCGACTTGCCGGCGGCGTCCACAGCTTGCCCCGACCCCACTGAGTCTCTATCACGCCTCACCTGCCTCCTGCACCCTCCAAGACGTCGCCTTTCTCCCAGAAAATCTCACGGCGGCGCACGGGTTCAGAACCTGACGACAACAATTGAACGCGGCGGCAAACGGCGGCGACGCTGGCGTCGAACACAGGGTGATCTGAGCTACGCGGAGGCGCTTGATGTGCGGACGGGACACCACGCTTCACAACCAGGCACTTGACCTTGCCGGAGACGCAGCGAACGCGGCGCTATCATCAACTGAACTTCCCGGCGGCGGTGTCCCTGAAGAAATCTTCAGATCCGCGCGTTACTAGCTACGGGCACGCGCAAGGTCTAGCCTTGGCTGCCATTTACGTGCTCTCAACGCACACAGGGAACGCCGTAGAATGTCTAGCCTAAGCCACGGTCATGGCGACCACGGCAGTCCGGCGGCGATGCATGACCGCAGGCACGCACATGCTGCACTGCCCAAGCGAGGTGGACAAGTGCTACGGGGAGAAAGAGGAGGCGCAGCTCACCTAGGGGGTGTCGATGTCGAGCTCGAGACGCGGAAGGAAGGGGAGGAGGACGACTTCGTCGGAAAAGGAGATGGCCCGCGACAGAGCTTGTCGTCGAGGAACCGATACGGCGCGTCCCGCGGCAACCTGCACGGGGGAAACGACTGCGATGAGGTCGGAGATCGCTAATGCGAGCGCTCACTCGATGACATCGAGGCACGGCGGCGAATTTCTCACCGGAGCTGCGGCTTCAGGCGGAACAGGACGAAGGAGAGGGGGACATCCTGGCGGCGGCGAGGGGGAAAAAGGGAAGGAAATGGAACCCTAGGGCTCCAGGGGCTCGAGTTATAAAGGAGGGGCTCTCCAGGCCACGTCGACGGGCGTCAATGTCGATGGCGTCGCCGGTGTGAGAGGGGAGGCCGGCGGGGACCTCTCCACGCTGGAAAGGCGACGACTCCCCGCCGCCTGATCAAGATCCAACGGCCTGGAAGCAACCCGCGTACCCCTTCGCTGGCGCGGGCCAGGTGGGCTGCGAGGAAGCGGGGCGAGGCCTGCTGGGCTGGGCCTGGCAGGTCCTCTGCCTCCAGGAAAAAAACAAAAGAATCTGGATTTTTCCATTTAGCAAAAACAGAAAACTCCAAGATTTTTCCTGGGCAAACCAAGAGAGGGAAAAACATAAGAAAATATGTTTTGGAAACCTTGGAATATTCTCCATTTTCTAAAATTGGTTTGACCAATTTTTGAGCAACTAAAATGTGGGGCATTTTTGAAAATCCAAATCACATTGAACTGTGGCCCAAATTTTTAGAGTTGCAGAAAATGGATCAAGGCTTTCAAAAAGCTTAGGAGGGGCAAGGAATTGGCTATGCCAAGTTTGGGGTCAAGGAGAGCATGCATGCAACAACTAAATTCCTCAAACACCCTTCTTGAACCATTTTGGGTGCAAAATCAAACAAACCAAATGGGCTCCAATCCCAATGCAAATTTAAATAACCACATGAAATTATAATGTTTAGCATCATGCCAAGTTACAGAGTCATCAGACAAAGTACAATCTCAAGGTGATTCTTATTTATTGCACATGGGCTGTTACAGCACTCCCCCACCAACACAGGATCTCGTCCCGAGATCTAAACCTGAAACAACTCAGGATACTCAGAATGGAGATGATCTTCACGCTCCCACGTTGCTTCCTTCTCCGAATGATGTGCCCACTGAACTTTCATGAACTTGACGGTCTTGTTGCGAGTCTTGCGCTCGGACGTCTCAAGAACACGGACTGGACGCTCTGAGTATGAAAGGTCCGCACTCAGCTGGATCTCGCCCAAGTCAACAGCCTGCTCTGGCTGGTTGAAGCACTGCTTTAGCTGGGACACATGGAATACGTCATGCACCATGGATAGACTCTCTGGGAGCTCGAGCCGAAAGGCAAGAGGTCCTCTAGTCTCAAGGATGCGGAAAGGCCCGACAAATCTCGGAGCGAGCTTTCCCTTGATGCCAAAGCGGTGAGTTCCCCTCAATGGAGACACTCTCAGGTACGCCCAATCACCAACCTGAAACGCTACACCACGGTGCCTTTTGTCATAATAGGCCTTCTGCCTAGACTGTGCTGCCTTTAGGTGCTCTCGGACAATCTTCACTCTGTCCTCTATTTCCTGGATCACATCTGGACCGAACAGCTGCCTCTCACCTGTCTCGGACCAGTTCAAAGGTGTCCTACACTTGCGGCCATACAAGACTTCAAACGGCGCTGCCTACAGACTTGCCTGATAGCTTTTCTTGTAAGAGAACTCAGCATACGGGAAGCACTCTTCCCACTTCATGCCAAATGAGATGACACATGCTCGAAGCATGTCCTCGAGGATTTGGTTCACGCGCTCGACTTTCCCACTTGTCTGAGGGTGATAAGCGGTACTGAACAACACAGTTGTACCAATCGCCTTTTGAAAGTCCTGCCAGAACTTAAAGGTGAAAAGACTGCCTCTATCAGAACTGATCTTCTAGGGAATGCCATGCAAATATACAACTCTTGCGGTGTACAAATCCGCCAACTGAGCTGCTGAAATGGAGTCCTTCACTGGGAAGAAGTGGGCAACTTTGGAAAGATTGTCAATGACAACAAAGATGGCATTGTTCTTCTTCTGTGACAAGGGGAAGCCTGTGATGAAATCCATCTCTATGTGATCCCATTTCCACTCCGGAATCTCAAGTGGCTGAAGCAACCCTGCTGGCTGATGGTCCTGTGCCTTCACTCTCCTGCACACGTCACATTGAGACACGTAACGGGCAACATCCCGCTTCATACGAGTCCACCAAAAGCTCTTGATACATCTTTGTACTACCAGGGTGAATCGATAGCTTGGAATCATGGGCTTCCTTCATGATGACCTCTCTGAGGTCTCCCTCCTTGGGAACAACAACTCACTCTTCGAACAACACGGTGTCGTCACTATGCACTGAAAAGCAACCGTACTTTGGAACTGAGGTGGCAATACCCTGTTTGATCTTCTGTATCATTGAGCTTCCAGACTGAGCTTCACGAATCTTCTCACGGATAGTGGGCTCTACCACAAGGTTGGCAAGATAGCCTGCTGGAACTAGCTCGAGATTGAGCCTTCGAAAGGACTCACACAAATCTGGGTGGATCTTCTGCACCTGGATATTATTGCAATCGCCCTTGCCGCTCAGCGCATCAGCTATGACATTTGCCTTCCCAGGCGTGTACTGAATATCAACTGTGTACTCAGTAATGGTCTCAAGCCATCTTCTTTGCCTCAAGTTCAGATTTGGCTGAGTGAACAAATACTTCAGAATCTTGTGGTCCGTGAACACATCCACCTTCCTCCCTAAGAGGAGGTGTCGCCAAGTGACTAAAGCGTGCACAATTGCTACAGCTCCAAGTCGTGCGTGGGATAATTCCTCTCACTCGTCTTTAACTGTCGTGAGGTATACGCCACAATATTCCTGCCTTGCATCAAAACTCCGCCCAGACCTTGCAAAGAGGCATCAGAAAACACCTGAAAAGGTTGTGACTCATCTGGCGGCGTGAGAATTGGAGCTGTGGTCAGCTTATCTTTCAACTCCTCGAAGGCTGACTGGCAAGCTTGCGACCAAGTGTACCGCTTGTCCTTGCACAACAATTCAGTCATTGGCTTCTCTATTTTGGAGAAATTCTGCACAAACCTCCTGCAATAACTGGCGAGGCCGAGAAAACTCCTTAGCTGCTTCACGTTCTTCGGCGGAGCCCACTCTTGAATAGTGCAGACTCGCTCTGGGTCAACCGCAATTACCTCAGCGGAGATGACATGGCCCATAAAATTGACATTGTCCAGCCAAAACTCACACTTGGAGAACTTGGCGTAGTACCGGTGATCTCTTAACTTCTGCAGCACCAAGCGCAAATGTTCCTCATGCTCAGCCTCTGACTTGGAATAGACAAGAATGTCGACGAGGTAGAGGATCACAAACACATCAAGCCATTCTTGGAACAAATAGTTCATAGTTCTCATAAATGTCGGAGGGGCATTTGAGAACCAAAAAGTCATGACTGTGAACTCATACAGCCCATAACGTGTGCTGAACGCGGTCTTGGGAATATCCTCTTCACGAACACGGATTTGGTGATACCCCATCCTCAAGTCAAGCTTGGAAAACACCTTAGCCCCATTTAACTGCTCAAACAGATCATTGATGCGGGGTAAAGGGTACTTGTTCATGATGGTCTTCTTGTTGATACCGCGATAGTCCTGGACCAAGCGGCTAGTCCCATCCTTCTTCCGGACAAACAAAGCTGGTGCACCCCAAGAGGAAGTGCTCGCGCGGATAAAACCGCCTGCCTCCAACTCTGTCAACTTCTTCTTGAGCTCGATCAACTCCTTGGAACACATTTTGTACGGATGCCGAGAAATTGGCTGGGTACCAGGCTCTAGCTCAATAACGAACTCAATAGCTCGAACTGGGGGAATTCCTGGAAACTCCTCCGGAAAGACGTCTGGAAACTCACAGACAACTCTGACCTCTTCGAGCAAAGGCGCAACTCCTGCGTTCAAAGCGTACAACTGTGCTGGTCCTGCCATAGAGCCACAAGTGTACAAAACTTCTGCACCTGAATCATGTGTCAACTTCACTGATCTGGTGGGACAATCAATATTGGCCTTGTACTGCACAAGCCAATCGATGCCCAAAATGACATCAATGTCGGAACGTGGAAGCAAAATAAAGGAAGCGGGGAAAAGGAGACCCTGAATATCGATTCTTACAAACGGGGCACGGATAGAAGAAGCCATCTTGGAACCGGGAGAAACAATAGACAACGAACTGGGAAAATCCTCCAAGGTGAGGACCTGCTCATCTGCGAACCTCTGGGAGACGAAAGAATGGGAAGCTCCGTAATCGAACAGAACTGTCGCGGGAACTGAACATACAAGCAACCTACCAAGAACGATCTCTGAAGACTGCTGAGCATCTGAGAGCATCACGTTGTTCACCCGAAGTGCACGTGGCTGTGCCTTCACCATCGCGGTGCTCGGAGTAGAGCGAGGTGGAGGCGGTGGGAGCCGAGAAAAGCGCGGATCGGTGCAGTTGGGAGACGTGTGCCCTGGCTCTCTGCACTTGTAGCAAATCACGCCCAACCTGGGCTGCTACTGCGGCTTGGGTGGCCTCGCGTGTGGTGGTGTAGAGCGAGGCCCCTGCTGAACTGGGATGGGAGGGCGGGCAAAAGTGCGGACAACTGCCCCCCTCTGCTGGTACTGCTGCCTCTGCGGTGGTTCCTCTGCAGCCCAAGTCTTTTCCTTCTTGTGGATCATCACTGCGGAACTGTGCTCACCCTGGCGCTTCCTGTCTGCATCCCACTCTGCTCTGGCTGACTCCTGACGGATAGCCTGATCCACGAACTGTGAGAACAGCGTGGGACTGCACTGAGTGAGCGCGTACTTGATCTCTGTGCTGAGACCTCCACGGAACCTCGCAATCTTCTTAGCCTCTGTGCTGACCTCCATTGGAGCGTACCTGGCGAGCCTGACGAAGGCCAGGTTGTACTCCTGGACTGACCTGTCACCCTGTCTCAGAGCCAAGAACTCCTCACGCTTCCTGTCCATCAGGCCACTCGGAATATGCGCTGCTTTGAAGTATGCGACGAAATCTGCCCACGTGATGATAGCATCGCCCTTGTTGGCCTTGTAGGTATCGTACCAGCTGGCTGCTGCACCCTGAAGCTGCAAGGAGGCGAAGGTGATGTAGTCGACGGGTCTGACGGTGTTTGCATTGAAGTGCTTCTTGATCTCTGCGATCCATTCATCCGCCTCCAACGGGTCTCGAGCCTCGGAGAACCTGGGGGGGTTGATAGCAACGAACTGCTGCAGTGTGGTGTACTGTGGTCGATCATTCCTCTGGGCAGTCTGGTTCTGCAGCATCTGTAAGATCGCAGCTGTGCCCTGAGCCACTGCGTTCATAGCCTCCCCAAGGAGAGGGTTCTCTGGCGGCGGCATGTTCGCTCTTGGCATCCTGTATACAGGAACACTTATGAGAACATGATCGATACATTGACGTAACCAGAAGATAAAGCAATATTGACAACAAAACTTCCTCACTAGGTATGAGAAAGCCGAAGGCTGAAATTCCACCAAGGTTAACCCGGAAAGTCGAAAGCTAGGTGCTACTGGAATCCCCAAACCAAGATCATCTGAATCCAAGATAATAATCTTCTAGCGAGCACACCACAATATATACGAGTGGTTGAAAACCTGAACAATGAGACATCTGCCCTGAGCGGCCCGCCATCACGGTCGTCCATAGGGGAAAAGACACCACATCCATATTACCATAGGATGCCCGCCAATCCTGTATGGACGTTTCACCTGGGGTACGCCGTAAGCGAGCTAGAGAAGTCAACCCCAAGTGGAAGCTCAGTGGTCTCAAAGATGCTAACACATCTCGTCGCTAGCAAAGAATTATAGAGGAATCGGAGCCTCATGTAAACGAGAACCTAGATTTGTTTTTGAAAGGGGAGAAGTTGCAGAGAGAAAACAACGTTTCACTTCCTCACGGAAAAAGGGGTGGGAGGGTGGGGTCAGAAGAAAAAGAAAGAGTTCCTACTCTCCGATTTTTCCTTAGTAACTACAAAATAGTTTCTAGACTCAACTTCGGCCAGTAAGGGGTCCTACAGTCAGTCCTGCTCTGATACCAAGTTGTAAGGCCCCCGATACGGTGCTAACTTGAGTTAGTCGCTTTCGCGTCCCGCTCAAGTTAGCAGGGCATAAAGAGCCACCGACTCACGACACTCGCACTCGTGTCGCTGCCGGATTCTCGACAACAGGTATATGAACAAAGAACTTAAACTAAGACATAAATATATAGAGTCCAGGGCATACATCACCACTGGATAATTATTACATCATCTCAGAGGTCCGTGGACCCAAAAGTACATCATGCGACAAGCGGAAGACAAACACGACCGAGTACGGTCAAAAGCCAAATTTCCCTAGAGAGGGCTGCACATAAAGAGTCCACCCACGGATCGTCGAAGCCCAACTGTAGGATCTACTGAACGAGGTCGATCTCATCGTCCTCCTCCGGGGGCACCTCCACGAAGTATCGTCCAGAGCTCGGGTCAAGAAAGTACTCCACTGCAGCGGCCGATCAGGCAAAACAGTAAAAGCACAAAAGGAAAACAGGGGTGAGATTATATCATTACAGCATAATTGACTTCCTACGGTAAGACAAGTAAAGATAAAGGTTGCAGCCGCACTAGCATATATGGTGGCTATCGTTCTATTAGAACAGAGATGAGATCCAAGAAGTACACGTGACATCGTGTCATAAGTCTGCTATCCACCTACTTACGTCAAGCATAACACAACCTGGATCTTCTCTCGGTCCCCCTGGACGAAGAAAAGCAAACAAGGTACTCACATGTTAGGCAAGTTTTAGTTAAGATTCAATTCGATGTTATTCTATGAACAAGGAGTAGGTCTCAAGTCGTCCATAACCGTGGACACGGCTTTTCGAAAATATTAAACCCTGCAGGGGTGTACCAACTGCCCATCATAGGCTTCGCGTGTACGTCCGGTTTCCACTTGGCTAGGTAACCGCCTGAAACTCCGGAACGTCAGAGTCCCTCTAACTAACAACGCACAATTCCGGGTGGCCCCCGGTGAGTCGACACACAACACAAAAGCCGGTCGTGCTCTCGAATCGGCCTCTACCGTCTGGACGAGGTCGGGTTAGTTGCCCAAACAGATGTGGACAACCCCCTAGCTTCCAGGTTTGGACCAACAAGAGAAACCATGTCTCCGCGGGCCCGGGTTGTTTCGAAAACTTTCTGGGGTACCAACCAAGCACACACACGTTTGCAAATAGTAAATCAGCTTGGGCCACCACTAGAACTGTTTGAAGCTAGTTAGGTAGAACAAGGGGACCCCATAGAATCCCACACACGATTAGGCACGCTCGTCAAGAAACACAATACCTGGAACTCGGGACCTAGGTGACTCAAATGGAACAAAAGAGCTGGCGGGAACAACCGGGTCTCCCATCTTTCGCCAAGTATAAATTTAACATCAACAATAATAAATATCAACCAACTTCTTTAAATAACATGATATCCCAAACCATATTATAGGGTAAGCAGCAAGTTTTCCTACTCATACTAAGCAATGGCTGAGCAGCGGTAACTTAGCAATACAATGTTTTGCTGGGATGTGGGGATCATGGCTGTTTGGGTTTGAACGTGGCATAAGCAAGTGGATAGGATCAAACAAACGTTCTAGGCTACAGCTAGGCAGGTAGGCAGAAAGGTATCAAGTAATAGTATGAATCTTCCCCTTGCCTGGGTAATCGGTCGTCGAAGCAGACGCAGCAGGGTCCTCGGGCTCAGTGTCGAAAATCTCCACGTAAGTCTCCTCGGCAGTCTCAGGTGCTAACGTAAGGTACCGGCAAGGAAAAGGCACACAAGTAAGCAACGGATATAATGCACATGCAAGGATGGTATGATCAGGTTTAAATGACATGGTGTGACCCTATCTAGTCAGATTTAAATGAAGGTGGTGACGACACGTCAACAACTTCATATGCAATTTATTTACGTAATCATGGCTTTGGTCTTAGCCTTATTTTTGGTGTAAGTAACATGGCAACATGACATGATCAACAATGCATTTAACAGAAACAAAAACAACATGAAAAGTAATCATCGATTCCGGAGACGGAATAGTGCCAGTGAAATTGACACAAGGAAGGTCACAGGAGGTGTGGAAAATATGCATGGGTGTACCACCTTGTGGGACTCACAAGATAAAAGAGTGACAAGGGGAAAAGTCAATCATGGCATGGTCACATGTGGGTGCAACTTCCTTCCACATTGTTCACAATTTTATGTTGCTCAAACATAAAAACAGAGGTGACCATGCTGACCCATAGATTTTTCTACCCCAAAATGATATAAGATATGCCCCACTTCGAATTTGCAAAACAGATTGCAAATTCAAAAGAAATGTGGGGCTAAATGCAATTTTACCATCACTCAAAAAATAGAGGGGGCAAACTGCAAAATGGACCTCACCATTGAGATCAGTGGACCAATCTACCCCAAAATCATATATGGCATGATATGTTTGGGGTGGCAAGTTCAAAAGTCCAAATTCAGATTTGAATTTGAACTCAATTCAAAATTTGGAATTTAAATAGAAAATAAAAACAAAAGAAAAGAAAAAGGGAAGGAAAAAAAAGGACTCAGCCAACTTGGGCTGGTCTCGGGTGAAAAGGCCCGGCTCCAAAAAGAAAAAAAAACTAGTGGGCTCAGCCCACTTCACTCGGGCAGCCTCCTAGACAAAAGGAAACAACGATAAAAGGGGGGGAGCCAGGGATCGAACCCACGTCTCCCAGGTACAGGCGGCTCCTCCTCACCACTGCACTACGGTTCGATTTTTGAAACAACAGGGGCGCCAGCAAACTTAACCCTGCTGCAAACGGTGTCTGCACTGAACTTCGTCAGACAACAGGTCTGACAGTGCGCGGGGTGAAACGGCGACGAGCCTCTCCTCGGCTACACTACACCGGCGACTTGCCGGCGGCGTCCACGGCTTGCCCCGACCCCACTGAGTCTCTATCACGCCTCACCTGCCTCCTGCACCCTCCAAGACGTCGCCTTTCTCTCGGAAAATCTCACGGCGGCGCACGGGTTCAGAACCTGACGACAACAATTGAACGCGGCTGCAAACGGCGGCGACGCTGGCCTCGCACACAGGGTGATCTGAGCTACGCGGAGGCGCTTGATGTGCGGACGGGACACCCAGCTTCACAACCAGGCACTTGACCTCGCTGGAGACGCAGCGAACGCGACGCTATCATCAACTGAACTTCCCGGCGGCGGTGTCCCTGAAGAAATCTTCAGATCCACGCATTTCTAGCTACGGGCACGCGCAAGGTCTAGCCTTGGCTTCCATTTGCGTTCTCTCAACGCACACAGGGCACGCCGTCGAATGTCTAGCCTAAGCCACGGTCATGGCGACCACGGCAGCCCGGCGGCGACGCATGACAACAGGCACGCACATGCTGCACTGCCCAGGCGAGGTGGACAAGTGCTACGGGGAGAAAGAGGAGGCGCAACTCACCTAGGGGGTGTCGATGTCGAGCTCGAGACGCGGAAGGAAGGGGAGGAGGACGACGTCGCCGGGGAAGGAGATGGCCCGCGGCGGAGCTTGTCGTTGAGGAACCGATACGGCGCGTCCCGCGGCAACCTGCACGGGGAAACGACTGCGATGAGGTCGGAGATCGCTAATGCCAGCGCTCGCTCGACGACATCGAGGCACGGCGGCGAATTGCTCACCGGAGCTACGGCTTCAGGCGGAACAGGACGAAGGAGAGGGGGACATCCTGGCGGCGGCGAGGGGGAAACAGGGAAGGAAATGGAACCCTAGGGCTCCAGGGGCTCGATTTATAAAGGAGGGGATCTCCAGGCCACGTAGACGGGCGTCAATGTCGATGGCGTCGCCGGTGTGAGAGGGGAGGCCGGCGGGGACCTCTCCACGCAGGAAAGGCGACGACTCCCCGCCGCCTGATCAAGATCCAACGGCCTAGAAGCAACCCGCGTACCCCTTCGCTGGCGCGGGCCAGGTGGGCTGCGAGGAAGTGGGGCAAGGCCTGCTTGGCTGGGCCTGGCAGGTCCTCTGCCTCCAGGAAAAAAACAAAAGAAACTGGATTTTTCCATTTAGCAAAAACAGAAAACTCTAAGATTTTTCCTGGGCAAACCAAGAGAGGGAAAAATATAAGAAAATATGTTTTGGAAAGCTTGGAATATTCTCCATTTTCTAAAATTGGTTTGACCAATTTTTGAGAAACTAAAATGTGGGGCATTTTTGAAAATTCAAATCACATTGAACTGTGGCCCAAATTTTTAGAGTTGCAGAAAATGGAGCAAGGCTTTCAAAAAGCTTAGGAGGGGCAAGGAATTGGCTATGCCAAGTTTGGTGTCAAGGAGAGCATGCATGCAACAACTAAAATTCCTCAAACACCCTTCTTGAACCATTTTGGGTGCAAAATCAAACAAACCAAATGGGCTCCAATCCCAATGCAAATTTAAATCACCACATGAAATTATAATGTTTAGCATCATACCAAGTTACAGAGTCATCAGACAAAGTACAATCTCAAGGTGATTCTTATTTATTGCACATGGGCTGTTACACCCGGCTTCCATCCGGCTTCCCCGAGTGCGTCACCGCGTTCCTAGTAAGTCTCTCGACGTTTCCCCCCTCCTAGCTCCCCTCCTCGTGCTCCTTTTCGCCGATCGCCATGGTCAGAGACTCCGGCCGCTGCCTCCTTCGTTGTGGACGTGGCCACAGGGCATCCCGTGTTGCCCCGATGGCACAGGCGTACGCGCGCGACTCCAAGCTTCGCCCCAGTGCTCCTCTTTCTTCCTCCCGTGCCCGAAATCGTAATCCGACGACAACTCCGGCCGGATACAGTGGAGTCCGGCGAGCTCCACCATTAGCACCCCTAACCCAGCTCCTAACCCCCTCTCCTCTCTCGCTGAGAGGTGGGCCCAGGGCCCCCTCTAATTAACCAGGGGGTTAATTAAACCGGGATTAACCCCCTAGTCATTGACCAGAGAGCCCCACTGGTCAGGACAGCCCCTGCGTCATCGTGATGTCATCATAACGCAATAAAGGATAAATAATTTATTTAATCAGTAAATTACAGAAAATAAGCAAAACTTTGAAATTGAATATCTTTTAAACCATAACTCCAAATGAAAAGATTTATATATGAAAATTGATCAGAATAAAATTCTCTATCCAAATATGCAACTTCTAACCTTGTTTTAATTAGTTATATTGAGGAACCAGTAGCATTTTTCTATATGGATTATTTGATATAATTCCATTCAAATGCCAACACCAATTCAACTTGATTCATTGGTATGCAATACTGATCACCTACACTTCAAAAGCATTTCACATACATGATCACTTTGTTTACAATGAACAAACTTTAGCAAATGCAACTTGGACCAATTTGAATACATTTGGAGTTTGATTTTGAATTACTTTCAAATCAACTTCAATTAACATGTTGCAAGTTAAACATAGATCACATCAGTACCTTGCCATGCTATGTTTTTTATATTGATTGTGCATTGTACTATGTTGAATGTGCATTACTTTCAGTGCTTCGGTGATTGCTTCTTCTCGGTAGAGTTGATCTTAGGGACGAGTTTAACTTCACGACAGAAGACTAGTACCTCGTGATCGTCAGCAAGGCAAGCACCCCCTCTTTGATCATGTCGATAAAATCCCAGTTCCCTCTCATTCTCGCTTATGCATGTTTAGGATGTCACAATGATACGTTCTACCGCTAGTTGAACCCATTCCTTTGCATGACCTATCATTTTGTCACAGTAGTAAGCAAACCAAATTCCTAGAAGATGTAGGAGTTGGTTGAAATAATGTGGCCCCTGCAACTGTTACAGCTTATTGCATGCTTAGAGTTGTTACCTGAGGCTACTTTGTTGTGAGTCGGGATGGTAGTGATCATGTGAATGATGGTGGTAACGTGTTGGTGAATTTGACCTAAACAAGGTGAACATTGAGAGGTTGTGTAGGAGTACACAGTGGGTTGTCTCGTTGAACACTACCTTAAGCCCGAGTTCTTGTGTTGTTATCCAAGACTAAGAGTACGACCACACATTGGGCTCACTGACCCCTCTCGGCCTAGTACCTCACCCCGGACCTGTCCGGGAGTCACAAGTAGTTCGCCCTTTAACGATCTCAAGCAGGTGGAACCAAGGTAAGTGGTTGGCTTTGGTTGTGGGCACGTTGAATCAAGTGACCATGATCGAGTTGAGCTTGATGGCGGTCACACAACGTTTGAGTCCACATCGGAAAAATCGGCCGGATTCCGATTGTGGTCCCAACTCAAATAGGCGACTCCCTAGGACTAGAGATGGTGTCGTGAGTGAAGTGTCGTGGAAGCATCCTCGCCGGTACTCACTTGAAGGGTCCATCCCCAGGCGGTAACTGATGAGGCGTGTGTGTAGCAATACACCCCTGCAGGGTTAATGAACTATTCGAATAGCCGTGTCCGCGGTTATGAACTACTTGGAGACCTTTACTTGATCATAGACAACTTCAATGGTTACTCTTAAAACTTGCCAAGATAAGTGTGAGTGCTGTGGCGTGCTTTCTCGTGGGGAAGTCGAGGAAGTATCCATAGTGGTGTATTGGTTGGAGACTTGTTACTTGGACTCGTGTACGCTCCTTACCTCATTCTGGTATTCGTAGTAAAGCACTAGCCAAGTCAAATATGGCACATTCTTCAAGTGAAACCCCACCTCCCTTTTCCTTGATACATGTGCATGAGTAGTATAGTTCCTATGTAAGTCTTGCTGAGTATGACTTTGTACTCACGTTTGCTTATTCTATGTTTTAGAGACAAGACCACTGACCCTGATGGTGGCCTCTACCTCGAGCTCGACGTGGACCAGGTCGTATAGTTCCAGATAGCAGCCAGTGCCCTTTGGAGGGTCGTTGTATTTTTCTTTCAGGCTTCTTAAGCCATTTGCTAACCTTGTCTTTACCAAGACATAATTTTCTTCCGTTGATGTTTGATGTAATGTTGGATCACAGACACGTGATCTCTGCTTGTAATATAACTACTATGTCTGCTCTGTTTAGCAGAAGTTATAAAGACTATGAGTTTGTAGAGTTCATGTTGTGATTACCATCTGTTTATACTAGACATGTGTGCTGCGTGTATGATTATAACATGCATGTCTTAGTATGGGTTTTCGTGACCTTAGTTGTGATCTGGCTGGCGGTCTTTTATACACCAAGTGGCCCTTAGATGTGCGCAGCTTGGGGCATTGCGATGCGATTGCTCGTGACTCTGTCACGTGCACACTTTGTTGTATGATCGAGCCCGCCCTAGACCCCGACTAAGTGATCGGGCTGGAGTAAGTCTATGTAAGGGTTATGATTCAATCGATAACATGGTTGAGGCGAATTGTCTATGAGTATGGGATTCACCACCCATAAGAATTTAGACTTGTGAGCGGACAATGAGGACCCATCTCAGTTGATCATCCGGCCTGGATGGGATGCCCCTCACGTTCGATGCTTACCGAGAGTGATCTGTGCTTGGCCTTGTCTTCTTAGACAAGTGGGTACGGCTCTCGGCTCTCCATGTGATTGCATTGTGACCGGAATTACATACGCTAACCCCGGGTCCCGACAGACTTGGTATCAGAGCAGGACTGCCTGTAGGATTATCTAACCTTGGCCGAAGTCGAGTCTAGCATTCTATAGTTATATAGTTACTTTGGGTATAAGGGAACAACGTAAGACTTCTTTTTCCTCCTTATTCTCATCGATCTGAGTTCTGAGTCATCCTCATCTTGTTCTACGGGAAGATAGGACTAGGCTCATCTATGTCTTTACTAGTACATCTCGTTGATTGCTTCTTTGTAGCTGTAGGAGTGTTGTGGTCTTCCAGAGTCATCATTCCATAGTGCTTCTTTGGAAGTGATGTTTGTTATCTTGTTGGTTGTCTCATTTTTCATCCCGGTACAGCCGTTATGCTATCCGACTATGACTTCGATGCTGTTGCATTATAGTCTTGTTGTCTTAGCTTAGAATTCTGTCATAAATCCTATTCTTATTATTAATTCTTATCACACAGAATGTCAGGTGAAAATCGTTGTGGTGATTTCAGTCCCGGTATTAGCAATGATCAAGATCCTCCACCACCGCCTTCTGCGGAGGAAATCATGATGGAGGCTGAGCAGAATCGTCGTGATCAGACACGTCTTCTCGAGCGTATTGAGAAGAACACTTCTCATCAGCATCATAGTGTTGTTACCATCTAGGACTTCATTCTCCTCAACCCGCCAGTATTCCGATTTTCTTCCGACCCCCTTGATGCCGATGATTGGCTTCGTTCCCTCGAGCGTAAGCTTGAGACAGCCCATGTTGCTCCCGGTGATCGTGTGCTATTCGCGACATACTTTCTGGAAGGTGCTTCTCTTCAGTGGTGGGAGAATTTTGTAGCAATGCAGCCCGTTGGTCACGTGGTGACTTGGCAAGAGTTCTGTGATGATTTCCAAGGATATCATATTCCAGATCAGCTGATGGAGCGCAAGAGAGAAGAATTTTGCAATCTGACCCAAGGAAAGATGTCTGTTCATGAGTATAGGACTGAGTTCACTCATCTAGCACGTTATGCCCAAGAAGAAGTATCCACCGATTCCAAGAAACAAGCAAGGTTCCGCAAGGGACTTAGCCCTTTCCTTCCTCATGACCTGGACCTTCACGAGTTCGTCAACTTCTGGGACTTAGTCGACAAATCCTTCAAGGCCGAGTATGGAAATGAGTTGTACGAAGCATCTCGTAAGCGTGATCGTGAGTTTGCATCATCTTCTAGCTCAGGTTCTCGGAAACGCTGTGTATGGATTCCCTTCAATGACGTCAGTCATGCTGTAAGTGCTTCTAGACCACCAACCACCATATATCGTCCACCTCAACCCAATCTTCCTCCTTGGAATTTTGTTGGACAATCAAGTGCTCATGTTCCTTTCATTCCATGTGGTGTTTGTTTCCAATGTGGACAATCAGGCCACAATGTTCGAGAGTGTCCCCAAAATCATGTAGCCACCACCCCTAAACCAAAGCAAGCCTTTCGTCATGGCAAGCCACCACCCAAGACTTCCAATGTCAAGCCTCCTGCCTATGAATATGGTTATGTGAATCATGTATCCATTCTAGATTCCCATAAGTCAACTGATGTTGTACTCGGAACCCTCCCTGTCAATTCCACCCCAGCTTCGGTTCTTTTTGACCTAGGAGCATCTCACTCATTCATATCCCAGGACTTTTCACTGTCACATGACATCTCTTTTTCGGTTATATCCACACCCTTAGTTGTGCAAGCCCCTGGATCCAGATGGCACACTACCATGGTGAGTCATGAAAATGAAGTTTCTCTTGAGGGTTTAGTATTCCTTGCATCACTTATAGCCCTCAAGTATTCAGACATTGATGTCATCCTAGGAATGGATTGGTTATCAAGACAGTATGTTGTCCTTGATTGTAAAGCCAAGTCAGTTAAACTCACCCATCCTTCAGGCCAGACAATCAAGTACACCTCACCAAGCTCTAGAACCCAAGTGCATTCTTTGAATGTGCTTCCTCTTCCAGAGCTTGAAGATATTCCGGTGGTTCGTGACTTCCCGGATGTCTTTCCAGAAGAGCTGCCAGGAATACCACCTGACAGATCTGTAGAGTTTGTGGTAGATCTTATCCTAGGAACCGCCCCAATATCTAGACGCCCATATAGAATGGCCCCACGTGAGTTAGCTGAGCTCAAAATCCAACTTGGAGCTTCGTTGGAAAAAGGCTTCGTCCGCCCTAGCTCATCTCCATAGGGTTTCCCCGTTCTGTTCGTAACGAAGAAAGATGGAACAGAAAGGATGTGCGTAGACTATCGCCCTCTAAATCTAGCAACGATAAAGAACAAGTACCCACTTCCCAGGATCAATGATCTTTATGATCAACTTGCAGGATCCTTTGTCTTCTCCAAAATGGATGTGAGATTAGTTTATCATCAAATCAAAATCCGAAACGAGGACATTCCCAAAACGGCTTTTACTACTCGTTATGGTCTTTACGAGTACACCGTCATGTCCTTCGGTTTAACCAATGCCCCCACCACATTCTCGCGCTTGATGAATTCGATCTTCATGGAGTACTTGGATAAATTTGTTGTAGTTTATCTTGATGACATTCTCATCTACTCGAAGAGCGAAGAAGAGCACACAGAACATCTTAGGTTGGTATTGATGAAACTTAGAGAGCATCGCCTATATGCCAAATTCTCAAAGTGTGAATTCTGGCTACCAGAAGTGACCTACTTAGGCCACGTGATTTCTACCAAAGGCATTGCTGTCAATCCCGAGAGAGTTCAGGCCGTCCTTGACTGGACTCCACCTGAATCGGTTAAGCAAGTTAGGAGTTTTCTTGGCCTAGCAAGCTATTGCCGCCGCTTCGTTGAGAACTTCTCCAAAGTTGCAAAGCCTCTAACTGAACTCCTCAAGAAAGATAAGAAATTCGAATGGACCCCCAAGTGCGAGGAAATCTTTCAAGAGCTAAAAAGAAGATTGACTTCTGCACCCGTACTTGCGCCTCCAGACACCAAAAAGGATTTCGAGATCTTTTGTGATGCTTCACGGCAAGGGTTAGGATGCATACTTATGCAAGATAGACATGTGGTAGCTTATGCTTCACGCCAGTTGCGGGCACATGAAGAGAACTATCCTACCCATGATCTTGAACTCGCTGCCGTAGTTCATGCCCTGACAACTTGGCGACATTACCTCCTTGGTAATCGTTTTGAGATATATTCCGACCACCAAAGCCTCAAATACATATTCACCCAGCGAGATCTTAATCTCAGGCAAAGACGCTGGATTGAGTTGATAAAAGATTATGACTTAGGAATTTCTTACACCCCAGGCAAAGCCAATGTCATGGCTGATGCACTAAGTTGTAAGTCGTATTGTAACAACCTCATGTAACAACAGTATCAACCCCGGGTCCCGACAATCACTCACACATATCTTGGCAAGTTTTAGAGTTTTCATTGAAGTTGTCCAATAATCAAGCATAGATAACCAATTAGTCCATTACCGCGGACGCTGTGATGGTCGAGATGATGATAATGGTTTCTCGCCCTTCGTTGGTTACCCCAATTGGAAGGTTAGATGTAGGATAGCTGCAAATTTCCCCTATGTAGAGGATAGGGTTTGTCTCTCGTAGGACTCCAGCAATGAGAAGTAGGTGTCAACGACGCAACTGACATGGACCTGCACACAACACAAATAACTTTGCTCCCACCAAAGTTCAGAGAGGTTGTCAATCACTCCGGTCTTGTTGTTTACAAAGGATCAAATGCAAGGGATAATGATAATGGCGATAGAAACTAGAAAGTAAAAGAAGTAAATTAAATGAGCGTGTAAACAGTGATGAGAATATGGACCAGGGTCCCGTGATGTTCACTAGTGATGTCTCTCTCCCAAAAGACGATAAAAATGCTATGTGAGGTAAACAAATCACAGCTGGGAAATTGACAGGATTAAAAATGCACCGCAATGCTAACTATGCTACAAAGAAAGAACGAGGCTCAAAAGCATGGGCGGTACGCCAAAATAAGTAGACAGAAATCCAACTGCATCTACTACTAATCATCCACCTTGAGATATCTATCCAGAACATCTCGCTGGTATTAAGTTGCGAGCCCCACCTAAAGTGTAAACCCAAAGAAACAGACAACTGCATTAAAAAGCACCTTGCGTAAAGTAATTAATCCTTGCATCCGAAGTTACAAGCACCATTGTTTTCCCCCTTGTGGCAACAACACATCCCCTAGACTCATGTTTCTGTCACTCAAGCGTGTCATCGGGGGGCATGAGCCCACAATCGAGCATAACATTCCCTCTTGGAGTCACTACCTACTACTTGGCCAAAGCAATAAATAGCAAGGGAGAACATGCAAGAATTACTTAGGAACAAAAATATAAAAGATAAGAACCAAATATATTACTCAATCAAAATCGGAACATAGTCTCATAATCCATCAGATCCCAGCAAACTCAGCAAAGTAACATCACAAAATTTATATATGGGCCTCGATCATGTAGGAGAGCTCACGATGTCTAAACCATGAAGAACAAAGAGGGGAGGAGAAGATCACATAGCTAATGATCACGTATCCATGGTCCAAGGGAGACTACTCACGGCACATCTGGAAAGCATCCATGGTGGAGGGGAAGCTCCCGGAGGTCAATCCTTCCTCCGACAGGGTGCCGAGAAGAGGGCTGTAGGCGCTCCCGTTCTTGGAAGCGCGGCTGTGGCGGAATAGAGGCGAGACCACGAAAAGGGGTTATGTCTACGGGGTTTTCGCGACACAGAGAGTAAATAGGCGAACGGGGGCAGCCAAGGGTCCAGACGCCCCTCTGGCACGGCCAAGCCCTAGGCCGCGCCAGGTGGCCGCCTGGGCCCTGGTGGTGGCCCTCTAGCCCCACTTTGGTGATTCCGGAAGGTTCGGAAAACAACTCATATAGTACACACACACACACACACCCGGAGTTCATCGCTACACTTTTAACTCATTCAAACAGGAAATACAGTACTAGCTAGAATGGGTGTCCTGCAGGTGAAGTCGGCGCCGGCTCACGGCTGGGCGGATGTAGGGCGGTTGATCATCGCCTTGTATTCATCATAGGCGATGTCGTACGCCGCTTTTGCCACGACACGGCGTACGACCGCCTGATCTTCCATGGCCATGAGTGCCGCGTTGGCGGCGCGGAGCTCCTGTTTAACCTGCGCCGAAAGATATTTGTTGGATCTTACTGCGACCCGCGAGAAGCGGGTTATGCGACCTGATTGGCTGGATATTTATTCAGGTATATTACACACAGACAATTATGCAGAAAATTTTGCGATACCACTTATGGAAAAAAATCATTGGCCGCGTCAATATCTAACCCGCCCATCTCTCCGTCCACCACCAAATTTTCAATCTTCCTGTATCATCTCACTCGGGAAAAAAATTCCGTTTGCGATAAGACGGTAGCCCATACGAATTTATTTTTAGTTTCATCTGCGATACCACTTCTCCCGCCTATCCTCCCCACCTACCTAAAAATTTAGCCAGTCGTGGGAATATCTAAGCCGCCCCCTCATTCATTCACCACCAAAGGCCGCATGCCCCCTTATTGTTCAAACCCTCCCCTTCTCCTGCTAGCGCTGTGTCCTAGACGGCGCAGGCAACCTCCAGCGAAGTGCTAAATGGTGAAGTCCCGCCCACGTTCTGCACACCGGGCGCGGTGACCTACACGTCCCGACCGCCCTCCTCATGCGCATGCTCTTACTCCTCCATCGATCCTGATGCTTATGTTATAGTTACTTGATTGACTTTCCATGTCATGAATCTTCTCGATTGTATGTTTCTTTCAGGTTGGTTGTATTGTTTAGTTTCCATAAGCGAACTTGTCATCATTGATCGCCTCTGCATTTATGTCGTGCTTCACTCAAGGGGCAAGGGAGATACCACTATACTATGTTTATACTATGAGCATTGCAATCTTGAATTAATTTTTAGTTTCATATCATCCACTTTTAGCTAATTGCGTTCTTTTTTCATGAGCTTGAATGTTTGATTTGTGCATGACATTTGTAGAACTGTTCCAATGCTCATTAGATCCTATCGTAGCTACTTAGCTAGAATTTCCATGTCTTGAATCTGATCGTTTGTATGGTTCATTTTGTATGAATGAACCTCTTATCAATGATTTCGCCCAATTCGTACATTACTTAAAAAATTTATACTTCATCAAATTGCAGGTTAGCAATGGTTGTCTTTGAGACTTACAACCAAGGTATGCACTTGTTCTAAAGGTCTTATACTCATTAATATACAATCGAAGGAAAAATGACAGTGTTTGGGGTCTAAAATTTACATCTTGCTTGTAGCTCCTTTTACAATATGTTTAGATCCACTCTTCGACCCATTCTGCATCTGGGGAAACGAGGTCACCATGCCATTAACCAAGTCAAGAAACTTAGAGAGATTGTTAGGATAAACAAACTGACCACGAAATACACCAAACTCTTTGTCTGCACAATGAATAAGACTTCAGTTTGCTGTAAGATGGTACTAATTTACCCCCTACCATATTTTTTCATGTGAACACATTTTCAATACCGAGAAACAATATTGATGCCCATATTTGCATGCAGTCTTTTCCGAAGCAGTTCACCGATGATTACCTCTCAACGCACCTATATGGTCAAGAGGAAAGAAAGGTTTTTGTACAACACTGAGGCTATAATATTGAAGTATTCCGGAAGAGGGCAAACGGTGGACGGGCAATCATAAACACTCGCTGGGCTAAATTCGCACATGCGTTCAACATTACCATAGTGTCAATTTTTGCATTCCGCTTCCACATCTTCCAAGACGATATTCATCTGTCTATCTAAAGACTATGAAACTGTACTTCGCAAAGGTCGTAATAACAAAGATTTGGTGTTTCTATATTGTGGCTAGTTGTACTACCTGCTAGTTGTCGGCCTCTTGGCACGATCTGGAGGTCTCCGTGAGCATTCTCTGTCCGCTATTCGCTGCCATTCCCCGCTGGCCTTCTAAAATCATGTCTAATAGATCATCAAAGAGTCACTCCCGTGCTGATTTTGTGTGTTTTCTGAATAAAAAAATCAAAGTACACATGCAGCCCGTTGCACTTGTTTGATGAGGTTCATTGCACTTTCTTTGCAGAGGAAGATAAATTAAAGGTTGTGCAGTGCCGAGCGGCACGGAGTTGTTCCTTTCATTGAATTTTTTGTATTCAGTAGTAGGTGATACACCATTCGTGCGATTTTTCTTGGTGTGATTCTTTGCTCTAGTGTGATTTTGATCGACGGCGGTGCATTTTCAGTGGTTATGCAGTGCGGCCAGGACCCCTTTCTCCACCTCTGAAGCTGTGGACCGCCTCCCTCACTCAAAAACAAATCGCAGCTGCATATGTTGTCGTGATATGTACCACCGCAGAATAGTGCCACGGGAGAATGGAAGAACATGGATATGGTTCAGAATACTGTCTAGTTCAGTTTCGTTTTTTTGTAGTTTAGATTTTTTTGTAATTTGGTTCACTTTTCAGAGAGATATTGTTCTCTTGCGTTCAACGTGATGTCCAAATAAATAGGAAAACAACAACAAAAGTAATGTGGTTTTCTTTTAAATAGTATTGTGGTTCACCATTCCTGTCCTTATGGTCCTGTTCCCTTCATATTTTTTAAGAAAAAGACAAATAAACATGCAGTTCTCTCTTCTGTTTGATGCAATGGTTTGCTCGTACCTCATTCGTCTAAAATATGTTAAGAAAAATAAAAAAAATGTGCAGTTCACTCTGGCCTGTGTCGCGGTGCACTTGCCCCGCACGAACTGTGAAGTTATGATGAATGAATCAAAAGACGTGTATAGTGCTCTATGTTGACAAATGCGTTGCGGTTGCCCGCCGGATGCAGTTCGCTTCGCCGATTTCGGATCCGCGAAAAACACGTGCAATTCTGTTTTGCGATAATGCAGTGCACTTGTCTGTCGGATGCAATCGGGTGCCCTGCGGATGCAGTTCACTCACTGATTTTTTGTTCAGCAAAAATCACGTGCGTTCTGTCTGGCGATAATGCCGTGCGCTTGCCAGGCCAATGTAGTTCAATTCGTCGATTTCGGGTACGCGGAAAAAACATTTCAGCGATTAGTAAAATCGACACAACTTTTAAACCGTAAGGAATTAGAGGATGTGTTTTACATACAAATGGAGCGCCTCGATGATAGCTATCCAATGGTGTATCAATTGAAGCAATCGGAAGAACGAATCAAACGAATTTAAGCAAAAACTCCCGCTGTCCAAAAGAGGGCAGCATCACTGTTTTTCAAATTACTTCAAAACCGTGTGGAATATGGAAAAGTGTTCAACATATGGATTAATCTACTACTACAGGCGAATCCAATGGTGTATCATACACATCGATTGGACAAGCGGTTAAAAAGTTCTACTCTCTACAACATCCGAAAATGAAAAACAGAGTTGCTGCGTTTTTTGCGGCTAGATTTCTCTCAAATCCGTAGCGAATTAGAAGGATGCTCCTTTTCCATACGAATCCAACGGTATATCATACGCTCAATTCCGACAAACGGTTGAAAAGTTGAACCAAAACCGGTGCATGCGGTTCTGTTTTACCCGAACTGCAGTGCTCCGAATTCAGCAGTGCGGTTCTCTTTTGCGATACGATGTATTTCGGAATGTTGTCAGAATAGATATTCTGACATCGATGTCAGATTAGATCGGCTGTATATATATATATATATATATATATATATATATATATATGGTGGGAACATTTTTTTTATAAAGGTCCTTCTTATAGAGTTTAAAAAATGACTAAAATGTCTCACATTAATATATTGCTAAATAATACTTTTTGCAGTTATAACATTGCACACGGTTCTGCATATAATTTCGCCACAGATAGGTGCGTACATCACACACGTTCGATAAGAAATGAGCGTCGGGGATTTATTTCTAATTCCACACCTTATTTTGTGCACAAACGTTTGTAATGTTCAGCGTATATCACACATAGTTGGTCCAAAAATAACGTTTTTGATTTATTTCTGAAACCACACAATCATTTCTTCACAAACGTTTGGGACAGTGTTAAGAAAAAAAAATGTGTACTATATGCAAACTATATGGAATAGCTTCGGCTATCCCGCGCAGTTCTTGAGACACCCGCGTTTGGGATAGTATAACTAAACTCAAACGTAGTTTATGGATTAAACATTTTCCATAGGATCATTATCTCAGACGGACATTCGTGGACAAGTGTTTGCGATAAAAAGGTCAACACAAACATTCAATTTATCATGTACGTCTGCGTGGACTAGTACATTGGAAACACTTTGTGTCTATCGTGCGGAATAGGACCCCATATCGCAATCGAAGGCAAGGCGACGGTTCCAATTCCCGTAGGCGATATGGGTCAAAAAACCGTTTGGATAGCTGCACTTCGCACTAGTGTACATACTGGTATGTGATCGATTTACATCTGTTACTTGCATCGCCATAGCATAGGTCTTGTGTTCGGGACGCCTAAGTTATGAAAAATTATTTTTTTCTGCCCCGTTCCCCAACAGCGGTATCATGAGCAAGGCTATGCGTGGATGTGTTGTACGGATATAACACATCTAGTATGTGGGCTTTAATTCTCCAATTTTTACCCTCTCACATGTACTCGTTTAGCATTGCGGCAATGTCCTAATGAAGCGACCCCGACCGACCTTACGTGTTTGCGTGAGACTGGTTCCACACTTGACATATGGTTTGTACCATATAAGTGGCTCTACCGGTGTCTATCTCTCTAACATTAGCGATGCAAAGATGTTTGCAACGGAGGGCCCCGACAGGGGTTTAAGAGAGAAAATTGCGTGATTGGTGTTGTGACTTGTTTTCGTAGGATAGAAAACGGTTCTTTTTCTCGAAACCCCTAGCAGCCACGTAAAAATTGCAAAATATAAAGTAGAAGGCGTTTTAACTTTAATTTGCATGAAGGGGGAATCATAGTTAGTATGATTTATATTGTTGCATCATGTTTTGCTTATATGTTAGATATACGACGGTAGCATTATAAGATGATCCCTCACTAATCCAAGAAGCTCTCAACCTCAACACCAAAACTGGGAGGCTAAGACACATAATGCCTGGATGACAAGAGAAGAAGAAGAAGACAACATGGCTGCTCATCATGATTTCCCAGAGCATGGTTTTCCACCTCGCATGGCTTCCCGAGTCCTTCCTGGCGAGCCCTCTCAAACACCATGAGCATCTTGAAGCTCGAGATACTCACCCTCCACCTCCTCCAAGACAAGATGAAGAACCTATCACGTGCGGCCTATACCCATCATGATGATCGGAGAGCTAGATCATGAGCACTGGGGGAGAAACCAAGTGACCACTGAAGCAAAGCGCTGAAACCACGCACGAGGGGCCTGCTTGAGGCCATAGAGAGAGCGACGAAGACGGCAAAACCATGCTAGCTGTAACAGAATACCCAGGTGGTGGTTGCATATAAACCTCCTCACGCAACTCCCCATTAAGAAAGGAATTCTTGACATCAAGCTGAGACACCGACCAATGGCGAACAGAGTCCACATTGAGAAGAGTCCGAACAGTTGTCATTGAGCAAACGTCTCATCATAATCACGACCATGCTCCTGTTGAAAGCCACGAGCGAGAAGAAGAGGTTTTTAGCGCTCAAGAGTCCCATCAGAACGAGTCTTAACCTTATAGACCCACTTACACGTGAGCGGAAGAATTTGAGGAGGAAGAGGAACAATCTCCCACGTTCTAGTGACCCCAAGCGCATCAATCTCCTCAGCCATGGCGAGTTTCCACTCAGGATGGAAAACAACCTCACGGTAAGTGGTGGACTCTGGAATGGCCAATACACTATAGTTATCAGGATCATCAGGATCTAAAACTTTAGGAGGAGGACAAGGCCGGGGACGAAGAGTATAAGATGGTGGAGGAGGTGGTGCACAAGAAGTAGAGGGTGCATCAGAGTTCTCGGGGACAACAAGAGAATGCTGAGTATAGTGGAAAGGGAAGGTAGGAGGAGAAGGGTTAACAGGAGGAGACGGAGGTGAGGGAATCACTAGGGAAGAGGGTGCAAACGACGACGAAGAAGAAGAAGATTAAAGTGTCGGGACCCGGGGTTTGCGTATGTAGTTCCTATTACAACACAATTATATGGAGAGCCGAGAGCCGTACCCACTTGTCTAAGCAGACAAGGCCAAGCACAGAATACTCTCGGAAAGCATCGAATGTGAGGGGCATCCCATAAAGGCCGAATGATCAACTGAGATGGGTCCTCATCGTCCGCTCACAAGTCTAAATGATTATGGGTGGTTAAATCCCATACTCATAGACAAGTCGCCTCAACCACATTATCGATTAAATTATAACACTTACATAAACAGACTCTAGCCCGATCACCTAGTCGGGATCTTGGGCGGGCTCAATCATACAACAAAGTGTGCCACATGACAGAGTCACGAGCAATGGCATCGCGATGCCCCGAGCTGCACACATCTAAGGGCCACTAAGTGTATAAAATACCACTGGCAAGACCAGAACTAAGCTATCGAACCCCAGACTAAGACATGCACGTTATAATCATACACGCACCATAAATGTCCAAGTTAAACAGCAGGTAATCACAACATGAACTCTACAAACTCATAGTCTTTATAACATCTGCTAAACAGAGAACACATAGTAGTTGTATTACAAGCAGAGATCACATGACTGTGACCCAACATTACATAAAACATCAACGGAAGCAAATATGTCTTAGTAAAGACAAGGTTAACAAATGGCTTAAGAAGCCTGAAAGAATAGTGCCACGGGAGAATGGAAGAACATGGATATGGTTCAGAATACTGTCTAGTTCAGTTTCGTTTTTTTGTAGTTTAGATTTTTTTGTAATTTGGTTCACTTTTCAGAGAGATATTGTTCTCTTGCGTTCAACGTGATGTCCAAATAAATAGGAAAACAACAACAAAAGTAATGTGGTTTTCTTTTAAATAGTATTGTGGTTCACCATTCCTGTCCTTATGGTCCTGTTCCCTTCATATTTTTTAAGAAAAAGACAAATAAACATGCAGTTCTCTCTTCTGTTTGATGCAATGGTTTGCTCGTACCTCATTCGTCTAAAATATGTTAAGAAAAATAAAAAAAATGTGCAGTTCACTCTGGCCTATGTCGCGGTGCACTTGCCCCGCACGAACTGTGAAGTTATGATGAATGAATCAAAAGACGTGTATAGTGCTCTATGTTGACAAATGCGTTGCGGTTGCCCGCCGGATGCAGTTCGCTTCGCCGATTTCGGATCCGCGAAAAACACGTGCAATTCTGTTTTGCGATAATGCAGTGCACTTGTCTGTCGGATGCAATCGGGTGCCCTGCGGATGCAGTTCACTCACTGATTTTTTGTTCAGCAAAAATCACGTGCGTTCTGTCTGGCGATAATGCCGTGCGCTTGCCAGGCCAATGTAGTTCAATTCGTCGATTTCGGGTACGCGGAAAAAACATTTCAGCGATTAGTAAAATCGACACAACTTTTAAACCGTAAGGAATTAGAGGATGTGTTTTACATACAAATGGAGCGCCTCGATGATAGCTATCCAATGGTGTATCAATTGAAGCAATCGGAAGAACGAATCAAACGAATTTAAGCAAAAACTCCCGCTGTCCAAAAGAGGGCAGCATCACTGTTTTTCAAATTACTTCAAAACCGTGTGGAATATGGAAAAGTGTTCAACATATGGATTAATCTACTACTACAAGCGAATCCAATGGTGTATCATACACATCGATTGGACAAGCGGTTAAAAAGTTCTACTCTCTACAACATCCGAAAATGAAAAACAGAGTTGCTGCGTTTTTTGCGGCTAGATTTCTCTCAAATCCGTAGCGAATTAGACAAAGTGTTCTACATATGGATGGAGCGCCTGATCGATATCTTTCCAACATTACATCAGTTGCATCATTCCGATGAACGGTTTAAGAGAAATCGCGAAAATACGCCCGCTGCAAAAGTGCGTCGCCGCACCATTTTTGAAACTGCTCTTAATTCGTGAAGAATCGGGGAAAGTGTTTAACGTACAGAAGATGCTCCTTTTCCATACGAATCCAACGGTATATCATACGCTCAATTCCGACAAACGGTTGAAAAGTTGAACCAAAAACGGTGCATGCGGTTCTGTTTTACCCGAACTGCAGTGCTCCGAATTCAGCAGTGCGGTTCTCTTTTGCGATACGATGTATTTCGGAATGTTGTCAGAATAGATATTCTGACATCGATGTCAGATTAGATCGGCTGTATATATATATATATATATATATATATATATATATATATATGGTGGGAACATTTTTTTTATAAAGGTCCTTCTTATAGAGTTAAAAAAATGACTAAAATGTCTCACATTAATATATTGCTAAATAATACTTTTTGCAGTTATAACATTGCACACGGTTCTGCATATAATTTCGCCACAGATAGGTGCGTACATCACACACGTTCGATAAGAAATGAGCGTCGGGGATTTATTTCTAATTCCACACCTTATTTTGTGCACAAACGTTTGTAATGTTCAGCGTATATCACACATAGTTGGTCCAAAAATAACGTTTTTGATTTATTTCTGAAACCACACAATCATTTCTTCACAAACGTTTGGGACAGTGTTAAGAAAAAAAATGTGTACTATATGCAAACTATATGGAATAGCTTCGGCTATCCCGCGCAGTTCTTGAGACACCCGCGTTTGGGATAGTATAACTAAACTCAAACGTAGTTTATGGATTAAACATTTTCCATAGGATCATTATCTCAGACGGACATTCGTGGACAAGTGTTTGCGATAAAAAGGTCAACACAAACGTTCAATTTATCATGTACGTCTGCGTGGACTAGTACATTGGAAACACTTTGTGTCTATCGTGCGGAATAGGACCCCATATCGCAATCGAAGGCAAGGCGACGGTTCCAATTCCCGTAGGCGATATGGGTCAAAAAACCGTTTGGATAGCTGCACTTCGCACTAGTGTACATACTGGTATGTGATCGATTTACATCTGTTACTTGCATCGCCATAGCATAGGTCTTGTGTTCGGGACGCCTAAGTTATGAAAAATTATTTTTTTCTGCCCCGTTCCCCAACAGCGGTATCATGAGCAAGGCTATGCGTGGATGTGTTGTACGGATATAACACATCTAGTATGTGGGCTTTAATTCTCCAATTTTTACCCTCTCACATGTACTCGTTTAGCATTGCGGCAATGTCCTAATGAAGCGACCCCGACCGACCTTACGTGTTTGCGTGAGACTGGTTCCACACTTGACATATGGTTTGTACCATATAAGTGGCTCTACCGGTGTCTATCTCTCTAACATTAGCGATGCAAAGATGTTTGCAACGGAGGGCCCCGACAGGGGTGTAAGAGAGAAAATTGCGTGATTGGTGTTGTGACTTGTTTTCGTAGGATAGAAAACGGTTCTTTTTCTCGAAACCCCTAGCAGCCACGTAAAAATTGCAAAATATAAAGTAGAAGGCGTTTTAACTTTAATTTGCATGAAGGGGGAATCATAGTTAGTATGATTTATATTGTTGCATCATGTTTTGCTTATATGTTAGATATACGACGGTAGCATTATAAGATGATCCCTCACTAATCCAAGAAGCTCTCAACCTCAACACCAAAACTGGGAGGCTAAGACACATAATGCCTGGATGACAAGAGAAGAAGAAGAAGACAACATGGCTGCTCATCATGATTTCCCAGAGCATGGTTTTCCACCTCGCATGGCTTCCCGAGTCCTTCCTGGCGAGCCCTCTCAAACACCATGAGCATCTTGAAGCTCGAGATACTCACCCTCCACCTCCTCCAAGACAAGATGAAGAACCTATCACGTGCGGCCTATACCCATCATGATGATCGGAGAGCTAGATCATGAGCACTGGGGGAGAAACCAAGTGACCACTGAAGCAAAGCGCTGAAACCACGCACGAGGGGCCTGCTTGAGGCCATAGAGAGAGCGACGAAGACGGCAAAACCATGCTAGCTGTAACAGAATACCCAGGTGGTGGTTGCATATAAACCTCCTCACGCAACTCCCCATTAAGAAAGGAATTCTTGACATCAAGCTGAGACACCGACCAATGGCGAACAGAGTCCACATTGAGAAGAGTCCGAACAGTTGTCATTGAGCAAACGTCTCATCATAATCACGACCATGCTCCTGTTGAAAGCCACGAGCGAGAAGAAGAGGTTTTTAGCGCTCAAGAGTCCCATCAGAACGAGTCTTAACCTTATAGACCCACTTACACGTGAGCGGAAGAATTTGAGGAGGAAGAGGAACAATCTCCCACGTTCTAGTGACCCCAAGCGCATCAATCTCCTCAGCCATGGCGAGTTTCCACTCAGGATGGAAAACAACCTCACGGTAAGTGGTGGACTCTGGAATGGCCAATACACTATAGTTATCAGGATCATCAGGATCTAAAACTTTAGGAGGAGGACAAGGCCGGGGACGAAGAGTATAAGATGGTGGAGGAGGTGGTGCACAAGAAGTAGAGGGTGCATCAGAGTTCTCGGGGACAACAAGAGAATGCTGAGTATAGTGGAAAGGGAAGGTAGGAGGAGAAGGGTTAACAGGAGGAGACGGAGGTGAGGGAATCACTAGGGAAGAGGGTGCAAACGACGACGAAGAAGAAGAAGATTAAAGTGTCGGGACCCGGGGTTTGCGTATGTAGTTCCTATTACAACACAATTATATGGAGAGCCGAGAGCCGTACCCACTTGTCTAAGCAGACAAGGCCAAGCACAGAATACTCTCGGAAAGCATCGAATGTGAGGGGCATCCCATAAAGGCCGAATGATCAACTGAGATGGGTCCTCATCGTCCGCTCACAAGTCTAAATGATTATGGGTGGTTAAATCCCATACTCATAGACAAGTCGCCTCAACCACATTATCGATTAAATTATAACACTTACATAAACAGACTCTAGCCCGATCACCTAGTCGGGATCTTGGGCGGGCTCAATCATACAACAAAGTGTGCCACATGACAGAGTCACGAGCAATGGCATCGCGATGCCCCGAGCTGCACACATCTAAGGGCCACTAAGTGTATAAAATACCACTGGCAAGACCAGAACTAAGCTATCGAACCCCAGACTAAGACATGCACGTTATAATCATACACGCACCATAAATGTCCAAGTTAAACAGCAGGTAATCACAACATGAACTCTACAAACTCATAGTCTTTATAACATCTGCTAAACAGAGAACACATAGTAGTTGTATTACAAGCAGAGATCACATGACTGTGACCCAACATTACATAAAACATCAACGGAAGCAAATATGTCTTAGTAAAGACAAGGTTAACAAATGGCTTAAGAAGCCTGAAAGAAAATACAACAACCCTCCAAAGGGAACAGGCTGCTGTCTGGAACTAAGCGACTTAGTCCACGTCGAGCTCGAGTTAGAGGCCACCATCAGGGTCAGTGGTCTCATCTCTAAAACATAAAGTAAGCAAACATGAGTACAAAGACGTACTCAGCAAGACTTACATTAGATCTAAACTACTCATGCTCAAGTATCAAGGAAAAGAGAGGTGGGGTTTCAATGCAGAAGTGCCAGCCTTGACTTGGCTAGTCCTGTACTACGAATACCAGAATGAGGTAAGGAGCGTACTCGAGTCCATCTATCCAAGTCTCCAATCAATACACCACTATGGGTCCTTCCTCGACTTCCCACGAGAAAGAAAACCATAGCACTCACACTTATCTTGGAAAATTTTAGAGTAACCGTTCAAGTTGTCTATGATCAAGTAAAGGTCTCCAAGTAGTCCATAACCGCGGACACGGCTATTCGAATAGTTCATTAACTCTGCAGGGGTGTACTGCTACACACATGCACGCATTAGTAACCGCGTGGGAGTGGACCCTTCAAGCGAGTACCGGCAAGGATGTCGCCACGACACTTCAGTCACGACACCATCTCTAGTCCTAGGGAGTCGCCTATTTGAGTTGGGACCACAATCGGAATTCAGCCGATTTTTCTGATGCGGCCTCAAACGTTGTGTGACCTCCATCAAGCTCAACTCGATCATGATCACTTGATTCAACGAGCCCACAACCTACATCCACCACTTAGCTTGATGTACATGCTTGAGATCGTTTAAAGTTCATACTACTTGCGACTCCTGGACTTGGTCCGGGATGAGGTACTAGGGCGAGAGGGGTCAGTGAGCCCAATGTGTGGTCGTACTCTTAGTCTTGGATAACAACCCAAGAACTCGGGCTTAAGGCGGTGTTCAACGAGACAACCCACTGTGTACTCCTACAGAGTCTCTCATCGTTCACCTTGTTTAGATCAAATTCAGCAACACGTTACCACCATCATTAACATGATCACTACCATCCCGACTCACATCAAAGTAACTTCATTGTAAACTCTAAGGATGCAATAAGCTTTAATAGTTGCTTGGGCCACATGATCAACATTCAACTCCTAGATCTGCTAGGATTGTGGTTTGCTTACTACTGTGACCAAATGATGGGTCATGCAAAGGAATGGTTTCAATTAGTGCTAGAACGTATCATGGTGACATCCTAAAAATGCATAAGAGAGAATGAGAGGGAACTGGGATTTTATCGACATGATCAAAGTGGGGGTTCTTGCCGTGCTGACGGTTACGATGTAACAATCTTCTGATGTGAGGTTGAACTCATCTCCGAAATCAACTCCTACCGAGAAGAAGCAATCACCGAAACGCTGAAAGTAATGCACATTCAATATAATGAAATGAACAAACAAGATGGCATGATATGATGATGTTCCTGGTTGTGTTATGCTTCTTATGTTCATGTGAAATGCATTGCATAGCAAAGGTTTAAGTTGGAATGATCAAAATGGATTAAATGATTTATTTCCATTTAAGCCATATAGCAAAAGCTACTGGTTCCATTTTGTAATCAACTCAAACATGGTTGAAAGTTGCATATTTGGATAGAGAATTTTATTCTGATCAATTTTCATATAAAAATCATTTCAATCTGAGTTACGTTTTAAAAGATATTTAAATTCAAAGTTTTGAATATTTTCTGCCAATTTTCAAATAAATTAAATAGATTAATATTTATTGCGTCATTGTGACGTTATGGTGACGTGGGGGGTGTCCTGACCTGTGGGGCCCTATGGTCAGTGACTAGAGGGTTAATCCCCTCTGTTTAAATTAAACTGTGTTTAATTAGTGGGGTCTGGGCCCATCTGTCATAGGGTTAGGGTTGGTTAGTGGGGTGGTTAAGGGACCTCATGGACGCCGGCTTGACACCGGTGGCTCAGCCACGGCGGCGTCTCTCCGGAATCGGCCATAGGCCACGGGAGGGGCAGAGGAGGCCACCAGGGGGTGCCTCGTGCTCTCCCGCGTCCAATGGAGCTAACAGAGGGACTAAAGGAGGCCCGAGGCCACGGCGGAGTCCAAGCCCGCGGCAGCTGGAGCTCTACTCGACGGGAAATGAAGACGTGGGGTCGTGGAGGAGCGCGGGGAGCGGGAGAACGACCACGACGCTCACTGGAGTGCGTTGAGGAGCACAGCGGGGCCGGGGAGGGGCTGGCGGCGGAGGAATTCCTCGCCAGAGTTGCGGCGGCCGGCGGGAAATGAAGAAGGTGGCATCATTGTCGGGGCGTATTTGGCTTGATTGATGGCACGATTCTATGAAGTCGTCTATGGCGGAGCAACTGGACAGCTCAAGGCAGCGAGTGGGGCACGGTGGCCACGCTGGTCACGGTGGCGCGCTCCGGCTAGGGCTCGGGTGGTGCGCGAAGACGACGAGGGAGAGAGAGATGAGTACCAGAGAGAAGGGGCACGTGTTGCCTGCTGCGAGGAGGTGGCATGGGAGGCAAGCTGGTGGCCACACCGACGCTGGCATGGTCGCCACACAGCTCCCTACGTGCTGGCCTGGGGAAGAAGACAAGGAGGGGAGGAGGTGGGCTGGGCTAGACCAAAAGTCAGGTGGGCCAGAGGTAAGTGGGTAAGGTTCTTCTCTCTCTCTTTTTTTTCTCTTTTATTTCTTTTATTTTATTTGTTTTGTTTTGATTTTTAAACCAAAACATTTTATAAAATCCTGAAAACTTTTATGTGAGCTTACAAGACATATATAAATCCAATCACCAAGTTTCAAAATTATTGGAATTATAATTATTTAATTCCAATTGCAAATACAATATTTATTTAATTTCCAAGAGCATTTTGGACTTTTAGAAAAATCAATGAGCATGGAGTGGGACCCACTTCACATGAAATTTGATCATGCCCATTTATGTGACTTTTCAAAAAGTTCAAAGAATTTATGGGAAAATATTTTTCTCTGGCCTTTTATTAAATTATTTTGGGGCCTTTTGCTTTCCCATTTCTTTTACTTTTGCAAAAAAATTCATGATGCAAAAATGCTAGCTCAACTTAAGCACAAACCTAAATTAGGGTTCTGACATAAAGCGTCAGAGTAGATGGTACCTAAGTCGGAAAAGAAGGCACCAGATCAACAGGAGGAGAGGGAATCAGGAAAGTGGAGAAAAGAAAAATCCTCCATAGAGAACGGGGTCAAACGTGGATAAAAGGGACGAGACTCATCAAAATTCACATCCCGAGAAATATACATCTGACGGGCCACTGGATCCCAACAGCGATAGCCCTTATGCTCGTCACTGTACCCGAGAAAGACACACTCAATAGACTGAGTGGAGAGTTTGGTGCATTCGCGAGGATCAAGAAGGACAAAGAAAACACAACCAAACAATCCAAGCATAGAATAGTCAGGCGAGCGATCGAAAAGGCGCTCAAGAGGAATGGCACCCTGAAGAGCTGTAGAAGGCTGGATATTCATGAGATATGATGAAGTCGAGACAACTGTAAGGCCGGATATGCGGTACCGTTCCAGATCTAGATGTTTCCATCCAGATCCGGGGACGAAGCACATATCGGTCCCACCGCGACATATGACATAGCAATATGCTCCGGATTTCCAACATGATATCACAACATTACAGATACAAGGGTACAACATCTCATACAATCGGCATACAACTGCCTTAATACCATACAACAGCGGAAGATACATGTCTGAGTACAGACTACAATCAAATGCCTACTAGCAAAGATAAAAACATCGATCCCCATAACCACACGGGTCCAGGCCCTCCGCCGGCATCCGCCTAACTAGTCGCCGTCGAGTCTCCACGTGAAACGCTGATCACCATACCTGTTGTCGATCACGAACCCTGAAAAGAGTTTGGGCATAGTATCATGAGTATAGAGGTACTCAGCATCCAACTGTAGTGGTCATCTGACCCAGCAAGGACTTCATCACTCGTCATTCTAGGACAACTAGTAGTTTACGGTAAGGAAGGGGTAAGTGGTGAGGTTGCTGCCGCACTAGCATTATGAAGTGGCTAACGATCTAGAGAGTAAGATAAGAAGCCAAGCATTCAATGAGGAAATCGCCTCCAACAAGTCTGCTATCCACCTACTTATGCAAGCATAACACTTATCCTATCCTTGTCCTCCTCTTCGCATCCCGATGAAGAAGAAGAAGTCATGGCACACACACACGTTGATCAAGTTATATTAAGATTATCTCAGTTGTTGTTGTCTATGAACAAGGAGTAGGTCTCAAGTCGTCCATAACCGTGGACACGGCTTCTCGAAAAGATTTAACCCTGCAGGGGTGTACCAACTTCCCATTACAAGGCTCCGCACGCACGCCCATCTCTCTCAGTTGCTACCCATTATAGGCAACCATTTTATGATTTAGTTCCAAGAGATCCGAAACGACAGGTCCCTCTAGCTAACAACGAACAAATCCGGGTGGCCCCCGGTGAGTCGACATCCAGCTCAGGAGCCGGCCGCGCTCTCGATCTGGTCTCTACCGTCTGTCGCAGGTTTGGATAGCCGGTTAATAACACATGGGAAACCGGGTCCTCAGCCGGACAAAGTGGGCCAGCAAGGGAACTATGTCCTCACTGGTCCAGGTTGGTTGGAAAACAACTGGCGGCCGACCAGCGCACACACGGTTTCAAATGGTAAATCAGCTTGGGCCACCACTGGAAATGTTTGAAGCTAGGTAGGTAAGAAGAGGGGACCCCATAAAATCCCACACGCGGTTAGGCACGCTCAGTCTTAAAACCAATACCCAGAACTCGGATCCTAGGTGACTCGAATGGAACAAATCGTCGGGGTGGGATAGCCTAGACCTTCCATCCTTCGTCGAATATAGTCAACATTATAATAATCATATCATCAGCAACAATAGTAATAATGTGATAGCCCAAACCAAGGAGTACCAGGGTAACATCGTAGCATCCTAAGCTTGCATACTAAGCAGGGGCTGAGCAACGAGCAATCGTAACATGGCAGTACATGGTTTGATGGGAGGGGAAATGGCTGTATCGGTTTGAAAGAGGTTGTAAACATGTGATAGGATCAAACATCGAACCTAACCTAGACTAGCATGCAAACCGCTGGTTGAAATAGAATGGATCATAAGTAATGTATAGTCCTTGCCTATTGATAAGTCGGGTTCCGAAGGTGTAGTTGATCGCAAGCTCGCATTGTCTCCGAGAGGTACCCGCGGAAGCACACAAGACGGAAACACTGGAAAGCAATCAACGAGCAAGCACTCTATTACTACGAAGCAAACACGAGCAATCATAAAAAAAAGGCAACACGAGACATCGGACCTACCGTCGAGAGCGGTTACTAACAGGTTAAGTGGAGTACATGTCACACACGACGATACCACACATTTAGAATCGGTTCAAGTTGTTTAGCTACAGGTGATCAACAAAGGTTGTTAACATGGCATCTCACTCAAGCATGGCATAGCACACAAACATGGCAAGAGGTGAAGCATAAATAAACTACCTAAGCTAGTCAATTTAAGTGGGGTGAAATCCTAGACATGGAAAACTATTGCGGACCCCACGATAAAAATGGAATTCGGTACTGTTTTGTCCTAAACAATATTTTATTATTTTATTTAGGAATCAAGAACAGCATAAACACAATCTACATGCAATTCTAGTCAAGTTACATATAAAAAACATTTTAAATGGAGCAACAGTTAAAAAGTTATGCCAATTGCAGTTTACAGTGGCAAGCAGTTGTAATTAGCAGGTAAACAACATGTAACAAAGTCAAACATGGAAACAAGCAGCATTTTAATTATCTACACAAAAATCTAAGCAAGTTTCATGTTTTACGCATCGCGATCTGAGCTACGGTTAAAAAGATACGGGCAACGCAAAATAATAATACAATTTGCAATTTTATTAAACCAGAAAAAAACGTCTAACGGGTCGAAAGCTACTGGGCCCAACAGAAAATAGAAAAAATAAAGAAAAACAAACAAACAAAAAGGGCGCCTCACCTAATGGGCCTCGGCCCAGGAGACGTGGGCGCTGGACCTGGGCCTGGAGGCGCCGGCTGGGCCGCTGGGGCTCTGTCGGACCGCGCGCTGGAGGCAGCCCAGCACGGGCGCTGCTGGTGGAGCGGGCGGTTCGTCCTCGCATCCCTGACGCTGCAAGAAGCGACGGCGGCCATGGCGGTCTTCTTCGGTGAGGGCTGGGCGGCGCACGGCGACGTGGACGCCGAGGATGGGCGGAACGGGGCGCTGTCGTCGGGATCCGGCCGGATCCGATCAAGGCGACGTCCGGCGGCGAGGGCACAGGCGCGGCGCTATGCGGAGCTCCTCGGGCTGGGCGTCCAATGGCGGCCTGGGTGCCGCGATTTCCAGGGAAGAGAGCACAGAGGATGAGAGGAAGAGGGCGAAGGGGAGAAGGAGAGGAGGGAGGCGCGCAGAGGATGCGCGGGACCTGCAGGGGTTCGTCGGCGGCGGCTAGGCTCGCCGGACGGTGTGCAACTGCGTTGGGAGACGGCTAGGGCAGAGTACGAGGAGGGAGGAGCTCCACTGCGGGGGAGCACGGGGGCTTCGGGCTGACGTGGCGAGATCTGGGCCACCGGTTGCCCAGATCTGAGGGCTGAGATCTGCTGGAGCTAGGGTTGGCGAAAATGGGGTGTTTTTGGGGCAAAGTGTGAGGGGGTGGCTGCAATTTTGGCTTAGGGAAACCCTAAGTGGGGGTGGGAGAGTGGTGGTTTTTATATAGCCCAGGTGGCTGGCAGTTTACAAAAACATCCCCGGTTTTACTCTCGCGCGCGCGGTGCTCACGTTTCTGACCGCCGGGGGTCCGCAGTACCTCCGATTCGGGTAAAACTTCGAACTGCGCGATCAACGCGTCGAGCTGGAGGCGTTCACCTCGCGTTGGAACCGTTCCGAGAACAATTTCCGGTGCGCTATAAAAATATCCCGTTTAATTATTAAACGGGGTTTTCGTTCCGTTGGCGACGGTTGGTCTCGTGCGGTTTTCGCGACGGTGATCGGGTGAAACCCGGTGTCGCAAAGGTCGAGTGTCAGGGTGGCAAGGGTCGGTCTCCGTCCGATACGAGATAAGAGGGGGAAAAATTATCGCCGATGAATAAATCGGGGATGCAAACACCGCAAACAAATCAGACAATCAAACAATTCACACCGAAAACAAAATTTATAACTTTTGTGAAATATGGGCTGTTACAACAACCTCAGCCCAAAAGTGAGGGGAAGAGAAGAGCCGATCATAATCGCATGAGTAGTCTCAAGAAGATGAAGATTCTTACATTCAGCCACGCCATTCTGACCTTGAGCACCATGACAAGAGAACTGGGCAAGAGTACCCAGCTCAGCAAGAACACCGCGCAAAATCTTGGAGAAATACTCACCAGCAGAATCGGCGAAAAACACACGAATTGGCATAGAGGACTATGTAAGAACCATGGCTGCAAATCCCTGATATATGGAGAGAACCTCACTATGATTGGTCATAAAATACAACCAAGTATATCGGGAAAAATCATCTATAAAAATGATATAGTAAAAGGAGCGGGACCCCAAACATCCGACGCTAAGAGATAAATGAAACAATCGGAATGTCGTCTAGAAGGGGGGGGATAGTCGACTAACAATTTTTAAGCTTTTATTAACAAATTAAGGCTTAACAAGAAAGATAGGTTGTGTATATGTGCCAACTAATACAACGCTAGATGAGCAAGCAAGATAAAAGCAACGAAATAAGCTTGCACAAAGTAAAGGTAAAGAGAACACGGGAGACAAGGATATGTTGCTGAAGTTCCTTCTCTTTCGAGAAGTACGTCTCCGTTTGGAGAGGGTGTGGAGCACAATGCTCACACGAAGACAATGAGGGCCACCATATTTCTCCTCACGCTCTGACCAATGCAAGATGCCGTGATCCACTATGCGGTGGCCATGAAGGCGGCGACCGAACCTTTACAAGCAAGGTTGGGGCAATCTCCACAACTTAATCGGAGGCTCCCAACTCAACCACGAAGCTTCACCACAATGGAATATGGATTCGAGGCGTCCTCTTCCGTCTAGGGAACCAACGCGCCCAAGAGTAACAGGATCCACAAGGGATTAATGGGGGAATCAAATATCCTTTGGTGGAAGTGTAGATCGGGGCCTGCTCTTCCAAACCCTAGAGAATCAACAAGTTTTGATGGCTAGGGAGAGAGATCTGAAAGTATAAATCTTGGGAGTCAATGGAGGAGAGTGAAATAAGTGAGGTAAGTGAACTTGAGGAAGAAGACCCGCTTTTATAGGTGGGCACAAAACCAGCCGTTGGCAGCCAACCAGCCACGGTAGTACCGCTCTGCGAGAGGTACTAACATGGTGCGGTACTTCTGTCGTGGGAAAGTCACGGCAGATGTCCGTAGAGTCGGACTTATCATGGGACCTTTGCTGCGAGGCGAATTCGAGAAGAGAGTCGACATAGACACGGGACTCAGCGGTTTACCCAGGTTCGGCCCCGTCGATGCGGTAAAGACCTACTCCTGCTTCTTGACTATTGTGGGATCGACTCCTCAATAGGAAGAGCCGATCGTATCGATTATAGTGATGATGTTTCGCAACCTTAGTCTCGTGGAGATCTAGGTTACAGCGCGAGTTGTCTAATCCTCGCTTGAGGTAAGTTCTGGCTCTGGCTCCCGTGGTCCTCGGCATATAAAGATGCCGGGTCCTGGGATTCCGAGAGTCCGACTCCTACATGATCTGGAGTTCTATTCTACTTTACAAGTTTGCTACGTGTTATCCAAGGTAAGTCGAATTCCTTCTAGGGATTCAATCTTCGCGCTTGGCATGTCACCTCCTGGCTGGGTCTTCCTTGTGGGCCTTCATATGTAAGTCGGCCCAGAAGTTTCTAATGCCGGTTCTAGGGCCTGATCCATCCCCTCGACATTAGCCCCCAGGATTGTTGTGATGCTTTAGTGATGCAGAGCATCCTACCGACATCACCATGGATACATCTCCTACACGTGGACCCATGACGAGAGCACAAGCACGCGCCATTGAAGATAAGGTGAACTCGCTCCTTTCCGAACTATGCCTAAACATATGTGAAACTTGGTGCTACCTCACGCGCACACCCTATGCATCATCAGGTACAAAGGTGACATCCAATAAGAAGCCATGGAACAAGGGAAAGCCATGCTCGAAGAGGAAACACAGGAGGACGAAGAGGAGGACACCTTGAGGCCACTGACCACCTCGGGTGCCCGGTCTCAACGACCCCGGGTGCCTGGTCTGCCCTGGTACAAGGCCATGGGCTCTCTGACCATCCCTGGTACCCGGTCTCCCCGACCCCCGGGCGCCCGGTTCCCCTAGGAGCAAGGCGGCGAGCCCTGTGACCACTCCGGATGCCCAGTCTCCTCCGGCTGGAGTCCGAGACCTCCTGACCATCCCGGGTGCCCGGTCCATGGTGCTCCGGGTTGCCGGAGTAAGTACCCCGGGTGCCCGGTCCCCGACGGCCAGATATGGTCAAGAGACCCTTGTATCCCCCTCCTTCCCACCCTAGAATATAAGTATCTCTCTCCTACCTCAATTTTAGGGTTAGCTAAGAACAAACTAAATCTTGAGAGAGCTTAGCTCCAATTCCCCTGGCGAATTTGATCTCCTTGAGATCCTCTCTCAACCTACCCTCCTCTCCTCGCTCATAGAAGGAGAGGAACCCAATCCTATTCATAGAAGGAGAGGGAGACTACCAAGCTTACCTCTTGTGGTGGATGGATCTTGTGATGTGTGGCATTTTTAGTGGAATTGAATGTTTGTGTGTTTGGATCTAGTTCCCCTTTGTCTCTTGTGTTAATTGTGTTTGTGATCCCCCTTTGTTCTTGTTGTTGTTGTGGATCTCCACCTCCAAATTGTGAAGATTGGGCGAAACCCTAGGCTTGCCCTATATCATTTGGTATCATGAGCAAGGTTGACACAATTTGGAGTCCCCCGCCTCACTTTTCTAGCCAATTTTTGTTTGTTCTTGTCCTATTTAGAAAATTCCCACCAAAAATATCCATACCCAAGATCTTGCAACTTGTTGGTTCTTGTGCAATTTTGCTGGTTTTGATCCATGGATGTGGTGTTTTACTAGTGGATCTACCCCCTTTTCTATTGCTTTAGCCTCCCCACCGACGATTTTCCAGAAATTTTTTCTTCCTTTTCCCCAATTTGTGCTTGCAATCCCCAAATCCCTAGTCAACTCCCGTGCCTCGGCCTACCCCGGGCACCCGGAGTACAGAGACCGGGCACCCGACCTATCCAGACCCCGGGCACCCGGTCTACACAGAGAGCTCCACAACTGCTCTTTGACTCGGGCTGCCTCGCACAAGACATCCAGGAGCATCAAGGACCCCAAATCCAACAACATCGAAGACCCACTCGACCCCTACACTGGAAGCAAGGCCGGTACCACCATTCTTGACAAAGGTAAGGTGACGTGAGGTATACATTCCGTCATAACCTCCCTCTCCTTGCCTTTTACCTTTGAGAACCCATCTTCCTTTTGCGATCACCTTCGTTGTCCTATTGAGACTAGATCTCCGAGTATTGCCGGCTCTCACATTTGGTGCACCTTAGTAGTCATACAATTGATACTCCATGCATCATTCATTTAGTCCCATCACAACTCACAGTGCTCCATGTTCCGTGGTCAAAAGTGAGTTCCATTCAAAAAAAGAGAGAAAGAGAAAAAGATATCAAAAGCTTCTAAGCAAACGAGTGCGCAAATAGTGAAGCATCCACCAAAAGAACGTTTAGAGTTCATCTCTTCATATAGGTTGGTGCACTTGTGCGAATCAAGCCGCTGAGCAATCGAGATAGTGACTCTCTTTGTACTTGTGCAACGCGAGCATTAGTCTTCGTTAGGCCCAATTTTCTTGCTCATTTTCTTGCTTGCATAAGTCCCAATATCTTTGCATGTGCGTTTCCTTTTGCTATTTCTTCTCTTTTGATCTACTTGTATCACATTGCTTCATTTGTACCTCTACCAATTTTTTAACACCTTGTTCCACTTGTTGCATTTCTTCGGCCACTAATCCCTACCAAGCTCCACGATAAACCATTTGTAGGTGTGCGTGTGGGAACGATACTCAAACAAGGATATTATTTTCATTTCAAGAAGCTATACATCACTTGAATCATTACATCTTCAAGAAGGTATCCTTGTTATTGTTCTCCCCCTTTTACTCTCACATCTACCCGCTTGTTGTCATGGCTAGGCAAGACTCCCCTATCTCACCGGTGAATGGTACACTTCGTGATCCAAGCCATATGGTTACTCAAGAAGCTTACCTACAATTCCAACATGAGATGCGCGACGCGCACGAGAAGTTGAGAAACCGCATTGCCACGATTGCGGTAGACCTCCATCAAGGCCAAGATCTTATGTCACAAAAAATGGAAGAGCTATCCGAGCACAATGAAGCAAAAATGGAGGAATTCTGTCGGGACCCGGGGTTAGCGTATGCAAGTACAGCTAAGACATAGTCATATGGAGAGCCGAGAACCGCACCCACTTGTCTAAGCAGACAAGGCCAAGCACTGAACATTCTCGGAAAGCATCGTACGTGAGGGGCATCCCATCCAGGCCGGATGATCAACTGAAATGGGTCCTCATCGTACGCACACAAGTCCAATGATATGGGTGGTGAACTCCCATATTCAAAGACAAGTCGCCTCAACCATACTATCAACTATCTCGAAACTCTTACATAGACTTACTCCAGCCCGATCACTTAGTCGGGGTCTAGGGCGGGCTCGATCATACCACAAAGTGTGCACGAGACAGAGTCTCGGACAATCGCATCGCGATGCCCCAAGCTGCGCACATCTAAGGGCCACTTGGTGTATGAAAGACCGCCAGCCAGAACACAACTAAGGTCTCGAAAACCCATACAAAGACATGCATGTTATCAACATACACGCAGCACACATGCCTTGTATGAACAGAAGGTACCATTGCAATTCTCTACAAAGTGTACATTTTATTTATAATTCTTATAGAGTACACACAGAGATCACATACATGTGATCCAACATTACATCATGAAGCGGAAGCAAATTATGTCTGGGTACAGACAAGTTTAACAAATTGGCTTAAGAAGCCTTATTCAAACATAAAGTCCTCCACGAGGGAACCAGTCTGCTGACTGGGACTAGACTAGCTTAACTTCAGTTGTCCAGCTCGATGAAGAAGCCACCTTCGGGGTCAGTGGCGTCATCTAAAACATAGATTAAGCAAACGTGAGTACAAAGGCGTACTCAGCAAGACTTACATAGGAACTATACTACTCATGCACATGTATCAAGGTAAAGGAAGGTGGGGTTCACTTGCAGAAATGCCAGCTTTGACTTGGCTAGTCCTGAACTACGAGTACCAGACTTTGGGGTAAGAAGCGTACACGAGTCCACTACTTTCACCAAACAAATACACCACTATGGTGCCTTCCTCGACTTCCCCATGAGAAAGCACGCCATAGCACTCACACTTAGCTTGGTGTGTTTTAGAAGTATCCGGTTCAAGTTATCTAATAATCAAGCTAAGCTTTCCAAGTAGTCCATAACCGCGGACGCGGCTATTCGAATAGTTTTGTTAACCTTGCAAGGGTGTACCGCTACACACACATGATCATCATTTACCGCCTTTGATCTCGACACCATTCAAGGGGTGCCAGCGAGGATGCTCACCACAACTGTTACCTCATAGCCTATCTAGTCCAAGAAAGCCGCCTACTTGGGTTGGCTACCACTATCGTGAACCCGGCCGGTTTACCGAAGTGGACCCAAGCGATGTGTGCGTGGTGCATAAGCCGGTCTCGGATGAGCCGTTCTCTCACTTAGCATCCAGGCCACAAGCCTACCAGAACTCCGAACTACTGCGACATCTGGACATCGAAAGGGATGAGTTAATAAGTCGAGAGGGGTCAGTGAGCCCAAATGTGTGGTTGTACTCTTCATCTTGGATCACCACACAAGAACTCGGACTTAGGGCGGTGTTCAACGAGACAACCCACCGTGTACTCCTACACAGCCTCTCATCGTTCACCTTGTATTAGGGTCGATTCACCAACACTTTTCTACCATCATCAACATGATCACTACCATCCCGACTCACATCACAGTAACAACAGGGTATCATACTAAGCATGCAATAAGCGGTAACATTTGCAGGGTCCACAATATATCATTCAACTCGTACATTTGCTAGGATTGTGGTTTGCTTACTACTGTGACAAAAGATAGGTCATGCAAAGGGATGGGTTCATCTAAGCGGTAGAATCGTAACATGGTGATCATCCTATACAATGCATAAGCGAGACATGAGAGGGAAGTGGGATTTTATCGACATGATCAATGGGGTTTTGCTTGCCTTGCTGACGAGGTTCGGTTTCTGGATCTTCAACGAAGGGGGTGACCTCTTGCTCCGGTTCAACCTCTACTCGACAAGCAAAGTACAAAGTAGCAATCAATATGAATGCAATGCTCAAGCATATGATATAGTGTTAAATCTTGGAGTATAAGTTTTGATGTGTGAGGCAATTCCATTTAAGTGGAATATATTGCATTTTTAAATGCAAATTCAAATTCCACATTTGAATTCAACCTTAACCAAGTTATATATGATATAGTTTGATCAATTTGAATTAACTTCAAATGTGTATGATATGCCTCTGAGGTGTGGTTGATTTGCATCATAAATCCATGGTCCAAGTGGCAAAATCATTTGGTTTGAATTTGAAATAAATTCAAATAAAGAAAATGATATATGCTACTGGTCCCATTTTAAATTGAACTCAAACAGAGTTGAAAGTTGCATATTTGGAAAGATAATTTTCTCCTGATCATTTTTCATATATTATTTGTCCAATTTGGAGTTAATATGAATTTTCTATGAATTTCCAAAGTTTGGGGTATTTTCTGGAATTTCTGGATTTATTAAACTATTTTTATTTTCTGGAAATTCATTTACTGCGTCACTGTGATGTCATGCTGGCGTCAGGGGGGTTTGACCCTAGTCAAACTGACAAGGGGTCCCACTGGTCAGCCTCTATAGGGTTAAACCCGTGTTGATTAAGTCAACAGAGTGATTAGGGGGGCCCTGGGCCCACCTGTAAGTCTCACTAGGGGGTCATTAGGGGTTAACTTAACCCTGGCCACGTCGGACCTGCCGGCGGCTAAACGCCGGCGGCCTGGTCACGGCGGCGCTGCACGGGGAGGTCGATTCCAGCCACGGGAGAGCACGGGGAGGACTGCATCTTGCTCCTGGAGGTCTTCCGCGTCTTCTGATGGCATCGGGGGCTCGCGGGGTGCTCGGAATCGACGACGGCGACGACTCCGGTGGCAGCAGTACGGCGACGAGGTCGTAGTTGACACAACCGTGCATGGATTAGGTCGAACTTGAGTGCGTTCGAACGCTGGCATGACCAGGAGTTAAACGCGCGCGCTGGACGCGATGAAGGGGCACAGGGGCGACCTCATCGTCGTCCATGGCGGCGACAGAGCTCGGCTCCCATGGTGGCGTAGGATACAGAGCGAGAGGGGACTGGCTAGGTGAGGGGAAACGCTCACCCAAACGTAGGGAAGGCAGCGGCGCAGTCGATGGAGGCGGGGAAGGCTTGACGACGGCGAATCGAAGACGGCGAGGTTGCGGGTCCGGCGAAATCGTGATGAAGCTTGCGTCGTCCACGATTTCAATCAGGCGCCCATCTTCTCCAGCTTGGGGTAGTCGTTGACGAGGAGGAGGATGGACAGCACGGCGTAGCTCGGGGACGTCGTTGGCCACGAGTTATTACTACGGCGAGCGGCGGCGCTCTCGGGTGGTGAAGGAAACGAGCACGGGAGGAGGAGGAGGAATCTCTGGAGGGGGGGAATGGGCTCACGGCATCTCCAGCGTCTCCGTGGCGTCGCTGGAAGGCGCGGGAGGGGCAGGTGTCGTCGGGAGAGGCGTCGACGTGCCCAGCTAGCTCGGTGGCATTCCACCGAGCAGCTTGGAGGCGCGGGAGGTGGAAGAAGACCCCCGTGCCCCTTTGGGCCGGCTGGGCTGGGTGGGCCGGCTTCGCCCAGGCGAGAGGTAAGTCTTTTTCCTTTCTGTTTAATCTTTCCTTTCTGTTTTTCTGTAATTTGTTCTGTTTAGCTAAAATAAATAGCTAAACATTTTATTAAATGCTGAAAACTTTTATATGGCCTCATAATAATATAGACTAGCCACTCATAAACTTTCAACATTTTTAAAATTCAAATGATTTGAATTTTAAATCAAAAAGGGTTATTTCTTTAATTCCAAGGTACTGTTTGAATATTTGAAAAATCTATGAGCATGGGGTGGGTCCCACATCACTTGATATGTGATCACACTCATTTATAAGACTTTTCAAAACTCTAACATGAATTTTTGGAAAAGATTTTTATCTGGCCTTTTGAATTAATTCATCTGGGGGGTGTTCCTTCTCCCAATTGGATTTTGAATTTGATTTCCAAGATTTATTTTTGAAATTTTGACATGATGCAAAGGTACTAGCTAACCCTTGCACATACCTAACAGAGGGTTCTGACAACTCGCCCCCACTCAAAAGAATCTCGTCCCGAGATTCAGAAGACTGCGGGAGGAAGGAGGGGTACTCGGCAATGAGACGGTCTTCTCTTTCCCACGTGGCTTCTCTTTCAGAGTGGTGTGACCAATGCACTTTCAGAAACCTAATCTTCTGACGACGACTGACACGCTCTGCTGAATCAAGGATACGAACAGGGTATTCCCGATAAGAAAGGTCATCTTGGAGATCAAGCGTTTCATGGTCGACTTCGCGGATGGGGTCCTTGAAGCAACGCCTGAGTTGGGATACATGGAATACATCGTGTACTCGGGAGAGGTGCGGAGGTAGTTCAAGTTGGTAGGCAACTTCTCCACGTTTAGCAATAATGCGGAAAGGTCCGATGTAACGTGGGGCCAACTTGCCTTTGATACCGAAACGTTGGGTTCCCTTCAGAGGAGTAACCCGAAGGTAAGCCTTCTCATCCAGATTGTAGCTCTCTTGCCTATGATGGCGATCATAGTAGCTTTTCTGACGAGACTGGGCTGCTTTCAATTGATCACGAACAATGCGAACTTTCTCTTCTGCCTCCTTGATCATATCCGGTCCAAAGAATTGTCTTTCACCGGTTTCAGACCAGTTTAAAGGTGTTCGACATCGTCGTCCATAAAGGAGTTCAAAAGGAGCCATGTTCAGACTAGATTGAAAACTATTGTTATAAGAAAATTCGGCAAATGGAAGAGAATTCTCCCAATTCTTTCCGAAGGAGATAACACAAGCTCTGAGCATGTCTTCAAGAATTTGGTTAACCCTTTCGACTTGACCGCTAGACTGAGGATGGAAAGCCGTACTAAAGGAGAGATGAGTTCCCAAAGCACGTTGGAAGCTTCCCCAAAATCTAGAGGTGAAAAGGCTACCGCGATCAGAATTGATTTCCAAAGGAACACCGTGAAGGGATACAATTCTAGAGATGTACAAGTCCGCTAACTGACTAGCAGTTATAGACTCGCGAACCGGAAGGAAGTGAGCAACTTTGGAAAGCCTATCTATGACAACGAAGATGGCATTGTTTCCTTTCTGGGTTCTTGGAAAGCCGGTGATGAAGTCCATACCGACTTTGTCCCATTTCCACTCGGGAATAGACAAATGTTGAAGTGTACCAGCAGGTCTTTGATGTTCTGCCTTAATGCGACGACAAACATCACATTCGGCAACAAATTGAGCAATGTCTCTCTTCATCCTAGTCCACCAAAATCTCTGGCGTAGATCTCGGTACATTTTCGTGCTACCAGGATGAATTGAGAGGGGTGTGTCATGGGCTTCCTTGAGGATAAGTTGCCTTAGTTCCTTATTCTTAGGTACTACCAAACGATTTCCAAAGAAAACCGTTCCTTTGTTATCTGTGGAGAAACATTTAGCAACTCCGCTAGCAATGTTCTCTTTGATCCGGCGAACACCTCGTGCACGCCTTTGGGCAACTAAGATTTGATCCTCAAGAGTTGGTTTCGCCACCAAGGTTGAAAGATAGCCATGAGGAACAATTTCAAGGTTGAGCTTGCGAAAGTCCTCATGAAGAAGGGGTTGATACTGCTATAACATGAGGTTGTTACAGTACGACTTACGACTTAGTGCATCAGCCATGACATTGGCTTTGCCTGGGGTGTAAGAAATTGCTACGTCGTAATCTTTTATCAACTCAATCCAGCGTCTTTGCCTGAGATTAAGATCTGGCTGGGTGAAAATATATTTGAGGCTTTGGTGGTCGGAATAAATCTCACAACGATTACCAAGGAGGTAATGTCGCCAAGTTGTTAGAGCATGAACTACGGCAGCGAGTTCAAGGTCATGGGTAGGATAGTTCTCTTCATGTGGCCGCAACTGGCGTGAAGCATAAGCTACCACATGTCGATCTTGCAGAAGTATGCATCCTAACCCTTGCCGTGATGCATCACAATAGATCTCGAAATCTCTTTTGGTGTCTGGAGGTGCAAGCACGGGTGCAGAAGTTAATCTTCTTTTTAGCTCTTGAAAGCTTTCCTCGCACTTGGGAGTCCATAAGAATTTCTTATCTTTCTTGAGGAGTTCAGTTAGAGGCTTTGCAACTTTAGAAAAGTTCTCGACGAAGCGACGACAATAGCTGGCTAGGCCAAGAAAACTCCTAACTTGCTTAACCGATTCAGGTGGAGTCCAGTCAAGGACGGCCTGAACTCTCTCGGGATTCACAGCAATGCCTTTTGCAGAAATCACGTGGCCTAAGTAGGTCACTTCTGGTAGCCAGAATTCACACTTGGAGAATTTAGCGTACAGGCGATGCTCTCTAAGCTTCATCAATACCAGCCTTAAGTGTTCGGCATGATCTCCTTCGTTCTTCGAGTAGATGAGAATATCATCAAGATAAACTACAACAAATTTATCTAGGTACTCCATGAAGATCGAATTCATCAAGCGTGAGAATGTGGCGGGGGCATTGGTCAAACCAAAGGACATGACGGTGTACTCGTAAAGACCATAACGAGTAGTAAAACCCGTTTTGGGAATGTCCTCGTTTTGGATTCTGATCTGATGATAACCTAATCTCAAATCCATCTTAGAGAATACAGCGGATCCTGCAAGTTCATCATAAAGATCATTGATCCTGGGCAGTGGGTATTTGTTCTTTATCGTCGCCAAATTTAGCGGGCGATAATCTACGCACATCCTTTCTGTTCCATCTTTCTTCTTTACGAACAGAACGGGGCAACCCCATGGCGATGAGCTAGGGCGGATGAAGCCTTTTGCCAACGAAGCATCCAGTTGGGTTTTTAGCTCAGCTAACTCATGTGGGGCCATTTTATATGGGCGTTTGGAAATTGGTGCGGTTCCTGGAACAAGATCCACTATAAACTCTACACATCTGTCGGGTGGCATGCCCGGCAGCTCTTCAGGAAAGACATCCGGGAAGTCACGAACCACCGGAATATCTTCAAGTTCGGGAAGGGGAAGTACATTCAAGGAATGCACTTGGGTTCTTGTTCTGGGTGAGGTATAGTTAACGGTTGTGCCTGAAGGGTGGGTGAGTTTCACGGATTTGCCTTTGCAATCCAGATAGGCATTCTGTCTTGATAGCCAATCCATGCCAAGGATGACATCAATGTCTAAAGACTTGAGGGCTATGAGTGAAGCAAGGAATACTAAACCCTCAATTGCAATTTGATTGCCATGGCTTACTCTATTAGTTTGCCATCTTGACCCTGGAGTTTGAATAACCATTGGGGTGGACAATTCAACAAAGGGTAACTCATGACGAAGTGCATAACTTTCCGACATGAATGAATGAGATGCTCCTGGGTCGAAAAGAACGGAAGTAGGAACAAAATTGACTGGGAGCGTACCAAGAATGACGTCAGTGGTGTCGTCAGTCTCTTCGGCGGCAATCTGGTTCAGACGTCCACGAGTGGCGGAAGGAGCGGGTTTCGCGGTGAAGAACTTCTGGGGTGGCTTTCCACGACTATTGTTGTTGTTGTTGCTGCCTCCGGCACGTGGTGGAGCATTCTGGTGTTGGAGCTGGTTCTGGGGGCACTCGCGAGAGTAGTGGCCTGCCTGACCACACTTGTAGAAAGCTCCGAAAACAGTGCGTGGAGCTGGGTTGTTTGGTGGGGCTGGGTGGAACTGGGTGGGTGGACGAGGCGCTGTATAGGATGGCCTCGGTGGGTTGTTCTGGCGGAACATGCTATTCGGGATCCAGATCTTGCGTTTCTGGGAACCAGAGCTGGATGAACCTTCCTCTCTAGGGTGTTTGCGAAAGTCATTGGGGGTGTTCATGTCCTCTGCCTTGATGGCCTTGTTAACAAGGACCTGGAAGGTGGCAAAGTCATGAAGGTTGAGCTCGCGACGGAGTCCACTGTTGAGGCCACGACGGAACCTCTCTTGTTTCTTGGAGTCGGTGGAGACTTCTTCAGTTGCATAACGAGCAAGTCGGTTGAACTCACGACTGAACTCGTCAACGGTCCTCCTACCTTGGGTGAGGTTACAGAACTCCTCATGCTTGCGGTCCATGAGACCTTTGGGAATGTGGTGCTCGCGGAAAGAGGTACAGAACTCCTCCCAAGATGCAGGTGGTCCAACGGGGCGCATATTCAGAAAATTCTCCCACCAAGAGCTTGCTGCACCTTCGAGGTGATAGGTGGCATAGCTGACCTTGTCGCCATCTGCAACACGGCCGGCTTGGAGCTTCCTCTCGATGCTGCGAAGCCAGTCATCGGCATCAAGGGGCTCGATGGAGTAACTGAATACCGGGGGATGAAGCCGGATGAAGTCGTTCAGAGACACCAGCTCATTGCGCTGTTGAGTGGTGTTGCGTGCAATGACTTCCAGCAGGTGGTGAGAGTCACGGCGGTTCCTCTCGACCTCCATCAGAACTTGGGCCATCGTGGGTGGGGGTGGAAGGTTGTCTTCCTCCTGGTTGTTCCCACGACCTTGGTTACGACCAACCTGGCCACGGGTTCCTTGAGACATCCTGAAGGTGAAAAATCAAAGTCAAACAGAGTTGATTTGAAGAGTCTAATCAAGGTATTGAAGTACTGGAAGGATTACAGAGCAGAGGAAGTAATCATCTTGACAACATGGTGATAAAAGCATACAAGCCATATATTCACAAGTCGTCATACAACCCATACATCGTTTTAGTACAAGCACTAAGCTAATACAAACGTGATGAAGATGATACATCCTTCAGAGGCACTCTGACTTCCTATACATTATTTATCTAAGCCTCTGGAACTTAGACACCTTGCTTACAATAAACTAGGATACTACTACATCCTCACTAAGTAAGACCACAGGCGGTCTCACTCATCTCCATCTCCATAGTAGTCCTCGTAAAAGTTACCCGCGTATCCCGGTAGCTGGAGGTGACCATCGGAAAACACGGAGGCTTGTGGACCCTGATATCCATTTGGGCAAGGATGGGGCCCAGGTCCAGTGTAGGGTGGAAGCAAAGGACCACGGGGTGGAAAAATTCCTCCAATCTCGGGCCAAGCAACTCGAGAAGGCATCTGGGTCCTTACTGGATAGATCGCATCGTACTCCACTGATCCCACGCTCACAAAGGGTGCCAAGAGCGTCAGTGCTCGGTACAGACGAACATGAGTAGCGTGGAGCTCAAAACGGAGAGCACGTGCATCACGGTCTCTGTCACTAGCAAACCTAGCAGTCACCTGGAGTGCTGGATCCTCTGCAGAGTGATCTGAGTAGAGTCCGGTGTAATATCCCTCTTCTCCTGGAAGTGCAGCAGGGATATAGCGGAAAGAAGTCTCTCTCAGCATGGTGTGCTCCTCTCTCAGCAGTGTGATACATGAATATGCAGCATCCTGCACAGCCATGTTCTCAGTAACGCCGATGCCATGTCCAAAGTGGATAGGCTGGGTGACTCCAACGTGGTGCGGGTAGATCCGGACAATGCAGTGGATATGCGTCTGGTTGAAGTCGTGGAACTGCTCCTCGATGGTGTACTCAGGGTACCATCGATATCCCACGTAGGACATCATCTCGATCAACGTGGCGGGATGGCCACGCACACCGAGGCACCTGGTCAAACGAACAATCTGCCGAGGGGGAAGATTTTCCATCTGAAACAGAAAGCAAGAGTTTGCAAATGCATCAGATTATGAGATAAACCTGGAATGTCTCGGACAGCATAACGGCTGTAATTGTAAGAAATGACAATTTCTTTCAATATGCAAACAGCACTTACATAATACAATGTAAGAAATCAGCATTATAACAATGCTAGGAAAACCTGACACAACTTTCCTATGGCTATAAGGAAGCAATCAACGAGATGTGCTAAACAGACAGAGGAGAGCCTAGTCCTATCTTCCCGTAGAGCAAGATGAGGGTGACTCAGAACTCAGAACGAAGGGGTAAGGAGAAAAATGAAGCCTTACGTTGTTCCCTTATATACCCAGAGTAACTATATAACTATAGCAAGCTAGACTCGACTTCGGCCAAGGCTACTAGTCCTACAGTCAGTCCTGCTCTGATACCAAGTCTGTCGGGACCCGGGGTTAGCATATGCAAGTATAGCTAAGACATAGTCATATGGAGAGCCGAGAACCGCACCCACTTGTCTAAGCAGACAAGGCCAAGCACTGAACATTCTCGGAAAGCATCGTACGTGAGGGGCATCCCATCCAGGCCGGATGATCAACTGAAATGGGTCCTCATCGTACGCACACAAGTCCAATGATATGGGTGGTGAACTCCCATATTCAAAGACAAGTCGCCTCAACCATACTATCAACTATCTCGAAACTCTTACATAGACTTACTCCAGCCCGATCACTTAGTCGGGGTCTAGGGCGGGCTCGATCATACCACAAAGTGTGCACGAGACAGAGTCTCGGACAATCGCATCGTGATGCCCCAAGCTGCGCACATCTAAGGGCCACTTGGTGTATGAAAGACCGCCAGCCAGAACACAACTAAGGTCTCGAAAACCCATACAAAGACATGCATGTTATCAACATACACGCAGCACACATGCCTTGTATGAACAGCAGGTACCATTGCAATTCTCTACAAAGTGTACATTTTATTTATAATTCTTATAGAGTACACACAGAGATCATATACATGTGATCCAACATTACATCATGAAGCGGAAGCAAATTATGTCTGGGTACAAACAAGTTTAACAAATTGGCTTAAGAAGCCTTATTCAAACATAAAGCCCTCCACGAGGGAACCAGTCTGCTGACTGGGACTAGACTAGCTTAACTTCAGTTGTCCAGCTCGATGAAGAAGCCACCTTCAGGGTCAGTGGCGTCATCTAAAACATAGATTAAGCAAACGTGAGTACAAAGGCGTACTCAGCAAGACTTACATAGGAACTATACTACTCATGCACATGTATCAAGGTAAAGGAAGGTGGGGTTCACTTGCAGAAATGCCAGCTTTGACTTGGCTAGTCCTGAACTACGAGTACCAGACTTTGGGGTAAGAAGCGTACACGAGTCCACTACTTTCACCAAACAAATACACCACTATGGTGCCTTCCTCGACTTCCCCACGAGAAAGCACGCCATAGCACTCACACTTAGCTTGGTGTGTTTTAGAAGTATCCGGTTCAAGTTATCTAATAATCAAGCTAAGCTTTCCAAGTAGTCCATAACCGCGGACGCGGCTATTCGAATAGTTTTGTTAACCTTGCAAGGGTGTACCGCTACACACACATGATCATCATTTACCGCCTTTGATCTCGACACCATTCAAGGGGTGCCAGCGAGGATGCTCACCACAACTGTTACCTCATAGCCTATCTAGTCCAAGAAAGCCGCCTACTTGGGTTGGCTACCACTATCGTGAACCCGGCCGGTTTACCGAAGTGGACCCAAGCGATGTGTGCGTGGTGCATAAGCCGGTCTCGGATGAGCCGTTCTCTCACTTAGCATCCAGGCCACAAGCCTACCAGAACTCCGAACTACTGCGACATCTGGACATCGAAAGGGATGAGTTAATAAGTCGAGAGGGGTCAGTGAGCCCAAATGTGTGGTTGTACTCTTCATCTTGGATCACCACACAAGAACTCGGACTTAGGGCGGTGTTCAACGAGACAACCCACCGTGTACTCCTACACAGCCTCTCATCGTTCACCTTGTATTAGGGTCGATTCACCAACACTTTTCTACCATCATCAACATGATCACTACCATCCCGACTCACATCACAGTAACAACAGGGTATCATACTAAGCATGCAATAAGCGGTAACATTTGCAGGGGCCACAATATATCATTCAACTCGTACATTTGCTAGGATTGTGGTTTGCTTACTACTGTGACAAAAGATAGGTCATGCAAAGGGATGGGTTCATCTAAGCGGTAGAATCGTAACATGGTGATCATCCTATACAATGCATAAGCGAGACATGAGAGGGAAGTGGGATTTTATCGACATGATCAATGGGGTTTTGCTTGCCTTGCTGACGAGGTTCGGTTTCTGGATCTTCAGCGAGGGGGGTGACCTCTTGCTCCGGTTCAACCTCTACTCGACAAGCAAAGTACAAAGTAGCAATCAATATGAATGCAATGCTCAAGCATATGATATAGTGTTAAATCTTGGAGTATAAGTTTTGATGTGTGAGGCAATTCCATTTAAGTGGAATATATTGCATTTTTAAATGCAAATTCAAATTCCACATTTGAATTCAACCTTAACCAAGTTATATATGATATAGTTTGATCAATTTGAATTAACTTCAAATGTGTATGATATGCCTCTGAGGTGTGGTTGATTTGCATCATAAATCCATGGTCCAAGTGGCAAAATCATTTGGTTTGAATTTGAAATAAATTCAAATAAAGCAAATGATATATGCTACTGGTCCCATTTTAAATTGAACTCAAACAGAGTTGAAAGTTGCATATTTGGAAAGATAATTTTCTCCTGATCATTTTTCATATATTATTTGTCCAATTTGGAGTTAATATGAATTTTCTATGAATTTCCAAAGTTTGGGGTATTTTCTGGAATTTCTGGATTTATTAAACTATTTTTCTTTTCTGGAAATTCATTTACTGCGTCACTGTGATGTCATGCTGGCGTCAGGGGGGTTTGACCCTAGTCAAACTGACAAGGGGTCCCACTGGTCAGCCTCTGTAGGGTTAAACCCGTGTTGATGAAGTCAACAGAGTGATTAGGGGGGCCCTGGGCCCACCTGTAAGTCTCACTAGGGGGTCATTAGGGGTTAACTTAACCCTGGCCACGTCGGACCTGCCGGCGGCTAAACGCCGGCGGCCTGGTCACGGCGGCGCTGCACGGGGAGGTCGATTCCAGCCACGGGAGAGCACGGGGAGGACTGCATCTTGCTCCTGGAGGTCTTCCGCGTCTTCTGATGGCATTGGGGGCTCGCGGGGTGCTCGGAATCGACGACGGCGACGACTCCGGTGGCAGCAGTACGGCGACGAGGTCGTAGTTGACACAACCGTGCATGGATTAGGTCGAACTTGAGTGCGTTCGAACGCTGGCATGACCAGGAGTTAAACGCGCGCGCTGGACGCGATGAAGGGGCACAGGGGCGACCTCATCGTCGTCCATGGCGGCGACAGAGCTCGGCTCCCATGGTGGCGTAGGATACAGAGCGAGAGGGGACTGGCTAGGTGAGGGGAAACGCTCACCCAAACGTAGGGAAGGCAGCGGCGCAGTCGATGGAGGCGGGGAAGGCTTGACGACGGCGAATCAAAGACGGCGAGGTTGCGGGTCCGGCGAAATCGTGATGAAGCTTGCGTCGTCCACGAGTTCAATCAGGCGCCCATCTTCTCCAGCTTGGGGTAGTCGTCGACGAGGAGGAGGATGGACAGCACGGCGTAGCTCGGGGACGTCGTTGGCCACGAGTTATTACTACGGCGAGCGGCGGCGCTCTCGGGTGGTGAAGGAAACGAGCACGGGAGGAGGAGGAGGAATCTCTGGAGGGGGGGAATGGGCTCACGGCATCTCCAGCGTCTCCGTGGCGTCGCTGGAAGGCGCGGGAGGGGCAGGTGTCGTCGGGAGAGGCGTCGACGTGCCCAGCTAGCTCGGTGGCATTCCACCGAGCAGCTTGGAGGCGCGGGAGGTGGAAGAAGACCCCCGTGCCCCTTTGGGCCGGCTGGGCTGGGTGGGCCGGCTTCGCCCAGGCGAGAGGTAAGTCTTTTTCCTTTCTGTTTAATCTTTCCTTTCTGTTTTTCTGTAATTTGTTCTATTTAGCTAAAATAAATAGCTAAACATTTTATTAAATGCTGAAAACTTTTATATGGCCTCATAATAATATAGACTAGCCACTCATAAACTTTCAACATTTTTAAAATTCAAATGATTTGAATTTTAAATCAAAAAGGGTTATTTCTTTAATTCCAAGGTACTGTTTGAATATTTGAAAAATCTATGAGCATGGGGTGGGTCCCACATCACTTGATATGTGATCACACTCATTTATAAGACTTTTCAAAACTCGAACATGAATTTTTGGAAAAGATTTTTATCTGGCCTTTTGAATTAATTCATCTGGGGGGTGTTCCTTCTCCCAATTGGATTTTGAATTTGATTTCCAAGATTTCTTTTTGAAATTTTGACATGATGCAAAGGTACTAGCTAACCCTAGCACATACCTAACAGAGGGTTCTGACAAATTCAAACAACAAATGATTGATCGTGACAAAGCCAATATGGCCGAGCTCAAGGCCATGCTCTCTTCTCGGCGTCATCATTCTTCATCATCCGCCTCTACACACCGGTCTTCTCACCGTTCCAAGGCCAACCATGAGCACGTCGAGCACACCCAACCTTGCGACGGCAAGGAGCCTCAAGGCCAAGCCACGGAACGCGACAAACGTCTCCTCCTTGAGAGCCGAGTGTACGACACTCTCAACTTCCATCTTCAACACCAAGGGGCAACAACTTATAATGCCCGGTCAACAAGACATGAAGACCAAGCACATGGAGAGCCATCTTACTCTCATGCGCCTCGAGATGACCTTCATCCAAGGCCACCACTTCACCCACGTCAAGACAACTTACCTTCGACGGCTCTTCGCACATTGGAGGGGCGCCCAAATGCACCTCACGTGCCAAACTTTGATCATCACGAATACTACAACGACAATATCCATCACAATGATCGGCGAGCTAGAGCACCTCCGCCGCCCGAGCATCTCCGGGTTCGCCAACCCCAACACAATGAAGAGCGTTTTGGGAGACTCAAGTTCAAAATGCCAAAGTTCTCGGGAGGAACAAACCCCGAGGACTACCTCTCATGGGCCCTAAAGGTGGACAAGATATACCTTGTGCATAATTATGAGGAGTCCAAGAAAGTTGCCATGGCGTCACTTGCATTTGAAGACTATGCTCTCAAATTGTGGGAGCAAGTACAAAATGTCCGTCTCGAGCACGGCACTCCACAAGTGTGCACATGGGAAGACATGAAGCAAGTGATGAGATCCCGGTTTGTACCACAACATTACACACGTGACCTCTACCAAAAGTTACAAGCCCTCAAGCAAGGATACAAGACTGTGGAAGAGTATTACAAGGAAATGGAGTTAGCCATGATCCGAGCCAATGTGAAGGAATCCACCGAACAAACCATGGCCCGCTTCCTCAACGGTCTCAATTACCAAGTGAATAAGATCACCAACTTCCAACCTTACAACACCATTGAAGAATTGGTCCATCAAGCCTCAAAAGCGGAGAGGCAAGTTCAAGAAGATGCAAAGTACACCAAATTTGTGTCCTCCAACAATCGTGGTACACCTCCTACTTCACAAGCGCCGCAAAGCACAACGCCCTATAACCGAGCTCCAACATCAAGCGGTGGTCCTTCCAACACACGGCCACCGGCAAATTCTTATCATCACCGAAGACGGCGAGTATGATTCCATAAGTGAGGGTGAAATGGATGCTTTGGCTCAAGTATCTCGACATATCCAAGCACATGATGATGATGAAGACCACCACATATATTGTGACAATGATACAAGTCCCTCCCTCGTGGTGTCCAAGGTGTTGACCCTTCAACAAGAGCTCGATGAGAATCAAAGGTGCCACATTTTCCACACCAAGGCGGGCATCAAAGGTCGATCCTTGAAGGTCATCGTTGATGGCGGAAGTTGCCACAACTTGGCAAGCGAAGAACTTTGTACCAAACTCAACGTCATCAAGAAGAAGCACCCTCACCCATATAATGTGCAATGGCTTAGTGAGCCCGGCTCCATAAAAGTGGACCACACGGTGGAAGTGTCATTCAAAATCGGCGCCTACGAAGACACATTGGAATGTGACGTGGTACCAATGAGCATTTACCATTTGCTCTTGGGCCGACCTTGGCAATATGGGCGCACCAATCACTATATCTTCAAGTGGAGGGGCAAAGAATTGGTCCTTCGTCCCATGACCCCAAGTCAAGTGATCGCCCACAAAATACACACTTCCAACCCTCATGGGGACAAAAGTGAGAGAGAGAATCACCACAAAGCGAGTGATAGCCACGAGCCAAATATGAGTGACCCCATGAGGCGTACCACCAATGACACCATCTTACTAGCCACCAAACGAGAGGTCCAAGAAGTGCGGAATAAACCATTCCATATTACTCATTTTGTACTCTTGTACAAGGATGAGGTTCTTTTACCTAACGACTCACCCCCTCTTCTTCGTGCTATAGCTACTATTTTGCAGAAATTTGTGGACATCTTCCCCGCCGAGCTACCTCCGGGCCTTCCACCACTTCGTGGCATTGAGCACCGCATCGACCTCATACCTGGTGCCCCCTCCCTAACCGGGCACCTTACCGCACCAACCCCGAGGAGACAAAGGAGATTCAACGTCAAGTCGAGAAACTACTTGAGAAAGGGTATGTTCGCGAAAGCCTTAGCCCTTGCGCGGTGCCGGTCCTACTTGTGCAAAAGAAAGATGGCACGTGGCGTATGTGTTGTGATTGTCGTCCCATCAATAACATTACCGTGTGCTATAGACACCCCATCCCTCGCTTCGATGACATGCTTGACGAACTATCTGGTGCCATAATTTTCACAAAAAATGATCTTAAGAGTGGCTATCACCAAATACGTATGCAAGTTGGAGACGAGTGGAAAACCGCCTTCAAGACCAAGAGTGGTCTCTATGAATGGTTGGTTATGCCATTCGGCCTATCCGAAGCACCCAGTACTTTCATGCGCGTTATGAACTATGTTCTTCGCTATCTCATTGGCAACTTCGTTGTCGTTTACTTTGATGATATCCTCATTTATAGCAAATCCATAGCGGAACATGCTAGCCATATTCGTGAAGTGCTTCAAGTGTTGCGTAAAGAACAATTATATGCTAATCTTGAAAAAATGTACTTTTCGCACTACCAAACTCATATTCCTTGGCTTTGTTGTTTCCTCCAATGGCATTGAAGTTGATGAAACTAAAGTAAACGCAATTAAAACTTGGCCCAACCCTACCACCCTATCTCAAGTCCGGAGTTTCCTTGGGCTAGCCGTATTTTACCGCCGTTTCGTTAAAGACTTTAGCACCATTGCATCACCTTTACACGCTTTGAGCAAAAAGAATGCGCCTTTTATTTGGGGACCCTCCCAAGAAAAGGCTTTCAATGAACTCAAACATCGCCTCACCCATGCTCCCTCACTTGTGTTGCCCAATTTTGATAAACCTTTTGAAATTCATTGTGATGCTAGTGGCACGGGATATAGGAGGTGTGCTTATGCAAGATAGATGACCGGTAGCCTACTTTATCGAAAAACTCTTCGGCGCCCAATTGAACTACCCTATATATGATAAGGAACTCTATGCGTTGATTTTCATCTTGCAAGTTTGGGAACACTACCTTCGCCCTAGGGAATTCGTCATTCATTCGGACCATGAATCTCTTAAATACTTGAAGTCCCAAACCAAATTGAACCGCAGGCATGCTAGATGGAGTGAATTCATTGAGTCTTTCCCTTACATCATAATGTATAAAAAGGGCAATGACAACGCCATCGCGGACGCATTGTCACGTAGATGCATTCTCACTACCAAACTTGAATTTGACATTGTGGGCTTTGATCACATCAAATATATTTATGCACAAGACCCTTTCTTTGCTACACCTTTCGCCAATTGCAAACGAAACACCACTTGGAACAATTATTATATCAATGATGGATATCTCATGCGCGCTAACAAGCTTTGCATTCCCGAGTGTTCTTTGCGTCTTCTCCTTTTGCAGGAATCGCATGGCGGTGGCCTCATGGGACACTTCGGTCGCGACAAGACATACGCTACACTTTCCGCCAACTTCTATTGGACAAAGATGTTCCGTGACGTGGGCCGGCTTGTCCAACGGTGCCACACTTGTCAAAAGTCTAAGTCAAAATCCCTATCACATGGTCTCTATATGCCTTTGCCTATTCCTCATGTGCCATGGGAACATATTAGCATGGATTTATTTCTTGGTTTACCTCGTACAAGGAATGGCAAGGATTCCATATTTGTGGTGGTGGATAGTTTCTCCAAAATGGCACATTTTCTACCTTGCAATAAAACAGATGATGCCTCGCACATTGCTAACATATTTTGTAGGGAGATTCTTCCACTCCATGGTGTGCCCAAGTCCATCGTCTCCGACCGTGACGTCAAGTTCCTAAGCTAATTTTGGAAGAAACTATGCGCCAAGCTCAGAATCAAGCTCCTCTTCTCCACGTCATACCAACCCCAAACGGACGGGAAAACGGAAGTGGTGAATCGATCCCTATCAACTCTACTCCGCACGCTCATCAAGAAGAACATCAAGGCATGGGAAGAACACATTCCGGTGGCGGAGTTCGCCTACAACCGTGCTATGCACTCCACCACGAAACGGTCGCCATTCGAGGTTGTCTATGGGTTCAATCCTTTGTGCCCATTGGACATCCTACCCCTTCCACTCCAAGAACGCGCCAACATGGATGCTAGAGAAAGGGAAATCTTCCTCAAGAGGCTTCATGAAGATACAAGGGAACCCATCGAGAAACATGTTCAAGCCCATGCACAAAAGATGAATACCCACAAGAAGCCAAGCATGTTCCAACCGGGTGACTTAGTATGGATACATCTCCGCAAAGACCAGTTCCCGGACGCCCGCAAGTCCAAGCTTCTTCCTCGCGCCGACGGACCATTCAAGATACTCACCAAGGTCAACAACAACGCCTACACGATGGACATCCCCACAGACAAGTACTCGGTGAGCAATACGTTCACCATCTCCGACCTCGCGCCTTACCATGGTGATGGAGACTTTGATCGGTGGATGGATCTTCCCCAAGGGGGGGAGATGATGCGGAGCATCCTACCGACATCACCTTGGATACATCTCCTACACGCGAACCCATGACGAGAGCACAAGCACGTGCCATTGAAGCTAATTAAGGTGAACTCACTCCTTTCCGAACTACGTGTAAACATATGTGAAACTTGGGTGCTACCTCACGCGGACACTCTATGCATCATCAGGTACAAAGGTGACATCCAAGAAGAAGCCATGGAACAAGGGCAAGCCATGCTCAGAGAGGAACCACGGGAGGACGAAGGGGAGGACACCTTGAGGCCACTGACCACCCTGGGTGCCCGGTATCCACGACGCCGGGTGCCCGGTCTCCCCTGGGACAAGGCCATGGGCTCTCTGACCACTCCGGGTACCCGGTCTCCCCGACCCCCGGGCGCCCGGTTCCCCCAGGAGCAAGGCGGCGAGCCCTGTGACCACTCCGGGTGCCCGGTCTCCTCCGGCTGGAGTCCGAGACCTCCTGACCACCCCAGGTGCCCGGTCCATGGTACTTCGGGTGCCCGGCCCCCCGGGTGCCCGGAGTAAGTACCCCGGGTTCTCGGTCCCCGGCGACCAGATATGGGAAAGAGACCGTTGTATCCCCTCCGTCCCCCCCTCCTAGACTATAAGTATCTCTCTCCTACCTCGGTTTTAGGGTTAGCTAAGAACAAACTAAATCTTGAGAGAGCTTAGATCCAATTCCCCTTGGGAATTTGATCTCCTTGAGATCCTCTCTCAACCTACCCTCCTCTCCCCACTCATAGAAGGAGAGGAACCCAATCCTATTCATAGAAGGAGAGGGAGACTACCAAGCTTACCTCTTGTGGTGGATGGATCTTGTGATGTGTGGCATTTGTGAGTGGAATTGAGTGTTTGTGTGTTTGGATCTTGTTCCCCTTTGTCTCTTGTGTTAATTGTGTTTGTGATCCCCCATTGTTCTTGTTGTTCTTGTGGATCTCCACCTCCAAATTGTGAAGATTGGTCCAAACCCTAGGATTTCCCTATATCATTTTAGTCTTCACAGCAATCTTCTTTATTATCTTCACTGCTGCCGGCTCTTTATGGATCCAGGGCCGACTTTATGCTTGGCGTTGATTGGGAGTCGGAGTCGTCTCTCTTCAATCTTGCTTCGGTTCCTTTATTTCCATGAAGTCGACTCTTCTGGCTGAATCAGTTATCACTTGATGCTTACTAGGAGTCGAGGCCAACTCTCTTTAGCTTCACATCGTCTTCTTATGGAAGATTCTTCTTTGACCTTTGGTCAAAGATCCGTTTCATATTTATAGTCCCTCTGCCCGAGACGCCTCTATTAGAGGCATTCATGTCGTTTCCGGGAATCGAGGAGTTTTTTCCATATTTGTCACCCACCATGGGTAGTTTATCCGTAGCATTGATTGATCTTTCTTGTAATTGCTAAAAATATCCTTCGGTTAGTTTAACCCTTCAAGCGCATCCATTTTCTTCTTATTCCTCTTCCTGTTTTCCCCATGGCACCTAAGTTCTAAGCCTCTTCTCCTCTGGCATCCAACGAGCCCGATCCTCATGCAAGTACTCGAGGTCGCGGTCGTGGTCGTGGTCGTGGCCGTGGCCGTGGTCGAGGTCGTGGCCGTGGTAGAGGAAGAGGAAGAAGCACTCGTGCTGCCTCTCCTTCCGAATCTCCCCCTTCTTCTCCTAAGAGGAATGAGTTCTTGGTTCATATCCGGACGATTCGACGCTGGATCAAACTTCCTGAGTCTTTTTCTCAAGATGTTGTTAACTCGACGCCTTCGGGTATTTGGCTCCGATCTGATGGATGTCCTCATGGGCCTGTTTGGGTGACGGTTAGTTTTTATAGTCATGGCACCATGTTTTTTGAGAAGGGTTGGAAAACTTTTTTTTGATCTAGGAACATCTCAAGAGGAGACACCATTGTCTTCAGATTTGATGGTGAAGACACTTTGTGGGCTAGGATCCTTGACTCGGATGGAGACCGGCCTAATGTTGTATAGAGACCTCCAGCGATGAAGAACTCCTTAGTGAAGAAGAAGCTTCAACGGAGGATGAAGCCGACTCTGAAGAAGATGTCTGAAGCTGTGGACTTTCCTTCTTAGTAGTATTTTGCCGAGTTTGGCTTTTGCTTGTAAGGTTGTCTCCTTTGATGTAAGACCCAGTTGGTTTGATGAATGAAAATTATGAATTTTCATTGAGTCCATGAGTCGATTTTATTCATGACTTGGAATGTGTTTCAAGATGTATGAGAGCCGATCTTTTATGATAGCGTATGTATCTGTAGACCCCTGAGTCCATTCGTAATAGTTGAATATCGGTAATCGACTCATAGGATGGATCGACTTATAGCCCCCAAGTGCCGGGTTGTCTTTACCTGCAGTAACCTGGTATTTGTACTTGTGCGATTTGCTTCGAAGTAGGTTAGCCCCCAAGTGCCGGGTTGTTTTTCCTGCAGCAACCTGGGACTTACAAATTCTTGCATTTTTTCTAAAGTCGGAAAATATGATATGCCAGACCTTGTTGGTAATGAATTTTTTGAAGTGTTACTCCCCAAGACTCGGTATTTTAAGATGGGTGATGTACCGAGTCTTTATTTGAGAAGAAACTTTGAAGTGTAGTGCCCATGAGTCGGTGTGTGCATCTGTGTGCAGTGCCGAGTCATAGAGGTCTATATATATATGGCGAGAGTCGTTGCGAACGAAGTCGATTTCATATGTATGGCGAGAGCCGTCGCGACCGAAGTCGACTTTATAGTTATGGCGTGACCCAATGCGACCGAAGTCGACTTTATATATGCAGAAAATGTAATGTAAAAGGTATATGATGATGCTAATGTATGCAAATAAAAAGAAAGTAGGAAGGTTCATATAGAAGTCGACTCCATTTTTAACACGCCTAATCTTCCCGTTGAGATAGATTACTGGGTTATCTGTGAATCATCACTTCTCTGTAAGCCAGCAACATATGCCTAGCGTTCCCTGTACTTAAGACTAGACTCGGTAGCCATTACTGTAAGCCCCCAAGGTATTTAGACTAAGCCGGGTTCACGTAGGTCGTATGAGCCTAAGCTATACAGGCCAAGCCGTGTTTAGCCAGTTCATGTATATGCCGGGATTTCTTCGGATAAGAGTTGATGGGTGCCATCAAACTCTCCTACTGCCCCTGAATAAGCTTTTACACATGTGATATTTACATATATATGCCGAGTTTTTTGGATAAAGAGTAAATTATTGTCAATGAACTCCCCGATTCCCCTAAATAAGCAATATACATGCTTAGTACGAATAGAGGGGTTGATCAAGCCCCCAGGTCTCTGAGATATAATAATGCAAAGTATGCAATGTATGATGAAACAAAAGTGGGTAAAGAAGAGTCGATATGGCGAGAGCCGGTGCGAAAAAAGTCGACTTATGTATATTTTGATGGCGAAAGCCGGTGCGACGAATGTCGGCTCATATATATATTAATACTGCGAAAGCCAGTGCGACGTGTGTCAACTTATATAAATGTATAGTAATGTTCCTGTTCTACTTAAGTGTAATATGGACGGAGTTGTGCGATGTTGCACGGCCTGGGAGTCTCCTCCATGCATGTGCGTGTGTCTGCCTTCTCGCGTATATCCACTAGGTAGTAGGATCCATTGTACAGGTTCTTGCTGACCACGAACGGTCCTTCCCAAGGAGAGGACAACTTGTGCATTCTGTCTCTTTTCTGTATGAGTCGGAGCACTAAATCACCTTCCTGGAAAGTCTGACTTTTGATGCGGCGGCTATGGTAACGTCGCAGATCTTGTTGGTAAATGTCCGACTGAGCAGCAGCCAAATCTCGTTTTTCATCGAAAATATCCAAGGTATCTTGTCTTGCTTTCTCGTTCTCGGCCTCTACATACACGGTGACTCGTGGTGAGTCGTGACGTATGTCACTTGGGAGGACGGCTTCCGCTCCATAGACTAGGAAGAAGGGCGTATAGCCCGTCGACCTGTTGGGAGTTGTCCTGATGCTCCATAATACTGAGGGCAACACTTCCTCCCAGCAACCCGGCGTGCTTTTCAAGGGGACAACGAGTCGGGGTTTGATGCCTCAGAGCAACTCTTGGTTGGCTCTCTCGGGTTGTCCGTTGGACTGTTGGTGAGCCACTGATGCAAGGTCGAGTCGGATGTGCTCGTTCTGGCAGAATCGTTGCATAACCCCTTCTGATAGGTTAGGACCATTATCAGTGATGATGTTGTGGGGGTAGCCGAATCTTTATATGATCTTTTTCATGAATTTTAGTGCTGTCGCAGCGTCACATTTGCTGACCGGCTCGTCTTCGAACCATTTGGTAAACTTATCCACTTCCACTAATATGTGGGTATTCTTGTTCGCTGACCTTTTGAAAGGTCCCACCATATCAAGTCCCCATACTGCAAAGGGCCATGTGATAGGTATCATCCTGAGTTCTTGAGCTGGCACATGGGCTTGTTTTGCATAGCGTTGACATCCATCACATTTCTTGACTATGTCCTCTGCATCCGCATGAGCTTTGAGCCAGTAGAAGCCATGTCGGAAAGCTTTGGCTACAAGCGAACAAGAGACGACATGGTGTCCGCAATCTCCGGAGTCTATTTCGTTGAGGATGGCTCTACCTTCTTCTGGTGAGACACATCTCTGAAAAACATCTGCGGCACTTTGCCGATGTAACTCACCATTGATGAGAACAAAGGATTGGAATCTCCTGACGATTTGTCTGGCCAACATCTCATCTTGAGGAAGGATTCCTCGAGTCTTGTAATCCAAGTAAGGTATGACCCATGAAGGTGTGGCATGAATTACAGCGACCAAAGCCGGCTCTGGATCCGGTTCTGCTATGTCTTGCTCTGTTGGTGGTTGTACAGACGGTTTTGTTAGAACATCCAGGAATACGTTTGGAGGGACCGGCTTTCGCTGAGAGCCGAGGCGGGACAGAGCATCTGCTGCTTCATTTTACCTACGGTCCACATGATCCACATGGTATCCAACGAAAAATCCACTTGTCTTTGCACTTCTCGTCGATAAGCTGCCATTATGGGATTCTTGGAATCCCATTTTCCTCACACTTGTTGAGAAACAAGATCAGAGTCGCCATAGCATTGGATCCAACTTATGCTCATCTCACGAGCCAGTCATAGCCCATGAAGTAAGGATTCATATTCTGCTGCATTATTGGTGCAGGTGAACTGTAGCTGCAGAACATAGCAGAATTTTTCCCCTTTAGGTGAGGTAAGAACCACACCGGCTCCTGACCCTTGGAGCTGCCGGCTTCCATCGAAGTGCATCGTCCAATATTTGGTGACTGGCTTTTCCGGAGATGTTTGGATTTCTGTCCAGTCATTGATGATGTCAGCTAACGCCTGGGATTTGATGGCCGTCCGCAGCTTGTATTTGATATGATAAGCCCCCAACTCTATGCCCCACTTTGCAATCCTTCCCGTGGCTTCCCAGTTTTGGATGATATCTGCAATTGGTGCTGAGCTGGCCACAGTTATGGGGTGCTCCTGAAAGTAGTGTTTAAGTTTCGACTCGCCATGAATACACCAAGAACTAATTTCTGCCAGTGAGGATAACGTTGCTTCGATAAATTCAAAACCCCACTGAAGTAATAAACTGGCCTTTGCATGGGGTGCTCTTTGACGGCTTCCATACGCTCAACAACAGCCACATCGCTGACTGCTCGATTGTTAGCTGCGATGTAAAGTAGCATAGGTTCCTTTGGCTTGGGAGCCGCCAAGATAGGAGCCTGGGATAGTTGCTTCTACAATGACTCTAGGGCCTGATTGGCTTCGTCATCCCAGACAAATGTTTCTGATTTCCTCAGAAGTCGATACAGGGGGATTGTCTTTTCGCCGAGCCGGCTTATAAACCGACTCAGAGCAGCTACGCATCCTGTGAGTCGTTGGACTCCCTTTACTGAGGCCGGCTTATGAAGAGTCATGATAGCGTTGATTTTCTATGGGTTTGCGTCGATACCTCTCTCTGATACTATGTATCCAAGGAGTTTACCTGCAGGTACCCCAAAGGTGCATTTGGCCGGGTTTAACTTCATCTGGTACTTGCGCAGGTTTTTGAAGGTCTCCTGTAAGTCGTCGATCAGTGAGTCGGACAATTGGGATTTCATCACTAAATCATCCACATAAGCATGCACATTGTGCCCAAACTGCTCTTTGAGGCAACTCTACACCGTTCGCTGATATGTGGCTCCCGCATTTTTAAGGCCAAAAGGCATAGAAGTGTAACAGTAGATCCCGAAGGGAGTGATGAAAGCTGTTTTTTCTTGATCTTCAAGGGCCATCTTGATCTGTTATAACCAGATTAGGCGTCAAGGAAACATAGGAGCGAACATCCCGCAGTCGAGTCTATGATCTTGTCAATACGAGGCAGTGCGAAGGGATCCTTCGGGCAGGCCTTGTTTAGATATGTGTAGTCGATGCGCATGCGCCAGGTCCCGTTCTTTTTCAAAACGAGGACCGGGTTCGCGAGCCATTCTAGGTATAAAACTTCCATGATGAACCCGGCGGCAAGGAGCTGTGCTATCTCTTCCCCGATAGTGTTTCTCCTTTCGTCGTTGAAGCGGCGAAGGAATTGCTTGACCGGCTTCAGTTTTGGATCTATATTTAGGTGGTGCTCAGCGAGTTCCCTCGGGACACCTGGCATATCAGAGGGTTTCCATGCAAAGATGTCCCGATTCTCACGGAGGAACTCGATGAGCGCTCTTTCCTATTTATCAGATAACTCTGTCCCAATGATGAACTGATGAGAAGAATCTCCAGGGACAAAGTAAACTTTCTTCGTATCCTGAGCCGGCTGGAACTTGGGGTTGTTTTCGGGAGTCGGTTTCTTCAGGATTGTGGGATCTGCCGGGTCTACCTTTTCTTGGTATACTGACAGGTCCTCTTTGTCGCGTGTCGACTCGGCAAATTTGACGTACTGTTCGTCACACTCCACTGCCCTGGACCAACTTACGTAGACATTAATTGGGCCATTGGGACCCGGCATCTTTAGTTTTAAGTAAAGATAACATGGCCGAACCATGAATTTGGTGTAAGCCGGCCTGCCTAAAATGGCATGATATGGGCTCTCGAGTTTTACCACTTCAAAGGGTATGAGTTCAGAGTGGAAATTTTTGGCGTTTCCAAAATCCGACTCCAGGTAGATCTTGCATATCGGACGTGCTGACTTTCCTAGGACTTACGTGGAAAACGGTGTTGGAGGGTTGCAGTTGTTTTTGGGTCAGTCCCATCCCGCGGAAAGATTCATAGTAAAGGATGTTGATGCTGCTCCCTCCGTCCATGAGCACTTTTTCAAGTGTATATCCTCCAATTTGTGGAGAGACTACTAGAGCCAGGGCCCCAGGGTTATCCACCACTCGGGGGTGGTCATCCCTTGTCCAAGTTATTGGTTGTTCTGACCAATTAAGCCACCTGGGCCAAGTTGGCTCTGCAGTCACAGCCATAGAGGCTCTTCGTTGCAGCTTCCTATCCCTCCTGCAACTGCTGGTGGTGAAAACGTGATATGCTTCACGGTCATGAAGTTGTTTCAGTTTTTCCTGGAATCCAGCAAGCCCTGACTGATTTTGCTGGGCTCCTCCTCCGGGTCCTTGGTGCTGAGGCATTGCTCCGGCTCCTTGGTAGCCAGGATTTTGGTTGTTACCGTTCTGGCCGGCTCCTCCACCTGACCCGGGAGGTTCCTGGTTCCCTTGCCGTGAAAACTCTTTCATGAAATTACAATCTTCCCAGGTGTGGTTGGCTGGGCAACCGGGTTTACTATGGGTCGGGCAAGGACTGTTCATAGCTGTTTCAAAGCTATTTGGGCGAAAATTTCCTTCCGGCTTGCGGTAGTTGTTGCCACCCTGCTTCTGTCTTTGGGAGCCGACATTTGTGTTGGCTACCAAGTTAGAAGTGGTCTGATCAAGTCGCCGCTTGGTTTGCTGACTCTGGTTCTGGGATGTTTTGCCGCCATTTTTGTTCTGGCCGGCTTTATCCTGTTGAGGTTCATTATCCTTGGTTTTGTCAGACTCGGCATATTTGATGACTGCGTTCATGAGCTGTCCTACATCCTTGACCGTCCTCTTGAGTCGGCCAAGTTTGTGCACTAGGGGCTCGAACTTGAAGTTCCTTTCCAAGACGATGACGGCTGTTTGGGTTGTGATGGTATCCGAAGAGTGGATTATTTCTGCAACCCGTCGTGCCCAGCACAGGGTTGACTCTCCTTCCTTCTGGACACAATGCTCCAAGTCGACAATTATGGTAGCTCGCCGATAGGTTCCTTCGAAGTTCTGGATAAATTTTTCCTTGAGATCCGTCCAGGAGGTGACGGAGTTCTCTGGGAGATTTTTGAACCATGTGCGAGCCGGCCCCTCCAACATCATTGTGAGGTAACAGGCACAAACACCTTTGCTGGCTTGTAGAATTTCCATGGCTAGGTCGTAACTTTCGATCCAAGCTGCCGGGTCCATGTCGGTCGTGTAGTTTGCGATCTTACGTAGTCCTTTGAACTCTGGTGGCAGGCGTGTATTTCGTAGAGCCGGCACCAGGCATCAGTTTCCCACGGATCTGCTGATGGACTCGGTGTCTTGATCTTGGGGTGGAGGTTGAAACATCTGCTCTACCCGTCGTTCGGGATAGGAGCTGGATGGTATGTCTTGGATCCTTATCTCCCCCTGCGGGTCCGGCGGTGGTGGAGCTCTGCACTGGCGATGGCTGCTCGAGCCGACCGGAGCCGGTGAACCTGCTTGCCGGCTCATACTTTGATATGGGGTTTCATGTAAGTATTGGAATCCCTGTGAGTACTGGGCTTGCGTGTGATTGCGGTTTTGAGCAGATCGATTTCTCCTCGAGTGGCCTGGTCCACCGGAGTGTCTCCGTGCACGGGCACGCTGGAGAGGTACCGTGTCGGCGCCACCACGTTTTCCATGGGGTTATTGAAATGATCCGGAGGTGTATGGAAACGTTCCTGCCGTGGTGATGGGGCGTGCTGCCTTGGCGGTGTGTATTCTGGAGGAGTCGACTGATGCATGTCCTGGAATAGTCTCCGTGCCTAGAGATCGGCAGGGATCCGGCTCGCGGGACTTGTGGGACGTGCGTTGGCGAGACTTAGTTTCTGGGCTTCTATAAATTCCGACTCGTGTCGTAAGCGCTTGGTTTCTTGGGTGAGTTGGGTTTCTCTTTCCACCATTTGTGCGTTCTAGGAGTTAATTTCCCTCCGTATGCTCATCACCTGGGCCTTGAGTCCATTGACCCTGGTTCTCCAGGCTTGCTGGTTTTCCACGGTCATCGGCGCAGCTAGGGCTTCATCCAAGGCGTTTAAGGCGTCTGTGAGGACTTCCGCTCCCGTTAGAACTTCTGGTTGTTCCCTATCTGGGTTAGGGGCCGTGTTGTGAGCCGTCTCTACGTTCCGGTTCTGCGCCGCACCCTGAGCCGGCTGACTTCCCTATTCTTCGGTGCCTGCCATGAACACTGTCACACATTATGGAGGCTCGTACTGCGGAAAGTCTGTTGCTCCCGGCGAATCGGATGGAGCCGGTATCTGAGAAGCTTGTTTCACTAGGGTGTGAGTCAGTGTCATATGTTTCTTCCGTGGTGTTGGGCGTCAGGGACTCGACAGAGCGCGCCGACTCTGGAGATTCTGCGATGAACCCGACAAAGGTGTGCCTTGAGCCGTCATGTCGCCGACTCGAGGTTTCCAGGGGGACTTCAGGATCCGGCTCTGGCTCAGATCCGTCTGTTTTCCTGATGAAGATATGAATAGACCCGATCGGGACCCGATATCCGGATTCGACGAAATCAGTGTCAGGGCCCCAAGTCGAGTCGTCGATGCAGAGCTTTCCACGCCGGCTCCTGGTGATCCGCCCGGCCACGAATCCTTCCATACCTTGCACAGCTCCCCCTAGAATCTCAACACCTGCGAGCGCAGGCACCATGGTGGGCGCTAACTGTCGTGGGAAAGTCACGACAGATGTCCGTAGAGTCGGAATTATCATGGGACCTTTGCTGCGAGGCGAATTCGAGGAGAGAGTCGACATAGACACGGGACTCGGCGGTTTACCCAGGTTCGGCCCCGTCGATGCGGTAAAGACCTACTCCTGCTTCTTGACTATTGTGGGCTCGACTCCTCAATAGGAAGAGCCGATCGTATCGATTACACTAATGATGTTTCGCAACCTTAGTCTCGTGGAGATCTAGGTTATAGCGCAAGTTGTCTAATCCTGGCTTGAGGTAAGTTCTGGCTCTGGCTCCCGTGGTCCTCGTCTTATAAAGATGCCGGGTCCCGGGATTCTGAGAGTCCGACTCCTACACGATGTGGAGTTCTATTCTACTTTACAAGTTTGCTACGTGCTATACAAGGTAAGTCGAACTCCTTCTAGGGCTTCAATCTTCACGCTTGGCACGTCACCTCCTGGTCGGGTCTTCCTTGTGGGCCTTCATCTGTAACTCGGCCCAGAAGTTTCTAATGCAGGGTCTATGGGCCTGATCCATCCCCCCGACAACTACCACACAGGGAGCGGTACTACCGCCCCACGGTACTACGGAAGCCCTAGTGTCGTGCCCACTACCGTTGAGTACAGAAGCATTATGGTAGTGGGTGCGATACTAGCCTACGGTACTACCGTGGCGCGGTACTTCCGCACCAGGCGCGGTAATACCGCATACGGTACTACCGAAGGACTAGTGTCTTGCCTAACACCGTTGAGTACAGAAGCATTACGGTAGTAGACGCGGTACTAGCCACGGTACTACCATGGCGCGGTACTACCGCACTCCGAGTGGTACTACCGCCCTGGTAGAACCAGGGAACCCATGCCACTATGGCAAACTCCTCCAAGACACAAGGGAAAATTTGTGGGTGCAGAAGTGTGTATGTGTGATGATTCCACCCACCATTCCTCAGCGAATCCCCTCTTAATACGGTTTTCCTATGACTCAATTCACCAAAAATAAATCGTAAGGAAAACTCCGTCTATCACGCTCCACACACCGAGGGGAAAATAACCGTCTTGTGCCATGAATATAATTATCTGAAATGCTCATCACACACGATTAGTACGCAAATGTATTGTCATCTATCACTAAAACCAACTACGAGGAAATATGCCCTATCAATCTCACCCTTTTTGGTGTATTGATGACAACACAAGATTTGCACAATAGATAAATAGGGAATTTAAAACATGCCAACTTTCTACAAAATTAAGACGGGCTCCCCCTAGATGTGTGCACCAATCAAATATGCCTTTGGAATGCAAGATACACACATTAGGATGAACACTCCCCCTATATTTTATAGACTAGGCCAAGCTTGCTGGTGATACGTCCAAAACGTATCTATAATTTCTACTTGCTCCATGCCTCTTTTGTGTGATATTGCTATCATATTGATGAACTTCCATACACTTTTGATCATATTTGGACTAACCTATTAACTCAGTGCACCCCAGTGCCAGATCCTGTTTTCTACTGTTTTTGTATTTCAGGTTTTCCCATTATTTAAAGCGCCAGAAAAATTCCGGGAAAAATATATGAAAAATCAGCGTACGGGAACCTTCCATAAGAACCCTAGTGGGGCCAGAGGGGAGCCAGGGGTGGCCCAGGCGGCCACCTGGCGCGGCCACCCCCTAGGCCGCGCCAGGGGGGCGCCTGGGGCCCCTGGTCCACCTCTGGCTGCCGCCCTTCTCCTATTTATTCCCCGTGACGAGAAACCCTCGGGGACAGAACCCTTTTTCGCAATTCTCCTCTATTCCGCCCCCGCTGCTCTTCCAAGATCGGGAGCACCAGGAGATCTCTTCCCGGCACCCTTCCGGAGAGAGGAACCACCCCTCTTTGTTCTTCTTGCAGCTATATGATCAGTAGCTATATGATGTTCTTCATGGGTCTATGATCAGTAGCTATATGATGTTCTCCTCCCCTCTTTGTTCTTCATGGTTTAGACCTCGTGAGCTGCCCTACATGATCGAGGCACATATGTAATCTTTCTGCTGTTGCTATGCCGAGTTTGCTGGGATCCGATGTATTATGAGACTATGTTCAGATTTTGTTTAACTAATATATTTGATTCTCCTCTTTTATATTTATTTTCTTTAGTAATTCTTGCATGTTCTCTGTTGTTGTTTATTGCTTTGGCCAAGTAGTAGGTAGTAACTCCAAGAGGGAGCGTTATGCATGATTGTGGGTTCATGCCCCCCGATGACTAGCTTTAGTGACAGAAACATGAGTCTAGGGGATGTGTTGTTGCCAAAGGGCAGAAAACAACGGTGCTTGTACTTGTGCTTGCAAGGATTGTTTACTTTACGCAAAGTTCTTTAATGCAGTTGTCTGTTGCTTTGAGTTTACACTTTGGGTGTGATTCGCAACTTAATACCAGCGAGATTTCTGGATAGATATCTCAAGGTGAATGATTAGTAGTTAGATGCAGATGGATTTCGGTCTACTTGTCTTGGCGTACCGCCCATGCTTTTGAGCCTCTTCCTTTCTTTATAGCATAGTTAGCATTGGTTTGCGCACATAATCCTGTCAATTGCCCAGCTGTAATTTGTTTACTTCGCATGGCTATTTTATCGTCTTTTGGGAGAGAGACATCACTAGTGAACATCATGGGATTCCGGTCCATATTTCCAACAATGTTTACACCCACTATTTATTTACTGCTTTATTTACTCTTCTGTTGCTATCACTATCATTATTATCCCGTCTGTTTGATCCTTTGTGAACAACAAGGCCGGAGGGATTGACAACCTCTCTGAACTCGTTGGGAGAAAAGTTATTTGTTGTGTGTGCAGGTCCATGTCAACCACCTAACTTCTGGCGCTGTTGTCACCTTCCTTTCGTTGCTGGATTTCTACTGGAGACAAACCTTGGTATCTTCACCGAGGGAAATTTCTGCTGTCTACATCTCAACCTTCCACTTTGGGTAACCAACGAGGGGCGAGAATCCATCAAAGCTAATTTCTGGCGCCGTTGCCGGGGACTCCAGTCTTCAAGATAGGGGAGTTGCACACTATCTTTTATCTTTGCTTTTTAGTCTTGTTAGTTTACCTTTCCAGTTTTTGCTTTTTCCTTTGCGTCTTATATGAAAAACCACAAAAATAGTTGCTACCTTTTGTCTTTGTCTTACTTTGCCTAGTGATGCTATCCTCACCATGGGTGCTGAACCACCCAAATATGGAAGGATGGACATGTTTCACTTGGATCGTCTTCGATCAATTTGTGCTCGCGCTAAAAACCCAACTGATTTGGTTGAGGGAAAATCATTGGATGAGCATGCTCATTTTACGCGGCACCGACTATCTCAGAAAGGGAAACAATTATGGTACCAAATACAAACTTCTTATTGCTATGCTGAGTGTTTATGCCAAATTTATGATTTTACTTGCTCCTCTAATATAGATCGTAAACACCTTCCTTTCCAATGTCATTTTAAGGAAAATGAGATCCTATCTTCTTATGCAAAAGGTGTTTATGACTACTTTGATGTTGAAAAGATTGAAGAGTTTGTTGCTTTTAAGGGTGCTTATGAGATTGCTTCTTTGATTGAAAAGTACTATGATACTATTCACAAGTCTGAAAACTTTGCAGTTCTTTCTTATTGCTTCGAGAATTATACTTCCAACGCTTATAATGAGGATTTAAAAAATAGAATGCTTGCTGCTCGAGAAGAGGCTAATGATTGCTACGAAGAGGAATCCTATGATTCCGAGGACTCACTTGATACATCCCTTTCTGATGATTTTGATACTTGCTTTGTTGATGGCCATGATGCCAATATGGATGATGCTTACGAAGATGAACATGCTATAATTCCTTATGTTAAGCATGAAATTGTTGCTATTGCACCCACACTTGATTTTCCGATTATCCTTTTGAAATATCCAACTCCAATTCCTGAGAATTGTGCTCTTATTAAGGCCCAATGTGATGGGTTGCATCTATCTTATGATCCTCAAAACCGTGTTGAAAACAATACACGTGTGCTTGTAGATCATGAACAACATGCTTTATGTGATAGTTATATTATTTATGTTGTTCATGATGCTACTAAAAATTATTTTGAGATAGGAAAGTTTGGTTTTAGAAACTTTCATGTTACAAAAACACCTCTCTTTATGATGAAAGTTTTTAAGTTGTTCTTCTTGCACCTTCCTATGCTTGTTACTTTGTGCTTTCATGATTTATTACTTTACAAGGTTCCCATGCATAGGAAGTGGGTGAGGATTAAATGTGTTTCATGTTTGCTTGTTGATGCTCTCTTTTGCTTCAAATCCTTATTCTTACGTGAGCATCTTTTATAATCTTCATGCCTAGCTCAAAGCCATAAAAGAAAGCGCTTTTGGGAGGCAGCCCACAATGAATTAGTTTTATTTTGCTTTTGTTGTGTCTTTATGTTTGTTACTGCTGTAGCATCATCATTGTATCTTTATTTTTCAAGCTTTGTGCCATTTATAGCCTCATATGACAAGGGAAGTGAAAGTTGTGACATGCTGTCCAGAAAACAGATTCTGTCCTCATGACGGGAAAAATCATAGAAAAATCCCAGGTCATCTTTTTGAGCTGATTTTTTTACACAGCATGATCTATACAATCACTAAACTTTCGCATGTTCTGATTTTTTGATTTGAGTTGCAGAAGTATCCCTAAAAAATTATTTATTGCCTGCTGGTCTGTTTTTCACAGATTCTGTCCTGTTTTGCTTTTTCTTCGTTTTGCAAACCTTAAGCTTGCTTTTTCTTTGCAAAAACTTTTTGGCGATCTTGATAAATAGTAGCTCTTCAAGAATATCTTTATTTACAGTAGAGAAAAATTATTTTATTATGGGTACTAACCTCTCTAATCAGATTATGATGAGTTATGTATGAAGGGAGTTTTCAAGTGTGCGAGGGAAGATGATAAAAGAAGATTCTGGAGTGTCAAACGCTCAAGCTTGGGGATGCCCCCATGCATCCCCAATAAATATTCAAGGAGACTCAAGCGTCTAAGCTTGGGGATGCCCCCATGCATCCCCTTCTCCATCAACAATTATCATTTCGTCTTTCGTTCCACTATATTTTTATCACTTCATGTGTTATGTGCTATGCTTGCAGCGTCTTGCTCTTTATTTCCTTTTTAGTTTTCTTTAGCTTTGCTTTCTATTCATAACAAGTTAGAACCCAACTTTATTTGTGTGGGAGACAAACACGCTCGACTTCAATCTAGAACACATCATAGGATTCTTCATGCCTATCTTTTTGCTGTTGTGTGTTCTTTATCTTTGTTATAGCTGCTGTCATGTTTAGCTCTTAGTTTTCACGATTATATTTTTAAGAGATTTTGTTTAGTTTGTTGCTAGAACTATGTTGAGTTTTTATGTTTATCTTGTTTGGAGAGTTTGCCTATTGCACTGAGTTTTGTGTCTTGACTTGGAGTAGGTAATTGAGGTTGCTATTCAATTGTAGTAGTAACTTGCAATAGTTTTGAGGTATTTCCATGAGTAATGTTTGAACTTTTGGTGTCAAGAGCTTTAGCCTATTAGTGATAGATGTCGTATTTTGGGGAATCCGTGTTTATTTTCGAAAAACCTACAAAATTAGTTGAGAACTTTAGCTACTAGTTGGATCACTAATCTTTGGAGGGATCGAATATTAGAGTACACTCACGTACCATGAATCGAGGATGCGCAAGGATAACCAAACCCCCATACACTCCTCCTCGGGGTACTTGTCTCTTTGTGAACCTCCTAATTAGATTGAGAGTTACCGATAATAAGTGAATGAGTTCTTCGGACTAATGTGAGTATTCGAAAGTTGACACTTCCACCTACCCATATTTTTCTAGCCTCTCCTGTGCTGTGCATTGCCTCCTTCTCACTCCGAGAGTTGTCGTCCACCTTCGCCAGTACATACAAACCCTTGGCATGATACGCTCTGTCATCATAAACCCCCTTATATCCTTCCTCAAAACAGCCACCATACCTACCTATCAAGGCATTTCCATAGCCTTTCCGAGATACATTGCCATGCAACATCCACCTTCTCATGACTTGATGTTCATGTCATACATGATTTTGCTTGATCGATGAGCCGCATGCTAGTTGGGCCTTGCCTTAATCATTGCTACATGACGCTCTAGTATCATTGCATATCCTTCTACACTGGCAGAGGCATACATTTGCATACTTCATGATAGTTTCATTTTCTGTATGTTGAGTACTTTTCTAAAGTGTGAAAGATCATATGTGCATCCGTTGCATGGCAATCCCTACTCCTCACATCATATCTATCATTTGGCCTTCTCACCTATGATTGTCCTCTTTGATATGAGCCTTTCACACCTTTTTTGTCTTCCTCCTCCATCATTTTTCTCTCTTCTCCATCCTAAGTGTCAACTTTCTTGCTTACGCTCATCCATTGCGTGAGTGCTCAAAATATCGAAAAGGAATGGATCATTTTGACTTGTACCTGGCTAGTGGTCTGGGGATGAGTCAAGATAAGATTCCAAAGAAGAACAAGTGTGAAACTTTAGTAGATTGAGTTCTCAACACAAAAATACCTTTTTCTCGTATATCCCTATCCCCTTTCTTGCACGCAAACACCACTTGGAGATATTCGAGTCACGGACAGCGAGAGCTCTTGCACCTTTATGTTCTTATGTTGCTTATTTCAATGCTAATATAGACTCTTGCCTGTTATGACTTGAATTGAATTACATGCCTTGATTGCTTTACTTAAAAGTTCTTATATGGTTGGTAGCATGTCACCATAGAAATTATGTTTGTTATCATTTACCTACTCGAGGACGAGCAGGAATTAAGCTTGGGGATGTTGATACGTCGAAAACATATCTATAATTTCTGCTTGCTTGATGCCTCTTTTGTGTGATATTGCTATGATATTGATGAACTTCCATACACTTGTAATCATATTTGGACTAACCTATTAACTCAGTGCACCCCAGTGCCAGTTCCTGTTTTCTGCTGTTTTTGTATTTTAGGTTTTCCCATTATTTAAAGTGCCAGAAAAATTCCGGGAAAATTATAAAAAAAATCAGCGTACGGGAACCTTCCAGAAGAGCCCTAGTGGGGACAGAGGGGAGCCAGGGGTGGCCTAGGCGGCCACCTGGCGCGGCCACCCCTAGGCCGCGCCAGGGGAGCGCCTAGGGCCCCTGGTCCACCTCTGGCTGCCCCCCTTCGCCTATTTATTTCCCGTGACGAGAAACCGTCCGGGACAGAACCCTTTTTCGCGATCTCTCCTCTGTTCCACCGCCGCCGCACTTCCAAGATCGGGAGCACCAGGAGACCTCTTCCCGGCACCCTGCCGGAGGGAGGAACCACCTCCGGGAGCTACTCCACCACCATGGATGCTTCCCGGATGAACCGTGAGTAGTCCACCTTGGACCATGGGTCTATGATCAGTAGCTATGTGATGTTCTCCTGACCTCTTTGTTATTCATGGTTTAGACCTCGTGAGCTACCCTACATGATCGAGGCACATATGTAATCTTTCTGCTGTTGCTATGCAGAGTTTGCTGGGATCCGATGGATTATGAGACTATGTTCAGATTGTGTTTGAGTAATATATTTGATTCTCCTCTTTTATATTTATTCTCTTGAGTAATTCTTGCATGTTCTCCATTGCTATTTATTGCTTTGGCCAAGTAGTACGTAGTGACTCCAAGAGGGAGCGTTATGCATGATTGTGGGTTCATGCCCCCCGATGACTAGCTTGAGTGACAGAAACATGAGTCCAGGGGATGTGTTGTTGAGACAAGGGAGAAAACAATGGTGCTTGTACTTGCGGGTGCAAGAATTGTTTACTTTACGTGAAGTTCTTAATGTAGTTGTCTGTTGCTTTGAGTTTACACTTTGGGTGGGATTCTCAACTTAATACCAGCGAGATGTTCTGGATAGATATCTCAAGGTGGATGATTAGTAAGTAGATGTAGATGGATTTCAGTCTACTTGTCTTGGCGTACCGCCCATGCTTTTGAGCCTCTTCCTTTCTTTATAGCATAGTTAGCATTGGTTTGCGCACATAATCCTGTCAATTGCCCATCTGTAATTTGTTTACCTCGCATGGCTATTTTATTGTATTTTGGGAGAGAGACATCACTAGTGAACATCATGGGATCCCGGTCCATATTTCCAACACTGTTTACACCCACTATTTATTTACTGCTTTATTTACTTTTCTGTTGCTATCACTATCATTATTATCCCGTGCGTTTGATCCTTTGTGAACAACAAGGCCGGAGGGATTGACAACCTCTCTGAACTCGTTGGGAGCAAAGTTATCTGTTGTGTGTGCAGGTCCACGACAACCGCCTAACTTCTGGCGGTGTTGTCACCTTCCTGTCGTTGCTGGAGTCCTATTGGAGACAAACCTTGGTATCTTCGCCGAGGGAAATTTGCTGCTGTCTACATCTCAACCTTCCACTTTGGGTAACCAACGAGGGGCGAGAAGCCATCAGCTAGCAATAACGAATATGTGAGCATAAATATAATAGGGACCATAAGATAGCATCACATAACTTAGACATAAACAGTATGGAACACAGGGATAGCGTATGTCTCACACCATACATAGGAGAAGTCTTACAATACGAAATAAAAAACCAAAGGCAAATAAAACCCAGTTCACAAGCGATGAAAATGAGACAAAGAAACACGCTTGTGACTCGCCAACCCATGGAAATGCAAATCCCGGGGACCTAAACTCTCTCCCCTTTAGGCATCAAGATGCCAAAAAGGCAGAGAGCAACCTAATGCCCCAATGTGATGGACTACTCGTCATCCTCCTCCTCCTCCTCGGACTCCTCGGAAGCAGGCTGAGGTGCGGTGTAAGAAGGCTAGACACATCATCTACAAGATCCTAGTCACTGAACTTGGAGATCCACTTGTCTTCTGGAGTGATGTTCTCCTCTGACCCTACCGTCAGTGTCATGCCCTGGTGCGTGTAGAAGTCCATCCGGCACGTGCGGTTCTCCTTCTCCCTTTTTTGGGCTTGGTACATCCGGCGCTGCATATCCTTCTGGAAGAAAAAGATATGCTTCATCTTCCTGGTGAGCTTAGTAGCCCACCCAGGCTGCTCAGGGTCCATAGCAGAAGAGCGAGGACCACCACGCACACCAACACTGGAGTGAGTACGAGAAACACCGCCAACACCTGCAGCAGTCTCATCATCCATATCCTCGTCTGAACCGGCTGGAGAAGTGGGAGGATTACCATGCCCTCCAGCCCACCTGTCCTTGATGCGTAGCTGGACCACCTCGTGTGTGGTGAGATGCCCAATGGGAAGGGCCTCATCCTCAAATGTAGTTTCCCAAGTGATATCAAAGAGAGTCTGAGATAAGGGCCATAAATCGAGACCTTCCGTTCCATCACGGAAAGGTACAACTCCCCCCCACATAATATCACAAACATCCAGAGTCTATGGAGAACCCTTGTAATCCATGCAGAGGTGAAGCATGTTCACCAGATAGCTGTGAACCTGGTCCAGATTTCCAAATTGGGGAAAGAGATAGTGCCTGAAGATCATGTGCATGATATCCAGAAAGGGGATAAGACCCACCTTGGGCTTCTCGTTGCCCTTAGCACCAGTGACGGTGGTACTAGTCTGAAATGGGGTTAGTGCACTCTTGTTCCTAGTTGGGGCCTGAGTGTGGGGATGAAGACCATTCGGATTATCAGTAGTGCTGACGAGAATGTTCAGAGCATCCATCCAGACCTTCCAGGAGCAACTCACCCGTTCGTCATGAAACATCCAAATCATGGTCAGGTCATCTCGGGAGGAGAAGTAAACAGTAGCATAGAACTGCGCCATAAGCTCGGCATTGAAGTCCTTGTTGATGGAGATGATGTCGGAGATCCCAAAATGATCATATAGAGCCAGAGCCTCGCCGAAGTAGTCACTGTTGTCCCTCATATACTGCAGGCGGACGGTCTTCACATTAGGAACAACGACGTTCGTTCTTTCCTTCAAAACCATATGGAACACATCACCCTGAGACTTGTTCCAGAACTTGGATCCCACAAGAGATGCATCTTGAGGCTTACTGTAAGGATTGACACTGCAATACTCCTTTACTCTCCCACACTGATTTCAGACATAGGCCTGACCAGCTCCTTCTTCTTGGTTGCCGTATTCTTCACAGAAGTACCTTTCACGGGTGCCTTGCGCTTGGGATTGCAACGAGAGCCTTCAACTGACCAAAACCAAGAGCGTGGGAAAAAGAAAGACACATGAGATGCAAAATCCCGGATATAAGTGAACAAGGAAGTGGTGTTGTGTAACAACCCGAGATTTTCACCCAAATTAAGTTTTTTTTGTTTCTTTATTTTCTTGGTTGTTAGAATTGTTTGCATTATTTGCTTCGCTGATTTAATAACCGGTGATTAAATTTCCCTCCTTCTTCTCTCTTATATGTACGTTACACAAACGATCGTGGACTACATAGGAGCTCGACGACCCTTATTCTGGACGTCGTCGCGGAGACTCGACGAAGACAAGTTAGGCGGATCCCGGCGGAGAGCCTAGACCCGTGTGGACGTGGAAATGGTGTGTTTTACCTTTGGCACTAGGAATTTGATTGTAGTTTGTACTCAGACATATATCTTCCGCTGATGTAATGTATTAAGTCAGTTATATGTCGACTATATGAGATGTTGTATCCTTGTAGCTGTAATGTTGTGATATCATGTTGGAAATCCGGGGCATATGGCATTGTCATATGTTGCAGCGGGACAGACATGTGCTTAGTCCCCGAATCTGGATGGAAACATCAAGATCTGGAAAAGTACCGCATTTCGGGCCTTACAACTTGTAACAGCCCAGAATTCACAAATTAAAAAAAATTGTTTTCGGTGTGAATTGTTTGATTGTCTGATTTGTTTGCGGTGTTTGCATTCCCGATTTATCGATCGGAGATTATTTTCCCCCTATTATCTCATACCGGACGGAGACCGACCTTTGCCACCCTGACACTCGACCTTTGCGACACCGGGTTTCACCCGATCACCGTCGTGAAAACCGCACGAGACCAGCCGCAGCCAACGGAACGAAAACCCCGTTTAATAATTAAACGGGATATTTTATAGCGCGTCGGAAAGTGTTCTCGGAACGGTCCCAGCGCGAGGTGAACGCCGCCGGCTCGACGCACTGATCGCGAAGTTCGAAGTTTTACCCGAATCAGAGGTACTGCGGACCCCCGGCGGTCAGAAACGTGAGCACCGAGCGCGTGAGAGAAAAACCGGGGATATTTTTGCAAACTGCCAGCCACCTGGGCTATATAAAGACCACCACACTCCCACCCCTTTCTAGGGTTTCCCTAGCACAAAATTGCAGCCACCCCCCTCCAATTTGCCCAGTTTTGCCTCCCAGATCCCCAAATCCCGAAAATTTTGCCCCCAGGCGCTCTGGACCGTCAGATCTAGCGATCCGACGGCCCAGAGGCCGCCACCTCAGCCCCAGCCAGCCTCCTCTCTCCCCGAGCCGTCTCCACGCCCGTGGAGCCTGAGCGGGCCGAGCCGCCGTCTCCAGCCGAGGTCGCCGCCAACGTGAGCCGGCTAACCACGGTCGCCCCTCTCCCTTCTCCTCCCCACGCCCTCTCCCTCTCCTCCTCCTTCCTCCTCCCTCCGGTTCCCTCTCACCTCTCTCTCTCTCTTCTGCGTGCAGGGCTGTGCAGGCCGCCGCCACCATTAGCGCCCGAAGAGCTCGCGCCGCCCTTCCCTGGACGCCACAGGACGCCGCGCCGGGACCCCGCCGTCGACGCCGCCTCCCAGCAGCCGCACCCCTCGCCGAGACCTCTCCCTGCTCCGCCTCGGCCGCTCTCCGTCGCCGGCAACGAGGCCGCCACCGGTCCGCCCGATCCAGACGAGAAGGCCGGCCAGCCCCCTCCAACCGCCGACCTGGGCTGACCCAGTAGGTGGCCACGGCCTGCAGCGGCCCAACCAGCGCCTCCCAGCCCAGCGGCCAGTGGGCCGCGCCCACTGGGTGAGGAGCCCAAGCGGCCAGAAGTCCTGTGAAAACTGCTGCTGATTACCTTTTGCGCTGTAATTTGCGACTAATCCGTAGCTCCGATGAACGTGCCCCCAAAATGAAAGTTGCTTAGTTTCATTTGAACTTCAATTCATCTTTTGTGAGCATTTGCATTTGAGCTCATCTTGATTGTGTAATTTTGTGCTAAACAGGGCATCAGATCGTTAATCGCAACTGCTGCTGTTAAACTGTCTGAAAAATGTTAATTTGTTGAAACTTTGGGCGACGGTTGCTTCGCAACCCTACGTCAGAATTGAGTGATTCCTTTTGCGTTGCGTTAAGCATTGTTTCTACTTAAGTTTCATGCATTCGCATGCCATAATTTCTTGCTGCATCATGATTGTATCTTGCTCCAAAGTAGCTACCCTGCTGTTAACGTGCTGCTGTTAATATTTTGTTGCAACTTCGGTCGACGAGTGTGTCGCGACCGTTTATCGGAATTGAGTGATTCCAATTGCATATTTTTAAGCATCATGTCTACTTCCATTATATGTATTGCATTTCATGATATGCTTGCTGGTCATATAGATATTTAGCTCCAAAGTTGCTATGCTATTGTTTTTGACAGCCACCTCTGTTTTTCTCTAAGTCTGTAACGTCACGATGCCATGTTGTTTGCTTAATATCTTTTGATCTATGATGCCTATGTGCATGATTATTTTTTCCATGCCTTCCCTGTCATGTCTACTTTAGTTCCATATCATTTGAGAGCATGTTTGCATTGATTATCCTGTTTATACATTGCTCTAAAGTGTGCTTCGTGATGTTGGCAGATTGTGTTCCAAACTTGTTTTGCTTATATCTTTTTAACCTCAACTCCGTTTGGGGTGTTCTTTATATGTAACTTGATTAGTTTCTCGTGTACTTTGTGTTTATGCTATTGTTTGCTGTTGTTAACCAACCTAAAATATGGTTTAGGACAGAACAGTACCAAATGTTTTAATCATCGTGTGGCACTAAGTGTTATGCCATGTTTTGGTTGTGCCTCACTTAAATTGACTAGCATAGATTGTTTACTTTGTGCTTCACCTCTTGACATGTTTGTGTGCTATGCCATGCTTCTGTGCTTTGCGATGTTAACAACCTTTGTTGATCACCTGTAGCTAAGCAACTTGAACCACCGTAAATGTGCGGTATCGTCGTGTGTGACGAGTACTCCACTTAACCTGTTAGTTACCGCTCTCGACGGTAGGTGCGATGTCTCGTGTTGCCTTCTTGTTGATGCTTGCTCGTGTTTGCCTCATAGTAATAGATGCTTGCTCGTTGATTGCTTTCCAGTGTTTATTGTCTTGTGTGCTTCCGCAGGTACCTTCGGAGACGATGCGAGCTTGCGATCCACTACACCTTCGGAACCCGACTTATCAACAGGCAAGGACTATACATTACTTATGATCCATTCTATTTCAACCAGCCGTTTGCATGCTAGTCTAGGTTAGGTTCGATGTTTGATCCTACCACATGTTTACAACCTCTTTAAAACCAATACAGCCATGTCCCTTCCCAGCAAACCATGTACTGCTATGTTACTATTGCTCGTTGCCCAGCCCCTGCTTAGTATGCATGCTTAGGATGCTGCGATGTTACCCTGTTACTCCTTGGTTTGGGATATCACATTATTATATTGTTGTTGATGATATGATTATTATAATGTTGACTATATTCGACGAAGGATGGAAGGTCTAGGCTATCCCGCCCCGACGCTTTGTTCCATTCGAGTCACCTAGGATCCGAGTTCCGGGTATTGGTTTTAAGACTGAGCGTGCCTAACCGCGTGTGGGATTTTATGGGGTCCCCTTTTCTTACCTACCTAGCTTCAAGCATTTCTAGTGGTGGCCCAAGCTGATTTACCATTTGAAACCGTGTGTGTGCTGGTCAGCTGGCAGTAGTTTTTACACCAACCCGGACCAGTGAGGACATAGTTCCCTTGCTGGCCCATCATGACCGGCTGAGGAACCGGTTTCCCATGTGTGATTAACCGGAAATCCAAACCTGTAGTCATACGGTAGAGACCAGATAGAGAGCGCGGTCGGCTCCTGAGCTGGATGTCGACTCACCGGGGGCCACCCGGAATTGTTCGTTGTTAGATAGAGGGACCTGTCATTTCGGATCTCTTGGAACCAAATCATAAAATGGTTGCCTGTGATGGGTAGCATTTGAGAGAGATGGACGTGCGTGCAGAGCCTCTTAATGGGCAGTTGGTACACCCCTGTAGGGTTAAATCTTTTCGAGAAGCCGTGTCCGCGGTTATGGACGACTTGAGACCTACTCCTTGTTCATAGACAACAACAACTGAGATAATCCTAATATAACTTGATTAATGTGTGTGTGCCTTGACTGCTTCTTCTTCGTCGGGATGCGAAGAGGAGGACAAGGATAGGATAGGTGTTATGTTTGCGCAAGTAGTTGATAACAAGACTTGTTGGAGGCGATTCCTCATCGAATTCTTGGCTTCTTACCTTACTCTCTAGAATGAAGAGTGATGAAGTCCTTGCTGGGTCAGATGACCACTACAGTTGGATGATGAGTACTTCTGTACTCATGATACTACCCCCAAACTCTTTTCAAGGTTCGTGATCGACAACAGGTATGGTGATCGACATTTCACGTGGAGACTCGACGACGACTAGTTAGGCGAATCCCGACGGAGGGCCTGGACCCGTGTGGTTATGGGGATCGATGGTTTTTTTCTCTTTGCCAGTAGGCTTTTGCTTGTAGTCTATACTCAGACATGTACCTTCCGCTGTTGTATTGTATTTGAGGCAGTTGTATGCCGATTGTATGAGATGTTGTATCCTTGTATCTGTAATGTTGGGATATCATGTTGGAAATCCGGGGCATATGGCTTTGTCATATGTCGCGGTGGGACCGATATGTGCTTCGTCCCCGGATCTGGATGGAAACATCTAGATCTGGAACAGTACCACATATCGGGCCTTACACAACTTGGTATCAGAGCCTTACCGACCGTAGGATCCCTTCTCTGGCCGAAATCGAGTCTAGACTAAAACTATTTTGAAGTTACTAAGTTAGTTATCAGGGAGTAGGATTCTTTTACTCCTTACCCTTGCTCTGGTCAGTCCAAGTGTTGTAAGTCTTTTACTCTTCCCTTATCCCCTTTCAAACTTTAGGATCTTGAGAGTGTGGAGTTTCGCAACCATTACAATGCCTTGCTTGCAACTTATTGTTTCGATTCCGATCTCAGGTTTGGGAATTCCTGTATTACCTTTAGCTTCTCCGACTCCCAATAACATCTTGGTCGTCTGTTGACTCCATTCTCTTGCCCCGTATCCTCACGATTTGAGTGAGAATTCTTCCCTTGGTCGCCACTTTGGACTGTCATTCTTCCTCTTGATCTCTCGACGTCGCCATCTCTCTGAGGAAAGTTTTCTCAACGGAAGTTCGTCGTCGATATGGAGCATAGCCCTTATTGGTGGTGTTGAGGAATGTCTTCTCTCTTTTCTCTCCCCTCCTCTCCCCCGGATCGTCCTGGATATCGGGACAAGATCCCTTGTTGGTGGTGTTGCATCGTAACATCCCGAGATTTTCACCAAAATTAAAAAATTTGTTTGTTGCTTGATAGAATTTTTTGAAGTATTTGCTTCGCCGATTTATTAATCAGTGATTATATTTCCATCCTTCCTCTCTCTTATATGTACGTTATGCGAATGATCGTGGACTACAGAGGAGCTCGACGACCCTTCTTCTGGACGCCTTCGTTGAGACTCGACGACGACTAGTTAGGCGGAATCCGACGGAGAGCCTGGACCCGTGTGGACATGGGAATGGTGTGTTTTAATTTTTCCAATAGGCATTTGATTGTAGTTTGTACTTAGACATATATCTTCCGTTCATTTAAAGTATTAAGGCAGTTGTATGCCGATTGTATGAGATGTTGTATCCTTGTAGCTGTAATGTTGTGATATCATGATAGAAATCCGGGGCATATGGCTTGTCATATGTCGCGGTAGGACCGATATGTGCTTCGTTCCAAGATCTGGATGGAAACATCTAGATCTGGAACAGTACCACATATCGGGCCTTACATGTTGGCAGGTTTGTCGGTTTCAGGCAACACGGTAGTACCGTTCCCCAAAAGGTAGTTCCGCTCGGCGGTTAGAATATCGTGGGAAAGTCATGGCAGATGTTCGTAGAGTCGGATTTGATTATGGGGCCTTTATTACGATGTACGAGGAGGAAGAAAATAACACACACAGAGAGAGACGCAATTTATACAGCTTCGGGCGCCGGGAAACATCGTCCGGTAAAAACCCTACATGTTGTTTGTGGCTAGGTCTTATTCCTTCGCTCACGAAGATTCGCCGGGTTGTCTCCGACTCTCCTATAGTTGTGTATTTTGTCCCGGTTTTAGATGACCCGGAACTAGTCTCTAATTTAGAGCCTATTGAAGTTGCTATTGAGTCTGCCCTCTTTGGGGCACCGTACCCCTCCTTATATAGGTGGAAGGGGGAGGCTTACATGTAGAGTCCTTCTAGGATACAAACTAGTCTCATCTTGTATTACAAGTCGGATATCAATCCAGGTCCTACTCTAAGTCTTGTAGCTTTTCGTATATTCCAAGTTAGGTCAACTCCATCTTGATTCCTTCGTCCGTCTTTCATCTCCGCGAGTCGGCTCTTTGTCATCCGACCGGCATCTTCTCCAAGCCTGGTTTAGCCATGGGATATCCCCCCGACATTAGCCCCCAAGTTTAGCTTGGACGCAATCTTGGCGTGGGCTTCATTTTTCCTCTGCTTTTCTTTGGCAATGAGATTTGTCATAGATGAGAACGCTAGGTGCGCGTCCATGGTAAACTGTAGCCCCCAAGCTCCGAGTTTATCATCTCGTGATGACTTGAAGTTTTTTATATAAATAGCCTTGCTGGTGTAGCCCCCAAGGGTCAGGTTGTCTTGCCTGCAGTAACCTGAGACTTGTAATTGTGAAATTTTCTTCGAAGTAGTGTAGCCCCCAAGTGCCGGGTTGTCTTGCCTGCAGCAACCTGGGACTTTAAAATTTCTTGTTTGTTTTCTAAAGTCGGCAACGATTATATGCCAAAGCCGGCAATTTTTGTTGAAGTCGATGAATGTGATTTTCTGGTAGATATGATATGATGGGTTGTGTTCCCAGCTTCCAAATAGAGTTTCTCTTCGAGTGTTGGAATATGTTTCCTTCAGCAACACGTAATAATGTATGCCAACTCCAAGTCGGTATGAGCGTCTGAATGTGGCGAGAGCCGGTGCGACAAAAGTCGACTTATATATATTTTATATGGCGAGAGCCAGTGCGACAAATGTCGACTTATATATATGGCGAGAGCCGATATTTTTTGATAATGTATGTATCTGTAGCCCCGTGGGTCGATTTAGAATTGCTGTGTATCGGTAATCGACTCATAGGATAGATCGACTTTATGTACGGCGAGAGCCGGTTGCGATCGAAGATCGACTTTCTTTTCGGCGAAAGCCGGTTGCGATCAAAGATCGACTTTATTTGTGGCGAAAGATGGTTGCGATCGAAGATCGACTTTAAGAATTCAGAAGATGCAATGATGGTATGAATGCAAAAAATGGATATGCAAAAGCTAGTAGAAGCCGACTTAGACCTCATCTTCTCGCGTTGAGAGAGATTATTGGTCCAGAAGTCGAAACATCTCTATAGAGCCGGCTTTCCAGTAACTAGCGTGCCGGGCTCCTAGAACTAAATTCGATAGATGGTTTTATGTAAACCTCGAAGTTTAGACCAACCGGTTGCGTGTTAGTCAAGGAAGGTCTAAACTGTACATGTCGGTCGGCATGGCAATTTCATGTGTATGCCAGGATATCTTCGGTATGTAAGAGTTGCTGGGAGTCATCGAACCCCCTTTTATCCCTTATCAACACAAACACATGTGAAGTTTTACATATATATGCCGGTTTCTCTGGCAAGATTCGATGAATATAATCGTGCTCCCCGAGTTACCTGATCAATATACATGCTCAGAGCCGATAGAGGGTTGATCAAGCCCCCAGGTCTCTGAGAAATTTGTAATTGATGATGCAATGTGCAGTATGATGAAATATGATGCAATATGATGAAATATGATGGAATATCATGAAATATGATACAATATAATGAAATATGATGCAATATGTATGACAAGACTATGCAATATGAAAGTTGAGTTTATGCATAAGTTTGGCGAATTCTGGGTTCCAGAAGTGCCGAGTCTTACCGAGATTTCTTGTGAAGCCGGTAGTTTGTAATGATCCTGAATCCATAAAGGAGCCAAATTTTCCAATGAACCAGAACTCATTGAGGAGCCAGAATTTTAGATGAACCGGAATCTCATTGTAGAGCCGAAATTTTGGATGAACCGGAACTCAAGGAGCCGGAATTTTCAATAAACCGGAACTCACGAAGGGAGCCGGGATTATCAATTAACCGGAACTCACGAAGGGAGCCGGGATTTTCAATTAACCGGAACTCACGAAGGGAGACGAAATTTTTCCAATGAACCGGAATCTGAGCCGGGATTTTACCATCGAAATTAATGGACCAAAATTTGTGATGGTCAATTATAATCCGTCGTTGAAATATATCTCAATCTCCGATGGATCCTATAGGAGGTTTAGCCCCCGAGTCTTGAGTCGACTCGAGGAGTCGTCTTCAGATTCTTTGTACTGATCTGATGATGCAGAATAAGCCCAAAACACCATGGAAGTCGACCGTGGTGAGGTTGTAGTCGATCTCGTAGGAGTCGACACTTGATAACCCGGTCGACGTAAGGATTCGGCGATGGATTTTAAGCATCAGGAGCGGTGCGTAAGCCAGTGCGGACGTGAGTCTTGAGGGCGGCGTTTATATGTCAGCGCTAGCGTGATCATCGAGCACGGCCCTGTCAGCCGGCAATGGTTCAACCTTCGTATCCGAAGGGATTAATTGTCGTGCGTAAAATTTTCACAAAGCTAGACAAAGTAATTGTTTTCATAAGAAATAATATATGTACTGATGAAAAATAAATAGGATAGATGGAACCTGATTTATTATGGAGTCGCCAAGCGGTGCACAAGTAAGAATTGATTGCAACGCTGAGATCCGGCACAGACATGATAGCTAATAGTCGGGCGCGGCGTTTGAAGCGGGCGCAGATGTGGACGTCGAGATCGGCGCTATAAGCCGGAACGTTCGCGGAGCGCGACGCTGAAAGTCGTCATGGATATAAACGTCGGATGCAGCGTTTGAAAGCCAGCGATAGACGCAGCTCTTTGAAACTCGTACATATGTGTCCAAACGCTTGTGACAGCGGACCAGGCTATCTTGAATAACGGCTGCCAACCGGAGTCGCTTGTTTGATTGATCGAGTTGTTTTTGTATGCAGTAGCAACACCATATTGATCCGTCTTGGAACTTTCCTTGATCCATCTGATGTGTTCCATTCTTGAAAATCACTATAGCATGCATCCCATCTATACCTAATAATAAAGGGAGGTAGATTTCTTAGTCCGTCCTAGCAATTTTATAAAAACACCCTTCATGTTTTGAGGAATAAACCCGCAGTCCAATGTTTTATAGCAAAAGAAATAAAAAATGCTTCGCTGCTAGCCTGGGCTCCTTTGGTCCACGCTACTGGGCCTGTTTTCATCCTATTAAGCGAAAAAAACGATCACTGCTAGCCAGGGCTTCTTTGGGCCGTGCTACTGGACCTGCTTTTATCCTACTACAATTAAACGAAAAAAAATGGGAGTGGAAGGATTGAACTTCAAACCTCCTGGATATTTTAGAATAGAGCTACCAACTTTGCTAAACATTAGGTCATGACAAAAAAGAATTTCGTGTAATACTGCAAGGTAAAAAAGTATGGATATTCAACGCCAAATCATCCCACCTCGCTCCAACACATCAAGTAGCACCGGTTCATATACCAAGTTCAGTCTCAAATCAACAAGCCACCTATAAAAATTAAAAGCTTCCCTCAAGAAGGGAAATAAATTAAAATGATATATTATCTTCTATGGTTGCAATATGTGTCAATGGAATAGAAAGGAACGCTTTAGAATAAATTAAAAGGGAATTCCCTCCATGCATGGCTCGCCGTTTCCCATCGATACATTGATATATTATTATTTTTTTCTCCAAATCATGTATGTTTAATATCTCTCTAAATAATGTACGTTTAATTAAAAATATTTATAGCATTTGCTATGCTCGGAATTCATTTCTTGCTTCACTTTTCAAAGATGTTTAAACTAAATAATAATTTCTAATTATTATTTTATTTTTATTCGTTTGCTTGAAACCATTTAGTGTGTTAAATTCCAAAAAAAATTGGCTCCAAATTTATAAAATTTGTAAAAGTATTCATAAAATTGTAAAAAAGGTTAACTCTTAAAAATATTTGCTATGTCCGAAATTCATTTATTTGCAATAATTTTCAAAGAGGTTTAAACTAAAATAATTATTATTTTAATGATTGTAGTTACAAAATGTATTAAAATCCATTAACGAATCTATTAAAAAGTTCACAGTTTTCATTTTGTTAAATGTTCGCGCACTTAAATGTATTCAATTGTTCGCATAAAAACTTTTTTTGAGCGTGAATTTTCTTTAAATATGAATTATAATTAAGTGCAAATAGTTTTTAAATATCAAAGCAGAGTCAGCGCGTGAGCGATGTGCTAACATTCCCAAACACTTTAATGCATTTTCGAAGTACAAATAATTTAAAAAATGATTCAAGTACTAACTATTTTTTAAATACGTAATCATTTTCTAATTTTAAAATTTTTGCGCCTTTTTAAAATGTATCAAGTTAATTTTATGTACATCATAGGTATTTGATCATAAGATTAAAATTTTCTCCCGTTGTTTTAAGCAATCCTTATTTTTATAAAAAAATATTGGTCAAAATATCCCCAAAAAATGTTCGCATGATTTTAATTTTTATGTCATTTATTCCACAATCCTACATGTATCTAACTCATGAAAAAGTTTACCCATAAAAAAAACTCACGAAAAGTGTTCACACGTTTTAATATTTTGTATTATTTTAAATACGTTTGCGGCTTTTTAAAATATATACAGTTAATTTTACATACATCATAGGTATTTTATCATAACATTAAAAAAAATCCCCGTTGCAACGCACGGGCATTGTCCTAGTAAGTTCCAATTGCTATAGAGGTTCAGCTGCCTTTTTCTTTGCTTCGATCCTGGCTGGACGTCGGCTTAGGAAATCGAGTCAATGTCGATATAGCTGCAGGGAAAGAATCCTGATGGGCAGCAGCAATTCGGCAAAAAATACTGTCGCTAAAATTCCGCAGAATATCCATACATGTAGATGCGAGTAGTGGATTGATGTCGTCGATTTTTTTATGGAGATCTGTTTGTGCTGGTTCTTCTTTTTCTAGCCGATCGCGAACTTCCCAATACCTAGCAGGACTTCCTCCAAGATGTCAACACCCTTGTGCGTAAGCTTCACGGTGGGCGCCAACTGTCGTGGGAAAGTCACGACAGATGTCCGTAGAGTCGGACTTGATTATGGGGCCTTTGCTACGAGTGTATGAGGAGGAAAAAAATCACACAGAGAGAGAGGCGCGATTTATACAGCTTCGCTCCCCGGGAAACATCATCCGGTAAAAACCGTACATCTTGTTTTTGGCTAGGTCTTATTCCTTCGCTCACGAAGAGTCGCCGGCATGTCGACGGCTCTCCTATAGTTGTGTCTATTTGTCCCGTGTTTAGATGACCCGGAACTAATCTCTAATTTAGATCCTACTGAAGTTGTCTATTGAGTCTTCCCTCTTTGGGGCGACTTACCCCTCTTATATAGGTGGAAGGGGGAGGATTACATGTAGAGTCCTAGTAGGATACAAACTAGTCTTATCTTGTATTACAAGTCGGATATCAATCCGGGTCCTACTCTAATTCTTGTAGATTTTTGTATCTTCCAAGTTAGGTGGACTCCATCTTGATTCCTTCGTCCGGCTTTCATCTCCGCGAGCCGGCTCCTTGTCATCGGACCGACTTCTTCTCCAAGCCGGGTCTAGCCGTGGGATATCCCCCCGACAAGTACCGCGAGAAACCAACGGTAGTACCGCGTGATGGTAGTACCGCAGGTGACCAGCGGTAGTACCGCACGGGAAACTATGAGCATGGATCTCAGATCTAGTACTACCCTGGTGACAAAAATTTACGAACAAGCCAACAATACTACCTAATTCCTATCTAGCAGTCAACCTTAGTCCTCAAAGTGCCTAGATTTGGACAAAAACCTAGTGGATCCAAGAGGTATTTCCCTAGCAACAAGATTCAATAAAAATAACACAAGAGAAAAAGAACCGAGGCAACACCGGGATCCATGGCACATGGGGAGGGTGGGGCTCGATCCCACCGGAGAAGGATGAAGGAGACAGCACGGAATCGACCAACCGGGGAAGGTTGCCGTATCCGGCGGCGCTGCTGCGAGAAGGGAAAGAGAAGAAACTGAATGGGTATGGTGTGGAACTCCCCACACCCGTTCAGTTTGTAAATCTCACCTGACACAACAGTAGTACCGCACCAGGCGTGGTAGTACCATTCCACGGGCGGTAGTACCGCTGGCAGTAGGTCAACACAGCCCAGTGTCAACTTGGGGACATGGGCAAATGCATATAGAGGTTCTTAGGAGGATGGTCTTGGGTTGGAGACACACAAACACATCAAAAGGATAGGGACTCTCCGAGATCAATAAATTAGAAACGCACGAGCAACCTCGGAGTGACAAAAATGCGAAGAAAGAAACCAAAAAACAAAAGCGAACCAATCCTCCCAAGGGGAGGGGCTGTGGCTTCGGCCACCATGTTTGAGCTTATTTGGTATGACACCACAAAGATGTATCTTGGGTTCATTGCCAATGCTCTTCTTTGAAGCACCGTTGCCACTTTGGGTGACCATGATAGCCGCCGAAAATGACCATAGTTAAAGAAATTTATTTCTTTCCGCATAATAGGTGGAGTAGTTGTCCATGTATTAATAAACACACCCCCTATGTCCATGCCTACATCCAAACTAGATACTATGTTAAGATAGGGTGTGTGGGCAAGTTTCTCAAACCATATTAATCGAACCAATGATATTTAGCTCATGCCTTAACTCTCAAAATCTTGCTTCATCCAAAGGCTTGGTGAAGATATCCGCAAGTTGATCTCCGGCGCCCACATAAGAAAGATCAATATCACCCCACTTCACATGATCTCCAATAAAATGATGAAGAATCTCAATATGATTCGTCTTGCTATGTTGAACGGGGTTGTAGGCAATCTTGATAGCACTTTCATTGTCACATACAAGAGGCAATCTTGATAGCACTCTCATTTTCGCAATTTTGCTTCTTGGAAGACCAACTTACCAAAGACCTATCAAGAAGTTGCCATCCTCCGGAAGTAGACTTCCTCTCCACTTTGTCTCCCGCCCAATCCGAACCTGTGTACCCAATGAGGTTGAAGCTTGAGCCCTTGGGATACCACAAGCCAAAGTTTGGGGTATGAACCAAATATCAAAAGATTCTTTTGACGACAACTACATGGCTTTCCTTTGGTGCGGATTGAAATCTTGCACACACGCCCACACTCAACATAATATCCGGCCTATATGCACAAAGATACAACAAAGAACCAATCATAGAATGATACTCCCTTTGGTCTACCTGTTTGTTGTTCGGGTCGAGGTCAAGTTGACACTTGAGGGTCATGGGGGTCATGGCCCCCTTGAGATCATCATACTTGAACCTCTTGAGCATGTCTTGAGTGTATTTTTTTTGGTTGATGAACGTTCCTCTTGGCAATTGCTTCACTTCAAAACCGAGAAAGAACTCCAACTCTCCCATCATAGACATCTCAAATTGGTCGGTCATTAGCTTAGCAAACTCTTCATTAAAAGATTTGTTAACCGAACCAAAGATAATATCATCAACATATAGTTGGCATATGAACAATTCCCCACCAACCCTCTTAGTAAAAAGAGTGGGATCGATTTGGCCAATTTCAAACCCAAAATCGACTAAGAACTCGGTAAGGTGCTCATACCAAGCCCGAGGTGCTTGCTTAAGTCCATAGAGCGCCTGATCGAGTTTATAGACATGATTGGGGAACTTGGGATCCTCAAACCCGGGGGGTTGCTTGACATATACCAACTCATTAATGGGACCATTAAGAAAATCACTTTTCACATCCATTTGATACAGCTTGAAGTTATGATGAGAATCTTAAGCAAGAGAAATACAAATGTATTCAAGGCGAGCCACGGGGGCAAAAGTTTCACCATAGTAATTACCTTCGACTTGGGAAAAACCTTGTGCCACCAACCTTGCCTTGTTCCGGACAACACACTACTAGGATAATGGCCTTCAGCAGCGCGGGGTAAAGGCCCATTAGCAGCGGGGGGTACCTGCGCTGTAGATAGTGCGCTACTGCTAACTTCCATCTACAGCGCGGGGTGCCCGCGCTGTAGCTAACTATACAGTTAGCAGCGCGTCTCGAGCACCCCGCGCTACAGAACTGCACTTCCACTAGCAGCGCCTCTAGCCAGCCCGCGCTGCAGGTACATTTTTAGCATTTTTATTTATTCTGCAATATTATTTGTTTATACAGTTTTTTATAAATTTCCAGCATACACACATAACATTTATATACAAAGTAGAATTACACACATATAAACCACATCATATCATAGACATGCAATAGGCTCATCGATCATCATTTATATATATATATATCATCTCATAAGTATAATATCCAACACAAAGGTCAAGTTTTCCTAGTTTAACTTCGCTAATATCCAACAACATAATGTTTAGCAACAACTACGAACCAGCCTACTCATCACCACCACAAGGTGAAATGAATAAAAACCAAAAGACACCCCACATTCCATTATGTAATATGGAGAACAACTTGTCTCCATGTTTTATGTTCATCCGATTCACTATCCTTTTCCATCCTCTTATTCTTACGCAGCCATCATCTCTAGTTTCAGTGGAGTAGTCAATGCTGAAGAGGACATCCCCTGCCCGTGCAGAAACAACTGTAAGCTCGCCTTGAGGAGGCATCCACTCAGGCGTACATGCTGCCGGGATTCTCTGTTGAAAACATATGAGTAAAATACTTAGTAATACATTATACTTAATGTTGGGTCAAAGGATTTATGAAAATGGACTAGTGTGATAGAATAGTAAAAATCATACCATGCTATAATCTTTTACATGTCCTGGAAACAACTTGAGATCAAATGAAACATATGGTGTATAAGGTTCGCCAATATTATGCAAGTTCACAAACGAAGGAACACCTTTAAGAACATTGATGAAATCATCTTGTTCATCAATTGTCAGGTCAAAGCCAACATTATGAAAAGTATCATCAAACATCTTCCGAACTTCTTTTGAAGCATGGAGATGAACTAACAATTATAAATAAGTTGTCAACTTGGGAAGCAAGAAAATAAGGAAGTAAACAAGTCAAAGTTGTTTAAGAAACTCACGTGGAGATAGAACCAGCTTAATGTCGCCCACTAGCATCCAAATGTCCTTATTTCGAAATGTTTGACCATCTCGACGACGAAGTCCAAGATTAAATGTTATTTTCATATCATCCTCTAATGCAAATGCCTTGCATAGTGCATACCAATTTGGACAATCAAAATATGTGATATTTGGTTCATTAAAGACCTCGACCTTTACAGTTATACCATCTTTCGTCTTAATATTGACATCTTTTTTGGCATTCTCGCACCACTCATCGATTTTGACAAAGTTGCAGACGTGAGGTCTTGCGTAGCAAGGGATGTACTAGTTGATCATAAAAAAATTACATGTCAAAACTAAAACTAAGTGAATATGGTCACCCCGGACTATATGTCCGAAGCGACCAGTTGTGTATACGGTCATTCTCCCTTGATCAGTTCTCATGACACACAACTTGACATGGATATCATTGTCTCAATGTTCATACAATACCGAATACAAGTCATACAACAATAAAGTCTTACATGGAATCATCGGGCTCAAATAGCAGTGGAATAAGCAAAAGCATCAAAGATAGTGGCGACACAATCCACAGGGTAGATCGGAGCATAGCACGTCCTAGTAATCGCCGGTAGCATCATCGTCATATACCTGCTCCTCCAAGCCTGGCCGATGGAATAACCAGGGACAAAGCCGTGAGTACATACAAAGTACTCGCAAACCACCTAAAGAAAGAAACAAAGTTTTTCATACGGAAATAATAGGATGGCTATATGGTGGAGTTTTTCATAGGGATTTTCTATCTACTCAAGATTATTATTAAGTTGGAAAAGTTTTAAACTTGGCAGATTTTATTTCCCACAAATGTATTTGGATAAGTCAAGTGCAACATTTTTCCAACAATATCAACATCATCATCGCGAACCATAAACTTGGTACCGGACTTTCTCATTTGTTCCCCACAAAGTGTGGCCTCACTAGCTGTCCATGACCGTGGACTCCGGCTACTCGAATAGATGTACACTCTGAAGAGGTTGTACACTTTACCCACCACATTCGATACATCCGCCGTGTGTCCCCACGGATCTTCATACTTCAGTATGCGGGTCTCGGATAATCGACCATAGTCTTCCCTTTGTCTTCCCTAGTACAAGTGAATCCACCCTTTGCATACTGCATGGACTTTCCGTGTGATGGATCATGCTCCTCTTGAACCCAAGCCTGCACCAGAGTCGAAAAGCACCAAGGTTCCTTCCGACACTAAGCCTAGCGAATTTCACCAATCGACTTCGAGGGCTATCGGATTCGTGGAATCACGCATCCATGTGTAGTTATAGGACCCCCGTACTAAGACAAACAAGCTTCCAACTAGCCCTGTCCCATAGAAGAGTATAGTGGCTGTACTGTAGGGCTACATTTTTGGCGGCACTTATAGAGAGTCCCTCCAGACTTCGTGCATGTCCGACGATTTCCAAAAATCCGGCCATACCACCTTCTTAGGTGTATGTCGTACCATATCCGGTGGTGTATGACTATCCATGTTTTTATGTAATGCTAATTACTAGAGCTGGGTGATGGTCTCGACAGAATGCCGGGATCATCGGGGTTCTACTTAGTTCTTTTCCCAAATAGGTAGGCTATGGGGTGGTGTGGAGTTTTTCTAATATAAGTAATACGATCCCAAACCATATGAATATAATACTAGCATGATACAATATAAGTGGTACAAGAAAAGAAAAAAGGGTAATGCGGGGTTTAAGTTTTGACGGTGGCTTGCCTTCCTCCGCGATGTACCCTGGATCGGCTTCTTCGGCGGCAAGGGAGGATTCTTCACCTGCAGTGTAAGGCGTATCGTCTACACGTTGTGAAAATAAATCCACCATTACAACGGGGCAATACCAAGCAATGCACACAACACTCAATTGTTCAAGCAAAATCGCAAGCAACAAAGGCCAAAACAATTTTTCAAGGTTTTTATTTATTTAATAAGATTTAAATTCCTATAGTACCTCATCAAAGTTAAAGAGCATAGCATGGCATTGGAATAAATATAATAAATATATTACAACAAGATTATATTAAAACAAATCTTAAGTTAAGCAATGTTTTTCACTCAATTTAATCACTAACTTCTATTTAAATAACTTTATTTTTATTAACTGAATTCATAATAAAATTGCTACTGACCAGAGGCAATTTTAATAATAAGCTAATAATTTAATACTACTACCATAAATTCTATAGAAATTAAACTAGCAAAAGAAATAATAATAAAAGGGTCACAAATTTATCTAAGATAAATAATATTCTACACATACAGAAAAGTCAAGAATAATCACTGGAATATAAACATGTCAACATTACATTTTCAGGGTTAATAGAGAATTAATTAAAACTACCCCTAGCTGTGTAAAAGCACAATAAACTAATGAAAACTAAAGCAATTAATTTGGTACTGTACAAAAAAATTGTCTAAACATGTAGAAATATAGAGCATAATTTTATGAACATAACAAAATTTATTTTATATTTTTCTGAGTGGTAATTATTTTTCTAAAAGTATTTCTATGCTGATGATTTATTAAATAAAACGAAAATGGCCGCGGGCTGGCCCAGGGCTAGATGGCGCCTACGGCCTCTTCATTTTTTTTATTCGGGTCGAGCCCAGCACAACGTTTTTTTAAACCGCGAAGCGGTATGGGCCTTTCCTGGCCGTCGGATCAAGTATGATCGGACGGCCTGGGGCCGTTTTCTTCCTCCCGCTAGGGCAGGAGACGGGCTACAACCCATGGCGGCCAGGGGAGGAAAAGGGCGTCGCCGGCGGCCCTCCGGTGGCCGGCGTGCGGCGGCAAGGGGCGGGGGACGTAGAGGGGCCCCAGGGGGCTCCATTTTCCCCATAACGGAGGCATGCATTGAAGAAAAAATTGAGAGCTTGTGGCGGACAGGAGGGAAGTCGGGCGGCTCACCGGGGGCGTCTCAGGCGGCGACGGGCAGCGTGGAGGGGCGGCAGGCGTGCAGGCCGGCGTGGGGTAGCAAAAGAAATAATAATAAAAGGGTCATAAATTTATCTAAGATAAATAATATTCTACACATACAGAAAACTCAAGAATAATCACAGGAATATTAACATGTCAACATTACATTTTTAGGGTTAATAGAGAATTAATTAAAACTACTCCTAGCTGTGTAAAAGCACAATAAACTAATTAAAACTAAAGCAATTATTTTGGTACTGTACAAAAAAATATTCTAAACATGTAGAAATATAGAGCATAATTTTATGAACATAACAAAATTTATTTCTTATTTTTCTGAGTGGTAATTATTTTTCTAAAATTATTTCTATGCCGATGATGTATTAAATAAAACGAAAATGGCCGCGGGACGGCCCAGGGCTAGCTGGCGCCTACGGACGCTTCATTTTTTTTGTTTTATTCGGGTCGAGCCCAGCACAAGGGTTTTTTTTAACCGCGAACGGGTATGGGCCTTTCCTGGCCGTCGGATCAAGTGTGGTCGGACGGCCAGGGGTCGTTTTCTTCCTCCCGCTAGGGCAGGACACGGGCTACAGCCCATGGCGGCCAGGGGAGGTGTAGGGCGTCGCCGGCGGCCCTCCGGTGGCCGACGGGCGGTGGCAAGGGGCGGGGGACGTAGAGGGGGCCTAGGGGGCTCATTTTTTCCCATAACAGAGGCATGCGACGCAGAAAAATTAGAGCGCTTGTGGCGGACAGGTGGGAGGTCGGGCGGCTCATCGACGGCGTCTCAGGCGGCGACGGGCGGCGTGGAGGGGCAGCGGGCGTGCGGGCCGGCGTGGGGGGTCCGTTTTTTAAGACAGCGGCGGCCGGGGACGTCGGGGTCGAAGTCGTCCTGGGGTAGACGAACGGGGATGGGGGCTCGGCTAGCTCCTCCTGGCGGCGCTCCTCTGGCGTATCCTTTGCCGGCCTGGCTCCGGCGTGGGGTGGCGGAGGCGGAGAGGCGCACCGGCCTCTCCCTCCTCTCCTTCTTCTTCCTCCTCCCTCCCTTCTTCCTTCCTCCCCTTCCTTCTTCCTCCTCTCGGCTTCTCTGTCTCGGGCGAGTGGGGTGTGGTGAGGGCGCTAGAGCGAGGTGGAGTGAGGAGCTGGGAAGGTTGGAGTGCTCCCCTTAATAGCGAGGCAAGGGAGGGGTGTGGGAGCGAGAGAACGAGCAAGCGCACGCGGCCTCCTCGCCTACTGGCCAACGATGGCGGAGGCGAGGGCTGTCGTCAGCCATGCAACGTCACGGCTGGTCCTACGGGGTGACGTCACTTGGGGGAGCAGTGGCTGACGTGTGGGCCAGGGATGTAAGAGGGCTGGTTGGCTTGGAGAGAAGAGATGGGCTGCGGCCCAGGGTTCTATATTTTTTTAATACTAATAAAACTAGTTTTGCAAAGGTTTTACCTCCGTTTTTGTTTAAATTTGAAATGAAACTTCAAATTCAAACCTCCAAAATAATTTATAAAACTCCAGGAGTATTATTCAAATTTATTTAGAATTTTTAGAGATTATTTTTATTATTATTATGCTTATAATATTATTACTATTATAGTAATAGTAATAAACCATTTAGCCCTTTTTAGAACTTTTCATTAAATACTTTCTGCTATAGAGGTATTTTTAGTTATTTAAATAATGAATTTATGTGCAAGCAAAACTTTATTTGACGAAAATATTAAAGATGCTAATTTGTTATGGTGGTGATATGTTGATAGATCAATAGTTGTGGTATGTGCTAAACATTTTTATGGGTTTAGTCTTTAGCAAGACAAGACAACAACACAAGGAAAGCAATACTTGCTAGGGCAAGGAAGTCTAAAGACATGGTAATAACATGGCATGGAAAGGAACAACCAACAAAACAAAACAAGGCAAAACAATCTTATCAAACAAGACATGGCATGGAGACACAACAGAGCAAGTTTTTTTTGTTTACCCTCAAATTTAGCATTAATAAAGTAAGGTAATAAAAGTTGGGGTGTGACAGACCTTCCCCCCTTAAAAAGAATCTCGTCCTCGAGATTCACAAGCTAGTGAAGAGATGCGGAAACTCGCGCTGGAGGTAGTCCTCCCGTTCCCAGGTGGCTTCCTCCTCTGTGTCGTTTGTCCACTGGACCTTGTGGAACTTGATCGCGCGCTTACAGGTGACTCGGGTGGCTTCTTCCAGGATACGAAGAGGTGTCTCGTGGTATGTGAGATCCTGGTTGATGTCCACCATGCGGTGATCGATGTTCTTGAAGACATCGGGCTTGTCCGGCACCTCCAGAAACTTCCGGAGTTGCGATACGTGGAAGACATCGTGCACATCGAATAGCTCTGCTAGCAGTCTCAACTGATAGGCAACTTGGCCTCGTCTGGCTATCACCTCAAATGGTCCAATGTAACGATGTGCTAGCTTTCCCTTCACATGGAATCGCTGCATTCCCTTCAATGGGGTGACTCGGAGATACACAAAATCTCCAACTGCAAAAGTCACCTCTCGACGCTTGGGGTCGGCATAACTCTTCTGATGAGACTGAGCGGTCTTGAGACGCTCACGAATCAACTGGACCTGCTCTTCGGCCTCCTTCAGAACATCGGGTCCAAAAATCTTCCCGTCTCCGGTCTGAGACCAGTTTAGGGGCGTGCGACACTTCCTCCCATACAAAGCTTCAAATGGAGCCAACTACAAACTCGAATGGTAGCTGTTGTTGTAGGAGAATTCTTCATAGGGCAAGCAGTCCTCCCACTTGGAACCGTAGGCTAGAGCACATGCGCGGAGCATATCCTCTAGTATCTGGTTCACTCGCTCGGTCTAGCCTCCAGTCTGCGGGTGATAGGCTGTGCTGAATGTGAGCTTGGTTCCTAGTGCCTCCTAGACTTGCTTCCAGAACCTCGAGGTAAACTGGGTACCTCGGTCAAACACAATCTCCTTCGGGACTCCGTGCAGGCATACGATCCTCGACATGTACAAGTCTGCCAGCTGGTCTCCTCGATAGGTGGTTCGCATGGGAATAAAGTGCGCTACCTTGGTGAGTCGGTTTAAGATGACCCAGATAGATTCATGTCCTTTTCTCGACCTCGGTAGACCTGTGATGAAGTCCATGCTTATTTGTTCCCACTTCCATTTAGGAACTCGGAGTGGTTGCAGAAATCCTGCAGGTCTTTGGTGCTCTTCTTTCACTCTTTGGAAAATGTCACACTTGGCGACATACAAGGCAATTTCACGCGTCATACTGTGCCACCAGAACAAGTCCTTCAGGTCTTGATACATCTTACTCCCTCTGGGGTGGATGGAGTAAGGTGTATCATGGGCTTCCTTCAGGGTAGTGAGCTTCAACTCCTCTATATCGGGCACGCACAATCGGCCATCGAACCAAAGAACTCCTTCATCATCTAACATGAAGTTTGGGGCCTTGCCGAGGGGCATCTTCTTCTTGATTCCCTCGATACTATCGTGCCCCTGCTGTGCCTCCTTGATCTGATCAAATAGAGTCGGAGTTAGCTTGAGGTGAGCAAGATAACCGGGTGTAACAAGCTCCAAACCCAGCTTCTCGAACTCCTCGTGCAGAGCTGGCTGCGTCTCTCTGATCATTGCATTAAGTTTGCAGGGCTGGCGGCTGAGGGCATCTGCTACCACGTTGGCCTTTCCAGGATGGTAGTGAATTTCAAGATCGTAGTCTTTGATCAACTCGATCCACCTCCTCTGCCTCATGTTCAACTCCTTCTGTGAGAAAATGTACTTTAGGCTCTTATGGTCTGTGTATATGTCGCAACGGTGACCCATCAGGTAATGTCTCCATCTCTTGAGAGCAAGCACAACAGCGGCTAGCTCCAAGTCGTGTCGTGACACGTACTCAAACACCTTGCCCACTTGCATAAGAACACAACCCAAACCAACCTTCGATGCATCGCAATACACATCAAAGATCTTGGTCAGGTCAGGCATCGTCAACACTGGGGCGGATACCAATCTCCTCTTCAACTCCTGGCTTCACACTTTTCTGTCCACACAAACTTCTGGTCCTTCTTTAGAAGTTGGGTCATGGGTCGGGCAATGCTCGAGAAACCTTCCACGAACTTGCGGTAGTATCCCGCTAGTCTGAGGAATCCTCTAAGTTCAGTCTGAGTGGTCGGAGCTGTCCAGTCTATGATGGACTGAATCTTGGCGGGGTCGACGGATATTCCTCCCTCTGACAATACGACTTCCTTGGGCCAGAACTCGCACTTGCTGAACTTGGCGTATAGCTGGCGCTCACGCAAAGTCTTGAGGACTAAGCGCAAATTCTCGGCGTGCTCTTCTTCGGTCTTGGAATATATCAGGATATCGTCAATGAACACCCCACAAATTTGTCAAGATACTTCATGAACATCTTGTTCATGAGATTCATGAAATAGGCCGGGGCATTGGTAAGTCCGAAGGACATGACAGTGTACTTGAACAAACCATAGTGGGTCGTGAAAGCTGTCTTGGGGATGTCCGACTCGCGGACCTTTAGCTGGTGTTATCCAGTCCTTAGATCGATCTTGGAGAAGACTCGGGCTCCGTTCAACTGGTCGAACAGATCCTTGATCTTAGGGAGCGGATACTTGTTCTTGATGGTCACCTCATTCAGCTTACGGTAGTCCACACCCATGCGTATGGTGCCGTCTCTCTTGTCTACAACGAGAACTGGCGAACCCCAGGGCGAAGCACTGGGTCGAATCAGTCCCTTCTGGAGCATGTCATTCAGCTGTTTCTTAAACTCAACCAGCTCTTCGGCATTCATCCGGTAGGGTCTCTGTGCAAGTGGGTCTGTGTCAGGCACTAACTCGATGATAAAATCGATATCCCGATCAGGCGGCATACCGGGTAACTCCTCTGGAAAGACATCCGCGAATTCGCATACAACCTTCACCTCATCAAGTGGTGGCACCGAGACACTCTCATGACAGAAGGCTCGGGTAGTGTCTTCCTTGTCGGTGTACTCTATCTAAACTCCATTGCCACTCGTGAGGTTGACTGTCCTTTCAGTGCAATCTATCCGGCCTCGGTATATGGACAGCCAATTCATGCCAAGTACCACATCTATACCTTCTGTCCCTAACACGATCAGGTCAGCTGGGAACTTGATTCAATGAATTTCTATGGGAACTCCGGAACAAGCTAAACTGGCTCGGGTTTTGGATCCAGGTATATGGACAACCATGGGCCTCCTCATTTACTAGGTGACAACTTACTTCTATCCACAAATGTCTTCGTAACAAACGAGTGTGATGCACCAGAGTCAAACAATACTTAAGTAGTTACTGAATTAACTGGAAACTTACCCAAGATAACGTCTGCTGCCTCTAGGGCTTCCTCGGCTTTCACATGGTTCAGACGTCCCTTGGCGGCGTTGGGCGCACCACGCTGGGCATTGTTGCGGCTGGGGTTCCCTCTGGCTGGTGCTGGAGCATTGGGGCATGGGGCAGCATTCGCCTTGTTGGTGCAGGTAATGGCATAGTGACTTTTCTGGCCACACTTAAAGAAGATCACTTCTGATGCAGGGTCGTGGGGAACTCCGCCTGCTGGGCGCGGAACTCCAACAGGATGAGCAGGAGCACTAGAGCATGGCGCTGGGTAAGGGCTCCTCTGAGGCTGGGGTGCTGGCCTTGGCGGCTGTGTCGGACGCAGTCGGGGGTTGCTGGATCCACCCTGCTGCATCATGTGGCGCTTGCGGTTGTCAGAGGCCATCTTGAGCTTGCCCTCCATTGTGATAGCAGCATAGGCAAGAGAGTCAAGATCGGGGAACTGCATGGCCACCAGGACAACTTGCAGTTCGTCATGCAGCCCATCCAAGAAACGGTCCTGCCGCTTCTCCTCGATGACCACCTCCTCCGGGGCATACCTCGACAGCTGAGTGAAGCGGTCAAGATATCCAACCACAGTCATGCCCCCTTGCTTGAGGTGGCGTAACTCGTCCTTCATCCTCATGATCAGTGCAGTCGGGATGTGCGCCTTCTTGAACTTCTCGGAGAACTCAGCCCAGGTGAGTACTTGCCCTTCAGGAAGACGGGCACGCACTCCTTCCCACCAGCTCCTTGCAGTGCCAGTGAGGTAGTGGGTGGCATACAGGACCTTCTCGTTGTTGCCAACAGCGGCGACAGCGAGATTTTTCTCCATGGTGCGGAGCCAATCCTCAGCATCCAAAGGCTCCTTCGTCTGCGAGAACACGAGCGGGTTGGTTTTCTGGAAATCTCGGAGCCGAGACCTGGGCTCCTCATTCCCACCAGCTCCTCCGCCTCCTTTGTTGGCATTGGTAGAGGCCTGGACTAGCTGCTGGAGTGCAGCCATGTTCGCCTGGCGCTCGTCACGAACGTCCTGGCACTCCTCCATCAGCAGTCGCAGAAGCTGCGCCATGTTCGGGTCGGGTGGTGGCGGTTGCGCGTCACCGGATCCACTCGGGTTGGCACGGGAGCTCCTCGGCATCCTGAGTTTGTTGCGCAAGATAAGAGGGAATTTAGTCGACAAGGGGGTAAGTCCCTAACAATCTAGTTATCACACACATGCAAGACTTATAAAATAGGTAATAATCATGCAACTAGCAAATCACCACATGGTAGGATAACGATAGCATAAGTCTCATCCATAATCAAGTCTTACAGGTAACCAACCACACATGCAACGTCTAACGCAATATCCGAAAGGGCATCCAACAACTAACGTCGCCTAGAGCTCATCCTCATCGTGATCATCGATGATGTCCTCATCATCAGTGTTCAGAGCCTCCTCGTACTCCTCCTCCATCCAGTCCTCATCATCACTGATATGGGTGTTCTCCTCCTTCTGGATGTCCTCGCCATCATCCAGAGAAGCAATCTCATCCTAACTCCTCGCACTTGCTCTTCAGGCTCCTGGTCCTCTTCCGCAGCATCTTGTTACTCTTCTCTAGACTGGCGACCTGGTCCTGCAGCTCCTTGATAATCTTGTCCCGGGTCTCCATCTCGATAGGGGCGACGGGGGCGGGACCTTCTGTCTGGAGGTTGTAGTCATGCTTGACCCGAACCTCATCCAGCTGAGCCTGAGTCAGAGCCAGGTGTCCCTCTAGAGCGAACAAGTGGTCCTTCAGGATCGGGTGAAGAACACCAGGAGTGGGATCTCCCTCACCATCGCGCATCCCGTAGTGACGGAACCGCGTGGTACCCAGCTCGTACTGGTGAAACCTCACAAGGCGAGCAATCGCCTCCTGGCAAGCTCGGGCCATACCCTCCTCCCAGGTACTGTGACGCCCCCAAAATCAGATCGTGTACAGTAATCATACACGCAAGGTACACGATCGAGATCAGAGACTCACGGTGAGATATCACAACACAACTCTACAAATAAAATAATACAAGCTGTTTAATACAAGCCAGGGGCCACGAGGGCTCGAATACAACAGCTCGAGAGCACAAAGTCAGCGGAAGCAATATTATCTGAGTACAGACACAAGGATACAAGGTTTCCTTAAGAAGGCTAGCACAAAATCAACACTCGATCGAAAAGGCAAGGCCTCCTGCCTGGGAACCTCCTAACTATTCCTGGTCAAAGGGGAACTCAACGTCGTCGAAAGCATCGGGGATCTTCATGTTGTGGTGGTCGGCATCGGGGATCTCCTGCTCCTGGGCTCCAACATCGACTGCAGCAGCCGATCAGGCAAAACAAAAAGGGGAAATAAAGCAAAGGTGAGTATCTAGCATACCCGCGAGTCTTACGTCCGCTACTAAGAATTATGCATTTTATCAACGGAAAGAAGAGGCTGTATATAGTGGACTGCAAGATAGAAATCAGAATAAGGGTAAGAATCTAGGCCTATCGAAGACTAGCATCTTCCGACGATGTCTTGCAGCATGAGGTAAGAATCAGCCAACAGTTTATATAAAGCATAAAGTAACAATGCAGCAGAAGTTGCTGCAGCATTGTATAATAATAAGTTGTACTCCCTCCGTTCCTAGATATAAGGTGTATAGTTTTCTTAAAAAAAGTTCAAAATGTAGGGTGTATTGCGTTGTACCACTCATGTGGGAAATTTTTAAAAATATTTTATCATATTTCTTTATCTCTTGCAAACCCCTCTATCTTCTCATGTCAATTAGCTAGGTGTAAACCCATCCAAACCTGGTGTAAATTTTCCGCAATGTGTGTTCTTTAATCTTCGTGCCAAAAACTATACACCTTATATCAAGGAACGGAGGGAGTAATAATTAGCAATGGCTCCGAGTTCACCTCCTGGACATCCCCGCGAGGAAGAAAACCCGGAAGCATACAGTTTAATAATAATAGTTTGTAGTGGTAAGATCCAGCTTCAGCATAAAGCGTCCTGTTACCGTGGACACGGCTATCCGAATAGATTAATCTTCCCTGTAGGGGTGCACACAAATTTATTTTTTTTGGGAACTCGTGGGAATGTGTTCTTATTTATTGATAGGATTTTGGTTTACACGACCAATCGCAGCGAGTGCTTGTCAAAAAGCTTTTGTAACTAATCGTGTAGGGGATTTTGGTCTATTATTAGGAATTTTAGGTTTTTTTTGGATAACAGGTAGTTTAGAGTTTAGGGATTTGTTCAAAATAGCTAATAACTGGATTCCTAATAATGGAATTAACTCTTTACTTACTACTTTGTGTGCTTTTTTATTATTCCTTGGTGCAGTTGCGAAATCCGCACAATTCCCTCTTCACGTATGGTTACCTGATGCTATGGAAGGACCCACTCCTATTTCGGCTCTTATACACGCGGCAACTATGGTTGCTGCGGGAATTTTTCTTCTAGCTCGACTTCTTCCTCTTTTCATATCTTTAACTTTGATAATGAGTTTTATTTCTTTATTAGGTACAATAACACTATTCTTAGGAGCTACTTTAGCTCTTGCTCAGAGAGATATTAAAAGAAGCTTAGCCTATTCTACAATGTCTCAATTGGGTTATATGATGTTAGCTCTAGGTATAGGTTCTTATCAAGCTGCTTTATTCCATTTGATCACTCATGCTTATTCAAAAGCACGCACGGATCTCCAGGGTGGCGGGAACCTTGTTAGGGAACGCTCCACCTAGGCTATCCGACACTTCGTAGCCCATCTTTCAAACTCAATAGAGAGGCCATCCGCCGGTCTAAATCCTAAGTACGCCGGGCCTTGGACCCCAACCCGAACGTACTCCTGCAGGGTGCGTGGCTGGCCGGTGAAGTTAAAGCAAATCCAAATAAGACACCACCGCGCGAGCAAATAAGACAACACCACTTCCCGGCGCAGGCCGCGGTACTGCTGACGTCTGAAGAGTCCTCGGATGACACTACGAAGCAGAGGAGTCCATAACTCGTAATTCCCACGGGTAGGTAGTGTGTACATGGCATATAGCCAACTCAAGACATCCGCCGAACCATTTAGCATTTTAATTAACCTGCGTGACAACTGTTATCGTTGCCTCGACTTAACTGACCCGCGGACAACGACAGCAGCCAGGACCACCAGTACATCGGTGCCTGCCCTGTCGTCCCACCAAGTCACTGCGGTTACCAACAAGGTCAACTGTCTCCTTACCTTGTCTCGCGTGTGCTCCTGGAGGAGCTCGACTTTCGTGGTTTGGTAACTCTCGCGGCCAACGATCAGGGGCCAAGCACACCGGTACACTGGTCGTACCCTCCCTGTCGTCCCTTCGCAATACCACTCGCGGGCACCGTTGGGTCACCCGACTTCTTACCTTTAAGGACAACGGTTGGTTCGAGTGCCTACCATTAAGTGAAACCAGGAGGTATCACCCTCGATGGCACACTTAAAGAGGTTTGACAGAGACATCAGTGGAATGAACTAAAGAGGTAATCCTCATATCATCCCGGTGATGCTACGCTACTGAGCCGACGAGAGTGAAATACGAGTCCATTCCACTCGTAAGCCAAACTCGAAGCGACTCGGCAGAGTCTCGCCATTGTAGGTTCCCTAGGGCGTCTGCATTGATCCGTACCTGTTGCAGTTGTAATATATCATTCCCGCGATCACTCCCAAAGTGATCACGACCCTCTATTCTAAACCTAGCTAACAATGCACAGGGTTTACTGCTGAATAATGCATAAGTAATAATAGGCAGCATAGGATTAAAGGAAGGTACATCAAGGGGCGACAAAAACAGGCTATGCAATTAAATAGGATTGTAATCGTAGCAGCAACAGTAACAATGCCTAGTGCAAGAAATGTACGGAAAGATAGGCGATATCTGGGGAAGAGAATGGCTCTGCTTGCCTGGAAGCTCGACGGTAGGGGTAGGGTCGTCGACGAAGTAGTCGTACCCAGCAGCGGTGTAGTCGACAGCAGCAGGGTCTATCGAAGATTAAGAGGGGGGAGAAACAATAAATACACAACAATAATAGCAATTCAAGGCATGACAAAGAAGATACAAAGCAACGGGGCTCTAACGTAGTACGATGCACTTTGCTCGGAGCGGGAATTCATCCGGGGATGAACAGCCAGCTCTGGGTGATTACCGGACAGGGTGTCCGGATGGGGAAGGTACCATGCCGGAGGTGTCATGGAAATCCGACAAACATGTGAAAGGTGTATCCGTGTTAGTTGAAACAACCCGAACAACTCTCGTGTTCAGAATAAATTCATCCGGAGGGTTTATCGGTATCGGGCAATTATCGGACTAACGGTACCGGAGGGGGACGGTTCGATGTTCGTTGTGTTAGAGGGGTGTGGTAGACATATAGATAGTGTATTCGTATTCGTTATATTTTTCTGATCAATTTTGATGTATAAAGTTTTTGAATCTGAGTTACGGTTTAAAAATTATTGAATTTCAAAGTTTTAAATCATTTAAATGATTTTCTGAATTTCTTTTATTATTAAATTCCAACATTATCCAAAACATTATCTAATACAGTGTCTGACATGTGGGACCCACATGTCAGCCTCACAGTAATAAAATTCATTTTTTTAAATCTAATAATCACTGGGCCCACATGTCATACTAAAAGGTTTTATTATAGCAATCTATTTAACTAAACAGGGATTAAGTGGGTTGGGCCCATCTGTCATACACTTCTGTGTCAATTAAACATTTTAATTAAATCAAAGGGGAGGGGGACCCACATGTCATACCCCCACAAAACTAAATTCATTTAATTAATTATAACAGTGGGGTGGGGCCCCACTGTAAGTCTCAGGGGGGGTTAAGTATCTGTTTACTAGGGGGAGCTAGTGTTAATCGTGGGGGGGGGAGGTTAATCCCCGGTTGCATAGGGGAGGGGTGCTCGCCGGTGAGGCGGTTCACGGCGGCGGCCTGGAGCAGGGGCAGGGCACGATGGCGGGCGTCAGGGGCGCTGGGGCGCGGCGGCCAGAGGAACGCGAGGCCATGGCCAGCGCAGGGCGTGCGCGTCCTACGACCATGGCGACGTGTGGCGGCTGCCGGAACTCGGACTCGCGGAAATGGTGCTATGGGAAACGGCGGAGGGAGGGAAAAGGTTAGGGGGTGCGCGGGCTCACTGTGGGTTCAAAGGGGAGCTCGGGGGTGCCAGGGTGGCGCCATCGGCGGCGAATCGGACGATCGCGCCTAACAGCCATGGCTGTGAGGAGGCGCACGGCGGCAGAGACGTAGAGGCCGGCGGCTCGAGGTAGCAGACGCGGTCGACGGATTCCAGGTCCAGGGAGCGCCTGGACACGCCGACGGGGCAAGATGCGGGCAGTGGCCGCGCCAATGGTGGGACGGCGGCGACCTAGCGCTCGGGCGCGAGCTCGATTCAGAGCGAGGGAGGCGCGAAGGGAGGGGAAGTGTGGGGGGCTAGGGTTCGAGGGCGAGGGTGACGCCCTTATCCACAGACATGGGGGGGGAGCAGGTGGTGGAGGCCCTATCTCCACGAGGGATCAAGTGAGGGGGCAGGTGAGGGGGGCGGCGTGGCGACGGCATGGCCATGGCCCTGTCATTGTGCGGGGTGGGGAGTGAACAGGGGAAGAAGGAGAGAGAGAGGGGGGCGGACCGGCTGGGCCGTGCCCATAGGCGTGTTTTAGGTCTTCCTTTTTTTTTCTTTTCTTTTCTTTTCTGTTTAATTTATTCTAGCTCATTTATCAAATTTATAAAACATGGGATTGGCCCCAATATTAGTGTTATATAATATATAATTATTACTAAGAGTCTTTGTGATTTATAAAAATCATTTGATATCTTGTTTTCTTTAAAAGGTATTAAAAGCCACTGTTTTTCTACTGTTTTTAATTATTTGTAATATTAAAACATTTAAATAAACCCCGAATCACTTTTATTATGGCCTACAGATTATTAGGCATTTTATAAAATTGTTTCCAGAATTTTTAGTTCATTTAAAATTTCCACTTGTTTATTTTATTCCATGGCAATTTAACAATTCCCAACTATTGTTTTTATTTTAAATATTATTCCTTTATATTACTATACCATTTTAACAAAACAACCATTGCTATATTATCATGGCCTAAGATTGCTAGGCATTTTATTTAATATGTTTCATTAACTTTGGTTTAACTATGATTTCCATTTATATATTAATTTTCAAAACAATTGTGATAACCCCACAACATTGGTTCCATCATTAGCATTGACTTGTGATTATTCAAATGGCTAGTTGGATTTGGTTTAACCATGGTGAAGTTGATTGACATGCATCCATAATCCTTGGAGCAAGATTTACAATCCACATTTACTTGAAAATTTTATGAGGGTTGGAATTTCAATGAGCTGTGATCAAAGGTGTTCAAGGCTGGATCATCAACAGTAATGAACACTAACAGTGGAATCACTGTAGTGATTACTGTACTAGATCTGGGGGTGTTACAGGTACGAGCATACACCGTGAAGCTGATAGGATCCGACCGTGGGGTCACCTCCGAACCTCGGAGCTCACACCGCACAATCAGGCGGAGCTCTGTATCCTCCCCACGGGTGATCTAGAAAGCCCTGAACTCTACAGCGGGGCGGTGAACGAGCGTAAGCAGATCAATCAGATCCTGAGAAAAGGGCGTCTTCCCATCCTGAGTCAGCTGGAGGTGGTGCAAAGGAACTCCAGCCATCTACAAATTTTAAGAGTTTAAGTTAGAAGACAAGTGTGCAAAATTTTAACATAATAAAACATTTAATAATGGTTTACTATAGAGGGGATAAGAGAGGTAAGCATTATATACTATGCATTTTACCATCTCTTTTTAGAAAATAGTTTTTGATTTCCCCCTCATCCTATCTACCGACCAACCTAACTAGGCTACTACGGTCTGAACAGGGCTCTGATACCAAGTCTGTGGTCACCCCGCACTATATGTCCGAAGCGACCAGTTGTGTATACGGTCATGCTCCCATGATCAGCTCGCATGACACACAACTCGACATGGATATCATAGTCTCAACGTTCATACAATACCGAATACAAGTCATACAACAATAAAGTCTTACATGGCCTCATCGGGCTCAAATAGCAGCGGAATAAGCAAAAGCATCAAAGGTATTGGCGACACAATCCACAGGGTAGATCATAGCATAGCACGTCCTAGTAATCGCCGGTAGCATCATCGTCATATACCTCCTCCTCCAAGCGTGGCCGATGGAATAACCAGGGACAAAGCCGTGAGTACATACAAAGTACTCGCAAACCACCTAAAGAAAGAAACAAAGTTTTGCATACGAAAATAATAGGATGGCTATATGGTGGAGTTTTTCATAGGGATTTTATATCTATTCAAGATTATTATTAAGTTGGCAAAGTTTTAAACTTGGCAGATTTTATTTCCCACAAATGTATTTGGATAAGTCAAGTACAACCTTTTTCCAACAATATCAACATCATCATCGCGAACCATAAACTCGTTACCGGACTTTCTCATCTATTACCCACAAAGTGTGGCCTCACTAGTTGTCCATGACCGTGGACTCCGGCTACTCGAATAGATTTACACTCTGTAGAGGTTGTACACTTTACCCACCACATTTGATACATCCGCCGTGTGTCCCCACGGATCGTCATACTTCAGTATGCCGGTCTCGGATAATCGACCATAGTCTTCCCCTTGTCTGCCCTAGTACAGGTGAATCCACCCCTTGCGTACTGCATGGAATTTTCATGCGACAGATCATTCTCCTCTTGGACCCAAGCCTGCACCGTAGTCGAAGAGCACCAAGGTTCCTTCCGACACTGAGGCTAGCGAATTTCACCCATCGACTTCGAGGGCTATCGGATTCGTGGAATCACGCATACATGTGTAGTTATAGGACACCCGTACAAAGACAAACAAGCTTCCAACTAGCCATGTCCCATACCAGAGTATAGTGGTTGTCCTGTAAGGCTAGATTTTTGGCGGCACTTATAGAGAGTCCCTCCAGACTTTGTCCATGTCCGACGATGTCCAAAAATCAGGCCATACCACCTTCTTAGGTGTATGCCGTACGATATTCGGTGGTGTATGACTATCCATGTTTTTATGTAATGCTAATTACTAGAACTGGGTGATGGTCTTGACAGAATGCCGGGATCATCGGGGTTCTACTTAGTTCTTTTCCCAAATAGGTAGGCTATGGGGTGGTGTGGAGTTTTTCTAATATAACTAATACAATCCCAAACCATATGAATATAATACTAGCATGATACAATATAAGTGGTACAAGAAAAGTAAAAAGGGTAATGCGGCGTTTAAATTTTGACGGTAGCTTTCCTTCCTCGGCGATGTACCTTGGATCGGCTTCTTCGGCGGCAAGGGAGGAGTCTTCACCTGCAGCTTAAGGCGTATCGTCTACACATTGCAAAAAGAAATCCACCATTACAACGGGGCAATAGCAAGCAATGCACACAACACTCAATTGTTCAAGGTTTTTATTTATTTAATAAGATTTAAATTCCTATAGTACCTCCTCAAAGTTAAAGAGCATAGCATGGCATTGGAATAAATATAATAAAATTATTACAACAAGATTATATTAAAACAAATCTTAAGTTAAGCAATGTTTTTCACTCAATTTAATCACTAACTTATTTTTAAATAACTTTATTTTTATGAACTAAATTCATAATAAAATTGTTAATAACCAGAGAAATTTTTAATAATAAGCTAATAATTTAATACTACTACCATAAATACTATAGTAATTAAACTAGCAAAAGAAATAATAATAAAAGGGTCACAAATTTATCTAAGATAAATAATATTCTACACATACAGAAAAGTCAAGAATAATCACAGGAATATAAACATGTCAACATTACATTTTTAGGGTTAATAGAGAATTAATTAAAACTACTCCTAGCTGTGTAAAAGCACAATAAACTAATTAAAAATAAAGCAATTATTTTGGTACTGTAGAAAAATAATATTCTAAACATGCAGAAATACAGAACATAATTTTATGAACATAAAAAAAATTATTTCATATTTTTCTGAGAGATAATTATTTTTCTAAAAGTATTTCTATGCTGTTGATTTTTTAAATAAAATGAAAATGGCAGCGGGCCCGCCCAGGGTTAGCTGGCGCCTACGGCCTCTTCATTTTTTTTATTCGAGCCGAGCCCAGCACAAGGGTTTTTTTCTTAAACCGCGAAGGGGTATGGGCCTTTCCTGGCCGTCGGATCAAGTGTGATCGGACGGCCAGGGGCCGTCTTCTTCCTCCCGCTAGGGCAGGACACAGGCTACAGCCCGTGGCGGCCAGGGGAGGTGCAGGGTGTCGCCAGCGGCCCTCCGGTGGCCGGCGGGCGGCGGCAAGGAGCGGGGGACGTAGAGGGGGCCTAGGGGGCTCCATTTTTTCCCATAACAGAGGCATGCGACGCAGAAAAATTTGAGCGCTTGTGGCGGACAGGAGGGAGATCGGGCGGCTCACCGTGGGCGTCTCAGGCAGCGACGGGCGGCGTGGAGGGTCGGCGGGCGTGAGGGCCGGCGTGGGGGTCCGTTTTTGAAGACAACGGCGGCCGGGGACGTCGGGGTCGAAGTCGGCCTGGGGTAGACAAACGGGGAAGGGGCTCGGCTAGCTCCTTCTGGCGGCGCTCCTTCGGCGTCTCCTTTGCCGGCGCGGCTCCGGCGTGGGGTGGCGGAGGCAGAAAGGCGCACCGGCCTCTCCCTCCTCTCCTTCTTCTTCCTCCTCCCTCCCTTCTTCCTTCCTCCCCTTCCTTCTTCCTCCTCTCGGCTTCTCTGTGTCGGGCGAGTGGGGTGTGGTGAGGTCGCTGGAGCGAGGTGGATTGAGGATCTGGGAAGGCTGGAGTGCTCCCCTTTTATAGCGAGGCAAGGGAGGGGTGCGGGAGCGAGAGAACGAGCGAGCGCGCGCGGCCTCCTCGCCTACTGGCCAACGATGGCGGTGGCGAGGGCTGTTGTCAGCCATGCAACGTCACGGCTGGTCCTACGGGGTGACGTCACTTGTAGGAGGAGTGGCTGACGTGTGGGCCAGGGATGTAAGAGGGCTGGGTGGGTTGGAGAGAAGAGATGGGCTGCGGCCCATGGTTCTATATTTTTTAATACTAATAAAACTAGTTTTGCAAAAGTTTTACCTCCGTTTTGGTTTAAATTTGAAACAAAACTTCAAATTCAAACCTCCAAAATAATTTATAAAACTCCAGGAGTATTATTCTAATTTATTTAGAATTTTTAGAGATATTATTATTATTATGCTTATAATATTATTACTATTATAGTAATAGTTATAAATCATTTAGCCCTTTTTAGAACTTTTATTTAAATAATTTCTTCTATAGAGGTATTTTTAGTTATTTAAATAATGAATTTATGTGCAAGCAAAACTTTATTTGACGAAAATATTAAAGATGCTAATTTTTTATGATGGTGGTATGTTGGTAGATCAATAGTTGTGGTATGTGCTAACAATTTTTATGGTTTAAGTCTTTAGCAAGACAAGACAACAACACATGGAAAGCAATACTTGCTAGGGCAAGGAAGTCTAAAGACATGGTAATAACATGGCATGGCAAGGAACAGCCACCAAAACAAAAACAAGACAAAACAATCTTATCAAACAAGACATGGCATGGCAACACAACAGAGCAAGTTTTTTTCTTTACCTTAAAATTTAGCATTAATAAAGCAAGGTAATAAAAGTTGGGGTGTGACAGTGAAGCATGCTTAAATAAGAAGATGTCGCAGAAGTTGCACACCGTTTGAAATTCGAAGCCATCCCTAAGCGTGATGGAGAAGTATCTTTCTTCGTTCCCATCCAACTCTGGAAACTTTTCACACCGACCCGATTCATCGCCACAATAGTCCACTCGGGGATTCTATTGTCGTCAGCCATTTTCTGTGTTCATAATTCAAAAATTAGGCCCTATACACAAGAAACTACAGGGATGGAGCAAGCGAGCGAAGTAAGATGCACAAGTTCCATACATATCACAACGGTTTTAATTATTCTTAAAAAGGAACACACATATCGGTTTTTGTCTCATACTTAATTAGGTTGAACACACACAAGCAACTACAGGGATGGCGTTAGCGAGCCAAGTAGGATGCACAAGATTCGTATTTGTGTATATCACAAGGCTCGCTAACTCATCCATGTTGTCACAATATTGTGTCACAACGGTTTTAATCATCGGCATTTAAAACAAAAGGAAAAACAGATGAACTCAAATAAAATGCAACAATAATATTTTATCATATAATATCACTAATATATCTCCAATAATCCAGTGAATGAAACAATAATATCACTAATACATCTCAACTACAACATCAAGGAAATTCACTACTACATCTCGAAAAATCAAAATCGACGATGACCCGGAGCCAAGCCGCGGGCGGTAAACACCCAAAGATAAGGAACAACCGTATGAACATAGCTCAGGTGAGAGACGTGAAGAATCTACCAGGTATTGGTCGTGGAGAATCCGACGTCCAACGCAACCAAGTAGTGACGGACGTGCTTGTCCTCCTCCCTGACCCGGGGACGTACCACCTCCTCGGGGACCGGCTCCCTCTGCACCGAGTGTGGCCCACGTGACCGCCACCAAAGAAGCTCCGGTCGACGACATGACCTAGAATCCTCACCAAGCGGCGCGGCCCGGAAACCACCTCCTAGTGCTAGCCCGGGGAGCCCAGTCCCGGACATTGCACATCCCATCAAGCAGGTGGTCTCCGCCACCGCGATGGGGATGCGGGCCAGGCATCGTCGCCGAGAACTTATTTAATATAAAAAGTTTAATTAAAATGAACGAGTGAAAAATTTATACTACCTAACAAATTAACGAAATAAGAAAAAAGTACTTTTAAATAATGCCTCACACTTAGATTGGACACATGCGATTCCCGGGAGATTGTGACCGCAAACCCAAGCAGGATGCACAAGTTCCGTACTTGTACATATCACAAGGGTTTGCCTCACACTCTCCTCGATGTCACATAGTCTCACAATATATTTGAATCATCGGCATTCTAAAAAAGGAGAAATAGTAACTCATATTTAGAGTGGAGACATAAGCGAATCAGGGGGAGCGTGGCAGCTACCCAAGTAGGATGCACAAGTTTCGTACTTGTACATATCACAAGGGTAGATGCACGCTCTCCCCTATGTCACATAATGTCACAGTATATTTAAATCATCGGCATTCTATAAAAATAGCAAAACTGATGATAAAAAGTAATTTGATGCCGAAACACCATTTAACTCCCGTTTCGACAAATCTCGGGCACTCGATATGTCCTACTTTTCTAGCAGAAGTCATGCCGAAATCCACGGAAATTTTCGACATGACATTTGCTAAAAATTCGACATATCGAGCGCCTGAAATTTGCCAGAACGGAAATGAATCGACATTCCATAAAAACATAGGCCACTCATATCCATGAAAAGTTTGATATAACATTTCTTAATATAAATTTGCTTCTGCTCAATATGTCTCAATATGCTAACAAAAATCCTAATTTCCTAACAAAAATACTAATTACCTCAATATGCTAAGCAAAAATCCTAATTGCATTATGTCATTTCTAAAAGTAGGAAAATGATTCTAGCATATGTCACTACATTCCTTCTGCTCAAAGTCATCGGACATGCACCAAATTGCCTAAAAAAATCCTATTTTTGCAATTCTAATTGAGTAAGGGGGAGGGGGAAACTCACCGCACAAGGGGTACGGTGACGGAGCGATGGCGATGAGGGTGCGGGAGGGTGAGGGCGGGCGAGGACGACGACAACGACGACGGCGAGGAGGGCTCGGGCGCGGGCGAGCGACGGCGACGACGAGGAGAGCGCGCGAGCGGGCGAGTAGAAGAGTGGGCGGGCGCGTGAGAGTGAAGTGGGATGAGTTAGATCCAGATGCAGTGCTATAACAAATTATTTACAGCGCGGGATGCCGCAGGCGCACTGTAGATGGGCAGATATTCTACAACGCGGGGCCCTAACCCGTACTGCTGATATGTGGGCCCAAAATAACGGGCCGGTTGCTATCCAAATTAGCAGCGCGGGGCCGGAAACATGAGCTGCAGATGCCCTGTACATCTGCATTGCGGCCTTGCTGCCCCGCACTTTTACATTTTCTAGCCAAGGGCATCACAGGTGCCCCCACCAGGCGGCTAATTTCTAGGCAACTGCAGCACGCTTAACAAACATGTGCTTTTATTGTTTACCTGCAGCGTTGTCCATTTGTCCCGTGCTACTAATCATCATTCTTGTATGACCATTATCCTAGTAGTGACAATGCCATGTGCATCTTGCTTGTTCTTGAATATCCACTTGGTCCCAATAACATTATGATCACCTTTGGGTCTCTTCACTAATGACCACACCTTGTTGCGCTTGAAGTTATTGAGTTCATCATGCATGTCCTCAAGGCAATCCGGGTCTTCAAGAGCCTCAAATACCTTTTGGGGTTCCGCACAAGAAACAAATGGATTATGGGCACAGAAATTTCTCAAGTGACTAAGAGTGGTTACCCCATTTCTTAGGCTTCCAAGCACTTGATCCACCGAACGTTCTTGAGATGAAAGCTTGGATTCAATCTTGGCCGCACGGCGGGCTAGAGTTTCTTCAAGTGATTATCGAGAATCCTCTTGAGGGTCTTCTTCGGGAGCATGAGCACCATCAAGGACTTGCTCATCATCTTGAGCTTTCCCTTGCATGAAAACTTGATTTTGGTCATCATTTGGTGCATCACCATCATAAATGATTTGATCTTGACCTTGATTTTATCTAGTTGGGGAAGGGCCTTCATTTTGTTCTTGGTTTTCTTGTTGATCTTGTGAAGATGATGGCTCCACATGAGTAGAGCATTGTCCTTCTCCTTCCACCACAAGGGATTCCTCAATGGGTATGATATGACCCACACCCATTCTTCTTATGGCTTGAGGAGGAATTTCATCATCTACAACCAAAAGATCACTTTGCTCCACTTGGGAGCCATTATGTTCATCAAACTCCATGTTACTAGATTCTTCAACAAGTCTGGAAGACTTGTTGTAGAGCATATACGCGTGAGAGTTTGAAGCATAACTAACAAATATGCGCTCGTATGTTTTAGACTCAAATTTAGACAAACGAGCAACCTTTTTGAGAATGAAACACTTACACCCGAAGAACCAAAAATACTTGATGTTGGGCTTCTTTCCGTTGATAATTTCATAGGGAGTCTTGTTCAAGATCTTGCGGAGATAAAGACGGTTGGTTGCATGGAAAGAGGGGTTAAAGTCCTACGCGCTAAAGTTGCATGGACTCTTGAACTCCGCCATCATGGTTCCTGTCGCATCAATAAGATTGCGATTCTTCCTCTCCACAACACCATTTTTTGAGGGGTATAAGTAGCGGAATATTGATGTTTGATTCCCTTATCACCGAGAAATTCATCCAAGGTGTAATTCTTGAACTAGGTGCCGTGGTCACTCCTAATGCCCAATATCTTTGTATTCAATTGTCGTTGGGCTTCATTGGAAAACTCGATGACGGTTTGTTTGGTCTCACTCTTCCTCTTGAAGAAGTAGACCCGTGTGTATCTTGAATAGTCATCCAAAATCACCAAGCAATATTTCTTTCTGCCAAGATTATCATATGAGGGAGGCCGAAAGAGATCCATGTGAAGGAGCTCCAAAGGCCTCTTGGTGGAAATGATATTCTTCACGGGATGTTTCTTCTCATGTAGATTTCCTTCAATGCAAGCCTTAGAAGCACGTTCTTTGGCAAAACGAACATTTCTTAGTCCAATGACATGCTCACCTTTAAGAAGTGTTTGCAATAACCTCATAATGACGTGGGCTAGACGGTGATGCCAAAGCCATCACACGTCAACTTTAGCATTGAGACATATGGCGGTTTTGGTGGGGACTCGTGAGAAATCCACCACATACATACCATCCTCCACATGACCAACAAAGGCTACTTGAAGAGTTTTGCTCCACATCATGGTGATCACGTCCACATCGAATAAAGTGCAAAGTCCCATCTTGGCAAGTTCACGAACGGAAAGTAAATTGAAATAACAAGTTTCGGCTAGTAATACATTCCGATAGTTTTATCCGGAGAAATGATTACTTTGCCGTGACCCAATACCTTAGACATTTTTGCATCACCAAATTGGACTAGGGTGTCACGGGATGATTGAAAATCAATGTCCACCAACAAGTCCTTGCTTCCGGTCATATGCCTTGTAACCACGCTATCAAGTATCCATGAACCTCCACAGGAAGCCGCCACCTACATGAGATCATTGCTTGAGTTTAGGGACCCATTCACGAGTGGGTCCTCTTGCGTTAGTAACTAGGGTCTTAGCTTGCGTTAGGAACCCAAATAGACCACGCAATGTATTCATCATAAGAACCAACAAATTGGGCATAAACATGCCCATCATTTGCACAACGAAGAATATAAGAAGGGTTAGTTGGACGGGCAAAGTCATTGGGAATGGCATTGCTCCTTTTGTCTACACCACCCTGAATGTCCTTTTCCACTTTCTCTTTAGGCTTATCTCCTTCCTTGACAAAGTTAATCTCCTTGGAGGGAGAGGGGACCTTGCCCTTGTTTTTGTTGTTTTTGTTGTTGTTGTTGTTGTTCTTCTTCTTCTTCTTTGATGACCTAGCACCAAAGCCAATGCCTTCCTTACCAATGACCTCCTTTTTAGAACTCAAAAGGTCATTAAGTGATTTCTCTCCTTGAATGTAAGAGACAAGTCCCTTCTCGAGTTCCTCCTTCAATCTAGAGTTTTCCTCAACAAGAGGAGCATGCTCACAACAAGGGTTAGTAGAACTTGGTTTCTCAAGAAAAATGATAGGAGGGAAAGTAGTAATTTCTTTAGTGAGTTGAATGTTTACTTCCTCATGTGCCTTGTTGAGAGTCATGACTTTGCGCTTTAAGGATTTGTGATCCATTTCGACTTTCTCATGAACCGCAAGAAGTCTTTCATGAGCCTCAACTAGCTCTTCATTTTTTGTTTTTAGGTCACAATCAATAGCATTAGCATGTTTAAGGTCAAATTTTAGCTTAGCAATATCACTAATATATGTCTCCTTAAGAGACACCTTAAGCTCACGCTCTTCCCCAATAGATTGAGATAGCTCTCCTATCTCATCCGCATAGTCACGACTATGCCCTTGCATCTCGGTGATGGTTCCATCAAGTTTCTCAATGTGAGCATGAGCTCCACCTAATTGTTCCAAGAGGGTCACAAAGTGCCTCTTGGTCTCACCTTTGAGCTTTGACATGAAGAGCTCAAACTCATTGTCTTCCCGTACCTTGGTCTCCTCCTTTTCCTCCACACAATACAACAAAGATGGGGTAGTGGAGATGAACGGTTTAGAGGGAGGAGTTACCGAGGTAGTCACTGCCGTAAGGCACTTGTGGATAATGTGAGGGTTCTCGTTGGGAGAGTTGAAATGTGACGTTCATGGAGGAGGCTTGGAAATGATAGCCACGGTGGCCGTTGCCACAATCTCACCAGCTTTATCATCGTCATCATCGGAGAAGTATTCTTCATGAGCCACCAATACACATTGTGGCTTTTTCTTCACAAATGTCTTGTTTGATGGTGACTTGCACTTGTCCTTTCGGATAAGCTTGCCACCATGATCTTCTCTCTTCTCATACGGACAATCCACAACAAAGTGACTCACATTTCCACAATTGAATGGGTGATGGGCCTACATGTGTGAAATGAGATTCGGGAATAGGTAATAGCTCGGAGGAGGGGGAACAGCGGCGTGAATACCCGGTCCATTCCCGGTGAGAGGGATGGGACTTGGCCCTTTGGCTTGAAGGTACTTGAGTTTCACTTGAAGTTCTTCTTGTTGCCCCAAAATTGTCATAATGCAAGAGACATATGCTCATTGAATGAATACTTGGTGTCTTCCGGGCCAGCTTCTTCTTCATCCTCTTCAACACACACTTGAACCTCCTTGGCCTTCAAAGAAAGAGATGGAATTTTGTTGACACCTTGGCGAGCCAACTTTATGTCGGACGTGGAGTTCAATATTTACATGGAGACGGACTCATCCAACACTTGTTGAGCGGTCAAGGAGATGAATTCCGGCCTTTGATGGATGACTTGTGTGATTGATTGTCTATAGGGGAGTATGGCCGTGATAAACATACTCTTGATCACACCATCATCGGTGTCCATGCTCCCATGATCCGTCATAAGGTTGGCAAGAACCACTAGTATCTGATAGATATCTTCGGGGGACTCTCCTATATTCATGACAAAGTGGTCAGATTGATCTTGAACTTTTTCAAACTTGGAGCTTCGAATGCTTGATCTTCTCAACATGGATCTCTCAAGAAAATCCCAAGTCTCCTTGGCCGTGGTGAGCTTCCGGACAAGGTTCTCTTGCTCTCCCTTTAACCCCTTTTGGATCATGAGTAAGGCATGCTTTTTGAGAGTGTTGTTCCTCCATTCTCTTGGAGTCATGTTCTTGCGGTCATGGACTTGAAACCCTTCTTCGGTGATAGTCCACAATTCTTCTGAAGAGCCTCTCATGTGATTCTTCATACGGTAAGCCCAAAGAAAATACTCCTTTTTGTCAAGAATGGGTGATGGGCCTACATGCGTGAAATGAGGTTCGCGAATAGGTAAACCCGAATAGCTCGGAGGAGGGGGAACAGCGGCATCAATACGCGGTCCATTCCCGGTGAGAGGTATGGGAGGTATTGCAGTACTACCATCATCATGTGCTGGAGAGATGAAATCTCTCTCTCCCAACTTTGGAATGTTGGGCATGATGTTGGTGGTGGCCATTTATATCGGACATTAGAACCCGAAGCATATTCGACATCTCGTTCATGTGAGCTTTCATGGAGGACATGCCTTGATTATACTTAACACGAGAAATAGATGTCGAGTCATCCTTCACAAACGTGTTAGTAAAGCCCTCGGTACCTCCATGCTCCTCCACAGTTGGAGCATCCAATTTATCCCCTAGGTTGAGATCCTTCGACTTATCCCCCTGCGGCATTCTCTAAAGGCGGTAAGGCCCTTAAAAAGAGACGAGGCTCTGAGACCAATTGAAAGGATTGGAATGTCGACTAGAGGGGGTGGGGTGAATAGGCGACTAACAATTTTTAAGCTTTTCTTAAAAAATTAAGGCTTAACAAGAAAGATAGGTTGTCTAGATGTGAAACTATGTGAGAAAGCTATGTGCCAACTAATGCAACACTAAATGAGTAGAAGGGTAAAAGCAACGAAAGAAACATCCACAAAGTAAAGGTAAAGGTAACACGGGAGACAAGGATATGTTACTGAAGTTCCTTCTCTTTCGAGCAGTACGTCTCCGTTTGGAGATGGTGCGGAGCACAATGCTCACACGAAGCAAACGAGGGAAACCCTATTTCTCCTCACGCTCTCACCAATGCAGGATGTCGTAATCCACTCCGTGGTGGCCTTGAAGGCGGCGACCGAATCTTTACAAACAAGGTTGGGGCAATCTCCACAGTTTAATCGGAGGCTCCCAACTCAACCACAAAGCTTCACCACAATGGAATATGGCTTTGAGGCGACCTTTTCCGTCTAGGGCACCAAGACGCCCAAGAGTAACAAGATCCACAAGGGATTCATGGGGGGAATCCAATATCCTTTGGTGGAAGTGTTGATCGGGGCCTCCTCTTCCAAACCCTAGAGAATCAACAAGTTTTGATGGCTAGGGAGAGAGATCGGGCAAGAATAAATCTTGGGTTTTAATGGAGGAGAGAGCAATAAGTGAGGTAAGTCAACTTGAGGAAGAAGACCCCCTTTTATAGTTGGGCACAAAACCAGCCGTTGGCAGCCCACCAACCACGGTACCACCGCTCTGCGAGCGGTACTACCGTGGTGCAATACTACTGACAGGGTGCGGTACTACCTCCCCATGGTAGTACTGAAGCCCTAGTGTCGTTCCCACTATCGTTGAATACAAAAGCATTACGGTAGTGGGCATGGTACTAGCCTACGATACTACCGTGGCGCGGTACTACCGCACCAGGAGTGCTAACCACGGTACTAGCTATTGGGGCACGCGGTACGCTATGCTAGCGCGAAATTAAAAAATCTACCGCGCACAACCAAGATCGCTGCTACTGGGGAAGAACTACATGATTAGGGTTTACCACTAGACGCGCAGTCACGACAGCGGAAGGAGAGTTGGCAATGCGCGTCGGTGGCTGCTCCTCGAATCCCTCGAACCGATCCCTCGTACCGATCCCACGAACGGAGTCCCGCGATCTGATCCCGCGAACAGTTCGTCCAAGTGCCGCAGGTGCAGCGCCTCCTAGGGATGCGCACGTACAAGGAGGAGCGTCGGGCGGCGGACTGCTAGGTCCGGCGGCCCGGACTGGAGGTGGAGTGGCGGCTAGGGTTGTGGTCGGTCCTGTACCCCTTCGGTGTTCGCCCTAGCCTTTAAATAGGCGCCCGTGGAATGGCCTCAACCCTTGAGGCAATCCGGACCCTCCATCCATAATCCATTCGGATCACATCCGAATGGGTTCCTTTCCCCTTAAGCGCGCGACCCTATAGGTTCACGTAAACATGGACATGTCCCAAATCACATTCGATTCGATAGTCGGTAGTGATTCCTAGCAGAATGTGCCGACTCCCATATATGCGTAAATTCATAAGACCAACCATTACAAAGTGTCATATGCAACATTCCTTTTGCCTCACGATATATGTTGTCAAGCTCAAGGCGAGTACTTGTCACCCTTGTGATAGCTTGACCTCTCTTCTCGAAACCGTGAAACAGATTCCTGAACCGGGTTAACACTTAACCCATGTCGCATGGCCATGCTTTCTGAATCTTTTCACTCGTGAGGGCCCAGAGAATATCTCTCCAAAGTGGAGGGGCAAATCCCATCTTGATCAACCATGTCTCGCGGCATGTATCATGACTCACCCGTAAGCTACCTTTATAACTACCCAGTTACGGTGTAGCATTTGATAGTCCCTAAGTGAGTCATTCCTCATCTCGAGAACATGCGAGGACCTCAGGTCGAGGTCATGGAATATACATTGTATTGATACTAACAGATGACAATATCTCGTTCCGTCTCAAAGTGGGTCTCTGTCCAACTCAGTGATCCCATCACTATGTCCATAGTATCGGTAGCATCTCCATGCTAATGACTTGTGAAACATAGTCATCAATCGAATCATATACTAGTCAAGGATATGTGTCCACATAACCTTATCAACTAGGGACCATTAGAAAAATCATCATAGAATATATAGTCTCACAAAGAAGTCACATACTTATTGATACATATCAATGATGTTCAAGGACAATACAAATAACTCATGAATACATAAGGAGATAACATCATAACATGATTTCCTCTAGGGCATATCTCCAACACTCTCCCACTTGCACTAGAGTCAATCAGTTAGGCATCTAAGGCCCATGGCTCTTACGTGCGCCTCATGCTTCGGCATCGGGAGAGGCTTAGTCAAAGGATCAGCGACGTTTGCGTCCGTGTGTACTTTGCATACATTTATATTACCATCATCTACGGATTGTCGTATGATATGATAACAACTTTCTATGTGCTTGGATTTCTGGTGATGCCTTGGCTCCCTGGCCTGTGTGATGGCACCACTATTATCAAAATAGAGGTCCAACGGGTTTGCCGAGTCTGGAACCACATCAAGTAGGGTAATGAAATCCCTTATCCAAACACATTCCTTTGAAGCTTCAGAAGCTGCAAGGTACTCGAACTCTGTTGCAGAATCAGCTACCGTCTCTTGCTTGGAACTCTTCCAGCTCACTGCACCTCCATTCAGAATGAGCACATAACCAGATTGTGAACGAAAGTCATCCTTGTCGGTTTTGAAACTAGAATCCGTGTAAACCTTTACAACGAGCTCATCCTCACCTCCATAAACTAGGAACATATCCTTAGTCCTTTTCAGGTACTTTAGGATGCTCTTAACTGCTGTCCAGTGACTCTCGCCTGGATTAGGCTGGTATCTTCTTGTAGCGCTTAGAGCATAGGAAACATCTGGGCGAGTACATACCATCGTATACATGATAGACCCGATGGCCGAAGCATACGGAATATTATCCATGTGTCTTTGCTCATCAAGAGTCGATGGACCCTGAGTCTTGCTTAGATGATTGCCATGTGACGCAGGCAAGAACCCTTTCTTAGCCTCATGCATGTTGAACCTTTTCAACACCTTGTCAATATACGTACACTGGCTTAATCCAATAAGCCTCTTTGATCTATCTCTATAGATCTTGATTCCCAAAATGTAAGCTGCTTATCCCAAGTCCTTCATTGCAAAACTATTTTTCAATGAGTCCTTGACAACTTCAAGCATTGGAATGTCATTCCCAATCAGTAATATGTCATCCACATATAAGATTAGAAATACGATTGAGCTCCCACTAAACTTCTTGAACACACAAGGTTCCTTTTCGTTCTCGATGAAGCCAAACGATTTGACAACCTTTTTAAAATGAATATTCCAACTCCGAGATGCTTTCTTCAATCCATAAATAGATTTCTGAAGTTTGCATACCTTATTAGCATTCGCTGGATCGACAAAACCCTCGGGCTGTATCATATACACGTCCTTTTCTAGATTTCCATTAAGGAAAGATGTTTTAACATCCATCTGCCATATCTCATAATCGAAATAGGCAGCTATAGCTAGAATAATCTGAACTGATTTAAGCATCGCTACAGGCGAGAAGGTCTCGTTGTAGTTAATTCCTTGAACTTGTCGAAACCCCTTCGCTACAAGTCGAGCTTTATGGATTTGAACATTTCCATCCATATTAGTTTTCTTCTTAAAGATCCATTTGCACTCAATGGTTCTTGCACCATTTGGCAGATCAACCAAGTTCCAAACTTGATTGTCATCCATGGACTTTAACTCGGATCTCATGGCCCCAAGCCATAACTCGGAATCTGGATCCACCATCGCTTCCGCATATGTCAAAGGCTCATCGTTGTCCAACAACAATACATTGCTTGCATTATGCAGCCTTTCTGACCTTCGTGGTGCGGGTGCTACTTCAACCACGGGTTCACTGACTGGCTCTTCCATAATGGCATCACTTGCCGTGTCTTCCCCGAGTGGATTATCTCGAACCTCTTCGAGTTGCACCGTCCTCCCACTAGCCTTCCTAGTGAGAAACTCTTTCTCAAGGAAGGTACCATGTCGAGCAACAAACACTTTTCCCTCTTGTCGGTTGTAGAAGTAATACCCTAAGGTTTCCCTTTGATATCCCACGAATATGCAGTTATCCGATTTGGGTGCGAGCTTGTCCGACTGAAGTCGCTTGACAAACGCTTCACAACCCCAAATCTTTAGAAAAGACAAATTGTGATGCTTCCTAGTCCATATCTCATATGGTGTCTTATCTACGAATTTAGATGGTACTCTGTTTAGTGTGAAAGCTGAAGTTTCTAGAGCATAACCGCAAAATGACAACGGTAGATCTGATTGACTCATCATCGATCGAACCATGTCCAACAAGGTGCGATTCCTCCGTTTTGATACACCATTTCTTTGCGGCGTTCCAGTGAGTTGTGGAACTATTCCACGACTCTTGAGATGATCATCAAACTCTTGACTCAGATATTAACCTCCACGATCTGATCGTAGAAGTTTGATCGTCTAGTCGAGTTGATTCTCTACTTCATTCTGAAACTCCTTGAACTTTTCAAAGGTTTCCGACTTGTGCCTCATCAAGTAGATATATCCATATCTGCTCAAGTCGTCGGTGAAAGTCACTAAGTACTGGTAACCACCTCTAGCAGTCGTGCTCATTGGTCCACACACATCAGTATGTATGAGTTCCAACAAGTCGGATGCCCTCTCGCAACTCTTTGCAAAAGGTGTCTTGGTCATCTTTTCGAGTAGGCACGATTCACATGTCTCGAATGATTCAAAATCAAACGAATTTAAAAGTCCATCATCATGGAGCTTCTTCTTGCGCTTTTCACTAATATGACCAAGGCGATAGTGCCAAAAGTAAGTTGTATTCAGATCGTTAGGTTTAAGAATCTTGGCATTTATATTATAGACAGATTCACCTTCAAGATTCAAAATGAATAACCCATTCACAACGGGCGCCAAGCCATAAAACATCTTATTCAAATATATAGAACAACCATTGTCCTTAATAATGAATTCATAACCTTGTCTCATCAAACATGAGCAGAAATAATGTTTCGACTTAACGATGGAACATAATAACAATTATCAAGCTCCATTACAAATCCAGAAGGTAAATTAAGTTGCATCGTGCCGACGGCTAATGCAGCAACTCTTGATTTATTCCCGACGCGAATGTCAACTTCTCCTCTTGCGACATCTCTACTTATTTTTATTCCCTGCATCGAGTTGCAAATGTGAACAACCGATCTGGTATCATATACCCAAGAACTATTAGAAATATCCGCAAGATAAATGTCTATAACATATACAACAAGTGTACCTATAGAAGACGTACTCCCACTGCTTTTGCCCTTGCTGGCGAGCCACTTTTTGCAGTTCCTCTTCCAGTGACCATTCTCCTTGCAATACAAGCAAATGGTCTCCGCGTCAGGTCCAGGCTTAGGCGCCGGGGCTGGAGCCGGGATCACATCCTTGTCCTTTCCCTTTGCGTTAGCCTTCTTCTTGGTCCATGACTTCTTGAACTTCGTCGTGTTCTGCACCATCAACACTTGATGTGTGCCCTTAATGACCTGCTCTGCTATCTTAAGCATCCCATGCAATTCAGTGGGCTTCTTTTCCATGCCATGCATATGAAAGTTTGTAATGAACGAGTTATAGCTTGGCGGAAGAGAACCCAAAATTGTATCTGTAGCTGACTCAGGAGTCAATGGATGCCCAAGACGATCCAAAGCTTGCATGTATCCCATCATTTTGATGACATGCGGGCTCAGTGGATCACCCTCTTTCAGCTTGAAATCCATCAGGGATCGCCAGACGTTAAACCTTTTGGTCCTAGCCTGAACCTGAAACATGCCCTTAAGACTCTCGATCATATCGAAATCCCTAATGTCTTCAAACTGCTGTTGCAGCTCGGGCTTCATAGAAGCCAGCATGATGAAGCTGATCTCAGTAGACTCATCGTTGAGTTTCTGATAGGCATTCTTAGCAGCAGCGGTGGCATTATCAGCCGGTTCCTTTGGAAGCGGTTCCTCTAGAACATTTTCCTTTTTATCATGCTTGAGAACAATTCTCAGATTTCTATACCAGGTGGTAAAGTTTGTTCCATTCAGTTTATCTTTCTCAAGGATGAATTTCAACGCAAAATTGGTAACTGGAGCAGGTGGTGCCATTGATCTACAACATAAAATGAAAAATACTAAGACATGTATTCATGAAGAGCAATTCATATTAAACGCTTTAATAAAATTACTCCCACTAAGTTCAACATCCCTCTAGTTGACACTAAGTAATTCAGGATCTGATGGGGAGAATTGACTAGTGAGCTTTTGCATCACTTCTAACCGACTCGATCTACAGGTAAGCAAATCCTTGCTAATCGCATCAACCATACGACTCCTGTTTGTTGATGCGCATCACATACACACCAACACCTATGCCCCGAAGCCCAATTTTTTTTCGATAGCCTCGACTAGTTAACCAAGTGTTATGCATGTAAGTGTCCGACACAAACCCATCACGCCAAGGAGATCTAGCAGCACCCTAATTTTATAGGCCTACTACTTAACATACATGATATGTGATGTGTAGCAATTGGGGAGGCAAATTTTACTTGACATTCTTTGAGGGATCATCCTACTTAAAACATCTACCATGTCAAAGAAGGATGCATAAAGGGATAAACTTTCACAGGCACTTTATACAAGTGATATGGTATAGCCCCTTCATCATAGCGCATGGTGATCTCCATCTCCATGTGCTTTGAAATTCCTTGAACTTTTCAAAGGTTTCAGAATTGTGTTTCATTAAATAGATATACCCGTATCTACTTAAGTCATCCGTGAAGGTCACGAAGTAACGAAAACCATTGCGTGCGGTGACATTCATTGGTCCGCATACATCAGTATGTATGATCCCTAATAAGTCCACCGCACGCTCCATTGTCCCATTGAATGGAGTCCTTGTCATTTTTCCCATTAGGCATGGTTCACATGTGTCAAGGGATCCAAAATCCAATGACTCCAGAAGTCCATATTTATGGAGTTCCTCCATGCGCTTTATACCAATATGACCAAGTCGACAATGCCACATCGTCATGTGTTCTTCGTTATTAGGCTTTAATCTTTTGGCCTCTACGTTATTGATGTGGGAGTCATGATATTCGAGATCCATTAAGAATAAACCATTATGCACCGGTGCATGAACATAGAAGACATTAGTCTTATAAATCGAACAACCAGTTGTTTCGGATTTAAAAGAATACTGGTCTCGCATCAAGCAAGAGCCACTCACAATGTTCATACTCAACGCGGGTACATAATAGCAATTATTCAAGACAAGAATCAATCCCGAAGGGAGACTAAGACGAAGCGTGCCAATTGACATTACTTCAACCTTGGCACCGTTCCCAACGCGCATCGTCACTTCATCCTTCCGCAAGAGTCGTTTATTCTGCATCCCCTCCTGGGAGTTACAGATGTGAGCAACTGATCCGGTATCAAATATCCAGACGTTGCTCCGAGCACTTGTCAGGAAAACATCAATAACATGTATATCACATATATCCATGTCTCTTCCGGCAACCTTGCCGGCCTTCTTATCTTCTAGGTACTTGGTGTAGCTATGCTCCTTCTTGATTTCCATCTCAGCAATTTTGAGTATTGTGAACAATTCAGAAAGGGTCTCAACCATTCCTTGCATGTTGTACTTCAACACAAAACTCTCATAGCTAGGGGGTAGCGACCGCAACACCCTATCAATCGCCACTTCATCTGGAATCTTAAATTCTAGATCATTTAGGCGTTGAACGTAGTCAGACATTTTGACTACGTGCTCAGTCATGCTGGTGTGCTCTTCCATTTTTCCAGAGAAGAAAGCTTCACAAACTTCATTTCTCTCAACCTTGGCTTGAGGTGCAAAGACGGTCTTGAGGTCAGTGATTATCTCATAAGCACTGAAGCTCTCGAACCGTTTCTGCAGTTCAGCCTCCATGGCATGGAGCATACCCTTCTTGACAAGGGAGGAATCATCCGACTTAATGAGATAGACTTTATTCTCAGCCGGAGTAGCGGTAGTTGCCGGTGCATCTCCTAATGCAGTCTCAAGTACATAGGACATTTTGAGGGGAACGAGGAGAATCCTCAGGGTGCGGAACCAGGAGGTGAAGTTTGACCCATTAGTTTTCAGTTTATCTTTCTCTAGGAATGATCCTAAGTTGAACGAGGGGCGTGGTGCTGTCATCTACAAGGTTGATTCACAAAGATACATATTTAGACTTTTGTTCATAATGTGGAGTTCAATTACAGTTAATTCTAAAACTCCCACTTAGGAAAACATCTGTCAATTTTGCTAAGTGATTACACGATCCTAGAACACCATACCTCCCCCGATCGTCACGGCCATCAGTATGTGTTCAAGGTAGGCCATCATGCCAATCACATCATCTATGTGACTCATGCTCGACCTTTCGGTCTCTTGTGTCCCGAGGCCATATCATATACATATGCCAGGCTCGCCATCACACCCTATGTGATTTGTTGCTGTGTCATGCAAGGCCATATCATATACATATGCCAGGCTTGCTACACCCACCTCTTGTGAACGAAAAAATGTTTGACACCCGTGTGACACGTGATGCCTCCATAATGTAGAACTTTCCAGGTGGTGCTCACTAGGGTAAGGACACTGTGTTGGTTTTAGTGAGAGATCATCCTATAATGCTACCGTCGTTATATCAAGTATATTAGCAAAACAGGATGTAAAACTTTTAAATCATACAAGCTATGATCCCCCTTCATGCAAAGCAAAGTTAAACGCCTTTCTACTTTAGCTTGTGCAAGTTTTACGTGGCTGTTAGGGGTTTCGAGAGAGAGAACAGTTTCTATCCTGCGAAAAACATGCCACAACACCGTCTCCCATCCGTCTCTATTACACCCCTGTCGGGGCCCTCCGTTGCAAACATCTTCGCATCGCTAATGCAGAGAGACAGACACCCCCCCAGCCACTTTATATGGTACAAGCCATATGTCAAGCGTGGAACCAGTCTCGCGTAAACGCGTAAGGTCGGTCGGGGGCCGCTTCATCAAACATTGCCGCAACGCTAAATGAGTGCACGTAGGAGGGTAACGAATGAAGATTCGATGCCCACATCCTAGATGTGTTCTACCCGTACAATACATCTACGCATAGCTAGCTCAGGATACCACTGTTGGGATACGGGGCAGAAAACACAGTTTTTCATACCTACGGTACCCAAACCCAAGATCTATGCTATGGCGATGTAAAGTAACGGAGGGAATCGGTGTTCATACCTTTGAAGACCGAAAGAGGGAAACGTTCTTGCGAACGTGGTTGGCGTAGACTCAGAACTACGACCTCCCTGTCGTGTAGAAGACCACCACCGGAGAGGATGACTCCTGGTAAACCTCCAGCGACGAAGTAGCACCACAGGTGTAGTGCCTCGAAGAGATTATACACGTACGGTACAATCGATGTTCCTCCCGGGCCCCGAACCAGGCGAGCAGCGGAAGAAAGACGGCTACGGATCCCGACTCCAGCAGAGCGACGGCCTGCCTTATGGTGGAGAACTCCAATCCTGGTGCAGACTCCAAACAAGGGGAGTCCACTTCCGGGAAGGAGAAGGAGGAAGAAGGAGATTTGGTGTGTTGAAAAAAGGGGGGTCTACCCCTCCTTATATAGGCCAAGGGGGGGTGTGATCCTCCTCCCCTCCCCCATGTGGGACTAATCCCCCAAAGGGGGGGGAGGTGCGCCGGCCATAGGGGGGTTTGGGCCCCACCCTTGGCGCCAAGCCCAAAGGGGGAAACCCCCTCCTCCCCTAATGGGCCCCATGGGCCCATATAGCCTTTTTCCCAATTTTTTAATTTATTTATTATGTTTTAAATATTTAATTCAGATAATTAAATAATAAAACATTATTAACACAAGTAAACTTTATTTTGAACTATTCAAAATGTCCGGAAACCATTCCGTCCTCCTCCGGAACTATTCCGGTGATTTCTCCTATTTCACCGATTGATCCCGTAACTGTCCTATGCATCGATTGCCCTTAAGTGTAACACCCTAACGGTCCGGGAAACAGCAGACATGGTCGAGACTCTTCTCATTGACCAATGACTAGTCAGTTGGACCTGGTTACAATCCTTGACAGCCCCTGCGCTTCCATCAAATGAACTTCGATCGCCTTTGGAAACCGTTAACGATACGACGTAATCCCTTTGTGCTTCGATACTTTGTTTGTCCGAGGTTTGATCGTCGGTATCCTACATACCGTGTTCACATCTCGTTCACAACAAACAAGTTTACTCATCCATGATCATTGCATCTCTTGTGACCTAGTCACTTGCTTGCAAGCTATTGATGCAATATCACCGAGTGGGCCCAGAGTACCTGTCCTGTCACAAGGACTGAGAAATCCCGCTCTGATCTATTAACATACTCATCAACCATCTATTTCGGAATACCCAAAGTGCACCGTTATAGCCAGCATATTTCAGTCAGGCGGTGGGATACAAATCAAAGTCTGCTCATAGATGACAATTACGTATGATCATTACGGTCTAAGGACTAAGTCATATGTTACAAAGTCATAGCAACCCTGAACTATGTGACTCAATCACATTGCAATACTTTAGGTGGGTGTACGTCCATCACATCATTCCCCTTAATGATATGACCTCATTGTCAATGGAATTAAGTGTTGCCATGATCAGGAAAGCTTGATCAATCAATTGCCCAATGAGATAGTTTACCCGAGTTAAACTACGGACCATGTTTTATACTACACCTGTATTAGTATTTCCAAGTAATACAGTTATAGCACAGTATAAAACGTATTATGAACAAAACGGATATGTGACAAATATCTTTATTAATTTGTCTCTAGGGCACATATCCAACACGAGGACCTCAGGTCTAGGTCATGGCATATACATTGTATTGAGACTAACAGATGACAATATCTCGGTGCGTCTCAAAGTGGGTCTCTGTCCAACTCAGTGATCCCATCACTATGTCCATACTATCGGTAGCATCTCCATGCTCATGACTTGTGAAACATAGTCATCAATCGAATCATATACTAGTCAAGGATATGTGTCCGCATAACCTTATCAACTAGGGACCATTAGAACAATCATCATAGAATATATAGTCTCACAAACAAGTCACATACTTATTGATACATATCAGTGATGATGTTCAAGGAAAATACAAATAACTCATGAATACATAAGGAGATAACATCAAAACATGATTGCCTCTAGGGTAGGGTAACTGAATATGTTTACCTAGCCTACAACCCTGACACTGTAAAGACGCATTTCCTGAGTCATTCCCTAGAAGACCAAGATGAACTAATGACGACAAATGAGACCCACAAAGATGACCTAGACAATGTTGTCACTGCTGAATTAAGGCGGTGGCCGAGGCGACGATAGCTGGAGAACTAGCAGACCGTGTAGAGGCGGAAGGAACACGAAGCCAGTCTAACTCCCAAAGCCCCTGAGAATCATGGCGCCGAGGGCCAGCTCCAACCACAGCCAGTGAGCGACGATACTGGACAGAATAGGAGTCATCGTGAATGACGCGGAAACACGAGTCAGTAAGTTGGGAGGCAGAAAAAAGGTTCATGGTAAGACGAGGAACATGAGAAGTATCAGGGAAAGAGAAAGAAGAAGTAGAAAGGGTGCCCCGACTACAAACAGGCAGAGGGGTACCATCAGCAGTGAGAACACTAACATGAGAATCAAGGGGTCGAAGAGAAGATAGAGTGGAAGAATCAAAGGTCATGAGAAAGGAAGCTCCAGAATGTAGAACCACGACGAGGTACCTGATTGAGTAGAAGATGGTGGTGCCACAGTGCGAGAAGAATCATTCACAAAACTAGCAGTACCAGTCGAAGGAGATCCTGAACCAGCGAGCATGCGCTTGATGTGCATATTGTCCTACTCAGTAAGGGAAACTACAGAGGAGCTAGACCCACCAGAGGAAGAATGAGGCCCGGGAGAAGAAGACGCCTTCTGCTGGCGTAGATCACGCTCCTTCAGAAAGCAGCTAGACTCACGGTGACCATCCGTGTCACAATAGGTGCAGTGGGTGTGTGGACGAGAGCCACGACGACTCTGGTGCTGAACCTGGCCAAGACTCTGACTCTGATGATGAGGAGTGAGTAAAAGCGGTGGAGAAGAGGATCGTGATGAAGAAGGCGATGAAGGAGGTCCATGAGCAGCCAACACAGAGGGTACCGCAAGAAACTCAACACCACTGGGACGAGTCTCCTCCGCGTGATGCTCAGAAGTCACCTAAAAAATAGGAACATGACTACTATCAAGAAACTGAGAATGTCAGGGATCATACTCCTTGAGGTGTCGAGACAGGAACTCATAGTTGCGTTGAAACTCCAAATCAGAGCGCACAGTCCGATAGCATGCACAGGTACCACAGACAGTAGAGCGAAGAGATTCAAGCTGACGCTAGATAGCAGCAATCTGTGTGTAGAGCTGATCGATAGTGGAGTCAACCTGCTGAAGAGCATGCTTCTGACGAAGCACGGAAATATAAACAGCATCCCCAGACGGCTGATGACCCTAGCAAAGATGGTCCCACATGGCAGCAATAGTATGGAGACCCATAAACTCAGAGGAAAACTGCGGCTAGACACTGGCAGTAAGTACTACCGCAACGCGAGCATCCTCATCCGTCCACTGACTGTAAGAAAGCAGATCCAGGCGGTAGGTCTGAAGAGCGTCAGTATACTCCTGGAAGCTCTAGTCATAAAAGGTAACGAGAACGTCATCAGTACTATTGGCTGCATCTTTGTCGTCCTGAGTAGCATCGGCAGCAAGGACAGGTGGTGTGGGCGGAGTAGGAGCCGTAGGAGCAATGGGGCACGGCGGACAAAGGACCTCGCCGGAGAGCACACCCCAAAGACGGAGACCACGCTCATGAATGCACATAAAGGCAACAAAATCAGAATAATTCGTGCCATCAAAAGTCATCGGGCAGCGAGGATCGTGTTGTAACCCGACGATGCAGACATTTTTTGTAACCGCTCGATCTAGGAGAGCACCTGCTCGATCCAGCAGAGCACCAGCTCGATCCAGGAGAGCACGGGATCTAGGTGGCGGAGAAAGTTGGCGACGAACGGAGGCAGTCGGCGGTGGACGACGGCTGCATAGAGCCTGATCTGAGTGGCGGCGCAGGTAGGCCGGAAGCGAACAATAGCAGCAGCTCCAGCGTGGGCACGGGACGGACATAAATCCAGCGGTACGAGGGGCTCGGGCGTAACTTGTAGATAGACAATCACGGGAGAATATGATCTGTACGATAACAGGAAGAACACGGGAGAAGGCCGGCGGCGGAAATAGATTGGGAGGAGCACGAGTTTCTTCTACTACTTTTGATGAGATTGGTTCACTTGGTCGCTTTCTGGAGTCTCAGATTGCTAAGGTTGCACGCCATTCTTGGATTGAAATTCCCGTTACACGTTATCCTATTGGTCTAAAGGAAATAATTCTTGATTCTAATTATATTGAGGTTGATGATGATTTATGCAGGGAACTTACAAAGTGTGTTGACTCTGACGCTCATGCTATTAAGAAGTTTCTTGAAAAGCACTCTATGAAGAACAAGTTTACTCCTGATCCTAAATTTGCCTCATCTCCTATTTGCATTGAAGATGCTGATTTTGATTTCTCTATTGACCTTTCACTTATATCTAGAGTTGAAGCTGACCCCTTTTATGGCAGAGAAAATGACGACACTATTACACACCTTACTAAACTCACTGAGTTGGGTGGCTTGTTTACTAATGAGCAGAAGAAGAGAAATTATTATGTTACTAAGTTGTTTCCTTTTTCTTTGCAGGAGGGTGCTAAAGCATGGTATGATGCACTACCATGTGGTTCAATTAAAAGTCCTCAAGAGTTAGCTCTATCTTTGGTTGATAAATATTTTCCTGCTCATATGCAACATGCTGCCTTGCAAATAATTTGTAACTTTAAACAGCTGCAGGATGAGCACCTCACTAAAGCTTGGGGCAGGTATTGCACTTTTCTCAAGGCTAGACCGGGACATGGAGTCCCCAAGAATGAATTACTTGATATATTTTATGTTGGTCTAACCGATGAATCTATAACCTATCTAGATAGTTGTGCTGGTTGTGTTTTCAGGGAAAGAACACCGGAAAATGTTGAAGCACTAACAGGAAAGATAACAAAAAACCATGATGATTGGTCCGTGATGAGGGGGTACCCCACGACTCCTACGTGTGAGGATACTTGGTGCATATGAAGACAGAAGGCCAGCTGGAAGGATCGACAGGCCCACGACTGGCCAACTCAAGGCACCGACGTAGGAGTCCACGACCAGCGTGGAAGCCAAGCCTTGGCGTCCAAGGCAAAAGCTAGATTAGGCAATCGTCCCTCTAACCTGAGTCGAACTCCCCGAGACCCAGCCTAGTATATAAAGGCCGGGAGGGGTGACGGCTCAGGGCAGCCATTCTTGAATCAACACCTCCGGTCTTGAGTGAACTCGGCTCGACCGCCAATCTAATCAACTCCCGCATAATACAATCGAGCAGGAAGTATTGTCTCCTGTTAGCCGACGAGTATCGCCAACCTGCTCATCCTCTCTACGATCTAACCCAGGGTCCCTGACCATGGGATTTGCCGAGGTTAATCCTTGTCAATTGGCGCCGACCGTGGGGACTACACAGGTTGGAATCACGATCTCGGCGGTCCCGTCATCAGCAATCAGCAAGTCGACGACACCATCAGCACTCGACGTCTCCATGGCTCGAGCAGAATCCGATATGTTTGGGTCCCTCGGCTTCATCGCATACCTTCCAATCCTGCAACCAGTTTTCGCGGACCTGCGAACTGGCGTTGACCTGACCTTCGGTGGGTACCAGATCTACGTCAACAAGTGGGTCACTATCCGCCTCACAGATCGTGATCGAGCACCCGCAGCAACAACTATCACAGCAGCAGCGGCCGAAGACGAAGTACCCGCCCATGCGGCAAATCCGGGATTCAGCCGCGACTCCTACCTCAATACAAGACATCGCACCTCTCGCGACTGCACGAGTGGGGCACTCGTGAAGATGAGATGCAACACGGGCACGAAAGAGCTATCGACTGAGGCACGGTTCCAAGTATTCATGGCAGACAACTGCGGGCCAACTTCAGACGACAGAGGCAGAGATGATGACTCGAGTAGTCACAGAGACGCACGCTCAAACAACAGAAGCAACGATCCTGACAACACTGGACAGATTACTGTCACCCTTGGCGAACCAGGAACCATACCAAGGAAAGAATTTGGAAGACAGGAGCACAACAACCACAAGAACGATCAACCGGAAAGCAGCAGGCGCCAGATCTCGGAAGCGGCAAGAGAGGATCAAACCCACCGAGAAAATCTACCTATCTAAAGAAGCAATCGCCAGAGTAAAAGACGTAGTAAAGCGCGGAAATTTACTCCGAGAAGATGCAACCCGCGATGAGCTCAGAGCATACAACAAGATGGCGAGTGACATCACCAAGAAAACAAGACGGCTGCGACTCGAATTGGAGAAGCAAGGAAAAAATCGTTACCGACTCGAGAACCAACCGCAAAGCACTGCCCGAACAACCGAGTGACTCCTCCGACCATGGCTCTCCCTCTCGAGGCAAATCCAGATTCGACAACTTAACACGGACATATAAGAAGAAAGTCGCTCACAAACAAGGACGACGACTTCAGGCTCGAAGAAGATGTCGAAGAAGAAGAACAACTCACACTAGCAAAAGCCCTCATAACTACCCAGGCATATTTCCATCGTGCTAAGAAGGGCAGAAAGGACAAAGAAGATCACAACACGGCGATAGCACTCAAGGCGATGAGCAACGCCATCAGTGCTTTGGCAGCCAAAAAAGCAGGCGCAAGGCGAGTGCCCCACGAGCAGACACCGGACATGGAACCGCGAGCAGAGGTACCTCTCGGCTAAGGAACAAGTCGATGGGCCTGCACACTTCATGGGTTCAAAAACAAACGTGGAGAAGTCAGATCGGGGCACTCCCTAAGAAATTGCAGGCACTTCACCGAGCTCTCAGAAGAAAAGAGTTGGTCCATAGCACCAACAGCGCAACCTCTCGCAAATGTAGTAGTTGGGACAATCGCCCACAACGCACCACCTACACCCGCTGCACAAGCAAGACAGGTAGCAGCCATCTAGGAGTGGTGCACGACACCCGACGAAAAAGAAGAGTACCCGGAGGCACATGGTCGAATCTACATGATCCAAGAAGGGAGACCATCAAACAGGCAGCAGAAGCAGGTCACCAGACAAGTTTTCACCGCGGTTTCCTCGCACCCGGCCATCCTAGAATATCTGCGCGGGTCTGAGACTGACATTACCTTTTCCCGTGAAGACCACCCGCCAGCCATCCCGCGTCAAGGATATGCCGCACTGGTACTCGAAGCAAGAATTGGAAACTACGAAATGTCGCGAGTCTTCATGGATGGTGGCAGCGGAATCAACATCATATTCACCAAAACTCTGGAAGAGATGTTCATCCAAAATTCAGCCCTTAAAACTTCTGGCACGACTTTCCATGGAATCGTGCCAGGCAAAGCAGTTTACCCCCTCGGAAAGATAAGCTTGGAAGTGGTCTTCGGCAACTCGAGCAACTTCCGCAAGGAGATGTTAGACTTCGAAGTGGTCGACTGGAAGTCACAGTATCATGCCATCCTCGGCCGACCAGCCTTCGCGCGTTTCATGGCAGTACCGCACTACGCCTACCTCAAGCTGAAAATGCCAGGACTACGAGGAGTCATCACAGTCAGCGGCAGTTTCATCAGATCCGATCGTTGCGACAGATAATTCCACAAGATATCAGAAACCTTTGGAGCACACAAAACCCGTGGAGTCGCCACACAAGAAGAAGAAGCGCTCCCATAGAATTCAAGCCACAACCGGAAGACTCGCCGGTATCACACGCCAAGGACCCAAGTTATCCTAGTAGCAACTTTACATTCTTAGGTCTGTCAAGCCATCGATACAAGTAAAGGGTTGTCTTCTACAACCCCCTCGTGTAAGAACAGCAGGAAAGATACCGAGAATATTTTTTCCAAAAAGTGCTTACGCGACTTCAAATTTGGCACTCGGGGGCTCGCTCGCAGCAGCCACCCCCCGAGGCGTTATTCGCTTACGCGACTTCAAATTTGGCACTCGGGGGCTCGTTCGCAGCAGCAACCCCCCGAGGCGTTATTCGCTTCCGCGACTTCAAAATTTACATTCGGGGGCTCGCTCGCAGCAGCCACCCCCCGAGGCGTTATTCGCTTACGCGACTTCAAAATTGGCACTGGGGGCTCGCTCGGAGCAGCCACCCCCCGAGGTGTTATTCGCTTACGCGACTTCAAAATCGGCACTCGGGGTCTCGCTTGCAGCAGCCACCCCCCCCCCCCCCGAGGCGTTTTTCGCGTACTCGACTTCAAAATCGGCACTCGGGGGCTCGCTCGCAGCAGCCACCCCCCGAGGCGTTATTCACTTACGCGACTTCAAAATTAGCACTCGGGGGCTCGCTCACAGCATCCACCCCCCGAGGCGTCACCCGCCTACGCAACTTCAAAATTAACACTCGGGGGCTCACTCGCAGCAGCCACCCCCCTTAAGACGATATCCAACCACTCGACTCAACCTTCCAACACTCGGGGGCTTCATCCATAGCAACGGCCCAGCAAAGTAATACAACGAAACCCCAAGAGACTCCACAACAATTGCAGCACACATCAACCAGAAGAAATAAATCCTACAAAGAATACAGCTACACAAGGGAGAATTTACAAAAAACCAAGCAACATCTAAACTCCAAGCTCCGGTTTCACTTTGCAAAGAGCAATAAGGTCATTTTGTTCGCATATCCACTTCACAAGTAGACTCGCAGGCTCGTCCACCGCCGCGTAGTGCTCATCAATCGGCTCATCTCGACCACCAGGAGGACCCTGAGCTGCCAGCATAATATCTACCCCAGGCCAATGACTATGAACAAAGGCAAATGCGCAGCGAGCCCCTACATGAATCTGATGATTCACAACACGGCGAAGCTCCGTAGGTTGAGAAAACAACCGGCAAAGCCTCTGAAGCGACGATGGAACAGGACTTAGTGGATAAAAATAGGAGAAGATTCCACCAAGCACTCTGCAGCAGTACTCAAGATCTTGCGACACTCTATTAACCTGTAGTCGAAGAACGACGAATACTCGCGCACGCGCCCTATCCATCCAAAAGGGATTGTTCGCCTGCACGACCGGATCATCCAAGCGCAACAACTCCGACTGCACGACCTCCTCCTCCTCACGAGATCGACCCGCCAACAATTTGTAAGAAGAGCAAGAATCAGTAGAAAGCACATGGAAAAACTCTCATGCAGCCGAGCAGTCGAAACAAGAAAAAACTCACCCTTCAGAAGATCAGACAATTTCTCCATCCAAGCAGCTAAGCTATCCACAACAGCCTCAGCGCGTTCATGTTTTGAGCGTTGGATTGCAACAACAGCCTTGAGGCGGCTAATCTCATGATCCACGTCTCTAAGTCTCATACAGACAAACTCATAGCCATCCTCGCGAGCATCCTTCTTCAGCAATTTCCAAGACCGAGAAACGCTCGGGGTGGCCTACCGCAAAAGGAGAACAAGTTAAAGAAAAAGGAAAAAACGAGTAGCACAAAAAGGACAAAGCAATTTCACCAGTAAAAGATCCAGCATCCCGCACTCCAAAGGAGGCACATTACAATGCTAAGGAGTCATTCAAGTTTAAAGACAAGCATAAGTTTCTAGTTCACCTACTCCGCACCCTGAGATTTGTGGATATCAGCCTCCACAACCAGCTACAGCTGACGGGCAAGCTGAGTGGCCCAGCTACTCTGTTCCTCTGTATAACTAGAAAGGCTATTCACCATGGAATCCTCAATAGGAACACCATGCCCCAGAAGAACAACAAAAGATGTCGCAAGCCCACTCACCACGGTTTCGCGGACCAAGCCCTCCAACCGATCACTATTCTATCTGAAAGCAGCGACCTGAAAATCAAGACCCTCAGGCCTTTCTTCCTCCTCCGGGAACATATGTTCATGGAGAAGCATCTGAAGAGTTGAAGCTCGACCACAAATATCCTTCACGGCACCAGCAGCACTCGACACAACATCCACAGCGCCACGGAGAGTGCTCGAATCCCCTGTAGCAGCCCCCGCCACCTCAGCACTCACGGAGCCTACACCAAGTGGGAAATAACAGTGCTCAGAAACTCAAGATAAGAACCACAGAAAAAGGAAAGAAAACAGCCTCCTCACCCGCTAAAGAGCTCGCCAGGTCGCGCAGGCATTCGCGCTCAACCTTTTCCATCAGTTGGAACTGTTTTTCCACCTGCTGCAGCCGTTCGAGCTCGCCACGCTGCACCTGAAGATCCTTTTCCTTGGACTCCAACGCATCCCGGAGAAAAGAGAGTTCTTTTTCCGTAGTCTCAGCTCGCTCCTCAACACCTTTTTCGCGACCTACAACACGGGTATCACTCAGGCGACCAACCAACAACTAAACAAGAACAAAAGGGGGAAGAAAGCATCTTACGCCTCATGGTGGTCAAGTTCCCCTGGGCTGCGTCATGAGCACGTCGCCACCGATCAGCATCGGTCAGCACGCGCTCGCACATCCAGAACAAATGTTGGAACTGAATAGTATTTAGAATTCAGAGCCACGCAAAGGAAAATTCAAGTCTAAGACTGCAACCAACCACAAGTGATTGCTCGCAGCCTCGGGGGCTACTCCCATCGGGAGCACTGCCGTGCCCCCAATGTTGCACAAAAATCAATGAAAGCAGAAACAAAGTCAAGTCTAAGACTGCAACCAATCACAAATGATTGCTCGCAACCTCGGGGGTTACTCCCATCAAGAGCGCTGCCGCGTCCTAATATAGGTTAGAAGGACAAAGAGCTCTATACCTTCTCAGCCATGCGATCAACAAATTTGGCCTTATCCTCAATAGGGAGGCTCCGCCTCTCCAAAAATTACCCCTCAGGAATCACAGGCGTCGTGTCTGGGGGAGAGTCGCCTTTAGTGGCTGCAACAGATCCCCAGATGGAGCAGTCGCGGGGGTCGTCCCTGCACCCGAAGCTACAAGAGTCATGGAAGGAACTGACTGACCAGCCGGCATACCGTAGTTAGTCGACTAAAGATCAATAGCAGTAGTACTCGTGGAGGAAGTAGCCGGAACAGGAACAATACTGCAAATTACACATCATCAGAACAGGAAGTCAAAACAAACAGCGAAATCACCCAGCAGAAGAAATACGAACCGAACAGGCGCAGCACTCGGACGAAGTAGCACCCCAAACTTGCGCCTCTTTGCAGCGGCCGGAGGAGGGCAAGGCACAGCAGAAGGCGCGACTGGTGGTAGTTCGCCACCACCACCCTCTGTATCCCGCCCACTTGCAGTCGAGGAGCGATTGCATTTGATGCGCAAGGGACTCAAATCTTCACCGTCATCAGCAGACGACGACTTTCCACTCGCGGACTCTCCAACATTAGCATACGAAGCACCCCCATCACCCGTGGGCACAGGATCCACCTTGGCTACATCAGGTCATCCAGTATCTCCGCATCCTGAGGCTATCACAGATTGTTCAACAGGAAATAATGATTCTGCAAGTAAGAGCATCATCAATAATAAACAGATATCAGCCAAATCTCAAAGAGCTCAAGTAAATACCTGGGGTAGAGGCGTATCAGCAGCATATGGACGAATGGGGCTCTCAACACTAGTACTCGTTCATTTTGTAACCTGCTGGGCCCGAAACAAAAGGTCATCACCGGAGATGCCCTTGGAAGAACACCAGGTCAGGTGCTCGGGTCCAGTATACCGCCACATTGGGGGCACCCGATGCTGAAGTGGCTGGATGCGCCTCCTCACAAAGACAGAGATAAGTTGGCCACCAGTTAACGCTTTCTTCAAATAATTTTTTTCCTGCACTAACGGCTCGACAGCAGATATCTCACCAGCAGATAGAGAATGTGTCCATGATGACCGCTTAGACACTCACGCAACTGGATTGAAAGGAGCAAGACCAAATTGCTGACCATCAATGTGTTGTTCCTTCAGATAAAGCCAGCCCTTCCGCCATGTATAGACAGAATCCATCTTCTCCAGATCAAAATAGGAATTTTTATCCTTAATGGAAATGCCCACGCCCCCAATGGCGTATTCAGAGTTCGTCCTCTTCACATTGAAGAGGTGTTTCCAGAGCCCCCATTTGGGATAGATCCCTAAGAAACCCTCACAGAGCGTGATGAAGCAGGCAATATGCAGTATCCCGTTAGGGGTCAAGTCATGCATCTGCAATTGATATGCAAAAATCAATCCCGGGATGAAAGGATGAACAGGAAGTGCAAACCCACGAGGGAAGAAGGTTTGGAAGCATACCCATTCGTCGGGGTGAGGTACGTGCACCACTTCATCTACGGGAATCCGAGCATCACCATCTGCCACAACGCCATATGCCACCAGCGCATCTTGATCCGCAGCTCCCAAAGCAGACCGCTCCCATAACTAAGACATCCTTGCTGACTCCTGCGCTGCACTTCGAAGACGCCTAGACATGGATCTCGCCACGTAGCAACACAGAGTAGAGAGGAAAAAAGCAAAGGAAGCAGAGGAAGAAGAACAAGCAGAGGAAGGAAAGGGCTGGGTAAAACCTAAATCCACCCAGCCCCCAGTATTTAACCAAAAGTCATGGAATATCCAACCACCGTTGATCTCGGAACCCCGAAAACATGGCGCGATCCCACGATACCCGTGCAACATGGAAAACCCACACGGCGCAGTAACCATACCACCCACCCCGCGCGAAAAACGAGGACAATAATCACACAGTACAAAAGTTCTGGGAAGCATTGTGTCACGTCACGTCCATTCACAAGGTATGGCCACCCAACCTGTCAGGCAGCCTGGCAACGTCACATATCGGCAAGGTGTGCTTAGTACGCGTCATTGCTATCTGCCAGCAGTCCGTTTCTAAAACTTTTGACCATATTTCAAAAAATTTACTCCCATCGGGAGCACCTCACCTTTGCTAAAAACATTGCAAGGTCCAAACCTCGAGGACGTAGGTGGCTATTCCCCCTATCAAGAATAATCGCTACATCTATAGAGTTCGGGTGCTCCCTCACCCAGAAGGCAAAGATATGCTCGAGTGACCACTAGCACCAACAACAATCGCTACATCTACAGAGTTCGGGTGCTCCCTCACCCAGAAGGCAATGATGTGCTCGAGTGATCACTCGCACTAACAAAAAGAGATACCTCTATAGAGTTCGGGTGCTCCCTCACCCTGAAGATAGCGAAGAATTCGAGTGGCTACTCGCAAGACTCGACTAATACCCAGCAGGACAATCTGCCCACGCACTCGACGACTATCCGAGTGGGCTCATCTCTTATCGACTCCTTCCCTGAGCTCGCAAAAGCTCCGCGGGTGACTACTAATAGTCCACTTAATCTGTTTATTCCAAGTGGGTGCATCTCTAATTAGGCTGCGCGCCTCGATAAAAATGATGCCTAGGAGGCAACACACTGCACCCCAGATGTCGTGCAAGCTTAGCGCGTAGGTAAGACCCCGCTGCGCAGTCGGCCGGGCCGGGACTTGCCACAACGCGACTTCACTCCCGATGTTTTACATGCGCTTGCATGAGGAAAGATGAGCCGATAACGGATGCGTTAAGGTAGTTTGCTGAGACCGGCGGTATTGATCCTGTAAGGCCTGCAACGGCATGGACTTTGCTAGACACCGGTCGTTTCCAAGATCGTGTCGAGGGACACAGGCTTGATTGAGCTACTGTAGTATTTTCCACTAGTGCAATTCAGCAAGGCTCGACCAGTCGACTACCTTGGGCCCTTTTAGCTTATCATCCCTCGAATAAACATTTTTATGGCTAATATCCAACGGCTCGCAGCTGCGCTGCACATATGAAGGCAAGTGATGGAGGATTCGAGTCCATGCACGACTCTTCGAGTCCCCGAGGCACTCAGAGGCTACTGACGAGGGGGTAACCCCACGGCTCTTGCGTGTGCGGATACCTGGTGCATATGAAGACAGAAGACCCGCTGGAAGCCTCAACAGGCCCATGACTGTCCCACTCAAGGCACCAACATAGGAGTCCACGACCAGCATGGAAGAAAAGACTTGGCGTCCAAGGAAAAAGCTAGATTAGGCAATCGTCCCTATAACCTTAGTCGAACTCCCCGAGACCCAGCCTAGTATATAAAGGCCGGGAGGGGTGACGGCTCAGGCCATCCAATATTCAATCAACACCTCCGGTGTTGAGCGAACTCGCCTCGACCGCCACTGTAATCACCTCCCGCATAATACAATTGAGAAGGAAGTGTTGTCTCCTGTTAGCCGACGAGTATCGCCAACCTTCTCATCCTCTCTACGATCTAACCAAGGGTCCCTGACCATGGGATTTGCCGAGGTCAATCCTCGTCAGTCTGTCCCTGAATCACCTCCACCACCGAAGAAGAGGGGAATGCTCGTCTTGAACCCCGAAGATATGTAAGAAGCCAAGAAGACTATTAAAGGTAGAGGTATTAAACTGAAGTTGTGAAGAATCTGCCTCTTATTGAAAAACTTTGTGAGCCAACTACTCATGCCCCCCATGGTAGAGGTACACTCTCAATTAGATTTCAACGCAAGTGACATCCCTCATGGTAAGACTCCTGCCCAATGTTTAGATGAGCTTGTTAATTTTTATTATGAAGCAAAGTCACTTTAATGAGAGGATTCAAAGTCAGTTGCATGATAATTCCCTTGCTATAAAAAGTTTGCTTGATGTTTTAGGTAGAACTGTTAATGACATTAAAGGTCTTGTTAAGAATTTTCATATGGTTCAAACTCAGCTTGAACAAATTTCTAATGTGCAAAAAGATTTTCTTGCTAACAATGCAAAACAAGATGACATGTAGGCTTATGGGATTGAAACCCGAGGTGGGACACACACCCAATACCCTCTCTATCCAGAGGGGAATCCTAAGGGAATCGAGCAAGATTCTCAATTGCAGGAAGAAGACGTTGTCAGCTCCCCTAAGAAGAAGAAGAAGAAGAAGAAGAAACACAAGGAAGCTGACAACTCAAATGATCCCATAATTGATGAAGAACACATTGTTGATCCTAATATTATATCTACTTCCGATGCTGAAACGGAAGATGGTGATGAACCTGATAAAGATAATGAGAAGAATGATCCTCCTGAAGTACGAGAAGAAGAATCACCCAATAAATGCAAGAGATATACTAGAGAAGATTTCATTGCTAGAAAGCATGGGAAGGAACGAGAACCATGGGTACAAAAACAAATGACCTTCCCAGGTAAATCTCTCAAAACTAAAAAAGAAGAGCACTATAATAAATTTTGTGAATGGATGAAGCCTCTTTTTCTTCAAATTCCTTTGACTGATGTATTAAGTTTCCTCCGTACTCGAGGTATATGAAAGATATTGTGACTACTAAAAGAAAAGTTCCTACTGAGGCATTATCTATTATGCTTGCTAACTACTCTTTCGGTGGCAAGATTCTTGAGAAGCTTGGTGTTCCAGGTATACCCGCCATTCCTTGCTCCATAAAGAATAATTACTTTAGAACTGCTTTATGTGATCTTGGTGCAGGAGTGGGTGTTATGAGTTCCCTCTTTACAAGAGGCTTTGTCTAGACACACTAATCCCCACAGATATCTATCTTCAAATGGTTGACAAGTCAACATCGGTTCCTATTGGTATTGGTGAGGATGTTCCTGTTGAAGTTGCTAATTGCTTGATCCTTACTGATTTTGTTGTGCTTGACATGCCTAAGGATGGGAGCATGTCCATTATTCTTGGTGGACCTTTTCTTATCACCACAGGTGCTATTATTGATTGCAATAAAGGAAAGGTCACTTTCAATGTTAATGATAAGGAACACACGGTATATTTTCCAAAGAAGATCGATAAAAGGCATGGCCTTAACTCTATTGAGAATATTGAGACCGTGAAGATTGGTGATTGGGATTTTCATCTACATGTGCACCAAAAATACAAAACAATTATGGTGGGGACAATGACCATTAAAATAAAGGTACCATGATTGCTTTATAAGAAGTGAAACTTTTTGCTTTATATACCACCTGTTTGGTAGTAAGACTTGATCAACCTTGCTAAGAAACATGTTTTATATGAGTAAAAAGGGGAGCTTGTTATGTTTCCATTTCCTTTAGCTTTTATCCTCATTGCTGCACCAAAGTTTATGTTTTTGAAACTTTATATGTTTAACCATTATTTTGAGCCTTTCGAAAGTTTGCGCATCTTTTGCTACCTCAGAAATTTTTCAAAAATGAAGTTCTCAGAAAAATTCCAGAAAAATTATAATAAAAATTTCTAGCAAAAAAGAGACACAGGGGCAACTGGGTATGACCAGGGGGCCACCCCTGGTGTAAGCGGTTAGGTGGCACGTCCTGGCCCCTGGCCGCGCCACCAGGGCCCCTTTCCAGGTATTTCTTTTTCCTCTCTCTCTCTCTCTCTCTCTTTGAAACTGCAATCACGCCCTTAAGCATATTTTGTTGTTGATGAAATTATACATATAGGGGACTAACAATGTTTGCTAAGTGATACACAGGAATTTGGTTAGTCCTCTTGACATCATCGTGTAGGATCATGTGATAAACCTCAACTGCACTCAAGAATTCGAAAAAACGATTGAAGATGACGCTAAGTCCTCTTTACTATTACATCTTGAGTTATAGGGATCCCCGCACAATTAAGAGGGTATCAAGTCTTGCTCAAGTATAAAATACTATAACACGTAAAATACACTTCTGTACAACCTATGATAAAGCAATGTAGTTGTGTAGGTTTTCCAACACACTTGAAAATGAGCACTCACTGTGTATGTCAGATCGTCCGGTCCACTGCACGGACTGTCCGGGCTCAGCCTGGACTATCCGGACCTTGCCCCGGATCGTTCGCAGAATTCCACACCCGAAGGGTCTCTGCTGCTTAATTATTCGGACTGTCCAGGAGCCATGTCGGAACGTCCGGGCCAAGTCCAGACCGTTCGAAGAATTATGAACCCGAAGGGTCTCTGCTGCAAAATTATTTAGACCGTCCGGGCCAAGCCTGGACTCTCCGGACTGGACTGTGGACCGTCCGAAGAATTACGAACCCGAAGGGGTTCAGGTGCGTAATTATTCCGATCATCTGGGTCACATGTCGGACCGTCCGGGCCAAGCCCGGACCGTCCGGACTGTACCCCAGACTGTCCGTACTCATCTCCGATCGTCCGACTAAAGTCTCGGATCATCCGGAGCCTCTAGGACTAAACCAAAACGGCTAGTTTCTTGAGCCTCTATAAATAACCCCCACCCACTTAGGGTTAGGGTTGACCACTTCATTTACAACACTAAAGAACACCAAGTGCTCCCTCGCCCTCATCTCCTACACTAAATCCAAGATCCCAGAGAGATTTGTGAGAGTTCTTTTCGGATCTATCACCCCGTAATAGATCAGTTCCTTCCCCATCTTCCGACCAAAGAAAATCGTGATTTGAGCAATGATTGAGCTTTTTCCCATTGATCTTGTTACTCTTGGAGGTTGGAGACTCCTAGGCGGGTAGAAGTTCTTCGGAGAGGAATCGACCATTGTGATTACCCCCGTTGATTTTGTGAGTGTTTGGTGACCACCTTTAAGGTTATCCGGTAGTGGTTGCGAATTGCCTTCATGGTGATATGTCAAAGGGAATAGAGTGAGCCTTCGTGGCGTTGGCGTTCCTTCATGGTTTCACCCACTCTCTCCGAACAATGAGTAGCTTCCCTCCAAGGAAGTGAACATCGGGATACATCGTTATCTTTGCGTCATTCGGTTATCCCTACTCTTTCCCCTTTTACTTGCACTACCTTGTTGTTACCTTGTTGTTTATCCCTCACTTGCTTTATTATATTGTTCTTTCTGTTTACCTTATCTTATTTTGGTCACCTTTGCAATCGTTAGGCACATCTTTGTCTTCCACATTATTGCCTAAAATTACGAAGTAGTGTTAAAATTTGTAATATAACCTCAACCTTGCTGCTATTGGGTTCTTGGAAAGAGGAATGGATGAGTTGACACATGCACCATTTCGTCACATCATGCCAAGTAGATGTGGGATACTATTCTCATTGCCAAGTCCGGCACCGGTTCCCTTCAAATGACAAGATATTAGACCGCCAAGAATGCATTGCACAACCTCCACATGAATAAAGATGAGACGCCTCAACAACTACATATGCGTCTCAAAGTTCTCTCCGCACATGTCCAATCTTTCACTTGTGAGAAATCTTTGGATGGATATCAAATAACCAACTGATGTCTACGCACGCTTCTATTCTTGTAGACTATGTTGGGCCTCCAAGCGCAGAGGTTTGTAGGACAACAACAATTTCCCTCAAGTGGATGATCTAAGGTTTATCGAACTCAGGGAAGTAGAGGTTGAAGATGGTCTCTCTCAAGCAACCCTGCAATTAAGATGCAAGAAGTCTCTTGTGTCCCCAACACACCTAATACAACTAGGAGTTGTATAGGTGCACTAGTTCGGCGAAGAGATGGTAAAATATGGGTGATAGGTGTGATAAAACGAAGTAATATATATCTGTAATAAAAAGTGCAGCAAAGAAACAAGTAACAAAAGTGAGTACAAACGGTGTAACAATGATGGAAACAAGGCCTAGGCTTCATACTTTCACTAGTGGCAACTCCCAATAACATTAACATAGTCTAATCACATGATATTTCCCATAAAACATGCAATGGAGACGTACTCGGAGGTCATTCCTTTGTGGTCAACAGAGGACGAGAATTGTGTATGGCAAAAAAAGCACACATCAGAGTTCGTAGTTCTAAAACTATGGATTTTTCCCAATGTCACCGGGGCCATCCAAAGAGAGTACCACAATCACCACAACATATCTAAAGGATAGTCAAAGACAAGCACCAAGAGACTCTCAATCTTCAATCCACACACAAAAGAGGAAATCACTCATGATAATATTCTTCTAACCCATGTCCAATAGACCGCTGTCACCTTGGTCTCGGAGATTATACTAGATAAGATCAATTGAGTACATCAATCCAATACATAGAGGAAGGGGAAATATTATGTAATCACCCTAGATTAACATAGCCTATGATCACAACAAAGATCACATCATGGGAGAGAGAGAAACCACATAGATCAAGATATAAGCCTTAGCCCCGATGGGAACTACTCACACATGGACATGGTGAGAGGGAGAGTTGTTGATGGAGAGGTGCAGCCCGGAGGAGATGAAGGAGACGGCGACGGCGGCGGCCACGGCGGCGGCGGCGGACACGACCCTTGGGGATAGCGGCCCTTGGCCCCTTCTTCCTTGGAGATGGTGCTTCTGTGGAGATTGATCTCCCCCTCAAGACGGCTGAAAAGGGGGAGGAATTTTCGTGGTGCCCTTTGACCTAGGTTTCCTCTCTTTATATAGACTCTCGGATTCCCGTCATCCAGATTACGTCTTCTGTATTTCGGGGATTCTGGAAGCATCCGACCTCCGATTGGGCGAAATTTTATGTCTAAATCCACCGGAAAAAAATTCCCTAAAACTTTGTAGTTTTAAGTTTTTCTGTTTGAGGACGTCTTCTAGTGTTTCCGAGGCGATATTTAAAACCTGTCAGGTGGGGACAGATTTCGAAACGTTAGAGTCCAACTCTTACAAGGGTTCCTTTTGTGATCTTTCCTTTATCCAAGTAATTCCTACACATAAAGTAAAAAAAAGAACTTGTGCACTCTTGCAACCATTAATAGGTTAGTTCCAAAATATGTTATAAAGATATATGAAAGTATATCAAAAACATAGCAATATCACACAAAACATGCATGGAGCAAGCAGAAATTATAGATACGTTTGCGACGTATCAACATCCCCAAGCTTAATTTCCTGCTCATCCTCGAGTAGATAAATGATAACAAGCATAATTTCTGTGTTGACATGCTACCAACCATATAAGAACTCTTAAGTCAAGCAATCAAGTCATGTAATTCAATTAAAGTCATAACAGGCAAGAGTCTATATTAGCATTGAAACAAGCAACATAAGAACATAAAGGTGCAAGAGCTCTCTCTGTCCGTGACTCGAATGTCTCCAAATGGTGTTTGCGTGAAAGAAAGGGGATAGGGATATACGAGAAAAAATATTTGTGTTGAGAACTCAATCTACTAAAGTTTCACACTTGGTCTTCTTTCGAATCTTATCTTGACTCATCCCAAAACCACTAGCCAGGTACAAGTCAAAATGATCCACTCCTTTTCGACATTTTGAGTACTCATGCAATGGATGAGCGTAAGAAAGAAAGTTGACACTTAGGATGGAAAAGACAGAAAAGGTGGAGGAGGAAGACAAAAATGGTGTGAAAGGCTCACATCAATGAGGACAATCATAGGCGAGAGAAAGCCAAATGATAGACATGATGTGAGGAGTAGGGATTGCCATGCAACGGATGCACATATGAGCTAAGGTAAGCTCTCCAATGGAACTAGTGGGGGTGCATCCAACTTTCTTGCTCAAGAAGACCTAGAGCTCATTTTAGGAGGCTCATCATTGGAATATACAATCCATGTTTTATAGTGTGAAGGTCCCCACATAGCTATATGCATGTATGATCATCTCTATGGAGTACAAGGATAAGAGGGAGTACTAGTGTGGATCTTTCAAAAGGATAGTAGTGTTGGCCCTTTCTCTCTTTTTATTTTCTTTTTCTCTTTTTTCTATTTTTTTTGTATTTTTTGGTGGCCTCAATGGCTCTTTTATTTAACTCTCATTTGTCCTCTTTGGGATCTTTTGATTTGTCCACTTTGGGATCTTTTCCTCACTTAAGGGCAACACTCTAATTTACAAGAGGGTATAGAAGATCTTTCACACTTTACAAGGTACTCAAAACATAAAGAAGATGTAGCTATCATGATGTATGCAATGTATGTCGCTGCCAGTGTAGCAGGAACATGTATGACATAAAGATCAAGTCATGAAGAGGTGGATATTGCATGGCAATATATCTCGGAAAGGCTATGGAAATGCCTTAATAGGTAGGTATGGTGACTGTTTTGAGGAAAGATATAAGGAGGTTTATGATGACAGAGCGTATCATGCCAAGGGTTTGGATGTACCGGCGAAGGTGGACGCCAACTCTCGGAGTGAGAAGAAAGCAATGCACGGCATAGGAGAGGCTAGCAAATATGAGGAGGTGGAAGTGTCAACTTTCAATACTTACATTAGTCCGAAGAACTCATGCACTTATTATCAGTAACACTCAATCTAGTAAGGAGGTTCACAAAGTGACAAGTACCCCGAGGAGGAGTGTATAGGGGTTTGATTATCCTTGCGCATCCTCGACTCATGGTACGTGATTGTACTCTAATATCCGATCCCTTAGAAGAGTAGTAATCCATCTAGTAGCTAGAGTTCTCAACTAGTTTTGTAGGTTTTTGAAAATAAACACGGATTGCCCAAAATACGATACTTATCACTAATAGGCTAGAGCTCTTGACACCAAAAGTTCATACATTACTCACATCAATACCTCAAAACTATTGCAAGTTACTACTAAAATTAAATAGCAACCTCAATTACCTACTTTCAAGACAAGACACAACTCAGTGCAACAACCAACTCTCTTAACAAGATAAACATGAAAACTAAAGAGAGTTCCAGCAACAAACTAAACAAAAGCCAAGGCTCTTTCTAAAGACAAACTAAAGCTAAAACTAAACATGACAGTAGCTACGAAAAGGTAAAGAACACACAACAGAGAAAGATAGGCATGAAAAATTCTATGATGTGTTCTAGATTTTGATAGTGGAGCGTGTTTCTCTCCCACACAAAGTAAGACGGGATCTAACTTGTTATGAACAGAAAGCAAAGCTAAAGAAAACTAAAAATAATCCTAAGAGCGAGACGCTCCAAGCATAGAACATAACACATGAAGTGATAAAAATATAGTGAGACGAAGACGAACTGATGATTGTTGATGGAGAAGAGGATGCATGGGGGCATCCCCAAGCTTAGATGCTTGAGTCTCCTTGAATATTTATTGGGGATGCATCGGGGCATCCCCAAGCTTGAGCGCTTGACACTCCCGGATCTTCTTTCATCATCTTCCATCGCACACTTGAAAACTCCCTTCATACATAACTCATCATAAGCTGATTAGAGAGGTTAGTACCCTTAATAAAATAAATTTTCCCCACTGAATAAAAAGATATTCTTGAAGAGCTACTTTTTATCAAGATTGCCAAAAGGTTTTTGCAAAGAAAAATCAAGCTTAAGGTTTGCAAAAGTTAGGAGAGACAAAACGTGGCAGAATCTATGAAAAACAGAACAGCAGATAGTAAAGAAATTTTTAGGGGTACTTCTGCAACTCAAATCAAAAAAACTCAGAACAGGCGCTTGAAAGTCAATTGTATGGAGCACGCTGTCAAAAAAATTCAGATCAAAAAGTTGAACTGGTGATTTTAGGCTAATTTTTCCGTCCAAGGACAGAATCTGTTTTCTGGACAGCATGTCACAACTTTTGAACTTTCTTGCAATCGGAGGCTAGACTTGGCACAAAGATTGAAAATAAAGATACAATGATGTTGCTACAGTAGTAACAATCATCAATACCACTAAAAACAGAAGGTAAAAACTCAATTTAAAGATAACAAGGGTTGTCTCCCTAGAGCTCTTTCTTTATAGCCATAAAGATAGGCTTAAGATTTTAGTGATGCTCTCATAGGAATAAGAATTGAAGAACAAAATAGAGCATCAGGAAGAAAATACAAAACACATTTAAGTCTAACATGCTTCCTATGCAAAGGGATCTTATAGAAAAATAACTCATGTAAGCATAAAGATATTAGCATAGGAAGACAAAATAAGTGCAACTTCAAAACCTTCAACATAAGGGGAGGGAACTTGATATTATTGAAATATCTATAAGCATATGTTCCCCTCTCATAATAATTTTCAGTGGGATCATGAATAAACTCAACAATATAAGTATCACATAAAGCATTTTTACCATGATCCACATGAAAAAGGGTACTCATACTCTCCACATAAGCATAATCTTTCTCATTGGTAATAGTGGGAGTAGGACTATCATAAACAACTTGAACACTATAGATTAATTGTGTATTAGGAAGATGGTGTTCAACAAGGGAGTAATTCCCTCCATGACCATGACAAGTTTCATAAGGATAATTTCTCCTTATGTCATAGGTACCTTTATAATCACTAAAGATAGGAGTTATAACATCATCATAGTAGATAAGAGCATTATCATTGCTAGAAACTATATTTGTAAACATGTTGTCTTTATTCTTACTAGCAAAAGAATTATCAATTACCACCTCACTAATGGGTAAAGGACTTGCAATCCTATCATCCCCAAGCTTGGAGCTTTCCATATCATCACTTTCAGAGTTGGTACCAAAGAGATTTTAAAGGTCATAAGTAGCATTATCATCATTTTCCCAATCACAAAAAGTAACATGCATATCATAATCAAAATCATCTTCAATAGTACCTACAGACTTATCTTCAAGATAGTAATGAATGCAATCAAGCTCACCATCCTCCATAAATTTCTGTACGTTAGGATAAAAATCGATGCGAGGAATATGCTCAGGCCAGGTTGTTACCCATTCTTCTTCCTTCTTGCTCCTCTTCCTCCTCCTCTTATTTTTCTTCTTCTTCACCTTAGGAAGGAGTGGTTGGAGAGAAATCTTCTCCACATATCCTGGTTTATCATTAGAAACAATAGGGGAAACTTGGGAGAGACTCTCATTTTTATTAGTAGAAACATAAGAGACATTTTTATACTTTGGTAAAGTTCCCTCCTTTCTAATATTTTTTATGTAATCATTATCATGGCAATTAACAACACAATAGAGATGGCAATTCTGCAAAGTGTTATTTATTCCCAAAGCATGAACATCTAGCCAAGAAGTCTTTTCTGATAACTCTTCACACATCAAAAATAACATAAGCTCATCATAAAGATCAGGGGTGATCATGTCATCACACAACTGGCTAACAGTTATGTTTTGAAAGTACATGCACTAAAAATTGAAGTGACCCTTTATGCAGCAAAGTTCACAAGTAAAAGGATAAAGGTCACACAATTCTCTAGAAATTTCATTTAAATCTCTAACCCAAGTGATTGTTCTTTCATGCTTATGTTGCTTACAATACTTCTCTTCTTCAATCATAGGCCTTTCACAAGGTCTATTCACTCCACAAAAATTAACATGCTTATATAAAACTTCATTTTCAGGAATTGGATCACGCATGTTGCAATCATCATTAACAATTTCATTTTATTTGCAAATATCTTTAAAAGGTTCATGATGCTTGATCCAATTCTCCTTAGGCATATTAAGATGTGAAGCAAAAGATTTGAGGAAATCAACAAGGAGTTGAGAATCAAGCCCAAACTTAGCACTAAATTTATTAAAACTTGCAGTTTCAACAAAGGACTTAATGCAATCATACTCATAAATTATACATGACTCTTTACCTTTGTCGATCTCCCAATCTTCAGTGTTGTGTTGGATTCTCTCAAGGAGTTCCCATTTAGCATCAATCTTTTCGTTTGTGAAAGAACCCATCGAGGAAGCATCGAGCAAGTCTTTATCCTGTCGAGATATCCTTCCATAGAAATTAGTAATAATCATATCTTTGGGGAGCCCATGGTTAGGTGTAAAGCCCCTGATGCGGTACTAACTCTAACTAGTCGCTTTCGCGTCCGGTCGGAGTTAGAAGCGCATCAAACGCCACCGGCGCACGACACTCGCACTCGTGTCGCTGCCGGATTCTCGACAACAGGTATATAAGCATAACTCTAAGAAAGGAAATACATATAGATAGATAAATAGAGCAGGGCATACAACGCCACTGTCTAATAATATAACATCATCATGAGTACATCTCATCAATACATCAATACATCAAGCGGAAGCATAGTAGGGACCGAGTACGGTCAAGATCCAAATTTCCCTAGAGAGGGCTACACATAAATATCCACCCACGAGAACGTCTGAACCCAACTATAAGATCCTACTGGTCGAGGTACTCGTACTCGTCGTCATCCTCCGGGGGCACCTCCACGAAGTAAGGTCCGGTGCTGGGGTCGAGGTAGTAGTCCACTGCAGCGGCCGATCAGGCAAAGCGGTAAAGACAGAAAATGTAACCGGGGGGTGAGAACATGTCATTACGGAATAACTAACGCTACAGGTAAGGTAAAGACATAGACAGGTTGCAGCCGTACTAGCATATATGGTGGCTACTCGTTCTATTAGAATAGAGATGAGATCCAAGAAGTATGTTGACAACTTGGCATAAGTCGGCTATCCACCTACTTACGCAAACATAACACAACCTCATTTCCCTCTCGGTCCCCCTGGACGAAGAAAGACAACCAAGGCACGCACACGGTTTGTCAAGTTTTTAAAGCATGATTATAATTGATGTTATTCTATGAACAAGGAGTAGGTCTCAAGTAGTCCATAACCGCGGACACGGCTTTTCGAAAAGATTTACCCTGCAGGGGTGTACCAACTGTCCATTATAGACGTCGCATGTACGCCCGGTTTCCACTTGGCTAGGTAAGCGCCTGAAGCTCCGGAACGTCAGAGTCCCTCTAACTAACAACGCACAACTCCGGGTGGCCCCCGGGGAGTCGACACCCAAACCTCAAGCTGGCCACGCTCTTGGATCGGACTCGTCCGTATGACGCAGGTCGGATTACCGGTTAGTTCTCCTATGAGACCGGGTCCTAGCTGATCAGATGGACCAACAGAGAACTATGCCCCACTGGCCCGGTTTATTTTGTAAACAGCTGGGGTACCAACCAACACACACACAAAGCAAATGTAAATCAGCTTGGGACACCACTAGAATTGTACGAAGCTAGGTAGGTAAGACAAGGGGGCCCCATAAAACCCCACACACGATTAGGCATGCTCGTCAAGAAACACAATACCCGGAACTCGGGTCCTAGGTGACTCAAATGGAACAAAGCACCAGACGGGAAATAGTCCAGCCTTCCACCTTTCGTCGAATATAAATTAACATCATTTAACAATAATAAATATCAACCAACTTCTTTTATAGCATGATATCCCAACCATAATTATATAGGGTAAGCAGCAAGTTTTCTATCCATACTAAGCAATGGCTGAGCAGTGGTAACTTAGCAGTACAATGGTTTGCTGGGATGTGGGGATCATGGCTGTATGGGTTTAAACATGGCATATAGGGTAGATAGGATCAAGCAACAACGTTCTAGTTCTACAGCTAGGCATGAGCAGAAAGTTATAAAGTAATGACACAGATCTCCCCCTTGCCTGGTAAGTTAGTCGAAGCAGCACCCACGATACTCTCGGGCTCGGTGTCGGACAGCTCCACGTAAGTCTCCTCGTCAGTCTCGGGTGCTAACGTAAGATACCGGCAAGGAAAACACACAAGTAAGCAATTGATGCAAACTCAAACAAGGATGGCATGTTCAGGTTTTATTCACATGATATGACCCTGTCTAGTCAAGTTTAAAGGAAGGTGATGACGACAAGTCATCACTTTCATATGCATTTTATTTATTTGTAATGGCTTTGGTCTGAGCCTTAATTTAGGTCTAAATAGCATGAAAGCATGACATGATCAACAAAGCATTACAAGAATTTAAATAACATGAAAGTAAAACAATGATTCCGGAGACGGAGTAGTGTCGATGAAATTGACACATAGAAAGGTGCAACAAAAGTTTGAACCCAGCCACATACATGTGACAATATGTTAGGGCTGAATTGAAAAAGAAGATGACATGGAACAAGACTGGAAGGATCAGATGATCAACATTTCAAATGCACTGAAGTTGAAATGTTGCAGGCAGAAGGATCTGAATGCCTCTGGATCAAGTGAACACACTTTGAACTCAGGAGTTGCACAAAACATCATGAGAACCTCACCATTGGAATCCTTGCAGAAAAGTACCCCAAAAACATACATTAAGTTCAGGGCATTTGCAAATTCAACTGAAGTTCAGGGGGCTGAGTGCAAAATTGCACCACATGAATTTTGAAAAAGGTTCAAATGATTAAATCATCATTACCATGCAACTCCTTGTGTAAAACTACCCAAAATCCATATATGGCATGAGCAACTTTGAATTTGAAACAAACTTGGCAAAACAGGAAAAATACAGGGGGCTTATTGCAAAATTGACCAAGGTCCAATTTATAGAGGGGTCAATTGCAAAATTGCATATCACCATTATGATCAGTAGCTCAAGCTACCCTAAAAACATATATGGGAAGCCCCTGTTTGAAAAGGTGGTCCAAGTCAGATTTGAATTTGAACTCAAATTCAAATTTGAATTCAAACCGAAAAGGAAAAGAAATAAAAAAAAGAGAAAGAAAAACCCAGAGGACTTGGCCACACGGGCCAGTCTCGGGTGCTCGGCCCAGCTCCTGCTCCACTGGCCCAGGCGAGCAGAGCCCACTCGGCTAAAGAAACAAAAAAAAGGAAAAAAGGGAATGAGCCCATAGCCTGGACGGCCCACTGCCACGACCTCCACGGCCCAACGGGAAAACAAAATTGAAAACGAAAAAGGGGGGGGGCTTGCGCCGGCTGGGACTCGATCCCACGACGCAGCCCTCACTGCGCTGCTCGCTTGCCACTATGCTAGCACACGAGTTCGAACAGAGTACGGTCGTCAGGGAAGAAATGCTTCCCCCAAGGATAGCTGAACCCGAACACTGAACACCGGTTCAGAAGCTGACGCGGCGGCGACTTCCGGTGAAGCCCTCCTCGCACTCCGGCCGGCTACTGCACTGCCACCACATGCAAAACGGAGGGGGCACTGCCCTCTGCAGAACGGCGTAGGCCATGGACGGCATCTCCCTCTCGTCTCGCCGGAACTCCCACGGCAACAGGGCGGCGACACTTCTGTTCTGCAGCTCCTGAAACCACACCGCTCCGGCGAGGTTCAGACGAAGCCGACGACGCGTACCGTGCAGCTCGGGCCGGACTCCGCTGTTCTACGCGCTACTGCGACATCCCTCTACACCTCGGCACAACGCAACTGGCCGCGAGATCGACGACGGCGACGCCAGGGTCTACTGAATCTAACGGCGGCTTGCTGAAAAAAAAAACCTGAACTTTCAGTCCGCGGCGCGACTTCTACCACGATTCGCGCAAAAGCTCCTCTTTTGGGGTCACAACCGTGCTCTGGGCGAGCACAGAGCGTGCACCCGTACTCCTCGGCATCGCCATGTTCCCGGTGACCACAGACCTGACCGGAGTCCGTGGCATGGCGGCCGGCGACGCGCATCTAAGGCTACGGCCTACACGAGGGCACGAAGAGGAAGAGGGGGCACGCAACGCTCACCTAGAGGGGCTTGGTGACGCGTTTGAGCCGTCAGGGATGAAGACGGGAGGCGCGACCGGAGCTGAGGAAGAACGGGGCCGCGGCGATCGTCCACGACGCCAGGTCGTCTCGGGCCTGCTGGCTTCAAGCTGCGGCAGAAAACGAGACGCATACATGGTCAGGACCGCGTATACGAACGTGCAGAGCCTGACAACGGCGAGGCGGCGGTCAATTCGGAGCTCACCGGCGGAACAGGAAACTCCAATTGCTCCCATGGAGGCGGCGGCGGAAGAAACGAGGAGGGGGAAGCAACTAGGGTTCCCAAGGCGAGGGGGAAGCCCAGCTTTTAAAGGAGGGGAGGCTGGCGAGAGGGCTCCACGCCGAGCTCTCTCCGTCCTGGCCTGACGACGAGGGAAAAAGGAGGGGGAAAGGTGAGGAGGACGACGCTGACGAGCGGGCCCGGGCGGTCAGCGGGGGAGAAGGAAAAAAAGGAAATGAAAAGAGCGCCTCCCTGCTAGGCTGGATTCGGGCGGCCCAATTGGCTGGAGAAGAGAGAGGGAGAGGGCAAGGCCCTTGTCCATTTAAATTTCCAGCAGAGGAGAAAAAAAAAGAAAAGAAAATAAAAGGGCAGTCAAAAAATACCACAAATATTTTTTAAATACCCCTTAAAACAAACTTGAACACCCAAAATTGATTTGATCAATTTTGCATGAAAGGAAAATTCACCCAAAGTAAAACAACACCATTTCCTATTTAAAATTAAATAGAAAAGGCCTTTGGGGAGTTTTTGAGAGAAAAACAGAAGGTTCAAAATTCCATGAGCTTGAAATTATTAATCCTTGCATTTTTCTAGATTTTTCAAAATTGGTTTGACCAATTTTGGAAACAACAGAAATGTGGCCCCTTTTTGAATTCAAATTCACTTTGAACTAGGGCTACTGTTTTTGGTGGCGGCAAAAATGCTTTCAGGATTTTAAAATCCTTGCAAAAGCAATTGAATTGGCTAGGCCAAGTTTGGGGTCAAGTGAAGTGAGCATGTGACAAGGAAAATTCCATCAATGCCCTTCTTGAACCACTTGGATGTAAAGGAAAACAACCCAACATGACTCCAATCTCAATGCCAATTAAAATCACCACATGAAGTGACATACACATCCACCATGCCAAGTTACAAGTCCAACAGAGGAAGTAGATTACATGGTGTTTGATAGCTTATTACATGTGGGCTGTTACAGCTCTCCCCTACCAACATAGGATCTCGCCCCGAGATCTAAGCAAGAAAAAGCTCGGGATACTCAGAGCGGAGATAATCTTCACGCTCCCACGTTGCCTCTTTCTCCGAGTGATGTGCCCACTGCACCTTGAGGAACTTGACGGTCTTGTTGCGAGTCTTTCGCTCGGACGAGTCAAGAACATGGACTGGACGCTCTGAGTAAGAAAGATCCGCACTGAGCTGGATCTCACCCAAGTCAACAGCCTGCTCCGGCTGCTTGAAGCACTTCTTTAGCTGGGACACATGGAACACATCATGTACCATCGACAGACTCTCTGGAAGCTCGAGCCAAAAGGCAAGAGGTCCTCTAGTCTCAAGGATGCGGAAAGGTCCGACAAACCTTGGAGCGAGCTTTCCTTTGATACCAAAGCGGTGAGTTCCCCTCAACGGAGACACTCTCAGGTACACCCAATCACCAATCTGAAATGCTACACCACGGTGCCTCTTGTCATAATAAGCCTTCTGCCTAGACTGTGCTTCCATTAGGTTCTCTCGGACAATCTTCACTCTATCCTCTGCCTCTTGTATCACATCTGGACCGAACAGCTGCCTCTCACCCGTTTCGGACCAGTTCAAAGGTGTCCTGCACTTGCGGCCATACAAGACTTCAAACGGCGTTGCTTGCAGACTTTCCTGATAGCTGTTGTTGTACGAGAACTCAGCATACGGCAAGCATTCTTCCCACTTCATGCCAAACGAGATGACACATGCCCGAAGCATGTCCTCGAGAATTTGGTTCACACGCTCAACCTGCCCACTGGTCTGGGGGTGATACGCGGTACTGAACAAAACTGTCGTACCAATCGCCTTTTGAAAGGCCTGCCAGAACTTAGAGGTGAAAAGGATGCCTCTATCTGAACTGATCTTCTTGGGAATGCCATGCAAAGATACAACTCTTGCGGTGTACAAATCCGCCAACTGAGCTGCTGAAATGGAGTCCTTCACTGGGAAGAAGTGGGCAACTTTGGAGAGATTGTCAATGACGACAAAGATGGCATTGTTCTTCTTCTGCGACAAAGGGAAACCCGTGATGAAATCCATCTCAATGTGGTCCCATTTCCACTCCGGAATTTCAATTGGCTGAAGTAGTCCTGCAGGATTCTGGTGCTGTGCTTTCACTCTCCTGCACACATCACACTGGGAGACAAAACGGGCAACATCCCGCTTCATACGAGTCCACCAAAAGTTCTGCTTGAGGTCCTGATACATCTTGGTGCTACCAGGGTGGATAGACAGCTTTGAGTCATGGGCTTCTTTCAAGACGACCTCTCTGAGACCTCCTTCCTTGGGAACAACAACTCTCTCCTCGAACATCACGGTGCCGTCATTATGCAATGAAAAGAAACCGTACTTCGGAACTGAGGTGGCAATACCCTTCTTAACTTTCTGAATCATCAAGCTACCAGACTGAGCTTCACGAATTTTCTCACGGATAGTGGGCTCTACCACAAGGTTGGCTAGATAGCCTGCTGGAACTAGCTCAATATTGAGCCTTCGAAATGCCTCACACAAATCAGGGTGTATCTTCTGCACATGGACACTGTTGCAATCACCCTTGCGGCTCAACGCATCGGCTATGACATTCGCCTTGCCCGGCGTATACTGAATATCCACGGAGTACTCAGTAATAGTCTCGAGCCATCTCCTTTGCCTCAAGTTCAGGTTATGCTGCGTGAACAAGTACTTTAAGCTTTTGTGATCGGGTGAACACATCAACCTTCCTCCCTAGGAGGAGGTGTCGCCAAGTAACCAACGCATGAATCACTGCAGCCAGCTCAAGATCGTGGGTCGGATAGTTCCTCTCAGCCTGCTTCAACTGTCTGGAGGTGTACGCCACAATACTCTTTCCCTGCATCAACACTCCGCCAAGGCCATTCAACGAGGCGTCACAGAAAACTTGAAATGGCTGTGACTCATCTGGCGGCGTAAGGATCGGAGCTGTGGTCAGCCTTAGCTTCAACTCATGAAAAGCTGCCTGGCAAGCCTGTGACCAAACGTACTTCTTGCCCTTGCACAACAACTCCGTCATCGGCTTTGCTATCTTGGAGAAATTCTCGACAAACTTCCTGCAATAGCTGGCAAGTCCGAGAAAACTCCTCAGTTGCTTGACATTCTTCGGCGGAGTCCAATCCTGAATCTTCCGGACTCTGTCTGGGTCAACGGCAATGCCCTCTGAAGAAATGACATGGCCAAGGAAGTTGACCTTATTCATCCAGAACTCACACTTGGAGAACTTGGCATAAAACTGGTGATCTCTCAACTTCTGCAACACCAATCTGAGATGCTCCTCATGCTCAGCCTATGACTTGGAAAAGACAAGGATGTCGTCGAGGTAGAGGAGCACAAACACGTCTAGCCACTCTTGGAACAGATAGTTCATGGCCCTCATGAACGTCGGAGGTGCGTTAGAAAAACCAAACGTCATGACCGTAAACTCGTACAGACCATAACGAGTGCGGAAGGCTGTCTTGGGAATGTCCTCCTCACGGACACGAATCTGGTGGTACCCCATTTTTAGATCAAGCTTTGAAAACACCTTTGCTCCATGCAATTGCTCAAATAAGTCATTGATGTTGGGCAAAGGGTACTTGTTTTTTATCGTCTTCTTGTTGATACCATGGTAGTCTTGAACCAACCGGCTAGTACCATCTTTCTTCTTCACAAAAAGACACGGGGCACCCCAAGGAGAAGTGCTCGGACGAATGAGCCCATCCTTCTCAAGCTTCACCAGCTGCTCTTTCAACTCAATCAGCTCTTCCGGGCACATCTTGTAAGGCTGCCGAGATATCGGCTGTGTACCAGGTTCTAGCTCGATCACGAACTCAATAGCACGCACGGGTGGAATACCTGGCAACTCCTCTGGGAAGACATCTGGAAACTCTCGAACAACTCTGACCTCCTCGATCAATGGAGCATCTCCAGCGTTCAGAGTGTACAACTGTGCTGATCCTGCTGTCGAGCCACAACTGTACCCAACCTCTGCGCGTGAATCGTGCGTCAGCAACACGGTCTTGGACGGACAATCAATCTTGGCCTTGTACTTGACAAGCCAATCCATGCCCAAAATGACATCAATGTCGGAACGGGGCAAGACAACCAGGGACGCCGAAAAGATAGCACCCTGAATACTGATCTCCACATCTGGAGCTGTCCATGAAGAAGTGAACTTTGACCCAGGTGTGACAACTGAGAGCTTGCTCGGAAGCTGGTCACGTGGAAGATCTACTCTCGAAGCAAAGAACTGAGATATGAAGGAATGGGAAGCTCCGGAATCAAACAAAACTGTCGCTGGAACTGAACACACAAGTAACCTACCAAGCACAATCTCGGACGACTGCTGTGCATCTGCCAAGGTGACGTTGTTCACACGGAGCGCTCGTGGCTGGGCCCGCACCATCTTGTTGCTCGGTGTAGAGCGAGGTGGGGGCGGAGGCAGCCTGGCGTAACGAGGGTCGGTGCACTGCGGAGACTTGTGTCCCGGCTTGCCACACTTGAAGCACGTGATCTCTGGCCTGGGCTGGCCCTGTGGAGCAGGCGGCCTCGCGGAGGGTGGAGTAGGGCGAGGTCCGTGCTGCACTGGGACGGGAGGGCGGGCAAAAGTGCGGACAGCTGGCCCCCTCTGCTGAAACTGCTGACGCTGCGGCTGAGACTGTGGCTCTGCAACCCAGGACTTGGCCTTCTTGTGGAACATCACTGCTGAACTGTGCTCTCTCTGCTTCCTCTTCTCTGCGGAACGCTCTGCCTCAGCTGACTCCTGTCTGATAGCCTGGTCGACGAACTCTGAGAACAGGCTTGGCGTGGACAAGGTGAGCGCATACTTGATGTCCGGGGCAAGACTGCCGCGGAACTTGGCAATGCGCTTGGCCTCTGACGAGACCTCCTCTGGAGCGTACCTGGCAAGCCCGACGAAGGCCAGGTTATACTCCTGCACAGACCTGTCCCCCTGCCTCAGAGCTAAGAACTCCTCGCGCTTCCTCTCGATCAGTCCACTGGGAATAGGAGCAGCTCTGAAATCCCTGACGAAGTCCGCCCATGTGATCTCTGCATCACCCTTGTTGGCCTTGTACGTCGAGAACCAATTGCCTGCGGCACCCTGAAGCTGGAAGGAGGCGAAGGTGACGTAGTCGACGGGTCTGACGGCGTTGGCACTGAAGTGCTTCTTGATCTCAGCGATCCAGTCATCCACTTCCAGCGGGTCTCGAGCCTCGGAGAACCTGGGGGGGCTGATCGCGAGGAACTGCTGCAGTGTGGTGTACTGTGGACGATCATTCCTGGGGGGACGTTGTTCACACGGAGCACCCTGGTTCTGCAGCATCAGAAGGATCGCAGCTGTGCCCTGAGCCACTGCGGCTACAGCCTCCCCAAGGATAGGGTTCTCTGGCGGCGGCATGTTCGCTCTTGGCATCCTGTATACAGGAACACTTATGAGAACATGATTGAATCATTCAAGTAACCAGAAGTTAAAGCAATATTGGCAACAAAACTTCCTCACGAGGTATGAGAAAGCCGAAAGCTGAAATTCCACCAAGGTTAACCCAGAAAGTCGATAGCTAGGTGCTACTGGAATCACCAAACCAAGATCATCCGAATCCAAGATAATAATCTGCTAGCGAGCACACAACAATATATACGAGCGGTTGGAAACCTGACAATGAGACATCTGCCCTGAGCGGCCCGCCATCACGGTCGTCCATAGGGGAAAGACACCGCATCCATATTACCATAGGATGCTCGCCAATCCTGTATTGACGTTTCACCTGGGGTACGCCGTAAGCGAGGTAGAGCAGTCAATCCCAAGTGGCGGCTCACTGGTCTCAAAGACGCCAACACATCTCGTCGCTAGCAAAAAATTATAGAGGAATCGGAGCTTCATGTAAACGAGAACCTAGATTGTTTTGAAAGGGGATAAGTTGCAGAGACAAAACATCGTTTCACTTCCTCACGGAAAATGGGTGGGAGGGTGGGATAAGGAGAAAACAGAAAGAGGTCCTACTCTCTGAAATCTTTCCTATATAACTACCAAAATAGTTTCTAGACTCAACTTCGGCCAGTAAGGGGTCCTATAGTCAGTCCTGCTCTGATACCAAGTTGTAAATCCCCTGATGCGGTACTAACTCTAACTAGTCGCTTTCGCGTCCGGTCGGAGTTAGAAGCGCATCAAACGCCACCGGCGCACGACACTCGCACTCGTGTCGCTGCCGGATTCTCGACAACAGGTATATAAGCATAACTCTAAGAAAGGAAATACATATAGATAGATAAATAGAGCAGGGCATACAACGCCACTGTCTAATAATATAACATCATCATGAGTACATCTCATCAATACATCAATACATCAAGCGGAAGCATAGTAGGGACCGAGTACGGTCAAGATCCAAATTTCCCTAGAGAGGGCTACACATAAATATCCACCCACGGGAACGTCTGAACCCAACTATAAGATCCTACTGGTCGAGGTACTCGTACTCGTCGTCATCCTCCCGGGGCACCTCCACGAAGTAACGTCCGGTGCTGGGGTCGAGGTAGTAGTCCACTGCAGCGGCCGATCAGCCAAAGCGGTAAAGACAGAAAATGTAAACGGGGGGGTGAGAACATGTCATTACGGAATAACTAACGCTACAGGTAAGGTAAAGACATAGACAGGTTGCAGCCGTACTAGCATATATGGTGGCTACTCGTTCTATTAGAATAGAGATGAGATCCAAGAAGTACGTTGACAACATGTCATAAGTCGGCTATCCACCTACTTATGCAAACATAACACAACCTCGTTTCCCTCTCGGTCCCCCTGGACGAAGAAAGACAACCAAGGCACGCACACGGTTTGTCAAGTTTTTAAAGCATGATTATAATTGATGTTATTCTATGAACAAGGAGTAGGTCTCAAGTAGTCCATAACCGCGGACACGGCTTTTCGAAAAGATTTACCCTGCAGGGGTGTACCAACTGTCCATTATAGACGTCGCATGTACGCCCGATTTCCACTTGGCTAGGTAAGCGCCTGAAACTCCGGAACGTCAGAGTCCCTCTAACTAACAACGCACAACTCCGGGTGGCCCCAGGGGAGTCGACACCCAAACCTCAAGCTGGCCACGCTCTTGGATCGGACTCGTCCGTATGACGCAGGTCGGATTACCGGTTAGTTCTCCTATGAGACCGGGTCCTAGCTAATCAGATGGACCAACAGAGAACTATGCCCCACTGGCCTGGTTTATTTTGTAAACAGTTGGGGTACCAACCAACACACACACGAAGCAAATGTAAGTCAGCTTGGGCCACCACTAGAATTGTACGAAGCTAGGTAGGTAAGACAAGGGGGCCCCATAAAACCCCACACACGATTAGGCACGCTCGTCAAGAAACACAATACCCGGAACTCGGGTCCTAGGTGACTCAAATGGAACAAAGCACCAGACGGGAAATAGTCCAGCCTTCCACCTTTCGTCGAATATAAATTAACATCATTTAACAATAATAAATATCAACCAACTTCTTTTATATCATGATATCCCAACCATAATTATATAGGGTAAGCAACAAGTTTTCTATCCATACTAAGCAATGGCTGAGCAGTGGTAACTTAGCGGTACAATGGTTTGCTGGGATGTGGGGATCATGGCTGTATGGGTTTAAACATGGCATATAGGGTAGATAGGATCAAGCAACAACGTTCTAGTTCTACAGCTAGGCATGAGCAGAAAGTTATAAAGTAATGACACAGATCTCCCCCTTGCCTGGTAAGTTAGTCGAAGCAGCACCCACGGTACTCTCGGGCTCGGTGTCGGACAGCTCCACGTAAGTCTCCTCGTCAGTCTCGGGTGCTAACGTAAGATACCGGCAAGGAAAACACAGAAGTAAGCAACTGATGCAAACTCAAACAAGGATGGCATGTTCAGGTTTTATTCACATGATATGACCCTGTCTAGTCAAGTTTAAAGGAAGGTGATGACGAAAAGTCATCACTTTCATATGCATTTTATTTATTTGTAATGGCTTTGGTCTGAGCCTTAATTTAGGTGTAAATAGCATGAAAGCATGACATGATCAACAAAGCATTACAAGAATTTAAATAACATGAAAGTAAAACAATGATTCCGGAGACGGAGTAGTGTCGGTGAAATTGACACATAGAAAGGTGCAACAAAAGTTGGAACCCAGCCACATACATGTGACAATATGTTAGGGCTGAATTGAAAAAGAAGATGACATGGAACAAGACTGGAAGGATCAGATGATCAACATTTCAAATGCACTGAAGTTGAAATGTTGCAGGCAGAAGGATCTGAATGCCTCTGGATCAGGTGAACACACTTTGAACTCAGGAGTTGCACAAAACATCATGAGAACCTCACCATTGGAATCCTTGCAGAAAAGTACCCCAAAAACATACATGATATGTCTCAATTTGAATTTGCAAGGGCAGTTGCAAATTCAACTGAAGTTCAGGGGGCTGAGTGCAAAATTGCACCACATGAATTTTGAAAAAGGTTCAAATGATTAAATCATCATTACCATGCAACTCCTTGTGTAAAACTACCCAAAATCCATATATGGCATGAGCAACTTTGAATTTGAAACAAACTTGGCAAAACAGGAAAAATACAGGGGGCTTATTGCAAAATTGACCAAGCTCCAATTTATAGAGGGGTCAATTGCAAAATTTCATATCACCATTATGATCAGTAGCTCAAGCTACCCTAAAAACATATATGGGAAGCCCCTGTTTGAAAAGGTGGTCCAAGTCAGATTTGAATTTGATCTCAAATTCAAATTTGAATTCAAACCGAAAAGGAAAAGAAATAAATAAAAAAGAAAGAAAAACCCAGAGGACTTGGCCACACGGGCCAGTCTCGGGTGCTCGGCCCAGCTCCTGCTCCACTGGCCCAGGCGAGCAGAGCCCACTCGGCTAAAGCAACAAAAAAAAGGAAAAAAGGGACTGAGCCCATAGCCTGGACGGCCCACTGCCACGACCTCCACGGCCCAACGGGAAAACAAAATTGAAAACGAAAAAGGGGGGGGGCTTGCGCCGGCTGGGACTCGATCCCACGACGCAGCCCTCACTGCGCTGCTCGCTTTCCACTACGCTAGCACACGAGTTCGAACAGAGTACGGGCGTCAGGGAAGAATTGCTTCCCCCAGGGATAGCTGAACCCGGACACTGAACACCGGTTCAGAAGCTGACTCGGCGGCGACTTCTGGTGAAGCCCTCCTCGCACTCCGGCCGGCTACTGCACTGCCACCACATGGAAAACGGAGGGGGCACTGCCCTCTGCAGAACGGCGTAGGCCATGGACGGCATCTCCCTCTCGTCTCGCCGGAACTACCACGGCAACAGGGCGGCGACACTTCTATTCTGCAGCTCCTGAAACCACACCGCTCCGGCGAGGTTCAGACGAAGCCGACGACGCGTACCGTGCAGCTCGGGCCGGACTCCACTGTTCTACGCGCTGCTGCGACATCCCTCTACACCTCGGCACAACGCAACTGGCCGCGAGATCGACGACTGCGACGCCAGGGTCTACTGAATCTAACGGCGGCTTGCTGAAAAAAAAAACCTGAACTTTCAGTCCGCGGCGCGACTTCTACGACGATTCGCGCAAAAGCTCCTCTTTTGGGGTCACAACCGTGCTCTGTGCGAGCACAGAGCATGCACCCGTACTCCTCGGCATCGCCATGGTCCCGGTGACCACCGACCTGACCGGAGTCCGTGGCATGGCGGCCGGCGACGCGCATCTAAGGCTACGGCCTACACGAGGGCACGAAAAGGAAGAGGTGGCACGCAACGCTCACCTAGAGGGGCTTGGTGACGCGATTGAGCCGTCATGGAAGAAGACGGGAGGCGCGACCGGAGCTGAGGAAGAACGGGGCCGCGGCGATCGTCCACGACGCCAGGTCGTCTCGGGCCTGCTGGCTTCAAGCTGCGGCAGAAAACGAGACGCATACATGGTCAGGACCGCGTATACGAACGTGCAGAGCCTGACAACGGCGACGCCGCGTTCAATTCAGAGCTCACCAGTGGAACAGGAAACTCCAATTGCTCCCATGGCGGCGGCGGCGGAAGAAACGAGGAGGGGAAGCAGCTAGGGTTCCCAAGGCGAGGGGGAAGCCCAGCTTATAAAGGGGAAAGGAGGGGAGGCTGGCGAGAGGGCTCCACGCCGAGCTCTCTCCGTCCTGGCCTGACGACGGGGGAAAAAGGAGGGGGAAAGGTGAGGAGGACGACGCTGACGAGCGGGCCCGGGCGGTCAGCGGGGGAGAAGGAAAAAAAGGAAAAGAAAAGAGCGCCTCCCTGCTGGGCTGGATTCGGGCGGCCCAATTGGCTGGAGAAGAGAGAGGGAGAGGGCAAGGCCCTTGTCCATTTAAATGTCCAGCAGAGGAGAAAGAAAAAGAAAAGAAAATAAAAGGGCAGTCAAAAAATACCACAAATATTTTTAAAATACCCCTTAAAACAAACTTGAACACCCAAAATTGATTTCATCAATTTTGCATGCAAGGAAAATTCACCCAAAGTAAAACAACACCATTTCCTATTTAAAATTAAATAGAAAAGGCCTTTGGGGAGTTTTTGAGAGAAAAACAGAAGGTTCAAAATTCCATGAGCTTGAAATTCTTAATCCTTGCATTTTTCTAGATTTTTCAAAATTGGTTTGACCAATTTTGGCAACAACAGAAATGTAGCCCCTTTTTGAATTCAAATTCACTTTCAACTAGGGCTACTGTTTTTGGTGGCGGCAAAAATGCTTTGAGGATTTTAAAATCCTTGCAAAAGCAATTGAATTGGCTAGGTCAAGTTTGGGGTCAAGTGAAGGGAGCATGTGACAAGGAAAATTCCATCAATGCCCTTCTTGAACCACTTGGATGTAAAGGAAAACAACCCAACATGACTCCAATCTCAATGCCAATTAAAATCACCACATGAAGTGACATACACATCCACCATGCCAAGTTACAAGTCCAACAGAGGAAGTAGATTACATGGTGTTTGATAGCTTATTACATGTGGGCTGTTACATTAGGACATTTTAGCATCAAAGTTTTCAGTCTCCCCCAAGCTTGAGCTATGCTCTCTCCGTCATGAGGATAGAAATTATAAATATAATTCCTATTCTCATGGACTTCATAAAGAGGATAAAACTTTGAGTAAAAGAGAGACTGGATCTCTTCCCAATCCCGTAGGTGAGAATCATCTAGTAGCCTATACCATTCCAATGCTTTTCCTTTCAGTGACAAGGCAAATAATTTCTTCATGACTTCACCTCTTGTCAAACCTAAAATCTTAAATAATTCACAAAGTTCTGTAAGTTTCATCAAATGAATACTAGGATTGATTGTCCCATCATAACAATCATCAATAATTATTTCAACTATCCCAAGTGGTATTTGGAATGGGATACATTCAGTAGGTGGCGGAGACTTCTCTACCATAGGTGTGGCAAAGCGGTCTCCCCGAAGCAGCGAACTAAGATTGCAGTTTTCCATAAACCTAAATAGTGAAAATAAAAACAAGAAACAAAAAGATTTAATTGCAGAATCTAAAGATATACCTTCAAGCACTCACCTCCCCGGCAACGGCGCCAGAAATAGCTTGATGTTTACGCACGCTTCTATTCTTGTAGACTATGTTGGGCCTCCAAGCGCAGAGGTTTGTAGGACAGCAGCAATTTCCCTCAAGTGGATGACCTAAGGTTTATTGAACTCAGGGAAGTAGAGGTTGAAGATGGTCTCTCTCAAGCAACCCTGCAATTAAGATACAAGAAGTCTCTTGTGTCCCCAACACACAAGATGGAGTGAAAACGGCGCTTGATATGCTTGGAATTCTTGTGAGACCTTGGTTCCTTAGCATTGGCAATGGCACCATTGTTGTCACAATAGATAACCATTGGATCCAAAGCACTCGGAACCACACCTAGTTCGGATATGAACTCCTTCATCCAAACTGCTTCATGTGTTGCCTCTGAGGCAGCAACATATTCCGCTTCTGTTGGTGATCCCTCTACCACGGATTGCTTGGAACTCCTCCAGCTTAATTGTCCTCCATTCATAATAAATACGTATCCGGATTGTGACTTAGAGTCATCCGGATCAGTGACGAAGCTAACATCGACGTAACCTCTTGCGACTAGCTCTTCTTCACCGCCATACACGAGAAACATATCCTTAGTTGTTCTCAAGTACTTAAGGATATTCTTGACCGCCGCCCAGTGTTCCAAACTTGGATCGGATTGGTACCTTCTTGTCAAACTAACAGCATGTGCCACATCTGGTCTTGTACATAGCATCGCATACATGACAGAACCTATGGCTGAAGCATAGGGAATCTTATTCATTTCCTCTCTATCTTCTTCTGTAACTGGACATTGAGTCTTACTCAACGTCTTGCCTTGCAACATTGGTAAGAACCCCTTCTTACTTTTATCCATTCTGAACTTCTTCAAAATCTTGTCAATGTATGTACTTTGCGAAAGTCCAATTAAGCGTCTTGATCTATCCCTGTAGATTTTGATGCCTAATATATAAGCTGCTTCACCGAGGTCTTTCATCAAAAAACTACTGTTCAAATAACCTTTTACACCTTTTAACAATTCTATATCATTTCCAATCAACAATATGTCATCCAAATACAGTACTAGAAATGCTACAGAGCTCCCACTCACTTTCTTGTAGATACAAGCTTCTCCGTACGTTTGATCAAATCCAAACTCTTTGATCACCTTATCAAAACGGAGGTTCCAACTCCGGGATGCTTGCTTCAGTCCATAAATGGAACGTTGAAGCTTGCATACCTTGTCAGCATCCTTAGGATCAACAAAACCTTTGGGTTGCATCATATACAACTCTTCCTCAATGTCACCATTCAGGAATGCCGTTTTGACATCCATCTGCCAGATTTCATAATCGAAAAATGCAGCAATTGCTAACATAATCCTAACTGGCTTTAGCATCGCTACTGGTGAGAAGGTCTCATCGTAGTCAACTCCTTGAATTTGTCGAAAACCTTTTGCGACAAGTCGAGCTTTATAGACGGTCACATTACCATCAGCATCAGTTTTCTTTTTAAAAATCCATTTGTTCTCAACGGCCTTACGGTCATCGGGTAAGTCCACCAAAGTCCAAACTTGGTTTCGTACATGGATCCCATTTCGGATTTCATGGCTTCAAGCCATTTGTTGGAATCTGGGCTCATCATTGCTTCATCATACGTCGCAGGGTCAACACTTCCATCTACCATGAAGTTTAAGACGGGATTCCCATACAGTTCAGGAGCTGTACGTTCCCTAGTTGACCTGCAAAGCACGGTAGTTTACTCTTCTGGAGTTTCATGATCTTGATCATTAGTTCCCTCTTCAACTGACGGAGTCGGCACTGGAACACCTTCCGGTGCTGCGCTACTCGCCATTCCAAGAAGAGAAGGTTCAATAACCTCATCGAGTTCTACCTTCCTACTATTCACACCTTTCGAGAGAAACTCCTTCTCTAAAAAGGATCCATTCTTGGCAACGAAAATCTTGCCTTCGGATCTGTGATAGAAGGTGTACCCTATTGTTTCCTTAGGGTATCCTATGAAGATGCATTTTTCCGCTTTGGGTTCGAGTTTATCAGGTTGAAGCTTCTTCACATAAACATCGCAGCCCCAAACTTTTAGAAATGACAGCTTAGGTTTGTTTCCAAACCATAATTCATACGGTGTCGTTTCAACGGATTTAGATGGTGCCCTATTTAAAGTGAATGCAGCGGTCTCTAGTGCATAACCCCAAAATGACAGTGGCAAATCTGTAAGAGACATCATAGATCGAACCATATCCAATAAAGTACGATTACGACGTTCGGAAACACCATTACGCTGTGGTGTTCCGGTGGGTGTGAGTTGTGAAACTATTCCACATTGTTTCATATGCATGCCAAACTCGTAACTTAAATATTCACCTCCACGATCAGATCGTAGAAATTTAATCTTTCTGTTACGATGATTTTCAACTTCACACTGAAATTCTTTGAACTTTTCAAACGTCTCAGATTTGTGTTTCATTAAGTAAATATATCCATATCTACTCAAATCATCTGTGAAAGTGACAAAATAACGATATCCACCGCGCGCCGATACACTCATTGGTCCACACACATCAGTATGTATGATTTCCAGTAAGTCTGTCGCCCGTTCCATAGAACCTGAAAACGGGGTTCTAGTCATCTTGCCCATAAGGCATGGTTCACACGTTTCAAATGATTCATAATCAAGTGATTCTAAGAGTCCATCAGAATGGAGCTTCTTCATGCGTTTAACACCAATATGACCTAAGCGGCAATGCCACATGTAAGTAGCAATATCATCATTTAACTTAATTCTTTTGGCATTCACACTATGAATATGTGTATCAATACTATCAAGATTCAAAAGAAATAAACCATTCTTCTCAGGTGCGTGACCATAAAAGATATTATTCATATAAATCGAACAACTATTGTTCTTGGACTTAAAGGAATAACCACTCTGCATTAAGAAAGATCCAGAAATGATGTTCATGCTCAACGCAGGCACCAGATAACACTTATTCAGGTTTATAACTAATCCAGACGGTAAACGAAGAGGTAGCGTGCCGACGGCGATCACATCAACTCTTGATCCATTGCCGACGCGCATCGTCACCTCATCCTTTGCTAGTGGTCGCTTATTCTGCAGTTCCTGTTTCGAGTCACATATGTGAGCAACCGAACCAGTATCAAATACCCAGGCGCTACTGCGAGTACTAGTAAGGTACACATCAATAACATGTATATCACATATACCTTTGTTCACTTTGCCGGCCTTCTTATCTGTCAGATATTTGGGGCAGTTTCGCTTCTAGTGGCCCGTGCCCTTGCAATAGAAGCATTCAGTCTCAGGCTTAGGACCATTCTTGGTTTTCTTCTCAGGTGTAGAAACAGACTTGCCAACCTTCTTGAAGTTGCCCTTTGGCTTGCCTTTCTTGCCTTTCTTGAAACTAGTGGTCTTATCGATCATCAACACTTCATGCTCTTTCTTGATCTCCACTTCAGCAGTTTTAAGCATCGAGAGAAGCTCAGGAAGAGACTTCTTCATGCCTTGCATATTATAGTTCATCACAAAGTTCTTGTAACTAGGTGGCAGAGATTGAAGAACACGATGTATCCCTAGCTCATTGGGAATCGTTATTCCCAAGGCTTTGAGCTTATCAGCGTACGCAGACATTTTGAGTACGTGCTCACTGACGGAGCTGTTCTCTTCCATCATGCAGCTAAAGAACTTTTCTGAAGCATCATAACTCTCAACTGCAGCATGGGTATCGAAAATCATTTTCAATTCTCCCATTGTAGCATAAGCAGTGCTGTTCTCGAAAAGTTTTCGCAGCTCTGGTTCTAATCCATAAAGGATGCCGCAATGAACTATATTGTGGTCTTCTTTTTGAGTCAGATAAACATTTTTATCTTCATCAGAAGCATCATCAGCGGGCTGGTCACCTAGCGGTGCATCAAGCACATAGAGCTTCTTGCAAGCGGTGAGGAGAATCCTCAGGTTAAGTGCCCAGTTGGTAAAGTTGCTACCATTTTTCGCTAGCTTTTCTTTCTCCATGAACATATTGAAATTGAAGGTACGTGCAGCCATGATCTACAACATATTTGCAAAGACTATTTAGACTAAGTTTATGATAAATTAAGTTCAAGTTAATTCAAAAAATTATCCCATGAACTCCCACTCAAAAACAACATCCCTCTTAGTCGTTTTGGTGATTACACAAACCAAATTTACTACACCAAAACCGATCATCACGTGAGATGATGTAGCTGCAAAGGCGAACATCAACATGTTCATCATATCATCCATATGACTTATGCTTTACCTTTCGGTTCGTGTTCCGAGGCCATGTATGTACATGATAGGCTCGCCAAGTAAAACCATTGTATTGTGTGCGTTTCAAGGTCATGTCTGTACATGCTAGGCTTGAAAACACCCGTTGTATGCGAACGTAGAGTCTATCACACCCGATCATCACGTGGTGTCTCGAAACGACGAACTTTCTTAACGGTGCATACTAAGGAAGAACACATTATTATCTTGATATTAATTGAGAGGGATCATCTTATAATGCTACCGTCGCGGTCTAAGCAAAATAAGATGCATAAAAGGATTAACATCACATGCATGGATAATGTCATATGATATGGTCCTTCTTGCACTTGATCTCCATCTTGTGCATCATGGTATGATCTTCATCATCCCACCGGCGTGGCACCAAGGTCCATGGCACCTCCATCTTGATTGTCCATCAAATTACAACATATCATATGGATATGATATACAGCACGCAGGCCATAAATAATAAGACAACCATATGGCTCCTGCCGGTATGTCAATAACTTACAAAATGGATCATCTCATACATCAAATTTGTAACGTTGACCATATCACATCACATGCCCTGCAAAAACAAGTTAAACGTCTCTAATTTATTTTTGCATATTTTACGTGGCTTGGGCTTACGAAGATAGAACCGTTCATACCTACGAACATAAACCACAACGTTGATAAAACATATTTTTAACAACCCGTTGTAGATTAGGTCCTAACTATAGTGAGAGAGACAGACACCGGCCAGCCACTTATGCAATACAAGTTGCATGTCAGTCGTGGAACAAGTCTCATGTACGCGGACATGTAAGGTTAGTCCGGGCCGCTTCATCCCACTATGCCACTAGGATCCAAAATACAAAAGGAGGCAAAAACATGATCATCAACGCCCACATCCATATGTGTTCTACTCGTACAAACCATCTACGCATAAACCTGGCTCTGATACCACTGAAGGGTTCGTAGCAAGGAAAACAAAAAAAATTCCTACGCATAAACAACCAATAAGCCAAGATCTAATCTAGGAGATGTAAGCAACGAGTAGGATGTCATAGAAGAACTCACCCTCGAAGACTTAAAACGTTACGAGATCAAATCTCGTGGATGATGTAGTGGTTCACTTGCCGATCTCAAGATCGCGATGATGTACGCTGAGCGTCTCCGTGCTCGGTCACACGTACAGCTTGATGACGACCTCCGTTCCCTCGATCCAGCAGGGCAGCGGAAGTAGAGGATCATTGGAAATCCAGCAGCACAACAACGTGATGCGGTGAAGAATCCCACGGTCAGGGCTTCGCCAAGCGCAAGACCATGGTATGGAGCAGCGGGTGGAGAGGAAGGGAGGTGAGGCAAGTGTATGGGAGGGGAAGCCCTCACCGTCCTTTTATAGGGGAGGAGTGGGCATCCCAAGAGGGGGGTGCGGCCAACTCATGGTGCCTCCACCTCTTCCCCTCTTGATGTGAGTGGAAGCCACACTCACACTCACCCATGCTCCCTTAATTGTCCACTTGGAAAATCCAAAGGTTTTCTTTAATAAATAAATAAATAAAACATTTGTATTTCTTTATTTAATATTTGTTAATCCTATTAACAAACATTTGCACATTGCACCTCGAATCATTTGTTAATTCTATTAACAACCATCCGACAAAAACCCCTTGAACTATTACAATTTTACCCGAAACAATTTCGGTGCTGTCCAAAAAATTCTTCAATATTCCTTATCCTCTCAAAATGCATCATCAAACCTTAAGTGTGTCACCCTACGGTTCGCGAATAATACAGACATGATTGAGACACCTCTCCGATCAATAATCAACAGCGGGATCTGGAGATCCGTGATGACTCCTATATATTCAATGATGAATCTTGTGATCGTGTGAACCATCAATGTCGTAACTAATTCCCTTTGTCTCGCGATATTTTACTTGTCCGAGATCCGATCATCGGTATCAACCATACCTTGTTCGATCTCGTTTCCAACAAGTACTCTTTTACTCGTTCTGTGATATGACATTCTTGTGACCTAGTCACGTGCTTGCAAACGGTGTCAATGTGATATCACCGAGAGGGCCCATAGTATATCTCTCCGTCATTTTGGATGGACAAATCCCATTCTTGATCCATGAGCCTCAACTAATACTTTCCGAATACCTAACACCACCTTTATAGTCACCCTGTTACGGTGTGACGTTTGATGTCATTAAAGTATTCTTTCGGTATTAGTGATTGACATGATCTCATGGTCTAAGGAACAAGATTACTTCGAATGAAAGATATAACAATATAAACTAAATTACTTGATCGTATTGTTATACATAGTTTGGGTATATATTCATCACATCATTCTCCTAATGATATGATCCCGTTATTAACAACATCCAATGTTCATGATCAGGAAACCTTGATCATCTGTTAATCTACGAGCTAGTTAAAAGAGAGGCTTTACTAGGAACCATTGTTTGTTTATTAAAAACACATGTATCAACGTTTCCGGTTAATACAATTCTAGCATGAGAAATAAACGTTTATCATAAACAAGGAATAATATAATAAACACTTTATTATTGCCTCTCGGGCATATTCCCTTCAGCCCTCCCGAGTAGCCTGCCAGCCCCGACGCATTCGCGGTGAGCCCTGCTCGGTTTTCTCCCAGTTGTCGCTCGTTTCCATGTGCTAGAACGACGCCCCCACAGTGGGCTTGCTCCGGCTGCCGCTTGAGCTTGCCATGGCCAGAGCTCGTCGCGGGGCTTCCTTGCCTGCTGCTGTTGGGCTGATGCTGCGCCCGGGGCACGCCCTGCCCGTGCACCGTGCCCCGCCACTCGCCCCTCGCCGGCATGGCCTTGCCGCCGTGCTGGACTCTCTCCGGCTAGCGCTGTGAGCGCGCATGGCTAGCCAGGGGGCTAATCCCCCTGTTAATTAACCCCACCCCCATGTCTATGATATGTGGGGCCCTCTGCCTCTAATTAAGCTTCAAACAAAATTATACAAAGAAACCCCCCTAATGAGACTTACATGTGGGCCAACCCACTTAACTCTTTGTTTAAGTTGAAAATAACTGTGAACTTAAATATGACCCAATGACATGTGCGACCAGTAACTAATTAAATTAGTTTAATTAAATCAAGTTCTTCTGTGACTTACATGTGGGACCCCCTGGTTAATCCCAATTTAGCTTGAATTAATTGAATCAGTCAATGGCATGTGGACCACCCTACTGTTTTTTATTAAATAAAATTTCATTTATTATAAATGTGAGGACCCACTGGTCAGGTACGACTGGTCAACCCATATTTTTCATAATGCTTTATTTAATAATAATAATAAATCCAGAAAATGATTTAAACTTTAAAATTGAATATCTTTTAAACCCTAAGTCAGTTTCGAATTTTATACATGAAAATATATCAAAAAATATAAATAATACGGATACACTGTCCGTATACCAACCACACCCCTCTAACACAACAAACAATGACATTTCCCCCCTCCGGGCCATCTCTCGATAATCACCCGGAATCGGTATTTCATCCCCGGATGAATTCCCGCTCCGAGCAACGTGCATTGCACTGCGTTAGAACACCTTTAACATTGCATATGTCATACCATTCATCTGTTTGCTATGATTGCTTTATATTTACTGTGTCTCCCCCTTTATTCTACGGTAGACCCCTTGCTACCACCGACTACATCGCTGCTGGGTACGACTACTTCGTCGACGACCCTACCCCTACCGTCGAGCGTCCATGAAAGCAGAGCCATTCTCTTCCCTAGATATCCCCTATCTTTTCTGTACATTTTTTAAACTAGGCATTGTTACTGCTGCTGCTACGTTACAATCCTATTCAGTTGCATAGCTTGTTTTTGTCGCCGCTTGATGTACCTTCCTTTATCCTATGCTGCCCATTATAATTATATATTATATTCAATAGTAAGTCCTGAGCATTGTTAGCTAGGATTAGACAGCGGGTCGTGATCACTCAGGGGAGTGACGCGGAAACAATATATTAACTGTAACAGGGACGGTACAATGCAGACACCGCCTAAGGGCCCTAGCTCGGCTCTGCCAAGCCACCATCAAGTGTGAGCTATCAAGGAGTAATCCTTGTACTCCACTCGTTGCTGACTCTATATAGCCTCTCTAGGTACCTGAGCAACGGTTGTCCTTAAAGGTAAGAGTCGGACGACCCAACAATGCCCGCGAGCGGTATTGCGTCAGGAACGACAGGGAGGGTACGACCGACGTTACTGGCGTGCTTGGCCCCTACTCGTATCTTGCGAGAGTTAACAAACCACGAAAAGTCGAGCTCTACCCAGAACACACGCGAGAAAAGGTAAGGAGATGGTTTACCTTGTTGGTAACCACGTGCTTTGACGAGACGACAGGGCAGGCCCCGAGGTTACTGGTGGTCCTTGTTGTTGTTCGTTGTCTGTTGTGTTGTTAGTCAGATAGCGATAACGGTTGTCTGTGAGATAATATTAAAATTCTAAATGGTTTGGTGGATGACTTGAGAGTCCCGTTTGTCTATACGCACTACCTACACGTGGGATTACGGTGTGGGCCCTCCGCGTCGTAGTTTCGTTCGAAAGCTCTTTAGACGTCAGCAGTACCACAGGCTGATTGCCTGGAAGCGGTGTTGTCTTCTTTTCTGCAGCAGGTGTATTTGGATTTGCTTTTGCTTCACCAGCCAGTCTCGTACCCTGCAGGAGCGTGGAAGGGTGACGGACCTAGACCCCTGAGCGCATAGGATATAGTCCGGCGGATGGCCTCTCTGCGGAGCCTAGGATGGGCTGCGATGTGTCGGATAGCCTCGGTGGAGCGTTCCCTAACAAGGTGCCCGCCACCCTGGAGATCCGAGCATGTAGGCTGAACAGTAATGCACCCCTGCAGGGAGTTTAATCTATTCATCCAGATCCGGGGACGAAGCACATATCGGTCTCACCGCGGCATATGATACTGCCATAAGCCCCAAATTTCCAACATGATATCACAACATTACAGCTACAAGGATACAACATCTCATACAATTGGCATACAACTGCCTTAAATACATTACATCAGCGGAAGATACATGTCTGAGTACAGACTACAATCAAATGCCTAATGGCAGAGAGAAAAACATCGATCCCCATAACCACACGGGTCCAGGCCCTCCGCCGGGATCCGCCTAACTAGTCGTCGTCGAGTCTCCACGTGAAACGTCGATCACCATACCTGTTGTCAATCAAGAACCCTGAAAAGAGTTTGGGGGTAGTATCATGAGTACAGAAGTACTCAGCATCCAACTATAGTGGTCAACTGACCCAGCAAGGACTTCATCACTCGTCATTCTAGGACAACTAGTAGTTTACGGTAAGTAAGGGGTAAGTGGTGAGGTTGATGCCGCACTAGCATTTATGAAATGGCTAACGATCTAGAGAGTAAGATAAGAAGCCAAGCATTCGATGAGGAATCGCCTCCAACAAGTCTTGCTATCAACTACTTACGCAAACATAACACCTATCCTATCCTTGTCCTCCTCTTCGCATCCCGACTAAGAAGAAGCAGTCAAGGCACACACACAGGTTGATCAAGTTATATTAAGATTATCTCAGTTGTTGTTGTCTATGAACAAGGAGTAGGTCTCAAGTCGTCCATAACCGTGGACACGGCTTCTCGAAAAGATTTAACCCTGCAGGGGTGTACCATCTGCCCATTACAAGGCTCCGCACGCACGCCCATCTCTCTCAGTTGCTACCCATCATGGGCAACCATTTTATGATTTAATTCCGAGAGATCCAAAACGACAGGTCCCTCTAACTGACAACGAACAACTCCAGGTGGCCCCCCGGGGAGTCGACACCCAATCCAAAAGCCGTCCACACTCTCGGATCGGACTCTTCCGTAAGACGCAGGTCAGATTACCGGTAAATTCTCACATGGGGCCGGGTCCTAGCTAATCAGGTGGACGAACAAGAGAAACCATGTCTCCGCTGGCGCGAGTTGTTTGAAATCTACCAGCCGCGGACCAGTCACACACATGTTTCAAATGGTAAATCAGCTTGGGCCACCACTAGAAATGTTTGGAGCTAGGTAGGTAAGAAGAGGGGACCCATAGTATCCCACACGCGGGTAGGCACGCTTGTCAAGAGACACAATACTCGGAACTCGGGTCCTAGGTGACTCGAATGGACCAAAGCGTCGGGGCGGGATAGCCTAGACCTTCCATCCTTCGTCGAATATAGTCAACATTATAATAATCATATCATCCACAACAATATAATAATGTGATAGCCCAAACCAAGGAGTAACAGGGTAACATCGTAACATCCTAAGAATGCATACTAAGCAGGGGCTGAGCAACGAGCAATTGTAACATAGAAGTACAGGGTTTGCTGGGAGCGGACATGGCTGTATCGGTTTGAAAGAGGCTGTAAACATGTGGTAGGATCAAACATCGAACCTATCCTAGACTAGCATGCAAACCGCTGGTTGAAATAGAATGGATCATAAGTAATGTATAGTCCTTGCCTGTTGATAAGTCGGGTTCCGAAGGTGTAGTCGATCGTAAGCTCGCATCGTCTCCAAGAGTACCGTGGGAGCAGACAAGAAGTAAACACTAGAAAGCAATCAACGAAGATACCACTATCACTACGGAGCAATCATGAGCAAGCAATAAATAAGCAAGCAAGATCAAATATGATGCATGTCATTTTAATATCATGGCATGAACATAAGAGCGAGCAAGTTTAAATGAAGCATCGGGAAGCAAGGGTGCAATGCTACCGACAACCTTCATATGCATTAGGTAGGTGACTAACGAATCTGAAGGATTCCTTATTTTAAAGTGGGTATGATACATGATCATGGAATATGCAAAAGACTAGAGCATAACATCAACAAGAATTGCCCACACATGAGAATAAACCTCGAGGCGGGATTCCTTGAATTTAAATGGATGCAGATGATATGGCATAATATGATGCACCTAATGCAATCTATTGCAAGCAATTAAATAAAGAGCGAGAATATGCTACCGGAAGCTACGGTCAACGGGGGAAAACGGTGCTCGGAACACGGGAAAAGAATGGAGGAACCGCACCGTGTGCATCATCGTGAGGGGTTATATGCAAAAATGCACCTTGACCAAATAATGCTAGCTCATACGAACAAACGAACAACATCACTTTTTTCCTCATGTTTTTCTACCCCAAAATCATATATGACATGACTTATTTGGAGCAAGGATACACATAGCACAAGAAAGGCAAAAAACGAAGCAGATTTGGTTCAATTCAAATCTCTTTTGAATTTAATCCAAAATAGAAAAGGAAGAAAAACCTCTTGGGCTCAACTCGGACAAATTGGCCCAATTCCTCGTGGGACTGCTGCTCTAACGAGCTCCTACGGGCGAGATGAGCAGCTGGGCCGACCCTACTGCTGTTGCGCTGCAAAAGAAAATAAAGGGGGCATTTTTCTCCCAGTATGTCTCGAACCAGGGAGCTCACGGCTGCAAATAAGGCACCCACACCACTGCGCTACGCTGCTAATCACATCAGTTAAATAGCGCGACCGTAAATAAACCATAATACGCGACTAACTGAAAACTCTAAACCTCAAGATTCAGAGGTTGCACGGGCAAAACAAAATACAAAAAAGGGGTCGCCTTGCCTGGACGTGGCTGGGATTTGATCCCTGAACCGCAGGTATGCAAACCGAGCGCCCAAGCCACCACGCTACACTACTGATCGCGTCGTTTAAGCACTAAGGCAGAACGTAACACGAGCTCACGGCGGGATCTGAAACAAGAATGAAGAAAAGCGACACCTGACGAACAACACAACAACAGCAGCAGCTGTCGTCGACTCCAGCGACAGAGGCTTTAGGGGAACTGAGCGCAGCGAGGAGGGACTGCACTGGGCCGGCTCTGGGTGCCAAGGCACGGCCTTGAGCATGCCATAGCACGTGCACGCATGGCCTGGCCACGACCCGGACGGACGGGCATGTGATGGCTTCAAACGAAACATACGTGGACGTAACAGAGGCGTCCATGGCGTCGGCAAAAAACGGCAGCGACTAGCGGCTATCCTACGCAAGGCGGAACAAAACAAGGAGGGGAGATGGAGGCTCACAAATGGAGGCGCGGAGGTGTCGAACAGGCCGGGGACGCGTAGGCGAGGACGGAGACAAAGACGAGCTCCCGACAGCGAGGAAGAAGACGACGCTGGCCCGCGGGACGTAGACGTGGACGACGCGGATCTCGGGAGGACCAAGCGAACGGGAAGGACGACGGTGTTCTCCTTGTGCGGCGACGACGATCAGCTGCAGGGGCTCGTCGACCAAAATTCCATGGACCTCTCTGTCCATGGCGGCAACAGGAGAGGAAAACGACAGGGAGGAGGCGGCGGCTGCTAGGAGGGAAAATGGAGAGGGGCTAGGGTTCCTGGAGGGGAGACGGGCTTTAAGGGAGAGGGGAGAGAGGCTTCCAGGAGGGCTCCACCTCTCTCTCACGCCATGGCTGTGAGGAGGGGGGAGGGGTCCTCCACGTGCAGGGGGGAGAAACGGAGAAGGGATTGAGGTTTGGGCTGGGGCGAGGGGAAGGAGGAAGCTGGGCTGGGGAGAGAGAAGATTGGGCCAAATGGCTCTCTGCCATTCTTGCATTTTATTCATTAGTAAAATGAGAGAAAAATAGGCAGTAAAATAAATAGCAAAGGATATTATAAAATCATAAAACAATATGATTATGAATCCTTAGCAATTATAGGATTTTTAGAAAATGATTTGGGACAATATTATTTAAGTAATTCAAAGGCATCTAAATTCATTCAAATGCCATTTAGAACTAAAACCCCATTTTCCGGACATGAACAAATCATGGAATTTTGCATGGACCTTTATCATGGCAAAACATGACGGAGTCCAAAAGACCTTGCTTGGATGATCGAAGGTGATCACGGAAGAAAAATGCAAAGGCTAGCAAGGGAGAAAAGAAAGAATTCAAGATAATCCTTTTACATAACATAAAAACACTTGGGCATTTTTATGTCACATGGATTATAGCAAAGAATCATTGTGCAAATTTTTCTCCCCAATGGAAAAATAAAAATGCAAATTTTTCTGGATTTTGTCAGTTTTGGGCTGTTACAGGCATCCCCAAGCTTAGACGCTTGAGTCTCCTTGAATATTTCTTGGGGATGCATGGGGGCATCCCCAAGCTTGAACGTTTGACACTTCTTAATCTTCTTTCATCATCTTGCCTCGCACACTTGAAAACTCCCTTCATACATAACTCATCATAATTTGATTAGCGAGGTTAGTACCCATAGTAAAATAATTTTTTCTCTACTGGAAATAAGGATAACTTTGAAGAGCTACTGTTTTTCAAGATTTCCAAAAAAAATTTGTAAATAAAAAGCAAGCTTAAGGTTTGCAACACAAAAAAAAGGCAAAACAGGACAGAATCTGTAAAAAACAGACCAACAGGTAGTAAGGAATTTTTTAGGGGTACTTCTGCAACTCAAATTAAAAAACTAAGAACATAAGAAAGTTTCGTAATTGTTTAGAGCATGCTGTGTAAAAAATTCAGCTCAAAGAGATGAACTGGGATTTTTCTCTGATATTTCTAGTCACGAGGACAGAATCTGTTTTCTGGACAGCCTGTCACAACTTTCACTTCCCTTGTCGTATGAGGCTATAAAAGGGAACTATCTTAGGCTAAGATTGTTCTCTGGACCTGGATCCCATGGACCTCGTCTTATAAGGGCGCCGGGTCCTGGGATTCCACGAGTCTGACTCCGACACGAGATGGAGTCCTATTCTACTTTACAAATATGCTATGTGCTATAAAAGGTAAGTCGAATTCCTTCTACGGCTTTGATCTTCTTTTCCTTGACGCAAATGGCCCGTGGTCGGGTCTTCGTTGTGTGCTTTCCATAGGTGAGTCGACCCATAGACCTAATGTCGGGTTATGGGCTTGGTCCACCCCCCCCCCCCCGACAGAACCCACAATCATGCATAACGCTCCCTATTGGAGTTCCAATATACTACTTGGCCAAAGCAATAAAAATAAACTGAGAACATGCATGAATACTCAAGAACTAATATATAAAAGGAGAACCAAATATACAACTCATCACAATCTGAAAATAACCTCATAATCCATAGGATCCCTGCAAACACAGCTAAGCAAGTGATACATCCCAAACATATCTATAATGTATGCTTGTTCCATGCTTATTTGGGTGACATTGCTATGTGTTTTGCTACACTTTCATAACTTTTTACACATATTAGGACTAACCCACTAATTCAATACACCCAGTGCCAGTTATTGTCTGCTGATGTCTGTGAATTGCGGGTTTATACCTATATTTACAGTGTCTTTCCCACAGTCGGCGCCAATTGACGAGGGTGAACCTCGGTTAGGTAGCCTGGGTTGATTTAGAGGGGAAGTAGGTATGCGCGCTAGTAGATTCGGACAGTTAATGATACGTCAAAAACGTATCTATAATTTTTGCTTGTTCCATGCTTGTTATGGTGATATGTCTATATGTTTTGATGCACTTTCATATCATTTACAACTTATTTCCAATAACCTATTGACTCAGTGCCCAGTGCGAGTTTCTGTCTATTTTTTTCCGTGCATTATAGAAAATGTGAATAATAAAAGTGCTCGGAAAAATCCAGAAAAATACCTAAAATATATCGAATTTGGAAGACTCCAGAAGCCCGAAAGATGGTCGAAGGGGGTCCAGCTCCCACCTAGGAGCCTGCCTGGCGCGACAAGGGGGTGGCTGCGCCACCTGGCCACTTCAGCCAGGGGGGGACCTCCTAGGTTCCCCTTTGTCCTATATTTATCCCTCGTCGAGGAAATCCCAAAAAAGAGCTCCGTCATGCAAAAATACCTATTGTTCCCCCGCCGCCGCGATTCCGATCTCGAGATCGCCTGAAGAAACTGGGCCGAGCTAGGCAGTCGCATGGCCGATTTATCACAAGTAATCGAGCCATGCCGAATGCAAGCAGTCGCCCCAGGCGCAATCGGCTCGGCCTTCGTTAGTTCAAGAGTTGACCTTGGACCAGGTCGGAGCTCCTGGTACAAGGTCATAAATTCACAATCCCGAGAGATCCAGGTGGCAGCAAGCCAAGTCACTTAGCCAATCTGTCAGATGAGAATTGTTACCCTCTCTGCTGATTCCGCAGCGAGCGACAAAAAACAGACTCTGGGCCTTCTAAAAGGCCGAACAAAACCTCTTTTTTATTTTTATATGGTCGACCAACTACGTAGAACATTTTTAAATATTAATCTAATAATTTTAAAATACCAGAACAATAAAATAAAACGATAGGAATAAATATTTTTGCTGAAATTACTATTTATCCTATTATGCAATTTTCATAAATACCTTTTATGCAATAAAATTCGTATGGGAAATATAAAAATCCCAAAATTACTTTTCGAGTTATTTATAATTCCCATAACCCAATCCAAGAACACCCAAAAATATTTTCAACACTTTTCTTCTATATTTTAAATAGGGGATAATTCATTTTATATCCTCTCCAATAAATTTCCTTTAGTTGAAAATGTTTTGAATATTCTGACAAATCCAAATAATTATTTAAAACATTTTTCAACTCTTTTTTTAATATGTTGAAGGAGTCATATTACCTTATCTCATTTCACCTTGTTGGATTTTCTTTAAATAATAAATGTCGAAACACTAACAATGAATAATAGCGAAAGTCCTTTTATTCCCTCTAATTTTATTATTCACTTAATATCCAAAAGGTTTCGAATCATAGTGAAGATCAAACATATCAAGAAAAACAATCATTATTATTTAATTTATTAACATTCCAAAATTTAGAAATTTTGGGATGTTACACAAGTAGCATAAATATCATTGTGGTGCGTTCATAATCACGTCAATTGTCCAGCGGTAATTTTTTCACCCAACATAGGTGTTTAACGTGTTTTGGGAGAGAGACATCACTAGTGAAAGTCATGGCTCCCTGGTACAAATTTCCATCATAGTTTACACCGCTTTTATTTACTGCTTTATTTCCTTTCATATGCACGATTATTATTTCCCCCTTGTGGTTGGATCCTTTGTAAATTTCAAGTCCGGAGATATTGACAACCTCTCTGAACTCGTTGGGAGCAAAGTTATTTGCGTTCTTGTGTGCAGGTCCACGTCAGTTGGTGTACTCAAGCTGTAGGGGGAATGATACCCGGGTAGGGTCACCGAGGCGAAAGCAAGCTTTCAAGACAAGACCGGGGTCGATTGGGTTACAGCTGGGCCGAGCTAGGCAGTCGCATGGCCGATTTATCACAAGTAATCGAGCCATGCCGAATGCAAGCAGTTGGCCTAGGCGCAATCAGCTCGGCCTTCGTCAGTTCAAGAGTTGACCTTGGACCAGGTCAGAGCTCCTTGTACAAGGTCATAAATTCACAATCCCGAGAGATCCAGGTGGAAGCAAGCCAAGTCACTTCGTCGATCTGTCAGATGAGAATTGTCACCCTCTCTGCTGATTCCGCGGACAGGACGACAAGACCAGAGATCGTAGCTCCACTGTTCATTCATCAAGGCCTACAAGCTACATTATGGGCAGCCGTATGACAAGTCCGGATCAACCGAGGAGTTGCAGTCGGTGGACCCCAGCCGATGAGAGAATGAAAGCTGGGGTCAGCCGCCGAATGAAATGACTGTAGTGCCCCGAGCTCACACTTTAAGAGCCCGGGGTACCCCTCCTGCGAGAGGGACGACTCCATTGCATTTACTTCCCACAGTAGTTTGTGTAGGGAATCAAGAGAGAACCATGCCCACGGCAGGTCTCTCCTTCCTCTGATACAGCTCCACGAGCAGTTATTTTAGTTTAAGAGATCATTCATTCAGAGCAGACAAGTAGGAGTAGGGGTGTTATCTCTCCGGAGAGCCCCGAACCTGGGTACATCGTGGTGTCCCTCACCATGCTTGTGCCCAACCTGATTCCGGCACAATCGACATATTTCTCCCTCGAATCATCCCCTCTCTTTAGCCATCCCTATGGCATCTGTTGTTATTAACACTTCTTCTATGTTAAAATCCTATTCAATTTCATAGCCTGTCATTGTCACCCCTTGATGTACCTTCCTTTATCCTATACTGCCTGCTATAAATATATATATTCTATTCAGCAGTGAGCCCTGCGCTTTGTTAGCTAGGTTTAGCATAGCGGGCCGTGATCACTCTGGTGAGTGAACGCGGATTACAAAATATATTATAACTGCACCAGGTACGGATCAATGCGGACGCCCTAGGGAACCTACAACAGCGAGACTCTGCCGAGTCGCTTCGAGTTTTACTTACGAGTGGAATGGACTCGTATTTCACTCTCGTTAGCTAAGTAGCGTAGCATCACGGGGATGATACGAGGGTATTCCTCTTTAGTTCATTCCGCTGGTGTCTAGGCACCACTTGGGTGATATGAGAATATTCCTCTTTAGTTCATTCCGCTGGTGTCTCGGCACCACCGGGGTGATACGAGAATATTCCTCTTTAGTTCATTCCACTGATGTCTCTTTCGAACCTCTTCAAGTCTACCATCGAGGGTGATTCCTCCTGGTTTCACTTAACGGTAGGCACTCGAATCAACTGGTTTCCTTATAGGTAAGGAGTCGGGTGACCCAACGGTGCCCGCACAGGGTAACTTAGCGGAACGACAGGTCAGGTGTATTCCACCGGTGTGCGGCGGGCCTGGTATTGTTTGTGGCTGATAGATATCCTGTTGTACGAAAGTCGAGCTGTTCGGAGCAAACGCGAGACAAGGTAAGGAGACGGTTCACCTTGTTGGTAACCGCACGAGTTGGTGGGACGTCAGGGCAGGCACCGATGTTACTGGTGGACCTGGCTGCTGTCGTTGTCCGCGACTCACCCGAATAGGGGCAACGATAACGGTTGTTCCGACAGATAATAATAAAATGCTAAATGGTTCGGTGGATGACTTCAGAGGCCCGTTGGTCTGTACGCACTACCTTCACGTGGGATAAGGAGTTATGGGCTCCCCTGCGTCGTAGTTTGTCCGAAAGCCCTTCAGACGCCAGCAGTATCGCAGTCTGATTGTCGGGAAGCGGTGTGTCTTCTTCGCTCGAGCGGTGTATTTGGATTTTCTTTTGCTTCACCGGCCAGCCTCGCACCGTGCAGGAGCGTGCAAGGGTGAGGGTCCTAAACCCCTTGGCGCATAGGATATAGTCCGGCGGATGGCCTCTCTGTTGAGCCTAGGATGGGCTGCGACGTGTCAGATAGCTTTGGTGGAGCATTCCCTAACAAGGTGCCCGCCGCCATGGAGATCCGAGCATGCAGGCTGAGCAGTAGTGCACCCCTGCAGGGAGTTTAATCTATTCGAATAGCCGTGTCCACGGTAACAGGACGCTTTATGCTGAAGCTGGATCTTACCAGTACAAACTACTACTATTAAACTGTATGGTTCCGGGTCTTCTTCCTCGCAGGGAGTCGAGGAAGGGAACTCGGAGGCATTATTATTATTAATTATTACAACTTACTATTACACAATGCTGCAACAACTTCTGCTGCATTGTTACTTTATGCTTTATATAAACTGTTGGCTATTCTCTTCTCATGCTGCAAGACTCGTCGGAAGATGCTAGTCTTCGATAGGCCTAGCTTCTTATCCTTGTTCTGATTTCTACCTTGCAGTCCACTAGATATAGCCTCCCGTTTCCATTTGATACAAATGCATAATTCTTAGTAGCGGACGTAAGGCTCGCGGGTATGCTAGATACTCACCTTTGCTTTATTCCCCCTTTTTTGTTTTTCCTGATCGGCCGTTGCAGTCGACGTTGGAGCCCAAGAGTACGAGATCCCCGATGTCGACCACCGCAACATGAAGATCCCCGATGCCTTCTACGACGTCGAGTTCCCCTTTGACCAGGAGTAGTTTGGAGGTTCCCAAACAGGAGGCCTTTCCTTTTTGATCGAGTGTTGATTTTGTGCTAGCCTTCTTAAGGCAACCTTGTACCCTTGTGTCTGTACTCAGATACTATTGCTTCCGCTAACTTTGTTCTCTCGAGATGTTGTATTCGAGCCCTCGTGGCCCCTGGCTTGTATTAAACAGCTTGTATCATTTTATTTGTAGAGTTGTGTTGTGATATCTCACCGTGAGTCCCTGATCTCGATCGTGTACCTTGCGTGTATGATTACTGTACACGGTCTGATTTTGGGGGCGTCACAAGTTGGTATCAAATCCGACTGCCTGTAGGAATCCCCTAACCACTACCTGGTCGATGTTGAGTCTAGATTTTGAAAAACTATTTTACTAACAGTGTCGTGTGGTTATCAGCCCACGTCGCAAACTTGGTGGTATTAGGATCCTTTTTCTCCGTACCTTTACTCTGGGATTCTACTCTCTTATCCTTTCGGGAAATTTTGCTAACTCTGTCATTAGGATCTCGTGGTCGCATCTACCCGGAGAGCCCTTCACCCAAGATGATCGCTTGCTTCACCTAAAGATTCCGAAGATTAATCTCCGATAAGTTCCCGAGAACCTACTTGTTCATCGCCTTTGCCATCCCTTGCCACCAATAAGTCGGTATGGATAATTGCAACCACCACTCGATCTGGAAGACACGATTCCATTGTACTTGAGCATCAAATTATTCCAATGCTTCGATCACCCGATGCCTTCGCATCCTTTCCCATTCTGGTTGAGTGCCGATACTCACATCAGACCCTTTGCGAACCACCCGACCTCTGGTCGATTATTGTCTGACTCATGTTACACTGCTTAGTCAGTGTGTAAATTGGATTCCTCGTTTGAAATAACCTCCCTGCCCCTCGATGATTTTTTCTATCATCGACAACCCCTTGACTCCGTGCCGATACAACTTCGTTAAATATATCGTGCCCTGCTTTCCCTTGGGAAAGTTATACACGTGATACTTGTGTATCATCACTTTTCCCCTTCCATTGGTCTGTTTGATCAGACAACCATGTTTTTCCTTCCGCTGGTCTGTTTAATCTTTCTTGTGATATAAATTATCTGAGCGGTGATAATTCCATGCTTATGTAAACAGTTCGGTGTACTACTTTGTCCGCACAACCTGTTACGATTCTTGATGACTTTTCGGTGACCACCGATGGAAGAGAACTTTGCCTATTGGTCCGCCTCATCTTAACAAGCAGGAAAATGGTTCTCTTCGTCCCTCTCCCTTGGCACTGATGTTGTTGCCGACATAGTTGACAAGTTGTTCTCCGTCATACCTTTCAACGTGATCGCATTGAATGTCACCACCCTGATTCTCTGTGGGCCCATAACCTAGAGTTCCACGGGACCGAAACCTGACTCTCTTTCACCTCCCTGTTTCCGAGGTTATTCCCCATGCTTGACCTCGTATCTGATTCACCTGTCCACTACCTTGTGATATTCTGTTCGATAACCGACTCAGTGCTTATGCCTGATGATCTGGGCCCCCTTTCCATCATCCGTCATCGGCATCGAATGCATGCCCATCCTCTTGAAACCCGCATATCTTCGTTTGTTTCTCTCGTTGTACCCCCTGGAGTTAAACTCGGAAGAGATTCTTTGTACCCCATTACCCCGGACAGCCTCAGTTGATTAACCAGGTACCCATCCGGCCCCCTTGGATTTTCTGCCTAGCTTGATTGTAAGTACGATGAAGACCCCGAAGAAAGGATGACAACTTGTCGAGATGCACCGATACAGAGGAGTGAAGACAACAACGTGAAGGATTAACTTCGTCGAGAAGGGAAACAAGAGCCAGAAGATTCAATAGGTTACTAAACCATAACTCTACCCTTACACTACCTTTAATTCTCGGGACGAGAATTCTTTGTAGTGGTGGAGATTTGTAACACCCTCTGTGTCAAGCTACAATGTTCACTCTGTTAATGACTAATCACATTTGGTTAACCCTGTATTGATCATCATTGGTTATAATCATATTCAAAATCCCCCTTGTGATGGAATTAGAAAAAAACAAATTGGAAAATAAATTTGTGCCAAAATGTTGGAAAAATATTCTAAATAAGGCAAATAATCAGTAGGTGATGGAAAAATAGAAATAAGCATTTAATAAAATATGAGCATAACCTAGTCTAATTAAAATAGTGCTAAAACAATAACTTTATCCCATTTAAAATGAAAGCAATATTCCAATGGATTTATTTGGAGCCAAAACTTTTTGTAGTAGTATATAAAAATGTTACCTGACCATTAGGACCAATTGCACATTTTAGTAAATTAAAATGTGGTCAAACCAAATTAAACATATAGGAGGAGGCTTTGCAGAATTAAATAAATTTGAAACATTATACTGCGCCCGGTGCAAATCCCCCCCCCCCAGCCGGCCCAATCCAGCCCACCCCATCTCCCATGCCGTTCCCCTCCCTGTTCCTCTGGCAAGAGACCATGGCCACACCGACCGAGCTGCCGCGACCGAGCCCGACGTCCCCGCGTCGCTACAGTGCCGGCGAGGTGGAAAGGGTCCCCTCCCCGCACCCCCTCGAGTCAAACCCTAGCGCCCCGCTGCCTCTTCCCCTTGCCCTCGGGCCGTTGCCTTCTCTACCTCCTCCATGGCCGCCCGACACCGTCGCTGATGCCTCGTCGTGGACGCGGCCAGCCTCCTCCCTGAGCCACCTGCGCTTGTCTAGGAGGCGCGCCACCCTCGTCTTCATCCTCCTCGACCACCTGGACGGGCTAGGACGCCCTACACCGCTCCAATCGGCGGCCTCCTCCTTCAGGGTCGCCATGGCCGCCACTCGGCCCCCTCCACCGCGAGCCCTCCGGCGACTGCACCGGCGCCTCCCTGCCCCCACTAGACCCCCTTTGAGCTTTCCCCCCCGCCCCCCTTGTTCCTCGGTTTGATTTGCAGCCGTAGCCCATTCCTCATCGCGTGCTCCGGCCACTGCCCGCCATGGCCGGGCCGAGCTCTGCTCGCCCGTGCCCGCACCCATCCCGCGCCCCCCACGCTCCCTGCCCTGCACCAGCCGCGCCCAGCGCAACCCCCTGGCCTCGCCGAGCGCCTCCCCGACCGCGCGCCCAGGTGCTTGTGGCCGCCTCGGCCCCACTCCAGCGGGTCGCGCCCGCCTCTAACAGCCGCTGCTGCACCCAGCCACGCCCATGCCTCCCCCGCCTCGCCGCAATCCCGCCCCCCTCGACGGAGCGGCACCACCGTCGTGCCCCGGCTTGCCGCCGGCGTGCACACGCGCAGTGCGCGCACGGTTGGCCCGTGGTTAACCACCCCATTGTCCCACTGACATGTGGGGTCCTCCCCAGTTTAATTAGTCTAACCCCTGTTAGTTTAGTTTCTAAATAAAATACCCCCCCCCCCTCTGAGACTTACCTGTGGGCCCTAAGACTTAAGTTAATCACTGGATTCAATAAATAGCTTAATTAACGCTGGAGTGTTTGACACATGGGCCCCATTGAGTTATTAGTCTAAATAAAATGCAATTATAAAAATGTGCCTATGACATGTGGGACCCCACTGTTCTTTTAATTAATAAAACTGTTTTATTATAATGTGAGGCTGACTAGTGGGACCCATTAGTCAGTTGACCGGTCAACCTTAGAGGTGGGTCCCCTCTGTCAGGTTTGACCTCGTCAAATGCACTGTTTTGGATAATGTTATTTTAATAATAAAAGTAATTCCAAAAATGATTTAAATTGTTTAAAACTTTGAATTTAAATATCTTTTAAACCGTAAGTCATATTCAAAAACTTTATACCACAAAATTGATCAGAAAAATATGGATACGCTATCCGTATACCAACCACACCCTTCTAACATACCGAACATCGAACCGTCCCCCTCCGGCAGCGTCTGTCCGATGATTGCCTGATACCGATAAACTATCCAGATGAATTTATTCTGAACACGAAAGTTGTTCAGAATGGATCGACTAACACGGATATACCTTTCACCTATTTGTCGGATGTCCACGACACCTTCGGCATGGTACCTTCCCCTCCGGACACCCTGTCCGATAATCATCCGGAGCTAGTAGTTCATCCCCGGATGAATTCCCTCCCCGAGCATAATACATCGCACTGCGTTAGAACACCGTTAACATTTCATCTGTCATTTCATGCACCTGTTTGTATATGCTTTCTTTGTATTTACTGCTTCTTCCCCCCTTAATCTCCCGTACACCCCGCTGCTGCCGCCGACTACACCGCTGCTGAGTACGACTACTTCGTCGATGACCGTACTTCTACCGTCGAGCTTCCAGGAAAGCAGAGCATTTCCTTCCCCAGATATCGCCTATCTTTTCCGTACTTTCTTGCACTAGGCATTGTTACTGCTGCTGCTATGCTATAAACCTATTGAATTGCATAGCCTGTCATTGTCACCCCTTGATGTACCTTCCTTTATCCTATGCTTCCTGCTATAAATATATGTATTCTATTCAGCAGTGAGCCCTGAGCTTTGTTAACTAGGTTTAGCATAGCGGGCCGTGATCACTCTGGTGAGTGCACGCGGATTACAAAATATATTATAACTGCACTAGGTACAGATCAATGCAGACGCCTTAGGGAACCTACAACGGCTAGACTCTGCCGAGTCGCTTCGAGTTTGACTTACGAGTGGAATGGACTCGTATTTCACTCTCGTCGGCTCAGTAGCGTAGCATCACTGGGATGATACGAGGGTATTCCTCTTTAGTTCATTCCGCCGGTGTCTCGGCACCACCGGGGTGATATGAGAATATTCCTCTTTAGTTCATTCCGCTGGTGTCTCGGCACCACCGGGGTGATATGAGAATATTCCTCTTTAGTTCATTCCGCTGGTGTCTCGGCACCACCGGGGTGATTCCTCCTGGTTTCACTTAATGGTAGGCACTCGAATCAACTGGTGTCCTTAAAGGTAAGGATTCGGGTGACCCAATGGTGCCCGCGCAGGGTATCTTAGCGGAACGACAGGTCAGGTGTATTCCACCGGTGTGCGGCGGGCCTGGTACTGTTCGTGGCCGACAGATATCCTGTTGTACGAAAGTCGAGCTCTTCGGAGCAAACGCGAGACAAGGTAAGGAGACGGTTCACCTTGTTGGTAACCTCATGAGTTGTTGGGACGTCAGGGCATGCACCGATGTTACTGGTGGACCTGTCTATTGTCATTGTCCGCAACTCACCCGAATAGGAGCAACGATTACGGTTGTTCCGACAGATAATAATAAAATGCTAAATGGTTCGGTGGATGACTTGAGAGGCCCCTTGGTCTGTACGCACTACCTTTACGTGGGATAAGGAGTTATGGGCTCCCCTGCGTCGTAGTTTGTCCGAATGCTCTTCAGACGTCAGCAGTATCGCGGTCTGATTGCCGAAAAGCGGTGTGTCTTCTTCGCTTGAGCGGTGTATTTGGATTTGCTTTTGCTTCACCGGCCAGCCTCGCACCGTGCAGGAGCGTGCAAGGGTGAGGGTCCTAGACTCCTTGGCGCATAGGATATAGTCCGGCAGATGGTCTCTCTGTTGAGCCTAGGATGGGCTGCGACGTGTCAGTTAACTTTGGTCGAGCGTTCCCTAACAAGGTGCCCGCCACCCTGGAAATCCGAGCATGCAGGCTGAACAGTAGTGCACCCCTGCAGGGAGTTTAATCTATTCGAATAGCCGTGTCCACGGTAATAGGACGCTTTATGCTGAAGCTGGATCTTACCACTACAAACTACTACTATTAAACTGTATTGTTCCGGGTCTTCTTCCTTGCAGGGAGTCGAGGAAGGGAACTCAGAGGCATTATTATTATTAATTAGTACAACTTACTATTATACAATGCTGCAACAACTTCTGCTGCATTGTTACTTTATGCTTTATATAAACTGTTGGCTATTCTCTTCTCATGCTGCAAGACTCTTCGGAAGATGCTAGTCTTCGATAGGCCTAGCTTCTTATCCTTGTTCTGATTTCTACCTTGCAGTCCAGTATATACAGCCTCCCCTTTCAATTTGATACAAATGCATAATGCTTAGTAGCGGACGTAAGTCTCGCGGGTATGCTAGATACTCACCTTTGCTTTATTCCCCCTTTTTGTTTTTCCTGATCGGCCGCTGCAGTCGACGTTGGAGCCCAGGAGTAGGAGATCCCCGATGTCGACCACCGCAACATGAAGATCCCCGATGCCTTCTACGACATTGATTTCCCCTTTGACTAGAGTAGTTTGGACGTTCCAGGAAGGAGGCCTTGCCTTTTTCGATCGAGTGTTGATTTTGTGCTAGCCTTCTTAAGAAAACCTTGTACCCTTGTGTCTGTACTCAGATACTATTGCTTCCGCTAACTTTGTGCTCTCGAGATGTTGTATTCGAGCCCTCGTGGCCCCTGGCTTGTATTAAACAGCTTGTATTATTTTATTTGTAGAGTTGTGTTGTGATATCTCGCCGTGAGTCCCTGATCTCGATCGTGTACCTTGCGTGTATGATTACTGTACTCGGTCTGATTTTGGGGGCGTCACATCTAACCTCTCCAATGGAACTAGTGGGGGTGCATCCAACTATCTTGCTCATGAAGACCTAGAGCTCGTTTGAGGAGGCTCATCCTTGGAATATGCAATCCAAGTTCTATAGTGTAAGGATCCCCACATAGTTATGCATGAATGCCATGAATGACTCTATGGAGTACAAATATGAAAATGGAGTACGAGTTTGGATCTTTCAAAAGGAATAGTAGTGTTTCCCCTTCTCTCTTTTTATTTCTTTTTTTCTTTCTTTTTTTCTATTTTTTTGTATTTTTGTGGCCTCATTGGCTCTTTCTATTTATTTCTCATTTGAACTCTTTTAATTTGTCCTCTTTTGGGATATTTCATTTTGTCCTCTTTGGGATCTTTTCCTCACTTTAAGGGAACCACTCTATATTTTACAATAATATAAAAGATCTTCACACTTTACAAGAAGTACTCAACATAAAGAAAACTAAAAAACTATCATGATGTATGCAAATGTATGCCTCTGCCAGTGTAGCAGGATATGCAATGATACTAGCGCGTCATATAGCAATTATAAGGGCAAGGCCCAACTAGCATGAGGCTCCTCGATCTAGAAAAAGCATGTATGAAATGAAGATCAAGTCATGAGATGATGGATGTTGCATGACAATGTATCTTGGAAAGGCTATGGAAATGCCTTGATAGGTAGGTATGGTGGCTGTTTTGAGAAAGATATAAGGTGGTTTACGATGACAGAGCGCATCATGCCAAGGGTTTGGATGCACCGGCGAAGTGTGCACCAACTCTCAAGACGACAAAGGGAATGCACGGTACCGAAGAGGCTAGCAGCAACGGGGCGGAGAAAAGGACGTCCCAAAATAATTGGACATGAGGGATCACACTCAATGTCCATGAAAAGAAAATCAAAGGGAACATAATTATCATTGACAATGATAAGAACATCATCAATTCTTCCTAAAGGTTTCTTTACGAAAGAATCAAAAAGACAAACACCAAAATAACATGGATCAACAGTTTTAAATTCAAGCATATCATACATTCTTTTGGCAAAGCGGAGGCACTAGCTCCAACATCACATAAAGCAAAGCAAGAGAAATTATTCAATTGGATTTTAACCATAGGATCCCAACCATCTTCTAGTTTTCTAGGAATAGAAGTCTGTAACTTGAGTTTCTCCTCCCTTGCTTTGATAAGAGCGTTGGTTATATGCTCAGTGAAGGCAATGTTTAGTGAACTAGTGTGGGGGTCTTTAGCAATTCTTTGCAAAAAAGTGATAACATCGGGGAGAGTGCAATTACCAAAATAAATTTCCTTGCTATTAATCAAGCCTATGGTGTCATCCTCTACATTTGATTTGCTATCCATTATAACCATTTTAACATCTTCCAAGTATGAGGACGTTTAGGAGCAACTTTAAACAAAAGGTCCGGTTCTATCCCCGGGAGACCATGCCATGGGCATAATTACCCATTGTCACAAGGCTTTGTTACTTTTATAAGTGCGCATAGTAAGATCAGGAAGCAAGAGCAAGGTAACTAATTTTTGTGGTTTTTGGTATAAGACTGTAAAGCAAAAACTACAAAGTAAACTAACAAAACTAAAAAGCAAAGGTAAAAGATAGTGTGGAAGTCCCCTATCTTGAAGATTGGAGTTCCAGGCAATAGCGCCAATGCTCTCCTTTGCTTTAACTCTTATTTTCTTCTGAGCGTCTTTTATAATCCTTATGCCTAGATAAAATGCGTAAAAGAAAACGCTTATTGGGAGGCAACAAAAATGTTTTTACTTCCAGTTTTTAGTGGCCTTGATGTGTTTTACTACTGTAGCAACATCATTGTATCTTTATTTTCAAGCTTTGTGCCAAGTTTTAGCCTCTGTTGATAAGTAAACAAAAAGTTGTGACATGCTTTCCAGAAAATAGATTTTGTCTGGTCGACAACAAAATTCATATAAAATCACAAAATCATCTTTTTGATCTGAATTATTTTGACACCATGCTCTATACAATTCTAAGTTTTTTTGATTTGAGATACAGAAGTGCCTCCGAAAAATTAATTACTACTTGATGTGCTGCTTTTCCCAGATTCTGCCCTGGTTTGCGCTTCTTCAGTTTTGCTATTCTAGCGCATGCTTTTTCTTCGAAAAAAATCTTTCAGCAATATTGAGAAAGAATAGCCACTATTGAAAATCTTTGTTTCCAACGAAGGCTAAGTAGAATTAATTTATTATTGGCACTAACCGCTCTAATTAGGTTATGATGAGTTTCATCTGAAGGGATTTTTCAAGTGTGTGAAGGAAGATGATAAAAGAAGATTCAGGAGTGCCAATAGCTTAAGCTTGGGGATGCCCTCGGAACCCACAAGAAATATTCAAGGACGCTCAAGATCCTAAGCTTGGGGATGCCCCCGTGCATCCCCTTCTTCATCAACAATATCAGGTCGTTCTTGTCCACGCTATATTTTTATCGCTTCATATGTTATGTGATTTTCTTGGAGTGTCTTGCTCTTTACTTTTCAGTTTTGGTTTGTTTAGTCTAATTTTGTTTGGTGGTCATAGAAAGTGGGACCCTAGCATGCCTTGTTTGGGAGAGAAACACAATCCACCTTTGCCTAGAATGCTCATAATTTTCACTTCAATCTTTGTTGAGTGTTCTTTCTTTGTTTCTAGCTGTTGTCATGCTTAGCTCTTGTTCTTCATGTTTATTTATTTTCTAAGAGCTGAGAATTAGAATTTTTAGGACTCTCTTGAGTTTCATGGATATCTTATTTAGAGAGTTGGACTGCTTCATTAAGTGTTTGTCTTACTTTGAGTAGGTAATCAAGGTTGCTATGCTAAGTTTAGTAGTAACTTGCAATAGTTTTGAGGTGTTGTTTAAAATAAAGTTTGGACTTATGTGGGTCAATAGCTCAAGCCTAATATTGATAGGTGTCGTATTTTGGTTCAACGTGCTTATATTTCAAAACTACAAAAAAATAGTTGAGAACTCTAGCTACTAGAAAGATCACTAACATATGTAGGGTTGTAAAAGAGTACCCTCACGTATCATGGGTCGAGGATGCGCAAGGAAAACCAAGCCCCAAAACACTCCTCTTAGGTTGCTGATACGTCCCAAACGTATCTATAATTTCTTCTTGTTTCATGCACTTTTATGTGAAATTTCTATATGTTTTGCTACAATTTCATATCATTTGACTCATATTTGGACTAACCTACTAACTTAGTGCACCCACTACTAGTTTCTATCTACAGATGTCTTTTAGTTGCACTAATTTTTCCCCAATTTTAAGTCCTCCAAAAATTCCAGAAAAATCAGAATAAAAATCAGCAAGACAGAAGCTTCGGGAACCTTAAAGGAGGGCCAGGGGGCCCCAACCCTGGCCGCGCCACCAGGGCGCCTGGGACCCCTAAGTTGCCCCTGGCTGCCCCCTTTGGCCTATATTATCTCTTCATCCTAGAAACCCTCGAGGAGAACCCCGCATCGCGAAATACCTCTCTGTTCCGCCGCCACCGCGTTCCAAGATCGGGAGCACCAGAAGACCTCTTCCCGGCACCATGCCGGAGGGAGGATTGACCTCCGGGAGCTTCTCCACCACCATGGACGCTTCCTGGATGTGTCGTGAGTAGTCCCCTTTGACCATGGGTCAATGACCAGTAGCTATTTGATGTCTTCTCTCCAATCTAGTTATTCAATGTTTAGTCCTTGTGAGCTGCCCTACAAGATCAAGGCGCCTATGTAATTTTCCTACTGTTGATATGCTATGTTTGCTGGGATCCGATAGATTATGAGATTATGTTCAGATCGTGATGATTTATATATTTGGTTTACCTTTTATATTTTGTTCTTGAGTAATTCTTGCATGTTCTCTGTTGCTTTTTATTTCTTTGGCCAAGTAGTATATAGTAACTCCAAGAGGGAGCGTTATGCATTATTGTGGGTTCATGACCCCCGATATCTAGCTTGAGTGAAAGAAACATGATACTAGGGGATGTGTTGTTGCCACCAGGGAGAAAACAACGGTGCTTGTAACCGTGGTTGCAAGGATTGTTTACCTTACGCATAGATTGTTAATGCAATTGGCTGCTGCTTTGATTTTACACTTTGGGTGGGGCTCGCAACTTAATACCAACGAGATGTTCTGGATAGATATATCAAGGTGGATGAATAGTGAGTAGATGCAGATGGATTTTGGTCTACTTGTATTCGCATACTGCCCATTCTTTGAGCATCTTACTTTCAAGTAGCATTATTAGCATTGCAGTGCGTTTAAAATAATTTCAATTGCCCATCTATAATTTGTTCACCCAGCTTAGCTGTTTTATCGTCTTTTGGGAGAGAGACATCACTAGTGAACATCATGGGACCCCGGTCCATATTTCCACCACTGTTTACACCTCCACTTCACTTTCTATTTATTTACTTTAAGTTGCAATTATCACTACTATCTACCCTTGCGCTTGTCCTTTATAAACAACAAGGCCGGAGAGATTGATAACCTCTCTGAACTCGTTGGGAGCAAAGTTATTTGTTGTGTGTGCAGGTAACAAAAGTGATTATCATAAAAATGGTGCCTCACTTGCCGCACCACCTACTTGAAGAATTCAAAGTTCGCTGGAGACATAAACCTCGGTATCTTTACTGAGGGAAATTTACTGCTAGCTAGATCTCAACCTTCCACTTGGGCTAACCAACGAGGGGCGAGAAGACATCAAGACAATTTCTGACGCCGTTGCCGGGGACTCCAATCTTCAAGATAGGGGAGTTGCAAGCTATCTTTTATCTTTGCTTGTTAGTCTTGTTAGTTTACCTTATAGTTCTTCTCTTAGTGTCCTTTACCAAAAATCACAAAAAAATTGTTTACCTTTTTCTTGTTTGCTGCTACTATTATGGGTTCCATTAGTATTGAAGTTTGCCCCAGGCATGGAACTCCTAATGGGGACAACTTTAATCCTTTCGAGTTGTGCAATTATTTTTGTCATGATAGTTATTATGTTTGCACACCCATCAGTAGGCCTTTCCTCAGTTATGATTTAAAAAAACAAATTTTCTGAGAAAGGAGAGGATGCTATTTATCACTTGGAGAATTATGAAAAGGTGTGTGATGGACAAAAACCTCTTGGGATGGATAGTGACCGATTTAAATTAGAATTATTTGACTTTTCCCTGCGGGGAAAACCGAAGAAGTGGTTCCATTCCCTACCTTCTTTTAAGAAAGACACTTGGAACAATTGAAAAAATTCCTTTTTGGTAGAGTTTTTCTTTAGTAATCTTGATTTTTATAATTGTAGTCTCTCAGAAGTTATCACCTTTTTGCTAAGAATGGCTAAAGACCCCCACACTACCACACTTAACATTGCCTTCACCGAGCATATTACCAATGCTCTTATCAAAGCTAGGGAGGAGAAGCTCAAGCTTGAGACTTCCATCCCTAGGAAGCTAGAAGATGGTTGGGATCCTATAGTCAAAATTAAATTGAATAACTTTTCTTGCTATGCTTTATGTGATGTTGGAGCTAGTGCCTCCGTTATGCCCAAAAGAATGTATGATATGCTTAATTTGAAACCTTTTGATACATGTTCATTTGGTGTTCGTCTTGTTGATTTTTTCGTAAAGAAACCTTTATGAAGGATTGACGATGTGCTTATTATTGTCAATGATAATTATGTTCCCGTTGATTTTCTTGTCATGGACATTGAGTATGATCCCTCATGTCCAATTATTTTGGGACATCCTTTTGTTTGCACCGTGGTGCTATCATTGACATGAAAGAGGGTACCATTAGACTTCAATTCCTCCTCAAAAATGGAATGTAACACTTCCATTGAAAGAAGAACAAGTTACCTTATGAGTCCGTTAAACGGGCAAGCTATTCTTTTGATATTGATAAAACTTGATTTTCTTGTATCATGCCTAGCTAAAAGGCATAAAAGAAAGCGCATGTTGGGAGGCAACCGAAGATGTTTTTACTTTCAGTTTTAGTGGTCTTGGTGTTTGTTACTACTGTAGAAACTTCATTGTATCTTTATTTTCAAGCTTTCTGCCAAGATTTAGCCTCCGATTGGAAAAAAGTTCAAAAGTTGTGACATGCCTTCCAAAAAGAGATTATGTCCCCTTGACGGAACAATTGGCTATAAATAACTAGATCATCTTCTTGATCTGAATTCTTGATCATCTTCGTGCATCTATTCTCACTTTTTTTATTTGAGTTCCAGAAGTACCCCGAAAAATTTATTTACTACATGCTAGTTTGTCTTTCACAGATTCTGCCACTTTTTGCGTCTTCATCATTTTGCAAACCTTAAGCTTTCTTTTTCTTTGCAAAAACTTTTTGGTAATCTTGATAAACACTAGCTCTTCAATAATATCTTTATTTCCAGTAGAGAAAAATATTTTATCATGGGTAATAACCCCTCTAATCAACTTATGATGAGTTTCGTATGAACGAAGTTTTCAAGTATGTGAAGGAAGATGATGAAAGAATATGCGGGAGTGTCAAGCACTCAAGCTTGGGGATGCCCCCATGCACCCCAAGAAATATCCAAGGAGACTCATGCATCTAATCTTGGGGATGCCTCGGTGCATCCCCTTCTCCATAAACAATCATCAGTTCGCCCTTCTCCATGCTATAGTTTTATCGCGTCATATGTTATGTGCTAGACTTGGAGCGTCTCACTCTTTAATTTTTAGTTTGTTTTAGTTTTGCTTGCTGTTCATAACAAGTTGGATCCTAGCCTTCATTATTTGAGAGAGAACACGCTCCACTCCACCGTAGAACACAACATAGGCTTGCATGCTTATCTTCCTTTTTGTGTGTGTTCTTTATTTGTTTCATAGATGTTGTAATGCTTAGCTCTTAGTTTTCATGCTTATATTTTTAAGAGATTTTGTTTAGGATGTTCTAGGAACCCTCTTGAGTTTTCATGCTTATCTTGTTTAGAGAGTTGGCTTGTTGCATTGAGTTGTGTGTCTTGCATGAGTAGGTAATTAAGGTTGCTATTACAAGTGTAGTAGTAACATGCTATAGTTTTGAGGTATTGATTAGAGTAATGGTTGGACATTATGGTGCCAAGAGCTTGAGCCTACTAGTGATAGGAGTCGTATTTTGGGCAATCCGTACTTATTTTCGAAAACTACAGTAATTAGTTGAGAACTCTAGCTACTAGATGGATTGCTAACCTCTGGAGGGGTTGGAATATATAGAGTAACCTCATGTACCATGAATCGAGAATGCGCAAGGATAACCAAACTCCCATACACTCCTCCTCGGGGTACTCTTCTCTTTGTGAACCTCCCGATTAGATAGAGAGTTACCGATAATAGGTGCATAAGTTCTTCGGCCTAATGTGAGTATTCGATTGTTGGCACTTCCACCATCCCATATTTTGCTAGCCTATTCGGTACCGTGCAATGTCCTTACTCATCTTGAGAGTTGGCGCATACTTCTCTAGTGCATCCAAACCCTTGGCACGATACACTCTGTCATCATAATCCTCCTTATATCTTCCTCAAAACAGCCACCATACCTACCTATCAAGGCATTTCCATAGCCTTTCCGAGATACATTGTCATGCAACATCCACCATCTCATGACTTGATCTTCATGTCATGCATGCTTTTTCTTGATCGAGGAGCCACATGCTAGTGGGGTTTTTCCCTGATTATTGCTACATGACGCACTAGTATCATCACATATCCTCCTAAACTGGTTCTAAAGAAACATGCCCTCGGGATTGAAAAAATAAGATTCTCCAAGGACCGGCTATGTGGCGCGTGTGAAGCTGGAAAAATGACCAAGGCCAAGCATCCTGCGAAGACTATCATGACGACTACAAGACCTCTAGAACTATTTCACATGGATCTATTCGGTCCTCCAAAGTATTCAATCTTTGGAGGCAGTATGTATGGTCTTGTTATTGTTGATGACTTCTCACGATATACCTGGGTGCATTTCCTCCTTTATAAGTCAGGAACCCCAGCAATCTTCAAGCGCTTCGCCCAACGAGTCATGAACAACTACAACCTGAAGATCAAGCACATTCGAAGCGACAACGGCACTGAGTTCAAGAACATTGGCGTGGAAGAATACCTCGACGAGTTGGGCATCACTCATGAGTTATCAGCGCCCTACACTCCTCATCAAAATGGAGTTGTTGAAAGGTAGAACTGAATCCTCATCGAGATGCCTCGAACGATGCTGGCTAAATACAACACACCACTCATTTGTTGGGCTGAAGCCATCAACACGGCCTATCACATCGTCAATCAAGTGTATCTTCATAAGTTCTTCAAGAAAACATCATATGAGTTGATGGTCAGTATGAAACCCAATGTGAGTTACTGCAAAGTATTCGGTGCACCATGTTGGATTCGTGATCCTCATCACCAGTCCAAATTTGCACCCAAAGCATGTGAGGGTTTCATGCTTGGTTACGGTATCAACTCACACACCTACAGAGTCTACAATATTAGTCATCATAAAATTGTTGAGACTGTAGATGTGCGGTTTGATGAATCTGACGGCTCGCAAAGAGAGCACCTGCCACCTGTTCTAGATGAAGCCTCACCTGAAGAACAGATCAAGAAAATGGGTGTTGGTGATATCATACCCGTGGACCATCCTGACGAAACACACATACCTCCTGCTCCTGAAGAACATCCAAATCCTGAAGCAAATGATCCTGATGACGATCCTGATCCTGAGGCTACTAAGACTCCTGAAGCTCCTAAAGCTGATGCTAATGAGTCCGATGACAGTGATGATGCACCTCGAGATCATCAACCTCGTCTTTCTCGCATGGGGAATGAAGTTCAAGTTGAAAGAATCCTCGCCAACGTCAACCTACCAGGTCCTCTCACTCGTGCTAGAGCAAATCAAATAGCTAACTTTTGTGGGAATTTCTCATTTGTATCAATTTCAGAGCCCACCAAAGTTGCCGAGGCATTCCAAGAAGCGGAATGGATTCAGGCAATGCAAGAAGAACTTCTTCAGTTAAAACTGAATGATGTCTGGAACTAGTCAAACGGCCTGATCCTCGAGTTTACAATGTCATCAGCACGAAGTGGATCTACCACAACAAACTCGATGAAGATGGAAAATTCATGAGGAACAAAGCTCGTTTGGTTGCACAAGGATACACTCAAGTTGATGGTATTGAATTCGGTGAAACCTTTGCTCCTGTTGCTAGACTTGAGTCCATTCGCATCATGCTCGCATTTGCTAACCATCATAATATCAAGTTATATCAAATAGATGTGAAAAGTGCATTCCTCAATGGTAATATCGAGGAAGAAGTATATGTTGCTCAACCCCCAGGTTTTGAAGACTCGAAGAACCCTGACATGTGTACAGATTGAAGAAAGCTCTTTACAGACTGAAGCAAGCCCCTCGGGCTTGGTATGACACACTAAGGGATTTCCTCATAAGCAAGGGATTCAAATCTGGTTCCCTCGATCCAACTCTTTTCGCCAAACGCTATGATGATTCCTTATTCTTATGTCAAATCTACGTTGATGACATTATATTTGGATGCACTAACAAGAAATACAGTGAAGAATTTGCATTCTTGATGAGTGAACAGTATCAGATGTCCATGATGGGCGAACTGAAGTTCTTCATAGGGCTTTAAATTCGTCAGCAACGGCATCTTCATCTCTCATGAGAAGTACCTCATGGAGTTCCTGAGGAAATTCGGGATGCAAGACTGCAAAGGCATCAAGACACCGGTGCCTACAAATGGACAACTCGGTCCTGATGAAAATGGCAAGGACTACGATCAAAAGGTATACCGCTCCATGATAGGTTCTCTGCTATATCTATGTGCATCTAGGCCTGATATAATGTTGAGCTTTTTCATGTGTGCCCGATTCCAAGCGGCACCAATGGAATCACATCACCAAGCGGTGAAACGAATTCTTCGATATTTGGCTCACACCCGTTGCTAGGATTATGGTACCCAAAAGGCACACAGCTGGATCTTGTTGGGTACTCAGACTCAGATTATGCTGGAGATCGTGTGGATAGGAAGTCTACCTCAGGAACATGTCACTTCCTCGGACGCTCACTGGTGTGCTGGTCATTGAAGAAGCATAATTGTGTCTCCCTCTCCACTGCTGAAGCTGAATACATCGCCGTTGGAGCAAGCTGCTCGCCACTTCTCTGCATGAAGCAAACTCTCAAGGACTACGACATCAACCTGAAGAAATTACCACTGCTATGTGACAACGAGAGCGCTATCAAGATTTCTCATAATCTGGTACAACACTCGAGGACGAAGCACATTGAGATTCGGTATCACTTTCTTCGGGATCATGTGTTGAAGGAAGACATCGTCATCAGCCACGTGAAGAGTGAAGACCAACTTGCTGATATATTTAGTAAGCCTTTGGATGAGAAGCGTTTTACCACTCCGAGGTGTGAGCTAAATATCTTATATTCCTCAAATGTCCAGTGAATGGACACACATCCTAACGCTTAAACAATATTGAATAATCCTGATGTACAACACACGATGCGTCGTACTCCTCAAATCATGAGGAACTACCTTCCTAAGTGTGAAGAAATTAACGTGGCATTCACTCAAGATCCATACGACAATTGTATGGTATCAAGTTTCTTATTCCCTATAAGGTGGGTAGCGCCACTGCCCAAATTACTCAGGAATTATTGGTCCTCAGTTTCCTCATTTGTGTCTTCATCCTGATACTTACTGTTTCCTCAACAACATTCACCTATAGCTTTTGTTCTTCAGAATTTGTTTCTTCATCTAGGTGAATGTGATCGGACCCGTCCCTCTGTGCTAACTTGTCCAATCTTTGTATCTTAAGTATGCGTTCATTGGACACTCACATGTTCCTGAAACTAAAGCTTTAACTGTATCATTAACACCTTCAGTGTCGTCAGTTCCTCAGTGGAGCACCATCAATTTAAAGTTGATATTATACCTTGATTGTCGCGCTTTTACCGCGCATCGTACACATCCATCAATGAGATAACCACAGAATTCCGAACCTCCTAGGGTAATCTTTTCCACAAAAATCACGACCCCTCAGTTTTACCCCGCTATATATAGCCACCACCCCTGCGGTCATTTTCCCCCACACCTCATTCCCTCTGGCGCCGCCGCCCTTGAGCTCCTCAAGCTCTCTCGCTGTCGACGTCGGAGTTCATCTTTGCCGGAGAAGACCAACTTGGGTTTCCTCAGCATTTGCCTCATTTCTGGTACGAGTAAGTCTTAACCATCTATTCCACAGTACTGCACCTTCTTCAAGATTCTACGCGATTCTTCAAGCCACTCAATTCCTCAGCAGTACTGAAATCATACTGAGACCTATGCTTATTTATTGTGTTTTCCTCAACACCTTCCTCATGAACGCATATAACCGTACCCCACTTCCTTCGCAACTTAATTCTGTCACAGGTACATGTCCGCTGAGGAATCGTATGGTTCTCATAGTCTCACTTCATTTGTAGCTCAGCTCAAATGAACCATTCCTCCGTCTCCTCAACTGAAGAAAATGGCTCCTCATCGCAAACTCATTGATACTGCTCATGATTTGTCCCCAGCGCTCTATGAAAAACTGAATACTCCCGAACGTGAAATTGTCGGTGATCGCAAGAAAAGGGTGCAGAAAATCACGAGGGAATGGGCTAAACGTTGGGCTGCATAGCAATGGATAAATCCTCAGCATGAGGAAATGTTTGCGGTCAATCCACCCTTGAAGACTTTGGGCATCAAGGTTCGCCCTCCTCCTGAATCGGGTGTCACTCCTCATCCTTCAACCTTGAAGACTCCTGATGACTTTCCTTATGCCTATCAGCGCTATCTCAAGAGGACTGCTCATCTTGCAACCAGTCTGGCCCGTGACTTAGCTGCCTCAGTGCAGATTCCGCCTCAGCCTGCTTCTCAACCTCAGCCTTGGCCCCCCGGACAGCCCCGCAGAAAAACTCCGGGCATCAAACCAAAGTCTCAGGCTCCTGGACCGTCATGCTAGAGAACATCTCGATCAGCGCCTGCCTCAAGGCTTCGCACTGATGAGTCTGGCAGTGCACCTGAGGCTTCAACCACAATGCCTCAACCTCAGCTAAAGACCAAGACAGTTCTTCAACGCGGTGCAAGGCCCTCTCCGAAGAAAACTTCCATGCGCGGTGTTATTCATCAGACTAATTTCACTTCCGATGATGAAGATGAGTTTGAAGATTTGGCCGGTTTTGTGGCCACTGAGGAACAAAAGATTTAGTATATGCGTGTTGCTGCCAGACGGAAAGCTGAAGCCACGGGTTCTAAAATGCCACTTCTACTTTATCCCAAGAAGATCTTGGAATACACTGAAATCTGGTCTGTCAAGCCTGATACTCCACTTGATGATTTGGATATACCAAAGGACCTCAGGTTCTACATTCAACAGTTCCTCATCAATGAGATACATCACCGAGACGTCCAGAAGCAGTTGAAACGTCAACTGAAGCATGTCCACGCTGAATTCAAGAAGAAACATGTCACTGACGTTACTCCTCAGGAATTCATTGAGTATTAGTGTGAAGTTCAACGACTCACCACTGAATATGATGCAAAATGTGCCTACATAGGCATGTCAAAAGAACGGATCTCAAGGAAGATGAAGAACTTAATGAAGCTTCAGCAGCCAACATCCTCAGTACCTCCTGCTGCCCTAGTGCAATCTCATGCCATGCCTGAGGACTCCTCCCAACGCCTCAAGCGCATGCCAAAAGCTCCACCATCCACTCCACCTGCGGCCAAGAGGCCAGCACTGGACGCCACTGTTGAGGATCCAATTGATGCTATGCCGCTCTCGTCTGCTCCTCCTTCCTCAAAAGAAGCTGATGCCAGAGTACCACCCACTACTGCCTCAACTCCACCTGCTAATCCTCAATGCAGAATCATTGTCTTCACCCCACCATTCAAGGAACTTGCCTCAGCCGCTGCCACACCAATCGTTCGAACGCCTCAGTTCCCACCTCCTCCCATCATCACTGAACTTGAGGACATGGATGTTGATATTGAGGATACAAGAGCTCCTCGTATCATGGATGAGGAATATGAGCTGGAGAACTCCCCCCCTTACACTATTTTTTCACTCGAGCCTCACTCCCCTACTTCTATTGAAGTGCTTCCTGATACCACTTAGAACTCTGAAGACTCAGTTGGTGCATCTTCCAATTCTGCCTCTCATGCTGATGAACCGGAAGCCACTAGTGCTCCGAATGCTGCTACTACTGAAACTGATGCTGCAGCCACACCCACTGTTGAACCTAAGATTGCTCCCCAAGCCCCTTATACTGAAGCAGAACACAACACCAATGTTGAACCTAAAGCTGCCAAGGATAGCTCTGTGGAACGCCAAGATACATCTCCCTCAGCCCCAGCTACCTCCCCGAAACCTGGCCTTGATGACACTGTTGAAGCCAATGCTCCTCAACAACCAACTCCATCTTCTTCAGCTTCACCAACTCCTCAGGAGAAAGCCTCAGCTCTTTCTCTCTATCCGAAGCAGGAGAAGCCATTCTATCGCAACCTTGAAGCTGATGCACTCCCCCGCCTCAATGTTGATGCATTCTTCAACGCAATGACCTTCTTTCAGGTTGGGATTAAGAATACGTACCATTCTGCTCCGCCAAGTAAGTTACTGAGGTTCTGGACTGCCACTCAGAAGAACTACTATTCCTCAGTCCTCTAAATGGCGCAGAAGGTCTTTCCTCACAAACACATTCCTCATCCGAATATGGAGGACATTCCTTGTTTCAACAATGAACTTCAAGAACTGTTCCATGCCAAACTGCTTCAATTCTGCTCCGAGTGCATTCATTGGAATGAAGAGGTTGTGCTTGAGTTTTATGCTACTCTATATATCTCTGGCGATCCCAAGGACATCAACACTTGGGTACTCGAACGGATGACTGAGCATCAACACTATACTACCTCAGTGCCTGAAATTATTGAGATTCTCGAGCTACCTCCCTCGGATGCCTCAATTCCCAGCACTTATGGTTCTCCACTTCTGAGGGATGATCTGATGAACATGCTCATGAAGCCTCAATCCCCTAAAGCTCCACCTCGTACCAAGTTCCTCATCACGGAGCTTCAGTATTTGCCGAGCACTCTGTACAAAATTTTAGCCAGGTCTTTCTGCCCAATAAAGGGGTATGAATCCATCGTTGAAGAAGTTGTTGGCATCATGAAGAACATTCTGTATAGCCTCTGCATGTCTGCGCCCATAAATGTCTCAGACTTCTTCTTCAGGACATTTTTTGATGCTGCCCAGAATCCTCATATTCTGAAGCCATATGCTCCGTGGATCATGAAGCTCATTTGTGCAAAGACATGCATAAATTGTAAGCCTGATCAGGCTAATCATCGTACACTGTGCCTCCTGTTGAAGTGCTTCAACATACTATTGCTTCAAATGCCAATGGCAAAGAACTCTTCTATGAGGAAGTACTACCTGAGGATTCTCTTGGCGGCAATATTCGACAGCCTTAGTCTCGCACCACTCATGAGGAGCGCACTCATGCCTGAACTGAGAAAACTACTCAAGTTCGCATAATGACTGACCGAGAGTTTCTCATCCGTCTTCATCAGAAAGTAGATCGCAACCATGACTGGAGAAAGCGTAAGATTGGGGGCATCCTCAGCTACATGGCTCATATGCACACTTCCCAGAAGAAGATTCATTAGTATGCTCATCAAACCTATCAACGAATTGAGGCTCTTCTCCATGAGATAATTGTGCCTGAAGACCTCGCCAAGCTCGGCCTCAAGCAGCCTCAAGTCTCTGAGATTCGGCATCCTCATCAGTTAGCTCGATGAAAAACTCAACATCATGGACTCCTTCTCTTCGGCACAAGAGTTGTCACCTGAAGAAGTTGAAGACACTGCGTCTTGTCCTCACACTACAACAACATGCCTTCGGCCTGATTCTCCTCAGCCCCGTTGCATTACCTTTGGATCGTTTCTAGTATTCTCTCCTTTTTGTTCATTTAATGACAAAGGGGGAGAAATATGTTAGTCTTCAAGCGGGTCGATATGGGGTTCCTCAATTACAACTCTCGTTCTTCAGCCTATTTTTGTAACGATTTCTATACTGATATTTATGTGTGTGGTTGTCTGATACTTTTGAGCTATCTCATGATATTCCTCAAGTTTGTTTTATACTCATGATTTTCCTCAGCAACCACTTTACTTAGTGCTATGTTTATTCCTCAATCACTCTTTATGATGCACTATTTCAGATAATCCTGAATATAGGGGAGCTCCTCATGTTTAAAAAGAATGAATTGTTTTCTTCAGTTTTAATTCCTCAAAATTACTTATTTAATCCCGTTGAAGCTTTAACCTGATTGTCATCAAATCACCAAAAAGGGGGAGATTGTAAGTGCATCTACTGCCCCTTTGAGGTTTTGGACTATTTGATGACAAAACGGTTAAGGGACTGATGTATTTGTGAGTATACATAGGAGAACAGTCCCTAAAGAAGAGGTTAACCACCATTGTCGACCCCCAAAATGTTGAGGAACATTGAAGAAATCGGTGTGTTTCCTGAAGACTGGTGAGGCGCAAAATCCTGAGGAAACAGGATCCTGAAGCATTCTGTTGAAGCTGAAGAAGCTGTTCAAGATCCTGAGGCACCTCGCGCCGAAGCCGAAGTTGAAGCGTAGTCTACGATAATACTTTTATACTTATTGAGTCGTAGGAAAACACCGCACTGTTGGAGGGGTTAATGAAAATGAGTTCTATATTTCGGAGGAAGTACTCAAATAAAAATCCTGAATAAAACCCAGAGAAATCTCCTGCAGTACAAGTTCAGTTCTTCGGGTGTCTGAGACGTTGTTCTTCAGGACACTGAGGAATATGTCTTTGATTGAGGAGTCAGGAAACTGCCAATGCAGTTCGCCTGAAGAAGGAGAGTGCGCGTTCCGACCGTCCCACGTGTCGCGCGGTGAGTTGCTGGAGCCTGTCTAGCCAACAGTCTGAAAGGCGCGCACGATGGTCTTTTCGTGCATGGGCATTTATGTCCTTCCACCTGTTGTTGCTCCCTGACTATAATAGCCTCCCCCAGCCCCATTTGTGGGTTGGCTGCTCCGAGAGAAAAACTAACACTTGTCATTTGAGAGCAACCCACCTCTGAAGAAACTGAAGAACCTAAGTGAGGAAAACCACCAGCCTGAGTAGTGGAGCATTTCAGAAGAAGTCGGTTCGAGTGATCCGAAGCTTTTTACTCTTGAAGACTGTGATCTTTCAGCCGGTGTAGAGGTCATCGTTCTGAGGAAGTCAAGATGCAATTGTGACTTCCCTGAGTGAACGGAGTCTGTGAAGGTCTTGGGAGTCTACCTTCAAGATTCGCCTGAGTAATTGGACGGATTCTAAGGACTTTAGTTCAAGGAGAATAAGGTGAAGACTATGTCATTTGAGTTCAATCTCAGATTCTCCCACCAGATGTAGACTTGCCACAGCAACTTGAACTGGTCGATCAAATCTGTGTCTTCAGTGCCCTGGTGCTATTTCTTCAAACTTCACTCTTAAGTTTATGCACTGATGAATTGTCCTGATGCCTTCCCTTCTGATTTTCCTCAGTCCTGTACCTCATGCATTGCATCTGTTACACTTTGGTTGTCATGTTTGAAGTTGTTTTTCTAGCAATATGTTGCTTTGCTGTCATGCCTTCATTCTGTGATGTTTTTGTAGTTCCTTGTTAGTTACGTTCCCTCAATTTCGAATTGCCTTAGTCCTAAGGAAATGAAAATTCCTCCAGAAATTGAAAAATCTCCCATTCACCCCCCTCTGGTCGATATACTGCACTTTCAAAACTCAACATAGCAAAAGCAGAAAGAATTACATATGTGCATTGATCATTTAGGTCAGCTCACAAGCTCTAATCCATGTAGAACAAAGAGGGGAGAGGACATCACATATCTACTGATCATGGACCCATGGTCCAAGGTGTACTACTCACGGCTCATCCGGGAAGCGTCCACGGTGGTAGAGAAGCTCCCGGAGGTCAATCCTCCCTCCGGCAAGGTGCCGGGAAGAGGTCTTCTGTCTCTCCCGATCTTGGAAGAGCGGCGGCGGCGGAACAAAGTCGAGATCGCGAAAAAGGGTTCTGTCCTCGGGGTTTTTGGGACGAGAGGTAAATATAGGCGAAGGAGGCAGTCAGGGGGGCACCAGGAGTCCACGCGGCCTCCCGGCGCGGCCCCACCCTAGGCCACGCCCCCTGCCTTCCTGGTCACTAGGTGGGGCCCCTCTGGCCCCCCTTTGGGAATCTAGAAGCTTTCGGTACGCTCATTTTTTATATATTTTTCCCGGATTTTTTGAAACTTTAAGTAATGGGAAAACCTGAAATAAAAAGACAGCAGAAAAAAAAACTGGAACTAGGGTGCACTGAGTTAATAGGTTAGTCCAAATATGATCAAAATTGTATGAAAGTGTATCAAAAGTACAGCAATATCACCCAAAACATGCATGGAGCAAGCAAAAATTATAGATAAGTTTGGGACGTATCACTAACCTACTACCTTAGTGCACCCAGTGCCAGTTTCTGTCTGCTGATGTCTTTTAGTTGCAGTGATTTTCCCAAATTTAAAGTGCTCCAAAAAATCCAAAAAATCAGAATAAAATAAACGAGACGGAACTTTCCGGGACCTCGAAGGATAGCTAGGGGGCCCACTTGGCACCCAGGCGGCCAGGTGGTGCGTCGCCACCCATGGCCGCGCCACCAGGGCGCATTGGAGCGTCAGGTGTCCCTTGGCTGCCCCCTTTGTCCTATATTCCCTCTTCATCCCAGAAACCCACGAGGAGAACCACGCATCGCGAATTACCTATTTGTTCCGCTGTCGCCGCGCTTCCAAGATCGAGAGCACCAGAAGACCTCTTCTTGGCACCCTGCCGGAGCGAGGATTGACCTCCGAAAGCTTCTTCACCACCATAGACGCTTCCCGGATGTGTCGTGAGTAGTCCCCCTTGGACCATGGGTCCATGACCTGTAGCTATGTGATGTCTTATCTCCAATCATGTTTTTCAATGTTTAGTCCTTGTGAGCTACCCTACATGATCAAGGCACCTCTGTAATTTTCTTGTTGTTGCTATATGCTGTGTTTGCTCGAATCCGATAGATTATGATATTATGTTCAGATCGTGATGAATTACATATTTGGTTTACCTTTTATATTTTGTTCTTGAGTAACTTTTGCATGCTCTCTGTTGCTTTTTATTGATTTAGCCAAGTAGTAGGTTCATGCCCCTGATGTCTAGCTTTAGTGACAGACACATGAGACTAGGGATGTGCTGTTGCCACCAGGGATAAAACAACGGTGCTTGTAACCGCAGTTGCAAGGATTTTTTACCTTACGCATAGATTTTTAATGCAATTGTCTGTTGCTTTGAGTTTACACTTTGGGTGGGGCTCGCAACTTAATACCAGGGAGATGTTCTGGATAGATGTCTCAAGGTCGATGATTAGTGAGTAGATGTAGATGGATTTCAGTCTACTTGTCTTGGCATACCGCCCATACTTTTAAGCCTCTTACTTTCAAGTAGCATAATTAGCATTGCGGTGCGTTTATAATCATGTCAACTGCCCAGCTGTAATTTGTTCACCCAGCTTAGCTGTTTTATCATATTTTGGGAGAGAGACATCACTAGTGAACATCATGGGACCCCGGTGCATATTTCCACCACTGTTTGCACTTCCACTTTAGTTTCTTCTTTATTTACTTTCAGTTGCAATTATCACTACTATCTACCCTTGCGTTTGATTCTTTGTAAACAACAAGGCCCGGAGAGATTGACAACCTCTCTAAACTCATTGGGAGAAAAGTTATTTGTTCTGTGTGCAGGCCCAGGTAACGCAAGTTATTATCATAAAATCGGTGCCTCACTTGCTGCACCATCTAGTTGCAGAATTCAGAGTCCGCCGAAGACATAAACCTCGGTATCTTCACTGAGGGAAATTTACTTCTAGCTACTTCTCAACCTTCAACTTCGGGTGACCAACGAGGGGAGAGAAACCTTTAGGTGCTCATTTCTTTGTGAATCTCCTGACTATATAGAGAGTTACCGATAATAAGTCGATGAATTCCTTTGACCAATGCGAGTATTCGATTCTTGGCACTTCCACCAACCATATTTTGCTTACCTCTTCGGTATCGTGCATTGCCCTTCTCATCTTGAGAGTAGGTGCAAACTTCGCTAGTGCATCCAAATCCTTGGCATCATACGCTCTGTCATCATAAGCGTCATTATATCTTCCTCAAAAAAGCCAACATACCTACCTGTCAAGGCATTTCCATAGCCTTTTCGAGATACATTGCCATGATACTCCATCTTCTCATGACTTGATCTTTCATTGTCATGCATGGTTTTTCTTGATCATAGAGCCGCATTGACGAGGGGGTGACCCCAGGACTCCTATGGATGGGCCTACCCGGTGTACCCGAAGACAGAAGGTCCACAAAGATGCCGCCTGGGCCCGAAGCATCGACGTAGGAGTCCAAGACTCGTAAGGAAGGTGCAAACCTGCCGTGCGATACAAAATTAGGGTTAGGAAACCTCATCTGTAATCCAAGACGGGTTCCCCGAGACCTAGCCTAGTATATAAGGGCTGGGAGGGGAGACGTCGAGATCAACCAATACACAATCTGTAACCCTAGCCTTGTGCGCACTAGCCTTGGCCTTCCCTGTAATCACATCTCCAAGCAATAATATCGAGCAGGAACGTCTCCTCCTATTAGCCGACGAGCTATCGTCCAAACTATGCCTCTCCTGACTAACCCAGGTTCCCTGACCATGGGAATTGCCGAGGTTGATCCCCGTCAATTGGCGCCGCCTGTGGGAACCGCACAGGTTGGGAACGCGATCTCGGCGGCCTCACTAGCATCTTCAACACCCGCCAACGCGATGACTCCACCAGCACCCTTCGATCCGACAACCCAGGCGGAATCCGATCAGTTTGGGTCCCTCTGTTTCACGGCTCATCTTTCGACTCTCCGACCAGTCTTCGCTGATCTACGCTCCGGCATCAACCTGATATTCGGAGCATATCAGATCTACATTAACCATTGGGGCGCCCTCCGCCTCACGGACGACGCTCGAGCACCTGCGACGACATCTACAGCAACAATCGACACGGTCTCCACCCGCGCGGCCACCCTTCGAACCAGTCGCGACTGCCCACCCAACCCAAGACTTCACGTCACCCGCGACCGCTCGGGTGCACCCTCGGCCTGGAAGAGCAGCATCACACGCGTGAGCAAGAAGGCAATCAGGGCACCATCGCAGGTGTTCATGGCAGAAGCCGAAGCACCAGCAGCAAACGGCAAGGGCCAATACGACGACTCGAAAACTCGCCAAGATAACCAAACCAACGGCAACACAAAAGAGTCTGGAACCACCAGTAAGACCGTCGTGAAGCTGGAAGCAGTGGGAAGCATACCAATGAAAGTACCACAGGGACAAGAATAGAGCAACCACAAGAGCAACGAGCCATCAAGCAGCAAGCAACAAGCCCCGCGTGTGGCGGTAGATGACCCACCCAGAGAGCGAATATTCCCGTCCAAAGAGTCAATGGCCAGAGTAAGGGATGCAGTCGAACACGGCAAGCTACTACCAGCAAACGCAACAAGGGACGAGCTCGGGGCATACAACAAAATGGCAAGCGAGCTAACCCAGCAAACTCACGATCACGCTTACGAGACTCTTCGTACAACAAGGGACGAGCTCAGGGCCTTGAAGGAATTGTCGACCAAGTCTCTGAAGTTGATGAAATCGTGAAGATTCAGGTCATGACGAAGGACGGGGCTAAGTCCCTTGCGGAACCTTGCCTGTTTCTAGGCATCGGTGGATACTTCTTCTTGAGCATAACGTTCCAGACGAGTGAACTCAGTCCGATACTCATGAACAGTCATCTTTCCTTGGGTCAGATTGCAAAATTCTTCTCTCTTGCGCTCCATCAGCGGATCCGGAATATGATATCCTCGGAAGTCATCACAGAACTCTTGCCAAGTCACCACGTGACCAACGGGCTGCATTGCTACAAAATTCTCCCACCACTGAAGAGCAACACCTTCCAGAAAGTATGCTGCGAATAGCACACGATCACCGGGAGCAACATGGGCTGGCTCAAGCTTACTCTCAAGGGAACGAAGCCAATCATCGGCATCAAGGGGCTCGGAAGAACATCGAAAAACTGGTGGGTTGAGGAGAATGAAGTCCTGGATGGTAACAACACTATGATGCTGACGAGAAGTGTTCTTCTCAATCCGCTCAAGAAGGCGTGTCTGATCACGACGATTCTGCTCAACCTCCATCATGATTTCCTCCGCAGAAGGCGGTGGTGGAGGATCTTCATCATCTCTATTACGGGGAATGAAATCAACACAACGATTTCCACCTGACATACTGTGTGATAAGAATCCACAGTCAGAATAGGATTTAGGACACAATTCTATGCTAGGACAACAAGACTATAATGCAACGGCATCTAAGTCACAAACGGACAGCATAACGGCTGCACCGGGATGGAAATTGAGACAACCTACAGGATGACGGACATCACTTCCACAGAAACACTATGGAATGACGACTCTGGAAGACCACAACACTCCTACAGCTACAAAGAAGCAATCAACGAGATGTCCTAGTAAAGACATAGATGAGCCTAGTCCTATCTTCCCGTAGAATAAGATGAGGATGACTCAGAACTCAGATCGATGAGGGTAAGGAGAAAAAATAAGTCTTACGTTGTTCCCTTATACCCAATGTAACTATATAACTATAGAATGCTAGACTCGATATCGTCCAAGGTTTGATAATCCTACAGACAGTCCTGCTCAGATACCAAGTCTGTCGGGACCCGGGGTTAGCTTATGTAATTCCAGTCACAATGCAAACACATGGAGAGTCGAGAGCCGTACCCACTTGTCTAAGCAGACAAGGACAAGCACAGATAACTCTCGGTAAGCATAGAATGTGAGGGGCATCCCATCCAGGCCGGATGATCAACTGAGATGGGTCCTCATCGTCCGCTTACAAGTCTAAATGCTTATGGGTGGTGAATCCCATACTCATAGACAAGTCGCCGCAACCATGTTATCGATTGAATCATAACCCTTACATAGACTTACTCCAGCCTGATTACTTAGTAGGGGTCTAGGGCGGGATCGATCATACAACAAAGTGTGCATGTGACAGAGTCACCAGCAATCGCATCGCGATGCCCCAAGCTACGCACATCTAAGGTCCACTTGGTGTATAAAAGACCGCCAGCCAGATCAAAACTAAGGTCACGAAAACCCATACTAAGACATGCATGTTATAATCATACACGCATCACACATGTCTATTATAAATAGATGGTAATCACAACATGAACTCTACAAACTCAGTCTTTATAACTTCTGCTAAACAGGGCAGACATAGTAGTTATATTACAAGCAGAGATCACATGGTTGTGATCCAACATTACATCAAACATCAATGGAAGCAAATTATGTCTTAGTAAAGACAAGTTTAACAAATGGCTTAAGAAGCCTGAAAGAAAATACAACGACCCTCCAAAGGGCACAGGCTGCTGTCTGGAACTATACGACCTGGTCCACGTCGAGCTCGAGGTAGAGGCCACCATCAGGGCCAGTGGTCTCGTCTCTAAAACATAGAATAAGCAAACGTGAGTACAAAGACGTACTCAACAAGACTTGGCTAGTCCTGTACTACGAATACACATGTATCAAGGCAAAGGGAGGTGGGGTTTCATTGCAGAAGTGCCAGCTTTGACTTGGCTAGTCCTGTACTACGAATACCAGAATGAGGTAAGGAGCGTACACGAGTCCAAGTATCAAGTCTCCAACCAATACACCACTATGGATACTTCCTCGACTTCCCCACGAGAAAGCACGCCATAGCACTCACACTTATCTTGGAAATTTTAGAGTAACCATTGAAGTTGTCTATGATCAAGTAAAGGTCTCCAAGTAGTCCATAACCGCGGACACGGCTATTCGAATAGTTCATTAACCCTGTAGGGGTGTACTGCTACACACACGCCTCATCAGTTACCGCCTGGGGATGGACCCTTCAAGTGAGTACCGGCGAGGATGCTGCCACGACACTTCACTCACGGCACCATCTCTAGATCTAGGGAGTCGCCTATTTGAGTTGGGACCACAATCGGAATCCGGCCAATTTTTCCGATGCGGACTCAAACATTGTGTGACCGCCATCAAGCTCAACTCGATCATGATCACTTGATTCAACGTGCCCACAACCTACGCCAACCACTTACCTTGGTTCCACCTGCTTGAGATCGTTAAAGGGCGAACTACTTGCGACTCTTGGACAGGTCCGGGGTGAGGTACTAGGCCGAGAGGGGTCAGTGAGCCCAATGTGTGGTCGTACTATTAGTCTTGGATAACAACACAAGAACTCGGGCTTAAGGCAGTGTTCAACGAGACAACCCACTGTGTACTCCTACACAACCTCTCATCGTTCACCTTGTTTAGGTCAAATTCACCAACACGTTACCACCATCATTCACATGATCACTACCATCCCGAGTCACATCAAAGTAGCCTCAGGTAACAACCCTAAGAATGCAATAAGCTATAACAGTTGCAGGGGCCACATGATATCAAACAACTCCTACATCTTCTAGGATTGTGGTTTTCTTACTACTATGACAAAATGATAGGTCATGCAAAGGAATGGGTTGATCTAGCGGTAGAACGTATCTTGGTGACATCCTAAACATGCATAAGCGAGAAAGAGAGGGAACTCGAATTTTATCGACATGATCAAGGAGGAGGTGCTTGCCTTGCTGACGATCACGAGGTTCTAGTCTTCTGTCGTGAAGTTAAACTCGTCTCCGAGATTAACTCTACCGAGAAGAAGCAATCACCGAAGCACTGAAAGTAATGCACATTCAACATAGTACAATGCACAATCAATATGCAAAACATAGCATGGCAAGGTGCTGAGGTGACCTATTTTTAAATTGCAACATGTTAATTGAAGTTGATTTGAAAAGAAAATTCAAATTCAAACTCCAAATGTTATTCAATTTAGGTGAACTTGCAATTGATAATGTTTGTTCATTGTAAACCATGTGATCATGTGTGTGAAATGCCTCTGATGTACATGTGATCTTGTTTGCATCGCATTTGTTCAGTGGAGTAGCAATTGAATTCAATTTGAATTAATTTCAATTAAACCAAATAGCAAAAGCTACTGGTCCCATTTTAAGATCAACTCAAACAAAGTTGAAAGTTGGAAATTTGGATAGAGGATTTTCTCCTGATCATTTTTCATATATAAATCTTTTCATCTGGAGTTATCGTTTAAAAGATATTCAATTTCAAAGTTTTGCTTATTTTCTGGAATTTCTTATTTAATAAAATGATTTATTCTTTACTGCATCATGCTGGCGTCAGCATGACATAGGGGGTGGCCTGACAGGAGGGCCGCACTGGTCAGTGGCTAGGGCTTAATTAAGCTTCTGTTTAAATTAAACTTTGTTTAATTAAGGCCGTGGGCCCACTGTCATAGAGTGCTTAGGGGGGATTAGCAGGTTAATTTGGGGCTCTAAAGGTGGAGCTCGCCGGACTCCACTGTAGCCGGCCGGAGAGTTTGCCGGAGTGCGATTTTGGGCCTGAGAGAAGAAAGGGGGGCACTGGGAGGAAGCTTGGGGTCGTGCGCGTACGCCTGTGCCATCGGGGCAACACGGGACGGCTCGTGGCCACGTCCACGACAAAGGAGGCGGCGGCCGGAGCTCCTGGTCATGGAGGAACTGACGCAGAGGGCACGGGAAGGGGAGCTAGGAGGGGAAAAAGAAGCGCAGAGCTCACCCGGTTCCAATGGTGGCCACGGTGGGGTCGAAGGAGGCCGGGCGGAGACGAATTGGAGCCGGAGCTTGTTGGCGGCCGGCGGGGAAATGGCAATGCGGGCGTCGTCCCTAGGGCGCCTCGGCTTCGATTGGACCTGCAGCTCGAAGGAGAAGTCGCCGAGGAAGCCTCTGGACAAGGTGGCGGCGCGGGAGGAGGCCGGTGGCCACGCGCGGGCACGACGGCGGCGAGGTAGCGGCTCGGGTGTGCGCTCGAACTCGCGCGAGAGAGAGAGAGGTGAGCCTGCGAGAGGGGAAAAGGAGAGGGGCGACTTCCAGGCGTCCACGTCGAAGAGAAGGAGGCAGGGGGCGCTCCACGGCGAAGCAGGACGTGGCGCCGGCGATGGCACGCAGGGCACGCAGCTCTCTACTTGCCTGGCCGGTGTAGAAGACGAAGATGCCCTTAGTGGGCTAGGCTAGGCGAGAAGGTAAGTGGGTTGCCCAGGTAGGTGGGCTTTTGCCCTTTTTCTTTTGTTTTTCTTTTATTTGTTTTCTTTTTAATTTGTTTGCCCTAATAATAAATACTAGGGCATTTTATAAAAACCCCCAATTATTTTTATAAAACCTAGGTGACTTAGTATTAGTCAATCCCAAGTTTTGGGAATTTGTTAAATTCAAATTATTTGAATTCCAATTCAAATAGACAATTGATTTAATTTCCAAGCCACAGTTCGGATTTTTGAAAAATCTATGAGAATGGGATTAATCCCAAATCACTTTTAAAATGATCACACTCATTTTTAAGACTTTTCAACATATCGAAAAGAATTTTGGAAAAAGATTTATTTCTTTCCTTTTTATTTAATATTTTGGGGATTTTCTGCTCCCCAATTCTTTTTCTTTTGCAAAAATTTTCATGATGCAAAAATGCAACTTAGGCTAAGCACAAACCTAGGTCAGGGTCTTGACATCGGCCCCCGTGGACTCGTCAGCATGAGTGGCACCCGCGAGCACGCTGGCATCAACACTCAGAGCAGCATCATCAGCAGCGGAAGCATCTGGCTCTTCGTGAATATCAGCATCCTCCGGCTGCGGAGGGTTGCACAACACGGGAACGTGTCCCTACAAAGCAAATACGATCATCAACAAGTAGTCAAGAAAACATCTAAATCAGACGAGAAATTCAAAGACGCGAACCTGCGGCAGCGCGCGATCAGAAGCATATGCACGGACAAAACCCATCTCAGAAATGCTCGCGGACTTGGTCACATAGTGGATTCGGGCCAAGAGGCCATCAGCATTAAGCTCCTCGGAGGAGCATCTCGTTGAGTCCTCGAGACCCTCATACTGCCACATGGGACGGGCTCGATACTGCAATGGCTGGACGCGCCTCCCCATAAAAACACAGATGAGCTGGCCACCAGTCAAGTTGTCATTCAATACAACAATCCTCTACAAGAATGGAGCCACTGCAGACGACTCTCTCGCAGACAAAGAATGGGACCACGAAGCCTGCTTGACCACTCGCGCTTTGGGATTAAAGGGAGCGAGACCAAATTGTTGCCCAGCAATGTACCGATCCTTCAGATAGAACCAACTTTTCCGCCAAGCACTGAAGGAGTCCAGCATCTCTAAATCAAAGTATGAATTTTTAACCCTAATGTATATGCCCACCTGCCCCACAACATACTCGGAGTTCGTCCTCTTTATACAAAAGAGGCGCTTTCAGAGCCCCCAATGGGGATAGAATCCCAAGAAGGCCTCACAAAGGGTAATAAAGCAAGCAATGTGCAAAATCCCATTGGGAGTCAAATCATGCAGCTGAAGCCGATAGGAGTACAGCAAACCACGAACAAAGGGGTGAATCAGAAGGGCAAACCCGCGAGGGAAGAACGCCTGAAAGAACACCCGCTCATCTGCCGTAGGAGCGGGAACCGGCTCATTCCCCGGAATCCGCACGGCATCTCCCGCCACCAAGCCATCATCCATCAGCGTGCCGAGATCCGCGGCCCCAAATGGTCGAGTGCTCCCACTTGCCAGACATCTTGGCCGACTCCGGAGCAGCACGGGAGCGCTTGGTCATAGATTTCGCAGCAAGCAGGAAGAGGAGGAAAGTGAAAGCTCAAGAGCAGGGAAAAAACAGAAGCGAGAGGAGGAAGGCAATGGCTGGGTAAAACCTAAAACTTACTCAGCCGCTCGGTATTTAACCAATAGCTAGGCGAGAAGGGGCACCGTTCAATCCCAATGTCTAGTAAACGTGGCAAAATCCCACGGCGGGCGAAAAGCATGGAAAAACCAATCGGCGCAGTAACAACACCGCCCACTACGCGTGCAAAAAGAGGACCATATGATCACACGATGCAAAAATTTCGGCGGGACAGCGCCAAGTCATTTCCTTTGACTGGCTACAGTGGTCAAGATGCCAGAAGACCAAGCCAGCGTCACGTCCTAACAAGGCGTATCGAGTACTTTTCCCAGCCTCAGAGTTTCCACCTTTTAAATCTTTTCCGATGGGCAAAACATTCTACTCCCATCGGGAGCATCTCCACTAGAGTTTCGGGTGCTCCCTCATCTAAAGAATAAACATGTGCTCGAGTGGTCACTCGCACTCACAGAGTCCCGAGTGCTCCCTCACTCGAAAGAAAAAATGCGCTCGGGTACTCTATCACCCGAATTGCAAAAGATGTGCTTGAGTAATTACTCACACCTATGAGGGCCTCGGGTGCTCCCTCACCACGACGCAAGACAAGAAAGCATGCACTCACCAGGTTGTACGGTCCCAGAGTGTCGGGTGCTCCCTCACCCCAAGAGCGAAGGCGATACTCGAGTGATTACTCGCAGAACTCTAAATACCCGAGCACTCAAAGAACTCCCGAGCAAGTACTCCTCCACATTACTCCTCGCCCGAGCGCTCGGCAAAGATCCGCGAGTGACCGCTAAAACATCTCACTTGATTGTTTATTCCAAGTGGGTGCATTACTAACTAGGCTCCGTGCCTCGATAAAAAATACATATTCCTGGAACACGATACACTGTGCCCCGATGCCACGTAAGCTTAGCGTGTAGGTAAGACCCCGCTGCGCAGATCGGCCGGGCTGGGACTTGCCGCAGAGCGATTTCACTCCCAATCTTTTCCATGAGCTTGCATGATAGGAAAAGCCGGGCGGACGCGCCTAGGCTACGAACTTTACTGGCGGCAATTGATTACCGTAAGACCTGCAGCGGCATGACTTTTGCTCGACACCAATGTTCCAAGATCATGTCGAGGGACGTGAGTTTGATTGGGCTACTGCGGTATTTTCCACTAGCGCAATTCAGCAAAGCTCGACCAGTCGACTCCTTGGGCCCTTTCAGCTTAGCATTCCCTCGAAACAGGTTTTGTCATGGCCCTAGACTGCCAGCGACCCGCGGTTGAACCGTGCATGCATCGAAACGACGCAAGAATGGACTCGAGTCCCTGCGCGACTCTTCGAGTCCCCCGGGCACTCGGGGGCTACTGAAGAGGGGCTACCCTGTGTACCCGAAGACAAAAGGCCCACAAAGATGCCGACTGGGCCCAGCCTTGGCCCACTAGTGGCACCGACCAAGGAGTCCACGACTCGTAAGGAAGGTGCAAACCTGTCGTGCGATACAAGATTAGGGTTAGGAAACCTCATCTGTAATCCAAGACGGGTTCCCCGAGACCTACCCTAGTATATAAGGGCTGGGAGGTGAGACGTCGAGATCAACCAATACACAATCTGTAATCCTAGCCTTGGCCTTCCCTATAATCGCATCTCCAAGCAATAATATCGAGCAAGAACGTTTCCTTCTAACAGCCGACGAGCTATCGTCCAACCTGTGCCTCTCATGACTAACCCAGGGTCCCTGACCATGGGAATTGCCGGGGTTGATCCCCGTCACGCATGCTAGTTGGTTTTTTCCCTTATAATTGCTACATTATGCGGTAGTATTATTGCATATCCTGCGGCACTTCCAAAGGCATACATCTGCATACATCATGATATAGTTTCACTTTTATTATGAGTAACTTGTAAAAGTGTGTTGATCTTCTTCAACCTTGTAATATATAGAGTGTTGTTGATACGTCTCAAATGTATTGACTTTTCCAAACACTTTTGCTCTTTTTTTGGCCTCATTCTTGCAGGATTTGAATGGAACTAACCCGGACTGACACTGTTTTCAGTAGAGCTGCCTCGATGTCTGATTTTTGTGCATGGAATGTGAAAATTGAAGTATCTCAGAAAATTCCCAAAATTCTTTCGTTTGAGAAGACTCCAGGAGCTGGAAGATGGAACATCGGGGGCCACCCATGGCCCAGGCGGCCAGGTGCTGCGACCACCCCCTGGCCGCGCCACCAGGACGCTTGGTCTAGTGGGACCTCCCCCGAGGCCCCCCTTTAGCCCTTATTTTTACTCGCGACGAGGAAACCCTAAGATAGAAGTCGATATCTCAGTTTTCGTCGTGGATCCGCTGCCACCTCTGTTCTTCCTTGGGGAGAGCTAATCTGGATTCTGTTTTGGCCTCCGGTGAGGGTAAATCATCACTGTCGCCACTCCATCATCCATCCTTGTCTCCTCCATCCATGTGTGAGTAATTCCCTGTTGTAAGCAAAGGGGATGGTAGGGATTTGATGAGATTGATCATGTAATAGTTCATCATATTGTTCGGGGCATGTTGCCTATCATCTACTATGGTGTTCATCATCTTTTCTACATGTTGTTGCTCTTCATGCTTGACACTTTGAGTGCCATGATTTCAGATCTGAACCCTATATGTTTTCATGGGTATATTTGTGTTTGTGATCCTATCTAGAAGTTTTATGCACCTGTTATAGTCCGGAACCGGCGATCTCAATGGTGACAGCTTGGGACACCAAAGGGGATGGACTATAACTTGAGGATTACATGTATCCATAAATTGTTAATGCTTTGTTCCGGTGCTCTTTGATAGGAGCACCTTAAGCTCCATAAGTTCCTTTTTGCCCTGTTGGTAGCGGGATGGTAGGGAAAAAGATGTTGTGCAAGTTCTTATTGTAAGCACGTAGAACAACCCTTGGGATACATGCCCAATGTTTGATATATGCCTAGATGATCATTACTTTTCTCTGTGTCTTGCCCCATGTTAAATCTATTACGTGTTATATCTCATCCATGCATCACCCAATCATCCATGCCTGAGCATACTGGTTTTAATCCTGCTTGTTACTAGTTGCTTTACTTTCATTGCTTTTCCACCACTATTTCCGTTGCCACCGGCACTATCATCACACCATTGGTATTAATAAATTATTGCAAAGGAAGTATCTTTAAGGTGCGGTTGAATTGACAACTCAACTATTATAGCATATAAATATCCTCTGGCTCCCCTTGTGTCGAATCTATAAATTGGGTTATTCTTACCCGCGAAGACTGTTGCGATCTGATAAGTCCAAAACGTATCTCTAATATCTGCTTGTTCCATGCTCTTTTGGTGACATTGCTATGTGTTTTGCTACACTTTCATACCTTTTTACACATATTTGGACTAACCTACTAACTCAGTGCACCTAGTGGCAGTTTATGTCTGCTGATGTCTTTGAATTGCAGGTTTTTACCCATATTTACAAAGACCAAAAATTTCCAATAAAAAATATAAAAAATCAGCGAGTCAGAAGCTTCCGGAAGACCGAAGGAGGGCCAAAGGGGGGCCTCCCCCTTCTAGGCGGCCAGCTGGCGCGCCCCACCCCAGGTCGCGCCAGCAAGGCGCCTTGGAGAAGGGGTCACCCCGCGGTGCCTCCTTCGGCCTATATTTAAACCCTGTTCCAGAAACCCTCTAGGGGGCCCCACATCGCGATTTTCACCTATGTTCCGCCGCCGCCTCATTTCCAAGATCGTGAGCACCAAAAGACCTCTTCCTGGCAGCCTGCCGGGGGGAGGATTGACCTCAGGGAGCTTGTCCACCACCATGAGCACTTCCCGGATGTGCCGTGAGTAGTCCCTCTTGGACCATGGGTCCATGACTAGTAGCTATGTGATGTCTTCTCTCCAATCTTGAGCTTCAATTCTTAGCCCTTGTGAGCTGCCTTACATGATGAAGGCATCTATGTAATTTTCCTGCTGTTGATATGTTGTGTTTGTTGGTATCCGATGGATTATGAGATTATATTCAGTTTGTGATGATTAATATATTTGGTTCTCATTTTATATTTTTGTTCTTGAGTAATTCTTACATGTTCTCTGTTGCTTTTTATTGCTTTGGCCATGTAGTAGATAGTAACTCCAAGAGGGAGCATTATGCTTAATTGTGGGTTTATGCCCCCCGATGTCTAGCTTGAGTGACAAAAACATGAGACTAGGGGATGTGTTGTTGCCACCAGGGAGAAAACAACGGTGCTTGTAACTGCAGTTGCAAGGATTTTTTACCTTAGGCAAAGTTTGTTAATGCAGTTGTATGTTGCTTTGGGTTTACACTTTGGGTGGGGCTCACAATATAATACCAGCGAGATGTTCTGGATAGATATCTCAAGGTGGATGTTTAGTAAGTAGATACTGATGGATAAACTGTCTCCTTTTCTTGGCGTACTTCCCATACCTTTGAGCCTTTAACTTTTTTGCAGCATAATTAGCATTGCGGTGCATTTATAATTCTTTCCATTGTCCAACTGTAATTTGTTCACCCAGCTTAGATGTTTTCTCGTCTTTTGGGAGAGAGGCATCACTAGTGAACATCATGGGACCCCGTACATATTTCCACCATTTTTTACACCTCAGTTCATTTACTGTTTTATTTCCTTTTCGTTGCAATCACCACTACTATTTTCCTCCTTGTGTTTAATCCTTTGTAAATGACAAGGCGGGAGTGATTGACAACCTCTCTGTAATTGTTGGGAGCAAATTTATTTGCTTTTCTGTGCAGGTCCACGTCTTATGTAAGCGCCAGAGCGGTAGACACCTACTTGCAGAATTTAAAGTCCTACTGGTCGACTCAAACCTTGGATTCTTCACCAATGGAAACTGGCTGCTAGCTACATCTCCACCTTCCACTTGGGGTAACCAACAAGGGGCGAGATGCCATCACGATCCCCTTCACTTGTGGGTCATCAAGACTAATTTCTGGCGTCGTTGCCGGGGAGCATAACTTTATTTACAAGCCTACTTGGAGTTCATTTTCTTTCTGCAATTTATTCGCTATGGGTAAGAAAGAGACCCTAGAGTTCCGATTTTACCATCCACTTCAAGAAAATATACCGTTCTTAGCACTAGTTCTACACTTCCACTACTGGAAAAATAGCTATAGATAATATGGACACTAATGGAGCACCACACGTGCCCATTAGTTCCCCTTTTACTAATGGCGCACGTTCCATAAGGTGCGCCACCGCCCACTCACTCCTGGACAAGCCCCCCTCCCCGGACTTATCAATGGCGCACTATTTGGAAGTGCGCCATAAGGCACGAGGGATGCTAATGGCGCACTTCCCAGAAGTGCGCCATTGCTAAGTCATGGGAAGGGTGGGCCCAGGCCTGATGACGTAGCTATAGCTCACTTCCAACAAGTGCGCCATTACTAAGTGTATAACTCTAATGGCGCACTTCTTGGATGTGCTCCATTACTATCCTGGTCCCCCCTTTGGCCAGCTGGGACCACCTGTCCCAGAGTTAGTAATGTCGCATATTTGCTGAGGTGCGCCATTTCTCACTCTGGGAGTAGCTAGATATTTTTGTAGCACACCACACTCACTTTCCCCACCTCCAACAAGCTTCTCTCGGTTCCTTCCTTCTCGTCACCTTATTTGCACAATAGATCTACCCAAAATAAGTAGTTGTATCTCCTTTTTTCATTGGTAAGTAAGGTATCTCTCTTTATTGTGGTGTAGATCTAGTTTGTTCTCTCTCGAACACACTTTTTGTCGATGTATATGTGTGGTGTGATGTGATGATCATAGGGTATATATGTATGTGTGTTGTGATAATGGATGTGTGATGATCATGGGATATGTATGTACATGTGTGTTTGCAGGAACCTCACATATGCGATAGTTTCCAATATTTTGCCAGAATGCTTATTCATTTCCATTTCGGCGAAAATTTGGCACACTTTGCATTCTTTTTTGTACTAATAATTAGGCAAGGTCATGCCAAATTTTTTTTGGTTATGAAGTATCGTTTTTCTCTATGCCCCGCAGGCGACCATGGTTCGCAAGATGACCGGAGGCATCGTGGATAGGTTTTTGAGCTCCGCGAAGGCCGAGATGATTCAAAAGAACGAGACGGAGATAAGATGTCCGTGTCGAAGATGCAAGCTGAAGTGCCTTTGGACCCGGATTCAAAAACCATAAAGGGGCACCTGCTCACGCATGGTTTCATGGATGGCTATCGGTGGCAAGGTGATGAAGAAGATTATGAATTTGTCCAGGGTGGCCAGGCAACAGTAAGCAGAAATAGCGCCGAGGGTGGGCGAGAAGACGAAGAATCTCCCGGACATGATCACGATGCAGGACACAAACATCATGTAGAAGAAGCCGGACATGATCATGAGGAAGATCAAGACGAAGGGCATGATCATCATGAAGATGAAGATGCCGGAGAAGACGGCAATGATGGACCATCGTCGATGGAAGGGGTGCAGGACACTCATCTTCAAGAGTTGCTTCTGAACCAGGCGAGTAATAATGCAAGAGCTGCCGCCCGAGATAAAGCCAAGCTGAATCAACTTGAGATGGACGCAGTTACTCCATTGTATGAAGGATGCAATCCCGAGGATACCCGCCTTAAAGTAGCGCTCATGGCTCTGGAGATGAAAGTAAAACATAAAACGACCGACACATGCTTCGACGAAAACATGTCATTCTGGCAAGACCGTCTTCCCAAGGGGAAGACGTGCCCGACCAGTTTCAATGAGGCGAAGAAAATCGTGTGTCCTCTCGATTTACCGCATGTTAGATACCATGTCTACGTTAACGATTGCATCATTTATCGGCATGAGTACGCGGAATATACCGTATGTCCGAAGTGCGGCGCCAGTCGATACAAGAAGAAGAAGAAAGCTCCTCAAAAAACGGTGTGGTACTTTCCGATCATTCCTCGTCTGCAGCGTTATTTCGCAGACCCTAAGCAATTTAAGCTCATGCGCTGGCATGCGGAAAGGGAGCAGAAAAAGGAAGAAGCTGAAAAAAATGATCCAGAAAAAGACAGGATGTTGAGTCACCTTCTGATGGGACCAAGTGGGAGGCATTGAAGTTCGAGGAGGACTTTGGGAAGGATCCAAGGAACGTAGTGTTGGTCGCGAGCACCAATGGATTCAATCCTTTCGGAAACCAAAGCAGCACACATAGCACCTGGCCAGTGTTTTTGGGCATGTACAACACCCCCCCCCTGGGAGTGCATGAAGAGGAAGTACATGCACATGAGTGTGCTAATTGAAGGGCCGAAACAACCAGGAAACGACCTCAATCTGTATCTAGGGCTCCTAAAAGAGGATCTAGATAAGCTATGGAGAACGCCAGTCAATACGTGGGACGCTCTAGAAGAAGCATATTTCCCTATGAAAGCCGCACTGCTCACGACGGTGCACGATTATCTCGGTTTAGGATATGTCGCAGTGCAGGTGGTCCACGGACACTGTGGATGCGCTAGGTGCATGGACGACACAACGTATCACCAGCTACCTAAGATCCGGGGTCTTCAAAAACCGTGTTCATGGGACATAGAAGATGGCTTCCTCAAAATGACCCATGGAGAAAACGCAAGGATATGTTCGATGGAACAGCCGAACCCCGAGAGGCCCCACGTAGGAGGAGCGGCACCGAAATAGACATGCTATTGAAAAATTGGAAAGACTGCCCACCGCCAGGAAAGATCAATTCTAAGAGAAAGGCGCTAGAGCCGCTGTTGAAGGTACGGAAAACGAGGTCTGTTTTTTGGGACTTGCGTACTGGAACATCCTCGGTGTGCCAAACAGCCTTGATGTCATACATATCACGAAGAATGTGTGTGATTGTCTGCTTGCTACCCTGCTCAACATGCCAGAAAAGACCAAAGATGGGCCGAAAGCAATGGCAGACTTGCTATCAATGGGCATCAGGGAGGAGCTTCACGCAAACCGCCCTAATGATGATGATGATGATGATGATGATGACGATGACGATGACGATGATGATGAGCCACCGGAGGACTCGGAAATTCGTCACAAAGGCAAAAAGGCCAAGAAGCAGAGCGAACATTATTACTGCCCCCCGCGTGCTTCACTCTAAGTCAGAAGGAGATCCAGCAGTTTATCAACTGCCTCCTAAGAATAAAACTTCCTTACGGTTTTGCTAGGAAGATCGGCAGATACCTAGACTCAGCGAAGCAGAGGTTTAGCGGGATGAAGTCTCACGACTGTCACGTGCTGATGATGCATCGACTTCCAATTGCATTGCGCGGGATCATGGACGACCACGTCCGTGAAACGCTATTTGGCCTATGCAACTTTTTTGATGTCATCTCTCGGAAGTCGGTTGGCGTGAGGCAACTCAGAAGGCTACAAGAAGAGATCGTGGTGATACTATGCGAGCTCGAGATATACTTCCCGCCCGCATTCTTCGATGTCATGGTGCATCTCCTCGTCCATATCGTGGATGATATCATCCAACTCGGGCCGACGTTCCTGCACAGCATGATGCCGTTCGAAAGGATGAATGTGTGATCAAAGGATACGTTCGCAACAGGGCACGTCCAGATGGAAGCATAGCCCAGGGCATTCTGACCAAAGAGTGCATCTCCTTTTGCATGAATTATCTAGGCATCGATAACCCCGTTGGTCTGCCCGTCAACAAGCACCTCGGCAGGCTCGCTGGATATGGTCGAAATGCATGTCGACTTCCAGGATCGACTCGCCGACTTTGAAAGAGAAAACTTAGTCCTGCTAAAACACATTGACTTGGTCGATCCTTGGGTGGTAGAGCACAAAACCTCAATTGAGAATACGTACAATGACCGAGGCCAACAGTGGACGGACGGAGATGTACACAAAGAGCACAACTCATGCTTTACGCGTTGGTTCAAGGACAAGCTTCTATCGTACCCTTTACATGAGGACTCTTCCGAGGAAGAATAACTCGTATTCGCCTTGTCACAGGGCGCCGAGCACAACCTGATTACATATCAAGCGTACGATATCAACGGCTACACATTCTACACCGACGAAAAGGACATGAAGAGCGATTATCAAAACTCCGTGGTAATGATGGAAGCCTACACCGGTAAAGTCAAGAAAATATACTACGGAAGGATCGAGGAGATCTGGGAGCTCAGCTACGCTGGAGAGAAGGTGTCGATGTTCCGCGTCAGGTGGGCCAAGAGCATCGTAAAAGAAAGCCGTTATTTCACCACCATGATTATACCCGAAGCCAAATCCAAGACCGCGGGCGCAAACGTCACCGCGCAAAATGAGCCATGGGTACTGGCTAGCCAAGTGGACCAATGCTTCTTCAGTACCGACCCGTCAAAGACCAGCCTTGTTGTCGTGAGGAGAGGCAAAAGGAACATCACCGGAATGGATGGAGCCGCCAACGAGCAAGACTTCGACAAGTACGGCGACCCGAAGACTGAAGATGACGACGACGATGATGTAGTAGCATACAAAACAAGAAGAAGCAGGACCACCCTACCTAAATGTGGTCGCCCGTTCAAGAGAAGAAATCAAGGGGTTCCGGGGCTAAATTATGAAACACGAAATAGAAGGGCAAAAAGATTGTGAAAAGATGATAGCTAAGATCCAATCATGACGTGCTTGCCGCGTGTGTGTGTCAGTTCCAAGCTCAATCTTTGATGATTGTTATTTCATGTCAATCTTTTGTCATAACCCCACGTGAGATGGATATCTCATTATTTTAAATATACTACATAATTAATTATAATTACCGTATTTGTATAAAATTAATTAGCTTGTGCAAAAAATCAATTACACGTGTGGATGTGGATGTTTATGATAAAGTTAAAATAAATTTTATAAAAAAGTGCAATAAATGGGGGTGCCAGGATTTGAACCGAGGTGTCTTGGTTTATTTATCAAGGGACCTTCCACTGGGCTAAGTGAGTGGTTCTGTCCTAGACACATAGGCAACTCTTTTAACCAGCTATTCCTACTAATGCTAATGGCGCACCAGGTAGAAAGTGTGACATTGCTATCCTTAATATTATGGCGCACTCCTAAAAGGTGCGCCATTACTATGTTGTAGCCCTAATTGATCCCCTCCGCCACCCCCTCAACCCTATTCACCCCACACTCTTCTCCCCAGCGCCCTGATCCCATCCCGTAGCCGCAGTCGCGCCCCCGTCTCTGGAGACCCCACTCCAGTAACCTCCCCCTCTCTCTCTCTCTCTCATCGTGCGCGCCCCTCCTCTGCAGTAGATCGAGCTGCCCCACCCGTGACCGCCCCGCCGCTCCGCCCCCTCCGGCGACCCCGCGCCCCCGTCTTCGCCTCGACCTCCTCCACCCCGGCGTCCCTACCCGTCTCCGGCGACAACAAGGTGAGGTTCATGTCCCTCTCCCTCCCTCTCTCTCACGGTTTCACCACTCCCCCTCCTTTGCTCAGCGCAGTGACTCGCCGACGCCTGCACCGCCGCCCAGCCATTGTCGCCTGCTTCGTTATCGTCCACACCGCCGCCCAGCCACGCCACCGCCAACCGCCTCGACCTCTTCGACCCCGGCCTGTCGAATCCTCGGCGCTGGAAGAAGAAACACACACCTCAAGGTCCGCACCCTCACCTCAACCCTAGACGTGCTCCTCTTTCTTTTCCTCACCACCTGCTTAGTTTGTTGATGATGTATAATATTCCAAGCTAACTACTGGGCTTGCGACCAGTGCAGATCAAATGCAGTGGAACTGGGATGGCCCAGACTCCTTTCCCCAGCTAACTACTCTCCATGATTATCAAAACTCTGTTGGAGAACACCGGTCAGATGGTAGGCCAAATGTCTATGTTTATGTGGTCAGATAGATGCCAACAATAGTCTACAATTCTACATGGTTAGCTAGGCTCATGGTCTGATTAATTCAGGAAAATTCTGGACAGGCAGGACCAAAACATCTTTCATGCATGTTAATTGAATTGCTTCCATTAGTGCTACTAGTGGATGCACAAGTACATAACACAAAGATGCATTCAGTTAAGGCATCCATCAAATCTAGATGATGTGTACAACAGTTAGTTGTACACAGGAGCTGCTTAGTTAGTTGATGCTATGTACAACAGTTTCACTTCTCCGGCTCACTGTTACAGTTTTTGAACCTCTTTTCGGGAGGGGTTTGTAGTGTAGTTTATTGTTTTTTCAGCAGACAAAAATGGCTTCATATGGTGGATAGGCTGGGAAGCATCCATGTTGGAATGGAGGTAGTGAGGCCAACATGCTTGTATTTGTGCCTATATGTAGGCATTTTTCTGTTGCTATGTAGAATAAAGTTCCTGTTGTTGTTGTAACATTTACTCATTCCACAGAGCTCTGGCCTTTTTCTGTTGCTATGTAGATACTTGAAATATAAGACAATTGCCATCTCTTCTTTAAGTAAGCACTAACCATGATCAATTTGTATAGCTGCAGGAAGAGGATTTGAAGCATTCTTCTATTAAAGGTAAACTTGAAAGGCCTTGTTATACTTCTATAGTTGCATTGCCTAGGCAGGTTGCAACTTTTAGATATGTTAGTATCATTGGCAGGTTGCAAATTTTAAATATTAGGTGATTTTTCGTGAATTTGTTAGTATCATGTGGGCGATGTTTTTAGATTGGTGAAACCATAGCTTAGTTCTGTTCACAGTTCTATTTATATATTGTATGCTTTTTTCACTTGTCCTTTGTGCACCTGGTTGTGCCTATATATATGCTTGTTGTGCCTATATGTAGGCCTTTTTTGTGCAGGTACAAATAATGACCCCATTCTCCCGAAATGTCGATTAATTTCCGTTTCGGTTGAGAATGGGGTCCTAGCTCAAGAAAATTAGCAAAGGTCATGCCGAATTTTTCCGTGATTTCGTGCATGACCTTTATTAATTTTCTTGACCTAGAAGGTGCTTTGCATACACTTTTTCTAGTTATTTATATTGACTAGTTATTTTCTGGTTGCACATCATTCATTTGACCACATTTTCTAAAACCTGCCTTTTATTTTTCCTTTTCCAGTTTTCCTCTGAATGTGAGAAGAATAGATATACTAGCTACCCTGATATCATCCAATCACTCTAGTAGCATTTTTTCTTATCCTATTTAGTGGGTGTAGATGGCCAACAACGATGAGGACTCCGGTTCGCACCACCAGAAGCAATATTGGGAGATGAGCATGGACGATGATCCACAACCTCAACCCCGCTACGAGGGCATCGGGGATGACTCTACCGATCCCAAGTACACAACCGCTAGCGGGGATGATTGTGGTGCTGCAGAGGCCGATCCCGCCACATATGATGGCAGCCAACCCACATATGGAAGCCAACCGAAGAGGCAAAAAAAGGAGAGGCGCCCGAGCAAGCTAGGCACCGTCAAGGAGGAATTTACCGAAGTTGACAAAAATGGGCTTCCAACGGCGTCCAAAGAATTACTCGGTGGGTAGGCCGGACAACTCGGGTGCATTCTCTGGGGCACCGTCTCGATCAACACCGAGAACCTAAGGCATCCTGACCGAGCGAATTTGCGCAACCTCCTCTTTACGAAGCTGCACAACCGATACAAGTTCCCCTCTCAATTCGCAAACACACAACTCCACGGGAATAAAGTGAACAGTGTCGCCCTCACGAAGATGAGAACATCCCTGGCTACTTGGAGAAGCACGGTGAAGAAAATGATTAGTGAAGGTGTTAGTTATGAGAAGATCAAGGAGGTAAATCCTTCGATCAGCGAAACTGACTACGAGGAGTTCAAGCTCAAGTGCGAGGACACCTCAACCAGTGAATCGAGTCAGTGGGGGAAAAGTATGCGGGAATTGAACTTAGGGGTCCACAGACTCGGTCCCGGCGGTTACGGAGTGGCGGAACCGACATGGGACAAGGAGTACGTGGAGCGTGCCGCGCAAGTCCAACCGCCCCTCTTCAAAAAATACGGTGATAAGCCTACCGATAACTATGTTAGGGCCTGGTATAAGAGGAACCCGATAACAGGAGAGCTTACGACGGATCCGAAGGTGGAGGAGCTTGAGCGTCTTCTGGTAAAGAATACCTCCCCTCTGTTAAATTAGCTCCATATGGTTGCATTTTAAAATTAGTGAAGCCAAATTTCTGAATTGTCCCCGCGTTCCATGTGCAGGAAACTGAAAGCAGCAGCGCGGGGTCCCCGCCTATCGCCCCTTGGGACAACTCTTTAAATAGGGCGATCAACACACTCAAGAAAAAAGGTAAGCTTAGTAAGCCGTCGTCAGCTGGTCATGTGTCTGGCAAAGACTGTTCCACAAAATGGTCGGACTACTATAACACTAGGTGAAAGGAGAAAAGCACTAGCGGCTCGGAGGCAGAACTCCAGGAAAAAATGGAGAAGATTCCACGCATTGTCGAAGAACAAGTTGGACATGCGCTCAACAACATGATGCCTTCCTTGTTTGTGTTCATGCGAGACTGGATTGCGAGCGGTCAAGAGGGGTTGCCCCGATTCCCAGCTTCATGGGCAGCAATTCTCACAATGCGACGGCAGCGGCGGCGGACCCGTTGGTGTCCCCGGCGGCGGATGCGTTTGTGACCCCGGCGTCGGCCAGGGCGGTGCCCCCGGCTACGGGCGCGACGGTGTCCCTGACGGCGGAAGCGTTTGTGACCCCGGCCGCGGCGCAAGTATTGGAGCGTAAAACACCAACGCCCGGCACCTCAGGATCAAGAGCCCCCTCCGTCACATGCCCGCCCGCCGTTGGCGGTCCATCGACATTAGCCGAGCTCGACGCCATCACGGTAACTAAGCCTCGGCCGATGACTTCATCTCCTTTTGCCTTTGACTGGGCATCCTTGACGCCCTACATGTTTTCGCAGGGCACCGTCAACGTTCCATGCACTCTCCTGCACTTCGTGGACGAGGATTTGGTCGATGTTGGCATGGGCAGAATCGTTCAACCGGGCATCCGCGTGTTCCATGGTAATCCGATGCCACCCAACGTGTATAAGGTTCAACTGATTCGGGTGCTGGATGGCTACGGTGAATTGTTACCTCCCTATCGACCCCCTGGAGCCGAGGACGAAGATGTGATGGACCTCCACGGCTGCTTGAACTGGAGCTTGCTTTGGCCGAAGTGCCAGATTCGTTTGGGGGTGGGGAACTACTCCACCCCATCGCCAGTCGTGCCGGCGCCAAGCCATGCCAAGACCGCTGCAACGCCGTCGGCTGATCCGGAACACCACCCCACGGACATCGATGTGGCACAAGATCGGAGCAACACCAACACCAATACACTACTTTCCCGCCTGCTTCTCAAGAACCCAACCTTGGTGCAAAATACTCCTCCCACCCATCTCGTAGCGCGGAGATGAATTCCAACAATAAGCGTCGACTGTTCAGTTCTCAGGAGACGCCTCCAGCTGCCGCCTTCACCGAGGCTGAGACGGCCGAGGCGCGAAATGTTATCAGCCCCAACACACTCAGGAAGGCGGTCTCCGAGCAGGTAAAGGTCCCATTACATGAGAAGACGAAGAAGAAGGGACGGACAAGAAGGATGAAGGGTCCCACTACTGCGAGCCAGCCGGCACCGACGATCCGTGCTCAACACGGGCCACAAAGACCCGACGGAATCATGTCGAGGGTGCATGTGGCTGGTAGGCCGATGCTATCTGCTGCAATGCTCGATGCTGCAACCGGTGCTATGAAGAGTCTGCATGACATTGTTCTGAATACAGAGACACCACGTCTCAGAGCGAATGATGTGGCATACCCGGTTTTCACCGCCAAGGTGCCAGAGGGAAAGGGCTTTGTTGCTTGCGACATCGGATGTGTGATCTTCCTGCGCTTTAATGACATCTTTGCTATATTTCACCTTTTTTCGTTGCACTACACATTCGTTCGGCTATTTGCGCTCAGTATGGAGACGCGGATCATTAGAGAAAAGACCCCGGACATCGTTATAGTCGACCCCTTCTACATGCGTGCCAAGCTCTTGTGCAGCTCCGGGGACCGGCGACTCACTAGTGATTACCTCGAAGGCGTCATTCTGGCGAACAAGGATAAGGAAAACTTCCTACTGCCTTACTTTCCCGAGTAAGTCATCCCCTCACGTTCCCGTAACGTACATTAGTTTTCTTAGATTTCGGTCGTTCTTGTCGGGACCCGGGGTTAGCGTATGCAAGTCCAGTTAAGGAATAGTCATCTGGAGAGCCGAGAACCGTACCCACTTGTCTATGCAGACAAGGCCAAGCACAAACGTTCTCGGAAATCATCGTACGTGAGGGGCATCCCATCCAGGCCGGATGATCAACTGAGATGGGTCCTCATCGTCCGCACACAAGTCTAATGATATGGGTGGTGAACTCCCATATTCAAAGACAAGTCGCCTCAACCATACTATCGACTATCTCATAACTATTTCATAGACTTACTCCAGCCCGATCACTTAGTCGGGGTCTAGGGCGGGCTCGATCTTACCACAAAGTGTGCACGAGACAGAGTCTCGAACAATCGCATCGCGATGCCCCAAGCTGCGCACATCTAAGGGCCACTTGGTGTATGAAAGACCGCCAGCCAGAACACAACTAAGGTCTCGAAAACCCATACAAAGACATGCATGTTATAAACATACACGCAGCACACATGCCTTGTATGAACAGCAGGTACCATTGCAATTCTCTACAAAGTGTACAATTTTATTGATAACTCTTATAGAGTGCACACAGAGATCACATACATGTGATCCAACATTACAACACAGGCGGAAGAAAATTATGTCTGAGTACAGACAAGTTTAACAAATGGCTTAAGAAGCCTTATTTAAACACAAAGCCCTCCACGAGGGAACCAGTCGTCTGACTGGGACTAGACTAGTTTAACTTCAGTCGTCCAGCTCGATGAAGAAGCCACCTTCGAGGTCAGTGGCATCATCTAAAACATAGATTAAGCAAACGTGAGTACAAATTCGTACTCAGCAAGACTTACATAGGAGCTATACTACTCATGCACATGTGTCAAAGTAAAGGGAGGTGGGGTTCACTTGCAGAATTGCCAGCTTTGACTTGGCTAATCCTGAACTACGAGTACCAGACTTTGAGGTAAGAAGCGTACACGAGTCCACTACTTTCACCAACCAATACACCACTATGGGGCCTTCCTCGACTTCACCACGAGGAAGCACGCCATAGCACTCACACTTATCTTGGTGTGTTTTAGAAGTATCCGGTTCAAATTGTCTAATAATCAAGCTAAGCTTTCCAAGCAGTCCATAACCGCGGACGCGGCTATTCGAATAGTTTTGTTAACCCTGCAGGGGTGTACCGCTACACACACATGATCATCATTTACCGCCTTTGTACTCGACACCGTTCAAGAAGTGTCGGCGAGGATGCTCACCACAACTGTTACCTCATAGCCGATCTAGTCCGAGAAAGCCGCCTACTTGGGTTGGTTACCACAATCGTGAACCCGGCCGGTTTACCGAAGTGGACCCAAGTGATGTGTGCGTGGTGCATAAGCCGGTCTCGGATGAGCCGTTCTCTCACTTAGCAACCAGGCCACAGACCTACCAGAACTCCGAACTATTGCGACATCTAGACATCGAAAGGGATGAGTTAGTAAGTTGAGAGGGGTCAGTGAGCCCAATGTGTGGTTGTACTCTTCATCTTGGATCACCACACAAGAACTCGTACTAGGGCGGTGTTCAACGAGACAACCCACCGTGTACTCCTACACAGCCTCTCATCGTTCACCTTGTATTAGGGTCGATTCACCAACACTTTTCTACCAACATCAACATGATCATTCCCATCCCGACTCACATCACAGTAACAACATGGTATCATACTAAGCATGCAATAAGCGATAACATTTGCAGGGGCCACATGATATCAAACAACTCCTACATTTGCTAGGATTGTGGTTTGCTTACTACTGTGACAAAATGATAGGTCATGCAAAGGAATGGGTTCATCTATGCGGTAGAAACGAATCATGGTGATCATCCTAAACAATGCACAAGCGAGACATGAGAGGGAAGTGGGATTTTATCGACATGATCAAAGGGGGTTTCCTTGCCTTGCTGACGAGGTTCGGGCTCTGGATCTTCAGCGAAGGGGGTGACCTCTTGCTCCGGTTCCACCTCTACTCGACAAACAAAGCACGAAGTAGCAATCAATATGAATGCAATGCTCAAGCACATGATTGAATGTTAAAGCTTTAAGTATAAGTTTTGATGTGTGAGGCAATTCCATTTAAGTGGAATATATTGCATTTAAAATGAAAATTCAAACTCCACATTTGAATTTAACTTAGCCAAGTTGAATGTGACATAGTTTGATCATTTTGAATCAACTTCAAATGTGTATGATATGCCTCTGAATTGTGGTTGAAGTATAGCTTAATTCCATGGTCCAAGTTGCAAACTCAATTGATTTGAAATTGAAATAAATTCAATTAAACCAAATGACATATGCTACTGGTCCCATTTTAAATTCAACTCAAACATAGTTGAAAGTTGCATATTTGGAAAGATAATTTTCTCCTGATCATTTTTCATATATTATTTGTCCAATTTGGAGTTAATATGAATTTTCTATGAATTTCCAAAGTTTGGGATATTTTCTGGATTTTTCTGGACTTCTTTTAATTCAAATAATCTCTGGAAATTCATTTAAATGATTTATTGCGCAATGCTGACGTCAGGGGGGGCTGACATGTGGGGCCACCCTGTCAGTGGCTGGGTTCACTTAACCCGTGGTTTAAATTAATCCAGTGGCTTAATTAAGCCACTGGGCCCACTGGTCAGTGACCCAGGGGGTCATTAGCCGAGTGCTTAAGGGCTAATCCACCGGCGGCTTGACGCCGGTGGCCTGGCCACGGCGGCGCACTCGCCGGAATGGCCTAGGGACCACGGGAGGCCACGGGGAGGACACCATCTTGCTCCTGGAGGTCGTCCGCGTCTTCTGGAGGCAACAGGGGTCCGCGGGGTGCTCGGAATCGACGACGGCGACGACTCCGGCGGAAGCAGAACCACGGCGAGGTCGTAGATGTGGCTGTAGTGCACGGTTTGAGATGTCCTTGCGTGCGTTCGAAAGCTGGAACCACTGGGAGTCAAACGCGCGCGCTGGACGCGATGATGGGGCACAGGGGCGACCTCATCGTCGTCCATGGCGGCGACGTGCTTCGGCATCCATGGCGAAAACGGATAGAGAGGTCGCGGGGTGCTGGAGGCTTAGGGGAAACACTCAGGAGCTCACCGCGGTTTGAACGGAAGCAACGGCAAGCTTGGGGAGGCTTCAACGGCGGCGAAATCGTCGGAGTCCTTCACGGCGGCCGGCGGGATCTTGAGGAAGAATCCGGCTTCTACGCGGGCTCCGGGCTCGATTCCTTCTGTAGTTTGACGAAGACGACGACGACGAAGAGCTTGGACACGTTCTCGGGGCTTCTCGGCGTCAATGGCCACGCGTGTGCTCGACGGCGCTCCGGCGTGTTCCTCAGGCGACGATGAAACGGGAGAGAGAGGAGAGGAGGGAGCTCGTGGAGGGGGGAAAGTGGACGTGGCGGCTGCGAGACGTCTCCAGGACGCGAGAAGAGGCACGGGGCGGCCTGGAAGCTCGTCGACGACGACATGTCGTCCCCAGCTAGCTCGGTGGCATTCCACCGTGCAGCTTGGAGGCGCGGGATCGGGGAAGAAGACCCCCGTGCCCTTTTGGGCCGGCTGGGCCGGCTTCGCCTAGGTGCCAGGTAAGTTTCCTGCTCCTTTCTGTTTAATCTTTCCTTTCTTTTCTGTAATTTTTGTTTTGATTTTGGTAAAAATACCAAATCATTTTATTAAATGCTGAAAACTTTTATGTGGCCTCATAATAATATAGACTAGCCACTTATAAACTTTCAACATTTTTAAAATTCAAAAGATTTGAATTTTAAATCAAATAGGGGTATTTCATTAATTCCAAGGCACTGTTTGAATATTTGAAAAATCTATGAGCAAGGGGTGGGTCCCACATCACTTGATATGTGATCACACTCATTTATAAGACTTTTCAAAACTCTAACATGAATTTTTGGAAAAGATTTTTATCTGGCCTTTTGAATTAATTCATCTGGGGGGGTGTTCCTTCTCCCATTTTGATTTTGAAGTTGATTTCCTTTGAAAAATTGACATGATGCAAGGTCACTTTGATCCTAGCACATTACCTAACAGAGGGTTCTGACAACTCGCCCCCACTCAACAGAATCTCGTCCCGAGATTCAGAAGTTTGCGGGAGGAAGGTGGGGTACTCGGCACTGAGACGGTCTTCTCTTTCCCACGTAGCTTCTCTTTCAGAGTGGTGTGACCATTGCACTTTTAGAAACCTAATCTTCTGACGACGAGTGACACGCTCTGCTGAATCAAGAATACGAACGGGGTATTCTCGATAAGAAAGGTCATCTTGGAGATCAAGCGTTTCATGGTCGACTTCGCGGATGGGGTCCTTGAAGTAACGCCTGAGTTGGGACACATGGAATACATCGTGTACTCGGGAAAGGTGCGGGGGTAGTTCAAGTTGGTAGGCAACTTCTCCATGTTTAGCAATAATGCGGAAAGGTCCGATGTAACGTGGGGCCAACTTGCCTTTGATACCGAAACGTTGGGTTCCCTTCAGAGGAGTAACCCGGAGGTAAGATTTCTCATCCAGATTGTAGCTCTCTTGCCTATGATGACGATCATAGTAGCTTTTCTGACGAGACTGGGCTGCTTTCAATTGATCACAAACAATGCGAACTTTCTCTTCTGCTTCCTTGATCATATCCGGTCCAAAGAATTGTCTTTCACCGGTTTCTGACCAGTTTAGTGGTGTTCGACATCGTCGTCCATAAAGGAGTTCAAAAGGAGCCATGTTCAGACTAGATTGAAAACTATTGTTATAAGCAAATTCGGCAAATGGAAGAGAATTCTCCCAATTCTTTCTGAATGAGATAACACAAGCTCTGAGCATGTCTTCAATAATTTTGTTAACCCTTTCGACTTGACCGCTAGACTGAGGATGGAAAGCTGTACTGAAGGAGAGATGAATTCCCATAGCATTCTGAAAGCTTCCCCAAAATCTAGAGGTAAAAAGGCTACCACGATCAGAATTGATTTCCAAAGGAACACCGTGAAGGGATACAATTCTAGAGATGTACAAGTCCGCTAACTGACTAGCAGTTATAGACTCGCGAACCGGAAGGAAGTGAGCAACTTTGGAAAGCCTATCTATGACAACGAAGATGGCATTGTTTCCTTTCTGGGTTCTTGGAAAGCCGGTGATGAAATCCATACCGACTTTGTCCCATTTCCACTCGGGAATAGACAAAGGTTGAAGTGTACCAGCAGGTCTTTGATGTTCTGCCTTAATGCAACAACAAACATCACATTCGGCAAAAAATTGAGCAATGTCTCTCTTCATCCTAGTCCACCAAAATCTCTGGCGTAGATCTCGGTACATTTTTGTGCTACCGGGATGAATTCAGAGGGGTTTGTCATGGGCTTCCTTGAGGATGAGTTGCCTTAGTTCCCTATTCTTAGGTACTACCAATCGATTTCCAAAGAAAACCGTTCCCTTGCTATCCGTGGAGAAACATTTAGCAACTCCGCTAGCAATGTTCTCCTTGATCCGGCGAACACCTCGTGCACGCCTTTGGGCAACTATAATTTGATCCTCAAGAGTTGGTTTTGCCACCAAGGTAGAAAGATAGTCATGAGGAACAATCTCAAGATTGAGCTTGCGAAAGTCCTCATGAAGAAGTGGTTGATACTGTTGTAACATGAGGTTGTTACAATACGACTTACGACTTAGTGCATCAGCTATGACATTGGCTTTGCCTGGGGTGTAAGAAATTACTACGTCATAATCTTTTATCAACTCAATCCAGCGTCTTTGCCTGAGATTAAGATCTGGCTGGGTGAAAATGTATTTGAGGCTTGTGGACCCTGATATCCATTTGGGCAAGGATGGGGCCTAGGTCCAGCGTAGGGTGGAAGCAAAGGACCACGGGGTGGAAAAATTCCTCCAATCTCGAGCCAAGCAACTCGAGAAGGCATCTGGGTCCTTACTGGATAGATCGCATCATGCTCAACTGATCCCACTCTCACAAAGGGAGCCAAAAGTGTCAGAGCTCGATACAGACGAACACGGGTGGCGTGGAGCTCAAAACGGAGAGCGCGTGCATCACGATCTCTGTCACGAGCAAACCTAGCACTCACCTGGAGTGCTGGATCCTCTGCAGAGTGATCTGAGTAGAGTCCGGTGTAATATCCCTCTTCTCTTGGAAGTGCAGCAGGGATATAGCGGAAAGAAGTCTCTCTCAGCAAAGTGTGCTCCTCTCTCAGCAGTGTCATACATGAGTATGCAGCATCCTGCACAGCCATGTTCTCGGTAACGCCAATGCCATGTCCAAAGTGGATAGGCTGGGTGACTCCAACGTGGTGCGAGTATATCCGGACAATGCAGTGGAACTGCGTCTGGTTGAAGTCGTGGAACTGCTCCTCGATGGTGTACTCAGGGTACCATCGATATCCCACATAGGACATCATCTCGATCAACGTGGCGGGATGGCCACGCACACCGAGGCACCTGGTCAAACGAACAATCTGCCGAGGGGGAAGATCTGCCATCTAAAACAGAAAGGAGTTTGCAAATGCATCAGATTATGAGATAAACCTGGAATGAATCGGACAGCATAACGGCTGTAATTGCAAGAAAAAGACAATTTCTTACAACATGGAAACAATACTTACATACGATGTAGTAAAACAGGGAGCATAACCAATCTAACAAACCGATCACAACTTTCCTACGGCTATAAGGAAGCAAACAACGAGATGTGCTAATCAGACAGAGGAGAGCCTAGTCCTATCTTCTCGTAGAATAAGATAAGGGTGACCAGAACTCAGAACGAAGGGGGTAAGGAGAAAAAAGAAGCCTTACGTTGTTCCCTTATATACCCAAAGTAACTATATAACTATAGCAAGCTAGACTCGACTTCGGCCAAGGCTACTAGTCCTACAGTCAGTCCTGCTCTGATACCAAGTCTGTCGGGACCCGGGGTTAGCGCATGCAAGTCCAGTTAAGGAATAGTCATATGGAGAGCCGAGAACCGTACCCACTTGTCTAAGCAGACAAGGCCAAGCACAGAACGTTCTCGGAAAGCATCGTACGTGAGGGGCATCCCATCCAGGCCGGATGATCAACTGAGATGGGTCCTCATCGTCTGCACACAAGTCTAATGATATGGGTGGTGAACTCCCATATTCAAAGACAAGTCGCCTCAACCATACTATCGACTATCTCATAACTCTTACATAGACTTACTCCAGCCCGATCACTTAGTCGGGGTCTAGGGCAGGCTCGATCATACCACAAAGTGTGCACGAGACAGAGTCTCGAACAATCGCATCACGATGCCCCAAGCTGCGCACATCTAAGGGCCACTTCGTGTATGAAAGACCGCCAGCGAGAACACAACTAAGGTCTCGAAAACCCATACAAAGACATGCATGTTATAAACATACACGCAGCACACATGCCTTGTATGAACAGCAGGTACCATTGCAATTCTCTACAAAGTGTACAATTTTATTGATAACTCTTATAGAGTGCACACAGAGATCACATACATGTGATCCAACATTACAACACAGGCGGAAGCAAATTATGTCTGAGTACAGACAAGTTTAACAAATGGCTTAAGAAGCCTTATTTAAACACAAAGCCCTCCACGAGGGAACCAGTCGTCTGACTGGGACTAGACTAGTTTAACTTCAGTCGTCCAGCTCGATGAAGAAGCCACCTTCGAGGTCAGTGGCATCATCTAAAACATAGATTAAGCAAACGTGAGTACAAATTCGTACTCAGCAAGACTTACATAGGAGCTATACTACTCATGCACATGTGTCAAAGTAAAGGGAGGTGGGGTTCACTTGCAGAATTGCCAGCTTTGACTTGGCTAATCCTGAACTACGAGTACCAGACTTTGAGGTAAGAAGCGTACACGAGTCCACTACTTTCACCAACCAATACACCACTATGGGGCCTTCCTCGACTTCACCACGAGGAAGCACGCCATAGCACTCACACTTATCTTGGTGTGTTTTAGAAGTATCCGGTTCAAATTGTCTAATAATCAAGCTAAGCTTTCCAAGCAGTCCATAACCGCGGACGCGGCTATTCGAATAGTTTTGTTAACCCTGCAGGGGTGTACCGCTACACACACATGATCATCATTTACCGCCTTTGTACTCGACACCGTTCAAGAAGTGTCGGCGAGGATGCTCACCACAACTGTTACCTCATAGCCGATCTAGTCCGAGAAAGCCGCCTACTTGGGTTGGTTACCACAATCGTGAACCCGGCCGGTTTACCGAAGTGGACCCAAGTGATGTGTGCGTGGTGCATAAGCCGGTCTCGGATGAGCCGTTCTCTCACTTAGCAACCAGGCCACAGACCTACCAGAACTCCGAACTATTGCGACATCTGGACATCGAAAGGGATGAGTTAGTAAGTTGAGAGGGGTCAGTGAGCCCAATGTGTGGTTGTACTCTTCATCTTGGATCACCACACAAGAACTCGTACTAGGGCGGTGTTCAACGAGACAACCCACCGTGTACTCCTACACAGCCTCTCATCGTTCACCTTGTATTAGGGTCGATTCACCAACACTTTTCTACCAACATCAACATGATCATTCCCATCCCGACTCACATCACAGTAACAACATGGTATCATACTAAGCATGCAATAAGAGATAACATTTGCAGGGGCCACATGATATCAAACAACTCCTACATTTGCTAGGATTGTGGTTTGCTTACTACTGTGACAAAATGATAGGTCATGCAAAGGAATGGGTTCATCTATGCGGTAGAAACGAATCATGGTGATCATCCTAAACAATGCACAAGCGAGACATGAGAGGGAAGTGGGATTTTATCGACATGATCAAAGGGGGTTTGCTTGCCTTGCTGACGAGGTTCGGGCTCTGGATCTTCAGCGAAGGGGGTGACCTCTTGCTCCGGTTCCACCTCTACTCGACAAACAAAGCACGAAGTAGCAATCAATATGAATGCAATGCTCAAGCACATGATTGAATGTTAAAGCTTGAAGTATAAGTTTTGATGTGTGAGGCAATTCCATTTAAGTGGAATATATTGCATTTAAAATGCAAATTCAAACTCCACATTTGAATTTAACTTAGCCAAGTTGAATGTGACATAGTTTGATCATTTTGAATCAACTTCAAATGTGTATGATATGCCTCTGAATTGTGGTTGAAGTATAGCTTAATTCCATGGTCCAAGTTGCAAACTCAATTGATTTGAAATTGAAATAAATTCAATTAAACCAAATGACATATGCTACTGGTCCCATTTTAAATTCAACTCAAACATAGTTGAAAGTTGCATATTTGGAAAGATAATTTTCTCCTGATCATTTTTCATATATTATTTGTCCAATTTGGAGTTAATATGAATTTTCTATGAATTTCCAAAGTTTGGCATATTTTCTGGATTTTCTGGAATTCTTTTAATTCAAATAATCTCTGGAAATTCATTTAAATGATTTATTGCGCAATGCTGACGTCAGGGGGGGCTGACATGTGGGGCCACCCTGTCAGTGGCTGGGTTCACTTAACCCGTGGTTTAAATTAATCCAGTGGCTTAATTAAGCCACTGGGCCCACTGGTCAGTGACCCAGGGGGTCATTAGCCGAGTGCTTAAGGGCTAATCCACCGGCGGCTTGACGCCGGTGGCCTGGCCACGGCGGCGCACTCGCCGGAATGGCCTAGGGACCACGGGAGGCCACGGGGAGGACACCATCTTGCTCCTGGAGGTCGTCCGCGTCTTCTGGAGGCAACAGGGGTCCGCGGGGTGCTCGGAATCGACGACGGCGACGACTCCGGCGGAAGCAGAACCACGGCGAGGTCGTAGATGTGGCTGTAGTGCACGGTTTGAGCTGTCCTTGCGTGCGTTCGAAAGCTGGAACCACTGGGAGTCAAACGCGCGCGCTGGACGCGATGATGGGGCACAGGGGCGACCTCATCGTCGTCCATGGCGGCGACGTGCTTCGGCATCCATGGCGAAAACGGATAGAGAGGTCGCGGGGTGCTGGAGGCTTAGGGGAAACACTCAGGAGCTCACCGCAGTTTGAACGGAAGCAACGGCAAGCTTGGGGAGGCTTCAACGGCGGCGAAATCGTCGGAGTCCTTCACGGCGGCCGGCGGGATCTTGAGGAAGAATCCGGCTTCTACGCGGGCTCCGGGCTCGATTCCTTCTGTAGTTTGATGAAGACGACGACGACGAAGAGCTTGGACACGTTCTCGGGGCTTCTCGGCGTCAATGGCCACGCGTGTGCTCGACGGCGCTCCGGCGTGTTCCTCGGGCGACGATGAAACGGGAGAGAGAGGAGAGGAGGGAGCTCGTGGAGGGGGGAAAGTGGACGTGGCGGCTGCGAGACGTCTCCAGGACGCGAGAAGAGGCACGGGGCGGCCTGGAAGCTCGTCGACGACGACATGTCGTCCCCAGCTAGCTCGGTGGCATTCCACCGTGCAGCTTGGAGGCGCGGGATCGGGGAAGAAGACCCCCGTGCCCTTTTGGGCCGGCTGGGCCGGCTTCGCCTAGGTGCCAGGTAAGTTTCCTGCTCCTTTCTGTTTAATCTTTCCTTTCTTTTCTGTAATTTTTGTTTTGATTTTGGTAAAAATACCAAATCATTTTATTAAATGCTGAAAACTTTTATGTGGCCTCATAATAATATAGACTAGCCACTTATAAACTTTCAACATTTTTAAAATTCAAAAGATTTGAATTTTAAATCAAATAGGGGTATTTCATTAATTCCAAGGCACTGTTTGAATATTTGAAAAATCTATGAGCAAGGGGTGGGTCCCACATCACTTGATATGTGATCACACTCATTTATAAGACTTTTCAAAACTCTAACATGAATTTTTGGAAAAGATTTTTATCTGGCCTTTTGAATTAATTCATCTGGGGGGGTGTTCCTTCTCCCATTTTGATTTTGAAGTTGATTTCCTTTGAAAAATTGACATGATGCAAGGTCACTTTGATCCTAGCACATTACCTAACAGAGGGTTCTGACAACTCGCCCCCACTCAACAGAATCTCGTCCCGAGATTCAGAAGTTTGCGGGAGGAAGGTGGGGTACTCGGCACTGAGACGGTCTTCTCTTTCCCACGTAGCTTCTCTTTCAGAGTGGTGTGACCATTGCACTTTTAGAAACCTAATCTTCTGACGACGAGTGACACGCTCTGCTGAATCAAGAATACGAACGGGGTATTCTCGATAAGAAAGGTCATCTTGGAGATCAAGCGTTTCATGGTCGACTTCGCGGATGGGGTCCTTGAAGTAACGCCTGAGTTGGGACACATGGAATACATCGTGTACTCGGGAAAGGTGCGGGGGTAGTTCAAGTTGGTAGGCAACTTCTCCATGTTTAGCAATAATGCGGAAAGGTCCGATGTAACGTGGGGCCAACTTGCCTTTGATACCGAAACGTTGGGTTCCCTTCAGAGGAGTAACCCGGAGGTAAGATTTCTCATCCAGATTGTAGCTCTCTTGCCTATGATGACGATCATAGTAGCTTTTCTGACGAGACTGGGCTGCTTTCAATTGATCACAAACAATGCGAACTTTCTCTTCTGCTTCCTTGATCATATCCGGTCCAAAGAATTGTCTTTCACCGGTTTCTGACCAGTTTAGTGGTGTTCGACATCGTCGTCCATAAAGGAGTTCAAAAGGAGCCATGTTCAGACTAGATTGAAAACTATTGTTATAAGCAAATTCGGCAAATGGAAGAGAATTCTCCCAATTCTTTCTGAATGAGATAACACAAGCTCTGAGCATGTCTTCAATAATTTTGTTAACCCTTTCGACTTGACCGCTAGACTGAGGATGGAAAGCTGTACTGAAGGAGAGATGAATTCCCATAGCATTCTGAAAGCTTCCCCAAAATCTAGAGGTAAAAAGGCTACCACGATCAGAATTGATTTCCAAAGGAACACCGTGAAGGGATACAATTCTAGAGATGTACAAGTCCGCTAACTGACTAGCAGTTATAGACTCGCGAACCGGAAGGAAGTGAGCAACTTTGGAAAGCCTATCTATGACAACGAAGATGGCATTGTTTCCTTTCTGGGTTCTTGGAAAGCCGGTGATGAAATCCATACCGACTTTGTCCCATTTCCACTCGGGAATAGACAAAGGTTGAAGTGTACCAGCAGGTCTTTGATGTTCTGCCTTAATGCAACAACAAACATCACATTCGGCAAAAAATTGAGCAATGTCTCTCTTCATCCTAGTCCACCAAAATCTCTGGCGTAGATCTCGGTACATTTTTGTGCTACCGGGATGAATTCAGAGGGGTTTGTCATGGGCTTCCTTGAGGATGAGTTGCCTTAGTTCCCTATTCTTAGGTACTACCAATCGATTTCCAAAGAAAACCGTTCCCTTGCTATCCGTGGAGAAACATTTAGCAACTCCGCTAGCAATGTTCTCCTTGATCCGGCGAACACCTCGTGCACGCCTTTGGGCAACTATAATTTGATCCTCAAGAGTTGGTTTTGCCACCAAGGTAGAAAGATAGTCATGAGGAACAATCTCAAGATTGAGCTTGCGAAAGTCCTCATGAAGAAGTGGTTGATACTGTTGTAACATGAGGTTGTTACAATACGACTTACGACTTAGTGCATCAGCTATGACATTGGCTTTGCCTGGGGTGTAAGAAATTACTACGTCGTAATCTTTTATCAACTCAATCCAGCGTCTTTGCCTGAGATTAAGATCTGGCTGGGTGAAAATGTATTTGAGGCTTGTGGACCCTGATATCCATTTGGGCAAGGATGGGGCCTAGGTCCAGCGTAGGGTGGAAGCAAAGGACCACGGGGTGGAAAAATTCCTCCAATCTCGAGCCAAGCAACTCGAGAAGGCATCTGGGTCCTTACTGGATAGATCGCATCATGCTCAACTGATCCCACTCTCACAAAGGGAGCCAAAAGTGTCAGAGCTCGATACAGACGAACACGGGTGGCGTGGAGCTCAAAACGGAGAGCGCGTGCATCACGATCTCTGTCACGAGCAAACCTAGCACTCACCTGGAGTGCTGGATCCTCTGCAGAGTGATCTGAGTAGAGTCCGGTGTAATATCCCTCTTCTCCTGGAAGTGCAGCAGGGATATAGCGGAAAGAAGTCTCTCTCAGCAAAGTGTGCTCCTCTCTCAGCAGTGTCATACATGAGTATGCAGCATCCTGCACAGCCATGTTCTCGGTAACGCCAATGCCATGTCCAAAGTGGATAGGCTGGGTGACTCCAACGTGGTGCGAGTATATCCGGACAATGCAGTGGAACTGCGTCTGGTTGAAGTCGTGGAACTGCTCCTCGATGGTGTACTCAGGGTACCATCGATATCCCACATAGGACATCATCTCGATCAACGTGGCGGGATGGCCACGCACACCGAGGCACCTGGTCAAACGAACAATCTGCCGAGGGGGAAGATCTGCCATCTAAAACAGAAAGGAGTTTGCAAATGCATCAGATTATGAGATAAACCTGGAATGAATCGGACAGCATAACGGCTGTAATTGCAAGAAAAAGACAATTTCTTACAACATGGAAACAATACTTACATACGATGTAGTAAAACAGGGAGCATAACCAATCTAACAAACCGATCACAACTTTCCTACGGCTATAAGGAAGCAAACAACGAGATGTGCTAATCAGACAGAGGAGAGCCTAGTCCTATCTTCTCGTAGAATAAGATAAGGGTGACCAGAACTCAGAACGAAGGGGGTAAGGAGAAAAAAGAAGCCTTACGTTGTTCCCTTATATACCCAAAGTAACTATATAACTATAGCAAGCTAGACTCGACTTCGGCCAAGGCTACTAGTCCTACAGTCAGTCCTGCTCTGATACCAAGTCTGTCGGGACCCGGGGTTAGCGCATGCAAGTCCAGTTAAGGAATAGTCATATGGAGAGCCGAGAACCGTACCCACTTGTCTAAGCAGACAAGGCCAAGCACAGAACGTTCTCGGAAAGCATCGTACGTGAGGGGCATCCCATCCAGGCCGGATGATCAACTGAGATGGGTCCTCATCGTCTGCACACAAGTCTAATGATATGGGTGGTGAACTCCCATATTCAAAGACAAGTCGCCTCAACCATACTATCGACTATCTCATAACTCTTACATAGACTTACTCCAGCCCGATCACTTAGTCGGGGTCTAGGGCAGGCTCGATCATACCACAAAGTGTGCACGAGACAGAGTCTCGAACAATCGCATCACGATGCCCCAAGCTGCGCACATCTAAGGGCCACTTCGTGTATGAAAGACCGCCAGCGAGAACACAACTAAGGTCTCGAAAACCCATACAAAGACATGCATGTTATAAACATACACGCAGCACACATGCCTTGTATGAACAGCAGGTACCATTGCAATTCTCTACAAAGTGTACAATTTTATTGATAACTCTTATAGAGTGCACACAGAGATCACATACATGTGATCCAACATTACAACACAGGCGGAAGCAAATTATGTCTGAGTACAGACAAGTTTAACAAATGGCTTAAGAAGCCTTATTTAAACACAAAGCCCTCCACGAGGGAACCAGTCGTCTGACTGGGACTAGACTAGTTTAACTTCAGTCGTCCAGCTCGATGAAGAAGCCACCTTCGAGGTCAGTGGCATCATCTAAAACATAGATTAAGCAAACGTGAGTACAAATTCGTACTCAGCAAGACTTACATAGGAGCTATACTACTCATGCACATGTGTCAAAGTAAAGGGAGGTGGGGTTCACTTGCAGAATTGCCAGCTTTGACTTGGCTAATCCTGAACTACGAGTACCAGACTTTGAGGTAAGAAGCGTACACGAGTCCACTACTTTCACCAACCAATACACCACTATGGGGCCTTCCTCGACTTCACCACGAGGAAGCACGCCATAGCACTCACACTTATCTTGGTGTGTTTTAGAAGTATCCGGTTCAAATTGTCTAATAATCAAGCTAAGCTTTCCAAGCAGTCCATAACCGCGGACGCGGCTATTCGAATAGTTTTGTTAACCCTGCAGGGGTGTACCGCTACACACACATGATCATCATTTACCGCCTTTGTACTCGACACCGTTCAAGAAGTGTCGGCGAGGATGCTCACCACAACTGTTACCTCATAGCCGATCTAGTCCGAGAAAGCCGCCTACTTGGGTTGGTTACCACAATCGTGAACCCGGCCGGTTTACCGAAGTGGACCCAAGTGATGTGTGCGTGGTGCATAAGCCGGTCTCGGATGAGCCGTTCTCTCACTTAGCAACCAGGCCACAGACCTACCAGAACTCCGAACTATTGCGACATCTGGACATCGAAAGGGATGAGTTAGTAAGTTGAGAGGGGTCAGTGAGCCCAATGTGTGGTTGTACTCTTCATCTTGGATCACCACACAAGAACTCGTACTAGGGCGGTGTTCAACGAGACAACCCACCGTGTACTCCTACACAGCCTCTCATCGTTCACCTTGTATTAGGGTCGATTCACCAACACTTTTCTACCAACATCAACATGATCATTCCCATCCCGACTCACATCACAGTAACAACATGGTATCATACTAAGCATGCAATAAGAGATAACATTTGCAGGGGCCACATGATATCAAACAACTCCTACATTTGCTAGGATTGTGGTTTGCTTACTACTGTGACAAAATGATAGGTCATGCAAAGGAATGGGTTCATCTATGCGGTAGAAACGAATCATGGTGATCATCCTAAACAATGCACAAGCGAGACATGAGAGGGAAGTGGGATTTTATCGACATGATCAAAGGGGGTTTGCTTGCCTTGCTGACGAGGTTCGGGCTCTGGATCTTCAGCGAAGGGGGTGACCTCTTGCTCCGGTTCCACCTCTACTCGACAAACAAAGCACGAAGTAGCAATCAATATGAATGCAATGCTCAAGCACATGATTGAATGTTAAAGCTTGAAGTATAAGTTTTGATGTGTGAGGCAATTCCATTTAAGTGGAATATATTGCATTTAAAATGCAAATTCAAACTCCACATTTGAATTTAACTTAGCCAAGTTGAATGTGACATAGTTTGATCATTTTGAATCAACTTCAAATGTGTATGATATGCCTCTGAATTGTGGTTGAAGTATAGCTTAATTCCATGGTCCAAGTTGCAAACTCAATTGATTTGAAATTGAAATAAATTCAATTAAACCAAATGACATATGCTACTGGTCCCATTTTAAATTCAACTCAAACATAGTTGAAAGTTGCATATTTGGAAAGATAATTTTCTCCTGATCATTTTTCATATATTATTTGTCCAATTTGGAGTTAATATGAATTTTCTATGAATTTCCAAAGTTTGGCATATTTTCTGGATTTTCTGGAATTCTTTTAATTCAAATAATCTCTGGAAATTCATTTAAATGATTTATTGCGCAATGCTGACGTCAGGGGGGGCTGACATGTGGGGCCACCCTGTCAGTGGCTGGGTTCACTTAACCCGTGGTTTAAATTAATCCAGTGGCTTAATTAAGCCACTGGGCCCACTGGTCAGTGACCCAGGGGGTCATTAGCCGAGTGCTTAAGGGCTAATCCACCGGCGGCTTGACGCCGGTGGCCTGGCCACGGCGGCGCACTCGCCGGAATGGCCTAGGGACCACGGGAGGCCACGGGGAGGACACCATCTTGCTCCTGGAGGTCGTCCGCGTCTTCTGGAGGCAACAGGGGTCCGCGGGGTGCTCGGAATCGACGACGGCGACGACTCCGGCGGAAGCAGAACCACGGCGAGGTCGTAGATGTGGCTGTAGTGCACGGTTTGAGCTGTCCTTGCGTGCGTTCGAAAGCTGGAACCACTGGGAGTCAAACGCGCGCGCTGGACGCGATGATGGGGCACAGGGGCGACCTCATCGTCGTCCATGGCGGCGACGTGCTTCGGCATCCATGGCGAAAACGGATAGAGAGGTCGCGGGGTGCTGGAGGCTTAGGGGAAACACTCAGGAGCTCACCGCAGTTTGAACGGAAGCAACGGCAAGCTTGGGGAGGCTTCAACGGCGGCGAAATCGTCGGAGTCCTTCACGGCGGCCGGCGGGATCTTGAGGAAGAATCCGGCTTCTACGCGGGCTCCGGGCTCGATTCCTTCTGTAGTTTGATGAAGACGACGACGACGAAGAGCTTGGACACGTTCTCGGGGCTTCTCGGCATCAATGGCCACGCGTGTGCTCGACGGCGCTCCGGCGTGTTCCTCGGGCGACGATGAAACGGGAGAGAGAGGAGAGGAGGGAGCTCGTGGAGGGGGGAAAGTGGACGTGGCGGCTGCGAGACGTCTCCAGGACGCGAGAAGAGGCACGGGGCGGCCTGGAAGCTCGTCGACGACGACATGTCGTCCCCAGCTAGCTCGGTGGCATTCCACCGTGCAGCTTGGAGGCGCGGGATCGGGGAAGAAGACCCCCGTGCCCTTTTGGGCCGGCTGGGCCGGCTTCGCCTAGGTGCCAGGTAAGTTTCCTGCTCCTTTCTGTTTAATCTTTCCTTTCTTTTCTGTAATTTTTGTTTTGATTTTGGTAAAAATACCAAATCATTTTATTAAATGCTGAAAACTTTTATGTGGCCTCATAATAATATAGACTAGCCACTTATAAACTTTCAACATTTTTAAAATTCAAAAGATTTGAATTTTAAATCAAATAGGGGTATTTCATTAATTCCAAGGCACTGTTTGAATATTTGAAAAATCTATGAGCAAGGGGTGGGTCCCACATCACTTGATATGTGATCACACTCATTTATAAGACTTTTCAAAACTCTAACATGAATTTTTGGAAAAGATTTTTATCTGGCCTTTTGAATTAATTCATCTGGGGGGGTGTTCCTTCTCCCATTTTGATTTTGAAGTTGATTTCCTTTGAAAAATTGACATGATGCAAGGTCACTTTGATCCTAGCACATTACCTAACAGAGGGTTCTGACAACTCGCCCCCACTCAACAGAATCTCGTCCCGAGATTCAGAAGTTTGCGGGAGGAAGGTGGGGTACTCGGCACTGAGACGGTCTTCTCTTTCCCACGTAGCTTCTCTTTCAGAGTGGTGTGACCATTGCACTTTTAGAAACCTAATCTTCTGACGACGAGTGACACGCTCTGCTGAATCAAGAATACGAACGGGGTATTCTCGATAAGAAAGGTCATCTTGGAGATCAAGCGTTTCATGGTCGACTTCGCGGATGGGGTCCTTGAAGTAACGCCTGAGTTGGGACACATGGAATACATCGTGTACTCGGGAAAGGTGCGGGGGTAGTTCAAGTTGGTAGGCAACTTCTCCATGTTTAGCAATAATGCGGAAAGGTCCGATGTAACGTGGGGCCAACTTGCCTTTGATACCGAAACGTTGGGTTCCCTTCAGAGGAGTAACCCGGAGGTAAGATTTCTCATCCAGATTGTAGCTCTCTTGCCTATGATGACGATCATAGTAGCTTTTCTGACGAGACTGGGCTGCTTTCAATTGATCACAAACAATGCGAACTTTCTCTTCTGCTTCCTTGATCATATCCGGTCCAAAGAATTGTCTTTCACCGGTTTCTGACCAGTTTAGTGGTGTTCGACATCGTCGTCCATAAAGGAGTTCAAAAGGAGCCATGTTCAGACTAGATTGAAAACTATTGTTATAAGCAAATTCGGCAAATGGAAGAGAATTCTCCCAATTCTTTCTGAATGAGATAACACAAGCTCTGAGCATGTCTTCAATAATTTTGTTAACCCTTTCGACTTGACCGCTAGACTGAGGATGGAAAGCTGTACTGAAGGAGAGATGAATTCCCATAGCATTCTGAAAGCTTCCCCAAAATCTAGAGGTAAAAAGGCTACCACGATCAGAATTGATTTCCAAAGGAACACCGTGAAGGGATACAATTCTAGAGATGTACAAGTCCGCTAACTGACTAGCAGTTATAGACTCGCGAACCGGAAGGAAGTGAGCAACTTTGGAAAGCCTATCTATGACAACGAAGATGGCATTGTTTCCTTTCTGGGTTCTTGGAAAGCCGGTGATGAAATCCATACCGACTTTGTCCCATTTCCACTCGGGAATAGACAAAGGTTGAAGTGTACCAGCAGGTCTTTGATGTTCTGCCTTAATGCAACAACAAACATCACATTCGGCAAAAAATTGAGCAATGTCTCTCTTCATCCTAGTCCACCAAAATCTCTGGCGTAGATCTCGGTACATTTTTGTGCTACCGGGATGAATTCAGAGGGGTTTGTCATGGGCTTCCTTGAGGATGAGTTGCCTTAGTTCCCTATTCTTAGGTACTACCAATCGATTTCCAAAGAAAACCGTTCCCTTGCTATCCGTGGAGAAACATTTAGCAACTCCGCTAGCAATGTTCTCCTTGATCCGGCGAACACCTCGTGCACGCCTTTGGGCAACTATAATTTGATCCTCAAGAGTTGGTTTTGCCACCAAGGTAGAAAGATAGTCATGAGGAACAATCTCAAGATTGAGCTTGCGAAAGTCCTCATGAAGAAGTGGTTGATACTGTTGTAACATGAGGTTGTTACAATACGACTTACGACTTAGTGCATCAGCTATGACATTGGCTTTGCCTGGGGTGTAAGAAATTACTACGTCGTAATCTTTTATCAACTCAATCCAGCGTCTTTGCCTGAGATTAAGATCTGGCTGGGTGAAAATGTATTTGAGGCTTGTGGACCCTGATATCCATTTGGGCAAGGATGGGGCCTAGGTCCAGCGTAGGGTGGAAGCAAAGGACCACGGGGTGGAAAAATTCCTCCAATCTCGAGCCAAGCAACTCGAGAAGGCATCTGGGTCCTTACTGGATAGATCGCATCATGCTCAACTGATCCCACTCTCACAAAGGGAGCCAAAAGTGTCAGAGCTCGATACAGACGAACACGGGTGGCGTGGAGCTCAAAATGGTCCATGGCCACGTATTTGGACCCAGACCGTGAGTCGAACAAAGTCTACAAAAATATCAAGAAAGTTCTCGATGAGGCTCTCTCGCGCTACTCCAAATCTGGAGGCACCTTCAAGAAGGAAGTTGTTAGGTACGGCACGCATGTGTTCACTCACGTAACAAAGTTCACCTGCGTCAAGAAGCCTCCTGGCGGTCAGAAGGATGCCTACTACGCCATCCATCACATGCGGGCGTTCATACGGGACCAGCAGCAGCTTACACTGCCAGCTCATCTCAAGCACTGGGCCAAACGCTTGTCGGAAATCCAAGACGCCGACCTCAGACAAGAATTCTTTCGCATCCAGTCGGAGTTGGCAGGAATCATCTCTGGAGATATCCTTCGTAACAAGGGGGAGTTCTACCTCAACAATCAAATGTCCAACCATGAAATAGATACAATGCTAAGATTGCAGGCTGACGGCGATCGCTCATTCATGACCATCACGAAATACGGCAGCTTCACCCACGCTCCGGCCCATGAGCGGAGTCAAAAGTCTTGATGCTCGTGCGCCTAGCTATGTAGTTCTGGACTATCGAGGAGAGCTCGTGTGTGTTGTATAAACTTTTATGAACTTGTATGTACATATGTCTCCTTAGTTTAAACAATCATCATTCAACTTATATGTAATCGATGCTATTTATTACTAGGACCATGAACCGTGTGCTATTAATGTGTGTTGCTTTTCTCTTCCTTTGGTCCTTAATTTTGTTGTATACGTATGTACTGCTTAAATATAATCTGTAAGTAGTTGCTCTTAATGTTTTGTTTGTCCAGTGCATAAAGCAGATGTCGTCGTATGTCGTGTACATTGGTAGGATTCCCGGAGTCTACGACGACTGGGAGGATTGTCGGAGACAGGTTCACCGTTTTAGCGGTAACAGTTACAAAGGGTACCCCACAAGGGCGGAGGCGGAAGCTAGATACGTGCGCTATCTAGTAGGGGAGAGGAGGGAGCGGAGGAGGAACCGGATGAAGATCACTTTGGTCACAATGATGCTCATCGTGACCGCCACCCTCTTCTTCAATGTTATGGTAGCTTAGATATATCGACTTGTAATGTGATCAAACTCGCTATTCGAGACTTGTAATGTTCTAACTTTGTTCGGTATTTTGAATTCGGAGACTGATATGATGATTTCTAATCGGAGACTAATCTTCTATTGTATTCAATAAATTTGTTGTTTATATCTATTATGTTTATAAATCTGTTGTTTATATCTGTTTGTAACCTGTGAAAATACAGAAAAGCAAAAGAAAAAAACCTAATATTCATAGTAATGGCGCACATAGTGTGCCTCAGTGGCGTGTCGAGTAACACAACAATGGCGCACTTCCTGAAAGTGCGCTATTAGTAACCGAGAGCATAAGACACACATGTGGTGAGACCAGTAACATCAGTGGCGCATGACTGGCCTTAGTAATGGCACACTTCTGGTGCTCCATTAGTATAAAGGATAGTAATGGCGCACGAGATGTGCGCCATTACTATCACTTACTAATGGCGTATTATTAAAGGTGCGCCTAAAGTGTGCCATTAATGTCAAAATCCAGTGCGCCATTAAAGACCTTTTTTCTAGTAGTGTTGTTTCACCTTCTCTTATAAGTAAGTCTGCTTCACCACCACCACACGTTTCCACCTAGTCTGGGAATATGTCTGATACTTTTGATGGTGCTTCTACTGGTTTTGATGTGACATGTTTACTTGGTCATTTTATTGAATCTCAGATTGCTAAAGTTGCAAACCAAACTAATGTTTACATACCTTCCGTCACACGTTATCATATTGGTAGATCCTCTGATTACCCTGATTTGAGTAAATTCTAGGATAAATGTTTTGATGATGAATTTTATAGAGAATTTGCAGAGTGTAATAATTCTGCAGATCCCGATGCTATTAAGAAGCTATTGGAAAGCATGCTTTGAAGAACAAGTTTGCTCCTGATCCTGAATTTGGTACATCTCCTATTTGCATTAAAGATGTTGATTTTGATTTCTCTATTGATCTTTCACTTAAGTCTATGGTTGAGGTTGACCCCTTTTATGGCACAGAAAATGAAGATGCTATTGCACGCCTTACTAAACTCATTGAGTTGGGTGGCTTATTTTCCAATGTGGAAAAGATACGAAACTACTATGTTACGAAGCTACTTCCTTTTCCCCTAAAGGAGGGTACTAAAGCGTGGTACGATGAACTACCATGTGGTTCTATTAAGAGTCGTCAATATTAAGCTCAATCTTTTGTTGCTAAATATTTTCCTGCTCATATGCAACATGTTGCTTTACAAAGAATTTATAACTTTAAACTGTTACAGGATGAGCACCTCCCTAAAGCTTGGGGGAGGTATTGCAATTTACTCAAAGCCAGGCCAGGACACAGAGTCCCCAAGAATGAACTCCTCGATATATTTTATAGTGGACTAACCGATGAATTTATAGTGGACTTATCTGGATAGTTGTGTTGGTTGTGCTTTCAGGGAGAGAACACCTGACGAGGTCAAAGAATTGATGACCCTCAACTGTAGGGGATCGTTTGTAGCGTTTTTGATAAATAAGAGTGTCGAACCCTACGAGGAGCAGAAGGTATTAGTAAGTGACTTTGGTAAAGAAATAGCTGTAGGAACAGAAAGATAACTTTTAGGGGTTTTCGATATAAGCAAAAAAAAGTTAAAAGCGACCGAAGTGAAAGGCACTGAGGAGTAACAAGTGGCCCAATCCTTTTGAATAAAGGACAGGTCTAGCAACTGAACTTATAAAGGCTAAAGCGTTCTTGAGGAAACACGGGAGAAATAGTCACGTGCTTTCGCAATATTCCGCATCGTTACTATGTGCTGTGTTGATAAGTGTTGAGTGGGTGGATCTATTCTAGTACACCCTATAGACTAAGACAAGTGCACTCTTATGATTAAACATCTTACAAGAATCCACAAATACAAGATAGTAATTAAGGCAAAAGCCTAACCATAGCAATACGAGCGATGATCCATTGTTCCCTTGTGCAAAAGCATGCAGACTGGGGTTCAGGTTTCTGTCACTCCGGAAACCCACCATAAGCATTCTTTATACACAATGAATTCCCCTAGGTCCTTAATAAGGCAAAGTGTTGAGTGTTCGACTCACACAACACCACTAGGAAAATAACAACACATCTTAGATATCAAACAACACATATTACTTCAACATCATATGACTACTAATAACTAAACTTCTCCCATGTCCTCAAGAACTAAAGTAATTACTCACAAGACATAAAAGAGATCATGATCAGTGGGGATAAACAGATGATAAACAATCTGGACACAGTGATATTTCTCCAAAAAAACTCAATAGCATTCATCACACGGTAGTAATCAACACCGATAGAGTAGAGAGGATAAATAGTATGGATTACAACACAAGTTGAACTTGCGAGATGAGATTGGATGATGGTGGAGATGGTGCTGATGTTGGGGATGATGTTGATGATGATCTCGATGATGCCCGTGACGATGGTGATAACGATGGCGATGATATCCCCTTCCGGGAGGTGTTCTCCCCGGCGGAATCACCCGTCGGAGATGTCTTTTCTTCTCTGTAGGTTTCCACCACGGAGCAGCGGCGGAACTCACGAAACTCCTCCTCTTTTAGGTTTTTCAGATAACGAGTGATATATAGGCTAGAGGGGGGAGCCGGGAGTGGCGCTAGGGGTCAAGGCGCCCTCTCGGTGTGGCCAAGGTGGGGGTCGCGCTAGGTGGCTGCCTGGGCACCCTATGGCCCCCCTCTGACTCTTCTTTTGCATGTCCTCGTCATCCTTATGAAAAATGACGTCCGTCAATTTTCAGGTAATTTGGAGGTCTTCTGCCTCAGCAACTCATCATCCACTTTTTACTGCTGAATCCTGCTTCTGCTGCTTCGGCATCGGAAAGTTACAAATTGCGTATAACAAGCCAAAACAACATAAGAATAGCATCATAACATCAAATATGTCAATGAATAGGAAAGAATTGCTATATAAAATAGTGATGCATTTTGGACGTATCAACTCCCCAAGCTTAGACCTCGCTTGTCCCCAAGCGAATACTGAGCTTGGTAAACCTGTCCACAAGTTTAGAGAGTGAAGTGTCCGTAAATAGAATACGGACAACAAGCATCATAATTTCTTCATCAAACTGAAGCGTCCTCAACAGCAACCTCAACTCATAAGGTCCTTATGAGAAAGTAATAACAATTATAATCAAAAGTAGGGCTGAGAAAACTCATCAAATTATGGCAAAGATATCCTTGGTCAAAGGACAACTAATAACTTTTACTTTTGATCTTTCTATTTATAATGAAACAATTTGAAGGTTTTGAAAGAACATGTTATTAGTCATGATGTGAAAATGCTAACACAAAGGAAGATGCTTGCTTAGAAAAAGCTTTCGCAAACAACTCACTTATCAAAAGATAATGTCAACAAGGATGTGGCATGGAAAAAATTAATGCAGCATTATATGAATGAATCCTCATCGAAATCAAGTGTCTGTTCTCTTTAAGGCAAGAAGGAAGTGGGAAAAACTGACTCAACATAAAAGTAAAGGAAAGGCCTTGTTGTAGGCAAGCAGGGAAAACTTATGTGTTATCCTTAAATCAAACAAAATGAAAATAAATTTTGAGAGGTGCATAGTTTGTCAACGAATGCTAATAGATTACTTCTCAAGCTTGACAAGTTTCGAGTAACGGCTCCCAAGTGGGGACGATCACATCCCCTTAATCTCCTTTGTTTATCACTTTCAAAGTTTCTGATTTCTCATAGACCAAGCGTGAAGGAGGGTTTGTTCTTATTATCTTTCGAGCTGGACGCACTCATGCCAGTTCCTCCTCGTATTATGGGTTTGCATATTAGACATGCAATCCCGGGGTAAAACTTGTCCAACTTAATAAGATCATGAATTACCTACTACTTCCTCATGAGCTAAACAAGAGGCACAAAACAGAAGATTTTGAACATTTAAGGATAATACATCAATTCTATAAATGTAGGAGTGGTAGGGAAATACCACGAATAGGAAGGTATGGTGGACTCATATGGAGGATATTGGTTTCAGGGTATGGATGCACAAGCAGAAATCTTCTAGGCAAAGATTTTGGCTAGAAAAGGCTTTGAGAGAATATACAATTGATGCTAACTTAGATGCAAAACATATAAAGCATAAACATTAAGGTAAGCATGTCACATCAAGTTGTCTTCCTTATCAACATAACACTTCAAGCATAACAATATAAAGGTTTTGGCTATGTGGCTACTTGAGAATACATGCATGTTGTCATGACCAAAGCTGTCCTTGCCAAAATTAAATAAAGTTTTCAGAGCCATACCTGATATAAGGTCAATACTCCCCATAAGAATCATCATATAAGGCCAATGCATGAAGAGAATACCGAGTGCAGCGAAGGAACCAATAGATTTCTTATTAATATTCCATCACAGACGACTCCATACTCACGGATACAAACTCTCTACAAAGGAGTAATAGACCTCAATGCAAACACCTATTTCCTATAATAACTTCCGTAGATATGATACGACTCTACTTGACTCTAAAAGACTAAGATATCGGGCACTCCCCCAAGCTTGGAACAAGCGCGAACGGGCATGTAGCCTAGTGGTTGCAGAAAACCTAGTAGCACGCCAGGTCCTGGGTTCGACTCCTTGTGGGAGAAAATTCAAACAGGTCTGGAATTTCTGGAAATAAAAGACTGTGGGGTTGTTTCCTCACAGTAAACATTAAAAAAAAGCTTGGAACAAGCTAAGGGGATTCCATTACACGAGGAGATTTACTCCTCATGCCTGTTGTTGTTCATTCTACAGATCCCTGATGACACGGCGAAGGGTTCGATTTTCTAATTCCAAGAGTTCCACTTGTACTTCCAGTACACGGAAATCTTCACAGAGTTGATTGGTGATGTGGTAGGCCTCGGAGATTGTGGAGATCGTACGTTGACCTTCAAGTGAAGTGGGAGTTCCTGAAAGGTTAAGAGAAAGATCATACTGAGGTTGCACAGATCCCACCATGATGGGATTGCTTGGACCTACTTGTTGTTGGGTAGTAATTGTAACAGCCCATGTGCAATAAATAGAAAACACCATGCGATTGTACTTTGTCTGTTGACTTTGTAACTTGGCATGATGCTAAAGGTTTTAATTTCATGTGGTGATTTAAATTTGCATTGGGATTGGAGCCCATTTGGTTTGGTTGAGTTTGCTTCCAAACTGGTTCAAGAAGGGTGTGTGAAGATTTTTCATTGTTGCATGCATGCTCTCCTTGACCGCAACTTGGCCTAGCCATTTCCTTTGCAATGACAAGGGTTTTAAAAAACTCAAATCATTTTTGCCATCATCAAAAATATGGGCTCTAGATCAAAGTGATTTTGAATTCAAAAATGAGATCACAATTTTGTTGTTGCCAAAAATGCCCAAACCATTTTTGGAAATTGAGGAATAATGCAAGGTTAATTATACATATTATTATGTATTTTTTCCACTTGTATTTAATCCAGAAAAACCCTGAATCCTTTCTGTTTTATTTAAATGGAAAATGGATCAGCAGTAGGTTTTTCTTTCTTTTTTTTTCAATTCCTGGTGCAAGCCCAGCCCATCAAGCCTCCTTCCCGCAGCCCACCTGGAGGCAGCCAGCGAAGCGGTACGCGGAGTGGCTTGATAGCCGTCGGATCAAGATCCAAGCGCCTCCCTTCGTCGCCTTTCCACCATGGCTGAGGTCCCCTCCGACCTCCTCTCTCACAGCCGGCGCGGCGTCGACGTCGATGACGGCCAGCGTGGCTGGGGGGCCTTCCCCCTTTATAAGCAGGCCCCGAGCTGGTTCTGGGAACCCTAGGTTCCCCTTCCTCCCGCCAGGTTCCGCCGCTCCCGCCGGATTGGACCCCGAGGTCCTCCCCTGTTCCGCTATGGCCGCCGGCCGATTCCGTCCAATTCCTCGCCGTCTTTTGTTTTCATTGATCGTGCGTTTGAACGCACCTTACCCTGCGTGTGCTTGACCCGTTCCTGGTCACAGGAACCAGTAGGAGGCACGGGTTCGCAGCGGAGCCGTGGACGCCGTTGGGAACCCGCACCACCTCGTCGTTGCCAGGGTCGTCTTCTTCCTCTTCGGTTGCTCGAGATCGACCACGACACCCCCAAGGTGATCCTCGTGGTTCCCTTCTTCCTCCCGTAGCGCGTAGCCTAGTTCCCCGCGCTGTAGCTTGTCTGAATCTTCCGCGCGTCGTCGTCGCCGACAAGCCACCGTGGCCGCCTTGTCTATGGCGTGCCCGGGTTGCACTCGTGCGTTCCTAGGCGTGCTCTGGCCACGCATATGGACTCAAAGGAGCCCCTTTGCGCAAGTTTTGGTCGTAGCCACGCCCGTGTCTGAAGCTCTGCTTGTTGGTCAGTGGCGCCGCCGTGTTTTCCGTTGAGCCTCGCGTCGCCGTCGTGAAGCGTAGGGCCGAGCTCGAGGTGCAGATGTGTAGAAGGATGTCCCAGCTACGTGTAGAACACCGTGGCCTGGGTGCCGTCGAGCTGTACGCCCCGCTATGCCCGCCGGAGTTTGCCTCCGTGTTCGGGCTCTGAACGAGTTGTAGAGGTGTCGTCGCCGTGCTGTTCCCGTGTAGATGCCGGCGAGGTGGAGATGAGTTGGTGGTCGTGGTGTGCATCCCTGTGTAGGGATGAGTACCCTCTCGGGTTCCCCCATGGTGGAGTGGCCGGAGGTGGCCGGAATGCGAGCCAGTGTTCGCCGGAACCTCGCTGCAGTGGTGCCTGTCGGTGCGTTTTCAGTTCAGTTAACCGAGAGGGGTAACTTAACTCGTCAGTTGCACGTTTCGTTTCAGATAACGATTCGTAGTGCAGTGGCGAGGGCAGTGGAGATGAGCGACGCGTCTCGAGTTCGAATCCTGGCCCGACGCCCCCATTTTTTGGGTTTTTGCAGAGGCTGACATCTGGGTCCCGCATGTCGGCGACCCAGGCTGTCCAGAGCCGAGTGGGCTGAGCCCAGTGCGGGCCAGGGAAAGCAGATGGGCCGGATTCGCCCGAGATCAGCCCAGAGAGGCTGAGTCATTTTCTTTTTATTTTTCTTTTTTATTATTTTCTGTTTAAATTCCAAATTTGATTTGAATTCAAATTCAAATCTGGTTTGGGGCTGTTAATCTTTTCTACCTCAAACATATCATGCCATATATGAATTTAGGGTAGAATTGCCCACTGGTCACAGTAGTGATGCTCATTTTGTGGTTTACCCCCTCTAAAATTTTGGAGTGTGGTCATTTTGCAAATAGCCCCCTCAAATCTTTGTTTTTGTCAAGTGCTGCCCAAATCTAAATATGGCCATGCAATATATGTTTTTGGGGTAGTTTCTCCCAAGGATTTGCATGGTGATAGTGGTTTATCCATTTGAGCCTCTTTCAAATGCATCTAGTGCAACCTTGCACTCAGGTCCCAGGTTCCTGTCCATGTCTTCTTCAATTTTTGCATCTTTGAAAAACCAGCCCCTATACATATTGTCTTTTGCAATGTGTCGGGATTCCAACTTTTGTTGCACCTTCCCTGTGTTAAATTCACCGACACTACTCCGTCTCCGGAATCGATGATTACTTTTCACATTGTTTTGTTTCTGTTAAATGCTTTGTTGATCATGCCATGTTGCCATGTTACTTACACCAAAAATAAGGCTAAGACCAAAGCCATTTTTACGTAAATAAATTTCATATGAAGTTGTTGACGTGCCGTCACCACCTTCATTTAAATCTGACTAGATAGGGTCACATCATGTCAATTAAACTTGATCATACCATCCTTTCCTATGCATTGTACCCGTTACTTACTTGTGTGCCTTTTCCTTGCCGGTACCTTACGTTAGCACCTGAGACCGCCGAGGAGACTTACGTGGAGATTTCCGACACCGAGCCCGAGGACCCTGCTGCGTCTGCTTCGACGACCGATTACCCAGGCAAGGGGAAGATTCATACCATTACTTGATACCATTCTGCCTACCTACCTAGTTGTATCCTAGAACGTTTGTTTGATCCTATCCACTTTGAATATGCCACCTTCAAAAACCAAACAGCCATGATCCCCACATCCCAGCAAAACATTGTATTGCTAAGTTACCGCTGCTCAGCCATTATTTAGTATGAGTAGGAAAACTTGTTGCTTACCCTATGCTATGGTTTGGGATATCATGTTATTTAAAGAAGTTGGTTGATATTTATTATTATTATGATGTTAATTTATACTTGACGAAAGATGGGAGACCAGGCTATTCCCGCCAGGTGTTTTGTTCCATTTGAGACACCTAGGTCCCGAGTTCCGGGTATTGTGTTTCTTGACGAGCGTTCCTAATCGTGTGTGGGACTCTATGGGGTCCCCTTGTCTTAGCTACCTAGCTTCATACAATTCTAGTGGTGGCCCGAGCTGATTTACTATTTGCAATGTGTGTGTGCTGGTGGTACCCCAGTTGTTTAGAAACTACCTTGGGCTAGGAGGACTTGTGCCTTGGCTGGCCCACTTTGTCCGGCTGAGGACCCGGTGTCCCATGTGTGATTAACCGGGTATCCAAACCTGCGACAGACGGTAGAGGCCGATTCGAGAGCGCGATCGGCTTTTGAGTTGGGTGTCGACTCACAGGGGGCCACCCGGAGTTGTGCGTTGTTAGTTAGAGGGAATATGACGTTCCGGAGTTTCAGGCGTTTACCTAGCCAAGTGGAAACCGGGCGTACATGCGAAGCCTATGATGGGCAGTTGGTACACCCCTGCAGGGTTAAAACTTTTCGAAAAGCCGTGTGCGCGGTTATGGACGACTTGAGACCTACTCCTTTTTCATAGAATAACATCAATTTGAACTTTAATTAAAACTTGCCTACCGTTTGAGTGCCTTGGTTGCTTTTCTTCGTCCAGGGGGACCGAGAGAAGATCCAGGTTTTGTTATGCTTGACGTAAGTAGGTGGATAGCAGACTTATGACGCGATGTCACGTGTAGTTCTTGGATCTCACCTCTATTCTAATAGAACGATAGCCACCATATATGCTAGTGTGGCTGCAACCTTTACCCTTACTTGTCTTACCGTAGGAAGTCAGTTATCATGTAATGATATAACCTCACCCATGTTTTCCTTTGTGCTTTTACTATTTTGCCTGATCGGCCGTTGCAGTGGAGTACTACCTCGACCCGAGCTCTGGACGATACTTCGTGGAGGTGCCCCCGGAGGATGACGATGAGATCGACCTCGTTCAGTAGATCCTACAATTGGGCTTCAACGATCCGTGCGTGGACTCTTTATGTGCAGCCCTCTCTAGGGAAATTTGGATTTTGACCGTACTCGGTCGTGTTTGTCTTCCGCTTGTTTCATGATATTCTGTTGGGTCCACGGACCTTTGAGATGTTGTAATAATCCCAGTGGCGATGTATGCCCTGGACTCTATATTATTTATGTCTTAGTTTAAGTTCTTTGTTCATATACCTGTTGTCGAGAATCCGGCAGCCACACGGGTGCAAGTGTCGTGAGTCGATGGCTCTTTATGCGCTACTAACTTGAGCGGCAAGCGAAAGCGACTAACTCGAGTTAGCACCGCATCGGGGGCCTTACAGTAATAATCTTCACTTGCAGCGATTTCTTCTTCTATAGCCCAATCAATGTGCTTCCCTTTGTTGATATCTTGCTGGACTTGACGGAGACGTTGCCCCAAAAAGTCTTCTCCGCTCGAGGCGCAAGAAGACATCTCTAAAAATAGATTTTTATCCTAGCAGAAATAACTCAAAAAGAAAAAACACGAGATCACGAGATACGGTGCCGGGATTGTCCAGACAAATATATAGAAAAAATTTCTGCAACAAAAGGAAGGTAACGAGCGAAAGCGGAGTCAGAGACGTACTTCGGGGTGCCCAGGCGGCCACCCGGCGCGGCCAGGAGGTAGGCCGCGCTAGGGGCGCGCCTGGGCCCCCTAGAGCTCCTGTCCGGCTCCAATCAGGCTTCAAATTTTACTAATTTTGCAAAAAAATCGTAATATGTAACTTTTGTGGCGGTTCGCGACGTTTCTTTATAGTAATACATACCTTTTCTTATTCTGCTTCTTCTGGTGTCTAAAACAGGGCTGCAACATATTCTACATGAGTTGTTGTGTGTATTAAATTTACATCAACATTGATGGGGTCTCCCGCCATGTAATGGTTGAGTCTTTGCCCATTCACAACTTGAGGCTTGGTGCCATCAAAAATTTTAATCTTGATTGCACCAGAGCGGTATACTTCTTCGGGATGAACTGGCCCTTCCCATCTGGAAAGTATTTTACCTGGAGAAATCCTGAAACGAGATCTAAACAATAAAACTTTATCACCAACATTAAATTCACGTTTCAAAATCCTTCTATCATGCCACTTCTTTCCCTTATCCGCAAACATTTTAGCACTCTCGTACGCTTATCTAGAGAAGTCAAGTTCATGAGACGCTTTTCACCAGCTAAATTTGGGTCAGCATTAAGCTCTCTAACAACCCAGAAAGCTTTGTGTTCCAACTCTAATGGCAAATGGCAAGCCTTGCCATAGACCATCTTATAGGGAGGCATGCCCATAGGGTTTTTGTAAGAAGTTCTATACGCCCACAAAGCATCTCCTAACTTCTTTGAACAGTCCTTTCTAGAACTGTTGACTGTCTTTTGCAAGATCAACTTGATCTATCTATTGGTGAGATCAACTTGCCCACTAGTTTGAGGATGGTACGATGAAGCAATTCTATGATTGACACCGTACTTGGCAAAAGCTTTTCTAAAAGCTCCATGCGTGAAATGTGATCCTCCATCAGTCATGAGGTATCTAGGTACACCAAATCTAGGTAAAATTACATCTTTGAGCATTTTCAAAGATGTCTTGTGATCAACACTCGCAGTGGGGATTGTTTCAACCCACTTGGTTAAATAATCAACAGCCAGTAAAATGTGAGCGTACCTGTGTGAGGGAGGAAAAGGACCCATAAAATCAAAACCCCAGGAATCGAAAGGCTCAATCACTAGAGAGTAATTCATAGGCATCTCATTCCTCCTACTAATATTACCAACTCTCTGACACTTGTCACAAGACAAAACATAATTTCTAGCATCTTTAAAGAGAGTAGGCCAATAAAAACCTGATTGGAGAACCTTATGTGCAGTCCTCTCACCGGCATGATGTCCTCCATGGGGACTATCGTGACATTGTCTAAGAATGTCCTTCTGCTCGTGCTCCGGTATGCATCTTCTCACGATCCCATCCTGACCTTCTTTGAAAGATGAGGGTCATCCCAAAAGTAGTGCCTCAAATCATGGAAGAACTTCTTCCTTTGCTGAAATGTTAAGCCTGGAGGCAAATACTTTGCAATGATAAAATTAGCATAATCTAAAAACCAAGGATCGGAAAGAGATTGTACTTTTACAACGGCAAGTTGTTCGTCTGGAAAACTGTCGTTGACTGGAATGGGGTCATGCGGTATATCTTCCATTCTTGAAAGCTTTTCCTCCACTGGCTTGTCTGCTCCTTTTATATCAACAATATATAAATCAAATTCTTGAAGAAGGAGTATCCACCTGATGAGCCTTGGTTTGGCATCCTTATTCTCCATAAGGTACTTAAGGGCAGCATGGTCAGTATGAATAATGACTTTCGAATCAACAATATAAGGTCTAAACTTATCACAGGCAAACACTACTGCTAAGAATTCCTTCTCAGTAGTAGCATAATTCTTTTGAGCACTATCAATGGTTTTTCTAGCATAATGAATAACATTCAATTTATTATCAACCCTTTATACTAAAACAGCTCCAACAGCAAAATCACTAGCATCACACATAGTTTTAAAGGGCAATTTCCAGTCATGTGGTTGTACTATAGGAGCGGTTATCAAAGCTTTCTTAAGAACTTCGAAAGCCTCCTTACAATCTTCATCAAATACAAAAGGAACATCCTTCTAGAGAAGATTAGTGAGGGGTCTCGAGGTCTTAGAAAAGTCTTTAATAAATCTTCTATAGAAACCAGCATGACCAAGAAAACTACGAATACCTTTAATGTCCCTTGGATAGGGCATCCTTTCAATAGCTTCAATCTTCGCCTTGTCCACTTCAATTCCCTGTAGGAAATATTATGACCAAGAATGATCCCTTCGTTAACCATGAAGTGGCACTTTACCCAGTTTAAAACTAAGTTTGTATCCTCACATCTCTGCAAAACCTTATTAAGATTGTGGAGACAGTGGTCAGAGGAAGTTCCATAGACAAAGAAATCGTCCATGAGGACTTCCACAATCTCCTCACAGAAACCATGAAAAATAGCAGACATACATCTTTGAAAAGTAGCAGGTGCATTGCATAAACCAAAAGGCATACGCCTATAAGCATAAGTACCATAAGGACACGTGAAAGTGGTCTTCTCTTGATCGGCAGTGTTAACAAGAATTTGAGAGAAGCCAGAGTACCCGTCAAGATAGAAAAATTGGGTGTTTTTGGACAACTCTCAAGCATTTGATCGATAAAGGGCAGCGGGTAGTGGTCCTTCCTGGTTGCCTTGTTCAACTTGCTGTAATCAATACACATTCTATAACCAATAACAACTCTTTGAGGTATTAGTTCATTTCTATCATTGGGAACAATAGTCATACCTCCTTTCTTAATAACACAATGCACTGGAATTACCCACCTACTATCAGCTATAGGATAGATTACACATGCGGCTAGAAGCTTGAGAATTTCAGTCCCAACCACGTCCTTCATCCTTGGGTTCAGCCGTCGTTGATGATGAACAACTGGCTTAGCATCGGGCTTGAGATTGATAGTGTGTTGGAAAATAGATGGACTAGTCGCCTTAAGGTCATCAAGGGTATAGCCCAAGGCACCACGGTGTCTGCGAAGTGTCTCCAATAACCGCTCTTCTTCAAATCCTGAAAGTTTAGCATTGATAATAACATGATATATTTTCTTTTCATCTAAATAAGCATACTTGAGCGTATCAGGAAGTGGTTTGAGGTCAAACACCGTGTCTTCTTTTGGTTGTTCTAGGATTCCTAAAGGTTCAACCGGAAGGTAGTTCTTCAGGATAGAAGTTTGTCTTATACTAACTCATTTATCTCCTGCATATGCATATCATTCTCGTGGTCTTCCATATATTACTGAAAGGATCATTAGGAGGAATAGCAATAGAAGAAATATCTCTAATAATTTTATCATCACTAGGTAAATTAGTACCACGAGGCTGCATCGAGAACTTAGAAAAATTAAATTCATATGGCTCACCATTGAATTCAACAGAAACTTCACCTTTTTTTCAATCTATTATAGAACCACAAGTGCTGAGGAAAGGCCTACCAAAGATAATAGGGAAAAAACTATGTTGCACTGAACCAAGTACAAGAAAGTCGGGAGGATACTTTACCTTTCCATATAGGACTTCAACATCTCTCACAATTCCACTGGGAGAGTGATGTCTACGCACGCTTCTATTCTTGTAGACTATGTTGGGCCTCCAAGCGCAAAGGTTTGTAGGATAACAACAATTTCCCTCAAGTGGATGACCTAAGGTTTATCGAACTCAGGGAAGTAGAGGTTAAAGATGGTCTCTCTCAAGCAACCCTGCAGTTAAGATACAAGAAGTCTCTTGTATCCCCAACACACCTAATACAACTAGGAGTTGTATAGGTGCACTAGTTCGGCGAAGAGATGGTAAAATATGGGTGATAGGTGTGGCAAAACAAGATAATATAAATCTGTAATAAAAAGTGCAGCAAGCAAACATGTCACAAAAGTGAGCACAAATGGTGTAACAATGGTGGAAACAAGGCCGCCCCCCCCCCCCATTCTTACTAAATGTAAGAGACACCAGGAAGAATATTGAAAAATGTTTTCCCAAAAATTGATCCATTGGCACTCGGGGGCTCGCCGCAGCAGCCACCCCCCGAGGCGTTCTTCGCAATCGCGACATAAACAAAACTGGCACTTGGGGGCTCGCCGCAGCAGCCACCCCTGAGGCGTTCTTCGCAATCGCGACATAAACAAAACTGGTACTCGGGGGCTCGCCGCAGCAGCCACCCCCCGAGGCGTTCTTCGCAATCGCGACATAAACAAAACTGGCACTCGGGGGCTCGCCGCAGCAGCCACCCCCCGAGGCGTTCCTCGCAATCGCGACATAAACAAAACTAGCACTCGGGGGCTCGCCGCAGCAGCCACCCCCCGAGGCGTTCCTCGCAAGCGCGACATAAATAAAATTGGCACTTGGGGCCTCGCCGCAGCAGCCACCCCCCGAGGCGTTCCTCGCAATCGCGACATAAATAAATTGGCACTCGGGGGCTCGCCGCAGCAGCCACCCCCCAAGGCGTTCTTCGCAATCGCGACATAAATAAAATTGGCACTCGGGGGCTCGCCTCAGTAGCCACCCCCCGAGGCGTTCTTCGCAAATCGTGACACACAAGGGCTCGCCACGGCAGCAAAACCATTTACCTACAGTACACCAAGAAGAAGCGTATACAAAGGAAGGAAGCATCTGACCCCCAGACTCCATCTTCGCCTTAATCAGGGCACCCAGATAATGATCGTTCTCTTCACAAACTCGCTCCACAACTCGGTGCGCAGGCTCATCGACCACCGAGTAATTCTCATTCATCGGGTAATCCCTTCCACCAGGAGGACCCCCCACCACTTGAGCAATATCAGCTCCCGGCCAGTGACTATGTACCAAGCCCAAAGCAGCACGGGCTCCAGCATGAATCTGGTGATTCATCACGCGACGCAGCTCTGCAGGCTGAGAAAATACGTGCCAAAGCGTCTCAAAGGATGACGGCACCACCTATAGCGGATAAAACTCAGCATGGATCCTACCCAGCACCTGCAGACAGTACCGCGGAGCAGCCGGCACCCGCTCAGCTCGAAGACGAAGCACAGCAAATGCTCGAACACGAGCCCCATCTTCCCAGAAAGGATTGCTCGCCTGCACTTCAGGATCGTCCAATCGAGACAGCTCCGACTGGACGGCCTTTTCTTCATCCAAGGACCACCTCGACAGCACTTCGAAAAACAGAATCAAAATCAAGATGACGACGGGAAAACTACTAAAGGCAGTCGAGCAATCGAGCAGCAGCAAGACTCACCTCGCAGGAGGTCAGAAAACTTCACCACCCACGAAGCAAGACTATCCAGCACGGCCTCAGCACGCTCGCATTTGGAACGATGAACTGCTACAGCCCCCTTCAAGCGAACAACCTCTCGCTCAGCGTCCCTCAGCCTCAAGCACACGGACTCATACGCGCCCTTGCGAGCGTCCTCCTTCAAAGAACTCCAAGACCGAAGCACGCTCAGGGCGGCCTACCGCAAAATGAAAAAAATGAAAAGACAATCAAACACAACAACAGGACGGCCAAACAGTTACTTCAATCCAGATAGCACAGATCCATCACAACAAACGAGGCACATTACAACCAGAAAGTTCCAAACGACACGATATGGCTACGACCCCCCCCCTTGCCTACAGAGGAGGGATACTGACCATCCACAACCTCCTTCAGGCGACGAGCCAGAACAGTGGCTCGCGCGCTCTGCTCGTCAGTATAAGCAGGGACAGTCTCAACCAACGAATCGTCAATGGCAACTCCGTGCCAGAGAAGAACAACAAAGGACGTGGAAAGACCACTCACCACGGTCTCCCCAACTAGCTCTTCCAAGAGATCCCCGCCATTACCAAATGCAGCAACACGGCGTCCAGACCAGCAAGAACCTTCACGACCTCCGGCATGAGATGCTGATGAAAAATACCCACAAGAGTAGAAGCCCAGGCACAGACACCCTTGGCAACGTCAACAGCGGCCGACATGGCATCCACGGCCCCCGGAGTACTCCAGATTCTGATGCAGCCACTTCCGTCACACTCGCACCCGTGGAGGCTGCACCAGGCAACATAAATCACTACAAAAGGAGGAAGGAGACAAATCACCTAGCAACGAAACAACGATTTACACACAAGCGAGTCCGCCAAGACCAAACGACGCTCGCACTCGACCACCTCCGCCTGCACAAGCGCATCCTCAGCCCGACGCAGGCGCACCAGTTCCTCGTGCTGATCGTGCAACTCCTTCTCTTTGGACGCCAAAGCAGCCTTAAGGTTGGAAACTGTTCTTTCCGCCTACTCGTCCTGCTTCTCGGCAGTCTGACGACGGTCTAAAAACACAAGACAGCACTCAGAATCGAAGACCAAGAAGTTCAAGCACGGCAGCACAGGAAGAAATACTCACTACTCATGGCAGACAAAGCATCCTGGGCAGAAGCGTGGGCCTGCCGCCAACGCTCAGCATCGACCACCAGACGCTCACAGTGCTAAAACACCGGCTACTCGAAGAAATCGGGTATTAAAGTCAGAACCAAAGCAAGACTACAACCAATCGCAAGCGCTTGCTTGCAGCCTCAGGGGCTACTCCCATCGGGAGCACTGGCCGTGCTCCCAATGAAGACACAAAGGAAAAAACAGAGCCAAGGCAAGACTGCAAACAACCGCAAGCACTTTCTTGCAGCCTCGGGGGTTACTCCCATCGGGAGCACTGCCGTGCCCCGGATAACAAAAACTACACAAGTAAACATGAAACAAACTTACCAGCCCAGCTATGCGGTCGAAGAAGCGGATTTTATCCTCGACACCAAGATCACAACGGCCCAAGTAAGGACGATCTGGAGCAGCAGGCTCGGCATCAGGAACAACAATACCAGCACCACTGGAGGAGCAACAGTAGGAATCACAACCGCAGCCGGGACAGCAAGGGTCACCGACGATACGGGCCAACAAACAACAGCCGACAAATCCCCAGTATGCTTGGCGGCCGCTCCGGAGTCAGTCGACTGCAGGTCGACAGCAGCCGCACTTGAGGAGGAAGCAGCCGGAGCAGTCGCAGCGCTACAAGATAAAACCCATCAGACAAAAGAACAGAGGAAAAACAGCCTCAGCAAAGACAAGCATATGCTTACCCACCGCGCACAGAGCCAACACGCAATAACCTCCCAAACCTGGGCCTTTTGAATTTGGCAGTAGAAGGAGACGGCTCAGCAGACGGGACAGACATCAGAACAACACCACTATTCGCGTCAAGACCCTCAGCGCCCGAAGGCCGCGACCGCTTGACGCGAAAGGGCGCAGACTCCTCACTATCTCCGGTCCCCGGCAGCTCGACCCACGTGGACTCGTCCGCACCAGTGGCACCCGCAAGCACGCTGACACCAGCAATCGGCGCAGCATCGTCAACAGCGGAAGCATCCGTCTCCTCGCAAATATCAGCATCCTCCGGCTGCGGAGGATTCCACAACGCAGGAACACGATCCTACAAAAGCAAGAAACATCATCAGCAAGCAGTCAAACAAGCATCTCCAGTCACATGGGAAATTTAAAAACGCGAACCTGCGGCAGCGCGTGATCAGAAGAATACGGAGTGACGAAACCCATCTCGGAAACGTTCGAGCATTTGGTCACGTACTGGATCCGGGCCAGGAGGCCATCGGCATCAAGCTCTTGGCCGGAGCATCTCGTCGAGTCCCCGAGTCCCTCATATTGCCACATGGGACGGGCTCGCGACTGCAATGGTTGAACGCGCCTCCCAATGAAAACAGAGATGAGCTGCCCACCGGTCAAGTTGTCCTTCACCAGAGCAATCCTCTCCAAGAATGGAGCCACTTCAGATGACTCTTTCGCAGACCAAGAATGGGACCATGAGGCCTGCTTGACTACCCGCTCCTCAGGATTAAAGGGAGCAAGACCAAATCACTGCCCAGCAACATGCTGGTCCTTCCAATAGAACCAACTTTTTCGCCAAGCACTGACGGAGTCAAGCATCTCCAAATCAAAGTATGATTTGGAGTCCCTAATGGATATACCCACCTACCCTACAGCGTACTCAGAGTTCGTCCTCTTTATACAAAAGAGGTGCTTCCAGAGCCCCCAATGGGGATAGATCCCCAAGAAAGCCTCACAAAGGGTATTAAAACAAGCAATGTGCAAAATCCCATTGGGAGTCAAATTGTGTAGTTGAAGCCGATAGGTGTACAGCAAACCAAAAACAAAAGGGTGAATTGGAAGGGCAAACCCGCGAGGGAAGAACGCCTGAAAGCACACCCGCTCATCGGTCGTGGGAGCAAGAACAGGTTCATCCCCTGGAATCCGCACGACATCTCCAGCAACCAAGCCATCGGCAATCAGCGGGCCGAGATCTGCAACCCCAAAAGTCGAGCGCTCCCACTTGCCAGACATCTTGGCCGATTTCGGAGCAGCACGGGAGCGCGTTGTCATCAATCCCGCAACAAGCAGCAACAGGAGGAAGGAGAAGGCTTAAGAACAGGGGAATCTAGAAGCGAGGGGATAAGGCAATGGCTGGGTAAAACCTAAAATTTACCCAGCCGCTCGGTATTTAACCACCAGCTAGGCGAGCAGGAGAACCATTCGATCCCAGCGGCGAGTAAACGTGGCACGATCCCACGGCAGGCGAAAAATATGGAAAACCCAAACGACGTAGCAACAACACCGCCCACTACGCGCGCAAAAAGAGGACCATAATCACATGAAGCGAAAATCTCGGCGGGACAGCGCCAAGTCATTTCCTTCGGCAGGTTACAATGGTCAAAGACACCGGAAAAATCAAGCCAGCATCGCAAGGCGCATCGAGTACATTTCCCAGCTTCAGAATTTCAACTTTTTAATCTTTTTCCGATGAGCAAAAAAAATTTACTCCCATCGGGAGCATCTCCACGAGAGCTTTCGGGTGCTCCCTCACCCAGAAGTAAAAACGTGCTCAAGTGATTACTCGCACCCATGAGAGTTTTTGGGTGCTCCCTCACCCAGAAGTAAAAACGTGCTCGAGTGATTACTCGCACCCATGAGAGTTTTCGGGTGCTCCCTCATCCAGAAGTAAAAACGTGCTCGAGTGATTACTCGCACCCATGAGAGTTTCGGGTGCTCCCTCACCACGACGCGAGATGTGCAGACTTGCACTCGCCAGATCGAGCGGTCCCGGAGTATCGGGTGCTCCCTCACCCCGAGAGCAAAAGCGATATTCGAGTGATTACTCGCAAAACTCTATATGCTCAAGCACTCGACAACCTCCCGAGCAAATATCCATCTACGCCCGAGCACTCGGGGAAGCTCCACGAGCGGCCGCTAAAACCGCCCACTTGATTATTTATTCCAAGTGGGTGCATTATCTACTAGGCTCCGCGCCTCAATAAAAATACATATTCCTGGAACACGATACACTGTGCCCAGATGCCACGCAAGCTTAGCGTGTAGGTAAGACCCCGCTGCGAAGATCAGTCGGGCTGGGACTTGCCGAAGAGCGATTTCACTCCCAACCTTTTCCTTGCGCATGCATGATAGAAAAAGCCGGGAGGACGCGCCTAGGATACGAACTTTACCGGCGGCAATTAATCACTGTAACACCTGTAGCGCCATGACTTTTGCTAGACACTAGTGTTCCAAGCTCATGTCGAGGGACATGGGTTTGATTGGGCTACTACGGTTTTTGCCACTAGTGCAATTCACCAAGGCTCGACCAGTCGACACCTTGGGCCCTTTCAGCTTAGCATCCCTCGAAACAGGTTTTGTCATGGCCCCAGACTGCCAGCGACCCGCAGTTGAACCGTGCATACATCAAAACGACGCTAGAGTGGATTCGAGTCCCTGCGTGCCTCTTCGAGTTCCCTAGGCACTCGGTTGGTACTGACGATGGGGTGACCCTACGAGGGAGGGCGCGGCGGCTGGATTCGGCCGGGCCCTCGCCGGATTCGGGCTGCGGCATCCATTGGCGGGAGGCGCGGGAGCGGTCTCGGCTGCTCTGGTGGCTCCCGGTCGCAAGCTGGGACCTGCAGTGAGAGGAGACAGAGAGGGTGAGATGGAGAAGAGGAGAGGGCCGGCGGTGGAGGGCCTCACCGGGAGAGCTGCGGCGCGCGGCGGCTGGAGGCGCGGCGGTGCAGCGGGCTTCTAGGCCCAGATCGGGGCACTTGCGGCTGGCGGCGGGCCCAGACGGCAGGAGGTGGGAGGAGGGCTCAGTGCGGTGACGTGGCGCGTCCTGGAGCGTCAGATCTCAGATCTGACGGCTCCAAAGGGCCATGGGGCTAGGGTTTGGATTGGAGGGGTTTTTGGGCGAAAATTAGAGCAAATCTGGGGGTGTGGCTGCAATTTTGGTCTAGGAAAATCCTAGAAAGGGGTGGGAGAGTGGTGGTCTTTATCTACCCCAGTTGGCTGGAAGTTTGCAAAAACATCCCCGGTTTTTCTCTCTCGCGCGCGGTGTTTACGTTTCTGACTGTCGGGGGTCCGCAGTACCTCCGATTCGGGTAAAACTTTGAACTGCGCGATCAGCGCGGCGAGCCGGCGGCATTCACCTCGCGCTGGAACCATTCCTAAACACTTTCCGGCACGCTATAAAAATGACCCGTTTAATTATTAAACGAGGTTTTCGTTCCGTTGGCTATGGCCGGTCGGTCTGGTGCGGGTTTTCGCGACGGTGATCGGGTGAAACCCGGTGTCGCAAAGGTTGAGTATCAGGGTGGCAAGGGTCAGTCTCCGTCCGGTACGAGATAATAGGGGGAAAATAATCGTCGATCGATAAATCGGGGATGCAAACACCGCAGACAAATCAGACAATCAAACAATTCACACCGAAAACAAAATTTTTAATTTTTGTGAAATCAGGGCTGTTACAATACAAGACCACCAACAAGGGATCTCGTCCCGAGATCCTGGATGATCCGTGGGAGAGAAAAGAGAGTCGACAATCTTCAACACCACCAACAAGGGACTCTGCTCCATGTCGACGTCGAACTTCAGTCGAGATAAAATATCCGCAGAGAGACGACAACGTCGGAAAACGAAACCGTCAGTGTCAAGAGGGAGAATGACAATGAAAGCTGGATCAAAGGACAGTGCTTTTCGACGCAATTCGTGAAAACACTGGGCAAAAGGATGGATGGCAACGGGCGACCAAGATATAAACCAGAGATGGAAGAACTAAAGGTACTACAGGATTTCCCAAACCTGAGGTCGGAATCGAGACAATACCCTGCAACCAGGCATTGTAACAGTTCCGATACTCCACACACTCGAGATCCTAGAGTTTGATGGGGATAAGACGAGAGTTAAAAACACTTACGACACTTGTCCTGACCAGAGCAAGGGTAAGGAGTAAAAAGATTCCTGCTCTCCGACAACTAACTTAGTAAGTACAAAATAATTTTTCTCTAGACTCGACTTCGGCCAGAGAAGGGATCCTACGGTCGGTAAGGCTTTGATACCAAGTTGTAAGGCCCGATATGCGGTACTGTTCCAGATCTAGATGTTTCCATCCGGATCCGGGGACGAAGCACATATCGGTCCCACCGCGACATATGACGAAGTCATATGCCCCGGATTTCCAACATGATATCACAACATTACAGATACAAGGATACAACATCTCATACAATCGGCATACAACTGCCTTAATACAATACAACATCGGAAGATATATGTCTGAGTACAGACTACAATCAAATGCCTACTGGCAAAGAGAAAAACATCGATCCCCATAACCACGCTGGTCCAGGCCCTCCGTCGGGATCCGCCTAACTAGTCTTCGTCGAGTCTCCACGCGAAACGTCGATCACCATACCTGTTGTCGATCAAGAACCCTGAAAAGAGTTTGGGGGTAGTATCATGAGTACAGAAGTACTCAGCATCCAACTGTAGTGGTCAACTGACCCAGCAAGGACTTCATCACTCGTCATTCTAGGACAACTAGTAGTTTACGATAAGGATGGGGTAATGGTGAGGTTGCTACCGCACTAGCATTTATGAAGTGGCTAACGATCTAGAGAGTAAGTTAAGAATCCAAGCATTCGATGAGGAATCGCTTCCAACAAGTCTTGCTATCAACTACTTACGCAATCATAACACCTATCCTATCCTTGTCCTCCTCTTCGCACCTCGACGAAGAACAAGCTGTCAAGACACACACACGTTGATCAAGTTATAGTTATGATTCAAATGATGTTATCTATGAACAAGACATAGGTTCCAAGTCGTCCATAACCGTGGACACGGCTTCTCGAAAAAAGGTAACCCTGCAGGGGTGTACAACTGCCCATTACAAGGCTCCGCACGCACGCCCATCTCTCTCAGTTGCTACCCATCATAGGAAACCATTTTATGATTTAGTTCCGAGAGATCCGAAATGACATGTCCCTCTAGCTAACAACGAACAAATTCGGGTGGCCCCCGGTGAGTCGACATCCAACTCAAAATTCGGTCGCGCTCTCGAATTGGTCTCTACCGTCTGGATGAGGTCGGGTTAGCTACCGAAACAGATGTGGGCAGCCCCCTAGCTCCCTGGGGTGGACCAACTAAGAAACCATGTCTCCGCTGGCCCAAGTTGTTTTAAAGAATATCTGCCAGGAGCAACCCAATAGACAAACACACGGTTTTCAAATGGTAAATCAGCTTGGGCCACCACTAGAAATGTTTGAAGCTAGGTAGGCAAGAAAAGGGGACCCCATAAAATCCCACACGCGGTTAGGCACGCTCAGTATTAAAACCAATACCCGGAACTCGGATCCTAGGTGACTCGAATGGAACAAAGCATCGGGGCGGGATAGCCTAGACCTTCCATCCTTCGTCGAATATAGTCAACATTTATAATAATCATATCATCAACAACAATATAATAATGTGATAGCCCAAACCAAGGAGTAACAGGGTAACATCGTAGCATCCTAAGCATGCATACTAAACAGGGGCTGAGCAATGAGCAATAGTAACATAGCAGTACATGGTTTGCTGGGAGGGGACATGGCTGTATCGGTCTAAAAGAGGCTGTAAACATGTGGTAGGATCAAACATCGAACCTAACCTAGACTAGCATGCAAACCGCTGGTTGAAATAGAATGGATCATAAGTAATGTATAGTCCTTTCCTATTGATAAGTCGGGTTCCGAAGGTGTAGTTGATCGCAAGCTCGCATCATCTCTGAGAGGTACCCGCGAAAGCACACAAGAGGATAAACACTGGAAAGCAATCAGCAAGCAAGCACTCTATTACTACGAGGCAAACACGAGCAAGCAATAACAAGAAGGCAACATGGGACAACGCAATACAATCGCATCTATCGTCGAGAGCGGTTACTAACAGGTTAAGTGGAGTACTCGTCACACACGACGATACCGCACATTTAGAAAGGTTCAAGTTGTTTAGCTACACAAGGTGAGCAAAGGTTATTAACATGACAAGAGGTGAAGCATAAGATAAACTATCTATGCTAGTCAATTTAAGTGAGGCACAACCTAAACATGCCATATCACTAAGTACCCCACGACAATTAGAACATTTGGTACTGTTTTGCCCTAAACCATATTTTAGGTTGGTTTACAACAGAAAACAATAGCATAAACACAAGGTACATGAAAAACTAATCAAGTTACATTTAAAGAACACCCCAAAACGGAGTTACGGTTAAAAAGATACAAGCAAAACAAGTTTGGAACACAATCTGCCAACATCAGGTAGCACACTTTAGAGCAATGCATAAACAGGATAATGAATGCAAACATGCTCACAAATGATATGCAATTAAAGTAGATATGACAAGGAAGGCATGGCAAAAAGAATCAAGCAAAAAGGCATCATGGTTCACTAGTTATAAGCAACACAAAAAGCTATAAAACATTACTGGTCTAGGACTTAGTGAAAATCAGGAACACATGGCAAAAACTGTTATTTTTATGCTGTATAAACAGGGGTAGGCATGATGATGATCAGGTACAAACAAGCATCAAGGTCATAGGCATAACAGATCAAAAGATATTAAGAAAACAACATGGCATCGGAACGTTACAGACTTAGAGAAAAACAGAGGTGGCTGTCAACAACAGCGGGATAGCAACTTTGGAGCTCAATAACTAGATGACCAGCAAGCCTATCATGAAAATGCAATACATATAATGGAAGTAGACATGATGCTTAACGGTATGCAAAAATAATCAATGCAATAGGCCTCTTGGATGTGACACAATCATCATGCAAACTTGCAATAAAATAACAGCAGCAACACTCTAACAGAAATTAATAGCAGTTAACAGTCTGATGCCCACTTCAACACAGATTAACATCATCAAGATGGCCTCAAATAAAAATGCTCACAAAAGATGAACTGAAGTACACACAATTCTAAGAAATTTTCCTTTTGGGCGCAACGTCATACGAGCTACGGATTACTCGCAAATCTAGTTGCAAAACGGCATCAGCAGTACAATATCCTCAGACTTAGAAAATTTATAGGTTTAAGGAAAAAAAATAAGACCTCATGGGCCATGGCCCAACAGGCCGGCGGCTGAAGAGGCTTGCGGGTGGGCAGCCTGGGCTGCGCTGGGCTGCTGGCCAGGCCCAGGTCGATGGTGGGGCGAGGTGGGTCGTGTGGGCACGCCAGCCCACACGTGTGGCGGCGACGGTTGGCTGGTGCCGGCCACGACTGCGGTGCGGCGGCGCCGTCGTTGAGGCTGCGGCCTCCGATGAGCCCCCGTCGAGGCGAGGAGGCGCAAGAAGATCCGAGGGAGGGCGCGGCGGCTGGATTCGGCCGGCCCCTCGCCGGATCCGGGCGGCGGCATCCATTGGCGGGAGGCGCGGGAGAGGTCTCGGCTGCTCCGGCCATGGCGGCTCTGGTGGCTCCCGGTGGAGAGGAGACAGAGAGGGTGAGAGGGAGAAGAGTAGAGTGCCGGTGGTGGAGGGCCTCACCGGGGCACCTCGGCACGCGACGGCCGGAGGCGCGGCGGCGCAGTGGGCTTCCAGGCCCAGATCGGGGCCCTTGTGGCTGGCAGCGGGCCCAGACGGCTGGAGGTGGGAGGAGGGCTCAGTGCGGCGACGTGGCGCGTCCTGGAGCATCAGATCTCATATCTGACGGCTCCAAAGGGCCATGGGGCTAGGGTTTGGATTGGAGGAGTTTTTGGGCGAAAATTAGAGCAAATCTGGGGGTGTGGCTGCAATTTTGGTCTTGGAAAACCCTAGAAAGGGGTGGGAGAGTGGTGGTCTTTATCTAGCCCAGGTGGCTGGCAGTTTGCAAAAACATCCCCGGTTTTTCTCTCTCGCGCGCGGTGTCTACGTTTCTGACCGCCGAGGGTCCGCAGTACCTCCGATTCGGGTAAAACTTCGAACTGCGCGATCAGCGCGTCGAGCCGGCGGCGTTCACCTCGCGCTGGAACCGTTCCGAAAACACTTTCTGGCACGCTATAAAATTAACCCGTTTAATTATTAAACGAGGTTTTCGTTCCGTTGGCTACGGCTGGTCTGGTGCGGGTTTTCGCGACGGTGATCGGGTGAAACCCGGTGTCGCAAAGGTCGAGTGTCAGGGTGGAAAGGGTCGGTCTCCGTCCGGTACGAGATAATAGGGGTAAAATAATCGTCAATCGATAAATCGGGGATGCAAACACCGCAAACAAATCAGACAATCAAACAATTCACACCGAAAAAAAAATCTTATTTTTTTTGAAATCTGGGCTGTTATACAATCCCTACTCCTCACATCATATCTACCATTCGGCCTTCTCTTCTATGATTGTCCTCTTTTATGTGAGCCTTTCACACCTTTTTTTCTTCCTCCTCCACCAAAGCTCTCTCTTTGCCATCCTAAGTGTCAACTCTCGTGCTTACGCTCATCCATTGAATGAGTGCTCAAAATATCGAAAGGGAGTGGATCAAATTGACTTGTACCTGGCTAGTGGTCTGGAGACGAGTTGTGACAGCCCAGATTTCACAAAAATTAAAAAAACATGTTTTCGGGGTGAATTGTTTGATTGTCTGATTTGTTTGCGGTGTTTGCATCCCCGATTTATCGATCGGCGATTACTTTCCCCCTCTTATCTCGTATCGGACGGAGACCGACCCTTCCCACCCTGACACTCGACCTTTGCGACACCGGGTTTCACCCGATCACCGTCGCGAAAACCGCACAACACCAGCCACAGCCAACAAAACGAAAAACCCCGTTTAATAATTAAACGGGGTATTTTTATAGCACGCCGGAAAGTGTTCTCAGAACGGTTCCAGCGCGAGGTGAACGCCGCCGGCTCGACGCGCTGATCGCCAAGTTCAAAGTTTTACCCGAATCGGAGGTACTACGACCCCCGGCGGTGAGAAACGTAAACACCGCGCGCGCGAGAGAAAAAACGGGGATGTTTTTGCAAACTGCCAGCCACCTGGGCTATATAAAGACCACCACACTCCCACCCCTTTCTAGGGTTTCCCTAGCCACAAAATTGCAGCCACCCCCTCACAATAGCCCCAAAATTACCCCAAAATACCCCAATTTTCGCAACCCTAGCCCACAGGCGATCTGGACCGTCAGATCTGGCGATCCGACGGCCCAGGGAGCTCCCCACCAACCGCTTCTCTCTCCTCTCTCTCTCTCCAGCCGTGGAGGCCGAGCCGCGCCGCAGTCGTCTTCCTTCGGTCGCCGCGCCGCGCTCCGCACCACCACTCCAGTGAGCTCCATCCCGGCGCCCTTCTCCTTTCCTTTCCCTTCTTCTCCCTCAGGTCATCCCTCCGCCTCCCTATGCAGAGAAGCCACCATGGACATGAAGCTTCGCGAGCTCGTGCCGGCCATGGGAGCCGCTGCGCCGCCACGAGGACGTCGCCCGAGCCCGGCCGCGCCCGCAACCGCCTGGATCCGGCGAATCCCCCTCCGTTGCGCCCCGTTCCGAGCCCTGCACCGCCCCCTCACCACGCCTCCTCGCCGGTGCGAGCCACCAGCCGCCGTGGGCGTCGCCCTGGGACGAGCCCCTCGCCCAGCCAGCCACCGCACCGGGTGGGCCGGCCTTCCCAGCCAGGGCCCCAGGCGGCCCAGAAGCGCTCCAAGCCTAGCCGCCCTCCAAGCCGCGGCCAGATCCAGCGCTGGCCTGATGGGCCAAGCCCATGGTGAGCCAGCCGGCCGCCCCTCTTTTGTTTCCCTTTAAACATTTTTCTTTTATTCTTTTTCTGTTAAGTATTGAATAATTGATGCTGTTACTTTTTTGCGATGTAGTTTGCGAATGCACCGTAGCTCGGATCGCGTTGCGCCCAAAAGGAAAATTGTTTAGAATTGTGTGTACTTCAATCCATCTTTTGTGAGCATTTTGATTTCAGGCCATATTGATGTTGTTATTCTGTGTTGAAGTGGGCATCAGGCTGTTAATTGCTATAATTTCCTGTTAGTGTGCTGCTGATGTTATTTTATTGCAAGTTTGCATGATGATTGTGGCTCATCCATGAGGCCTATTACATTGATTCTTTTTTCATACTCTTAAGCATCATGTCTACTTCCATTATATGTATTTCATTGTCATGATATGCTTGCTCATGTATTGCTATGTCATGTTGCTGCACTTTTGCATATAGTTATTCTCCTGTTTATACAGCATAAAAATAACAATTTCTGTCATGTTTATCTGATTTTCATTAAGTCCTTAACCAGTAATGTTTTATTGCATTTTGCATGGGCTATAACAACTTGTTGATGATGCCTATTTGCATTATTCTTTTTGCAATGCTTGAGTGAGATGCTGATACGTCCCAAACGTATCTATAATTTCTTCTTGCTCCATGCATGTTTATGTGACTTTGCCATGATTTGCTTGAACTTTCATACACTTTTGAGCATATTTGGACTAATCTATTAACCCAGTGCACCCAGCTGCCAGTTGTTGTTTTCTGCTGTTTTTGTATTTCAGGTTTTTCCAATAATTCAAGTGCCCAATAAATCCCGGAAAAAATATATAAAAAATCAGCGATCCGGAAGCTTCCGGAATAACCAAGACATGGCAGGAGGGCCACCACTAGGGGCCCAGGAGGGTGCTTCGTGCGGGTCCACCCTAGGCCACGCCACCTGCCCTCCTGGCTACCCTGTGGCCCCCCTGGTGCCCCCCTTTGGCCCTATTTTTACCCCCGCGAAGGAAACCCTGATTCCAGACCCCTTTTCTCCAGAAGCAATTCCGATCTCCGCCGCCATCGCCATCAAGTTTCGGGGGGACGGTGCCGGCACCCTGCCAGGACGGGGAAGTTCCCCTGGATTCATCTCCATCGACGTTGCTTCCTCCCTCCATGAAGCGGGAGTAGTGCTCCCTCGGGGCTGAGGTTTCTACCAGTAGCTATGTGTTCTTCTCTCTCTCCCATGATGTGATCTTCGTTGTGATCATAGGCTATGTTAATCTAGGGTGACCCCATGATATTTCCCCTTCTTCTATGTATTGGATTGATGTACTCAATTTATCTTATCTAGTATAATCCCCGAGACCAAGGTGACAGCGGTCTATTGGACATGGGTTAGAAGAATAGTATCATGAGTGATTTCCTCTTTTGTGTGTTGATTGAAGATTGAGAGTCTCTTGGTGCTTGTCTTTGACTATCCTAGAGATATGTTGTGGTGATTGTGGTACTCTCTTTGGATGGCCGCGGTGACATTGGGAAATCCATAGATTGAGAACTACGAACTTTGAGGTGTGCTTTTGTAGCCCTACATAATTCTCATCCTCTCTTGACCACAAAGGAATGACCTCCGAGTGCGTCTCCATTGCATGTTTTATGGGAAATATCATGTGATTAGACTATGTTAATGTTGTTGGGAGTTGCCACTAGTGAAAGTATGAAGCCTAGGCCTTGTTTCCACCATTGCAATACAATTTGTGCTCACTTTTATCACTTGTTTCATTGCTGTACTTTTTATTACAGATTTATATTACCTTGCTTTGCCACACCTATCACCCATATTTTACCATCTCTTCGCCGAACTAGTGCACCTATAAAACTCCTAGTTGTATTAGGTGTGTTGGGGACACAAGAGACTTCTTGTTTCTTAATTGCAGGGTTGCTTGAGAGAGACCATCTTCAACCTCTACTTCTCTGAGTTCGATAAACCTTAGGTCATCCACTTGAGGGAAATTGCTACTGTGCTATGAACCTCTGCGCTTGGAGGCCCAACATAGTCTACAAGAATAGAAGCGTGCGTAGACATCAAGCTATTTCTGGCGCCGTTGCCGGGGAGGTAGTGCTTGAAGGTATATCTTTAGATCTTGCAATTAATTCTTTTTGTTTCTTGTTTTTATTTTCACTAGTTAGGCTTATGGAAAACTGCAATCTTAGTTCGTTGCTTCGGGGAGGCCGCTTTAACACACCCGTGGTAGAGAAGTATCCTCCACCTAATGATTGTATCCCATTCAAAATACCACATGGGATAATTTAAAAGGTTATGAATGATCATTATGCAGGGGATGGAACAGTTCATCCTAGTGTTCATCTGTTGAAACTTACAGAACTTTGTGAGTTATTTAAGATTTCAAGTTTGACAAGAGATGAACTCATGAGGAAATTATTTTCCTTGTCACTGAAAGGAAAAGCATTGGAATGGTATAGGCTACTACATGATTCTCACCTGCTGGATTGGGAAGAGATCCAGTCTCTCTTTTACTCCAAGTTTTATCCTCTTCATGAAGTCCATGAGAATAGGAATTATGTTTATAATTTCTATCCTCATGGCGGAGAGAGCATAGCTCAAGCTTGGGGGAGACTGAAAATTTTGATGCTAAAATGTCCTAACCATGGGCTCCCCAAAGATATGATTATTACTAATTTCTATGCAAGGCTATCTCGAAAGGATAAAGACTTGCTCAATGCTTCGTCTATGGGTTCTTTCACAAACGAAAAGATTGATGCTAAATGGGAACTTCTTGAAAGAATTCAAAGCAATATTGAAGATTGGGAGATCGACAAAGGTAAAGAGTCAGGTATAAATTATGAGTATGATTGCATTAAGTCCATTGTTGAAACTGCAAGTTTTAATAAGTTCAGTGCTAAGTTTGGGCTTGATTCTAAACTCCTTGTTGATTTCCTCAAATATTTTGCTTCACATCTTAATATGCCTAAGGAGAATTGTATCAAGCATCATGAACCTTTTAAAGAGATTTGAAAATAAAATGAGATTGTTCATGATGGTTGCAACATGCATGATCCAATTCCTGAAAATGAAGTTTTATATAAGCATGTTAATTTTTGTGGACTGGATAGACCTTGTGAAAGGCCTATGATTGAAGAAGAGAAGTATTGTAAGCAACATAAGCATGAAAGAACAATCACTTGGGTCAAAGATTTAAATGAAATTGCTAGAGAATTGTGTGACCTTTATCCTTTTACTTGTGAACTTTGCTGCATAGAGGGTCACTTTAATTTTCAATGGATGAATTTTCAAAGCATATTTGTTAATCAGTTGTGTGATAACATGATCACTTCTGATCTTTATGATGAACTTATGTTATTTTTTATGTGTGAAGAGTTAGCAGAAAAGACTTCTTGGCTAGATGTTAATGCCTTAGGAATTAGCAACACTTTGCAAAATTGCCATCTCTATTGTGTTGTTAATTTCCATGAAAATGATTACATAAGTAAAATTAGAAAGGATGGAACTTTACCAAAGTATAAAAATTTCTCTTATATCTCTACTAATAAAAAGGAGAGTTTCTCCCAAGTTTCCCCTATTGTTTCTAATGATAAACCAGGATATGTGGAGAAGCTTCATCTCCAACCACTCCCTCCTAAGGTAAATAAGAAGAAAAAGAAGAGGAGGAGGAAGAGGAGCAAGAAGGAAGAAGAATGGGTATCAACTTGGCTTGAGCATATTCCTCGCATCAATTTTTACCCTAACGGACAGAAATTTTTGGAGGACGGTGAGCTTGATTGCATTCATTATTATCCTGATGTTAAGTCCATAGGTACTATTCAAGATGCTTTTGATTATGATATGCATGTTACTTTTTGTGATTGGGAAAATGATGATAATGCTACTTATGATCTTGAAAATCTTTTTGGTACTAACTCTGAGAGTGATGATATGGAAAGCTCTAAGCTTGGGGATGATAGGATTGCAAGTCCTTTACCCATTAGTGATGTGGTAATTGATAAATCTTTTGCTAGTAAGAATAAAGACAACATATTTACAAATATAGTTTCTAGCAATGATAATGCTCTTATCTACTATGATGATGTTATAACTCATATCTTTAGTGATTATAAAGGTACCTATGACATAAGGAGAAATTATCCTTATGAAACTTGTCATAATCATGGAGGGAATTACTCCCTTCTTGAACACCATCTTCCTAATACACAATTAATGTATAGTGTTCAAGTTGTCTATGATAGTCCTACTCCCACTATTACCAATGAGAAAGATTATGCTTATGTGGAGAGTAAGAGTACCCTTTGGAATGTGGATCATGGTAAAAATGCTTTATGTGATACTTATATTGTTGAGTTTATTCATGATCCCACTGAAAATTATTATGAGAGGGGAACATATTCTTATAGATATTTCAATAATATCAAGTTCCCTCTCTTTATGTTGAAGGCTTTGAAGTTGCACTTATTTTGCCTTCCTATCCTAATATCTTTATGCTTCAATGAGTTTTTCCTCTACAAGATCCCTTTGCATAGGAAGCATGTTAGACTTAAATGTGTTTGTTATTTTCTTCTTGATGCTCTCTTTTGTTCTTCAACTCTTATTCCTTATTACTATGAGAGCATCATTAAAATCTTAAGCCTATCTTTATGGCTATAAAGAAAGATCTCTAGGGAGACAACCCCTGTTATCTTTAGTTTGAATTTTTACTTTCAGTTTTTAGTGGTCTTGATGATTTTTACTACTGTAGCAACATCATTGTATCTTTACTTTTCAAGCTTTGTGCCTTTTATAGCCTCATACGACAAGGGAAGTGAAAGTTGTGACATGCTGTCCAGAAAACAGATTATGTCCTCGTGACTAGAAAAATCAGAGAAAAATCTCAGTTCATCTTTTTGAGCTGAATTTTTTACACAGCATGCTCTATACAATTACGAAACTTTCGTATGTTCTGATTCTTTTGATTTCACTTGTAGAAGTACCCCTAAAAATTCGTTTTTACCTGCTGGTCTATTTTTCCGAGATTCTGTCCTGTTTTGCCTTTTCTTCGTTTTGCAAACCTTAAGCTTGCTTTTTCTTTGCAAAAACATTTTGGCAATCTTGATAACAGTAGCTCTTCAAAAATATCTGTATATCCAGTGGGAAATATTATTTATTAAGGGTACTAACTTCTCTAATCAGCTTATGATGAGTTATGTATAAAGGGAGTTTTCAAGTGTGTGATGGAAGATGATGAAAGAAGATTCGGCAGTGTCAAGCGCTCAAGCTTGGGGATGCCCCCATGAATCCCCAACAAATATTCAAGGAGACTCAAGCTTCTAAGCTTGGGGATGCCCCCGTGTGTTTCCCCTGCTCCATCAACAATCATCAGTTCGTCCTTCGTCTCACTATATTTTTATCACTTCATGTGTTATGTGCTATGCTTGGAGCGTCTCACTCTTAGGTTTTATTTTTAGTTTTCTTTAGCTTTGCTTGCTGTTCATAACAAGTTAGATCCAGTCTTACTTTGTGTGGGAGAGAAACACGCTCCGTTTGAACTAGAACTCCTCATAGGATTTGCATGCTTATTCTTTTAGCTGTGAGTTGTTCTTTTTCTTTTCTTAGCTGTTGTTCTGTTTAGTTGTAGTGCTTTAGTTTTTCTAGAGCTTTTCTTTTTTCTTAGGTTGAACTTTCTATAGGTTGCATGTTTTATCTTGTTAGAGAGTTTTCCTGTTGCACTGAGTTCTGTGTCTTGACTGAAAGTAGGTAGTTAAAGTTGCTATTCTCTTTGTAGTAGTAACTTGCAATAGTTTGGAGGTATTGACTAGAGTAATGTTTGAACTTATGGTGTCAGGAGCTCTTTCCTATTAGTGATAGATGTCGTATTTTGGGCAATCCATGTGTTTTTCGAAAACCAAAAAACCCCTGTTGAGAACTCTAGCTACTAGATGGATCACTAACCTCTGGAGGGTTCGAATATTAGAGTACACTCACGTACCATGAGTTGGGGATGCGCAAGGATAACCAAACCCCCATACACTCCTCCTCGGGGTACCTATCTCTTTGTGAACCTCCTGATTAGATTGAGAGTTACCGATAATAAGTGCATGAGTTCTTCAGACTAATGTGAGTATTCGAAAGTTGACACTTCCACCCACATATACTTTTTCTAGCCTCTTCGGTACCGTGCATTGCCCTTTCTCATCTCGCGAGTTGGCGCATACTTCGCCGGTGCATCCAAACCATTGGCATGATACGCTCTGTCATCATAAGCCTCCTTATATATTTCCTCAAAACAGCCACCATACCTACCTACAAGGCATTTCCATAGCCTTTCCGAGATACATTGCCATGCAACATCCACCTTCTCATGACTTGATCTTCATGTCATACATGCTACTTGCTTGATCGATGAGCTGCATGCTAGTTGGGCCTTGCCCTAATCATTGCTACATGACGCACTAGTATCATTGCATATCCTTCTACCCTGGCAGAGGCATACATTTGCATCATGATAGTTACATTTTCTTTATGTGAGTACCTTTGTAAAGTGTGAAAGATCTCCTATATTCTTGTAAAATATAGAGTATTGCCCCTAAAGTGAGGAAAAGATCCCAAAGAGGACAAAATCAAAAGATCCCAAAGAGGACAAATGAGAGTTAAATAGAAAGAGCCATTGAGGCCACCAAAAAAAAAGAGAAAAAGAGAAAAGGAAAAAATAAAAAGAGAGGAGGGGACATACTACTATTCCTTTTGAGAGATCCACACTAGTACTTCATCTTCTATCCCTTGTACTCCATAGAGATCATCATCATGCATATAGCTATGTGGGGACCCTTCACATTATATAACTTGGCTTGTATATTCCAACGATGAGCCTCCTCAAACGAGCTCTAGGTCTTCTTGAGCAAGCAAGTTAGATGCACCCCCACTAGTTACCTTGGAGAGCTTTTAGCTCACATGTGCATCCGTTGTATGGCAATCCCTACTCCTCACATCATATCTATCATATGGCCTTCTCTCGCCTATGATTGTCCTCATTGATGTGAGCCTTTCACACCTTTTTGTCTTCCTCCTCCACCTTCTTTCTGTTTCGCCTTTTAGGTGTCAACTTTCTTTCCCACGCTCATCCATTGCATGAGTGCTCAAAATGTCGAAAGGGAGTGTATCAGTTTGACTTGTACCTGGCTAGTGGTCTGGGGACGAGTCAAGATAAGAATCCAAAGGAGACCAAGTGTGAAACTTTAGTAGATAGTTGTTCTCAACAACCTTTTTTCTCTCTTTTTCCCAGTCCCCTGCTTGCACGCAAACACCATATGGAGACATTCGAGTCACGGACAGCGAGAGCTCTTGCACCTTTTGTTCTTTTGTTGCCTGTGTCAATGCTAACATAGACTCTTTCTTGTTAATACTTTAATTGAATTGCGTGCTTTGATTGCTTTACTTAAAAGTCCTTATATGGTTGTGTGGCATGTCACCACAGAAATTATGCTTGTTATCATTTACCTACTCGAGGACGAGCAGGAATTAATCTTGGGGATATTGATACGTCCCAAACGTATCTATAATTTCTTCTTGCTCCATGCATGTTCTGTGTGACTTTGCCATGATTTGCGTGAACTTTCATACACTTTTGAGCATATTTGGACTATTAACCCAGTGCAACCAGCTGCCAGTTGTTGTTTTCTGCTGTTTTTGTATTTCAGGTTTTCCGAATAATTAAAGTGCCCAATAAATCCCAGAAAAATTATATAAAAAATCAGCGCTCCGGAAGCTTCCGAAATAACCAAGACATGGAAGGAGGGCCACCACCAGGGGCCGAGGAAGGTGCTTGGCGCGGGTCCACCCTAGGCCGCGCCACCTGCCCTCCTGGCTGCCCTGTGGCCCCCCTGGTGGCCCCCTTTGGCCCTATTTTTACCCCCGCGGAGGAAACCTGATTCCAGACCCCTTTTCTCCAGAAGCAAGTCCGATCTCCGCCGCCATCGCCATCAAGTTTCTGGGGGACAAAATTCCTGTGCTGGCACCCTGCCGGGACGGGGAAGTGCCCCCGGATTCATCTCCATCGACGTTGCTTCCTCCCTCCATGAAGCGGGAGTAGTTCTCCCTCGGGACTGAGGTTTCTACCAGTAGCTATGTGTTCTTCTCTCTCTCCCATGATGTGATCTGCATTGTGATCATAGGCTATGTTAATCTAGGGTGATCCCATGATATTTCCCCTTCCTCTATGTATTGGATTGATGTACTCAATTCATCTTATCTAGTATAATCCCTGAGACCAAGATGACAGCGGTCTATTGGACATGGGTTAGAAGAATATTATCATGAGTGATTTCCTCTTTTGTGTGTTGATTGAAGATTGAGAGTCTCTTGGTGCTTGTCTTTGACTATCCTTGAGATATGTTGTGGTGATTGTGGTACTCTCTTTGGATGGCCGCAGTGACATTGGGAAATCCATAGATTAAGAACTATGAACTTTGAGGTGTGCTTTTGTAGCCCTACATAATTCTCATCCTCTCTTGACCACAAAGGAATGACCTCTGAGTGCATCTCCATTGCATGTTTTATGGGAAATATCATGTGATTAGACTATGTTAATGTTGTTGGGAGTTGCCACTAGTGAAAGTATGAAGCCTAGGCCTTGTTTCCACCATTGCAATACAATTTGTGCTCACTTTTATCACTTGTTTCCTTGCTGTACTTTTTATTACAGATTTATATTACCTTGCTTTGCCACACCTATCACCCATATTTTACCATCTCTTCGCCGAACTAGTGCACCTATACAAATCCTAGTTGTATTAGGTGTGTTGGGGACACAAGAGACTTCTTGTTTCTTAATTGCAGGGTTGCTTGAGAGAGACCATCTTCAACCTCTACTTCTCTGAGTTCGATAAACCTTAGTTCATCCACTTGAGGGAAATTGCTACTATCCTACGAACCTCTGCACTTGGAGGCCCAACATAGTCTACAAGAATAGAAGCGTGCATAGACATCAGATTCCATGTTAACAACCTTGCTCACCTTGAGTAGCTAAACAACTTGAACGAATATAAAGGTGTGGTATTGTCGTGTGTGACGAGTACTCCACTTAACCTGTTAGTAACCGCTCTCGACGATAGGTGTGATGTCTCGTGTTGCCTTATTGTTGATGCTTGCTCGTGTTTGCTTCGTAGTAATAGATTCTTGCTCGTTGATTGCTTTCCAGTGTTTACCTCTTGTGTGCTTCCGCGGGTACCTCTCGGAGACGATGCGAGCTTGCGATCAACTACACTTTCGGAACCCGACTTATCAACAGGCAAGGACTATGCATTACTTATGATCCATTCTATTTCAACCAGCGGTTTGCATGCTAGTATAGGATAGGTTCGATGTTTGATCATACCACATGCTTACAGTCTCTTTTAAACCGATACAGCCATGTCCCCTCCTAGCAAACCATGTACTGCTATGTTACTATTGCTCGTTTCTCAGCCCCTGCTTAGTATGCATGCTTAGGATGTTACGGTGTTACCCTGTTACTCCTTGGTTTGGGCTATCATATTATTGTATTGTTGTTGATGATATGATTATTATTAATGTTGACTATACTCGACGAAGGATGGAAGGTCTAGGCTATCCCGCCCCGACGCTTTGTTCCATTCGAGTCACCTAGGACCCGAGTTGCGGGTATTGGTTTTAAGACTGAGCGTGCCTAACCGTGTGTGGGATTTTATTGGGTCCCCTCTTCTTACCTACCTAGCTTCAAACATTTCTAGTGGTGGCCCAAGATGATTTACCATTTGAAACCGTGTGTGTGCTGGTCGGCTGCCAGTAGTTTTCAAACCAACCTGGACCAGTGAGGACATAGTTCCCTTGCTGGCCCACCTTGTTCGGCTGAGGACCCGGTTTCCCATGTGTGATCAACCGGCTATCCAAACCCGAGACTGACGGTAGAGACCGATTCGAGAGTGCGGCCGGCTTTTGAGTTGGATGTCGACTCACCGGGGGCCACCCGGATTTGTTCGTTGTTAGTTAGAGGGATCTGTCGTTTCGGATCTCTTGGAACTAAATCATAAAATGTTTGCCTGTGATGGGTAGCAACTGAGAGAGATGGGCGTGCGTGCGGAGCTTGTAATGGGCAGTTGGTACACCCCTGCAGGGTTAAATCTTTTCGAGAAGCCGTGTCCACGGTTATGGAGGACTTGAGACCTACTCCTTGTTCATAGACAACAACAACAACTGATATAATCTTAATATAACTTGATCAACGTGTGTGTGTGCCTTGACTGCATCTTCTTCGTCGGGATGTGAAGAGGAGGACAAGGATAGGATAGGTGTTATGATTGCGTAAGTAGCTGATAGCAAGACTTGTTGGAGGCTATTCCTCATCGAATTCTTGGCTTCTCATCTTACTCTCTAGATCGTTGGCCACTTCATAAATGCTAGTGCGGCAGCAACCTCACCACTTACCCCATCCTTATCGTAAACTACTAGTTTTCCTAGAATGAAGAGTGATGAAGTCCTTGCTGGGTCAGTTGACAACTACAGTTGGATGTTGACTACTTCTGTACTCATGATACTACCCCCAAACTCTTTTCAGGGTTCTTGATCGACAACAGGTATGGTGATCGACGTTTCACGTGGAGACTCGACGACGACTAGTTAGGCGGATCCCGGCGGAGGGCCTGGACCTGTGTGGTTATGGGGATCGATGTTTTCCCTTTGCCACTAGGCATTTTCTTGTAGTCTGTACCCAGACATGTATCTTCCACTTTTGTATTGTATTTGAGGCAGTTGTATGCCGATTGTATGAGATGTTGTATCCTTGTATCTGTAATGTTGTGATATCATGTTGGAAATCCGGGGCATATGACTTCGTCATATGTCGCGGTGGGACCGATATGTGCTTCGTCCCCGGATTTGGATGGAAACATCTAGATCTGGAACAGTACCGCATATCGGGCCTTATAACTTGGTATCAGAGCCTTACCGTCTGTAGGATCCCTTTCTGGCCGAAGTCGAGTCTAGACAAAAACTATTTTGTAGTTACAAAGTTAGTTATCGGAGAGTAGGATCTTTTTACTCCTTACCATTGCTCTGGTCAGGACAAGTGTCGTAAGTGTTTTAATCTCGACTTATCCCCTTTCAAAATTTAGGATCTCGAGTGTGTGGAGTTTCAGAATAGTTACAATGCTTTGCTTGAGAAGTATTGTCTCGATTCCGAGCTCAGGTGGGAAATCCTGTAGTACCTTTAGACTTCCAACTATGGTGTACATCTGGGTCATCCATTGCCATCCATCCTTTTGTCGGTGTTTTCGCGACTTGCGTCGAAAACAATATCCTTTGATCTGGTTGTCTTTGTCGTTCCTCCTCTTGACACCGACGGTTTCGTATTTTCGACGATGTCGTCTCCCTGCGGAAAGTATCTCGACGGAAGTTCGACGTCGACATGGAGTAGAGTCCCTTGTTGGTGGTGTTCAAGTTTGTCGACTCTCCTTTCTCTTCCCCCCCTCTCTCCCCCGGATCATCCTGGATCTCGGGACGAGATCCCTTGTTGGTGGTGTTGTATTGTAACAGCCCAGATTTCACAAAAATAAAAAAAAATTATTTTCGGGGTGAATTGTTTGATTGTCTGATTTGTTTTGCGGTGTTTGCATCCCCGATTTATGGATCGGCGATTATTTTCCCCCTCTTATCTCGTATCGGACGGAGACCGACCCTTGCCACCCTGACACTAAACCTTTGCGAGACCGGGTTTCACCCGATCACCGTCGCGAAAACCGCACAAGACCAGCCGCAGCCAACAGAACGAAAAACCCCGTTCAATAATTAAATGGGATATTTTTATAGCGCGCCGGAAAGTGTTCTCAGAACGGTTCCAACGCGAGGTGAACGCCGCCGGCTCGACGCGCCGATCGCGCAGTTCGAAGTTTTACCCAAATCGGAGGTACTGCGGACCCCCGGCGGTCAGAAACGTAAACACCGCGCGCGAGAGAGAAAAACCGGGGATGTTTTTGCAAACTGCCAGCCACCTGGGCTATATAAAGACCACCACACTCCCACCCCTTTCTAGGGTTTCCCTAGCCACAAAATTGCAGCCAGCCCCCTCACAATAGCCCCAAAATTACCCCCAAATACCGCAATTTTCGCAACCCTAGCCCCCAGGCGATCTGGACCGTCAGATCTGGCGATCCGACGGCCCAGGGAGCTCCCCACCAACCGCTTCTCTCTCCTCTCTCTCTCTCCAGCCGTGGAGGCTGAGCCGCGCCGCCATCGTCTTCCTCCGGTCGCCGCGCCGCGCTCCGCACCACCACTCCGGTGAGCTCCATCCCGGCGCCCTTCTCCTTTCCTTTCCCTTCTTCTCCCTCACGTCATCCCTCCGCCTCCCTGTGCAGAGAAGCCATCTCGAGGACGTCACCAGAGCCCGGCCGCGCCCGCAACCGCCTGGATCCGGTGAATTCCCCTCCATTGCGCCCCGTCCCGAGCCCTGCACCGCCCCCTCGCCACGCCTCCTCGTCGGTGCGAGCCACCAGCCGTCGTGGGCATCGCCCTGGGACGAGCCCCTCGCCCAGCCAGCCACCGCGCTGGGTGGGTCGGCCTTCCCAGCTAGGGCCCCAGGCGGCCCAGCAGCGCTCCAAGCCCAGCCGCCCTCCAAGCCGCGGCCAGATCCAGCGCTGGCCTGATGGGCCGAGCCCATGGTGAGCCAGCCCGGCCGCCCCTCTTTTTTTTCCCTTTCAACATTTTTCTTTTATTCTTTTTCTGTTAAGTGTTGAATAATTGTTGCTGTTACATTTTTGCGCTGTAGTTTGCGAATGAACCGTAGCTCGGATCGCGTTGCGCCCAAAAGGGAAATTGTTTAGAATTGTGTGTACTTCAATCCATCTTTTGTGAGCATTTTGATTTGAGGCCATATTGATGTTGTTATTCTGTGTTGAAGTGGGCATCAGGCTGTTAATTGCTATAATTTCCTGTTAGTGTGCTGCTGATGTTATTTTATTGCAAGTTTGCATGATGATTGTGGCTCATCCATGAGGCCTATTGCATTGATTATTTTTTCATACTGTTAAGCATCATGTCTACTTCCATTATATGTATTGCATTGTCATGATATGATTGCTGGTCATCTAGTTATTGAGCTCCAAAGTTGCTATGCTGCTGTTTTTGACAGCCACCTCTGTTTTTCTCTAAGTCTGTAACGTTCTGATGCCATGTTGCATGCGTGATATCTTTTGATCTATTATGCCTATGACCTTGATTCTTGTTTTTACCTGATCGCCATCATGTCTAGTTCATGCGCATGTATTGCTATGTCATGTTGCTGCACTTTCGCATATAGTTATTCTCATGTTTATACAGCATAAAAATAACAGTTTTTGTCATGTTTATCTGATTTTCACTAAGTCCTTGACCAGTAATGTTTTATTGCATTTTGCATGGGCTATAACTAGTTGTTCATGATGCCTATTTCCATGATTCTTTTTGCCATGCTTGAGTGAGATGCCATGTTAACAACCTTGCTCACCTTGAGTAGCTAAACAACTTGAACGAATATAAAGGTGCGGTATCGTCGTGTGTGAAGAGTACTCCACTTAACCTGTTAGTAACCGCTCTCGACGATAAGTGTGATGTCTCGTGTTGCCTTCTTGTTGATGCATGCTCGTGTTTGCTTCGTAGTAATAGATGCTTGCTCGTTGATTGCTTTCCAGTGTTTACCTCTTGTGTGCTTCCGAGGGTACCTCTCAGAGACGATGCGAGCTTGCGATCAACTACACCTTCGGAACCCGACTTATCAACAGGCAAGGACTATGCATTACATATGATCCATTTGTAACAGCCCAGATTTCACAAAAATTAAAATTTTGTTTTCGGTGTGAATTGTTTGATTGTCTGATTTTTTTGCGGTGTTTGCATCCCCGATTTATCGATCGGTGATTATTTTCCCCCTCTTATCTCGTATCGGACGGAGACCGACCCTTGCCACCCTGACACTCGACCTTTGCTACACCGGGTTTCACCCGATCACCGTCGCGAAAACCGCACGAGACCAGCTGCAGCCAACGGAACGAAAAACCACGTTTAATAATTAAACGGGTTATTTTTATAGCGCGTCAGAAAGTGTTCTCGGAACGGTTCCAGCGCGAAGTGAACGCCGCCAGCTCGACGCGCTGATCGCGCAGTTCAAAGTTTTACCCGAATCGGAGGTCCTGCGGACCCCCGGCGGTCAGAAACGTGAGCACCGCGCGCGCGAGATCAAAATCGGGGATGTTTTTGCAAACTGCCAGCCACCTGGGCTATATAAAGACCACCACACTCCCACCCCTTTCTAGGGTTTCCCTAGTCCAAAATTGCAGCCACCCCCCTCACAATAGCCTCAATTTTCGCAATTAGCCCATTTTGCCCCAAAACCCAGCCTCCCTGCGATCTGGACCGTCGGATCGGCCGATCCAACGGCCCAGATCCACCCACCTCTCTCCCTCTTTCTCCTCCCACCTTCTGCCCGTGGAGGTGCCGCCTCGCACGACGACGAGGGCGCCGCCGGCCGCCACCGCTCCGGCGAGCCCAGCCACCGCGCGCCATGCCCGTGGCCTCCCTCTCCTTCTCCGCGCCTCCCTCTCTTCTCCTCTTCCTCCCTCACCTCACTCTCGTTCTTCCGCAAGAAGAAGAAGCCATGGCCGAGCCGAGGATGGAACTCCATCCACATCCTAAATCGCCGCCCCGTCCATGCACAACTCCGGCGACCCATTCGGCCGCGGATCCAGCCGCCACACCTACCCTTCGTCGTTCCCCGTCACCACGCCGCCTTGGACCACCCCGCCGGAACTCCTCCAGCCGGTGGCGCCGCCACGTCCTGGAGAGGACGCCAGGAGGAGCGCGCCCCTCGATCCAGCGGGTGGGCCGGCCTGCAGCCCCCACGGCCCACCTCCAGCGCAGCCCGAGCCGGCCTCCAGCGCCCACCCCGCCGACCTGGGCTCGGCCCAGCAAGGTGAGCGGCCCAGCCGCCCCCTCCTGTTTTTTTTTTGTTTTTTTTTGTGTTGTTGGGCTTGGTCAGTAGCAATTTCGTCCCAGAGGGGCTTTGTATTTTTTTTCCTCTATTTATTTATTATTTTGGCAGATTATATAGTTTTTCTTGCGATGCCCGTATCTTTTAGCTCGTAGCTCGGATCGCAACGTGTTAAACATGAAACTTGCTTAGTTTTTCGTGTAGTTTAATAAAATGTGCGCCCTTTCCATGTTTGACTTTGTTTACATGTTGTTTACCTGCTAATTACATTGTCTTCCACTGTAAACTGTAACTGCCATAACTTTTTATCCGTTGCTCCGATTGAAATGTTTCTTATATGTAACTTGACTAGAATTGCATGTAGATTGTGTTTATGTTGTTCTTTCTTGATAAATAAAATAAAAATATTGTTTAGGGGAAAACAGTACCAAACATATTCATTTTGCGAGGTAAATATCGATATGCCATGTGTAGGAATTTTACCCGCTTAACTTGACTAGTATATGTAGATTATTTTTGCTTCACCTGTTGCCATGCTTGTGTGCTATGCCATGCTTGAGTGAGATGCCATGTTAATAACCTTTGTTGATCACCTGTAGCTAAACAATTGAACCTTTCCAAATGTGCGGTATCGTCGTGTGTGACGAGTACTCCACTTAACCTGTTAGTAACCGCTCTCGACGGTAGGTGCGATGTCTCGTGTTTCCTTCTTGTTGATGCTTGCTCGTGTTTGCTTCGTAGTAACAGATGCTTGCTCGTTGATTGCTTTCCAGTGTTTCTCGTCTTGTGTGCTTCCGCGGGTACCTCTTGGAGACGTTGCGAGCTTGCGATCAACTACACCTTCGGAACCCGACTCATCAACAGGCAAGGACTATACATTACTTATGATCCATTCTATTTCAACCAGCGGTTTGCATGCTATTCGAGGATAGGTTCGATGTTTGATCCTACCACATGATTACAGCCTCTTTCAAACCGATACATCCATGTCCCCTCCCAGCAAACCATGTACTGCTATGTTACTATTGCTCGTTGCTCAGACCTTGCTTAGTATGCATGCTTAGAATGCTACGATGTTACCCTGTTACTCCTTGGTTTGGGCTATCACATTATTATATTCTTGTTGATGATATGATTATTATAATGTTGACTATATTCGACGAAGGATGGAAGGTCTAGGCTATCCCGCCTCGACGCTTTGTTCCATTCGATTCACCTAGGACCCGAGTTCCGGGTATTGGTTTTAAGACTGAGCGTGCCTAACCGCGTGTGGGATTTTATGGGGTCCCCTCTTCTTACCTATCTAGCTTCAAACATTTCTAGTGGTGGCCCAAGCTGGTTTTACCTTTTGAAGACGTGTGTGTGCGAGTGTCGACCTCGCAGATTTTCAAACAACTCGGGCCAGCGGAGACATGGTTTCTCTTGTAGGTCCACACCTGGAAGCTAGGGGCTGCCCACATCTATTTGGGTATCTAACCCGACCTCTTCCAAACGGTAGAAGCCGATTCGAGAGCGCGACCGGCTTTTGAGTTGGATGTCGACTCACCGGGGGACACCCGGATTTGTGTGTTGTTAGTTAGAGGGACCTGTCGTTCTGGATCTCTTGGGACTAAATCATAAAATGGTTGCCTATCATGGGTAGCAACTGAGAGAGATGGGCGTGCGTGCGGAGCCTTGTAATGGGCAGTTGGTACACCCCTGCAGGGTTAAATCTTTTCGAGAAGCCGTGTCCACGGTTATGGACGACTTGAGACCTACTCCTTGTTCATAGAGAACAACAACTGAGATAATCTTAACATATAACTTGATCAACGTGTGTGTGCCTTGACTACTTCTTCTTCGTCGGGATGTGAAGAGGAGGACAAGTATAGGATAGGTGTTATGCTTGCGTAAGTAGTTGATAGCAAGACTTGTTGGAGGAGATTCCTCATCGAATGCTTGGCTTCTTATCTTACTCTCTAGATCGTTAGCCACTTCATAAATGCTAGTGCGGCAGCAACCTCACCACTTACCCCCATCCTTACCGTAAACTACTAGTTGTCCTAGAATGACGAGTGATGAAGTCCTTGCTGGGTCAGATGACCACTACAGTTGGATGCTGAGTACTTCTGGACTCATGATACTACCCCCAAACTCTTTTCAGGGTTCTTGATCGACAACAGGTATGGTGATCGACGTTTCAAGTGGAGAATCGACGACGACTAGTTAGGCGGATCCCGGCGGAGGGCCTGGACCCGTGTGGTTATGGGGATCGATGTTTTTCTCTTTGCCACTAGGCATTTGACTGTAGTCTGTACTCAGACATGTATCTTCCGCTGATGTATTGTATTTAAGGCAGTTGTATGTCGGTTGTATGAGATGTTGTATCATGTATCTGTAATGTTGTGATATCATGTTGGAAACCCGGGGCATATGGCTTTGTATATGTCGCGGTGGAACCGATATGTTCTTCGTCCCCGGATCTGGGTGGACACACCTAGATCTGGAACAGTACCGCATATTGGGCCTTACACCATTCTATTTCAACCAGCGGTTTGCATGCTAGTATAGGATAGGTTCGATGTTTGATCCTACCACATGCTTACAGTCTCTTTTAAACCGATACAGCCATGTCCCCTCCCAGCAAACTATGTACTGCTATGTTACTATTGCTCATTGCTCAGCCCTTGCTTAGTATGCATGCTTAGGATGCTACGGTGTTACCCTGTTACTCCTTGGTTTGGGTTATCACATTATTATATTGTTGTTGATGATATGATTATTATAATGTTGACTATATTCGACGAAGGATGGAAGGTCTAGGCTATCCCGCCCCGACGCTTTGTTCCATTCGAGTCACCTAGGACCCGAGTTCCGGGTATTGGTTTTAAGACTGAGCGTGCCTAACCGCGTGTGGGATTTTATGGGGTCCCCTCTTCTTACCTATCTAGCTTAAAACATTTCTAGTGGTGGCCCAAGCTGGTTTTACCTTTTGAAGACGTGTGTGTGCGAGTGTCGACCTCGCAGATTTTCAAACAACTCGGGCCAGCGGAGACATGGTTTCTCTTGTAGGTCCACACCTGGAAGCTAGGGGCTGCCCACATCTATTTGGGTATCTAACCCGACCTCTTCCAAACGGTAGAAGCCGATTCGAGAGCGCGACCGGCTTTTGAGTTGGATGTCGACTCACCGGGGGACACCCGGATTTGTGTGTTGTTAGTTAGAGGGACCTGTCGTTCCGGATCTCTTGGGACTAAATCATAAAATGGTTGCCTATCATGGGTAGCAACTGAGAGAGATGGGTGTGCGTGCGGAGCCTTGTAATGGGCAGTTGGTACACCCCTGCAGGGTTAAATCTTTTCGAGAAGCCGTGTCCACGGTTATGGACGACTTGAGACCTACTCCTTGTTCATAGAGAACAACAACTGAGATAATCTTAACATATAACTTGATCAACGTGTGTGTGCCTTGACTACTTCTTCTTCGTCGGGATGTGAAGAGGAGGACAAGTATAGGATAGGTGTTATGCTTGCGTAAGTAGTTGATAGCAAGACTTGTTGGAGGCGATTCCTCATCGAATGCTTGGCTTCTTATCTTACTCTCTAGATCGTTAGCCACTTCATAAATGCTAGTGCGGCAGCAACCTCACCACTTACCCCCATCCTTACCGTAAACTACTAGTTGTCCTAGAATGACGAGTGATGAAGTCCTTGCTGGGTCAGATGACCACTACAGTTGGATGCTGAGTACTTCTGGACTCATGATACTACCCCCAAACTCTTTTCAGGGTTCTTGATCGACAACAGGTATGGTGATCGACGTTTCAAGTGGAGAATCGACGACGACTAGTTAGGCGGATCCCGGCGGAGGGCCTGGACCCGTGTGGTTATGGGGATCGATGTTTTTCTCTTTGCCACTAGGCATTTGACTGTAGTCTGTACTCAGACATGTATCTTCCGCTGATATTGTATTTAAGGCAGTTGTATGTCGGTTGTATGAGATGTTGTATCCTGTATCTGTAATGTTGTGATATCATGTTGGAAACCCGGGGCATATGGCTTTGTATATGTCGCGGTGGGACCGATATGTTCTTCGTCCCCGGATCTGGGTGGACACACCTAGATCTGGAACAGTACCGCATATTGGGCCTTACACCATTCTATTTCAACCAGCGGTTTGCATGCTAGTATAGGATAGGTTCGATGTTTGATCCTACCACATGCTTACAGTCTCTTTTAAACTGATACAGCCATGTCCCCTCCCAGCAAACTATGTACTGCTATGTTACTATTGCTCGTTGCTCAGCCCTTGCTTAGTATGCATGCTTAGGATGCTACGGTGTTACCCTGTTACTCCTTGGTTTGGGTTATCACATTATTATATTGTTGTTGATGTTATGATTACTATTAATGTTGACTATACTCTACGAAGGATGGAAGGTCTAGGCTATCCCGCCCCGACGCTTTGTTCCATTCGAGTCACCTAGGACCCGAGTTCCGGGTATCGGTTTTAAGACTGAGCATGCCTAACCGCGTGTGGGATTTTCTGGGGTCCCCTTTTCTTACCTACCTAGCTTCAAACATTTCTAGTGGTGGCCCAAGCTGATTTACCATTTGAAACCGTGTGTGTGCTGGTCGGCCGTCAGTAGTTTTCAAACAACCCAGGCCAGCGGAGACATGGTTTCTCTAGTTGGTCCACCCCAGGGAGCTAGGGGGTTGTCCACATCTGTTTGGGCAACTAACCCGACTTCATCCAGACGGTAGAGGTTGATTCAAGAGCGCGGTCGGCTTTTGAGTTGGGTGTCGACTCACCGGGGGCCACCCGGATTTGTTCGTTGTTAGCTAGAGGGACCTGTCGTTTTGGATCTCTTGGAACTAAATCATAAAATGGTTGCCTGTGATGGGTAGCAACTGAGAGAGATGGGCGTGCGTGCGGAGCCTTGTAATGGGAAGTTGGTACACCCCTGCAGGGTTAAATCTTTTAGAGAAGCCGTGTCCACGGTTATGGACGACTTGAGACCTACTCCTTGTTCATAGACAACAACAACAACTGACATAATCTTAATATAACTTGATCAACGTGTGTGTGTGCCTTGACTTATTCTTCTTCGTCGGGATGCGAAGAGGAGCACAAGGATAGGATAGGTGTTATGCTTGCCTAAGTAGGTGGATAGCAGACTTGTTGGAGGCGATTCCTCATTGAATTCTTGGCTTCTTACCTTACTCTCTAGATCGTTAGCCACGTCATAAATGCTAGTGCGGTAGCAACCTCACCACTTACCCCATCCTTACCGTAAACTACTAGTTGTCCTAGAATGACGAGTGATGAAGTCCTTGCTGGGTCAGATGACCACTACAGTTGGATGCTGAGTACCTCTGTACTTATGATACTACCCCCAAACTCTTTTCAGGGTTCTTGATCGACAACGGGTATGGTGATCGACGTTTCACGTGGAGACTCGACGACGACTAGTTAGGCGGATCCCGGCAGAGGGCCTGGACCCGTGTGGTTATGGGGATTGATGTTTTTCTCTTTGCCAGTAGGCATTTGATTGTAGTCTGTACTCAGACATATATCTTCCGCTGTTGTATTGTATTAAGGCAGTAGTATGCCGATTGTATGAGATGTTGTATCCTTGTGTATGTAATGTTGTGATATCATGTTGGAAATCCGTGGCATATGGCTATGTCATATGTCGCGGTGGGACCGATATGTGCTTCGTCTCCGGATCTGGATGGAAACATCTAGATCTGGAACAGTACCGCATATCGGGCCTTACAATTTGGTATCAGAGCCTTACCGACCGTAGGATCCATTTTCTGGCCGAAGTCGAGTCTAGACAAAAACTATTTTGTAGTTACTAAGTTATTATCGGAGAGTAGGATTCTTTTTCCTCCTTACCCTTGCTCTGGTCAGGACAAGTGTCGTAAGTGTTTTATTCTCCTCTTATCCCCTTTCAAACTTTAGAATCTCGAGTGTGTGGAGTATCGGAATCGTTACAATGCCTTGCTTGCAACGTATTGTCTCGATTCCGACCTCTGGTTTGGGAAATCCTGTAGTACCTTTAGACTTCCAACTCTGGTGTACATCTGGGTCATCTATTGCCATCCATCCTTTGGTCGGTGTTTTTACGACTTGCGTCGAAAATCACTATCCCTAGATCTGGTTTTCACTGTCGTTCTTCCTCTTGAACAATTGGTGGTTTCGTTTTCTGACGTAACCATCTCTCTGCGGAAACTTTCTCGACGGAATTCGTCGTTCGACATGGAGCAAAGTCCCTTGTTGGTGGTGTTGAAGATCGTCGACTCTATTTTCTCTCCCCCCCCCCTCTCCCCCGGATCGCCCTGGATCACGGGATGAGATCCCTTGTTGGTGGTGTTGTATTCTAACAGCCCAGATTTCACAAAAATTAAAAAAATTTGTTTTCGGTGTGAATTGTTTGATTGTCTGATTTGTTTGCGGTGTTTGCATCCCCGATTTATCGATCGGCGATTATTTTCCCCGCTCTTATCTCGTATTGGACTGAGACCGGCCCTTGCCACCCTGACACTAGACCTTTGCGACACCGGGTTTCACCCGATCACCGTCACGAAAACCGCACGAGACCAGCCGCAGCCATAGGAACGAAAAACCTCATTTAATAATTAAACGGGTTATTTTTATAGCGCGCCGGAAAGTGTTCTCGGAATGGTTCCAACGCGAGGTGAACGCCTCCGGCTCGACGCGCAGGTCGCGCAGTTCGAAGTTTTACCCGAATCGGAGGTACTGCGGACCCCCGGCGGTCAGAAACGTAGACACCACGCGCGCGAGCGAAAAACCGGGGATGTTTTTGCAAACTGCCAGCCACCTGGGCTATATAAAGACCACCACACTCCCACCTCTTTCTAGGGTTTCCCTAGCAACAAAATTGCAGCCAACCCCCCTCCACTATGCCAGATCTTCCCATTTTGACCCCAAATCCTGAAACCCTAGCCCCTAGGAGTTCCCGGCCGTCGGATCGTGCGATCAGAGGGTCCTCGTTGCGCCACGTCAGCCCGAAGCCCCCCGTGCTCCTCCCGTGGAAGCTCCTCCACGCCCGTGCCTCCACGGCCGCGCGCCGCCGTCGGCGAGTGCCGCACCAGGCCAGGCCGCCCCACTCCCTCTTGTAACAGCCCAGTTTTTGCAAAAATTAAAAATTTTGTTTTCGGTGTGAATTGTCTGATTGTCTAATTTGTTTGCGGTGTTTGCATCCCCGATTTATTGATCGGCTATTATTTTAACCCATCTTATCTCGTATCGGACGGAGACCGACACTTGCCACCCTGACACTCGACCTTTGCGACACCGGGTTCAACCCGATCACCGTCGCGAAAACCGCACGAGACCAGCCGCAGCCAACGGAACGAAAAACCCCGTTTAATAATTAAACGGGATATTTTTATAGCGCGCCGGAAAGTGTTTTCGGAACGGTTCCAGCGCGAGGTGAACGCCTCCGGCTCGACGCACTGATCGTGCAGTTCGAAGTTTTACCCGAATCGGAGGTACTGCGGACCCCCGGCGGTCAGAAACGTTAGCACCGTGCGCGCGAGACAAAAACCGATGATGTTTTTGCAAACTGCCAGCCACCCATGCTATATAAAGACCACCACACTCCCACCCACCTAGGGTTTCCCTAGGCATCCACCAACCCCAGATCTGGCCCCAAATACCCAATTTTCGCAGCAAACCCTAGCCTCCCAGATCTGGATCCAGCCCAATGGATCTGGACCGTCAGATCGGCCAGAGACGTGCCAGCCACCCGTGGAGCAACCCCTGCCCGAGCTCGTCCCGAGCAGCCTCCCATGGAGCCGCCCGTGCTCCTCTCCGCCACCGGCTCTCCACTGCTCCAGGCCAGCAGCAGGCCGCCGGCCACTCATCTCCCTCTCTTCCCTCTCTCCCGCTCCTTCTCCTCACCTCCTCCCATGTCCTCTCCCCTTGCAGTCGTGGCCGGAGCCCGCGCCAAGCGCCGCCATGGCGAGACGCCACCAAGACCGACGCCGGCGACCCACCTCGACCTCCTCCGCGCCCAGCCGCCTCCTCCCGGCCTCACCTCGCCCCTGCTCCTCCTCGCCTCGCCAGTAGCCGGCCCGCTCTGCCGCTCGCCGGCGGGAGGCAGCCGCCGTCGCTCGGGTGCGCTCGGGAGCGAGCCGACCCAGGGCGCCTCCTCCCGCACCAGCCAGCCGCCCAGGTGGGCCACGCCCGGCCCACTCCAGCCGCCGGCCTCCCAGGCCAGATGGGCCAGATCCAGCCCATGGCGTGAGGCTGCCCCTTTTCTTTTTTTTATTTAATTAGATCTGTTTTTTTTCTATTGGGCCCAAATAGGACTAGATTCGGCCCAGTTAGTTTTTTTTCTGCTAGTTGTTTTTATTTATTTAGGCAGTTTGTATTAGGATTTTTGCAGTGCCGTAACTTCTTAACCGTAGCTCCGATTGCGACGATTTAAATATGAAACTTGCTTAGAATTGTGTCTAGTTTAAAAATTTGTTGCTTGATGCCATGTTTGACTTTGTTTACCTGTTGTTTGACTGCTAATTACACTGCTTGCCACTGTAACTGTAACTGCTATAACTTTTTATCTGTTGCTTTGTTTAAAATGTTCTTTATATGTAACTTCACTAGAATTGCATGTAGGTTGTGTTTTTGCTGCTCTTGATTGCTAATAAAAATAATAAAATATTGTTTAGGGCAAAACAGTACCAAATGCAATATTTATCGTGGGGTCCGCAATAGTTTGCATGTCTAGGATTTCACCCCACTTAATATAACTAGCTTAGGTAGTTTAATTGTGCTTCACCTCTTGCCATGTTTGTGTGCTATGCCATGCTTGCTTGAGTTGCCATGTTAATAACCGTTGTTTGGTCACCTGTAGCTAAGCAACTTGAACCACCGTAAACGTGCGGTATTCGTCGTGTGTGACGAGTACTCCACTTAAATCGTTAGTAACTGCTCTCGACGGTAGGTGCGATGTCTCGTGTTGCTTCTTGTTGATGCTTGATCGTGTTTGCTCCGTAGTAATAGTGGTGCACCATTGATTGCTTTCCAGTGTTTACCCTCTTGTGTGCTCCCGCGGGTACTCTCGGAGACGATGCGAGTTTGCGATCAACTACACCTTCGGAACCCGACTTCTCAACAGGCAAGGACTTTGCATTACTTATGATCCATTCTATTTCAACCAGCGGTTTGCATGCTAGTATAGGTTAGGCTCGATGTTTGATCCTACCACATGTTTACAGCCTCTTTCAAACCGATACAGCCATGTCCCTTCCCAGCAAACCTTGTACTGCTATGTTACTATTGCTCGTTGCTCAGCCCCTGCTTAGTACGCATGCTTAGGATGCTTTGATGTTACCCTGTTACTCTTTGGGTTGGGATATCACCTTATTATATTATTGTTGATGATATGATTATTATAATGTTGACTATATTCGACGAAGGATGGAAGGTCTAGGCTATCCCGCCCCGACGCTTTGTTCCATTCGAGTCACCTAGGATCCGAGTTCCGGGTATTGGTTTTAAGACTGAGCGTGCCTAACCGCGTGTGGGATTTTATGGGGTCCCCTTTTCTTACCTATCTAGCTTCAAACATTTCTAGTGGTGGCCCAAGCTGATTTACCATTTGAAAACATGCATATATATCTTGTCGGGTCGCTCCTAGCAGATATCTTTTAAAACAACTTGGGCCAGCAGAGACATGGTTTCTCTTGTTGGTCCACACCTGGAAGCTAGGGGGCTGCCCACATCTGTTTGGGTAGCTAACCCGACCTCGTCCAGACGGTAGAGGCCGATTCGAGAGCGCGGCCGGCTTTTGAGTTGGATGTCGACTCACCGGGGGCCACCCGGATTTGTGCGTTGTTAGTTAGAGGGACCTGTCGTTCCGGATCTCTTGGGACTAAATCATAAAATGGTTGCCTATCATGGGTAGCAACTGAGAGAGATGGGCGTGCGTGCGGAGCCTCGTAATGGGCAGTTGGTACACCCCTGCAGGGTTAAATCTTTTCGAGAAGCCGTGTCCACGGTTATGGACGACTTGAGACCTACGTCCTGTTCATAGACAACAACAACAACTGAGATAATCTTAATATAACTTGATCAACGTGTGTGTGCCTTGACTGGTTCTTCTTCGTCGGGATGCGAAGAGGAGGACAAGGATAGGATAGGTGTTATGTTTGCGTAGTAGGTGGATAGCAAGACTTGTTGGAGGCGATTCCTCATCGAATGCTTGGCTTCCTACCTTACTCTCTAGATCGTTAGCCACTTCATAAATGCTAGTGCGGCAGCAACCTCACCACTTACCCCTTCCTTACCGTAAACTACTAGTTGTCCTAGAATGACGAGTGATGAAGTCCTTGCTGGGTCAGATGACCACTACAGTTGGATGCTGAGTACCTCTGTACTCATGATACTACCCCCAAACTCTTTTCAGGGTTCTGATCGACGACAGGTATGGTGATCGACGTTTCACGTGGAGACTCGACGACGACTAGTTAAGCGGATCCCGGGGGAGGGCCTGGACCCGTGTGGTTATGGGGATCGATGCTTTTCTCTTTGCCACTAGGCATTTGATTGTAGTCTGTGCTCAGACATATATCTTCCGCTGTTGTATTGTATTTGAGGCAGTTGTATGCCGATTGTATGAGATGTTGTATCCTGTATCTGTAATGTTGTGGTATCATGTTGGAAATCCGGGGCATATGGCTTTGTCATATGTCGCGGTGGGACCGATATGTGCTTCGTCCCCGGATCTGGGTGGAAACACCTAGATCTGGAACAATACCGCATATCGGGCCTTACACCTCTCCTCTCCCTCTCTTCTCCTCCCTTACCTACCTCTCCTTCGCAGGTCTTTCCTCCGGCCTACGCGCCATGGAAGGGAGCTTCAAGCTCCGCCCGCCGCCGCCTAGGAGCTCGTTGCGCCCCCTCTAGACCTCACCGCCGGCCACCTCCAGCCCGGATCCGGCACCCCCAAGCCACCCCGCACCCGATCCGCTCGCCCTCGACCGGCCTCGTGCCACCCCTCGCCTCCTCCTCGCCGGCGTAGGGCGCAACCACCGCCGCTGCCTCGCTTGTCCTGGACGAGGGCGAGGTCGCCGCTCGATCCAGCTAGATGGGCTGGTGCGCCTCCAGGAGCCCCGTGGCCCAGCTTCCCCAGCGGCCCAGCCGCCAACTCCCTAGCCGGCCTGGGCCTAGGCCCACACAGTGAGTTGCTTTTTTTTTCTTTTCTGCAGCAGTAGTTGGGCCGGCCCAAGTGACATTAGTTTTTTTTCTGTTTTTTATTTTTGGCAGATTGTATTAGTTGTTTTTGCGTTGCCCGTAACTTTTTAACGGTAGCTCGGATCGCGACCCGTAAAACATGAAAGTTGTTTGGTTTTTCGTGTAGTTTAATTAAATGTTGTTTGTTTCCATGTTTGCACTTGTCTACTTGTTGTTTACCTGCTAATTACAACTGCTTGCCACTGAAAACTGTAATTGCCATATCTTTTTAACCGTTTCTCCGGTGAAAGTGTTCTTTATATGTAACTTGACTAGAATTGCATGTAGATTGTGTTTATGCTGCTCTTGCTTGCTAATAAAATAATAAAATATTGTTTAGGGAAAAACAGTACCAAATTCCATTTTTATCGTGGGGTCCGCAATAGTTTGCCATGTCTAGGATTTCACCCCACTTAAATTGACTAGCTTAGCTAGTTTATTTATGCTTCACCTCTTGCCATGTTTGTGTGCTATGCCATGCTTCTGTGCTTTGCCATGTTAACAACCTTGCTGATCACCTGTAGCTAAACAACTTGAATGTTTCTAAATGGGCGGTATCGTCGTGTGTAACGAGTACTCCACTTAACCTGTTAGTAATCGCTCTCGACGGTAGGTGCGATGTCTCGTGTTGCCTTCTTGTTGATGCTTGCTCGTGTTTTCTTCGTAGTAATAGATGCTTGCTCGTTGATTTCTTTCCAGTGTTTACCGTCTTGTGTACTTCCGCGGGTAACTCTCGGAGACGATGCGAGCTTGCGATCAACTACACCTTCAGAACCCGACTTATCAACAGGAAAGGACTATGCATTACTTATGATCCATTCTATTTCAACCAGCGGTTTGCATGCTACTCTAGGTTAGGTTCGATGTTTGATCCTACCACATGTTTACAGCCTCTTTCAAACCGATACAGCCACGTCCCCTTGTAACAGCCCAGTTTTCACAAAAAATAAAAATGTTTTCTGCGTGAATTGTTTGATTGTCTGATTTGTTTGCGGTGTTTGCATCCCCGATTTATCGATCGGCGATTATTTTCCCCCTCTTATCTCGTATCGGACGGAGACTGACCCTTGCCACACTGACACTCGACCTTTGCGACACCGGGTTTCGCCCGATCACCGTCGCGAAAACCGCACGAGACCAGCCATCGCCACCAGAACGAAAACCCCGTTTATTTAATAAACGGATTATTTTATTGGGGCGCCAAAAAATGTTGTCGGATTATCACCGCAGTGAGGTAAGATCGACGGGCTCGACGCGCTGAGCGCGTGGTTTGAGATTTCGTCGGAATCGGAGTCCGTACGGAGTCTCGGCGGTCACGAACGCGATCACCGGACACGCGAGAGAGGGGTACCGAGGGCGTTTGCGTAAACTGGCCAGCCAACCTGCCTATATAATGACCCCACCTCCCAAACCAGCCATTTAGGGTTCCCCCTATGGCATATTTGCAGCCACACCCCTAGCAAAAACCTAGATCTGCCCCTCCAGTCCAGATTGCACCCGAAACCCTAGCCCCTAAGCATTTGTGGTCGTTGGATCGCAGATCCGAGGGCTCCCGGGGTAGCCACGTCACCCCGAGACCCTCCAACTCCAGCCTCCAAATGAATTGGGCCCCGCAGGGCCCCGGATCCGCCGCCTGGCCCGCCCGAGCCCATCTGGTCAGCGCCGCTGCCCGTGGAGCTTCGTCCGAGCCGCCTCCGAGCCGCCCCCGTGTGCTCGCACTCCGGCGAGCAGCGCCGCCTCCGGTGAGCCGCCCCTCACCGCGCTGTGCCTCCTCTCCCTCTCTCACCTCCCTCCTCTCCTCCCTCCTCTCCTCCCTCTGCGCAGGTAGTCACCGGCCCCCGTCATGGCCGAGGCTGGCCGCCATTGGAACCGCCATGGAGCTCAGGCCGAGCTCGTCGTGGCCAGCCTGCGTCGCCTCCCCGCCCTGTACATCACCGGCCACCGGATCCGCGTCGCCCCGTCCCGTACCCGCCTCCTCCATGCCCGGGCCCCCTCGCCTACTCGCCGGAGCGGCCAAGACGGCGGCGCCTTCGCTGCTCTCTCGTTGGGAACGAGCACGAGCGCCCGCTCGCTTCCCCGATCCAGTCGCTCCTGCCCACGTGGGCCAGGCGCCCCTGCAGCCCATCTCCACATGCGGCCCAGCCAGCTCGCTCCACCCAGGCCGCAGCGCCCACGCCTCCTGGGCCAGGCCCACTAGGGTGAGACCCTTTGCCTTTTTTTTCTCCCTTTTGCTGCTGCTGCTAATGGGCTCGGCCCAATAAGTTGCTCCTGTTTAGCGCCCTGGGCGACTTTTAGTTATATAGCGCCCCTGTTTAGGCCCAGCAGTAGCAGATTCAGCCCGTGGAGTCTTCTTTTTTTTGGGGGGCTTCTTATTTTGGCAGATTGTGTTTTATTTTTGCGATGAGAATATCTTTTCACCGGTAGCTCCGATGGAAACGCTTTCTACATGAAAGTTGCTCCGTTTTGCGCATAGATTAATAAAATGTGCTTTGTTGCCATGTTTGACTTTGTTTACATGTTGTTTACCTGCTATTTACAACTGCTTTCCACTGTAAACTGAACTGGCATAACTTTTTAACCGTTGCTCTGTTTAAAATGTTCTTTATATGTAACTTGACTAGAATTGCATGTAGATTGTGTTTATGTTGTTCTTGCTTCTTAAATAAAATAATAAAATATTGTTTAGGGGAAACCAGTACCAAACATATTTATTTAGGGGGGTAAATAGGGATGTGCCATGTGTAGGAATTTTACCCGCTTAAATTGACTAGCATAGATAGTTTATCTTATGCTTCAACTCTTAACATGTTTGTGTGACATGCCATGCTTGCTTGAGTTGCCATGCTAATAACCTTTGATTGATAACCTGTAGCTAAACAACTTGAACCTCTCTAAATGGGCGGTATCGTCGTGTGTAACGAGTAGTCCACTTAAATTGTTAGTAACCGCTCTCGACGGTAGGTGCGATGTCTCGTGTTGCCTTCTTGTTGATGCTTGCTCGTGTTTGCTTCGTAGTAATAGATGCTTGCTCGTTGATTGCTTTCCAGTGTTTACCGTCTTGTGTGCTTCCGCAGGTACCTCTCGGAGACGATGCGAGCGTGCGATCGACTACACCTTCGGAATCCGACTTATCAACAGGCAAGGACTATACATTACTTATGATCCATTCTATTTCAACCAGCGGTTTGCATGCTAGTCTAGATTAGGCTCGATGTTTGATCCTACCACATGTTTACAACCTCTTTCAAACCGATACAGCCATGTCCCCTCCCAGCAAACCTTGTACTGCTATGTTACTATTGCTCGTTGCTCAGCCCCTGCTTAGTATGCATGCTTAGGATGCTAAGATGTTACCCTGTTACTCATTGGTTTGGGATATCACATTATTATTATTGTTATTGATGATATGATTATTATAATGTTGACTATATTCGACGAAGGATGGAAGGTCTAGGCTATCCCGCCCCGACGCTTTGTTCCATTCGAGTCACCTAGGATCCGAGTTCTGGGTATTTGTTTTAAGACTGAGTGTGCCTAACCGCGTGTGGGATGCTATGGGGTCCCCTTTTCTTACCTACCTAGCTTCAAACATTTCTAGAGGTGGCCCAAGCTGATTTACCATTTGAAACCGCATGCATAACTGGTCTGCAGCCAGTGGTTTTAAAACAACTCAGGCCAGCAGAGACATAGTTCCTTTGTTGGTCCACACTGGTGAGCTAGGGAAGTCCCCTGTTATATAGGTGAGGCTAACGACGACCTTAGCCATACGGAAGAGTTCGATCCGAGAGCGTGGCCGGCTTTTGGATTGGGTGTCGACTCCCCGGGGGCCACCCGGATTTGTTCGTTGTTAGTTAGAGGGACCTGTCGTTTCGGATCTCTTGGAACTAAATCATAAAATGGTTGCCTGTGATGGGTAGAAACTGAGAGAGATGGACGTGTGTGCGGAGCATTCTAATGGGCAGTTGGTACACCCTGCAGGGTTAAATCTTTTAGAGAAGCCGTGTCCACGGTTATGGACGACTTGTGACCTACTCCTTGTTCATAGACAACAACGACTAAGATAATCTTAATATAACTTGATCAACGTGTGTGTGCCTTGACTGCTTCTTCTTCGTCGGGATGCGAAGAGGAGGACAAGGATAGGATAGGAGTTATGTTTGCGTAGTAGGTGGATAGCAAGACTTGTTGGAGGCGATTCCTCATCGAATGCTTGGCTTCCTACCTTACTCTCTAGATCGTTAGCCACTTCATGACTGCTAGTGCGGCAGCAACCTCATCACTTACCCCATCCTTACCGTAAACTACTAGTTCTCCTAGAATGACGAGTGATGAAGTCCTTGCTGGGTCAGATGACCACTACAGTTGGATGCTGAGTACCTCTGTACTGATGATACTACCCCCAAACTCTTTTCAGGGTTCTTGATCGACAATAGGTACGATGATCGACGTTTCACGTGGAGGCTCGACGACGACTAGTTAGGCGGATCCCGGCGGAGGGCCTGGACCCGTGTGGTTATGGGGATCGATGATTTTCTTTTTCCACTAGGAATTTGATTGTAGTCTGTACTCAGACATGTATCTTCTGCTGTTGTATTGTATTAAGGCAGTTGTATGCCGATTGTATGAGATGTTGTATCCTTCTATCTGTAATGTTGTGATATCATGTTGGAAATCCGGGGCATATGGCTATGTCATATGTCGCGGTGGGACCGATATGTGCTTCGTCCCCGGGTCTGGATGGAAACATCTAGATCTGGAACAGTACTGCATATCGGGACTTACACCCCTCCCAGCAAACCTTGTACTGCTATATTACTATTGCTCGTTGCTCAGCCCCTGCTTAGTATGCATGCCTAGGATGCTACGATGTTACCCTGTTACTCCTTGGTTTGGGATATAACATTATTATATTGTTGTTGATGATATGATTATTATAATGTTGACTATATTCGATGAAGTATGGAAGGTCTAGGCTATCCCGCCCCGACGCTTTGTTCCATTCGAGTCCACTAGGACCCGAGTTCCGGGTATTGGTTTTAAGACTGAGCGTGCCTAACAGCGTGTGGGATTTTATGGGGTCCCCTTTTCTTACCTACCTAGCTTCAAAAATATCTAGTGGTGGCCCAAGCTGATTTACCATTTCAAACCGTGTGTGTGCTGGTCGGCCGCCAGTAGTTTTCAAACAATCCGGGCCAGCGGAGATATGGTTTCTCTAGTTGGTCCACCCCAGGGAGCTAGGGGGTTGTCCACATCTGTTTGGGAAACTAACCCGACCTCATCCAGACGGTAGAGGCCGATTCGAGAGCACGGCCGGATTTTGAGTTGGGTGTCGACTCACCGGGGGCCACCCGGATTTGTTCGTTGTTAGCTAGAGGGACCTGTCGTTTCGTATCTCTTGGAACCAAATCATAAAATGGTTGCCTGTGATGGGTAGCAACTGAGAGAGATGGGCGTGCGTGCGGAGCCTTGTAATGGGCAGTTGGTACACCCCTGCAGGGTTAAATCTTTTCGAGAAGCCGTGTCCACGGTTATGGACGACTTGAGACCTACTCCTTGTTCAAAGACAACAACAACTGAGATAATCTTAATATAACTTGATCAACGTGTGTGTGTGTGTGTGTCTTGACTGCTTCTTCTTCGTCGGGATGTGAAGAGGAGGACAAGGATAGGATAGGTGTTATGCTTGCCTAAGTACGTGGATAGCAGACTTGTTGGAGGCGATTCCTCATCGAATGCTTGGCTTCTTACCTTACTCTCTAGATCGTTAGCCACTTCATAAATGCTAGTGCGGCAGCAACCTCACCACTTACCCCATCCTTACCGTAAACTACTAGTTGTCCTAGAATGACGAGTGATGAAGTCCTTGCTGGGTCAGATGACCACTACAGTTCGATGCTGAGTACCTCTGTACTCATGATACTACCCCCAAACTCTTTTCAGGGTTCTTGATCGACAACAGGTATGGTGATCGACGTTTCACGTGGAGACTCGACGACGACTAGTTAGGCGGATCCCGGCGGAGGGCCTAGACCCGTGTGGTTATGGGGATCGATGTTTTTCTCATTGCCAGTAGGCATTTGATTGTAGTCTGTACTCAGACATATATCTTCCGCTGTTGTATTGTATTAAGGCAGTTGTATGCCGATTGTATGAGATGTTGTATCCTTGTATATGTAATGTTGTGATATCATGTCGAAAATCCGGGGCATATGGCTATGTCATATGTCGATGTGGGACCGATATGTGTTTTGTCCCGGATCTTGATGGAAACATCTAGATCTGGAACAGTATCGCATATCGGGCCTTACACCCCTCTTCTTACCTACCTAGCTTCAAACATTTCTAGTGGTGGCCCAAGCTGATTTACCATTTGAAACAGTGTGTGTGCTGGTCGGCCGCCAGTAGTTTTCAAACCAACATGGACCAGTGAGGACATAGTTCCCTTGCTGGCCCACCTTGTTCGGCTGAGGACCCGGTTTCCCATGTGTGATCAACCGGCTATCCAAACCCGAGACAGACGGTAGAGACCGATTCGAGAGCGCGGCCGGCTTTTGAGTTGGATGTCGACTCACCGGGGGCCACCCGGATTTGTTCATTGTTGGCTAGAGGGACCTGTCGTTTCGTATCTCTTGGAACTAAATCATAAAACGGTTGCCTGTGATGGGTAGCATCTGAGAGAGATGGGCGTGCGTACGGAACCTTGTAATGGGCAGTTGGTACTCCCCTGCAGGGTTAAATCTTTTTGAGAAGTCGTGTCCACGGTTATGGACGACTTGATACCTACTCCTTGTTCATAGACAACAACAACTGAGATAATCTTAATATAACTTGATCAACATGTGTGTGTGCCTTGACTTCTTCTTCTTCGTCGGGATGCGAAGAGGAGGACAAGGATAGGATAGGTGTTATGATTGCGTAAGTACTTGATAGCAAGACTTGTTGGAGGTGATTCCTCATCGAATGCTTGGCTTCTTATCTTACTCTCTAGATCGTTAGCCACTTCATAAATGCTAGTGCGGAAGCAACCTCACCACTTACCCCATCCTTACCGTAAACTACTAGTTGTCCTAGAATGACGAGTGATGAAGTCCTTGCTGGGTCAGTTGACCACTATAGTTGGATGCTGAGTACTTCTGTACTCATGATACTACCCCCAAACTCTTTTCAGGGTTCTTGATCGACAACAGGTATGGTGATCGACGTTTCACGCGGAGACTCGACGACGACTAGTTAGGCGGATCCCGGCGGAGGGTCTGGACCCGTGTGGTTATGGGGATCGATGTTTTTCCCTTTGCCACTAGGCATTTGCTTGTAGTCTGTACCCAGACATGTATCTTCCGTTGTTGTATTGTATTTGAGGCAATTGTATGCCGATTGTATGAGATGTTGTATCCTTGTATCTGTAATGTTGTGATATCATGTTGGAAATCCGGGGCATATGACTTCGTCATATGTCGCGGTGGGACCGATATGTGCTTCGTCCCCGGATCTGAATGGAAACATCTAGATCTGGAACTGTACCGCATATCGGGCCTTACAGGAGTCAATATAAGATTCCAAAGAAGAGTAAGTGTGAAACTTTAGTAGATTGAGTTCTCAACAAATATATTTTTTCTCGTATTCCCATCTCCCACTTCTTACACGCAAACACCATCTGGAGACATTCGAGTCACGGACAACAAGAGCTCTTGCACCGTTATGTTCTTATGTTGCTTGTTTCGATGCTAATATATACTCTTGCCTGTTATGACTTGAATTGAATTACATACCTTGATTGTTTTACTTTCAAAGTTCTTATATGGTTATTAGCATGTCACCACATATATTATGCTTGTTATCATTTACCTACTCGAGGACGAGCAGGAATTAAGCTTGGGGATGTTGATACGTCCCAAAGGTATCTATGATTTCTACTTACTCCATGCATGTTTTGTGTGATATTGCTATGTTTTATATACACTTTCATACACTTTTTATCATATTTGGACTAACCTATTAATTAAGTGCACCCCAGTGTTAGTTCCTGTTTTCTGTTGTTTTTCTATTTCAGGTTTCCCCCATATTAAAAAGCTCCTAAAAATCGGGAAAAATCCAATAAAAATCAGCGTACCGGAAGCTTCCGGAAACACCAAGGTGGGGCTAGAGGGCCACCACCAGGGGCCCAGGAGCCCTGGTTGCGCGCCCTAGGGGGAGGTCACGCCAGGTGGCCACCTGGGCACCTGGTTACCCCCTGGATGCCCCCTTCGCCTATTTATTCTCTGTGACGGGATTCTTCCGAAGACAAAACCCTTTTTCGCGATCTCGTCTCTGTTCCGCCGCCTCCGCGCTTCTAGGATAGGGAGCGCCAGCAGACTTCTTCCCGGCACCCTGCCGGAGGGAGGATTGACCTCCGGGATCCTCTCCTCCACCATGGACGCTTCCCGGATGATCCATGAGTAGTTTACCTTGGACCATGGGTTCGTGATCAGTATCTATGTGATGTTCTCCTCCCCTCTTTGTTCTTCATGGATTAGACCTTGTGAGCTGCCCTACATGATCAAGGCACATATGTAATTCTTTCTGCTGTTGCTATGCTGAGTTTGATGGGATCTGATGGATTATGAGACTATGTTCAGTTTGTGATTGAGTAATCTTTTTGGTTGTTATCTTTTATATTTTTGTTCTTGAGTAATTCTTGCATGTTCTCCGTTGCTTTTTATTGATTTGGCCAAGTAGTAGGTAGTGACTCCAAGAGGCAACATTATGCTCGATTGTGGGTTCATGCCCCCTGATGACTAGCTTCAGTGACAGAAACATGAGTCTAGGGGATGTGTTTTTGCCACAAGGGGGAAAACAACGGTCCTTGTAACCGTGGTTGCAAGGATTGTTTACTTTACGCAAAGTTATTTTAATGCAGTTGTCTGTTGCTTTGGGTTTACACTTTGGGTGGGGCTCGCAACTTAATACCAGCGAGATGTTTTGGATAGATATCTCAAGGTGGATGATTAGTAGTAGATGCAGTTGGATTTCGGTCTACTTATTTTGGCATACCGCGCATGCTTTTGAGCCTCTTCCTTTCTTTGTAGCATAGTTAGCATTGCCGTGCATTTTTAATCCTGTCAATTGCCCAGCTGTGATTTGTTTACCTCGCATAGAAGTTTTATCGTCTTTTGGGAGAGAGATATCACTAGTGAACATCACGGGACCCCGGTCCATATTCTCATCACTGTTTACACGCTCAATTTATTTTCTGCTTTTACTTTCCAGTAGCAATTACCATTATCCTTTATCCCTTGCGTTTGATCCTTTGTAAACAACAAGTCTGGAGAGATTGACAACCTCTCTGAACTTCGTTGGGAGCAAAGTTATTGGTATCTGTGTGCAGGTCCACGTCAACCGCTAAATTTCTAGCGCCATTGTCACCTACTTGTCGCTTTCGGAGTCCTACGGGAGACAAACCCTATCCTCTACATAGGGGAAATTTTCTACTATCCTACATCTCACCTTCCACTTGGGGTAACCAACGAGGGGCAAGAAGCCATTATCATATCTCACACATCACTCCCTCCATCTCGCTTCAGTAGGATCAATTAACTCAGAGACTAGGATCAGTTTATTTACAGCTAGACAGGCAAGCGGTCGAAGTCCAAAATCTCGTGGGATCCAATTATCTTCCCAGATATTCATAGAAAACCATCACCAATGTGTCGGATTATCCCTCTTGGAGGGCTTCTTTACCTTCCACCAAGGCCCGCTAGATTTGGGATGGGTGTCTACCCAGTTCGGCCATCAGGAAGTCTGTTTGGGGAAAGTAAACTGATTTTGGTAACCTCACACACAGAGACTCCGAATTGATTAGGATTCTCCAGGCCTGCCTGGCTAGGAGAGCAACATTGAAGATCTCGAGGTCACGGAACCCAAGTCCGCCATCTTTTTTAGATTGTGTCATCACCTTCCAAGATACCCAGTGGGGTTTTCTACTCCCCTGTTTGCTTCCCCGGAAAAATTGCCTGATTAGTTTGTTCAAATGTTCACACAAGCTAGGTGGCAAATTAAAGCAGGACATAGAGTAAACCAGGACTGATTGGGCCACTGATTTGATAAACACTTCCTTTCCGGCCGCCGAGATCGTCCTCTCGAACCAACCCATCACCTTGCCCCACATACGGTCTTTAAGGTATTTGAAAGAACCCAATTTGGAGGAGCCAATATTCGAGGGAAGCCCGAGGTATCTCTCATTCAGGGTTTTAGTATGAACATTATTTATACCTTTAACCTCCTCCCTCGTCATCTCCGGGAAGCCTGCACTAAAGAAAAATGAAGATTTATTTGTATTAATCCTCTATCCTGAAGCCTGGCAGAATTGTATCAACAAGTTTGACACCTCATTAGCTCCTTCTCCATTTGCCTTGAATAGCAATAGGTTTTCGTTAGAAAACAACAGATGGTGGACTAGCGGCACCTGGGGGGGCACTTGTCAACCACATAGCTGTGTCGATGAATCTCTGGTTTTGAGGAGGCCTGAAAGGCCCTCTGGTGCTAATAAGAATATATAGGGAGATATTGGGTCTCCTTGTCGAATCCCTCTCGACGAATTGAATTCCTCCAAAAAAATTCCATTAAACATGACTGAGTATGAGACAGAGGTGACCATCTCCATCACCACTGAAACCCATCTTTCAGAGAAACCCAACTTCGGCATAATTGCTTGTAGATAAGCCCATTCCACTGTATCATAAGCCTTCATCATATCAAGTTTCAGCGCACAGTGATGATGTTTCAGGGACTTATTCCTCTTCATAAACTGCAGGCCATAAGCAACTATGATATTATCAGTAATCGGACGCCTTGGCACGAAAGCTGGTTGTTTTGCGGAGACAGTATTTGGGAGAATGACTTTCAGACGGTTCACAAGAACTTTCGAAGCTATCTTGTATAACACATTGCAGAGGCTAATCGGGCAGAACTGAGAGAGATGAGTGGGGTTCTTTACTTTTGCGATAAGAACTAGACATGTGTTATTGATGCTTTCCGGGCTTTCCTCCCCTCTAACAATCAAAAGGATTGCCTTAACAACCTCTTCTCCGCAAATATCCCACTGTTTCTGAAAAAAAAATGTGATGGAAAACCATCCGGTCCTGGAGCTTTGAGAGGGAACATTTGAAAAAGGGCACTTTTAACGTCATCTGCAGCGAACTCAACCTCGAGAACAGCATTCATATCAGCTGATACATTTGTAGGGACGCAGTTCAGGACAGCGTCCAAGTTAGAGAAGCCCTCTAATGTGAATAGATCCTTGTAGAACTATGTGGCCATATTCTCCAGTTCGTCAATGATGTCGATAAAAACCTCGCTATTGCTGTTCTACAGGGATTTTATTAGGTTTTTTGCGGCGTCACATGGTAGCTCTCAGGTGGAAGAACCGAGAGTTTTTGTCACCACTAGCCAGCCCCTCCACCCTTGATCTTTGTTTCTAGAGCACTTCTTCCCTATGGTAGAGCTCAACAAGGAGGTCAATAATCACCAATTCGTGTGGAGACGCCCCACTTCGTCCTGGAACAGAGCGGAGAATTTCTAGTTCTCGTTTGAGGCCTTGTATTTCTGCGCACATTACCGAAAGTAGCCTTGTCCCAACCAGCAAGGTCGCTCAAGAGGCCCTCCAACTTCCCTTTTAATTCTGCAACAGAAGCTGCTCTTGTTGTCTTGTTCCAACTCGTTGTCACATATGGTTTAAGATCATCATGTGATTCCCACATGAGCTCATAATGGAACGGTTTTTTCCCCCTCCGGTTTGACAGCTCTCGATCGATCTTAAGAATTAGTGCCACAAGCTCTGAGCAAGTAGTAGCATGGTGCTCAAGTTGTGCATCAGGGAAAAGGCCACCCAATTCTGGGTCGGCAACATCACGATCCTATCGAACCCTGGTGTAAGAACCACTTGAAACTCTTCGTTCAAACGTCCACGATAATCCTACATGCCCCACATCCGTAAGACCGCACACGTCCAATGCATCTCTAAAACTATCCAGTTAGTCTTGGCTTCTGCTCCCCACACCTTCATACTCTGAGTGATATAAAACCTCATTGAAATCGCCTATGTCCAGCCAAGGAGCAACAGGCGAGATGGCTATGGAGCGCAGCATATCTCAGGTTTTATACCTATCAGGGGTTTGGGCTTCCCCATAGATACAAGACAGTCTCCACGGTGAAGAACCCAACTCCGAAACCTCAGAATCAATATGATATTTAGAGGAACCCTTTACTTCAAGTTTGACCTCATCATTCCAAAACATGACTAGGCCACCACTTAGACCAGAACTACCCACAGCAAAAGCTTTATTGTAACCAAACGAAACAGCTAGACGTTCCGTCGTGCTTTTATTATTTGAGTTTCGACGAGACAGAGCATGGCGGGTGTAAACTTTCTCGCTAGCTCTCGAGCCTCTCAGACTGTCGCGGGGTTACCCAACCCGCGGCAGTTCCAACAGAGAAGACTCATTGCGATCGGCGTGGTACCTCGAGGGTACCCGCCGAAGAATTGGTGGAGCTCTTGGTCTGCTTGTTCGTAGTCTCTAACCCATTGTTTGTTCTTGTTCTTTTTGGGTCATGCTTGGGGTGGGCTTGGTGGGATTCCATCAGAATTCCCCTCAATGGCCAAACCCGTCTGGTTACTGGTTGGCTCCATCGCTGAAGGAGGTTGTTCAGAGTTATCCAAGGCATTATTTTTCCTGTGAGGATCCCCATCAGCGTCTCCCATCAACACATCCTTAGTTGTCGGCGCAGTCTCCTTCTACTGTGATTTCATGTCAGCCCCAGCAAGCTTTCGAGATTTTTACACTCAACCAGTGGCAGGTCCTGCCCCCCGAAACCACTCAGCACGGAGATCCTTGAAGTGAAGCGTCGAAGGTGGATGGATTCCGTCGCTGTGTTCCTTGAACAGGTGACCTAGATGACCGCAAACGGGGCACCAATCTGGCAGGCGCTCATAGCTTACACGGATGAGTTGGCACCTTCCCCCTTTGATCAGCGAAACTGTGTTCTTCAAAGGCTTATGAACTTGGATCTTTACTTTAACGCGAAAAAAGTTTCCTTCAAAGTCCTGGGACCTCGGCTCAGCGTAGACAAACTCCACGATCTTGTTTGCGAGAGAGGGAAGCAGAGGGAAGAAACCGTCCGGGAAGTCATGAATTTGTGCCCAAATCTCCAAGGTGTTTAGAGAGACAAATGTAGGTTTTGTGAAGACATCATAAACAGCCAGAAGAACAGTGTTTCCTCAGAAGTGCCATGGCCCCTCCTCCATAGCTCTCTCCCAATCAACGAGACAGGAAAATTGCATGGTGTACAGGTTGTCGTTGAGGGGTCTGGTATTCACCGGCTGCGTAAGATTACACGCTGATCGCATGTTCTTGTAAATCCCAAACTGGTTGTATGGTTTCTAGGTATGAACCCTAGCCACCGCCATCCACCTGGCAGATTCTTTCGTGAGTTCCTTCTCCTCTTCCACCACAACATCATCCAGATCCTCTTCTTCCAGGCCCAGATCTTTCATCATACTCTCGATCTCCTCATCCTTGGTCCGAGATACGCCAGATTCCATCACGATCAGAGGGAAAACAAAGAAGAACCCTAGTCCGGCTGAGATCGTACTAATGTCGAAGTGAACCCTATTCCTCCTTGACCAGCGATGAGGAAGGGAAGGGAGGACATGCGTCGCCGACTAGACCCGCAGCAGAATTCCCACAAACAATGGGCGATCAAATCTCAACTCGTCGAGCACCCGAGTCGCCGCCTAGACAAGAGATAAAACCCTAGCTAGAGGGAAAAAACGGCACACTGCCACCGCAACTCTGACGCAGATGGATCGAGAATTCCTTGTCGAGCCGTAGGGAACCCTATAATCGAGCGGGATGGGCCTTCTAGCTAGAGCCCCAAGTGTGTCCGTGCATCGCGTCTATGTCCTGGCACCTCGGGCCCATCAACCGACATATTCAAATTTTGAATCCCGGAATTAACGCCCGTGTTCGCAAACTTAGGATGTAATTATTATTTTCTGATAAAAACACTTTGTTATTTAAAATATTTAAGAATTATATCTAATTTTTGCATAATTATATGCATATAGCTAAAATAAGTTTAATCGTTACATCTAATTTATGCACAATTAGATGCATACAGTTAAAATAAGTTTGAGCCAAAAAAAGGTACTCCCTCTGATCCCTTGCCAGTAAAAAATAAGCGGTGAAATACAGGTGTTAGAAAAGACTCTAGGAAAGACCGCCAAAGTAGGTTCAATCTTGAGATCATGTTGTTAGTCACGTTGGTAAAAAATATCCCTTGTCGTGTTCTCTTAATGTATACACATCTCCATAAACAGGTTTCGATTCTCTACATGTTCTAAAAATGACCATAAATAGAACGTATTGGTACTCCTGTTGATAGCATGGAAAATTCTATTATCATTAAAAAAAACTTATCATTTCTCAATATTCATAGCGACCAAATAATGGAGAGCGTTTCCACCTTGAGAAAAATTATAAACCTGTGATCAATCCCATGTAATCAATTGCCAAATATGTTAGCAACACTACTAGAAGATAAATGCTAGAAGCTACTTGGATGATTGACCATATAGAACGAGCTAATTCACATTGAAAGAACAAAAGCTTTATTGTGTTGTTATGATGATAAAAAACACATTGCAAACTTCTATGCCAATTACTCTTTTCGTCATGGTTATCTTTAGTAAGAATGACTACTCAATGAAGAGACCATACAAATATTTTATTCCTAAGAGGTATCTTTATCGGACAAATCTTTTTTTATTATCATCTGGTATTTCTGGTTGCACCAACGCTCTATACATAGAATCTACCGAGAATATACCACTGGTGTTGGTTCTAGCGAAATACATCAACCCCTTGTGAAAAATGTATCGTGCAGAGGCGTTGTACCAATGTGCTCCACGATTCTCGGATGGGTTCAATTAAATCTCGGCTAAACCTCACATTGGATTGAAAGGTTTCCATAACTGTGGTGATAGTATCCCCTTGTGGCGTACAATATTGTATAAAGTTGGATATTGTTTCCCGAGTGCGGCATTTCCTAGTCACTTATACTCCCATAATCTAATACCTAGACCATCCTTAATAGAGAAGGAACGATAACGAAAAAATATTTCTTCATGACCATCAGGCTAGCCCAAAAGTGTGAATCTTCAGGCTTCCAGTATATCTGGGATACTGCTTTTGAACACACCTATTTTCTCTTTAGAAGGGTTTTCCATACACCATCCTCGAACAATAGCTTAAGAAGTCATTTGCCGAGGAGAGCGTAATTTTTAACCTCAAGATCATGCATTGCTAATTCTCCTTGGTCTTTGGGTCGGCAAACCACACTCCATTTAATCAAACGACATTTTTTTTCTCGCTATCTTCTTGCCAAAAAAATATTGATCGGAGATAATCCAATCTATGTAAGGGTCCTTAGGAAATTGGAGGAATGATACATATATAGTACTCCCTCCGGAAAGAAATATAAGAGTGTTTAGATTACTAAAGTAGGTATCTAAACACTCTTATATTTCTTTACGGAGGGAGTATCATATTATTAGTACTGAATTTATGAGTGTCAATCTTTCACGTAGAGATAACAGTTTTCCTTTTCAACTGCTTAACCGTTTTTGTAATCTCGTCTCGATGTGTTTCCTTTCAACATTTTTGAGTCTCTGATAATGTGTCAGTGTACTCAAATAACTAACACGAAGGGAGCGACTAGGGCACATGTACATATGACATAAAATGAAATTAGTTGTTTTTTTGTTTTCCTGTCTGTCTTTTTATTCGAGTTGGGCTTTGCTATGTCTGTAGTCGCGGGTTCGTTTGTATATATTTTGAAGATATAACTCTTTTAATTTAATTTATTTCAAAAACTTGGAAAAATGAATAATTAAAATGTAATTGTTTCTATTTTTTTAATATTCATTTTATATGCAAATAAATATGTTTGCATGACAGGAATCAAAACGATGCTTTTAGTTGTTCCAAAATAGGAGTGAGTTTGTAATTTTGTATATATTTTGAAGATATTAAAAAAATCATTTTTATTTTTAACACACATCAATCAATTTATCCATATCCATGTCTTCATGTATAAAAAAAATATTTTTATGAAAAAATAAATATGTTTTTTATGTTAAAAATATCGAGTTCCAAAGAGCTCACGATCCAGTTGAGGTAGCACTTGCAGATAAAATAAAATAAAAATGAATGGGCAACTTGCAATTGGGTTGGTAAAAAAGTCTCGGTTGCGAGTCGATGGACGACATGCAACTGGATTTTGTAAAAATGACTAGTTGCGAATCGATGAGCGACATATGACTTGATTGAAAAGCAAGTCTAGTTGCGAGTCGGTGCAGTTGGGTGGCAAAAAAAATTAGTTGCGAGTCGATGTGTGACTTGCAACTAAGTTTTGTAAAAAAAAGTTTAGTTGTGAGTCGATGGAGGACTTGTAACTAAGTTGACAAAAAAGTTCAGTTGTGAAGCAATGAACGACTTGCAACTGGGTTGGCAAGAAAGTTCATTTGTGAGTCCATGGGCGACTTGCAACTCGGTGTTGCAAAAAAAATCTAGTTGCGATTCGATGTTCGACTTGAAATTAGCTTGGTGAAGAAAGGCCAGTTGCTAGTCGAGAGACAACATGCAACTAGGTTTTGCAACCAGAAAAATTAGTTGCAAAATAAATGTACGAGTTGCAATTGGGTTGGAAAAATAAATTCAGTCGCGAGTCAGTGGGCGACTTTCAATTGGGTTTAATGAAATAAATTCCAGTTTCGAATCAATCAGCAACTTGCAACTGGATTGACGAACAAAAAAGTAGTTGTGATCGATGAGCGATTTACAACTGGGTTGATAAAAAACCCGGTTGCGAGTCAATGAACGACTTGCAATAAGGTTTACAGAAAAAAGAAGGAAGAGAAAAGGAGGAAAATAAATCATTTTTTCTAAAAACAACTTGAATTTAAAAAATCATAAATTAAATTAAATAAGTAAATAAATAAATAAAATGGAAAGTAAAAAAGTATTTTTTTAATAACACAACATGACTCGCGACAACAAACATGTATCAACGCAATGCACCAAATAAAAAAATTTGTTTCGAAATTTTATAAAAACATATCCAAAAATTATATTCATGAATTTTAAAAGAAAAAATAAAATGGAAAATTTAAAGAAAGAAAAAAAACAAAAAAGATAACAATAAAAATAAATAAATAAATCCATACGTTGATGACTTGCATGTGACATACTTAGGCTGTCAATCCCCATCGTTAAATCTGAACACTCGCCGAATTAAGATCAATTTTTTGGGGGTGCTCATATGGTTAGGGTATACGTGTGTACGTTTATAAAGATGAGTGTGTGTACATAGGTCTGAGTTTGTACTGTCTCCTAAAAAAATCCCCGTCACCCCCATGGCCCAGGCGAAAAAAACACAAAAAAAAACTTGGTCTGTGAAACAAGTGGTCACGCGGGGCAAAAAATAAGGAATGAATCACTCTTGTAGAAGGATAGGGAGGGTTTGATGGAATCGTTGTTGTATTGCTTGAGCCTCATGGGCATATATATATAGGAGTACATGACCAACTTGGAGTACAAGACAAGAATAAATCCTAGTCTATCTCTTATTTCCTAATAATCAATATACTCAACATCCCCCCGCAGTCACAACGTAGCGACGCATACGATGAGACTGAAAAAGAATCCGAAAGCGGAGCCGACGGACATCCCCACCACAGTTGTAACGATCGACGCATCGCCGATGTTGTGGCTGGAGTGGTAATCGGCAAAGTTCCGAAGAAGGCGGTAGCCCTTTGTGTCGATGTCAAAGTATCCGAGAGTGTAGGATGGTGTAGCCGTGGTCGAGGTAGCCGTGCGAGGGCCGTCGTGGTCGATGTCGAGTCAGGGTGGCCGGTGTCGAGGTAGTCGTCGTGGACCGGGAAGAAGAGCGTCCGCTGCGGCCTGAGGACGAGGCGGCAGGAACGGCTAGGCGAAAAGCGTAGCAATGGTTCTCGAAGTAGGCGCTGATGAACCTGACAGCATGATGAAGACCGGCTTGAACGGTGGCGTTCCCGCGCCTAGGGAGACGGCGTGACGCATACCACGTAGAAGTCAATGCGCGGGGACGAAAGAGTGGACCACGCGGTGCGATGTTACGTCCCGAAGGGGCGACACAGCGGCAACACGCGGGTTGGGGCGACGGTGGGGAAGACCACAAGGAAGTTGCAGGGACCACGTGACACGCTCGCTACGGCCCGATGGCCCGACGCACCGGAAGCGCGAGGGTCGGTGCAGCCTCGGGGACGGCCTGGAGCGATCGGCCTCGGGGCATCAGTTGACCATGGGTCACGGCACTACTGCCCGAAGGGGTGACGCAGCGGCAACGCACAGGTTGGTGCAACCACGGGAACGGCCTCGGGGCGGCAGCGGGGACCACGTGTCGCTGCGCTACGGCCCGAAGGGCGACGCAGCGGCGACGCTGATCGGTGTAGCCACGGGGAGAACCACGACGCGGCAGCGCTGCAGCACAATGGGGCAACACATCGGCAGCCCGTTGATCGATCAGTGGAGTGGCGAGCTGAACTCGGGTACATGGCGATGACGGCCGGCGCCAGACGACAGACGGTAGACGCGCGGAAGGCGACCATTAAGGGCCACCTCTCCGCGCGAAGCCGCCGAGGCGCCGCGGCAGCCGCCGTGTCGGGGAGGCGGCCGGGAGTCGCGTCAGTGTCGGAGAAGATGCGTGAGTCGACGACGATGGTGGGCCATGCAAACCAATCTTAGATCGGAAAACCAAAAAAGATCCTATCAAGACGACCGTTGATCAGAGAAAAACCCGGATCATGATATCGGGAGAAAAGACTTTCTAGGACAGTCGGTCCACGGAACCGACGCACGAACCCTAGGTATGGGCGGCGCGGCCTTCGGTGCTGGTGGTCATGGAGATGGCCCGGGGGCGGCGCGGAGCGAAAGCGACGGCGGCTAAGGGCTTGGATCGGGATTAACCGATACCATGTAGAAGGATAGAGAGGGTTTAGTGGAATCGTTGTTATATTGTTTGAGCCTCATGGACATATATATATGTATATAGGAGTACATGACCTATTTAGAATAGAAGACAAGACAAGAATAAATCCTAGTCCATTTTTTATTTCCTAATAATCAATATACTCAACAGATCTGCGCAAAAATAAAAGCAAGGCAGGATCCAATGGCTCATGCGACATAGTAAAAACCGCATGCGATCCTTTCCCGTGATCAAATAATTCCGCTTACAAATATGTGTCGTCAAGGGCCTCGTCAAAACAGAATAATTTACTTTTATAAAAATTTATCTTAAGATCCCTAATAAAAATGGTTGTGTGTATGATGATTAACAGGAACGGCTGTTTCTAGTTCTTTGTTGTTGTGGGAAAATATCCAGTGCTCCTGTCTATTAGATGATACGCTGGTCCAGGGCTACATGGTGCGTCAGATCTTAAATAAAGGGGTAGCATCAAGTCACTACTGCATTTACATATGGCCCCTTGAAACATTTGCGTTTTGCCCCCCAAAAGTAGCATGCATCCGCAAAAATGGTCTAAGAGGCTCCAGATCGCCTCCGAAGAAACAGATAGGCATGCAACATATTCTTAGTATAGAACTCCAAATACTCAGTTCTGTACGTGTATGACAAAAATAAAAGTGAAAAATGGTAATACATGTATTATTGTAAAATAGCAGTAGAAGGGGTGATGACCAACTACATGAAAAATTGTAAGAAGGTTTGTTTTGTTCAGTTCGAATTTAAAGAACGGAAATGAAAAATACAAATATATATATTGGATGGTGAGTTTCTGTTCAAAACATTTTTGTTGACTAGGCTATCATGCTGTCACCGAACCATATCGGACTACACCAAGAATAGACGAGAAAAGTTTATGTTTAGGCATTTGGGCAAAACAACACACGAATGATCATCACAAACGCCATGAGAACCATTTGATCTTGGAATTTTCAAGATGCATCTATCCTGCACGGCACAACTTTGCAACGGGCCAAGTGGCATCTCTGCCGCCGAAGGCGCCCGACCTGCCGTCGACAAAGCTCACGCACAACCTGATCTTTAAGCTCTGCTCCCAGGACCCATTGGCTTCATGAGCTCCCCGTCGCCACCTTGGTCCATGTTGTTCGTCTTCTTCATAATAGTCTGCTCATGTTCGTGGTGGCTGCTAGGAAAGTGCTGGTGGAAACGACACTCGTCGTTGAAGCAACAGTCGGAGGTGCTGCGCAATGACAACAAAAATAATTTGACATGAGTGCACGTAGCAAAGTTTTGTTGTAGATACAAAAGGTTGTTGTTCACAACAGGCCTCTTTCAGAAAAAGATTTCCAGTTTGAATGGAACAACATGAACTTTATGATTGCAGAGTAATACCTGAACAAACTGGTGCATATATTCTTTGATTTGTTTTTTTGCCCTGCAAGAGTCACCATTACCATTTTCTAGTACTAGATCCTACAGTCTGGCCAATGCTCTCCGTCGGCTCCAACATTGACTGCTTGGCGCAAATGAAATATGAAAATAAGTATTTCAACATCAGCTGGTAACACTGAAGGAGGAGAGTGCGTTGGAGGACAACAAAGTTCTTGAAAATAACTTTCTTGTGATAATGCTTAGACAAGTACGCTCCCTTAATATTGGAATTGCCTTACAAGATATACGTGTGCCTATCGCTGATCCTAGTTTATGTATAAACTTAATTTTCAGAACAGCCACAGACTAGAATTGATCATGACATAAATGATTGTTATTATGGCTTCTGAGCCTTCAAATTAAGTCTGCTTATTTTACACTGTAAATAACTTATTTTGATCCTTCGAAATTTTCTAATCCAAGTTGCTCAGAACTACGAAAAGATTCAGTTGTCTTTCAGTTTTCAATTTTTTGCCATATTAAGTAAGGAGTTGTGACACGCCAGCTCTGTCTAAAGCTAACTCATCACTCGCCGAAGGAATTTGCGAAACAAAGAAGTGCATTTTTGTGTGTCTATATGCGCTCAAACTTATTTCCTACTGAATATTCATTAGAACATACAGACTTTTGCACAATTTTTCATGGCAGACTTACAGTCATTAATGGCTACATTTTTTGCGAATGTCATTAAGGGCTACATTGTGAAAAAAAAAACAGCACAATCATATATATTCTAAAAAGTGGATATTTGCACAAACACTAGAATTAGAGAATGAACTAACCAGATTGAGCTCAGATCCTCCCATATTTTCTGCATTTCCCAAGGAATGGGCCGCCTCCAAGCAGGGAGTCTGGGCTGGTTGAGAACCTCCAACGCACATATCGCCACATTTGGAGGATGCAGATCGAGCTCCAACCGCTGCCACCGGCATAAATAACTTACCTTGAACCGATAGATCGACCTCAACTGCTGGTGGCAATTGTACATGCCCCATGGTAGATGGCTAAGCCGCGGGGACTTCAGCCATGGCACCGCATTCCACCAGCTCAGAAAGGAATCGCATGAACGATACAGACTCGCCTAGCGCGGACATCCATTCCTAAAACCAAAGCGAAATCACTTAATCGAACAAAGAAAAAGGGCCCAAAAGCCAATAGCGAAAATATAGTTGCATCTTACCTGGTCCTTGTTGCGTAGATTCTCCGGCTCCGACGGCGGCAGGGAGAGATTTGGCTCGGCTCCCGTCGCGTTTGGATCTGATATAACCAACAGAATCGCGACGCGCGCTAGGGCTAGATGTGTATGATTGGGGCTAGCAAGGGTGGATGGGGCATATGCCGTCATGGTGGCTGGCGGCGGTGGGACAAGCTCTATGCTATTCGGCGACGGTGGGGAACAAACAGCGGAACAGGATGAGACCAGGCGAACAGGACGAAGATATACAGTTGTCGCTCAATTACAAAAGAATGTAGGGTGTATCATGCATATTTACCAGTGGAAAAGAGGTTGTTCAATCCTGTCCCTTCGTACAGATCCAACGCCTCACACCATACGGGATCAGCATATCACCTCATGTGCTGTATCACCAGATATGCACTCTTGTTGTTGTGAAAAGCTTGATTATGGGATAATGGTGGAAATATCCGTCCGATTGACACGTAATTTAAGAAAAAAAGGAAAAAAAAAGATTAACACCTATAGGCGCCGGTTGCTTGTGTGGCCAGCAAGCAAGCGAAGTCTAACTTCAATGGCGTCTGCCTCTACGCCGAAGGCTGTGCCGGGGGGGTTCGCCGTGTACGTGGCCGCCGTGCCGCTGAGGGTTCCCCAGGGCCCGGCCCAGGCCCTGACGTTGTCTGCCTATTCGCTGGGGCTTTGGGACCTTCAGCACTTCATGGTGCTCCTCCGTCCCGACCCGCTCCCAACCCAGCTTCAGCTTCAGGTGCGTTTCCTTGCTGCTGGATTTTCCTTCTAGTCCTACTCCGCAAGATGTTTGATGCGTTCGGCTTTGCGATTGCATAGCAGGCGTCGTCGTCGTTGGTGTTCGATTTCCAGCCTCGCGACCCGGAAAATGTTATCGCCGCCTTCTCCGTGCTGTCGCGGAACAAAATACCCGGTAACTAATTAAGATGCTGAAGCAGAATTCCAAGGGAAACGCTTCCTTTCCTGGTACAAGGAGTGCGCATGCATGCATGCTGATTCATCCTGACTTGACGTGCAGGAGTGGTTCGGAGGAGAAGGCTGCGGAGGATCCCGGACAGGAGGAGCTGGTTCGTCGGCCTCTGCGACGGCGACGCCCCGGACGCCGCCGAGAGGTTCAGCCAGCAGTGGCCCACCGACCTGGTCGTTGGGAACCACGACTGCCGAGACTACACCAATGGTTCTGTTCTTCACTTAGCACTGCCGCTTTCTTTACACATCACATTGCTTCTTCTTTTCTTTTCATCAGTTCTCAATCTTTCCTCTGTCTATCTGCATCATCTCGCCAGGGCTGGTCGAGGTCTTGACAGGACAAAAACGTGTCCTGGAGTCGCTCAGATCAGCAGCAGGCCGCCCATGAGGTTCTTCTACGTACTGTGCCGTTCCTTTTTTTTATTAAGATATAAGGCTAGTGTTCGACTTTATAAATAAAGCCACAACGGCAGACTACGATCAACGTAAAAAATAGCGCGCTATAAAATATAGCGAGGGTCTTCTTCAGATGCTACACAAGTTATAGCGCGCTAATAGCGTGCTATATTTCAAAATAGCGTTTACGAAAAAAAATCCAAATATATCTATAAATATAGTATTTCAGCAATTAAATTTTCTCAGGAGCAAATGACAAGGGCCAAATCCAAGGCATGACTCAGTTCCTACCAACTTCAACCGCCACCAAATCCAAGGCATGACTCAGTAATTCAGTACAGCTAGAGGCTACACTATTAATTCAGACAAGAACATAAAGAAACAAAAACGCAACAAAGGAAAATGCACTGAAAGCCAAATAATGATTTTTGCACAGTATACAAAGTTCAGTATTGTGCATTCATTTTATCTAACATACAAAGTTCAGTCATTGCCAGCTACCCAAAGTGCACCAGCCAGGGTTGATTAGAAGTACATATTGAACAGAGGCATTCAACGCCATGTAAATGCGGATGGTCAGCGTGCCGTCCTCCGTCGGCCACGACCACCGCCGCTGTCGGGATTTCAAGCCCCGCCCGTTCAGGCTGGGCCGCCCCGCTGCTTGACGCCGGTCGCAGGTCTGCCGACGGCAACGCTCCTCATAGACTCGCAATCGCCGCGCCATATGACGTCCGACACCGCTCCTCATAGCACAACAGGAGACGGGGAGGGCACAAGGGAGGAGGTCAGTATGCCATGGTGCGGGAAATAGGATTACCTAGCGGCTAACTTGACGGGGGCGTGGCCGACACGGCCCCTGCTGGGCTAAAGTCAATCTGGGGAAAAGACGTAGCAGCGAGGAGATGTTGTCGCCATCGCTCACGGTCAGGTGTTGCCGCTTCCGCCGCTCACGAGCAGATTTTTCCGCCGCCGCCACCGCCCATCTTGACTGGGAATAGAGGAAGAGAGCTAGGGTTGAGGGTTGGGGTTGTGTCGTGGGGGGAGTGAGTAGGAGAGAGCAAGAGGTTATGAGGAGCGCTGTCGGGCTGGGCTGCTGGGCTTGCTGGGCTGCCTTATTTTTTCATCTGTACGCTATAACGTGACAGGTTATAACGTTATAGCGAGCTGTAGCGGTTAATAACGTGAATAGCACTGTAACGGCTGAATTGGCTCAAATATAGCGTTTCTTTTCCTGATATGCTATAACTTCGTTATAACGTCGATATAGCATGCTAATTTTTTCGTTGACTACGATACAACCACATCGAAAACAATACCAACGACCAGAGGCCACAACTAGAGCAAGACGAAGCCAACAAAAATAGCAGTGATACAGAAACGAAGCCACCCAAAGGCACACATGCCAACTACCTACAAAGCGGAATCCAAAGGAGATCGGAGCCAAGTGGAGGGGATGACCAAACCGAAGGATCAACCACCATTGTTCGGCCTTAGGGGGAGACATGACGCGGCAGCTATCTTCATCTTGTTGATCCGTCTTAGTTTGAAAACGCCATGGCCTGCTGGTCCGTCTCGCTACTCAAGGATCTCCACATCTGTAAAAAATCAATTAGTTTGAAAACGCAAACAACCGGGTACTTAGGGAAATACTTTCTATAGTAAACTTATTTCGAGTGGTCCAAAGCGCCCAACAAGCAGCCGAAAAAAAAAACTCAAAACAATCGTCTAGTCTTAGCATCAATGGAGCGGACCAAGAGCCAGACCTATCCAAAGGATCCCAGATTCCAGTCATTACCCATCCAACAGCGGATGCAGCTCCACAGAAACTTGGCAAGGGCACAGTGAAAAAAGATGTGCTTGGCACTCTCCGTAGCCTGACAAAGGATACATGCATCACTGCGAGTAGTATTACGTTTGCAGATTTGATCAGATGACGACAGCTTCCCACGAAAGGCTTTCCACATGAATATTTTTATTTTGGAGGTGGGGGGGATACGGGCTCTCCAAATAGAAGAGAACCTAGAGGTGGGGGTACCGCCCCTAAGAGCAGCATATAGAGACTTAATCGAAAACTTCCCGAAACTGGAGAGAGTCCAGATAACCTCGTCTCTTCCCTCCGAGAGCACTGGAAAAAGGACAACAAGGCGATGCCAAACTATCAACTCTTCAGGCGATAAAAGGCAACGAAACATGAGATCCCACCCAATCCCAACCAACTCCGAGATGGAGCTCTAGGGATCAGCACAAAAAGCAAAAACTGCCGGGAAAACCTCCGCCAGACGCCCAGCAGGCGACCAAAGACCCAACCAAAACCGCACAGATTTGCCATCCTTAACCAAGAAGCGAACGTTGTTGCGAAAAATATCTCTGAGTTTAACCAACGGTCTCCAAAACTGCGAGCCCCTCAAGGCAGTCGCAAACAAAGGGGAAGAAGAAGGCAAATACTTAGCTTTAAGAATGGAAAGACAAAGAGCCGACTCAGAGGTGTTGAAATCTTCCACCACCATTTAACCATCAAACAAGTGTTCATAGCGGTCATGTCAATAATGCCCAGGCCACCAACCTTTTTGGGCTTGCACATAGTTTTCCATTTGACCAAACGGTATTTACGCTTGTTATCCGCCGAGTACCTATTAAAAATTCTTTTTGTGTGTATCCATGGCCTCATTGGAAACGCCAGGCATCAGGTAAAATCCCATAGTTTACGTAGGCAAGGAAGACAAGCACGCGTTAATAAGGCAGACATTAGCCGCGGTCGAATGGTGTCTTCCCCTCCAAGGCATCACCCTGTTACCCACTTTAGAGGTAATGGGACGGAGATCTTTAGAAGTAATGGCATCCGAAGAAATCGCAATACTGAGATATTTCAGAGGGAAGGCGCCAAGAGAGCAGTTCATGAGAGAAGCCACTCTACAGGCCTCGACGTCAGAGCAGCCAATGGCCAGCAACTCGCTCTTGTTAAAATTGATTTTGAGCCTGGAAAGAGCCTCGAGGCACAAGAGGAGGAATTTCAGATTGGCAATGCAAAGGTCGTTGTTTTCAACCAAGAAGATAGTATCGTCAACATATTGCAGATGGGAAAGGCCATTGGGAATCAAATGAGACGACACAGGGGCAATGTGACCAGATAAGGCCGCACGATCTAGAATACGCGACAAGGCATTGACCACGAAGTTAAAGAGAAGTGGAGAGATAGGGTCTCCCTGACCGAGGCCTCTGCCATTCGCAAAATAATCACCGACGGTGTCGTTCATCGACACAGCCGTGTGGCCGCCAGATATGAGCTGCATAATTTTGTGAACGTAGCCATTGTCAAATCCTTTGGCACGCAACACCTTGGCCAAGAACTTCCAACTAACACAATCATAAGCCTTCTCAAAATCGAGCTTGAGAATGATGGCGTTCACATTGCGACGACGCAGGTCATGAACCACCTCATTGACACAGGAGATCCCCTTAAGGATATACCTACCTCTGATGAAAGTGGACTGGGTGGGACCAACCACCCTATGAGCAATAGGGGACAGTTGAGCCGCGAAAGCTTTAGTGGGGAACTTGGCAACGTTGTTGATCAAGGAAATAGGACGAAAGAGCCTAATAGAGTCAGCCCCTTTAACTTTCGAGATAAGAGAGAGGACGACATAGGTTAACTTGGAGATGTCCACAATGCCGAGGCAAAAACTAGTATAGATGGCGTACAACAAATGTTTAACCGAGTTCCAACATTTCTGAAAGAAGGAGATCGAAAAGCCATCAGGGCCAGGAGTAGAGGAAGACTTAGACAAGGATACATCCCAAGCAATCTCCTCATGGGAAAGGGGGAACATCAGCGACATGTTGTCCTCCTCAGAGACCCGGTTGTGCCCGTCCCAAAAGTTTTGGGTTAACGAAAGATCAAGAGACAGTTTAGCATCAAGAAGGGAAGAGAAGAAGAGGATATGGATGGAGATAGCAATGGTGTCGTCATACAATTGCCCATCAATCAACAGACGAGAAGTAAGTCAGCGACGGCGACGACCATTAGCCATAGCAAAGAAATATTTGGTCATCGAGCCCCCTTTAAGAATCCAGGAGATGGTACCTCTCTAGCTCCAAAAAATCTCCTCCGCACGAAGCAGATCCATAAGCGACTGTTCCAGCTCATAACGAGAGGCCCAGCCCGCCTCATCCAGGCCAATCGAATTAGCGGTGGAATCAAGCGCCTTGATTTGAGCAAGGAGACCATCCTTATCAGCTCCAGCCCGCATGGCACCATTGGCCGCCCAACCACGAAGAAATTGCCGAAGGCCCCTAGTAAAAAAACCGCCAATCATCAAGAGGACCAAAGGAACGATGCTGAGAGGAAAGAAGAGACTCAATTGTCGTAGAGATCATAGGAAGGAAGCCATCAACGAGCAACCACGAAGAATCGAAACGGAATCAGGGTTTAGGGGACACAGCCGTACAACCAGAATCCAAAATAAGAGGGGTATGATCCGACCCAACGAAAGGAACCGCCAGAAGAAAGGAACGAGGGAACATAAGATCCCATGATGGGCCCGCAAAAACATGATCAAGTATGGACCGCACCGGAGCAAGATGGTGATCGGACTAGGTATAACGCGCACCCGAACGAGGCAATTCACAGAGAGCAAACGAGGCAACAAAGTCATTGAAGGCCACAGCGTGGCCCCACGAGAAATTGGAAGAATATTTATGAAGAGGGGAACGCAACATATTGAAGTCACCACCCATCAGAATCGACAGGTGAGACAAGGTGAGTTTGTCGGCCAGCGAACCCAAGAACCAAGACGTGAGAGAGTGGTCAGAAGGGCTATAAAGCAGATGAGCTCCCACGATCAACTAGAGGCCATGTATGTAATCTCCACACTGAGGAAAAATTCACCCAACACAACCGAGCCCACATCAAAAACATCAAGGTTGGCACCAACCAAAATACCCTCAGCGTTCCCCGCCGCAGGGAGCCAATGCCAAGAGAACATAGATCCACCGATTGCGTTGAAATCAATAGGAGAGAAAATTTCTTTTTTGGTTTCTTGAACACAAAGGATGTCAACACGTTCTTGACGGATCAGACCAGAAAGCTGGGTGTGGCGCCCTCTAGCACTGAAACCCCTAAGGTTCCAAAAAATAACCCTCATTTAGACGAAAGATTTTTAATCCGAAGGCTGAACATTCACGGAAGCACAGCGGTATTCTTCCTGGTAGCCCTCGATCTTAGACCAGGACGCAGGGGAGACTGGCCACTACCAGTGTCACCTGCAGTAAGCACATGAGGCACAGATGCCAGGCCACCAGGCTGACCAGGTACTGGCGCACCCGTAGAATCAGGACCCGGGGAGGCAGCCGCACCCACAACCCGGGCAAGAGAAGACTGCGCCAATTCATTCGCACGTATGACAGAAATAATCGAGGAAGGAGAAGAAACCCCATTCCCAGCCAAATACCCGAATCCAACGCAATGGAAATAAAGTGCGAATAAGGAGATTATCAAACAGAGTGCGTTTTGGGGTAGGACGGGAAGGCGTACCAGTACCAATGCAATCGCGGGCAGCAACTCGGCGTTCTGCACGCTCCAGAATCGGGGTTCCATCATTCACGCGGCGACCCTTGCACGCAGTCTAGGGCGGCGTCTTGACGGATGGAGAACGACCGGGAGGGGACTGCTCCGGAACAGTCGAGGGAGAACCAAGGCCAGCCTCGCCCAGGTCCCTGTCCAAGGAACGGAAGGGGCCATCATCGAACACATGAGAAGCAGTGACCTTCTTAGCTTGAGAACGAGCGGAGGTCTTCTTAACAGTCTTCCTAGGGCGGGAGCGGGGAACCAAGAGTTCTTCATCAATGTCCAAGAGAGACAGAGAGCAAGGTCTCGCCGGAACGTTGGAGCACACAGCAGAGGCAGTAGGGGACTTGGAAGAAAGGGAATCACCCAACGACGGGGCTGGCATCGACATCGGAGCATCGCGAGGGAGAGCAGGAACAACTTGGGTCACAGGCAGATGAGCATATTTACCCCCCACCATAACTAGGCGGGGCTCTGTTTGGGTAGAGCCTACGAATGTTCGCCCCCAACGCCTCCCACTCGCTAGGAGCAAAGGGCTCGCCGCTGGCATCTTCACTAGCACTGAAGACCGGCCCACCTTGGTTCTGGTCAGCAGGTGGAAGAGGAGGTGGTGGAGGAGGAGCACCATCGCGGGGATCTGGGGCACCCTCCACCTGCAACTTGATGCGGTCAGCCTTCCCAGGAGGGACAAATTCCACAAACCCCTTGACAGTAGACGGGTTGCTAAGCGAGAACAACATGTGCACAGCACCACGACGGGGTAACGAGTCCAGATCAACCAAAACCAGGATGCCAATTAGTTCACCAAAAACCATGAGCACTGCTTCACTACGCATCTCAGGAGGTACATCGTCCAACAACACCCATGTGTCCACAAGCGAACCGAAGGAGTGGTCCTCATCCACACAACTTCTCCGACATAAATCACGGTTTGATGTAACGGAAGGGTAAAACTAGCACTTCTGGCAACCATGTGAAGACTCTCACATGACGGAAATATCACACCGAACTCAGAATCCGAGAGCTGCTCAAGCTGCCAGACCCAGCTTTCCAACCCCAATCACGCAGCTCTTCAGCCATCTTCTCCATGGAGACCACGCCATCGAAGACAGTGATGACCACGGCATTCTGAACCGGGGGGTGGGGGTGGCCACCACCACCCCCCACCACCATCCATCCCAAAGAAGCCGCACCCAGGTAGACCCATACCAAAGTGCTTGAGGACTGGAGGGGGGAAGCGCGTTTGACAATCAACAGTAAGGTGACCTTCCGAGCGGCAGATGAGACAGAAGGGGGGGGGGCTTACATTGGGATTGGAAGTCGTTTGGATCGTGGAAAGCAAAGCATGTGAGGTTGCCCTGAGCGCCGCCAGACAACGAGCCCATCAGAGGCGATGGCAGAATCCCTTCACTAGAGCCAGATCCGGACGCACCGTCTCGGGCTCCGTACTTGCGCTTGCTTGAGTTATAACAGCTTCCACCTTGACGAGATCCACCACCCTGATTGAAGGAGCGACCTCCGTTGTGACGCCCCCAAAATCAATCCGTGTACAGTAATCATACACGCAGGGTACACGGCTGAGATTAGGGTGCGACGGTGAGAATATCCCAGCACAACACTAAACACAGAAGGATAAACAAATATTTTACAATACCAGGGATCACGAGGATCCGAATACATAAGTCATACAAGCCATAATATCTGAGTACAGACATAGTTAGTCATGTTTTGCCTTAAGAAGGCTAGCACAAATCACATCAGAGATACAGATCGAAAAGGCGAGGCCTCCTGCCCGGGATCCACCGAACTACTCCTAGTCGACGGGGAACTCGACGTCGTAGTAGGCGCCTCCGGGGTACTCCTGCTCCTGGGCTCCAACGTCGGCTGCAGCGGCCGATCAGGCAAAGCGAAAAAGGGGAAATAAAGCAAAGGTGAGTATCTAGCATACCCGCGAGTCTTACGTCCGCTACTAAGCATTATGCATTGTATCAACGGAAAGAAGAGGATGTATATAGTGGACTGAAAGACAGAAATCCAGAGCAAGGGTAAGAATCTAGGCCTAACGAAGACTAGCATCTTCCAACGAGTCTTGCAGCATGAGGTAAGAATCAGCCAACAGTTTATATAAAGCATAAGTAACAATGCAGCAGAAGTTGCTGAAGCATTGTATAATAATAAGTTGTAATAATTAACAATGCCTCCGAGTTCCCTCCTCGACTCCCCTGCGAGGAAGCAAACCCGGAACCATACAGTTTAATAATAATAGTTTGTAGTGGTAAGATCCAGCTTCAGCATAAAGCGTCCTGTTACCGTGGACACGGCTATCCGAATAGATTAATCTTCCCACCAGGGGTGCACTTGTGTTACGCTACACGCACGGATCTCCAGGGTGGCGGGAACCTTGTTAGGGAACGCTCCACCGAGGCTATCCGACACTTCATAGCCCATCTTTCAAACTCAACAGAGAGGCCATCCGCCGGTCTAAATCCTAAGTACGCCGGGCCTTGGACCCCAACCCGAACGTACTCCTGCACGGTGCGTGGCTGGCTGGTGAAGTTAAAGAAAATCCAAATAAGACACCACCGCACGAGAAAATAAGACAACACCACTTCCCGGCGCAGGCCGCGGTACTGCTGACGTCTAAAGAGTCCTCGGACGACACTACGAAGCAGAGGAGCCCATAACTCGTAATTCCCACGGGTAGGTAGTGCGTACATGGCATATAGCCAACTCAAGACATTCACTGAACCATTTAGCATTTTAATTAACCTGCGTGACAACCGTTATCGTTGCCTTGACTTAACTGACCCGCGGACAACGACAGCAGCCAGGCCCACCAGTACATCGGTACCTGCCCTGTCGTCCCACCAAGTCACTGCGGTTACCAACAAGGTGAACCGTCTCCTTACCTTGTCTCGCGTGTGCTCCTGCAGGATCTCGACTTTCGTGGTTTGGTAACTCTCGCGGCCAACGATCAGGGGCCAAGCACACCGGTACACTGGTCGTGCCCTCCCTGTCGTCCCGTCGCAATACATCTCGCGGGCACCGTTGGGTCGCCCGACTTCTTACCTGAAGGACAACCGTTGCTCAGGTACCTAGAGCGGCTATACAGAGTCAGCAATGAGTGGAGTACAAGGATTACTCCTTGATAGCTCACACTTGACGGTGGCTCGGCAGAGCCGAGCTAGGGGGCCTGAGGCGGTGTCTGCATTGTGCCGTACCTGTGCAGTTATAATATTTGTTCCCGCGTTCACTCCCCTGAGTGATCACGGCCCTCTATCCAATCCTAGCTAACAATGTGCAGGGCTCACTGCTGAATAATGCATAATAATAATAATAATAATAATAGGCAGCATAGGATAAAGGAAGGCACATCAAGGGGCGACAATGACAGGTTATGCAATTGAATAGATAAGCAACGTAGCAGCAGCAGTAACAATGCCTAGTGCAAGAAAGTACGGAAAGATAGGCGATATCTGGGGAAGAGAATGGCTCTGCTTGCCTAGAAGCTCGACGGTAGGGGTAGGGTCGTCGACGAAGTAGTCGTACTCAGCAGCGGTGTAGTCGACGGCAGCAGCGGGGTCTACCGGAGATTAAGGGGGGAAGAAACCACGGCGGCCGGAGCAGCTAAAAGGGGGGTTTTGTCTACGGCGCTATCGGGACTCAACGGGCGGTTGGGGGTGGTGAGGGTGCTCACCACGAACGCGTCGGGGTTGGCAGCGGGCTCGGGGAGGGCTTGGAGCTGCCGGAATTTGAAGTCGATCCCGGCGGCTGGAGGTAGACGACGACGGTGATTCCAGCCGATGAAGTGGCTCCGGGGTTCTCCTCTTCTGCAGAGTGGTGGAGACGTCGATGGTGCGCACGCTTGACACGGTGGTGTGGCTTGCCGTGGCGGTTGGACGCGTCTGCGCGCGACGACGACGACGGCGGGCTCGGGAGGATTTTCCCCCGGCGCGTGCGAGGCGAGGAGGAGGGGAAAAGGAGGGGGAGGTTGTCCAAGGGGTGTCTGGGCTCGAGCTTATCGCGTCGGTATCGGGAGGGAGCAGGTGGAGGCGGGGCCGTCCTGGCAGCGGCGTGGCAGCGCTCGGCCGCCGTACGTAGCAGGTGAGGGAGTGGGTGGGGAAGAAGACAAGCCGTGGGGGGGTGGGCTGGGCCAAGTGGGCTGTCGCCCTGGGCGACGTTTAGCCCTTTTCCTATTTTTGTATTTCTTTTCTCTCATTCTTTTCTGTTAGTAATTAATTTAATGCCTTTTGCATTTTTGTAAAATGTGTAACCTGGTCCATAATTAGTAATATATATTCCAGGGTGCCACAAAAAGTTTAGGCTTAAAATAAAACCATTTACTATTTTTTTATAATATTTAATTTTTAAATGGTGATGTTTTGCTTGGTGTTTGAATTGTTTGAATTTTCCAGAGGCATAATAAAATATCATAACCACATGGGCATGACCCACTGATTATTTGTGATTTACTAAAAGTGGTTGTATAATTTTTGGACAAGTTTTATTTGCAACATATTTTTTTAATATCAACAAAAGGCATTTTTGGATTTGATTTGATTCAAATTTGATCATGGCATGATTTAGCAACAGTAATTGTCATTAGCAAAAGGATTACTGTTACAGATAACTGAGGGTGTTACATCCTTGCTGTTGGAATTCACCACGGCCGCAGCTGTCTCCATCCTGCGACGAGGGAGGGCGCCTAGCTGCAGGATCTGGCAGGATCGGACCCGAGGTGAGGCGGCGGAGGAGGGACAGCCGAGCGAGGAGCCGCGGCAGCAGCCACCACATCGCGGGGATCGGGACGAGCCCCGCCCCGAGCCGAGGGAGCACTCAGATCTGCCCTCCAAGACGGAGCAGGGGACGAACACGCAGATCCCCCGCCCCCGTGGCCTCCCACGCCATCTTCTCTTGCTCAAGGCCAACCGTCTCAGGGCCAACCGAAGAGGCAGGACGGAAGGAGGACATGCCAACAACAACGACAAAGGATGCAGAGAGCGGCAACGAAGAAGGGAGGAGCCGTATCTGACGAGGAGGTGAAACGAGAAGGACGCCTGCCGCACATCGCGAGAATGAGCAGGAAACCCTATAGATAGTTATAGGGTTCCATTCCGGATCCATATATATCCAAGGCGAGGCGGGGCCTGGGCCAACGGGGGTGGAGCGGGCATCGTCCCAAGAGACGAGACACCACGGCCACGGTCCAGGAGGAGAGGCCCAAACTAGGAAAAAAAATCTGGTACGACCGGGGCGTTTGCATGCAATCGTGAGACCACAACCAGCATATGACATCTGGCAGTACGAATCTTAAAGCTGGCTGCATCATCTTATCCCAAAACTGAAGCAAGCCTAATATCAAATCCCTAACCTCCAGCGCTCTCAAATCCTGCTGCATTGCCGCCGATGTGCTCTGTTCCGGCTGCTCTCCGCTTCGTCGCCGGTGTGCTCGTCAACACTGGGCACAATTCTTCAGCTCGCTGGCGTGCGCGGCACCGCGCCACTACCCTTGCCCAGCCTCCGTCCATGGCGATGCTCGTCGGCCGGCCACACTCACGGCTCCATGGCGATGTACTATGGCAGAGAAATTTCATGTAAATACTTCTGAAGCTGAGATGATAGACTAATTGATAGGTGTGTTGGCCTGGGTTTTTTTTTGCAATTCACGTTCGATGGAATTGCCAGATGTCATACGCTGGCTGTGGTCTCACGGGTGTGTGCTTACGACCCGGTCGTACCAGATTTTTTTCCACCGAACTACATCCAGATCCGGAAACGCAGCTAGGTTAGGGATGACGCAACAGCAGGCAGCGGCATAACCACCCTGGGCATGGAATCCAACCTCATCTCCTCTCGGATCGAGGACGGAGACACCGAGGAGGTCGGCGACTGCGGCGAGACGGAAACATCGTCATCACCAAAAACAGAGGCACATTGGGACAACAGCATTGCACGACCGCCCCGGCGGCGGCCGCCCACAAGCGACCACCCCGTATCGACCTCGAGGGACACCCCACGATGACTAGCCCGGCTGCCCGGAGAAAATTTGCGCACGGGAGCCGGCTGTAGGCTGGCGGCTGCAAGAGCATGAGACAGTGCCCCAGTGCACCCGAGGGAGGGCTCCGCCTCGTCCTCCGAATCCTCAAGAGACGAAAAGGCCCAGAATTTGCCGCCGAAGAACTGGATCTGGGAAGAAGCTGGGAGAACGGGGGCAGGGACAGGGCCAGAGACGGGATCCAACGAGGAAGGAAGCAGCGGAGGGCGGGAACCAGGGAGCGAGCAGGGTGCCAAGGGAGAGAGAGCGAAGGGGGGAGGGAATCGAGACAGTGGCGGCATAAGCTCCGGTGCAGGGGAGGGGGGAGGAGATGGGAGGCGGGGCGAGAGGGAGCGGGGGAGGAGAGGGAAGAGCCATCCCTCCGTTCCTTTCTTTCTTTCCGGTAGATGAATTGAAATCGCAGCAGACCAAGGAAAGATACGGCCTACAACCCGAGTAAAACGTTCTCATCAGACATTAAGATATGCTCATATGCACTTGGCTGCAGCTTGAAGCAAAAGTAGAAAAAACTAATCAATGTAATCAGGTGATCGTTGCTCAACTACACAGAGTGTATGGTAATTCTACTTCTTTTACATTTACTGATTTGCTAATTGAAGCGAAATGTAGACTACAAAAATGGAAAGAATGATGTCCATAGCACTTGGATTATAACTATCTCCAGCGTTGACCAAATCCCTCCCTACAGCCGCCTTTCCAGACAGGGCCGCCCAGACAGTCGAGAGACACATGCTGCACCACGCCCTCCCGGCTGCCATGACGCTTTTGACCATGAAAAATAGCTTGCAGAACACAACCCTTCCACACTCATCGAACACATACCAAGCTGAACCAAAAATACAAGAGGGGGAAAATGAGGGCATACCGCGCCAGTAGGAGACGGACGCAGAGGAGGAAGAAGGAAGCAGCAAGCATGAGCAGGAACAGCGCCCCTCAACCAGCCCCAGCGACGACGACGGGTAGTGGATGCCGCCGTCCTTGCAGCGAAGGACAAAGGAGAAGCGGAGGAAACGACCCACACAGCCACACCAGAGATTGCAACAGATGGAAGCAACAAATCAATGTTGCGGCGCATCTGACAAGGCCGCCATCCCCTCTTTTCCCTGCGGCCACCTACCCCAGGAACGACGCGTGGCGAAGACGATTCCTCCAGGCGCCACGACGCCCACCCTCCCCCTCCTCGGAATCCCCCAATCGACACAGGTTGACCCCTCAGACCAACGGCCCACATGGCAGAATAAATGGGCCAGGTCAAAATTGAAATCCAGAGACCTCAATTGAATCTGATGCTCTTAAATTTAGGGAGCATAGTGAATTTAAGGATAGGGTTAATTGGATCTATGGCATTGTGAATTTCACTACTTGGAGAAATGCCATTACAAAAACTGAACTTGGAAATATGCCACTCCAACTTTTCTATACCTTTATCTATGCCATTCTATGAACTTAAGAGAATAACCGTTCAAAGAATACATGTATTTCAGTGTATATTATCGTATTTACTATAATACCCTTTTTTCAACTTTTGGGAAGCATTTTTAGCTCTTTCGGGCGCCAAAAAATTTAAATTTTCACCAAAAAATTTCACTTCTAAAAAAAGTCTGGAAAATTACAGAAAATAAAAAACACTAATATGAGTCTACTGTTATAATACGAACCATTTCTGGGCACATATGGGCCCTTAAACTGATGTTTTTTGGTTCTGTCCAAAAACTTTGACACCAATTACAGAAAAAATCAGTAGCATTTCATCACAATATAATAATTCACAAGCAGAATATTTCATATAGCAACTCGCACGATTGAATAGTTCACATAATAGGTTCTAAAGCAGAGTACGTAGTTCACATAACTAGTACCAAAAGCAATTAAAAGAGGGACATAAGTTCACAAGCACAATTGAATCAGCTACTTTAGCCACAAAGCAGTAAAGAAGGCTTCTTTTTGCACCAGATATAGGCTGCATTTCTGGAGGTGGAGGTGGAGGTATAACAGGAGCAAATGGAACATTCTTCTTGGTTTTTTTTCCTTTAGATGAAGGCTTCTTCACCGGTATCTTTTTCTTCGCCTTCTCTTGTGTTGTAGCTTTCCTCACAGGTGTCTTCTTCTTGGCCTTTTCTTGTGGTGCAGCTTTCTTCACGGGAGTTTTCTTAGCCTTCTCTTGTGTTATAGCTATCTTTACAGGTGTCTTCTTTTTAGATGGTGTATTGGGCTTTTGTGGAGTTGTTCTAGCCTTTTTCCTGCATTGACAACATGTGGATTAGGTTGAGTAATAACAAATTCAGACAAGTGCAACAATTTACCTTATAAGGTTGATAAGGGTTTCATCATCTGATGCATCACCATCTATTGTAGCAGTTGTTTCATCATCTTTTTTCCTGCAACACGAACAAGATTAATCAATTTTGTGATATATTAATATATTAAGTTATGAAAATAAGTTCAGAAACACAACGACTAAATCACCTTTTTTTGTTGGTATAAATGGATCTGGTACATTGTCATGTATATCATCATCTACTGCCACATATTTAGGATCAGGAACTTTGCATGTCTTCTCCATGTGCCCAGGTGCCTTGCATCTCTTGCACTTGACTATTTTTCTTCCAGGCTCTAGCCATCCTCTAATTCTTTGAACTCTTGGCCTACCAGCCACTGCCTGCTGCAAAGGAGGGTGCACATCACTTCTTCCTCTTCATGCTCCTCAAACACATCACCATCATCATTTCCTTCTGGATATTGCCGCCCACCTCAGCACATGTTGTCAAGACATCCAAATGGACATCATACATGTATTCATCATCCACTCCAACATACTCCTCAACTATGTCAAATGGATCAGTTTCTATAGCCTCTGAAGATGGACCAGGTTGCTTTATGGGCGAGGTTGAATGAGATGTTGCAATCTTAGTAGCAGTTAGAGGACATGCTTGGAAACCCGCCAGTAGCTCGTCATTACCAGGAATTGTTGGCTCAGGCACAATATTGTCAAGCACATGCACTGCGCAAGAACATCAAGTGCAAGCTTCCTCTTTGTTCTATACATGTCAAACATCACACGAAATTCGTCATTCTCAGTTAGTCTAACATCTTGCGCCATTATCATGTTAAAATACCACACAGTGATACTCTGATCCCTTCCAACTCTCAAATCTGCATTTAAACCATCCATAAGCACCTCCATTGTGAAATCATCCGAGTTCACATTCCATCTAATCGTTTTCACCTTCACATATGATTTTCTAACGTTCGGTTCCTTCAACACAAACGCTTGAACAACAATGTCTAAGCTAAATTGATTCGTCAATTCAAGCCTACAAATTTCAGAAAAAATAGAGAAATCAAGAGATAGAATGTACAACACTCTGTACATTCAGTGAGAGATAGGTTCGGAGGTTGTCGGGAACTAGTGTACTCACACGAATGGAGGCTGGGGAACCGGTAACTCCATGCTCTCCTCCAGCTACAGCCGCGTCTCCGGCAGACCCGCCAGCCTACGGACTTGCCCGCCGGCAACCGCAGCAGATGATGCGTCGCGTGAGGGGGGAGGGGGATCCAGCTGATGCGCTTCCTGCCGCGGGCGCCTGCATCTGCGGCGGCGTCCGTGGGGGTCCAGCCGCCGGTGACTCCGGTGGCCGCCGCCTCCGCTAGGGTTCGGCAGATGACGCGTCGCGCGAGGGGGCAGGGGGCTCCAGCTGGTGCGCCTCCCGCCGCGGACGCCTGCAGCCGGGGCATCGTCCGTGTTCAGCCGCCGGCGACTCCGGTGGCCGCCGCCGCCGCCTCTGCTAGGGTTTGTCCGTGCGGGAGAGACGGAAGAGATGGCGCAGCGGGGTGGGCTTGTGATTCCTGATGCGGGCGATGAGACGAGTAGTCAGTCAACCAAGTCGTTCGTACGGGTTTCTGTTTTTTCCTGTATATGTATCTCTATACGGGAGGTGTGTACATATGAAGTATAACTAAATGTATATTGTTCGTTTAATGGCCATAATGGCATAGATAGAAGTATAAAAAGTTAGAGTGGCATATTTCTAACTTCAACTTTTGTAATGGCATTTTTCCAAGTAGTGAAATTCACAATGGCATAGATCCAATTAACCCATTATAATATGCCTTTAGCAAACAAACACAACTTGCTCCTGGAATCTTTTGTCGAAATATGAGCGAGGCTTCCTCTTTGGAAGTGGCAACTATATGTACAATATCAATACCCTTCAAACAGGACCGAGATCCAGTGACTTTTCCATGTCAAATCATGGTGTGACATTCCTTGCATACCGGCCATCCATTTGAGGTCCAACGAATGACAATGGTTCAAGTGAAAAATGGATTTAGACTTGATATTTTTAGAGGCACTTGACAATATAAACAACGATAGGCACTCTTCAGTCAGCTAATAATGGATACAACGGATACAACGGCAACAAAGTTTAAAACTAATTATCCTATATAAAGTCATAAACATTGTTTCACATACTGTACGGAAATTGTACATATGAAAATTAGACTTAGCACTCCCTCCTACGCCGCCGCCCCGCAGCCGCACCAAGATATGCCTGAAGCCACCGTCACCAACATACTCGGCCCATCGTCGGCAAGATTTGTCATAGGGAAGTCGCCGCCGACCACACGCATGCCGCCATCTCGTCTCCGGACGCCGCGTCGCCCTCCTTCGTCTCCGGTGACCGCCATTGATGTTGAGTCGTCCTCCTCGTCGACTGCCACTATTGCCGCATCGCCCACCTTATTGACCGTCACCGACGTTGCATCACCTTCCTCGTTGACCGCCACGGACGCCGCGCCGCCTTCCTCGTTGACCGACGCCGCGCCGTCGTCTCGTCTCGCGCCACCGACTCCGTGCTCGCCATGTCTCCAGAGAGTATCCACAAGGAAGTATGTTCGCGGAATTTCGGCCACTGCGGTGTCGACTTCTAGCATGCCGGTTGGAGGTACTGGCTCGACACCTTCAAGACGAAGGACTTGGCCGCGCGCGCATACTGTATCGCAATGCAACTTCTGCGTAATGTAATAAATGGAGAACATTTTTTTGCTATAACGTAAATATTATAATAAATGAACATTTCTTAATACATACTGAATATTTTAAAAATACACAATGAACATTTCGTAGGAGGGAGTGCTAAGTCTAGCGTAACACCCTCACTGTCAAGCAACAGTAATCATTTTGTTAATGATAATTCACAATGATTAGCAAGTCATTAATCAACCTTGATCATGCCCTATTCAAATTGAAACTTAATTGAATTGCGAAAATCAAAGTGGAAAATAAACTTTAACCAAAAATTGTGCAACCTAATTTATTAAATGCCTAAAAGTCAGTCGGTCATGATACTATAGGAATGGGTATTTAATATAATATTTAAATATTATAAACAATTCAAACAGTAGCTAAATAAGCCCCTTTAATCATTTATTATTTAAGTAAAATCCATATGATTTTATTAAATCACCAATCTTTTTGTGGCACTTCTAGCTAGGGTAATACAAATAGTGGAGCAAGTCTCATATTATACATAAATCTAAAGATGACTAAACTAAAAAAAACATAAAAGAATAAGGAAAACAAAACAAAAAAGGTAAAGAACTACCCCTCGTCCAGGGAAAGCCCCCCTCACTGGGCCCGGCCCACCCCCCCTCCCCATGTCTTCTTCCCCCTCCCCTGTTCACCATACCGTGCCGTGCATCCATGGCCACGACCGTCACCGTGGCGGCCATCCGCTGGCTCCCTTGGTGGATAAGAACCCCGAGCCTCCCCAGGAACCATAACCCTACATCCAATGCACGCCATTTTTTCCCTCGCCGCTGTCTTCCTCGTCGAGCCCGAGCCGCCATGGACGCACAATTGTGAGCTCACGCGGCCATCGACCTCCCCACGCCGCCACTCTGTGTCCAAGAGATTCGCCGTCGTCGTCTCCTTCGGCTACATCCGTCGGTTCGAGCCAGGGCCACCCGTACTGTAAGGCCCGATATGCAGTACTGTTCCAGATTTAGATGTTTTCGTCCAGATCCGGGGACGAAGCACATATCGGTCCCACCGCAACATATGACGAAGTCATATGCCCCGGATTTCCAACATGATATCACAACATTACAGATACAAGGATACAACATCTCATACAATCGACATACTACTGCCTTAATACAATACAACAGCGGAAGATACATGTCTGAGTACGGACTACAATCAAATGCCTAGTGGCAAAGAGAAAAACATCGATCCCCATAACCATACGGGTCCAGGCCCTCCGCCGGGATCCGCCTAACTAGTCGTCGTCGAGTCTCCACGTGAAACGTCGATCACCATACCTGTTGTCGATCAAGAACCCTGAAAAGAGTTTGGGGGTAGTATCATGAGTACAGAAGTACTCAGCATCCAACTCTAGTGGTTATCTGACCCAGCAAGGACTTCATCACTCGTCATTCTAGGACAACTAGTAGTTTACGGTAAGGAAGGGGTAAGTGGTGAGGTTGCTGCCGCACTAGCATTTATGAAGTGGCTAACGATCTAGAGAGTAAGATAATAAGCCAAGCATTCGATGAGTAATCACCTCCAACAAGTCTGCTATCCACCTACATACGCAAACATAACACCTATCCTATCCTTGTCCTCCTCTTCGCATCCCGACGAAGAAGAAGCAGTCAAGGCACACACACATTGATCAAGTTATATTAAGATTATCTCAGTTATTGTTGTCTATGAACAAGGAGTAGGTCTCAAATCGTCCATAACCGTGGACATGGCTTCTCGAAAATATTTAACCCTGCAGGGGTATACCAACTTCCCATTACAAGGCTCCGCACGCACGCCCATCGCTCTCAGTTGCTACCCATCACAGGCAACCATTTTATGATTTATTTCCAAGAGATCCGAAACGACAGGTCCCTCTAGCTAACAACAAACAAATTCGGGTGGCCCCCGGGGAGTCGACACCCAATCCAAAAGCTGGCCACGCTCTCGGATCGGACTCTTCCGTCTCAACAAGGTTTGGGTTACCGAGACGCCTCACGTGAGGCCTCGTGCCCTCGCTGGTCAAAGGTGGACCAACAGGGAAACCATGTCCTCACTGGTCCGGGTTGGTTTAAAAACTACTGGCAGCTGACCAACACACACACGGTTTCAAATGGTAAATCAGCTTGGGCCACCACTAGAAATGCTTGAAGCTAGGTAGGTAAGAAAAGGGGACCCCATAAAATCCCACACGCGGTTAGGCACGCTCAGTCTTAAAACCAATACCCGGAACTCGGATCCTAGGTGACTCGAATGGAACAAAGCGTCGGGGCGGGATAGCCTAGACCTTCCATCCTTCGTCGAATATAGTCAACATTTATAATAATCATATCATCCACAACAATATAATAATGTGATATCCCAAACCAAGGAGTAACAGGGTAACATCATAGCATCCTAAGCATGCATACTAAGCAGGGTCTGAGCAACGAGCAATAGTAATATAGCAGTACATGCTTTGCTCGAGGGGACATGGCTGTATCGTTTTGAAAGAGGTTGTAAACATGTGGTAGGATCAAACATCGAACCTAACCTATACTAGCATGCAAACCGCTGGTTGAAATAGAATGGATCATAAGTAATGTATAGTCCTTGCCTGTTGATAAGTCGGGTTCCGAAGGTGTAGCCGATCGCAAGCTCGCATCGTCTCCGAAGGTACCCGCGGAAGCACACAAGACGATAAACACTGGAAAGCAATCAACGATCAAGCACTCTATTACTACGAGGCAAACACGAGCAAGCATCAACAAGAAGGCAACACGAGACATCGCACCTACCGTCGAGAGCGGTTACTAACAGGTTAAGTGGAGTACTCGTCACACACGACGATACCGCACATTTAGAAAGGTTCAAGTTGTTTAGCTACAGGTGATCAACAATGGTTGTTCATGGAAACACAAGAAAGCATGGCATAGCACACAAACATGGCAAGAAGTGAAGCATAAAGGAAACTATCTATGCTAGTCAATTTAAGTGAGGCACAACCTAAACATGGCATAACACTAAGTGCCGCACGATGATTAAACATTTGGTACTGTTCTTTCCTAAACCATATTTTAGGTTGGTTAAAAACAGAAAACAATAGCATAAACTCAAAGTACACGAAAAACTAATCAAGTTACATATAAGGCACACCCCAAACGGAGTTACGGTTAAAAAGATACAAGCAAAACAAGTTACGGGCACAATCTGCCAACATCACGGAGCACACTTTAGAGCAATGCATAAACAGGATAATTAATGCAAACATGCTCACAAATGATATGGAACTAAAGTAGACATGACAGGGAAGGCATGGAAAAAAGAATCATGCAAATAGGCATCATAGATCAAAAGATATTAAGCATGCAACATGACATCGGAACGTTACAGACTTAGAGAAAAACAGAGGTGGCTGTCAAAAACAGCAGCATAGCAACTTTGGAGCTCAAAAAATATATGACCAGCAAGCATATCATGACAATGCAATACATATAATGGAAGTAGACATGATGCTTAATAATATTCAATTGGAATCACTCAATTCCGATAAACGGTTGCGACGCAAACGTCACCCGAAGTTGCAACAAATTAACAGTTTTCAGCACAGCAACACATTAACATAAGGATCACCACTTTGGAGCAAGATTTAATATAGCTAAAGCACCCAAACATGACAAGTTAAAACATGGAAATGAAGTACACATGATGCTTAACACATAGGAAAAAGAATCAATGCAATAGCCCTCATGGATGTGTCACAATCATCAATCAACAAAATAACATCAGCAGCACTTGACATAATTTAGCAACAGTTAATAGTCTGGTGCCTAATTCTACACAGATTTGCACCATCAATATGACCACAAATCAAAATGCTCACAAAAGATGGATTGAAGTACACACAATTCTAAGCAATTTTCATTTTGGGCGCATCACGATCCAAGCTACAGATTTACCGCAAAAGTACTCGCAAAATTGAATCAGCAGCACAATATTCATAGACTTAGAAAAATTCGCAGGGTGCTAGGATAACAATAATAATAAAAAATCAGGACGGGCCCTCACCCAGTGGGCCTTGGCCCATCTGGCTGGCGGATTTAGAGATGGCCATGGGCCTGGGGCGCGCTGTCGGTGGGCCGCGCTGTGGAGGCGCTGGCTGGGCCAGGGAGCTGGGCCGGTCCACCCGCGGTCAACGGGGCGGAGGATCGGGATCGCCCTCGATCCCGTCGGCGGCTGACGGTGGCGGCGCTCCGGCGCGCAGCGCAGCCCTCCGGCGAGGGGGTGCACACAGGGGAGCAGTAGGCGGGGCTCCGGTCGCCGGCGGCTTCGGGATGCAGCGGCCGCGAGCTTGGCTCGGCAAGCTCCATGGCGCAAGCGGCGGCGTGTTGTGCCCTGCGAGGAGGAGAGGGGAGGTCAGAGAAGGGAGAGAGGGAGAGAGAGAGGAGAGAGGCGCGGGGAGGGAAGTGGTGCGCCGGCGGGGGGCTGCGGCCTGGCCGGAGGCGGCGGCGCGCTGCGGTTGCCCACGGGCGTGGAGGCGTGCGGGCTGAGGAGAGAGAGGAGGCTGGTGGGGCGACGTGGCGGCCTCTGGGCCGTCGGATCGTCAGATCTGACGGTCCAGAGCGCCTGGGGGCAAAAAATTTAGATCTGGCTAGGGTTTGGTGCGAAAATGGGGCTATTTTTGGGGAAAAGTGGAGGGGGTGGCTGCAATTTTTACCAGAGGGAAACCCTAGAAAGGGGTGGGAGTGTGGTGGTCTTTATATAGCCCAGGTGGCTGGCAGTTTGCAAAAACATCCCCGGTTTTTCTCTCGCGCGCGCGGTGTTTACGTTTCTGACCGCCGGGGGTCCGCAGGACCTCCGATTCGGGTAAAACTTCGAACTGCGTGATCAGCGCGTCGAGCCGGCGGCGTTCACCTCGCGCTGGAACCGTTCCGAAAACACTTTCCGGAGCGCTATAAGTAAACGGGGTTTTTCGTTCCGTTGGCCGCGGCTGGTCTCGTGCGGTTTTCGCGACGGTGATCGGGCGAAACCCGGTGTCGCAAAGGTCGAGTGTCAGGGTGGAAAGGGTCGGTCTCCGTCCGGTACGAGATAAGAGGGGGAAAAATTATCGCCGATCGATAAATCGGTGATGCAAACACCGCAAACAATTCAGACAACCAAACAATTCACACTGAAAACAAAATTTTTAATTTTTGTGAAATCTGGGCTGTTACAATACAACACCACCAACAAGGGATCTCGTCCCGAGATCCAGGACGATCCGGGGGAGAGGAGGCGAGAGAAAAGAGAGTCGATGATCTTCAACACCACCAACAAGGGACTCTACTTCATGTCGATGTCGAGCTTCCGTCGAGATAAATTTCCGCAGAGAGACGACATCGTCGGAAAAACGAAACCATCAATGTCAAGAGGAAGAACGAAAATTCAAAGCGACGATCAAAGGAAGCATTCTCACTGAAATTGTAAGGATACTCGGCAAGGGTACTGAAGTCAACAGAAGACAAAGATGTTTACCCAGAGTCGAAAGAACTAAAGGTACTACAGGATTTCCCAAACCTGAGATCGGAATCGAGACAATACGCTGCAAGCAAGGCATTGTAACGGTTCCGATACTCCACTCACTCGAGATCCTAGAGTTTGAAAGGGGATAAGGCGAGAATTAAAACTCTTACGACACTTGTCCTGACCAGAGCAAAGGTAAGGAGTAAAAAGATTCTTACTCTCCGATAACTAACTTAGTAACTACAAAATAGTTTTTCTCTAGACTCAACTTCGGCCAGAGAAGGGATCCTACGGTCGGTAAGGCTCTGATACCAAGTTGTAAGGCCCGATATGCGGTACTATTCCAGATCTAGATGTTTCCATCCAGATCCGGGGACGAAGCACTCATCGGTCCCATCGCGACATATGACGAAGTCATATGCCCCGGATTTCCAACATGATATCACAACATTACAGATACAAGGATACAACATCTCATACAATCGGCATACAACTGCCTTAATACAATACAACAGCGGAAGATACATGTCTGAGTACAGACTACAATCAAATGCCTAGTGGCAAAGAGAAAAACATCGATACCCATAACCACACGGGTCCAGGCCCTCCGTCGGGATCCGCCTAACTAGTCGTCGTCGAGTCTCCACGTGAAACGTCGATCACCATACCTATTGTCGATCAAGAACTCTGAAAAGAGTTTGGGGGTAGTATCATGAGTACGGAAGTACTCATCATCCAACTGTAGTGGTCATCTGACCCAGCAAGGACTTCATCACTCGTCATTCTAGGACAACTAGTAGTTTACGTTAAGGAAGGGGTAAGTGGTGAGCTTGCTGCCGCACTAGCATTTATGAAGTGGCTAACGATCTAGAGAGTAAGATAAGAAGCCAAGCATTCGATGAGGAATCGCCTCCAACAAGTCTGCTATCCACCTACATACGCAAACATAACACCTATCCTATCCTTGTCCTCCTCTTCGCATCCCGACGAAGAAGAAGCAGTCAAGGCACACACACATTGATCAAGTTATATTAAGATTATCTCAGTTGTTGTTGTTGTTGTCTATGAACAAGGAGTAGGTCTCAAGTCGTCCATAACCGTGGACACGGCTTCTAGAAAAGATTTAACCCTGCAGGGGTGTACCAACTGCCCATTACGAGGCTCCGCACGCTCGCCCATCTCTCTCAGTTGCTACCCATCACAGGCAACCATTTTATGATTTAGTCCCAAGAGATACGGAACGACAAGTCCCTCTAACTAACAACGCACAAATCCGGGTGGGCCCCGGTGAGTCGACATCCAACTCAAAAGCCGGCCGCGCTATCGAGTCGGCCTTTACCGTCTGGACGAGGTCGGGTTAGGTACTCAAACAGATGTGGGCAGCCAAAGTTGTTTGAAAACTTGTGAGGTCGACACTCGCACACACACGTTTGAAAAAGGTAAAACCAGCTTGGGCCACCACTAGAAATGTTTGAAGCTAGATAGGTAAGAAGAGGGGACCCCATAAAATCCCACACGCGGTTAGGCACGCTCAGTCTTAAAACCAATACCCAGAACTCGGATCCTAGGTGACTCGAATGGAACAAAGCGTCGGAGCGGGATAGCCTAGACCTTCCATCCTTCGTCGAATATAGTCAACATTTATAATAATCATATCATCAACAACAATATAATAATGTGATATCCCGAACCCAGGAGTAACAGGGTAACATCGTAGCATCCTAAGCATGCATACTAAGCAGGGGCCGAGCAACGAGCAATAGTAACATAGTAGTACAAGGTTTGCTGGGAGGGGACATGGCTGTATCGGTTTGGAAGAGGCTGTAAACATGTGGTAGGATCAAACATCGCCTAACCTATACTAGCATGCAAACCGCTGGTTGAAATAGAATGGATCATAAGTAATCTATAGTCCTTTCCTGTTGATAAGTCGGGTTCCGAAGGTGTAGTTGATCGCAAGCTCGCATCGTCTCCGAGAGGTACCCGCGGAAGCCCACAAGAGGTAAACACTGGAAAGCAATCAACGGTGCACCACTATTACTACGGAGCAATACAAGATCAAAGAGGCAACACAAGCCACAACAACGCGATACGGATCTATCGTCGAGAACGGTTACTAACAGTTTAAGTGGGGTATCGGTCACACACGACGAATACCGCACGTTTACGGAGGTTCAAGTTGCTTAGCTACAGGTGACCAACCAAAGGTTATTAACATGGAAAATCAATCAAGCATGGCATAGCACACAAACATGTAAAGAGGTGAAGCATAAATAAACTACCTAAGCTAGTCAATTTAAGTGGGGTGAAATCCTAGACATGGCAAACTATTACGGACCCCACGATAATCATTGCATTTGGTACCTTTTTGCCCTAAACAATATTTTATTATTTTTATTTAGCAAGCAAGAACAACAAAAACACAATCTACATGCAATTCTAGTCAAGTTACATATACAGAACATTTTAAACAGAGCAACGGTTAAAAAGTTACAAGCAAAACAAGTTACGCACACATGCTGTATAAACAGGAGTAAATCTATATGCAAAAGTGCAGCAACATGACATAGCAATACATGGGATGAAAGTAGACATGATGCTTAACAATATGCAATTGGAATCACTCAAATCTGATAAACGGTCGCGACACACTCGTTGACCGAAGTTGCAACAAAATAACAGTTTCAGCAACAACAACTCAATAACAGGAAAAGTAGCAGTTTAACGGCCTGATGCCCACTTCAGCACACAATTACACAATCAAGATGAGCTCAAATGCAAATGCTCACACAAGATGAATTAAAGTACACGCAATTCTGAGCAACTTTCGTTTTGGGGGCACATTCATCGGAGCTACGGATTAACGGGAAATCGCAGCGCAAAAACGGATCAGCAGCACTATTACTCCAGACTTAGGAAAATTTACATATCTCAGGAAAAAAGTTCGGGACGAATCTCACCATGGGCCGGTTTTCGGCCCATCTGGCCTGGTTGGTGGTTCGGGCTGGGGGCGGCTGGCAAGGTGGCTGGGCTGGGCCTTGGGGCTAGCTGGGCCGCCTGGCAGCTGGGCCGGCCCACAGGGGCAGCGAGCGGGCGTGCGGCTGTGCCCCGATCCCTCCTGGATCGAGCGGGCAGCGGCCGCCGGCGGGCGCTCCGGCGGGGCGGCGCAGGCCCAGGAGCGGGCGGGAGGTGGTGCAGGGAGGCCGAGAGGGGCAGCGCCGACCCGAATCCGGCGGGGCTCGTCGGCGTGAGCTCCCTGGCGGCGCGGGGCGAGGAGCCATGGTGGCGCGGCTCCGCGAGCTCGGCCATGGCGGGCGGCGCGCTGCTCCTGGTGGCCTGAGGGGGAGGGAGAGAAGGGGTGAGGAGGGAAACGGAGGAGGGAGGAGCGCGGGGAAGGAGAGGGGAGGCCGCGGCGGCTGGTCACGGCGAGGCTCGCCGGCGTGGAGGCCCCTTGGGCTGGAGGAGAGAGAGGGCTGGAGGAGAGAGAGGGCTATAGCATCCCACACGCGGTTAGGCACGCTCAGTCTTAAAACCAATACCCGGAACTCGGATCCTAGGTTACTCGAATGGAACAAAGCGTCGGGGCGGGATAACCTAGACCTTCCATCCTCCGTCAAATATAGTCAACATTATAATAATCATATCATCAACAACAATATAATAACGTGATATCCCAAACCAAGGAGTAACAGGGTAACATCGTAGCATCCTAAGCATGCATACTAAGCAGGGGCTGAGCAACGAGCAATAGTAACATAGCAGTACATGGTTTGCTGGGAAAGGACATGGCTGTATCGGTTTGAAAAAGGCTGTAAACATGTGGTAGGATCAAACATCGAACCTATCCTAGACTATCATGCAAACCGCTGGTTGAAATAGAATGGATCATAAGTAATGTATAGTCCTTGCCTGTTGATAAGTCGGATTCCGAAGGTGTAGTCGATCGCATGCTCGCATCGTCTCCGAGAGGTATCTGCGGAAGCACACAAGACGGTAAACACTGGAAAGCAATCAACGAGGAAGCATCTATTACTACGAAGCAAACACGAGCAACCATCAACAAGAAGGCAACACGAGACATCGCACCTACCGTCGAGAGCGGTTACTAACAATTTAAGTGGAGTACTCGTCACACACGACGATACCGCACATTTAGAGAGGTTTAGTTTTTAGCTACAAGTGATCAACCAACGGTTGTTAACAAGGCAAGGCACCCAAGCATGGCATGTCACACAAGCATGGCAAAATGTTAAGCACAAAGTAAACTACCTATACTAGTCAAGTTAAGCGAGGCAACACCCTAAACATGGCATAACACTAAGTGCCTCACGATGATTAAAGGATTTGGTACTTTTCTTCCTTAAACCATATTTTAGGCTGCTTAACAATAGCAACCAATAGCATAAACACAAAGTACACGAAAAACTAATCAAGTTACATATAAAGCACACTCCAAACGGAGTTACGGTTAAAAAGATATAAGCAAGACAAGCTATGCACACATGCTGTATAAACAGGGGTAAATCTATATGCAAAAGTGCACCAACATGACATAGAAATACCTATAACGGAAGTAGACATGATGCTTAACAATATGCAACAAGAATCACTCAATTCCGATAAATGGTCGCGACACACTCGTCGACCGAAGTTGCAACAAAATATAAACAGCAGCACACTAACAGCAGCGTAGCTACTTTGGAGCAAGATACAATAAACATGCAGCAAGCAAATATGACATGTGAAGGCATGGAACTCAAGTAGAAACAATTCTTAACAGGATGCAAAAGCAATCAATCAATTCCGACGTACGGTTGCGACGCAACCGTCGCCCGAATTTGCAATAAAATAACAGTTCAGCAACAACAGCACAACTAACGATCTGGTACCCACTTCGAAGCAGAAATAAATTATCTAGACGGCCTCAAACAGAAAAACTTTCTACATACGAATGCTAGAGCACGCAAAACTGAGCAACTTTCGTTTTGGAGGCACGTTCATCGGAGCTACGGATCAACGGGAAAATACGTTGCAAAACGGATCATAGCAGCAAAATTCTCCAGACTTAGCAGAAATTTCGCAGGGCCTAAATCAGAAAAAAGGGCATGGGCTGCTTCTCACCCAAAAAGGGCCTCAGCCCATCTCGGCCTGGATCTGGCCTGGTCTCAGATCTGGGCCTTGAGGGGGGGGGGGCTGGGCCTTGAGGGAGGAGGCCGGCCTACGTGGGCCGCTGGGAGGGCGTCGGCGTGCTCCCGAGCGTGCAGCCAGGCGGCGGCGGCGCTCCTGGTGCCACCGGCCGGCGAGGTGGCACAGAAGGCGGGGCCTCGAGGTGGCGCTGGGAGGAGGGGTGCGCGGAGGAGGCGGATCACGCCAGATTCGGGCCAAGGGCGGCGGCGGCTGCCTCCCGTGAGCTCCAAGGCAGGCCATGGTGGGCGCGCCTGGTGCGTTCCTGCGGGAGAGAGAGAAGTTAGAGAGAGGGAGGAGGGGGAAAGAGAGGAGAGGGGAAGGGAGAGGAGGAGAGGGAGGCGGGCGGCGGGAGGCGACCCGGCTGGCCGGAGGGAGCGGCGGCGGTTGCTGCCGGAGGCGAGCGCGGCGGCGGCCTCCACGGTTGGTGGCTCCGGCTGGAGAGAGAGAAGAGGTGAGAGAGGAGGTGGGTGGCTGGGTGCTCCCTGGGCCGTCGGATCGCGAGATCTGACGGTCCAGGATTGATCTGGCTAGGGTTTGCTGGAATTGGGGTAAAACTGCGAAAATTAGGGCAGATCTGAGGGGGGTGGCTGCAAATTGTGGCTAGGGAAACCCTAGAAATGGGTGGGAGTGAGGTGGTATTTATATAGCCCAGGTGGCTGGCAGTTTCCAAAAACATCCCCGGTTTTTCTCTCGCGCGCACGGTGTTCACGTTTCTGACCGCCGGGGGTCCGCAGTACCTCCGATTCGGGTAAAACTGCAAACTGCGCGACCAGCGTGTCGAGCCGGCGACGTTCACCTTGCGCTGGAACCGTTCCGAGAACACTTTACGGAGCGCTATAAAAATAACCCGTTTAATTATTAAACGGGGTTTTTGTTCCGTTGGCTGCGGCTGGTCTCGTGCAGTTTTCGCGACGGTGATCGGGTGAAACCCGGTGTCGCAAAGGTCGAGTGTCAGGGTGGCAAGGGTCGGTCTCCGTCCGATACGAGATAAGAGGGGGAAAATAATCGCCGATCGATAAATCGGGGATGCAAACACCGCAAACAAATCAGACAATCAAACAATTCACGCAGAAAACAAAATTTTTAATTTTTGTGAAAACAGGGCTGTTACAATACAACACCACAACCAAGGGATCTCGTCCCGAGATCCAGAACGATCCGGGGGAGAGGAAAGAGTCGACGATCTTCAACACCACCAACAAGGGACTCTGCTCCATGTCGACGTCGAACTTCGGTCGAGATAAATTTCCGCAGGGAGACAACAACGTCGGAAAACGAAAGCATCGAGAGATCAAGAGGAAGAACAACAACGATAACCGGATGAAAGGATAGTGTTTTCGACGCAAGTCGTGAAAACACCGGCAAAAGGATGGATGGAAATGGATGACCCAGATGATACCCGAAACCGGAGAAGCTAAAGGTACTACATGAATTCCCACCTAAGCTCGGAATCGAGACAATACTTCCCAAGCAAAGCATTGTAACGGTTCCGATACTCCACACACTCGAGATCCTAGAGTTTTGAAGGGGGGTAAGGCGAGAATAAAACACTTACGGCACTTGTCCTGACCAGAGCAAGGGTAAGGAGTAAAAAGAATCCTACTCTCCGATAACTAACTTATTAACTACAAAATAGTTTTTGTCTAGACTCGACTTTGGCCAGAGAGGGGATCCAACGGTCGGTAAGGCTCTGATACCAAGTTGTAAGGCCCGATATGCGGTACTGTTCCAGATCTAGATGTTTCCATCCAGATCCGGGGACGAAGCACATATCGGTCCCACCGCGACATATGACGAAGTCATATGCCCCGGATTTCCAACATGATATCACAAAATTACAGATACAAGGACACAACATCTCATACAATCGGCATACAACTGCCTTAATACAATACATCAGCGGAAGATACATGTCTAGGTACAGACTACAATCAAATGCCTAGTGGCAAAAGAAAATCATCGATTCCCATAACCACACGGGTCCAGGCCCTCCGCCGGGATCCGCCTAACTAGTCGTCGTCGAGTCTCCACGTGAAACGGCGATCACCATACCTGTTGTCGATCAAGAACCCTGAAAAGAGTTTGGGGGTAGTATCATGAGTACATAGGTACTCAACATCCAACTATAGTGGTCATCTGACCCAGCAAGGACTTCATCACTCGTCATTCTAGGACAACTAGTAGTTTACGGTAAGGATGGGGTAAGTGGTGAGGTTGCTGCCGCACTAGCATTTATGAAGTGGCTAACGATCTAGAGAGTAAGATAAGAAGCCAAGCATTCGATGAGGAATCGCCTCCAACAAGTCTTACTATCCACCTACTTACGCAAACATAACACCTATCCTATCCTTATCCTCCTCTTTGCATCCCGACGAAGAAGAAGCAGTCAAGGCACACACACGTTGATCAAGTTATATTAAGATTATCTCATTTGTTGTTGTTGTTGTTGTCTATGAACAAGGAGTAGATCTCAAGTCGTCCATAACCGTGGACACGGCTTCTCGAAAAGATTTAACCCTGCAGGGGTGTACCAACTGCCCATTACAAGGCTCCGCACGCACGCCCATCTCTCTCAGTTGCTACCCATGATAGGCAACCATTTTATGATTTAGTCCCAAGAGATCCGGAACGACAGGTCCCTCTAACTAATAACGCACAAATCCGGGTGGCCCCCGGTGAGTCGACATCCAACTCAAAAGACGGCCGCGCTCTCGGATCGGCCTCTACCGTCTGGACGAGGTCGGTTAGCTAACCAAACAGATGTGGGCAGGCCCCTAGCTTCCAGGTGTGGACCAACGAAGGAACTCTTTCTCCGCTGGCCCGAGTTGTTTTAAATCCACTGGCTGCAGACCAGTTATGCATGCAGTTTTCAAATGGTAAAATCAGCTTGGGCCACCACTAGAAATGTTTGAAGCTAGCTAGATAAAACAAGGGGACCCCATAGCATCCCACACGCGGTTAGGCACGCTCAGTCTTAAAACCAATACCCGGAACTCGGATCCTAGGTGACTCGAATAGAACAAAGCGTCGGGGCGGGATAGCCTAGACCTTCCATCCTTCGTCGAATATAGTCAACATTAGAATAATCATATCATCAACAACAATATAATAACGTGATATCCCAAACCAAGGAGTAACAGGGTAACATCGTAGCATCCTAAGCATGCATACTAAGCAGGGGCTGAGCAACGAGCAATAGTAACATAGCAGTACATGGTTTGCTGGGAGGGGACATGGCTGTATCGGTTTGAAAAAGGCTGTAAACATGTGGTAGGATCAAACATCAAACCTATCCTAGACTATCATGCAAACCGCTGGTTGAAATAGAATGGGTCATAAGTAATGTATAGTCCTTGCCTGTTGATAAGTCAGATTCCGAAGGTGTAGTCGATCGCACGCTCACATCGTCTCCGAGAGGTATCCGCGGAAGCACACAAGACGGTAAACACTGGCAAGAAATCAACGAGCAAGCATCTATTACTACGAAGCAAACACGAGCAAGCATCAACAAGAAGGCAACACGAGACATCGCACCTACCGTCGAGAGCGGTTACTAACAATTTAAGTGGAGTACTCGTCATATACGACGATACCATACATTTAGAGAGGTTAAGTTTTTTTAGCTACAAGTGATCAACCAACGGTTTGTAACATGGCAAGGCACCCAAGCATGGCATGTCACACAATCATGGAAAAAGGTTAAGCACAAAGTAAACTACCTATACTAGTCAAGTTAAGCGAGGCAACACCCTAAACACGGCATAACACTAAGTGCCTCATGATGATTAAAGGATTTGGTACTGTTCTGCCCTAAACCATATTTTAGGCTGGTTAACAATAGCAACCAATAGCATAAACACAAAGTACATGAAAAACTAATCAAGTTACATATAAAGCACACTCCAAACGGAGTTACGGTTAAAAAGATATAAGCAAGACAAGCTATGCACACATGCTGTATAAACAGGTATAAATCTATATGAAAAAGTGCACCAACATGACATAGAAATACCTATAATGGAAGTATACATGATGCTTAACAATATGCAACAAGAATCACTCAATTCCGATAAACGGTCGCGACACACTCGTCGACCGAAGTTGCAACAAAATATAAACAACAACACACTAACAGCAGGGTAGCTACTTTGGAGCAAGATACAATCAACATGCAGCAAGAAAATATGACATGTGAAGGCATGGAACGGAAGTAGAAGCAATTATTAACAGGATGCAAAAGGAATCAATCAATTCCGACGTACGGTTGCGACGCAACCGTCGCCCGAAGTTGCAATAAAATAACAGTTCAACAACAACAGCACAGCTAACGATCTGGTACCCACTTCGACGCAGAAATAAATTATCTAGATAAGCTCAAATGGAAAAACTTTCTACATACGAACGCTAGAGCACGCAAAACTGAGCAACTTTCGTTTTGGAGGCACGTTCATCGGAGCTACGGATCAACGGGAAAATACGTTGCAAAACGGATCACAGCAGCAAAATTCTCCAGACTTAGTAGAAATTTCGCAGGGCCTAAATCAGAAAAAAGGGCATGGGCTGCTTCTCACCCAAAAAGGGCCTCGGCCCATATCGGCGTGGATCTGGCCTGGTCTTAGATCTGGGCCTTGAGGGGGCTGGGTGGGCCTTGAGGGAGGAGGCCGGCCCACGTGGGCCGCTGGGAGGGCGCCGGCGTGCTCCCGAATGTGCAGCCAGGTGGCGGCGGCGCTCCTGGTGCCACCGGCCGGCGAGGTGGCACAGGAGGCGGGGCCTCAAGGTGGCGCTGGGAGGAGGGGTGCGCGGAGGAGGTGGATCACGTCGGATTCGGGCCAAGGGAGGCGGCGGCTGCCTCTCGTGAGCTCCAAGGCCAGCCATGGTGGGTGCGCCTGGTGCGTTCCTACGGGAGAAAGAGAAGTTAGAGAGAGGGAGGAGGGGGAAAGAGAGGAGAGGGGAAGGAGAGGAGGAGAGGGAGGCCGGCGGAGGGCGGCGACCCGGCTGGCCGGAGGGAGCGGCGGCGGGGGCCTCCACGGTTGGTGCCTCGGGCTGGAGAGAGAGAAGAGGTGAGAGAGGAGGTGGGTGGCTGGGTGCTCCCTGGGCCGTCGGATCGCGAGATCTGACGGTCCAGTATTGATCTGGCTAGGGTTTGCTGGAATTGGGGTAATACTGCGAAAATTGGGGTAGATCTGAGCGGGGTGGCTGCAAATTGTGGCTAGGGAAACCCTAGAAATGGGTGGGAGTGTGGTGGTCTTTATATAGCCCAGGTGGCTGGCAGTTTTCAAAAACATCCCCGGTTTTTCTCTCTCGCGCGTGGTGTTCACGTTTCTGACCGCCAGGGGTCCGCAGTACCTCCGATTCGGGTAAAACTTCAAACTGCACGACCAGCGTGTCGAGCCGGCGGCGTTCACCTTGCGCTGGAACCGTTCCGAGAACACTTTCCGGCGCGCTATAAAAATAACCCGTTTAATTATTAAACGGGGTTTTTGTTCCGTTGGCTGCGGCTGGTCTCATGCGGTTTTCGCGACGGTGATCAGGAGAAACCCGGTGTCGCAAAGGTCGAGTGTCAGGGTGGCAAGGGTCGATCTTCGTCCGATATGAGAAAAGAGGGGGAAAAATAATCGCCGATCGATAAATCGGGGATGCAAACACACAAACAAATCAGACAATCAAACAATTCACGCAGAAAACAAATTTTTTAATTTTTGTGAAAACTGGGCTGTTACAGCAGTGGAGGGGCTGGCTGGGCCAGGGAGCTGGGCCGGTCCACCCGCGATCAACGGGGCGGCGGATCGGGATCGCCCTCGATCCCGTCGGCGACTGACGGTGGCGGCGCTCCGGCGCGCAGCGCAGCCCTCCGGCGAGGGGGTGCACGCAGGGGAGCGGCAGGCGGGGCTCCGGTCGCCGGCAGCTTCGGGATGCAGCGGCCACAAGATCGGCTCGGCCAGCTCCATGGCGCGAGAGGCGGCGCGCTATGCCCTGCGAGGAGGAGAGGGAAGGTCAGAGAAGGGAGAGAGGGAGAGAGGGAGGAGAGAGGAAGGAGGGAGGTGGTGTGCCGGCGGCGGGCTGCGGCCTGGCCGGAGGCGGCGGCGCGCTGCGGTTGCCCACGGGCGTGGAGGCGTGCGGGCTGAGGAGAGAGAGGAGGCTGGTGGGGCGACGTGGCAGCCTCTGGGCCGTCGGATCGCCAGATCTGACGGTCCAGAGCGCCTGGGGGCAAAACATTTAGATCTGGCTAGGGTTTGGTGCGAGAATGGGGCTATATTTGGGGCAAAGTGGAGGGGGTGGCTGCAATTTTTACCAGAGGGAAACCCTAGAAAGGGGTGGAAGTGTGGTGGTCTTTATATAGCCCAGGTGGCTGGCAGTTTGCAAAAACATCCCCGGTTTTTCTCTCGCGCGCGCGGTGTTTACGTTTCTGACCGCCGGGGCTCCGCAGGACCTCCAATTCGAGTAAAACTTCGAACTGCGCGATCAGCGCGTCGAGCCGGCGGCGTTCACCCCGCGCTGGAACCATTCCGAAAACACTTTCCGGCGCGCTATAAAAATATCTCGTTTACTTAGTAAACGGGGTTTTTCGTTCCGTTGGCCGCGGCTGGTCTCGTGCGGTTTTCGCGACGGTGATCGGGCGAAACCCGGTGTTGCAAAGGTCGAGTGTCAGGGTGGCAAGGGTCGGTCTCCATCTGGTACGATATAAGTGGGGGAAAAAATTATCGCCGATCGATAAATCGGGGATGCAAACACCGCAAACAATTCAGACAACCAAACAATTCACACCGAAAACAAAATTTTTAATTTTTGTGAAATCTGGGTTGTTACACGTATGCTCGCCGTCGTCACCATCCTCTGCCACGACCGTCGTGCCTCGACAACGAATTCGTCGTGCCCCGACCGCCTCGCGCTTTCGATCCACGCCTCAGAAATTAGTATAAAATGATTTAAAAATTGACATTCAATATCGTTTAAACCGTAAGTCAGATTAAAATAATTTATATATGAAAGTTGATCAGAAAAATACAACGAATACAGATGCGATACCCATATACCCATCACCCCTCTTGCTTTTCTAACTTTGTTTTATACACACGGTTGCCGCAATCAGACGTTCGATCTCAGGAGCAGGGGTTCCCCGGAGGTGGCTACTACGACGTGGAGATCCCCGAGGAACAGGAATAGTTTGGAGGTTCCTAGACAGGAGGCCTCGCCTTTTTGATATGTATCGTTTGTGCTAGCCTTCTTACGGCAAGACTTGACTAACTATGTATGTACTTAGATATTATGGCTTGTATGACTTATGTATTCGGGTCCTCGTGACCACTGGCTTGTAATACCAGATCTTTATCATGTTTGTTTCTAGAGTCATGATGTGATATTCTTACAGTGACACTAATTTCGATCATGTACCTTGCGTGTATGATTAGTACATGATTTAAAATCGAGGACGTCACAAGTTGATATCAGAGCCGACTGCCTGTAGGGATCCCCCTTCCAACTCGTTGGTCGAAGTTGAGTCTAGTATTTTCAAAACTACTTTACAAATAGTGTCTTGTGGCTTATCGGCCCACGTCGCAAATTGGGTGGTATTAGGATCTTTTACTCTGCACCTTTACTCTGGGACTCTGATCTCTCATCTATCTCGGGTTAAAGAGTTTGCTAACTCTAACTCTAGGTTCTCGTGACTACTTCCTCCCAGAGAGCCCCACATTGCAGATGGTCGCCTGATTCACCAGAAGATTCTGAAGATACTCTCCGATGAATTCCCGAGACCCTTATGCCCACTACTTTGCAATTACCCACCACCGATAAGTTAGTGTGTATAATTACATACACCTTTTGTTCGGCCATTCGATCCCAGTTGCTGTTGTTAATACAAGATACCCCGTAATACTTTACTTTGTTTCAAAAATCCTTTGTTCCTACTGCCTTGCAGCTTCTTTTCACCCTGCGGATAATTCTTCACATTTATCGAGGATCCGTTCATCCTTAGTGGTTCCTGTGATTCCAAAAATAATTGGAATACTATCCGATCTCGCGACAATCCTCGGCAGCCTACTGCCTTGGAGATTCTTCTTACTTGCTTGCACTATGATTAATCCCATTTGTCTTGTAGTCTTCGATGACCTCCCTTGGCATTGCCATTCTGATCTGTTGAATCATCGTGTGTGCTTGTGCACGCAATCATTAGTTGATCCCTATGAATCCATTGTTCCATCTCAGACGTATTCCGTACATGAGCTGGATCTCGGTAAATCAAACCTTGATTGATTGTCCGTCTAGTTCCATTCAGCTTACTTATCTTTTGATCGGAGCTTCTATTTCCGATCCCTCATTTTAGAAATCATAATTCCTTTGAATTCAATCACCAAACTATTCAAATGCTTCTATCTCATGTCTTTACATTCTTTCTTCTTATGGTTGAGTACTGATACTCATACCAGACTCTCTGTACGCCACTTGACCTTTTGGTGAATTACTACCTACTGTTCCCTTGTGTCCTAAGTCCTTGATGAATTTCCCCTTATACAAGATGCCTCCGGCTAATGGTACCTTCTACTCTGTGTCGTCAGACTTCTGCTTTCGAACTTGTATTCCTCGCTTCTGTTGTTAGTAGCATAGATGCATAAAAGTTTCCTGATGGGTTGTATCTATTCTTCCGCCATCTATGTAAACCCATAAACTTCTGTGGGTCATACTCTACTGGAGCTATGCCAGATAAATTTTCATTTCTAAAAATTCATCGAAAGCGAGAAGTGAATGAAAGGTATTGCATTGAAGAAATGGGAGTCGACCCTGAAGCTTTTTGTTCATGCCAATGGATACGATGTAGAACTTATCATGAATGCTTCTTGTAAAGATAATCACCCCCTTGGTATAAATTCATCTTGCATCTATGATTGGTTCCCTTGCGATCATGGTTCTAACCATGATGTTCTCCTTTGATTCCCCTTTCTCAAACAAGGTTGAGCGCTTGTCTTCTACTAGTCAACAATCCAGCTCAGTTTCTATTATGTCCACCTTCGAGTATTACCCCCTGGTACCTCGAGGATATCATTCCATTGCACTATATCTTAAGAATTTTTGATGAAACAATACATTTCCCTATCATAACCACTTCATGGGTTTTTGAGTTGTCGTCAACCAAGAACACCGAATACTTTTTCTTCACCATTCCTTTTGCTTGGTGTCGTCGCTATTCGATTAAATTCTCTTGGAACCTCTCGACATAATGTGTCGTGGTCGTCATAGAAATTTTGGCTTCTTCCATGTGTCTATTGAATTCATGATGAGAAATACCATCCTTCCCCCTCGATGATTTGTGTTAATCATCGACGAACTCCTTTGATTCCCTGTCAATACAAACTTGGTCGTGTATATCTTGATTTTCTTTCCCTTGGGAAAGATATACACCTGGTACTTGTGTATCATTACATGTTTGTTTCCATTGGTCTGTTTAATCTGATGATCACATTTTCCTCTCCATTGGTCTGTTTGACTTTTCTAGTAATATATAACTTTTTGAGCAGTGATAATTCCCTGCTTATGTAAAAACCTTGATGTACCACACTGTCAGTATAACCCGTTACTATTATTGATGACATTTTGGTAACCACCGATGGAAAAGAACTTTGCCAGTTGGTCCGCCTCATCTTAACAAGGAGGAAAATGGTTCTCTTCGTCCCTCGCCCTTGGTACCGACGGTGTTGCCGAAATAGTTCACAAACTATTCTTTTACAAACCTTGCGTCGTGATCGCATAATATGTCACCACCCTCCCTATTCTTAATCCACCCTTACTTAAATTCCACAGGACCGAAACTTGACTCTTCTATACATCCCCGTCCCCAAGGTTATTCCTTGTGCTTGACCTCGTATGCGATTCATGAGTCACCTACCTTGTGATATTCAGTCTGATATCATACTCAGTGCTATGGCCTGATGCTTTAGACCCCTTTTCATCATCCATCATCGACCTCGAATGCATGCCAATCCGATTGAAACTTCTCATACCTTCATTTGTTTCTCTCGATGTATTTCCCTGAGTTTAAACTCGAGAGATACTTTGTACCCCGTTCCCTCGGATAACCTCGGTTGATTAACCTGGTACAGATCCGACCCCCTTAAGTTTTTCCTCCTAACCTATTCGTAAGTACGATGAAGACCCCGATGGAAGGATGCCAACTCGTCGAGATGCACTGATGCAGAGAAATGAAGACATCAACGAGAAGGATTAACTTCTTCGAGAAGGAAAACAAGAAACAGAAGATTCATTAGAATACGTAACCAAAAATTTAACCCTTAAACTACCTTTTAATTATTTGGACGAGAATTCTTTGTAGTGGGGGAGATGCAAGGCCCGATATGCGGTATTGTTCCAGATCTAGATCTTTCCATCCAGATCCGGGGATGAAGCACATATCGGTCCCACCGCGACATATGTCAATGCCATATGCCGCGGATTTCCAACATGATATCACAACATTACATCTACATGGATACAACATCTCATACAATCGGCATACAACTACCTTAATACAATACATCAACGGAAGATACATGTCTGAGTAAAGACTACAATCAATTGCCTAGTGGCAAAGAGAAAATCATCGATCCCCATAACCACACGGGTCCAGGCTCTCTGCCGGGATCCACCTAACTAGTCGTCGTCGAGTCTTCACGAAGGCGTCCAGAAGAAGGGTCGTCGAGATCCTCTGAAGTCCAAGATCGTTTGCATAACATGTGTAAAAGAGAAAAGAAAGAGGTGAGATATATCAAAAGTCTTGTAACTAACTTCTCACGGGTAAGATGGGGGAGTGGTGAGGTTGCAGACGCACTAGCAATATATGAGTGGCTAACGGTCTATTTTAGAGTAAGATGAGAACCAAGCATTCGATGAGGAATCTCCTCCAACAAGTCTGCTATTAGTGACTTACGCCAACATAACACCTATCCTATCCTTGTCCTCCTCTTCATCACCCGATGAAGAAGAAGCAGTCAAGGCACACACACACGTTGATCAAGTTATAGTTATGATTCAGTTGATGTTATCTATGAACAAGATGTAGGTTCCAAGTCGTCCATAACCATGGACACGACTTCTGGAAAAGATTTAACCCTGCATGGGTGTACCAACTGCCCATTACAAGGCTCCGCACGCACGCCCATCTCTCTCAGTTTCTACCCATCACAGGCAGTCATTTTATGATTTAGTCTCGAGAGATCCGAAACGACAGGTCCCTCTAACTAACAACGAACAAATCCGGGTGGCCCCGGTGAGTCGACATCCAGCTCAGGAGCCGACCACGCTCTCGATCTGGTCTCTACCGTCTGTCGCAGGTTTGGATTGCCGGTAAATTCTCACATGAGGCCGGGTCCTCAGCTGGACAGCTTGGACCAACAAGGAAACCATGTCCCCGCTGGCCTAGGTTGTTTTACAGAATATCTGCAAGGAGCGACCCAACAGACACACACACTGTTTCAAATGGTAAATCAGCTTGGGCCACCAATAGAAATGTTTGAAGCTAGGTAGGTAAGAATAGGGGACCCCATAAAATCCCACACGCGGTTAGGCCCGCTCAATCTTAGAACCAATACCCGGAACTCGGATCCTAGGTGACTCGAATGGAACAAAGTGTCGGGGCGGGATAACATAGACCTTCCATACTTCGTCCAGTATAGTCAACATATAATAATCATATCATCCACAACAATATAATAATGTGATAGCCCAATCCAAGGAGTAACAGGAGGGAACAGTTGATAAAATCCTAGCATGCATACTAAGCAGCAGCTGAGTAGCGAGCAATAGTAACATAGCCGAACAAGCTTTGTTGGGATGTGGAGGACATGGTTGTTTGGGTTTATTTGAGAGGCATGAATATAAAGTGGTAGGATCAAGCAATCGTTCTATCCTACACCTAGGCGCGAGTGAGGTGAAAGTTATAAGAATGATATAGGCTCCTCGTTACCTGACGAGAAGACGAAACCGAAGGTGTAGTCGATCGCAAGTGTTGACACCAGTTTTTGGCACGACAATATTCATATACAAGATGGCCTCAAATGAAAAAGTGTCCTACATGAAAAAGTTTGGTATCGTTGATATGAACATATTTTGAATTAGGGCTATTGTCATCCGATTCCATCTTGGAGGCCGAAACTATGTTGGAAGCAATAAGATCCTGGCATTCGAAGTACTATTCTGCCAATTAGTACTTCAAGACATCATTAAATGGAAAAATGTTCTACATTAAGCGTCTTCGTCTTGTCGAATCAGTCGATTTTGAATTTTGAATCGTCCTAATCCGAGTTCGTCTGCAAAAGTTACGGCCTTCAGAGTACAACCCTGTCACGGGCCATGGGTTGGCGCGACCCACCAGACACCCATATAACTGATATCTGGTGGGTAGCGCGAATTCTGACCTGTTCGGATATTCTCCGACCTGAGTTAGAAATTGGCTCAAAACCCTTTCAAGATGATTCCGAATCAAAAAACGTTCAACATGAAAGTTCTTGTAAATTTTGAGGTCTACAACTTTTATGTTTTGAGTTTTTTCATCCGAGGTCGTTTGCATCCTCAAAAAATGCAAAAAACCGAACTACTGTCTCAGGCCCACCTGTAGTCCGAGTTCGGTTAAGTTTAGAAAGATTTGGACGGGATTTGGAGTCCTTTTCTTGTACGGAAAGTCCAGCCTACTCATATATAGATGGGGTGACGGCCGATTGAAACAACACACAATCGCAAACACATTTAAACCCTAATTTCGTCTACTTTTCCACATATCTTCTTCCTCGTTCTTCGTTTGTTCTTGTTCTTGCGGGGCAACGATCCACGAGAGCTCTAGGGCGATAAGGTCGACCTAGGGCAACCCATAGATGTCGTGCGCCCAGACGGGGTCCCTCCCAGGCGTGTGGGGTTTCAGGTCCCTCCGCCGGTTGTCTTGCGTATCGCGCTACCGGACGGACCTCATTCGACGTGAGTTGCGGTGCATCACCCCTGGCGTCGAGGGTACACGTGATGTGTTCGTGTGTCAACACACTTTTTGGCGACTCCGCTGGGGACTTTGATATAAAAATTGGACATCAATGACCAATTCCAAGACCGACGCCGCCGACATCAACACTGACAACATCATCAAGCCAACTTTCGATGAGTTGTCGGAAAAGCAACGCCAAGGATTGGAGGCATGGAGGAAACAACGCAAGCAAGAGTTTGAGGCTTTGCAGCAGAAGAAGGATGAGGCAGATGAGGAGTTATACCTAATAAGTTTCAAGAAAGATCGGCAAGGAGTAATCGCGTCGATCAAAAATCCGGAATATGTGCCTCTGAACATCGACATCAACCAACCCGCTATAAGCAAAAGCCATTTTTCTGACGAGCAGATAGCTGAAATTCAATATTATGTTTTGCAAGGTACTAACAATGTATATGAGCTTATGACGGAACAAGATAAGGCTAGAGCAAACACACCTCCAAGCTGGCCATCGGATACACAGCCGGTGAGTCACAATCAACTTTCATCCGTAATACCGTGCCCAACTCCTATTATAAGCATGCCTTATTCCATGAGACCACCAAATCAGGCAGCTGGTGTAGGAAACATGTCATCACCGAATCAAGATTCGACGCCTTTGGTGCGATCCGAGCCTATAGCGAATTCTTCAATTGTTCCAGCCCAATCGTCCACCATGGATGATATGGTAGCAAAATTTAGAAAAGAATTAGACCAGATGGCTTATGATAGATTTGGGTTTATGCCAAAACCTAGGACTTACACCAAACCCTACCCTTACTATTTTGATTTACAGCCGTATCCTCCCGGTTATCGAGTGCCTGAGTTTTCTAATTCAATGGGATGGATAATAAATCCACATGGGAACATATTAGTCAGTATTTGGCTCAGTTAGGTGAGGCTACTCATGAACATCATAAAGTGCGCTTGTTCTCATTATGTTTGACCGGTACTTCTTTTGCATGGTTTTCAACTTTAGCTCCTAATTCTATACATATTTGGTTTCACTTAGAGCAGCAATTCCATGAGCAATTTTTTACTGGAGAAGTCGAGTTAAAACTATCTCATCTCACATCGGTTAAGCAAAAGCCCGATGAATCGGTATCCGATTACATCAAAAGGTTTAGAAACACGCGAAACCGATGTTTCAATTTAGTGATGACAGAACGTGATATGGCCAACTTAGTCCTCAATGGTTTAAGATCCCACTTGAAAGAGAAATTGGAGGGGCACGAGTTCATGAGTGTCGGACAAGTGCAGGAGAGATCTTTGGTTCAAGAGAGCCGAGGCAAAGAAAGCAAGGAGGCACATAGATATAAGGTTGATCGTCCTAAAGTAAATATGATTGAATATGATAGTGATTGCTCGAACGATAAATTCCAATGTGTATACCGCCGAGTTTGTTTGGCCATCTAAGGACAAACCTTTTACTTGACAAGAACTGAAACCGATTCATAAGAATCGTCATGATGATATGAAATTTACCTTTAATATCGCTAAATGTGACAGAATTTTTGATGCGTTATTGCAAGCAAAGTACATTAAAAGATCTCATGTTTTACCGCCGTTTGAGGAGCTAAAACGGCGTGCTTATTGCAAATATCACAACTGTTTCTCTCATGCTACTAATGATTGCAATGTTTTTCGACGACAGATACAATCGGCTATTAATGAAGGACGATTGAATTTTTCTGAGATGCAGGTTGATAAGCAGCCCTTCCCAGTGAACACCATAAATTTGGAGGGAGGAAGATGTTAGTTCGGCCCGACATAGCTGAATCAGCTAATAAGGACAATGTCGTTATCGGCGAGCATAAGAAGAGCAGAGATAGCAGCAAGGTTTCAGAGAGGCGAGTAGTGCTTGACAAGGAACCCTGTGGTGGAAAAGTTGTCACGATTACTATTAAAAATCCTACACACGGGGGGCAACAAGAAGTGCAAGAGGATACTCGTGTCAGATTTGTCAAGCCCAAGAGTCCAGAAGTTGGCAAGTGGAAGAAAAATGAAGCCAAAGTGCAACATAAGAGGATCAAGCCAACTTTTGATATGCTGCTGTCAAAGTATTCCAATCAGGCGGCCGGTTCTAGCTCTAACCGGTCATCACGTTTGAAGCAGTCAAGGTCACCTCCCAAGCAGGAATTTCAGCGTCAAGCAAGTCCATATGGGTCATGGGCACCAGCCCCATGGATGTCGCCACCCCCTTATGCGCCATACTATGCAGGAGGTTTTGACGGTAGATGGGAGCAGCCCCCAATGGCTCATTATGCTTTTCATCCGGGGTGGGCAGCACCTAGGAGGTCCGTGCACAAGAGGATTTCTTACACCATACAAGACCGCTTGAGTTATGGTGCCAATCGGTCATTGAAGGAACATCCAAAGGAGGCTAACGAGAAAAGGTGGCGTGCAAAGTCGCCAAGTGTTGTAGTTCCAGATTCCCCTAAGCCAAAAGAAATGGGCTTGGTGTCAAAACTGTTATGGTGGGCACTGAGATGATAAAACTCAAAGAGCCGATTGTTATTGATGATCCGTCTATTTCAAGTGATGGTGTGGTAGCTATCCCACAAGGTCCTATGGCTAATGATCATGAAGCTAGTGCAAGTGAGGACAAGCCTAGGGATTCTAAGTATACTCAACCTAAATGGTGTCTGATGTCTACGCACGCTTCTATTCTTGTAGACTATGTTGGGCCTCCAAGAGCAGAGGTTTGTAGGACAGCAACAATTTCCCTCAAGTGGATGACCTAAGGTTTATCGAACTCAGGGAAGTAGAGGTTGAAGATGGTCTCTCTCAAGCAACCCTGCAATTAAGATACAAGAAGTCTCTGATGTCCCCAACACACCTAATACAATGGCAAATTGTATAGGTGCACTAGTAAGGCGAAGAGATGGTAAAATATGGGTGATAGGGGTGGCAAAGCAAGGTAATATAAATATGAATAAATAAAAACAGCAAGGTAACAAGTGACAAAAGTGAGCACAAACGGTATTGCAATGGTGGAAACAAGGCCTAGGTTTCATACTTTCACTAGTGGAAACTCCCAACAACATTAACATAGTCTAATCACATTATATTTCCCATAAAACATGCAATGAATACGTACTCGGAGGTCATTCCTTTGTGGTCAAGAGAGGACGAGAATTGTGTAGGGCTACAAAAGCACACCTCAGAGTTCGTAATTCTCATCTATGGATTTCCCAATGTCACCGCGGCCATCCAAAGAGAGTGCCACAATCACCACAACATATATAAAGGATAGTCAAAGACAAGCACCAAGAGACTCTCAATCTTCAGTCCACACACAAAAGAGGAAATCACTCATGAAAATATTCTTCTAACCCATGTCCAATAGACCGCTGTCACCATGGTCTCGGGGATTATACTAGATAAGATCAAGTGAGTACACCAATCCAATACATAGAAGAAGGGGAAACATCATGGGATCATCCTAGATTAACATAGCCTATGATCACAATGAAGATCACATCATGGGAGATAGAGACGACCACATAGCTACTGGTAGAAACCTCAGCCCCAAGGAGGAACTACTCCCGCATCATGGAGGGAGGAAGCAACGTTGATGGAGATGAATCCGGGGGCACTTCCCCATCCCGTCAGGGTGCCGGCACAGGAATTCTGGTCCCCCGAAACTTGGTGGCGATGGCGGCGGAGATTAGAATTGCTTCTGGAGAAAAGGGTTCTGGAATCAGGGTTTTCGCGACGCGAGTAAAAATAAGGGCCAAGGGGGAGTCCGAGGCGGTGCCCAGGGGGTCCAGGCGGGTACTCGGCGCGGCCTACCCCTACCCTGATTTTTTTATATATTTTTCCGGAATTTTTCTGGCACTTTAAGTAATGGGAAAACCTGAAATACAAAAACAGCTGAAAACAGGAACTGGCACTGGGGTGCACTGAGTTAATAGGTTAGTCCAAATATGATCAAAAGTTTATGGAAGTGCATCAATATCATAGCAATATCACACAAAAGATGCATGGAGCACGCATAAATTATAGATACGTTTTGGACGTATCAACATCCCCAAGCTTAATTCCTGCTCGTCCTCGAGTAGGTAAATGATAACAAGCATAATTTCTGTGGTGACATGCTACTAAAGAGTCTTTCACAATCACATGACAAATGCTTATTGAGATAATGAATCTTTAGTAATTAAGTTGCCTCATGAGAATATCACAAAGAACTAAAAGTTTACAATATGATACTGAAACACCCAATAGATTTGTAGTGAGCATGGTGTGCAAACATGACAAAGTGATACCTCGCTTGCCCCCTTTAGTGAAGCAAAACATAAATGCAGGAGCACCTCCGAAGTTTAAGTGACGACTAGATACAATGGTTTCATAATAAGCGATATCACAATCATGGAGAAGACAATGGTACTTTGGGACAATGCACATTACACTCAGAATGACAATCATGCTCTCAATAGTTGGTGCTTTGAAGACAAAATGTGGAGACTCTCGAACCGTGGCTTTTGATGGCAAGGTTGAAAACCCGTGGCTGGAAGCAAAGACTAAACAAGTACCAGAGCTCTTGGTTTTGAAAACAGAGATAAAAAGCTTTTGAGAGGTGCATAATTCGTCAACGAATGCTAGTAGATAAACCAATTACTGCTTATGCTGGACAAGTTTTGAGGAATGACTCCCACGCGGGGACGATCACATCCCCTTAATCTCCTTTGTTTATCACTGCCAAAGTTTTCTGATTTCTCATGAACAAAGCGTGAAGGAGGGTTTGTTAGTTGTTATTATTTTTAGTGATCTGGGCCCACTCCTGCCAATCCCTCCTCGTATTAGGGTTTGCAGATTAGACATGCAATCCCGGGGTAAAACTTGTCCAACATAAGAAGATCATGAATTACCTACTACTTCCTCATGAGCTAAAACAGAGGCACAAAAGAGAAGTGCTTTTGAATAATTTTGAGATGGCACATGAAAGTCTTCGTAAGGAATGGCAAGTAAATACCATATATAGGAAGGTATGGTGGACTCATATGGCATAACTGGTTTCGAGGATTTTGTATGCACAAGCAGTCAGTACGCTTAGTACAGGTGAAGGCTAGAAAAAGACTGGGAGCGACAACCTAAGAGAGAAATGACGGCCATAATCATGCAGAGCGACAAAGCAACATTGAATCGGGTATTGAAGTTATATCACTACTAAGAAATTAAAGATCATCAAGGCTTGATAGACTTTCTTTATAGTCTCAAATATGCATGAGCATATGCCAAGTCAATCAAAATAAATTCTTGGAGGAAGATATCACTAAACCATACCACATCATAGGCAAACAAATCATGTTGGTATTTCAATAACACATTAAGAACCCCCAGCTATTTGAGACTAACCATAAGAAAACATGAACTACTAAGCAACATTACGCACATAGCATTTTTATCATAGACATATCAACCAGTGCTACAGAAGCCAACTCTCTTAACAAGATAAGCATGAAAACTCAAGAGAGTTCCAGAAGCAACAACCTAAATAAAAGCTCTTAAAAAGATAAGCATGAAAACTAAGAGCTAAGCATGACAAAAACTAAGAAAAGATAAAGAACACACACAAGAAGATAAGCATGCAAGCCTATGTTGTGTTCTACAGTGGAGTGGAGCGTGTTTCTCTCCCAAACAATGAAGGCTAGGATCCAACTTGTTAAGAACAGAAAGCAAAACTAAATAAACTAAAAAGAAAAGAGCAAGACGCTCCACGCATAGCACATAACGCATGAAGTGATAAAAATATAGTGGAACGAAGGACAAACTGATAATTGTTGATGGAGAAGGGGATGCACGGGAGCATCCCCAAGCTTAGATGCTTGAGTCTCCTTGGATATTTCTTGGGGGTGCATGGGGGCATCCCCAAGCTTGAGCGTTTGACACTCCTGAATCTTCTTTTATCATCTTCCCTCGCACACTTGAAAACTCCCTTCATACATAACTCATCATAATCTGATTAGAGAGGTTAGTAGCCACAATAAAATAATTTTTCTCTACTGGAAACAAAGATATTATTGAAGGGCTACTGTTTCTCAAGATTTCCAAAAAGTTTTTTCAAAGAAAAAGCAAGCTTAAGGTTTGCAAAATGAAGAAAAGGCAAAACAGGGCAGAATCTGTGAAAAACAGACCAGCAGGTAGTAAATAAATTTTTCGGGGCACTTCTGCAACTCAAATCAAAAAACTCAGAACAGACGCTCGAAAGCGAATTGTATAGAGCACACTGTCAACACAATTCAGGTCAAAAAGATGATCTGGTGATTTTATTCGATTTTTTCTGTCCAAGGACAAAATCTGTTTTCTGGACAGCATGTCACAACTTTTGAACTTTCTTGCAATCAGAGGCTAAACTTGGCACAAAGCTGAAAAATAAAGATACAATGATGTTGCTATAGTAGTAACAAACATCAAGACGACTAAAAACTAAAAGAACAAACTGAAAGTAAAGATAACAAGGGTTGTCTCCCTAGAGCTCTGTCTTTATAGCCAAAAATATAGGCTTAAGACTTTAATGATGCTCTCGCAGGAATAAGAGTTGAAGAACAAAAGAGAGCATCAAGAAGAAAATACGAAACACATTTAAGCCTAACATACTTCCTATGCATAGGAATATTGCAATAGAATAATTCATTGAATCACAAAGCAATAAGCATAGGAAGGCAAAACAAGTGCAACTTCAAAACCTTCAACATAAAGAGAGCGAACTTGATATTATTGAAATATCTATTAGCATGTGTTCCCTTCTCATAATAATTTCCAGTGGGATCATGAATAAACTCAACAATATAAGTATCACATAAAGAATTGTTACCATGATCCCCATGCAAAAAGGTACTCTTACTCTCCACATAAGCATAATCTTTCTGATTGGTGATAGTGGGAGTAGGACTATCATAAACAACTTGAACACTATAGATTAATTGTTTATTAGGAAGATGGTGTTTAGCAAGGGAGTAATTCCCTCCATGATTATGATAATTTTCATAAGGATAATTTCTCCTTATGTCATAGGTACCTTTACAATCACTATAGATAGGAGTTATAACATCATCATAGTAGAGAAGAGCATTATCATTGCTAGCAACTGTATTTGTAAACATGTTGTCTTTATTCTTACTAGAAAAAGAATTATCAATTACCACATCACTAATGGGTAAAGGACTTGCAATCCTATCATCCCCAAGCTTAGAGCTTTCTATATCATCATTTTCAGAGTTGGCACCAAAAAGATTTTCAAGATCATAAGTGGCATTATCATTATCTTCCGAATCACAATAAGTAACATGCATATCATAATCAAAATCATCTTCAATAGTGCCTACGGACTTAACATCAGGATAATAATGAATGCAATCAAGATCACCATCCTCCATAAATTTATATCCGTTAGGATAAAAATTGATGCGAGGAATATGCTCAGGCCAGGTTGATACCCATTCTTCTTCCTTCTTGCTCCTCTTCCTCCTCCTCTTCTTTTTCTTCTTCTTCACCTTAGGAGGTAGTGGTTGGAGATGAAGTTTCTCCATATATCCTGGTTTATCATTAGAAACAATAGGGGAAACTTGGGAGAAACTCTCCTTTTTATTAGTAGAGATATAAGAGACATTTTTATACTTTGGTAAAGTTCCCTCCTTTCTAATCTTACTTATGTAATAATTTTCATGGCAATTAACAACACAATAGAGATGGCAATTTTGCAAAGTGTTGTTCATTCCTAAGGCATTAACATCTAGCCAAGAAGTCTTTTCTGACAACTCTTCACACATCAAAAATAACATAAGTTCATCGTAAAGATCAGAGGTGATCATGTTATCACACAACTGGTTAACAGTTATGTTTTGAAAGTTCATGCATTGAAAACTAAAGTGACCCTCTATACCACAATGTTCACAAGTAAAAGGATAAAGGTCACTTAATTCTCTAGCAATTTCATTTAAATCTTTGACCCAAGTGATTGTTCTTTCATGCTTATGTTACTTACAATACTTATCTTCTTCAATCATAGGCCTTTCACAAGGTCTATCCACTCCACAAAAATTAACATGCTTATATAAAACTTCATTTTCAGGAATTGGATCATGCATGTTGCAATCATCATTAACAATTTCATTTTCTTTGCAAATCTCTTTAAAAGGTTCATGATGCTTGATCCAATTCACCTTAGGCATATTAAGATGTGAAGCAAAAGATTTGAGGAAATCAACAAGGAGTTGAGAATCAAGCCCAAACTTAGCACTAAATTTATTAAAACTTGCAGTTTCAACAAAGGACTTAATGCAATCATACTCATAAATTATACCTGACTCTTTACCTTTGTCGATCTCCCAATCTTCAGTATTGTGTTGGATTCTTTCAAGGAGTTCCCATTTAGCATCAATCTTTTCCTTTGTGAAAGAACCCATCGAGGAAGCATCGAGCAAGTCTTTATCCTGTTGAGATAGCCTTGCATAGAAATTAGTAATAATCATATCTTTGGGGAGCCCATGGTTAGGACATTTTAGCATCAAAGTTTTCAGTCTCCCCCAAGCTTGAGCTATGCTCTCTCCGTCATGAGGATAGAAATTATAAATATAATTCCTATTCTCATGGACTTCATGAAGAGGATAAAACTTGGAGTAAAAGAGAGACTGGATATCTTCCCAATCCCGTAGGTGAGAATCATCTAGTAGCCTATACCATTCCAATGCTTTTCCTTTCAGTGACAAGGAAAATAATTTCTTCATGACTTCACCTCTTGTCAAACCTGAAATCTTAAATAATTCATAAAGTTCTGTAAGTTTCAACAAATGAATACTAGGATTGACTGTCCCATTATAACAATCATTAATAATTATTTCAACTATCCCAAGGGGTATTTAGAACGGGATACATTCAGTAGGTGGCGGAGACTTCTCTACCACAGGTGTGGCAAAGCGGTCTCCTAGAAGCAGCAAACTAAGATTGCAGTTTTCCATAAACCTAACTAGTGAAAATAAAAACAAGAAACAAAAAGATTTAATTGCAGAATCTAAAGATATACCTTCAAGCACTCACCTCCTCGGCAACGGCGCCAGAAATAGCTTGATGTCTACGCACGCTTCTATTCTTGTAGACTATGTTGGGCCTCCAAGCGCAGAGACTTGTAGGACAACAGCAATTTCCCTCAAGTCGATGACCTAAGGTTTATCGAACTCAGGGAAGTAGAGGTTGAAGATGGTCTCTCTCAAGCAACCCTGCAATTAAGATACAAGAAGTCTCTTGTGTCCCCAACACACCTAATACAACTAGGAGTTGTATAGGTGCACTAGTTCGGCGAAGAGATGGTAAAATACGAGTGATAGATGTGGCAAAGCAAGGTAATATAAATCTGTAATAAAAAGTGCAGCAAGCAAACATGTGACAAAAGTGAGAAAAAACGGTGTAACAATGGTGGAAACAAGGCCTAGGCTTCATACTTTCACTAGTGGCAACTCTCAACAACATTAACATAGTCTAATCACATGATATTTCCCATAAAACATACAATGGAGACGCACTCGGAGGTCATTCCTTTGTGGTCAAGAGAGGATGAGAATTATGTAGGGCTACAAAAGCACACCTCAAAGTTCGTAGTTGTCAATCTACGGATTTCCCAATGTCACCGCGACCATCCAAAGAGAGTACCACAATCACCACAACATATCTCAAGGATAGTCAAAGACAAGCACCAAGAGACTCTCAATCTTAAATCAACACACAAAAGAGGAAATCACTCATGAAAATACTCTTCTAACCCATGTCCAATAGACCGCTGTCACCTTGGTCTCGGAGATTATACTAGATAAGATCAATTGAGTACATCAATCCAATACATAGAGGAAGGGGAAATATCATGGGATCACCTAGATTAACATAGCCTATGATCACAATGAAGATCACATCATGGGAGAGAGAGAAGAACACATAACTACTGGTAGAAACCTCAGCCCCGAGGGAGAACTACTCCCGCTTCATGGAGGGAGGAAGCAACGTCGATGGAGATGAATCCGGGGGAACTTCCCCGTCCCGGCAGAGTGCGGGCACATGAATTCTGTCCCCCCCGAAACTTGATGGCGATGGCGGCAGAGATCGGAATTGCTTCTGGAGAAAAGGGGTCTGCCATGAGGGTTTCCTCGACACGGAGAATATATAGGCGAAGGGGGGCAGCCAGAGGTGGACCAGGGGCCCCAGGCGCCCCCCTGGCGCGGCCCAGGGGGTGGCCGCGCCGGGTGGGCCACCCCTGGCTCCCCTCTGGCCCCACTCGGGCTCTTCGCGAAGCTTCCTGTACGCTGATTTTTCCTATATTTTTCCCGAAATTTTTCTGGCACTTTTTATATGGGGGAAAACTGAAATAGAAAACAGCAGAAAATAGGAACTGGCACTGTGGTGCACTGAGTTAATAGGTTAGTCCAAATATGATCAAAAGTGTATGAAAGTGTATCTAGATCATAGCAATATCACACAAAACATGCATGGAGCAAGCAGAAATTATAGATACGTTTTGGACGTATCAGGCAACGATCCACGAGAGCTCTAGGGGCGATAAGGTCGACCTAGGGCAACCCATAGCTGCCGTGCGCCCAGACGGGGTGCCTCCCGGGCGTGTGGGGTTTCGGGTGCTCAAAAGTGTCCGCCGGTTGGCTTGCGTATCGCGCTACCGGATGGACCTCCTTCGACGTGAGTTGCGGTGCATCACCCCCGGCGTCGAGGGTACTGATAACCCACAACTGCTGGGGATTGAGATAGACTTTGTGGGTAAGAATAACCCAATTTATAGATTCGACTCAAGGGTATCCAAAGAATACCCACAAGCTTTGACAGTGGAGTTGTCAATTCCACCGCACCTGAGATACACTTACTTGCAACAAGATATTAATAGTAACTGCGATATGGAAGTGATGGTGGCAACGAAAATAGTGGTGGTGAAACAGCGACAGTAAAACAACAAAAGCAAACAACTAGTAACCAGCAGAATTAAAAACACTGTAGGATAGGGAGATGGATGGTTGGGTGCTTCATGGATGAGATGCATCATGTATTTAACTTGGGGCAAGGCACATAGAAAAGAAGTGATCATCTAGGCATATATCAAACATTAGGCAAGTACCCCACAGGTAGTTGTACGTGCTTTCAATAAGAACTTGCACAACATCTTTTGTCCTACCATCCCGATACGAACTGGGCCAAAAGGAACTTATGGAGATTAAGGTGCTCCTGTCAAAGAGCACCGAAACAAAGCATTAACAATCAATGGATACACGGAATCCTCAAACTATAGTCCATCCCCTTTGGTGTCCCAAGCAATCACCTTTGGGATCGCCGGTTCCGTACTATAGCAGGTGCATACAACTCGTAGATAGGATCAAGAACACAAATATATTCATGCAAACACATAGGGTTCAGATTTGAAAACATGTTACTCATTCCCAAAGTGACAAGCATTAAGAGCAACAAGTTGAAGCAAAGATGATAAACACCAATCTAGATGATAGGCAACATGCCCCCAACAATCTGATAAATTATTACATGATCTAACTCATCCAATCCCTACCATCCCCTTTGCCTACAACAGGGAATTACTCACACATGAAAGGAGAAGTCATGGAGTGAGGATGGAGTGGTGATGATGATGACAATGGCGATGATCTCCCCTCACCGGAGGCCAAAACAACCTCCAGATTAGCCCTCCCGGGGAAGAACAGAGGGTGGCGGCGGCTCCGCGACGAGAATTGGGAAAAAGTCTTCTGTTCTGGGGTTTTCTCGCCAAGGGAATAAATAGGAGGCAAAGTAGGGCACCAGAGGGGGGAGGACCCTCCCAGGCGGCCTCCTGGCACGCCCAGGGGTGGGGCCGCGCCAGCAGGGCGCTTGGGCCCCCCTGGCTGTCCTCTGGCCCCACTTCTGGCACATTGGTCCTTCGGGTGCGTGGATTTTCTGTGATTTTTCCTGGAATTTTCTGAGACACCTAAAAATCCATTTTCCTGCACACAATAAAACCATACAGACAGCTCTACTGAAAACATCGTTAGTCCGGGTTAGTTTCGTCCAAATCATGCAAGAATGAGGGAAAAACAATAGCAAAAGTGATTGGAAAAGTAGATACGTTTGAGACATACCAACTCCCCCAAGCTTAGCATATTGCTTGTCCTCAAGCAATTCAGTTCAACGAACTGAACGCGACAAAGAAAACTTTGACAAACTCTTTTGCTTCATTAGATGTATATAAGCATGTACTATGAAAATAGTCCAGAAGGTATTGAAACAATGCTATAAGGACAATGCACGAAGCAATCCTTCTTTCATGTGAAAAATCACAAACAAGTAGAAGTAAATAATATGATACTGAAAATCAAGACAAGATTACAATGCACATAGCTTGAACATATTAGAGTGGTATCTCGCTTGCCTCCATGAGTGAAGCAAAACATAAATGCAGAAACTCCTCCGGAGTTTTAAAGGAGACTAGAACTAAAAACTTCAGAATAAGTAATACCACAATCATGTAGAAGACAATGTAGTACTTTGGGACAATGCACATTACACTCAGAATGACAATTTTGCTCTCATAGTTGGTGGTTTGAAGAAAGAAGGTGGAGACTCTCGAACCGTGGATTTTGATGGCAAGTTTGAAAACCCGTGGCTGGAAGCAAAGACTAAACATGTACCAGAGCTCTTGGTTTTGAAAATAGAGATAATTTTTTTTGGGAGGTGCATGATTCGTCAACGAATGCTAGTAGACAACCCAATCACCTCTTATGCTAGACATGTTTCGAGGAACGGCTCCCAAGATGGGGACGATCACATCCCCTTAATATCCTTTGCTTATCACTACCAAATTTTTCCGATTTCTCATAAACAAAGCGTGAAGGAGGGTTTGTTGGTTATGATTATCTTTTATGAGCTGGGCGCACTCATACCAGTCCCTCCTCGGATTAGGGGTTTGCAGATTAGACATGCAATCCCGGGATAAAACATGTCTAACACAAGAAGGTCATGAATTACCTACTACTTCCTCATGAGCTAAAGCAGAGGCACAACACAGGAGTGTTTTTGAATAATTTCGAGATGGTACAAGAAAGTCTTCGTAAGGATGGCCGGTAAATACCACATAGGAAGGTATGGTGGACTCAAGGATTTTGGATGCACAAGCAGAATTCCGCTTAGTGCGAGCGAAGGCTAGAAAAAGACTGGGAAGCGACCAACTAGAGAGAAATAACAGTCATAATCATGCAGAGCGACAAAGCAACATTGAATTGGGCATGAAAATGATATAACTATTCTGAAATTCAAAGATCATCAAGGCATAGTAGACTTTTTAGTCTTAAACATGTGTAAGCATGTGCCAAGTCAATCCAAGAATTCTCCAAAGGGAAATACCACTTCAGTATGCCAAACCATGAACAATGCAATGCATGTAAATCATTTCAACAACACATTATGTACCCTAGCTATTTGAGATTAGCCACAAAGAAAGCATGAACCAGTGGGAAAGCATTGTAAACATAGCACTATGTCGCTACAAGCTGGTCTCTAAATCATAAGTACAAGCATATGTACAGAAGTAGAAACAAAAAGAGTTCATACCGGTTTTCTTGTTGCATCCCTTTCGTCGATCTTCGTCATCACTGCCTTGTCGCTTGCACGATTGAACGTAGGAAAATATAATCAAGTGCAAATGCTAGGCCACGAACTCATCATGCACAACCCCCTCCATGGGGTTATGGAACTGCTGCTAGGCCACGAACTCATAGAACTAGGTGACGTTGAAGGACCATCCGTTCCTGCGAGTAGAATCAAACCAAAAAGGAGCAGGTAGACAGAACTCCCGAATATCGATTATTCCAAACCTCAGAATATAAATAAGGTTACCAAACTCGGAAGTCCTAGTAACAAACTCATGCCTCTTCATAGCAGCAAGGTCAAAGCTTATAAAAGGAAAAGGCTCATCATCAGGATGTGGGGTGCGCTCAAGATACTCAAGAATAAGTGTGGCGTAAACGCCACCAAAGAGATCTCCCTTGTTGTCATTAAGGGCAAGTCGGCGAGAAATCAAGGCACCCACATTATACGTAGTTTCCCCTGAGAGGGCATTTGCCAGGATAGCAATATCCGGCGCAGAATTGTTGCTCGTGTTGTCACGAGCTAATACCCCTCTAGTAATATAATATGAAAAATACCTGAGCTGGGGAAACAAGATGCTGGAAATTTTGAACGTCGGATATCCCTTGTATCTTGACTGCAAAGAGAGTTGAAGAGCGTTCTCAGCTTGGTGGGCTGAGTGTTCATCTTTGTCGTTCGTCCAACGTTCGGCACACCTATTATTTCACAAAATCTTTCCAAAGACATGGTCAAAGGATCATTGTAAATTTTAAACTCAATAAGACCAGCATCATGGTTATATCCAAAACTGTTAATAAAATAGGAGGTGAGTCTACGGTATTGAGTAACACGGCATGTTGCAAGCCGTGTCAAACCTGCATTAGCACAAAGGTTATCAAACTCCTCCTTAATACCTGCCGCTTCAAGAAAATCATTGCACGAAAACATCATTACCCGTGCTGGACTTGTATCTTCCAACAACTCCAGGGGCACAACATCTTCATTGTAGCTCACCCTAGCAGCTGAGGATGAAGCTGCAGCTCTAGTTACTCTATCAGTATGCTCGGGCTTCTTCTTCGCAAGCCATCCTTTTGCTTTTCCTAAGAAACTCATTTCTGAAATTTTTGACAATTCACAAAAACAAGGATTTAAGAAAAATGAGTTGGGGCAAACTACTCTACTCACTTCCCTAAGTCATAAACTTGAATCAAAACTTGGAAAATAAATTTCTAAACATGCTTGCAAGCTCATATGAACAACACCAAGAGCTACTAAATACTCACTAATGAAGCCACCAATCAAATATATAATTGGAGGGGTGGAGGAGTCACATACCAGGGAGTATTTGCTCACAATCTCAGCTCGAATGATGGGCTGTAGAGAGAGATCGAAAATCGCCTCCAAGAACAGCAAGAACGCAAGAACAAGTGCAGAACTCGTGTTTTTGGAGAGAGAGAGAGGAAGAAGACTCACCTGGAGATGGGGCCTGTGGGCCCTAGGCGCCCTGTGGGCGCGGCCAGGGGGCAGGCCGTGCCAGCTGGCCGCCTGGGCCACTGGTGCCCCCCCTGGTCAGCCCTAGGTGCCTCTGGGTCACTCCCGGCATGAATTTTTTTTTCTGGAATTTTTTTGACAACTTCACTGTTGAAATTTTATCGAGGTTCAAAAGCTTCAAAACTTTCTGAAAATTTGAAATAGTGGTTAGCTACGTGAAGCTTCAAAAATATAAAACTTTGGACCAGCAAGAAAGATAAAGTTAAAAGAAATGCAAACATAACAACCTCTACTTTTTACTTATATAAAACTCATTTAATAGCAAGGTTGATCAAGTCCTACTACTAAACTAGCAATACATAGAGCAAAAAGTTTCACTTATTATGAAGCATTCATGGTACCTTCGATTTAATGGATATTGTCCCCACCATAATGGTTTTGTATTTTTGGTGCACATGTAGAGGACAATCCCAATCACCAATCTTCACGATCTCGATATTCTCTATAGAGTTGAGGCCATGCCTTTTGTCAGTCTTCTTCGGAAAATACACCGTGTGTTCTTTATCATTCACATTAAAAGTAACTTTCCTTTATTGCAATCAATAATAGCACCTGCGGTGTTAAGAAAAGGTCTACCAAGAATAATAAACATGCTCCCATCCTCGGGCATGTCAAGCACGACAAAATCAGTAAGGATCAAACAATTAGCAACTTCAACGGGAACATCCTCACAAATACCAATGGGAACGGCTGTTGACTTGTCAGCCATCTGAAGAGAGATATCTGTAGGGATTAGTTTCTCTAAACAAAGCCTCTTGTAAAGAGAGAAAGGCATAACACTCACTCCTGCTCCAAGACCACATAAAGCAGTCTTGACATAATTATTCTTTATAGAGCAAGGAATGGTGGGTATACCTGGATCACCAAGCTTCTCAGGAATCTTGCCACTAAAAGAGTAGTTAGCAAGCATAGTAGATATTGCTTCATTAGGAACTTTTATTTTATTAGTAGCAATATCTTTCATATATCTTGAATAGGGAGGTAACTTAATAGCATCATTCAAAGGAATTTGAAGAAAACGAGGTTTCATCCACTCACAAAACTTATTGTAATGCTCTTCTTCTTTAGTTTTGAGAGACTTACCTGGAAAGGGCATGGATTTTTGTACCCATGGTTCTCTTTCCTTCCCATGTCTTCTTGCGATGAAGTCTTCTCTAGTGTATTTCTTGCGTTTGTCGGGTGCTTCTTCTTCTCGAACTTCGGGTGGATCATTCTTTTCACCATCCTTTTCAGGCTCAACACCGTCTTCAGTCTCAGCATCGGAGGTAGATATACTATTTGGATCAATAACAAGCTCTTCACTTGCAATTGGATCATTGGAATTGTCAGCTTCTTTGTGCTTATTCTTCTTCTTTTTCGGGGAACTAACAATTTCTTCTTCCTGCATTTGAGAATCTTGCTCGATTCTCTTCGGATGCCCCTCTGGATAGAGAGGATCTTGAGTGCTAGTACCACCTCGGGTTTTAATCCCGAAGGCCTGTATATCCTGTTTGGCATTGTTAGCAAGCAAATCTTTTTGCACATTAGAAATTTGTTCAAGCTGAGTTTGAACCATATGAAAAGGCTTCACAAGACATTTAACATCATTAACTGTTCTACCTAGAACATCAAGCAAGCTTTTGGTAGCAAGGGAATTATCATGCAACTGACTTTGTATCCTCTCATTAAAGTGACTTTGCTTCATAATAAAATTATCAAGCTCATCTAAACATTGATCAGGAAGCTTACCATGAGGGGTGTCACTTGCATTGAAATCTAAAAGTGAGTGTACCTCTACCATAGGAGGGGGAGTGGTAGGCTCACACAACTTCTCAATAGGGGGTAGATTCTTCACGTCTTCAGTTTTAATACCCTTCTCTTTAATAGATTTTTTTGCTTCTTGCATATCTTCGGGGCTTAGGACGAGCATGCCCCTATTTTTTGGTGGTGGAGGTGGTTCAGGGACGGACCAATCTTCGTGGTTCTTGGCAATCTTGCCCATTAATTCTTCTGCATCGTCCGGTGTTCTTTTCCTGAAAACACAACCAGCACAACTGTCCAAATAGGATCTGGATTCATCAGTTAGACCAACATAGAATATATCAATTAATTCATTCTTAGGACTCCATGTCCCGGTCTAGCCTGGATCAGACTGCAATACCTCCCCAAGCTTTAGGGAGGTGCTCATCATGCAATTGTTTAAAGTTATAAATTCTTTGTAAAGAAGCATGTTGCATATGAGCAGGAAAGTACTTATCAACAAAAGAGTGAGCTAAGTCTTGAGGACTCTTAATGGAACCACATGGTAGTGCATCATACCATGCTTTAGCACCTTCCTTCAAAGAGAAGGGAAGAAGCTTAGTAACATAAAAGTTTCGTATCTTTTCATCCGTAGTAAACAGGCCACCCAACTCAGTGAGTTTGGTCAAGTGTGCAATAGCATCATCATTTTATGTGCCATAAAAGGGGTCAGCTTCAACCATAGATATAAGTGAAAGATCAACAGGGAAATTATAATCAGGATCATTGATGCATATAGGAGATGTAGCAAATTCAGGATCAGGAACGGTCTTGTTCTTCAGCGAGTGTTTTTTGAGAAGCTTCTTCATAGCACCGGGGTCAGAGTCGACAAACTCTGTTAGCTCCCTGCATAAATCATCATCAAGCATAATATAATCGTCCTCAAGGAGTCTCTCCTTGATTTTACTCAAATCAGGATAATCGTAAGTTCCATCAATAGGGTAGCGAGTAACAGGAATTTCAATTCCAGATTTTTTTGCAGCAGCGATCTGTTTCTCAAGAGCGTAACCAAGTGAACCAATATCATCAAGAGTAGTAGAAGCATCATCAAAAGTATCAGACATAGTAACGGATTCAGTAGAAGCATCATATGGTTGATACGTCTCAAACGTATCTACTTTTCCAAACACTTTTGCTATTGTTTTTCCCTCATTCTTGCATGATTTGGACGAAACTAACCCGGACTAACGCTGTTTTCAGCAGAGCTGCCTGTATGGTTTTATTGTGTGCAAGAAAATGGATTTTTAGACGTTCCAGAAAATTCCCAGAAAAATACCAGAAAATCCACGCACCCGAAGGAGCCATAAGCCAGAAGTGGGACCAGAGGGGAGCCCTGGGGGCCCTAGGCGCCCCCCTGGCGCGGCCAGGGGTGGGGCCGCGCCCTCTGGCCGCCTGGGCGCCTCCCCCCTCCTCTGGTGCCCTACCGAGACTCCTATTTAACCCCGTGACGGGAAAACCCCAGAAAAGAAGTCGTTTTCCCAGTTTCCGTCGTAGAGCCGCCGCCACCCTCTGTTCTTCTCCGGGAGGGCTAATCTGGAGGCTGATTTGGCCTCCGGAGAGGGGAGATCGTCGCCATCGTCATCACCATCACCACTCCATCCATCCTCCATGACTTCTCTTCACATGTGTGAGTAATTACCTGCTATAGGCAAAGGGGATGGTAGGGATTGGATGAGTTTCATCATGTAATAATTCGTCAGATTGTTGGGGGCATGTTGCCTATCATCTAGATTGGTGTTTATCTTCTTTGCTTCAACTTGTTGCTCTTAATGCTTGTCACTTTGGGCCCGAGTGCCATGTTTTCAGATCTGAACCCTATGTGTTTTCATGAATATATTTGTGTTCTAGATCCTATCTATGAGTTGTATGCACCTATTATGGCCAGGAACCGGCGATCCCAAAGGTGACAGCTTGGGACATCAAAGGGGATGGTCCATAATTTGAGGATTCCATGTATCCATTGAGTTTATTGCTTTGTTCCGGAGCTCTTTGACAGGAGCACCTTAATCTCCATAAGTTCCCTTTGGCCCCGTTCGTAGCGGGATGGTAGGACAAAAGATGTTGTGCAAGTTCTTATTGCAAGCACGCACAACTACCTACGGGATACATGCCTAATGTTTGATATTTGCCTAGATGATCATTGCTTTTCTGTGTGCCTTGCCCCGTGTTAGAATTTATTACATGTTCACTCTCATCCATGCAGCGCTCAACCATCCATCTCCCTAGCCTACAGTGTTTTCAATCCTGCTGGTCATTAGTTGTTACTTTTTCTGTTTACTTTTTTTGTCGTCACCATCATTATCCTATTACCATTACCACTTATCTTTTGTTGCAAGCAAGTATATTTCAGGTGCGGTTGAATTGACAACTCAACTGTCAAAGATTATAAATACTCTTTGGCTCCCCGTGTGTCGAATCAATAAATTGGGTTAACTTACCCGTGAAGACTATCTCGATCCCTTACGCCTGTGGGGCATCAAGCAGCGTTTTCTGGCGCCGTTGCCGGGGAGCATAGCAATATTTACAAGTCTATTTGAAGTATCCTGCCTGCTGCACATCATCCGCTATGGGTAAGAAAGGAGACCCCAAGGTCCCGATCTTACCATCCCGTACCAAAAAGGTACTGTTCTGAACACTAGTGCTAGACTTGATTCACCTTCTGTTATGAGTAAGTTTACTTCACCACCACTACATGATGCTTCTATTGAGTCTGTCACTATGTCCGATACTTTTGATGACGCTTCCACTACTCTTGATGATGCTACTTTTCTCGGTCACTATATTGAAACTCAGACTGCTTAGATGAACCTTTGGTTACCCGTGCTTAGATGAACTCAAGGAGAGAATCCTTGATGATGATTATGTTACTCTTGATGATGATTTTTGCAGGGAACTCATAGAGTGTGTCGAGTCTGTCCCTGGTGTTGTTAAGGAGCTGCTCAAAAAGCACTCCATGAAGAACAAAGCTATTCCTGATCCTCAATTTGCCACGTCTCCTATATGCATCACTGATTCTGATTTTGATTTCTCTGTTGATCTTTCACTTATATCTACAGTCGAGGCTGGCCCCTTTTATGACAGAGAAAATGATGATGCTATAGCACACTTGACCAAACTCGCTGAGCTAGGAAACCTATTCACTACTGATGAGAAGATACGAAACTTCTATGTGGCCAAGCTTTTTCCTTTTTCTTTGAAGGAAGACGCTAAATAATGGTATGATGCACTACCCTATGGTTCCACTAAGAGTCCTCAAGACTTGGTCCAATTCTTTGTTGATAAATATTTCCCAGCTCATCTGCAACATGCTGCTTTGCAAAGAATCTATAACTTTAAACAACTGCAGGATGAGCAACTCCCTAAAGCTTGGGGGAGGTTTTGTGATTTACTTAAGGTTATGCCGGGACATGGAATCCCCAAGAATGAACTTCTGGACATATTTTACGCTGGTTTAACCGATGAATCTAGATCCTATCTGGATAGTTTTGCTAGTTGTGTTTTCAGGGAAAGAACACCGGACGATGCAGAAGAATTAATGTGCAAAATTGCCAAGAACTATGAAGATTGGTCCGGTCCTGAACCACTTCTATCACCTAAAAAGAGGGGCATGCTTGTCCTGAACCCCGATGATATGCAAGAAGCGAAGAAGGCTATAAAGGAGAAAGGTATTAAAGCCGAAGACGTGAAGAATTTACCGCCTATTGAGAAGTTGTGTGAGCCTACTACTCACCCTCCCTTGCTAGAGGTACACTATCTATTAGACTTTACTGAAAGTGACATCCCTAAAGGTAAGCCTCCTGACCAATGCTTAGATGAGCTTGATAATTTTATTGTTAAGCAAGACCATTTTAATAGGAAGTTACAAAGTCAGTTGCATGATAACTCTCTTGCTATCAAAAGTTTGTGTGATGTTCTAGGAAGAACAGTTAATGATGTTAAATGTCTTGTTAAGCATTTTCATATGGTTCAAACTCAGCTTGAACAAATTTCTTATGTGCAAAAAGATTTGCTTGCTAATAATTTCAAACAGGACATACAAGCTGATGGCATCAAAACTAGGGGTGGAACACATACCCATGACCCACTCTATCCTGAGGGGCATCCAAAGAGGATCGAGCAAGATTCTCAAGTACAAGAAGAAGAAGAGACTGTTAGACCTCCGAAGAAGAAAAAGAAGAAGAAACACAAGGAGGCTGACAATCCCGATGATCCTATTTTAAGTGAAAAGCCAGCTGTTGATCCTAACAACATATCTACTTCCGATGCTGAAACAGAAGACGGTGCCGAGCCTGAAGGAAAGGACGCGGAGAAGGATGATTCTCCCAAGGTAAGAGAAGAAGAAGCACCCGATAAACGCAAGAGGTACTCTAGAGAAGACTTCATCGCAAGAAGACATGGGAAATAAAGAGAACCATGGATACAGAAACCCATGCCCTTTCCAAGTAAGTCCCTCAAATCTAAAGAAGAAGAGCATTATAATAAATTTTGTGAATGGATGAAACCTCTTTTTCTTCAAATTCCTTTGACTGATGCTATTAAGTTACCTCCCTATTCGAAATATATGAAAGATATTGTTACTAATAAAAGAAAAGTTCCTAATGAGGCAATATCTACTATGCTTGCTAACTACTCTTTCAGTGGCAAGATTCCTAAGAAGCTCGGTGATCCAGGTATACCCACCATTCCTTGCTCCATAAATAATAATTACGTCAGAACTGCTTTATGTGATCTTGGTGCAGGAGTGAGTGTTATGCCTTTCTCTCTTTACAAGAGGCTTTGTTTAGAGAAACAAATCCCTATAGATATCTCTCTTCAGATGGCTGACAAGTCAACAATTGTCCCCATTGGTATTTGTGAGGATGTTCCCGTTGAAGTTGCTAACTGTTTGATCCTTACAGATTTTGTTGTGCTTGACATGCCCGAGGATGGGAGCATGTCCATTATTCTTGGTAGACCTTTTCTTAACACCGCAGGTACTATTATTGATTGTAATAAAGGAAAGGTCACTTTCAACGTTGATGATAAAGAACACACGGTGTATTTTCCAAAGAAGATCGACAAGAGGCATGGCCTTAACTCTATAGAGAATATCGAGACCGTGAAGATTGGAGAATGGGACTGTCCACTACATGTGCACCACAAATACAAAACCATTATGGTGGGGACAATGTCAATTAAAGTAAAGGTGCAATGACCACTTCCTAAGAAGTGAGATTTCTTGTTCTATATATCGCCGGTTCATTGGTAAGACTTGATCAACCTTACTAGTGAACTTTTTTTATATAGGTAAAAAGTTAAGCTTGTTATGTTTTCATTTGCTTTAGCTTTCATTCTCTTTGCTGTACCAAGTTTTTTTTATTTTTGAAGCTTCACAATACTAATCACTGCTTTAAGTTTTCAGAAAGTTTTGCAGCTTTTTGAACTCCGAGAAATTTTCAACAGTGAAGTTTTCAAAAAAATTCCAGAAAAATAAAAATAAAAATTTCCATGCCGGGAGAGACCCAGAAGCACCTGGGGCTGACCAGGGGGGGCCACCAGTGGCCCAGGCGGCCAGCTGGCGCAGCCTGCCCCCTGGCCACGCCCACAGGGCGCCTGGGGCCCACAGGCCCCACTTCCAGGTATGTCTTCTTCCTCCTCCTTCCTCTCTCTCCAAAAACACGAGTTCTGCTCCAATTCTTGCGTTCTTGCTGTCCTTGGAGGCGATTTTTGATCTCTCTCTACAGCCCACCATTGAAGCTGAAATTTTGAGCAAATACTCCCTGGTATGTAACTCCTCCACTCCTCCAATTAGATTTTTGATTGGTGGCCTCATTTGTGAGTATTTAGGAGCTCTTGGTGCTGTTTATATGAGCTTGCATGCATGTGTAGAATTTTATTTTCCAAGTTTTGATGCAAGTTTATGCCTTAGGTAAGTGAGTTGAGTAGTTTGCCTTAACTCAATTTGTTTAAATCCTTGTTTTTGTAATTTTTCAAAAATTTCAGAAATGAGTTTGCTAGGAAGAGCAAAGGGGTGGCTTGGGAAGAAGAGGCCCGAGCGGTCCGACCGAGTTACAAGAGCTGCAGCTTCACCCTCGACTGCTAGGGTGAGCTACAACGAAGATCATGTGCCCTTAGAGTTGTTTGAGGACACAAATTCAGCACGTGCTATGACTTTCCCGTGCGATGAATTCCTTGAAGCTGCCGGAATTAAGGAGGAGTTCTATAATCTTTCTGCTAATGCAGGTCTGACGCGGCTCGCAACGTGCCGTGTTGCCCAGTATCAAAAACTCACCTCCTTGTTTCATTAACAGTTTTAGATATGATGCCGGTTTTTGCGACGGTGATCGGGTGAATCCTGGTGTCACAAGGTCACGTGTCAGGGTGTCGAGGGTAGGTCTCCGTCCGGTACGAGATAAAAGGGGGAAATAATTGCCGATCGATAAATCGGGGATGCAAACAGCGCAAACAAAGCAGAAAATCAACCAATTCACACCGAATTTGTTTTTTTAATTTTTGTGAAATCTGGGTTGTTACAGGAGATTTGTAACACCCTCAATGTGTAACAGCCCAGTTTTCACAATTTTTTTTTTGTTTTCGGTGTGAATTGTTTGATTGTCTGATTTGTTTGCGGTGTTTGCATCCCCGATTTATTCATCGGCGATTATTTCCCCCTCTTATCTCGTACCGGACGGAGACCGACCCTTGCGACCCTGACACTCGACCTTTGCGACACCGGGTTTCACCCGATCACCGTCGCGAAAACCGCACGAGACCAGCCGCAGCCAACGGAACGAAAAACCTCGTTTAATAATTAAACGGGATATTTCTATAGCGCGCCGGAAAGTGTTTTCGGAACGGTTCCAACGCAAGGTGAACGCCGCCGGCTCGACGCGCTGATCACGCAGTTCGAAGTTTTACCTGAATCGGAGGTACTACGGACCCCCGACGGTCAGAAACGTGAGCACCGCGCGCGCGAGAGAAAAACCGGGGATGTTTTTTCAATCTGCCAGCCACCGGGGCTATATTTAGACCACCGCCCCACTTAGGGTTTTCCCTAAGCACCTAGGCATCCACTAGCCCCCCAGATCTGGAAAAATCCCCAATTTTCGCAGCAAACCCTAAATTCCAGATCTGAGATTCGCCCAAATGATCCTTGACCGTCAGATCCTCAGATCCAACGGCCTGGGATCGTCCACGTCTCCTCTATCCTACCTCGCTCCACCCCGCGGGCACCCGAGCCCTCCACGGCCGCAGCCGCCGCCTCCAACCCCGGCCAAGGAGCCGCCGGAGCCGGCCGCCGGAGCAGCCCAGCCGGGACACTGCCGCGCCCTCTCCTCCTTCCCCTGTCGCGCCTCTCTCTCCTCTCCTTCCCACGCGCTCTCACCTCCTCCCTTCTCCTCTCTGCAGAGCACAGCCGCGATGCCATGGACCGGCCACGACCAAGCTGCGCTGCCACGGGAGGGCCTTGCCTCCTCGCTCCTCCGCCTCCCCTTTCCTGCGAGCCCGCGCTGCCACCGCGCCTGCACCGAGCGCCGCCACGGGACTCGCCGGAGGCCGCAACCTCGCCGGCGCCGTCAGCATCCGCGGCTGCCTCGTCGGGAATGGACGAGCCGACCTCCCTCTCGCCGCCTGGGCCGGCAAGTCCATGTGGCCCAGCGCCACCGGCCAGGCCCGCGGCCTAGCAGCGCCCCTCCAGCCTTCCCAGGCCGCCAGCCACTCCCAGTTGGGCCGAAGCCCGTGGTGAGCCTTTTTTTATATTTTTTTCAGTGTATAGCACCTGCGATTTTCACTAAGTCAGAGAGGTTTTGTGTGCTGTATTCAGTTTTCCGCTGTAATTTCCCGTTGAACCGTAGCTCGGATGAACGTGCCCCCAAAACGAAAGTTGCTCATTTTTGCGTGCTTTAGCATTTGTATGTAGAAAGTTTTTGCATTTGAGCTCATCTTGATTGTGTAATCGTGTGCTAAAGTGGGCATCAGGCCGTTAAATTGCTACAAATTGCTGTTAAGTGCTGCTGTTATTATTTTATTGCAACTTCGAGCGATAGTTGCTTCGCAACCGTACGTCGGAATGGAGTGATTCCTTTTGCGTTGCGTTAAGCATTGTTTCTAATTCAGTTTCATGCATTCACATGCCATAATTTCTTGCTGCATCATGATTGTATCTTGCTCCAAAGTTGTGATCCTGATGTTAATGTGCTGCTGTTGCTGAAACTGTTATTTTGTTGCAACTTCGGTCGACGAGTGTGTCGCGACCGTTTATCGGAATTGAGTGATTCCAATTGCATAATGTTAAGCATCATGTCTACTTTCATTACATGTGTTGCATCTTCATGTTAGCATTCCTGGTCATATAGATATTCTGCTCCAAAGTTTCTATGCTGCTGTTTTTGAGAGCCACCTCGGTTTTTCACTAAGTCTGTTACTTTGCGATGCCATGTTGTTTGCTTAATATCTTTTGATCTATGATGATCTTTTGCATGATTCATTTTGCCATGCTTTCCCTGTCATGTCTACTTTAGTTTCATATCGTTTGTGAGCATGTTTGCATTCATTATCCTGTTTGTGCATTGCTCTAAAGTGCGCTTCGTGATGTTGGCAGATTGTGCCCTAACTTGTTTTGCTTGTATCTTTTTAATCGTAACTCCGTTTGGAGTGTGCCTTATATGTAACTTGATTAGTTTTTCATGTACTTTGTGTTTATGATTTTGTTTGCTGTTGTTAACCAACCTAAAATATTGTTTAGGACAGAACAGTACCAAATGTTTTAATCATCGTGCGGCACTTAGTGTTATGCCATGTTTAGGTTGTGCCTCACTTAAATTGACTAGCATATATAGTTTACCTTGTGCTTCACCTCTTGACATGTTTGTGTGCTATGCCATGCTTGCTTGAGTTGCCATGTTAATAACCGTTGGTTGATCACCTGTAGCTAAACAACTTGAACCACCGTAAACGTGCGGTATCGTCGTGTGTGACGAGTACTCCACTTAAATTGTTAGTAACCGCTCTCGACGGTAGGTGCGATGTCTCGCGTTGCCGTGCCCTGAGTTGCCTCTTTGATCTTGTATTGCTCCATAGTAATAGTGGTGCACCGTTGATTTATTTCCAGTGTTTCCTTCTTGTGTGCTTCCGCGGGTACCTCTCGGAGACGATGCGAGCTTACGACTGACTACACCTTCGGAACCCGACTTATCAACATGCAAGGACTATACATTACTTATGATCCATTCTATTTCAACCAGCGGTTTGCATGCTAGTCTAGGTTAGGCTCGATGTTTGATCCTACCACATGTTTACAACCTCTTTCAAACCGTTACAGCCATGTCCCCTCCTAGCAAACCATTTACTGCTATGTTACTATTGCTCGTTGCTCATCCCCTGTTAGTATGCATGCTTAGGATACTACGATGTTACCCTGTTACTCCTGGGTTTGGGATATCACATTATTATATTGTTGTTGATGATATGATTATTATAAATGTTGACTATATTCGACGAAGGATGGAAGGTCTAGGCTATCCCGCCCCGACGCTTTGTTCCATTCGAGTCACCTAGGATCCGAGTTCCGGGTATTGGTTTTAAGACTGAGCGTGCCTAACCGCGTGTGGGATTTTATGGGGTCCCCTTTTCTTACCTACCTAGCTTCAAACATTTCTAGTGGTGGCCCAAGCTGATTTACTATTTGAAACGTGTGTGTGACTGGTCCGCGGCCGGCAGATTTCAAACAACATGGGCCAGCGGAGACATGGTTTCTCTTCTTGGTCCACCCCAGGGAGCTAGGGGGTTGTCCACATCTGTTTGGGCAACTAACTCGACCTCATCCAGACGGTAGAGGCCGATTCGAGAGCGCGGCCGGATTTTGAGTTGGATGTCGACTCACCGGGGGCCACCCGGATTTGTGCGTTGTTAGTTAGAGGGACTTGTCGTTCCGGATCTCTTGGGACTAAATCATAAAATGGTTGCCTATCATGGGTAGCAACTGAGAGAGATGGGCGTGCGTGCGGAGCCTTGTAATGGGCAGTTGGTACACCCCTGAAGGGTTAAATCTTTTCGAGAAGCCGTGTCCACGGTTATGGACGACTTGAGACCTACTCCTTGTTCATAGACAACAACAGCTGAGATAATTTTAATATAACTTGATCAACGTGTGTGTGTGCCTTGACTTCTTCTTCTTCCTCGGGATGCGAAGACGAGGACAAGGATAGGATAGGTGTTATGATTGCGTAAGTAGTTGATAGCAAGACTTATTGGAGGCGATTCCTCATTGAATACTTGGTTCTTATCTTACTGTCTAGATCGTTAGCCACTTTATAAATGCTAGTGCGGCAGCACCCTCACCACTTACCCCTTCCTTACCGTAAACTACTAGTTGTCCTAGAATGACGAGTGATGAAGTCCTTGCTGGGTCAGATGACCACTACAGTTGGATGCTGAGTACCTCTGTACTCATGATACTACCCCCAAACTCTTTTCAGGGTTCTGATCGACAACAGGTACAGTGATCGACGTTTCACGTGGAGACTCGACGACGACTAGTTAGGCGGATCCCGGGGGAGGGCCTGGACCCGTGTGGTTATGGGGATCGATGTTTTTCTCTTTGCCAGTAGGCTCTTGATTGTAGTCTGTACTCAGACATGTATCTTCTGCTGTTGTATTGTATTTGAGGCAGTTGTATGCCAAATGTATGAGATGTTGTATCCTTGTATCTGTAATGTTGTGATATCATGTGGGAAATCCGGGGCATATGACTTCGTCATATGTCGCGGTGGGACCGATATGTGCTTTGTCCCCGGATCTGGGTGGAAACATCTAGATCTGGAACAGTACCGCATATCGGGCCTTACACAATGTCAAGCAACGGTAACATTTTGTTAATGATAATTCACAATGATTAGCAAGTCATTAATCCACCTTGATCATGCCCTATTCAAATTCATACTTAATTGAATTGCCAAAATCAAAGTGGAAAATAAACTTTAACCAAAAATTGTGCAACCTCATTTATTAAATGCCTAAAAGTCAGTAGGTCATGGTACTATAGAAATGGGTATTTAATATAATATATAAATATTATAAACAATTCAAAAAGTAGCTCAATAGCCCCTTTAATTATTTATTATTTAAATAAAATCCATATGATTTTATTAAATCACCAATATTTTTGTGGCACTGCTAAGTAGGGTAATACAAATAGTGGAGCACGTCTCATATTTTACATAAATCTAAAGATGACTAAACAAAAACAGAAACATAAAAGAATAATTAAAAGAAAACCAAAAAATGTAAAGAACTACCCCTTGCCCAAGGCAAGCCCACCCACTGGGCCCAGCTCACTCCCCCTCCCCTTGTCTTCTTACCCCTCATCTGTTCACCGTACTGTGGTGCACATCCATGGCCACGACCGTCGCCAAGGCGGCCATCCGCAGGATCCCCTGGTGAATAAGAACCCCGAGCCTCCCTTGGAACCCTAACCCTACATCCATTGCACACCATTTCCCCCCCTCTCCTTCGTCTTCCTCGTCGCACCCGAGCCGCCATGGACGCGCAGCTGTGAGCTCACGTGACCATCGACCTCCCCGCGCCGCCTCTCTGTGTCCAAAAGATTCGCCGTTGTCGTATCCTTCAGCTACATCCATCAGTTCGAGACAGGGCCTCCTGTACGCTCGCCATCGTCACCATACTCTTCCCCGGCCGCCACTCCTCAACGTCGAACTCGTTGCGCTCCGACCGCCTCCCGCCTCCAATCCATGCTGACAAGCTCCAATGTGAGCCCCTCCGCATTTCCCCCTCACCGTGCTTGATTTGGTGCCCACTAGCCGCAATTTCTATGGACGCATGCTCCGGCCACCGCAGAGGCTCGCCGTGTGTGTTGATTTGGCCGCCCCTCCGTCTGTTGAGAGCACCAGTAGATGTGCAGCGCTGGACTTGTCCAGTTCCTGCCCTCCGCCGTCGATTTAGTTGCCGGACTCGCCGGTGGCCTCGCCGTGCTCCATGTAGCCGCCGTCCACTGTGGCCGAGGCGCACTGGCCATCCTCCGTGGCTGCGCCCCCACCCTTCCCTGTGTAGCATGCCCACGCGCGCGTGGCCTCGCCCCCGCGGCAGCGCCGCCGTGGTCCTCGCCGTCGGCGTTCACGACATGTGCACACACGGTTGGCCAGCGGGCCCCCACCCCCATGCTAATTAACCAGCAAATAGAAATAAGAATAAATGGAAAACCCCCCATGTCAGACTTACATGTGGACCCCCTGGTAATTCAACCCCATTTAAATAAATTAAGTAAAGGTAGATGCACTGTGTAATTGACATGTGGGCCCATGAAAAATTGGGTTAAGTAAAATAAACTATTATTGTCTCTCTTAGAATGACAGGTAGGCCCCACTGGCAGGTTTCATAAAAAAATGTTTTAACCGGCCACTGTCTATGATATGTGGGCCCCCCTTGTCAGTGACACTGTTCTGGATAATGTTCTATTTAAATAATAAATAAATTTCAGAAATTAACATAAAAGATTTAAACTTTGAAATTCAATATCTTTTAAACCGAAAGTCAGATTAAAATAATTTCTATATGAAAGTTGATCAGAAAAATACAACGAATATGGATACGCTACCCGTATACCCGTCACCCCCTTTTTAATTTCTATATTTGTTTTATACACACGGTTGCTGTAATCACACGTTGGAGCTCAGGAGCAGGAATTCCCCGGAGGTGCCTACTACGACGTGGAGATTCCCGAGGACCAGGTGTAGTTCGGAGGTTCCCAGGCAGGAGGCATCGCCTTTTCGATCCATATTGTTTGTGCTAGCCTTCTTAAGGCCAAACTTGACTAAGTATGTCTATACTCAGATATTATGACTTGCATGACTTATGTATTCGGGTCCTCGTGACCCCTGGCTTCTAATACCAGATCTTTATCATGTTTGTTTCTAGAGTTGTGATGTGATATTCTTGCAGTGACACCCTGATTTCGATCATGTACCTTGTGTGTATGATTATTACATGATCGTAAATCGGGGGCGTCACATCTAGTTTCCATGTGTACAGTTTCATTATAGTATGCAAAAAAATGTTTATGATATTATTTAGCATAATTAGTTTTTAACTTTGTTGCTGCTATATCTATTTTTATTTGATTGGAGAGTACCTATCGCTCTTTGTATTGTCATCTGCCTCTGAAAATCTGAAGTATGAATCCATTTTCACTTGAATCACTGCCATTCGCTGGATCTCAAATGAATGGCTGGTATGCCAAGAATGTCACACCGTGACTTGCCCAGGATATCGGTCCCTTCAAATAATGGCAGCAAGTTGCACACATGGTCTCTCAGGACATGATCACCAACCACCTTCCTTGTGTGGCCCCACCTTCCCACCTTCAATTTCAACACTACAAGTAGCAATCTAATGCTGATTGGACTACTTCGGACTTGTTGACAGAGAAAAAAAAGGAATGTATTTGGCTCGGGGTTGACTATCTCCATTAATATTTCTCTCAAGTCTGACAACACTAGGCTTAGAGCATGGTTAATTGTATAGCCAACTGCTGGCTATAAGCCATTGCCATGTCATCTATTGGTCATCTTATAGCCAACAAGTACAATAGTTATCTAGCAAATTTTACTAATTTTATGACATATGACCCACCTTTCATCCTCACAAAGTATCTAGGAGTACGTGCTAGAGCTGGCTCTTCACTAAGAGCTCACTTAACTTATCTCTCCATTTTTATTTCATCTAACTAAGCAAAGATATAATGTTTAAATCCTTATAGCCTACTTACATAAGATTATTGTACTTGCTCTTAGAGCAAGTATAATAGAGCTGAGTCAGTAGGCTATAAGATATTAATTAATATATTTGTGCTTAGTTGGATGAGATAGAAGAGGAGAGAGATGGTAAGCGGTCTCTTAGTGAAGAGCTAGTTCTACACTAGTGCACGCGATATTTATCAAAACGGGGTTTTTACCCCTATCGCCTACGGGAACAGAACCATCGCCTTGCGTTCGATTGTGATAGGGGGGCCTATTCCACTCGATAGGAAAAAAACATTTGTTATGTCTCCAGTACACACAAACACTTCGGGAAACAACTCGTATGCGATACGTAAGTTTATCTGTAACAACCCAGATTTCACAAATATTAAAAAAAATGTTTTCGGTGTGAATTGTTTGATTGTCTGATTTGTTTGCGGTGTTTGCATCCCCGATTTATCGATCGGCGATTATTTTTCCCCCTCTTATCTCGTACCGGACGGAGACCGACCCTTGCCACCTTGACACTCGACCTTTGCGACACCAGGTTTCACGCGATCTCCGTCGCGAAAACCGCACGAGACCAGCCGCAACCAACGGAACGAAAAACCCCGTTTAATAAGTAAACGGGATATTTTTATAGCGCGTCGGAAAGTGTTCTCGAAACGGTTCCAGCGCGAGGTGAACGCCGCCGGCTCGACGCGCTGATCACGCAGTTCGAAGTTTTACCCGAATCGGAGGTCCTGCGGACCCCCGGCGGTCAGGAACGTAAGCACCGCGCGCGCGAGAGAAAAACCGGGGATGTTTTTGCAAACTACCAGCCATCTGGGCTATATAAAGACCACCACTCCCCCACCCCTTTCTAGGGTTTCCCTAGCACAAAATTGCAGCCACCCCCTGTTCTTGCCCCAAATCTGCCCCAAAACACGCCCATTTTCGTTCTTTTGCTAGCCATCAGATCTGGACCGTCAGCTCGCCCAATCTGACGGCCAGGAAGCCGCCACGTTAGCCTGCCTCTCCACCTCCTCTCTCCTCTCTCCTCCAGCACGAGCGCAGCCGCTTCCCACGGGGATTCCGCCACCGCCGCCGGCCGCCACCGCTGCGGGCCGCCTCCTCTCCCTTGTCCTCCTCTCGGCCCCCTCACCTCCTCCTTCCTTTCTCTGCAGGAGCCGGCCGCCGTTGAAGCCACCATGGGCGCCGCCCGTTCGAGCCCGGTCGCGCCGCCGCCCTAGCCAGCAGATCCGGTGAGCCGACGCTGGATCCACCTCCCCCGCGCCCCGTTCCCGCTGACCCAGCCTCCCCTCATCGTCGTGACCTCGCTAGAAGCCGACGGACGGCGAGCTCCATCCGCCGCCGCCTGGAACTCCTGTCGGGAGCGAGACGAGCGCCCGCTCGCTGCCTCCAGCCGCTGCACGTGGGCCGGCCAGTGCCTCGTGGCCCAACAGTGCCCCTGCGGCCAAACTGCACTGCGCCTGCCTCCGCTGTTGGGCCGAGGCCCGCAGGGTGAGCTCACCACTCCATTTTTTTTATTTTTTTCCAGTTGCGCTAGTTGGGCTTGGCCCAGATCGGTATTTGCTATAATGCGCTCAGGGTGTTTCCTAGCTAGGCTGCACCTTCTGTTTAGGCCCAGTAGCACTGTTTTTTTCCAGAGAACGTTTAGCAATTTTCTGCTCATTAAATAAATTTCAGAAAAATATAGGATTTTGCGGTGCCCATATCTTTTTAACAGTAGCTCGGATCGCGATGCGTAAAACATGAAACTTGCTTAGAATTTTGTGTTGATTAATAAAATGTGTTCTTTTGCCATGTTTGACTTAGTTTACATGTTGTTTACTGATAATTACAACCCTTGCCACTGTAAACTGTAATTGCAATTACTTTTTAATCGTTGCTCCGTTTAAAATGTTTCTTACATGTAACTTGACTAGAATTGCATGTAGATTGTGTTTATGCTATTGTTTGCTGCTGTTAACAAATATAAAATATTTTTTAGGCAGAACAATACCAAATTATGTAATTATCATGGGGTCCGTAATAGTTTCCATGTATAGGTTTTACCCCCCCCCCCCCCCCACTTAAAGTGACTAGATTTGATAGTTTACTTTATGCTTCACCTCTTGCGATGATTGTGTGCCATGCCATGCTTGCTTGAGTTGCCATGTTAACAACCTTTGTTGATCCTTTGTAGCTAAACAACTTGAACCTTTCTAAATGTGCGGTATCGTCGTGTGTGACGAGTACCCCACTTAACCTGTTAGTAACCGCTCTCGACGGTGCGATGTCTCGTGTTGCCTTCTTGTTGATGCTTGCTCGGGTTGGCTTCGTAGTAATAGATGGTTGATCGTTGATTTCTTTCCAGTGTTTACCGTCTTGTGTGCTTCCGTGGGTACCTTCGGAGTCGATGCGAGCTTGCGATCAACTACACCTTCGGAACCCGACTTATCAACAGGCAAGGACTATACATTACTTATGATCCATTCTATTTCCACCAGAGGTTTGCATGCTAGTCTAGGTTAGGTTCGATGTTTGATCCTACCACATCATTACAGCCTCTTTCAAACCGATACAGCCATGTCCCCTCCCAGCAAACCTTGTACTGCTATGTTACTATTGCTCGTTGCTCATCCCCTGCTTAGTATGCATGCTTAGGATGCTACGATGTTACCCTGTTACTTTTGGTTTGGGCTATCACATTATTATATTGTTGTTGATGATATGATTATTATAAATGTTGACTATATTCGACGAAGGATGGAAGGTCTAGGCTATCCCGCCCCGACGCTTTGTTCCATTCGAGCACCTAGGATCCGAGTTCAGGGTATTGGTTTTAAGACTGAGCGTGCCTAATCGCGTGTGGGATTTTATGGGGTCCCCTCTTCTTACCTACCTAGCTTCAAACATTTCTAGTGGTGGCCCAAGCTGATTTACCATTTGAAAACCGTGTGTGTGTCTGTTGGGTCCCTCCTGGCAGATATTCTTTAAATCAACTTGGGCCAGCGGAGACATGGTTTCTTTGTTGGTCCACCCCAGGGAGCTAGGGGGCTGCCCACATCTGTTTGGGCAGCTAACCCGACCTCGTCCAGACGGTAGAGGCCCATTCGAGAGCGCAGTCGGCTTTTGAGTTGGATGTCGACTCACCGGGGGCCACCCGGATTTGTGTGTTGTTAGTTAGAGGGACCTGTCATTCCGGATCTCTTGGGACTAAATCATAAAATGGTTGCCTATCATGGGTAGCAACTGAGAGAGATGGGCGTGCGTGCGGAGCCTTGTAATGGGCAGTTGGTACACCCCTGCAGGGTTAAATCTTTTCGAGAAGCCGTGTCCACGGTTATGGACGACTTGATATCTAATCCTTGTTCATAGACAACAACAACTGAGATAATCTTAATATAACTTGATCAACGTGTGTGTGCCTTGACTACTTCTTCGTCGGGATGCGAACAGGAGGACAAGGATATGATAGTTGTTATGGTTGCGAAGTAGGTGGATAGCAGACTTGTTGGAGGCGATTCCTCATCGAATGCTTGGCTTCTTACCTTGCTCTCTAGATCGTTAGCCACTTCATACATGCTAGTGCGACAGCAACCTCACCACTTACCCCATCCTTAACGTAAACTACTAGTTGTCCTAGAATGACGAGTGATGAAGTCCTTGCTGGGTCAGTTGACCACTACAGTTGGATGTTGAGTACTTCTGTACTCATGATACTACCCCCAAATTCTTTTCAGGGTTCTTGATCGACAACAAGTTTGGTGATCGACGTTTCACGTGGAGACTCGACGACGACTAGTTAGGCGGATCCCGGTGGAGGGCCTGGACCCGTGTGGTTATGTGGATCGATGTTTTTCTCTTTGCCAGTAGGCATTTGATTGCAGTCTGTACTGAGACATGTATCTTCCGCTGTTGTAATGTATTTAAGGCAGTTGTGTGCCGATTGTATGAGATGTTGTATCCTTGTATCTGTAATGTTGTGATATCGTGTTGGAAATCCGGGGCATATGGCTATGTCATATGTCGCGGTGGGACCGATATGTGCTTCGTCCCCGGATCTGGATGGAAACATCGAGATCTGGAACAGTACCGCATATCGGGCCTTACATTATCCCACACAGTTAACTTGTAAAAACCATGTGAAATAATTGACTTATCCCAAACGTGTTGCCTAAAAAATCCGCGTGTAAGTAAATTTCATCTCAGACAAAGGCGCAATAGCGAACGTGTGGATTACAAGAACATATCGGACGTCTGTGAAAATGAATCGTGTGATATAATTGTAGTATTACAAACGGTTGAAAGAATAAGCTCGTTTGCACTGTACCTAAGATCACACATTTTGGTTGTCATACAATTGTGTGTGATATAGGAGATAACACACACAAAATACTAGGGGGAATCATCAGTGATGTATGCCGTGTAGGGCACGGTCGATTAGTTGCAAATGTTTGTGATACATATTGTTGTCCAAACGTACAATTTTTCCTGTCTGTGTGTGATGATAAGTACATCGCCCATAGTTCTGTTTCAGTTATGTAGTTTTGTGTATCACAGAAGGTTACTTCCGACAATGAGGTAATATCGCCGACGGTTGATTGTAATATCGCAGATAGGTCGATTGTAATATCGTAGGAGGTACCATAGTTGAGCCGTGTAGAATCGTAAAGTAGAGGCACAATTGAAGAACATATTTCAATTAGCACTACTGCTACTGACTTTTCTAGAACATGTTTTACAATGAATTAATATTCACATAAAGCAGATTACTCCTCAAGAAAATGTAATAGTGCATTCTAAGTATCTCGGTGTCACAGAATGAAGTTAGAGACCTCTCATCACATGGAAAAAAAATGCATCCAATTTTCAATTGAACAAAAAAACATACTTATTGAACATAGATAGGTCTTCTAAAATTTGTTTCTGTGCATTCTATGTAGTGGTCATTGTCCTGACACCCAGCAATTGCGATTCGTTTAGTGATGACCCTTAACTGTAGGGGATCGTTTGTAGCGTTTTCGATAAATAAGAGTGTCGAACCCAATGAGGAGCAAAAGGTATTGGTAAGTGACTTTGGTAAAGAAATAACTACAGGAACTGAAAGATAACTTTTTAGAGATAAAAGCGAGAAAAGTAAAAGACACTGAGAAGTAACAAGTGGCTCGATCCTTTTGAGCAAAGGAAAGGCCTAGCGACTGAACTTATAAAGGCTAAAGAGTTCTTGAGGACACACAGGAGAAATAGTCACGTGCTTTCGCCATATTCCGTATCGATAGTATGTGTTGTGTTGATAAGTGTTGAGTGGGTGGATCTATGCTAGTGCACCCTCTAGACTAAGGTAAGTGCACTCTTATGATTAAACTTCTTGCAAGCATCCGCAAATACAAGATAGTAATTAAGGCAAAAGCCTAACCATAGCAATACGACCGTTGATCCATTGTTCCCTTGTGCAAAAGCGCGTGAACTAGGGTTTATGTTTCTATCACTCCGGCAACCCACCGTAAGCATTCTTTTTACACAATGCATTCTCCTAGGTCCTTAATAAGGAGAAGTGTTGAGTGTTCGACTCACACAACACCACTAGGAAAATAACAACACAACTTAAATATCAAACAACACATATTACTTCAACATCATATGACTACTAACAACTAGATGATAAACAATCTGGACACAATAATATTTCTCTAACAAAACTCAATAGCATTCATCACACGGTAGCAATCAACACCGGTAGAGTAGAGAGGATAGATAGTACGGATTACAACACAAGTTGAACTTGTGAGTTGAGATGGATGAAGATGAAGATGGTGCTGATGTTGGGGATGATGTTGATGATGATCTCGATGATGCCCGTGATGATGGTGATGATGATGGCGAAGATTTCCCCTTTCGGGAGGTGTTCTCCCCGGCGGAATCTTCCCGCCAGAGATGTCTTTTCTCCTTTGTAGGTTTCCGCCACGGAGCAGCGACGGAACTCCGATAACTCTCTCTCTTTTAGGGTTTTTGGTATATGTGTGATATATAGGCCAAAGGTGGGAGCCGGGAGTGTCCACAGGGGTCCAGGCGCCCTCCCGATGCGGTCAGGGTGGGGGCCGCGCCAGGTGGCCGCCTGGGCACCCTGTAGCCCCTCTTCGACGTGTCTTCCTCATCCGTCTGAAAAATACCCCTCGTCAATTTTCAGGTAATTTGGAGGTATTCTTCTTCAGCAACTCAGCGTCCACTTTTTACCGATGAATCCTGCGTGTGCTGCTTCGGCATCAGAAAGTTGCAAAATGTGTAAATTAAGCCAAAAAACATAAGAACAACATCATAACATGAAATATATCAATGAATAAGAAAGAATTACTATATAAAATAGTGATGCATTTTGGACGTATCAACTCCCCCAAGCTTAGACCTCGCTTGTCCCCAAGCGAATACTGAGCTCGGTAAACCTGTCCACAAGTTTAGAGAGTGAAGTGTCGTTAAAAAGAATACGGACAAGAAGCATCAAGGTTTCTTCATCAAACTCAAGCATCCTCAACAACAACCTCAACTCATAAGGTCCTTATGAGAAAGTAATAACAATTATAATCAAAAGTAGGGCTGAGAAAACTCATCAAATTATGGCAAACATATCCTTGGTCAAAGGACAACTAATAACTTTTACTTTTGCTCTTTCTACTTACAATGAAACAATTTGAAGATTTTGAAAGAACATGTTATTAGTCATGAACTGCTGTAACAGCCCAGATTTAACAGAAATAAAATTTTTTGTTTTCGGTGTGAATTGTTTGATTGTCAGATTTGTTTGCGGTGTTTGCATTCCCGATTTATCGATCGACGATTATATCCCCCCTCTTATCTCGTACCGGACGAAGACCGACCCTTGCCACCCTAACACTCGACCTTTGCGACACCGGGTTTCACTCGATCACCGTCGCGAAAACCCGCACCAGACCAGCCTCAGCCAACGGAATGAAAAACTCCGTTTAATAAGTAAACGGGATATTTTCATAGCGCGACGGAAAGTTTTCTCGGAACGGTTCCAGCGCGAGGTGAACGCCGCCGGCTCAACGCGCTGATCGCGCAGTTCGAAGTTTTACCCGAATCTGAGGTCCTGCGGACCCCCAGCGGTCAGAAACGTAAACACCGCGCGCGCGAGAGAAAAACCGGGGATGTTTTTGCAAACTGCCAGCCACCTGGGCTATATAAAGACCACCACACTCCCACCCTTTCTAGGGTTTCCCTAGACTAAAAATTGCAGCCACCCCCTCCACATTTCCCCAAAAATACCCCATTTTCGTCCAACCCTAGCCCCAGATCTGAAATTGCCCCCTCAGGCGCTCTGGACCGTCAGATCTCGCGATCCGACGGCCCAGGGAGTGCCATGTCACCCCTAGCCAGCCTTCTCTTTCCTCTCTCGCCTCCACCCGAGCCCCCTCCACGCCAGCAGGGCCGCCGCCGCTGTCGCGCGCCTCCGGCAGCCGCCGGCTCCCCTCCTCTCCCGACCTCCTCTCCTTCTCCTCCTCACCTTGATCTGCCCCTCTCCTCCTTTGCAGGCCACCGGAGCGCCTGCAGGCCGCCGCCACGCCATGCCCGCGCCGAGGAGCGGCTGAGCTCGCGCCGCTCGATCTCGTCTCCTCGCGCGGCTTGGATCACCGCCGGTGACCAGATCCGTCACCCCAGCCTCCAACGCGCCCTCCACCGCGCCTCCTCTCGCCGGAGATGAGCCTCCAGCACCGTCGTCCTCGCTCGGTCGGGAGGAGCCCGAACGGCCATGGGCCGACCACCTCCTCCAGGCCCGCAAGGCCCCAGCGCCCCACTGCTCCAACGAGGCCCAGCCAGCACCAGGCCGAGCTGGCCTCTCCAGACGCCGCAATTGGGCCGAGCCCAATTGGTGAGGGCCCATGTCCTTTTTCCCATAGCCCCTGCGAATTTTTCTAAATCGGAGAAATATTGTGCTGCTGATTCATTTTTGCGAGTAGATTTGCGATCAAACCGTAGCCCGGATCGCGTTGCGCCCAAAAGGAAATTTTTTTAGAATTGTGTGTACTTAAGTTCATCTTTTGTGAGATTTTTTATTTGAGGCCATCTTGATGTTGTTAATCTGTGTAGAAGTGGGCATCAGACAGTTTAACTGCTACTAATTTCTGTCATGTGTTGCTGCTGTTATTTTATTTCAAGCTTGCATGATGATTGTGACACATCCATGAGGCCTATTCCATTGATTCTTGTTGCATACTGTTAAGCATCATGTCTACTTTCATTATATGTATTGAAACGTCATGTTTACATTTCTGGTCATAGATATGTTTAGCTCCAAAGTTTCTATGCCACTGTTTTTGACAGCCACCTCTGTTTTTCACTAAGTCTGTAACTTTCCGATGCCATGCTGCATGCTTAATATCTATTGATCTACTATGCCTATGACCATGATTCTTGTTTGTACCTGATCACCATCATGTCTTGTTCATGCCCATATATTGCTATGTCATGTTTCTGCACTTTTGCATATAGTTTTACCCCTGTTTATACAGCATGAAAATAACAGTTTCTGCCCTGTTTTCCTGATTTTCACTAAGTTCTTGACCAGTAATGTTTTATGGCATTTTGCTTGGGCAATAATTAGTTTTTCGTGATGACTTTTTGCATGATTCCTTTTGCCATGCCTTCCCTGCCATGTCTACTTTAGTTGCATATCATTTGTGAGCATGTGTGCATTCATTATCCTATTTATGCATTGCTCTAAAGTGTGCTTCCTGATGTTGGCAGATTGTGTTCCAAACTTGTTTTTCTTGTATCTTTTTAACCGTAACTCCGTTTGGAGTGTTCTTTATATGTAACTTGATTAGTTTTTCATGTACTTTGTTTTCATGATATTGTTTTCTGCTGTTAACCAACCTAAAATATGGTTTAGGGCAGAACATTACCACATCTTTTAATTGTCGTGGGGCACTTAGTGCTATGCCATGTTTAGGTTGTGCCTCACTTAAATTGAATAGCATAGATAGTTTACTTTGTCCTTCCCCTATTGTCATGTTTGTGTGCTATGGCATGCTTGAGTGAGATGCATGTTAACAACCTTTGTTGATCACCTGTAGCTAAACAACTTGAACCATCGTAAACGTGCGGTATCGTCGTGTGTGACGAGTACTCCACTTAACCTCTTAGCAACCGTTCTCGCGGTAGGTGCGATGTCTCGTGTTGCCTTCTTGTTGATGCTTGCTCGTGTTTGCTTCGTAGTAATATATGCATGCTCGTTGATTGCTTTCCAGTGTTTACCCTCTTGTGTGCTTCCGCGGATACCTCTCGGAGACGATGTGAGCCTGCGATCAACTACACCTTCGGAACCCGACTTATCAACAGGCAAGGACTATACATTACTTATGATCCATTCTATTTCAACCAGCGGGTTGCATGCTAGTCTAGGTTTGGCTCGATGTTTGATCCTACCACATGTTTAAAACCTCTCTTAAACAGATACAACCATGTCCCCTCCCAGCAAACCTTGTACTGCTATGTTACTATTGCTCGTTGCTCAGCCCCTGCTTAGTATGCATGCTTAGGATGCTACGATGTTACCCTGTTACTCCTTGGTTTGGGCTATCACATGATTATATTGTTGTTGATTATATGATTATTATAATGTTGACTATATTCGACGAAGGATGGAAGGTCTAGGCTATCCCGCCCCGACGCTTTGTTCCATTCGAGTCACCTAGGACCCGATTTCCGGGTATTGGTTTTAAGACTGAGCGTGCCTAACCGCGTGTGGGATTTTATGGGGTCCCCTTTTCTTACCTATCTAGCTTCAAACATTTCTAGAAGTGGCCCAACCCGATTTACCATTTGCAAACCATGCATATATGTCTGTCGGGTCGCTCCTAGCAGATATCTTTTAAAATAACTTGGGCCAGTGGAGACATGGTTTCTCTGTTGGTCCACCTGATCAGCTAGGACCCTACCTCATGTGAGAATTACCGGCAATCCTACCCGCGTCAGCCGGAAGAGTCCAATCCGAGAGTGCGGACGGCTTTTGGATTAGGTGTCGACTCCCGCGGGCCACCCGGATTTGTTCGTTGTTAGCTAGAGGGAACTATCGTTTCAGATCTCTTGGAACTAAATCATAAAATGGTTGCCTATGATGGGTAGCAACTGAGAGATATGGGCGTGCGTGCGGAGCCTTGCAATGGGTAGTTGGTACACCCCTGTAGGGTTAAATCTTTTTGAGAAGCCGTGTCCACGGTTATGGACGACTTGAGACCTACTCCTTGTTCATAGACAACAACAACTGAGATAAACTTAATATAACTTGATCAACGTGTGCGTGCCTTGACTGCTTCTTCTTTGTTGGGATGCGAAGAGGAGGACAAGGATATGATAGGTGTTATGCTTACGTAAGTAGGTGGATAGAAGACTTGTTGGAGGCGATTCCTCATTGAATGCTTGGCTTCTTATCTTACTCTCTAGATCGTTAGCCACTTCCTAAATGCTAGTGCGGAAGCAACCTCACCACTTACCCCATACTTACCGTAAACTACTAGTTGTCCTAGAATGACGAGTGATGAAGTCCTTGCTGGGTCAGGTGACCACTATAGTTGGATGTTGAGTACTTTTGTACTCATGATACTACCCGCAAACTCTTTTTAGGGTTCTTGATCGACAACAGGTATGGTGATCGACGTTTCACGTGGAGACTTGACGACGACTAGTTATGCAGATCCAGGCAGAGGGCTTGGACCCGTGTGGTTATGGGGATCGATGATTTTCTCTTTGCCAGTAGGCATTTGATTGTAGTCTGTACTCGGACATATATCTTCCGCTGATGTATTGTATTTAAGGCAGTTGCGTGCCGATTGTATGAGATGTTCTATCTTGCATCTGTAATGTTGTGATATCATGTTGGAAATCCGGGGCATATGACTTCGTGATATGTCGTGGTGGGACTGATATGTGATTCGTCCAAGTATCTGGATGGAAACATCTAGATCTGGAACATTACCGCACATCGGGCCTTACAACTTGGTATCAGAGCCTTACCGACCGTAGGATCCCCTTTCTGGCCGAAGTCGAGTCTAGACCAAAACTATTTTGTAGTTACTAAGTTAGCTATCGGAGAGTAGGAATCTTTTTACTCCTTACCCTTGCTCTGGTCAGGACAAGTGTCGTAAGTGTTTTAATTCTCGACTTATCCCCTTCAAATTTAGGATCTCGAGTGTGTGGAGTTTCGGAACCGTTACAATGCCTTGCTTGCAGCGTACTGTCTCAATTCCGATCTCAGGTTGGAAAATCCTGTAGTACCTTTAGTTCTTCCGATGCTGGGTAAACATCTGGGTCATCCATTGCCATCCATCCTTTTGCCGGTGTTTTCACGACTTGCGTCAAAAACACTATCCTTTGATCGGGTTATCATTGTCGTTCCTCCTCTTGACACCGACAGTTTCGTATTTTGGACGATGTCGTCTCTCTGTGGTAGGTTTCTCGATGGAGGTTCTTCATTCGACATGGAGCAGATCCCCTTGTTGGTGGTGTTGAAGATTGTCGTCTCTCTTTTCTCTCCCCCTCTCCCCCGGATCGTCCAGGATCTCGGGACGAGATCCCTTGTTGGTGGTGGTGTATTGTAACAGCCCAGATTTCACAAAATCAAAAAAATTGTTTTCAGTGTGAATTGTTTGATTGTCTGATTTTTTTGCGGTGTTTGCATCCCCGATTTATCGATCGACGATTATTTCCCCCCTCTTATCTTGTACCGGACGGAGACCGACCCTTGCCACCCTGACACTCGACCTTTGCGACACCGGTTTTCACCCGATCACCGTCGCAAAAACCCGCACCAGACCAGCCTCAGCCAACGAAACGAAAAACCCCGTTTAATAAGTAAACGGGATATTTTTATAGCGTGGTCGAAAGTTTTCTCGGAACGGTTCCAGCGCGAGGTGAACGCCGCCGGCTCGACACGCTGATCGCGCAGTTCTAAGTTTTACCCGAATAGGAGGTCCTGCGGACCCCCAGCGGTCAGAAACGTAAACACCGCGCGCGCGAGAGTAAAACCGGGGATGTTTATGCAAACTGCCAGCCACCTGGGCTATATAAAGACCACCACACTCCCACCCTTTCTAGGGTTTCCCTAGACTAAAAATTGCAGCCACCCCCTCCACATTGCCCCAAAAATACCCCATTTTCGTCCAACCCTCAGGCGCTCTGGACCGTCAGATCTCGCGATCCGACGGCCCAGGGAGTGCCACGTCACCCCTAGCCTGCCTTCTCTCTCCTCTCTCGCCTCCACCCAAGCGCACTCCACGCCAGCGTGGTCGCCGCCGCCACCGCGCGCCTCCGGCAGCCGCCGGCTCCCCTCCTCTCCCCGACGATCCTTCTCCTCCTCGCCCTTGAGAGGAGGTGCTAAAATCTGGCTTCAATCCTTGCCTAGGAATAGCATAGATTCTTGGGATAAGTGCAAGGATGATTTTATTGGCAAGTACTATCTCGCTGCTAAGATTATCCAAGTGAGGAGTAATATTATGAATTTTAAGCAATTGGATAATGAACATGTTGCCCAAGCTTGGGAACGCATGAAATCTCTTATTAAGAATTTCCCTATGCATGGTTTGACTACTTGGATGGTTATCCAAACTTTTATGCAGGCTTGAACTTTACCTCGCGGAACTTGCTAGATTCAGCCGCAGGAGGAACCTTTATGTCAACAACGCTTGGTGCTGCCAAAAAACTACTCGATGAGATGATGACCAACTATTCCCAATGGCACACCAAAAGAGCTCCAACAGGTAGGAAGGTAAACTCTGTCGAGGAGATCTCCTCCCTAAATGAAAAAGTTGACTTGATTATGTCTCTACTTACCAAGCAATCCCCTATTTATCCTCATGATGTTCCTTTAAATTCTTTGATTGCTCAAGATCAAGCAGATGTGAACTTTATCTCTAGAAACAACTTCAATAACAATGCTTATTGGAGTAATTTTGGTAATAATCCTAGACCGTTCCCCTCCAACAACTATGGGAACAACAACACTTATCCTAGCACCAAGAACTCCACTTCTGAATTAGAGAGTATGCTTAAAGACTTCATCACTACCCAAAAAACCTTCAACAAGAGTGTAGAGGAAAAGCTAGAAAAATTAGATAATCTCTCGTCGAAGGTAGACAATTTAGCCCATGAAGTAGAATTTCTTAAAATTAGAACTTCTGCTCTTGAGGAGAGGAAGGTCACTCCTATGAACGCTATTCAAGTGCAAATTAATGAAAACATTAGGATGATGGCTAAAGTTAAAGAGAGATGGGCTAGAGAAAAGGAGGAAGAAGATATAATTAAGTTGTTGTTGAGGATATCCAAATTCTTAGCACCCAATGCACCCCTAGTCCCATAGGACCTATTAATGGTGATGCTATGAGCTCAACCGTAAAAGAAGAAACTTCTATGACTATAGAAGCTAGCAAGCAAGTGAGCCTAAAGGACACACTACAAGTTTGCTTGATATTAGTGACCTTGATTTTGATAATTGCACCCTTTCTGAAGTTATTCGTTTCCTTCACAAGATGTCTAGTGACCCCCACACTAGCACACTTAATCTTGCCTTCACGGAGCATATCACTAATGCTCTCATTAAAGCTAGGGAGTTGAAGCTTAGGGTAGAAGCCTCCATACCTAGAAAGCTAGAAGATGGTTGGGATGCTATGATTAAAATTAAGTTTATTAACTTCTCTTGCTATGCTTTATGTGATGTTGGAGCTAGTACCTCCGCTATGCCCAAAAGAATGTATGATATATTTGAATTGAAACCTTTTGATCCTTGTTCTTTTGGTCTTCGTCTTGTCGATTCTTCCGTAAAGAAACCTTTGGGGAAGATCGATGATGTTCTTATTATTTTCAATGACCATGATGTTCCCATTGATTTTACTATTATGGAAATTGAATGTGAACCTTCTTGTCCAATTATTTTGGGACGTCCTTTTCTTCACACCGTAGGTGCTGTTATTGATATGAAAGAAGGGATTATAAAATTCCAATTTCCTCTCAAGAAAGGGATGGAACATTTCCCTAGAAAAATATTAAGTTACCTTTTGAGTCCGTCACACGGGCTAGTTATTTTCTTGATAAGACTTGATCCTTTTTTGCATTGAGCCTAGCTAATGGCTTTAAAGAAGCGCTTTCGGGAGGCAGCCTGCAACGAATTTAGGTTTCCTTTTTGTTTTTTCTTCTATTTCTAGTGGTCTTGATGATTGTTACTATTGGAGCAACATCATTGTATCTTTACTTTTCAAGCTTTTTGCCATTTATAGCCTCATATGACAAGGGAAGTGAAAGTTGTGACATGCTGTCCAGAAAACAGATTCTGTCCTCGTGACGGGAAAAATCATAGAACAATCCCAGTTCATCTTTTTGAGATGAAATTTTTACACAGCGTGCTCTATACAATCATGGAACTTTCGTATGTTCTGAGTTTTTTGATTTGAGTTGCAGAAGTATCCCTAAAAAGTTCTTTACTACCTGCTGGTCTGTTTTTCACAGATTCTGTCTTGTTTTGCCTTTTCTTCGTTTTGCAAACCTTAAGCTTGCTTTTTCTTTGCAAAAACTTTTTGGAAAACTTGAGAAACAATATCTCTTCTAGAATATCCTTATTTCTAGTAGAGGAAAAAATATTTTATTATGGGCACTAACCTCGCTAATCAAATTATGATGAGCTATGTATGAAGGGAGTTTTCAAGTGTGCGAGGGAAGATGATAAAAGAAGATTCAGGAGTGTCAAACGCTCAATCTTGGGGATGCCCCCATGCATCCCCAAGAAATATTCAAGGAGACTCAAGCGTCTAAGCTTGGGGATGCCCCCGTGCATCCCCTTTTCCATCAACAATTATCAGTTCGTCTTTCGTTCCACTATATTTTTATCACTTCATGCGTTATGTGCTATGCTTGGAGAGTCTTTCTTTTTGTTTCCTTTTTAGTTTTCTTTAGCTTTTCTTGCTGTTCATAACAAGTTAGAACCCAGCCTTCTTTGTGTGGGAGAGAAACACACTCCACTTTCAAAATTTAGAACACAACATAGGATCTTCATGCTTATCTTTGCTGTGTGTGTTCTTTATCTTTTTCATAGCTACTGTCATGTTTAGCTCTTAGTTTTTAAGAGCTTTTATTTAGTTTGTTGCTGGAACTCTCTTGAGTTTTCATGTTTATCTTGTTTAGATAGTTTGACTGTTGCACTGAGTTGTGTGTCTTGACTTATAATAGGTAATTGAGGTTGCTATTCTTTTGTATTAGTAACTTGCAATAGTTTTGAGGTATTGCTTTGAGTAATGCTTGAACTTTTGGTGTCAAGAGCTATAGCCTATTAGTGATAGATGTCGTATTTTGGGCAATCCGTGTTTATTTTCGAAAAACCTACAAAATTAGTTGAGAACTTTAGCTACTAGATGGATCACTACTCTTTGGAGGGATCGAATATTAGAGTACACTCACGTACCATGAGTCGAGGATGCGCAAGGATAACCAAACCCCCATACACTCCTCCTCGGGGTACTTGTCTCTTTGTGAACCTCCTTATTAGATTTAGAGTTACCGATAATAAGTGCATGAGTTCTTTGGACTAATGTGAGTATTCGAAAGTTGACACTTCCACCTTTCCATATTTTTCTAGCCTCTCCTGTACCGTGCATTGCCTCCTTCTCACTCCGAGAGTTGGCGTCCACCTTCGCCGGTACATCCAAATCCTTGGCACGATACGCTCTGTCATCAAAAACCCCCTTATATCCTTCCTCAAAACAGCCGCCATACCTACCTATCAAGGAATTTCCATAGCCTTTCCGAGATACATTGCCATGCAACATCCACCTTCTCATGACATGATCTTCATGTCATACATGCTTTTGCTTGATCGATGAGCCGCATGCTAGTTGGGCCTTGACCTAATCATTGCTACATGACGCGCTAGTATCATTGCATATCCTGCTACACTGGCAGAGGCATACATTTGCAAACTTCATGATAGTTTCATTTTATTTATGTTGAGTACTTTTGTAAAGTGTGAAAGATCTTCTATACTTCTTGCAATATATAGAGTGTTGCCCCTAAAGTGAGGAAAAGATCCCAAAGAGGACAAAATCATAAGATCCCAAAGAGGACAAATGAGAGAAAAAGAAAGAGCCATTGAGGCCACCAAAAAAATACAAAAAATAGAAAAAAGAGAAAAAGAAATAAAAAGAGAGAAGGGGGCACACTACTATTCCTTTTGAGAGATCCACACTCGTACTCCATCCTATATCTTGTACTCCATAGAGATTATCATTCATGCATATAGCTATGTGGGGACCTTCACACTGTAGAACTTGGCTTGTATATTCCAATGATGAGCCTCCTCAAATGAGCTCTAGGTCTTCTTGAGCAAGCAAGTTGGATGCACCCCCACTAGTTCCATTGGAGAGCTTACCTTAGCTCATATGTGGATCCGTTGCATGGCAATCCCTACTCCTCACATCATATCTATCATTTGGCTTTCTCTCGCCTATGATTGTCCTCATTGATGTCAGCCTTTCACACCTTTTTGTCTTCCTCCTCCTTCATTTTTCTCTCTTCGCCATCCTAAGTGTCAACTTTGTTGCTTAATCTCATGCATTGCATGAGTGCACGAAATACCGAAAAGGAGTGGATCATTTTGACTTGTACCTGGCTAGTGGTCTGGGTATGAGTCAAGATAAGATTCCAAAGAAGACCAAGTGCGAAACTTTAGTAGATTGAGTTATCAACACAAAAATACCTTTTCTCGCATATCCCTATCCCCTTTTTTGCATGCAAACACCATTTGGAGACATTCGAGTCATGGTCAGCGAGAGCTCTTGCACATTTATGTTCTTATGTTGCTTATTTTCAATGCTAATATAGACTCTTTCCTGTATGACTTGAATTGAACTATATGCCTTGATTGCTTTATTTAAAAGTTCTTATATGGTTGGTAGAATGTCACCATAGAAATTATGTTTGTTATGATTTACCTACTCGAGGACGAGCAGGAATTAAGCTTGGGGATGTTGATACGTCCAAAACGTATCTATAATTTCTGCTTGCTCCATGCCTCTTTTGTGTGATATTGCTATGATATTGATGAACTTCCATACACTTTTGATCATATTTAGACTAACATATTAACTCAGTGCACCCCAGTGCCAGTTCCAGCTTTCTGCTGTTTTTGTATTTCAGGTTTTCCCATTATTTAAAGTGCCAGAAAAAATTCCGGGAAAAATATAGGAAAAATCAGCGTACGGGAACCTTCCAGAAGAGCCCAAGTGGGGCCAGAGGGGGCCAGGGGTGGCCCAGGCGGCCACCTGGCGCGACCACCCCCTAGGCCGCACCAGGGGGGCGCCTGGGGCCCCTGTCCATCTCTGGCTGCCCCCTTCGCCTATTTATTCCCCGTGACGAGAAACCCTCGGGGACAGAACCCTTTTCCGCGAGATCTCCTCTGTTATGCCGCCGCCGCGCTTCCAAGATCGAGAGCACCAGGAGACCTCTCCCAGGCACCCTGCCGGAGGGAGGAACCACCTCCGGGAGCTTCTCCTCCACCATGGATGCTTCCAGGATGAACCGTGAGTAGTCCACCTTGGACCATGGGTCTATGATCAGTAGCTATGTGATGTTCTCCTCCCCTCTTTGTTCTTCATGGCTTAGACCTCGTGAGCTTCCCTACATGATCGAGGCACATATGTAATCTTTCTGCTGTTGCTATGCTGAGTTTGCTGGGATCCGATGGATTATGAGACTATGTTTAGATTGTGTTTGAGTAATATATTTGATTATCCTCTTTTATATTTATGTTCTTGAGTAATTCTTGCATGTTCTCCGTTGATGTTTATTGCTTTGGCCAAGTAGTAGGTAGTGACTCCAAGAGGGAGCGTTATGCATGATTGTGGGTTCATGCCCCCCGATGACTAGCTTGAGTGACGGAAACATGAGTCTAGGGGATGTGCTGTTGCCACAAGGGAGAAAACAACGGTGCGTGTACTTGCGGGTGCAAGGATTGTTTACTTTACGCAAAGTTCTTTAATGCAGTTGTCTGTTGCTTTGATTTTACACTTTGTGTGGGATTCACAACTGAATACCAGCGACATGTTCTGGATAGATATCTCAAGGTAGATGATTAGTAGGTAGATGCAGATGGATTTCGGTCTACTTGTCTTGGCGTACCGCCCATGCTTTTGATCCTCTTCCTTTCTTTATAGCATAGTTAGAATTGGTTTGCGCACATAATCCTGTCAATTGCCCAGCTGTAATTTGTTTACCTCGCATGTCTATTTTATCGTCTTTTTGGGAGAGAGACATCACTAGTGAACATCATGGGACCCCGGTCCATATTTCCAATATTGTTTACACCCACTATTTATTTTCTGCTTTATTTATTTTTCCGTTTCTATCACTATCATTATTATCACGTGCGTTTGATCCTTTGTAAACAACAAGGCCGGAGGGATGGACAACCTGTCTGAACTCGTTGGGAGCAAAGTTATCTGTTGTGTGTGCAGGTCCACGTCAACCGCCTAACTTCTGGCGCCGTTGTCACCTTCCTGTTGTTGCTGGAGTCCTACTGGAGACAAACCTTGGTATCGTCATGATACGTCCAAAACGTATCTATAATTTCTGCTTGTTCCATGCCTCTTTTGTGTGATATTGCTATGACATTGATGAACTTCCGTACACTTTTGATCATATTTGGACTAACCTATTAACTCAGTACACCGGCAAACCTGAAATAGAAAAACAGCAAAAAACAGGAACTGGCACTGGGGTGCACTGAGTTAATAGGTTAGTCCAAATATGATCAAAAGTGTATGGAATTTCATCATTACCATAGCAATATCACACAAAAGAGGCATGGAGCAAGAAGAAATTATAGATACATTTTGGACGTATCAACATCCCCAAGATTAATTCCTGCTCGTCCTCGAGTAGGTAAATGATAACAAGCATAATTTCTGTGGTGACATGCTAAAAACCATATAAGAACTTTGTAAGTAAAGCAATCAAGGCATGCAATTCAATTCAAGTCATAACAGACAAGAGTCTATATCTAGTATTAACGCAAGCAACATAAGAACATAAAGGTGCAAGAGCTGTCGCTATCCGTGACTCGAATGTCTGCAAATGGTGTTTGCGTGCAAGAAAGGGGATAGGGATATACGAGAAAAAGTATTTTTTTATGTTGAGAACTCAATCTACTAAAGTTTCTCACTTGGTCTTCTTTGGAATCTTATCTTGACTCATCCCCAGACCACTAGCCAGCTACATGTCAAAATGATCCACTCCTTTTCTACATTTTGAGCACTCATGCAATGGATGAGCGTAAGCAAGAAAGTTGACACTTAGGATGGAAAAGAGAGAATAAGGTGGAGGAGGAATACAAAAAGGGTGTGAAAGGCCCACATCAATGAGGACAATCATAGGCGAGAGAAAGCCAAATGATAGATATGATGTGAGGAGTAGGGATTGCCATGCAACGGATGCACATATGAGCTAAGGTAAGCTCTCCAATGGAACTAGTGGGGGTGCATCCAACTTGCTTTCTCAAGAAGACCTAGAGCTATTTTGAGGAGGCTCATCATTGGAATATACAAGCCAAGTTCTATAGTGTGAAGGTCCCCACATAGCTATATGAATGAATGATAATCTCTATGGAGTACTAGATATAAGAGGGAGTACGAGTGTGGATCTCTCAAAAGGAGTAGTAGTGTTCCCCCTTCTCTCTTTTTTTATTTATTTTTTATTTTTTTATTTTTTATTTTTTGTATTTTTTGGTGGCCTAAATGGCTCTTTCTATTTCTCTCTCATTTGTCCTCTTTGGGATCTTTTAATTTTGTCCTCTTTGGGATCTTTTGATTTTGTCCTCTTTGGGATCTTTTCCTCACTTTAGGGGCAACATTCTATATATTACAAAAGTATAGAAGATCCTTCACACTTTACAAAGTACTCAAATCATAAAGAAGATGTAACTATCATGATGTATGCAAATGTATGCCTTTGCCAGTGTAGCAGGATATGCAATGATACTAGCGCGTCATGTAGCAATGATTAGGACAAGGCCCAACTAGAATGTGGCTCATCGATCAAGAAAGTAGCATGTATGACATGAAGATCAAGTCATGAGAAGATGGATGTTGCATGACAATATATCTCGGAAAGGCTATGGAAATGCCTTGATAGGTAGGTATGGTGGATGTTTTGAGAAAGGATATAAGGAGGCTTATGATGAAAGAGCGTATCGTGCCAAGGGTTTGGATGTACCGGCGAAGGTGGACGCTAACTCTTGGAGTGAGAAGAAAGCAATGCACGGCACAGGAAAGGCTAGAAAATATGGGAAGGTGGAAGTGTCAACTTTCGAATAATCACATTAGTCCGAAGAAGTCATGCACTTATTATCGGTAACTCTCAATCTAATAAAGAGTTTTCACAAAGAGACAAGTACCCCGAGGAGGAGTGTATGGCGGTTTGGTTATGCTTGCGCATCCTCGACTCATGGTACGTGAGTGTTCTCTAATATTCGACCCCTCAGAAGAGTAGTGATCCATCTAGTAGCTAGAGTTCTCAACTAATTTGTAGGTTTTTGAAAATAAACACGGATTTCCTAAAATACGACATCTATCACTAATAGGCTAAAGCTCTTGACACCAAAAGTCCAAACATTACTCAAAAAAATACCTCAAAACTATTGCAAGTTACTACTACAAAAGAATAGCAACCTCAATTACCTACTTCAAGTCAAGACACAAAACTCAGTGCAACAGGCAAAATCTCTAAACAAGATAAACATGCAAACTCAAGAGAGTTCTAGCAACAAACTAAACAAAAGCTCTTTGAGAAGATAAGCATGAAAGCTAAGAGCAAAACAAGACAATAACTACGAAAAGATAAAGAACAAACACATCAAAGATAATTAAGAAAAATCCTATGTTTTTTGAAGCTTTAAGACTGAAGGGTAAAATACCCCCAGCATTTTATTAATGCAACACAATATTTACAGGATTTACAGCAAAGCTTCAAAAAAATGGGCCCTCAAGGGGGCAGAAAGTCAATCCATCTAAGTAATTCATCTTTAAACCTAGGTTTGATCCTGTAGCTAAGCAAAGTGAGGTCATGGGTGAAGCCCATTTTCCACTTTGCAAAAGATGTCCTCTCATGTTTGTAGCATTTGGCATTCCTGACCATCTAGATATTCGACCAAGCAGTGAACACAACCTCAGCAAAGAAAGGTTTCTGAAAAGCCTCTCTAGCCTTTGTTGCCACCTGCACCATATCAGTCCCCAATGACCAGTCGATTTGAAGATATGTCCAGATCCTAGCACTGAAGTTACAATGGAAGAACAAGTGATCTCGAGTCTCCAGATGTTGAGTGGGGCATAACACACATTGTGGCCCATCCTCAATGTTCCAGTGCCTTCTGATGATCATGTCCTTGGTGTTGAGACGATCCATAATCACTAGCCAGGCAAAAACTTTAGTTTTGAGGATGCAACAAGATTTCCAGATCCAATTGAGAAGAGGGTTGGATTGGATAGGAGCATGAACCATGGTATAAAACTTCTTGGAAGTATAGGGTTCCCTAGTACTTTGCCTCCAGGTCCAGCAATATGAAACACAATCTAGAAAAATCCTATGTTGTGTTCTAAATTTTGGAAGTGGAGCGTGTTTCTCTCCCACACAAAGAAAGCTGGGTTCTAACTTGTTATGAACAACAAGCAAAGCTAAAGAAAACTAAAAACAAAACCTAAGAGCGAGACGCTCCAAGCATAGCACATAACGCATGAAGTGATAAAAATATAGTGAAACGAGAGACGAACTGATAATTGTCGATGGAGAAGGGGATGCACGGGCCATCCCCAAACTTAGACGCTTGAGTATCCTTGAATATTTATTGGGGATGCATGGGGGCATCCCCAAGCTTGAACGCTTGACACTTCTTAATCTTCTTTCATCATCTTCCCTCGCACACTTGAAAACTCCCTTCATACAGAACTCATCATAATCTGATTAGCTAGGTTAGTACCCATAATAAAATAATTTTTCTCTACTGGAAATAATGATAATCTTGAAGGGCTACTGTTTCTAAATATTGCCAAAAAGGTTTTGCAAAGAAAAAGCAAGCTTAATTTTTTCAAAACGAAGAAAAGGCAAAACAGGACAGAATCTGTGAAAAACAGACCAGTAGGTAGTAAAGATTTTTCTAGAGATACTTATGCAACTCAAATCAAATAACTCAGAACATACGAAAGTTTCGTAATTGTATAGAGCACACTGTGTAAAAAAGTCAGATCAAAAAGATGAACTGGGATTTTCTATGATTTTTCTAGTCACGAGGACAGAATCTGTTTTCTGGACAGTATGTCACAACGTTCACTTCCCTTGTCGTATGATGTTTCTACAGTAGTAACAATCATCAAGACCACTAAAAATAGAAGAAAAACAAAAGGGAAATCCTAAATTCATTGCGGGCTGCCTCCCGAAAGTGCTTTTTTAAAGCCTTTGGCTAGGGTTAATGCAAATAGATCAAGTCTTTTCAAGAAAATAACTAGCCCGTGTGACAGACTCAAAAGGCAACTTAATCTTTTTCCTAGGGAAGTGTTCCATCCCTTTCTTGAGAGGGAATTGTAATTTTATAATCCCTTCTTTCATATCAATAACAGCACCCACAGTGCGAATAAAAGGACGTCCCAAAATAATTGGACAAGAAGGTTCACATTCAATGTCCATAATAGTAAAATCAACGGGAACATAATTGTCATTGACAATGATAAGAACATAATCTATCTTCCCCAAAGGTTTCTTTACGGAAGAATCGACGAGGCGAACACCAAAAGAACAAGCATCAAAGGGTTTCAACTCAAATATATCATACATTCTTTTGGGCATAACAGAGGTACTAGCTCCAACATCACATAAAGCATAGCAAGAAAATTTATTCAAATTAATTTTAATCATAGGATCCCAACCATCTTCTAGCTTTCTTGGTATGGAGGCTTCTACCCTAAGCTTCTCCTCCCTAGTTTTGATGAGAGCATTAGTGATATGCTCCGTGAAGGCAAGATTAAGTGTGCTAGTGTGGGGGTCTCTAGACATCTTGTGAAGGAAATGAATAACTTCAGAAAGGGTGCAATTATCAAAATCAAGGTCACTACTATCAAGTAGAGTAGTAGTGGTGTCCTTTAGGCTCACTTGTTTGGTAGCTTCTATAGTCATAGGAATTTGTTCTTCTACGGTTGAGGTCATAGCAACACCATTAACAGGTCCTATGGGACTAGGGGTGCATTGGGTGCTAAGAGTTTGGATATCCTCAACCACTCGGATAGTAGCAACAATATGGTGTGTAGGAAGGCTCTTAATTCTATCTTCTTCCACCTTTTATCTAGCCCATCTCTCTTTAAGTTTAGCCATCATCCTAATGTTTTCAGTAATTTGAAATTGGATGGCATTCATAGGAGTGACCTTCCTCTCCTCAAGGGGAGAAGTTCTAATTTTAAGCAATTCTACTTCGTGGGCTAAATTGTCTACCTTTGACGAGAGGGTATCTAGTTTGTCTAGTTTTTCCTCTACACTCTTGTTGAAGGATTTTTGGGTAGTGATAAAATCTTTAAGCATACTCTCTAATTCAGAAGTGGAGTTTTTGGTGCTAGGATAAGTGTTGTTGTTTCCATAATTGTTGGAGGGGAGCGGTCTTGGATTGCTACCAAAGTTACTCCTATAAGCATTGTTGTTGAAGTTGTTTCTAGAGATAAAGTTCACATCAACTTGATCCTGAGCAATCAAAGAATTTAAAGAAACATTTTGAGGATCAATAGGAGATTGTTTGGTAAGTAGAGACATAATCAAGTCAACTTTTTCATTTAGGTAGGAGATCTCCTCGACAGAATTTACCTTCCTACCTGTTGGAGCTCTTTCGGTGTGCCATTGGGAATAGTTGGTCATCATCTCATCCAGAATTTTTGTGGCAGCACCAAGTGTAGTTGACACAAAGGTTCCTCCCGCGTCCGAATCTAGCAAGTTCCGCGAGGTAAAGTTCAAGCCTGCAAAAAAAGTCTGGATAACCATCCAAGTAGTCAAACCATGCGTAGGGCAATTCTTAACAAGAGATTTCATGCGTTCCCAAGCTTGGGCAACGTGTTAATTATCCAATTGCTTAAAATTCATAGTAAAGCTCCTCAACTGGATAATCTTAGCAGGGGGATTGTACTTCCTGATAAAAGCATCCTTGCACTTATCCCAAGAATCTATGCTATTCTTAGGTAAGGATTGAAACCAGATTTTAGCTTCATCCCTCAAGGAGAAAGGAAAAAGGTTAATCTTAACAATATCACCATCTACTTCTTTGTACTTTTGCATATAACAAAGCTCAATACAATTATTTAAATGCAAAGGAGCATCATCTCTAGCACCAGAGAATTGATTTTTCATAACAAGGTTCAGCAAAGCAGGTTTAATCTCATAAGAAGGTGCTGAAGTAGAAGGTGTAGCAATAGGAGTGCAGATAAAGTCACTGTTGTTGTGACTAGGGAAGTCACACCACTTGGTGTTCTCAGAGGAACCTATAGCAACAGCAAGCAAGATAACTTTTTTTTTTATTTTTGATAAAAGACACTAAAGCAAAAACTGAAAGGTAAACTAACAAGACTAAAACGCAAAGGTAAAAGATAGTGTGTAACTCCCCCATCTTGAAGAGTGGAGTCCCCGGCAACGGCGCCAGAAATTTGCTTGATACACGAGATAACTTCTCGTCCCTCGTTGGTTACCCCAAGTGGAAGGTGAGATGTAGGGTAGTGGAAAATTTCCCTTAGCGAAGATTCTAAGGTTGAGTGTCGGACCAGTAGGACTCCAACAAATACAAGTAGGTGGTGAAATGAACAATGGCGCCGTTCAAAACTCTAAGTTGCTTACTTCACCTGGACCCGCACACACAACAAATAGATTTGCTCCCAACGAGTAAAGAGGAGTTGTCAATTCCTCCGGCCTTGTTGTTTACAAAGGATAAAACGCACGGGATAATAATGATAGTGATAGCTGTGGAAAAGTAAATATTGAAAGTAAATTGAAGGTGTAAACAATAGTAGAGATATGGACCGGGGTCCTATGATGTTCACTAGTGATGTCTCTCTCCCAAAAGACGATAAAATAGCCATGCGAGGTAAACAAATCACAACTGGCCAATTGACAGGATTATGTGTGCAAACCAATGCTAATTATGCTATGCAGAAAGGAAGAGGCTCAAAAGCATGGGCGGTACGCCAAGACAAGTAGACCAAAATACATCTGCATCTACCCACTAATCATCCACATTGAGATATCTACCCAGAACATCTCGCTGGTATTAAGTTGCGAATCCCACCCAAAGTGTAAACTCAAAGCAACGGACAACTGCATTAAAGAACTTTGCGTAAAGTAACCAATCCTTGCACCCACAAGTACAAGCACCGTTGTTTTCCCCTTTGTGGCAACAACACATCCCCTAGACTCATGTTTCAGTCACTCAAGCTAGTCATCGGGGGGCATGAACCCACAATCATGCATAACGCTCCCTCTTGGAGTCACTACCTACTACTTGGCCAAAGCAATAAACAGCAACCGAGAACATGAAATAATTACTCAAGAACATAAATATAAAAGAAGAGAATCAAATATATAACTCAATCACAATCTAAACATAATCTCATAATCCATCGGATCCCAGCAAACTCAGCATAGCAACAGCAGAAAGATTACATATGTGCCTCGATCATGTAGGGCAGCTCACGAGGTCTAATCCATGAAGAACACAGATGGAGATGGGGATGATGGTGATGATGATCTCTATGATGCATGTGACGGTGGTGATGACGATGAGGACTGACGAGGATAAACCTCGGAAAATCCCATGGTTAGGAACCCTGGGTTAGATCGTAGATAGGAGGTGAAGGTTGGAGATACTCGTCAGTTAATAGGAGACATGGATTTACCCAGGTTCAGGGCCCTGATCGGTGAAACCCCTACTTCTTGCTCTTTGTATTATTGTTGGGGTCAGATACCACGGGGGTAATGTGATTTCGGGACACGCACGCGAAACACAATGAAGATCGTCGACGCTGGGACATGCTGGGATTTACCCAGGTTCGGGCCGTCCGGAGACTAAAAGCCCTACTCCTGCTTGTCTGACTTGATACGATGAATGCTAAAAATGTGAGGAGCCCTTCCGAGATGGATGCGAGCTCTGTTGAGGTAGGGGGATGTTGTTGATGGCGTGTCTTGTGTTTCTCTAGCAGCGTGGGCCTCCCTTTTATAGCTTAAGGGGGTCACCACAGGTGGCCAGGGGTAGCGTCGTTCTTCTGGAGCCTGAGGTGACGGGTGTCACCGAAATTTTCCTTCCGAGAAGAGTACGTGGCGAGGCGATGCCACTCCTCCTGAGTGGCCGTGCGGGACCTCGGCACGTACGAGGAACATAACAGAGGCGAAGGCGCTGCTGTAGCCCTGTCTCTCCGACCAGGGGGTGGCGCATTGATTGCCCTTTGGAATGTTCTGCATGTGATGGAACCGTCCAGTCCCCTACGCACCGCTTAAGACAGAGGGCGACGCTGCTTCTTCAGGTTTCCTGCTGCACGGAACTTATTTCCGGCAACACCTTGTTCGTACCAAGATGTATCCTTTCTTGTCAAGCTAGTGCAGGTTTCCCGGATGGGGGAGCAAACTCCTACTCCCAGATAGTAGCCCCCGGGCCTAGCTGTTGCGTAGATCCTTGGTACGAGAGCCACGCCAGGTCTGATGAACCAGGAAGTTAAAACATCCGGGATGTAGAATTGGTAGTGTGAAGGCGTGAGGTTCCGGGAACTCTTGATGGCGGAAACCAACACGTTTCGCAAGGAGCCTGCGGGGCAGACACTTGATGGCGGTCGCGGAGGCCGAGAGTCACCACGATCCAACGCCCGAGGTGGAGTAATTGTGGGAAGTTACCGCGTTCCACTGAGGGCAACGAGTACTTATCCCCATCCACCTGTGGATGAATCGGGCAGCCCACAATACCTTCTTCTTCCAATCAACGGAAATTGCGCAGGCCATGTGTAACAGCCCAGATTTCACAAAAATTTAAAAAAAAAAATTCGGTGTGAATTGGATGATTGCCTGCTTTGTTTGCGGTGTTTGCATCCCCGATTTATCGATCGGCGATTATTTTCTCCCTTTTATCTCATACCGGACAGAGACTGACCCTTGCCAACCTGACACTCGACCTTTGAGACACTGGGTTTCACCTGATCACCGCCGCGCGCAAGACCAGCCGTAGCCAACGGATTGAAAAACCCCGTTTAATAAGTAAACGTGATATTTTTATAGTGCGTCGGAAAGTGTTTTCGGAACGGTTCCAGACCAAGGTGAACGCTGCCGGCTCCACGCGCTGATCGCGCAGTTCGAAGTTTTACCCGAATCGGAGGTCCTGCGGACCCTCGGCGGTCAGAAACGTAAACACCGCTCGCGCGAGAGAAAAATCGGGGATGTTTTTGCAAACTGCCAGCCACCGAGGCTATATAAAGACCAACACTCTCCCACCCCTTTCTAGGGTTTCCCCTAAGCCAAAATTGCAGCCACCCCCTCACATTTGCCTCAAAATACCCCTATTTTCGCCCCAAACCCTAGCCAAATCTGAAAAATCAATCCCAGGCAATCTGGACCGTCGGATCGCCGATCCAACGGCGCAGATACGCCCTAGCCTCCAAGATCTCTCCTCTCTCTCCCTCCAGCCCGAGGGGCTCACCACCGCCACCGCCTCCTCCGGCCGACAAGCCACAGCCCGTAGGCGACCAACAGTCGCGCCCACCTCTCCTTCTTTCCGTCGCGCCTCCTCCTCCTCTGTCCTAACCGCCGCCTCCCCTCTCCTCCCTCGCAGGTACCAGTCGGCCGCCATGGCCTGAGCTCACGGCCTCCACCGCCGGGACGTCGCCACGCCACCCCGAGGCCCTCGCATGTGCCGGATCCGGCCGATCCCGGCCGTCCTCGCCCGCCTCCTCGCATAACGCCTCCTCGTGGCCACCCCTCGCCGCCGGGCCCGCCGTCCTCGCCGGCGTGCATGCCACCGGCCTCCCGTGCTTCGAACGGCGACGGGGCCGTCGCCTCCAGTTGCCGGGGCCGTGTGGGCCGGCCCACCTCCAACACCCAAGCGGCCGAGCCACCCGGCCCAGATCCGCCAGCCAGCCACGGCCTCTCCAGGCCAGATGGGCCGAGGCCCATGGTGAGGCCCTTTTTATTTTTTTTCCCTGCGGATCTTTTCCAAATTTCACTAAGTCTGGAATATTTGTGCTACTGATTCAATTTAGCGACGATAATTGCGAGTAAATCGTAGCCCGGATGACGTTGCGCCCAAAAGGAAAATTGTTTAGAATTGTGTGTACTTCAGTTCATCTTTTGAGAGTATTTTTATTTGAGGCCATCTTGATGTTGTTAATCTGTGTTGAAGTGGGCAGCAGAATGTTTACTGCTCCTAATTTCTGTTAAGTGTTGTTGTTGTTATTTTATTGCAAGTTTGATTGATGATTGTGACTCATCCATGAGGCCTATTGCATTGATTCTTGTTGCATACTGTTAAGCATCATGTCTACTTCAATGCTATGCATTCAAATGTGATATTTTCCTGCTGCATGATTTTTTGTTTCATCACCCAAAGTAGCTACCCTTCTATTAGAGTGTTGTTGTTTATATAAAGTTGCTACTTTGTTGCCCTATATCTTTTTAACCGTGCATCCTATTGAGCATTGCAATATGTAATTTTTTTGATCTATGCCATGTCTACTTTCCTTATATGTATTGTATTGTCATGTTTACATTCCTGGTCATAGTCATGTTTAGCTCCAAAGTTTCTATCCTACTGATTGTTGACAACCACCTCTGTTATCACTAAGTCTGTAACTTTCCGATGCCAGGTTGCATGCTTAATATCTTTTGATCTGTTATGCCTATGACCTTGATTCTTGTTTGTATCTGATGACCATCATGCCCACTCCATGCTAACGTATTGCTATGTCATGTTGCTGAACTTTTTCATATAGCTTTACCCCTGTTTATACATCATGAAAATAATAGTTCTGCCCTGTTTTCCTGATTTTCACTAAGTCCTAGACCAGTAATGTTTTGTTGCATTTTGCATGGGCTATAACTAATTGTTCATGATGCCTATTTGCATGATTCCTTTTGACATGCCTTCCTTGCCATGTCTTATTTAGTTGCGTATCATTTGTGAGCATGTTTCCATTCATTATCTTGTTTATGCATTGCTCTAAAATGTGATTCCTGATGTTGGCAGATTGTGTTCCAAACTTGTTTTGTTTATATCTTTTTAACCGTAACTCCGTTTGGAGTGTTATTTATATGTAACTTGATTAGTTTTTCATGTACTTTGTGTTTATGCTATTGTTTGCTGTTTTTAACCAACCTAAAATATGGTTTAGGTCAGAACAGTACCCAATTCTTTAATAGTCGTGGGGCACTTAGTGTGTTGCCTCACTTAAATTGACTAGCATAGATAGTTTATCCTATGCTTCACCTCTTGCCATGTTTGGTGATATGCCATGCTTGGGTGAGATGCCATGTTAACAACCTTTGGTCATCTTGTGTAGCTAAACAACTTGAACCATTCTAAATGTGCGGTATCGTCGTGTGTGACGAGTACTTCACTTAACCTGCTAGTAACCGCTCTCGACGGTAGGTGCGATACCGTAGTGCGTTGTCTCGTGTTGCCTTATTGTTGATGCTTGCTCGTCATTGCTTTGTAGTAATAGATGCTTGCTCGTCGATTGACTTTTCCAGTGTTTCCTTCTTGTGTGCTTCCGCGGGTACCTCTCGGAGACGATGCGAGCTTGCGATCGACTTCACCTTCGGTTCGTCTTCTCATCAGGTAAGCGGGGGCATATATCATGATTATAACTTTCATCTCACTCGCGCCTAGGTGTAGGGTAGAACGATTGATTGATCCTACCACTTTATATTTATGCCTCTCAAATTAACCCAAACAGCCATGTCCCTCCACATCCAAGCAAACCTTGTTCGGCTATGTTACTTTTGCTCGCTGCTCAGCCACTGCTTAGTATGCATGCTAGGATGTTATCAACTGTTATCTTGTTACTCCTTGGATTGGGCTATCACATTATTATATTGTGGTGAATGATATGATTATTATAATGTTGACTCTACTCGACGAAGGATGGAAGGTCTAGGCTATCCCGTCCCGACGCTTTGTTCCATTCGAGTCACCTAGGATCCGAGTTCCGGGTATTGGTTCTAAGACTGAGCGTGCCTAACCGCGTGTGGGATGCTATGGGGTCCCCTCTTCTTACCTACCTAGCTTCAAACATTTCTAGTGGTGGCCCAAGCTGATTTACCATTTGAAAAACGTGTGTGTGTCTGTCGGGTTGCTCCTAGCAGATATTCATTAAAATAACTTGGGCCAGCTGAGACATGGTTTCTCTTGTTGGCCCACCCCAGGGAGCTAGGGGGCTGCCCACATAGTTTGGGTAGCTAACCCGACCTCATCCAGAAGGTAGAGGCCAATTCGAGAGCGCGACCAGCTTTTGAGTTGGATGTCGACTCATCGGGGGCCACACATATTTGTTCGTTTTTAGCTAGAGGGACCTGTCGTTTCGGATCTCTCGGGACTAAATCATAAAATGGCTACCTGTGATGGGTAGAAACTGAGAGAGATGGGCGTGCGTGCGGAGCCTTGTAATGGGCAGTTGGTACACCCCTGCAGGGTTAAATCTTTTCGAGAAGACGTGTCCACGGTTATGGATGACTTGGAACCTACGTCTTGTTCATAGATAACATCAACTGAATCATATTTAATATAACTTGATCAACGTGTGTGTGCCTTGACTGCTTCTTTGTCGGGATGCGAAGAGGAGGACAAGGATATGATAGGTGTTATGCTTGCGTAAGTAGTTGATAGCAAGACTTGTTGGAGGCGATTCCTCATCGAATGCTTGGTTCTCATCTTACTCTAAAATAGAATGTTAGCCACTCATATATTGCTAGTGCGTCTACAACCTCACCACTACCCCCTTCTTACCCGGAGAAGTTAGTTACAAGACTTTGATATATTCTCACCCCTTTCTTTTCTTTTCCCTTTTATGTTTTGCCTGATCGGCTGCTGCAGTTTGTTACTACTTCGACTCTTCTTTTGGACGCCTTCGCGGAGACTCAACGACGATTAGTTAGGTGGATCCCGGCGGAGAGCCTAGACCCGTGTTTAACGGGAATGGTGTGTTTTACCTATGCCAATAGGCATTTGAATGTAGTCTATACTCAGACATGTATTTTCCGCTGATGTAATGTATTTGAGGCAGTTGTATGCCGATTGTATGAGATGTTGTATCCTTGTAGCTGTAATGTTGTGATATCATGTTGGAAATCCGGGACATATGGCTTCGTCATCTGTCGTGGTGGGACCGATATGTGCTTTGTCCCCGGATCTGAATGGAAACATCTAGATCTGGAACAGTACCGCATATCGGGCCTTACAACTTGGTATCAGAGCCTTAAGGACCGTAGGATCCCTTCTCTGGTCGAAGTCGAGTCTAGACAAAAACTATTTTGTAGTTACTAAGTTAGTTATCGGAGAGTAGGATTATTTTTCCTTGTTACCCATGCTTTGGTCAGGACAGGTGTCATAAGAGTTTTAATTCTCTCCTTATCCCCTTCAAACTTTAGGATCTCGAGTGTGTGGAGTTTCGGAACCGTTACAATGCCTTGCTTCCAGCGTATTGTCTCGATTCCGATCTCAGGTTGGGAAATCCTGTAGTACCTTTAGTCTATTCGACTTTGGGTTACATGTTGGTCGTCTGTTGACTTCGTTCCTCTTGCCTAGTATTCTCACTATTGGATTGAGAATGCTTCCCTTTATCGTCACTTCGGACTATCTTTCTTCCTCTTGATCTCCCGATGGTTTCGTTCTCCGACGTTTCCATCTCCGTGCGAAAAATTATCTCTATGGAAGTTTGACGTCGACATGGAGCAGAGTCCCTTGTTGGTGGTGTTGAAGATTTTCGACTCTCTTTTCTCTCCCCTCCTCTCCCTAGGATCGTCCTGGATTTCGGGACGACATCCCTTGTTCGTGGTGTTGTATTGTAACAAGCCAGATTTCACAAAAATTAAAAATTTTGTTTTCGGTGTGAATTGGTTGATTGCTTGCTTTTTTTGCGGTGTTTGCATCCCCGATTTATCGATCGGCGATTATTTTCTCCCTTTTATCTCATGCCGAACGGAGACCGACCCTTGCCACCCTGACACTCGACCTTTGCGACACCGGGTTTCACCCGATCACCGTCGCGAAAACCCGCGCAAGACCAGCCATAGCCAACGGAACGAAAAACCCCGTTTAATAAGTAAACGGGATATTTTTATAGGTTGCTGGAAAGTGTCCCCCAAATGTCGTGCTTCCGAGGAGGGGGAAGAGGAAAACCCCCGAGCCCTCCGCAGAGGAGGAGTTCGCGTTCGTCGTGGCCGAGGGAGGGGGAGCCGAAGCGGATGGGCGGCGATGGAGATTGAGGCTTCGATAGGAGTCCTTGTTCCTGCCAGGCGGGGGCGAAGGACTCACGGAAAAACCAGCCGTTGCCGCGGCATTGGAGGTCGTGGGGCGATGCCGCCGGCCAGGATCCGCAATTCCCACGGCGAGCGCACTGACTTCGAGTTTGGCGTCGAGTTGACGTCGGATTCTTGCAGGTGGCTCCCTCTTCCAAAGGTGTTCTGCGACGCGGTGCGGGATGCCAAGCCGCCGCACTTCCGCTTGCAGGTGGACGGGTGTCCACTCGGGGAGGTGAAGGTGGAGACCCACCGGGCGACCACTTGAGATCTTATCTTGTCGCATGGGTAGAAGGTTTTCGCCCGCGGCTGCAAGCTGGAGTTTGGATACTTCATCTTGTTCCGGTATGATAGGCGAGGACCTCTGGACGCTGAAGTGCTTCAACATGCATGGCGGGCGGAAGGAGTGATTCTCGGAAAGCTCCAGCAGTGGTGCGGCCTCATCCGGGTACGATGCTTACAACGCCTCCTTCGAGGAGCACAAGGGGGAAGACAACTCGAGCAGCGACGACGACGAGAGGATCCCAGAGGATATAAAGCCGGTGGTCTAGCTCGACTGAAAATGTCCCCCGCATATTTATTCTTTTTTCTTCTTGTGCTTGTAATGGGTCCGGAAAGCCAAGAGGCTCCGGTTTGTGAACCGTTCTCGAGAAGATGAGTTTGGCTACTTATTTTGTGAACCGTTCTCGAGACGACGAGTTTGGTTGCTTATTTTTTGAACCGTTCTCGAGACGACGAGTTTGGATGCTTTTGTTCACGCGTCCTTTCCTCCAAAAAATGTCTCACCGCGTGGGTGAAGACAAGAGAAAAATAAGCGCCGCATACTACTTGCCACCGTGCGAGCTGCAGGGAAGAACTGAGTCCGGCAGGATTTTGCGTGATGGAGAGGTTCCTTTCGAAAAGATCGTCGGGCAGTAGGGTTAGTCCGAGCACCGTAAAGGTAAACCGTGCTAACACACACCAATTTAGCCCCCGGGGATTTTTTGGTTGCATCCATAAACATGGATCCGGAGATCACAACTTACAAATGTGGCGCTACCGGGAAACTGGTCATCCGACAACTTTATACCCTCACAGATAGAACTTACGGAGATGGTACTTCCAGAGGTGCTCGATGTTCGACGAATTTCTCATGGGGACTCCATCCTCGGTCTCCAGGTGGACAGATTCGGGCCGGGTGACTTGGAATACCGGATAAGGGCCTTCCCACTTTGGAGACAGCTTGTTTAGACCCCTCCCGGACTTTAGCCGACGGAGGACAAGGTCGCCTTCCTCAAGTTCTCGGGGGCAGACGTGGCGGCTGTGATAATGGCGTAGTCCTTGCTTGTAACGCGCAGCGCGTGTAACCGCCCAAGTACGTACTTCCTCGGCAATGACGACATATCCTTGTCGGAGTTGCTCTTATCGGCCTCATCGAAGGTGCGAACTCGATGAGATCTGTATCTAAGTTCTATGGGGAGTACGGCCTCCGCTCCGTAAACCAAAGCGAAGGGCGCCTCATTTGTGGCTCGGTTGGGTGTGGTCCGGATTGACCATAAACAGCTGGGACCTCATCCACCCACCGCTTTCCACACTTCTCGAGCCACTTGAAAGTACGGCTCCGGAGACCTCGGAGTACTTCCGAATTGGCTCTCTTTGCTTGGTCGTTGCTCCTCGGATAGGCCACTGAAGCGAAACACACCGCGGTTCCCATTTGCTCGGAGCACTCGAGGAAGGCCTGTCTTGTGAACTGGGTGCCGTTGTACGTGATTATCCGGTTAGGGACTCTGTAACGCCACCCTAGGCTTCTGATGAACTCGATGGTGGACTGCGTCGTGACTTTGCGGACTGGTTCCACTTTTGGCCACTTGGTGAACTTGTCGATGTCGGCGTAGAGGAACTCATAGCGCCCAGTAGCACGGGCGAATGGGCCCAGGATGTCCAATCCCCAGACCGCGAAGGGCCATGACAGAGGGATGGTATGGAGTGCTTGTGCCGGTTGATGAACGGCCTTGGCGTGGAACTTGCAGGCGTCACAGGTGTTGACAAGCTCCGTGGCGTCGTTCAAGGAGGTGGGCCAATAGAACCCTTGCCAGAAATTCTTGGCAACCAGAGCCCGGGAGCCGATGTGGGCGCCGCATGTTCCTTCGTGGATGTCTTGGAGCAACTTCTTGCCCTCGTCTGTGGGGATGCACAGTAGCTTCACAATGTTGGGACGCCTGCGGTAAAGGGCTCCATCGAGTAAGAGATACATCGATGACTGGCGAGACACCCTCTCGGCATCCTTCCGGTTACTTGGTAGCTCTCCGTTCTTCAGATAATCCAGGATGTCAGCGCCCCAACTCAGGGGTACAGGGCCAATAGTGAAAACTTGGTGCTTGCTGGGGATGAATGAGGGAAGCTCACCGGGAAATTGTCCCTTGGTCTCGATACTCTGCTTCTTGGTCTTTGGCCGCATGGGGTCAACTGAGTGTTTGAGTAAACGCTCAACGAACACCCCTGGCAGCACTTTTTCCTTCCGGAAAGCGATCTTGGATAGCTCGTCCACAATGCTGTTCTTGGACCTTGGGATATGCTCCATCCCTAGGCCATGGAAGTATTTCTCGAGCTTGCGGACTTCGTTGATGTATGCCTGCATCTGGGGGCATCCGTAGTCGTCCTTCACTTGATTGACCACAAGTTGGGAGTCACCTCTAACTATGAGTCTTTTGATTCCGAGACCCATGGCGGCCCTCAAACCGGCGAGCAGCCCTTCGTACTCTATTGTGTTGTTGGTGCACGCCTCTCCCTCGAACAACATCTGCACATCATACTTCAAAACTTCTCCGGTCAGGGAAACCAGGACAGCGCCGGCCCCGGCTCCCTGCAAAGAGAAGGATCCGTCAAAGTATAATGTCCACTCATTGTTGTCTTCAGTGCCGGGAAGCGAAGATGATTCCCGGAGGTCTTCGTCATCTTCTTGAGTCGGAGTCCATTCAGCAACAAAATCAGCCAGTATCTTGCTCTTGATGGTGGAGGAGTTGACGAATGTGAGGTCAAAGCCGGAAATCTCCAGCGCCCATTCCATGATTCGGCCAGTGGCTTCTCGGTTTCTCAGGATACGCTCGAGTGGGAAACTGGTCACCGCTCAGATTGGGTGCGCCTGAAAATAGTTCCTGAGCTTCCGGGAAGCTATGATCACTCCGAGAAGTATCTTCTTATCTGCGGGTACCGGCGTCTTGCGTCCCGGAAGACGATGCTGATGAAGTAGAATGGCTTCTGGGTTGTCCTCCTGATAGTAACCTTGGACCGTGGCCTCCGTCTGCGGGAGATGACTCCTCAGGCTTGCTTGTTGTGGGTGGGCCTCCACAGTTCTCTTCTTCTAGGTTGCGCTCAACCACCAATGCTCCGCTTACCTCCTGAGATGTTCCCGAGATGTACAACATCAGGGGTTCGCGTGGGCGATGTGCCACTAAGGTTGGTGGTGATGCAACATACTTCTTGAGGTCTTGGAAAGCGGCTTCAGTTTCAGGGGTCCACTCGAGAGGACCGGATTTCTTCAGGAGCTTGAAGAACGGAAGTGCTCTCTCGGCTAACCGGGAGATGAATCTCCCAAGTGCGGTAATGCACCCGTTCAGTCTTTGAACATCCTTGATGCATTTCGGGGCCTGCATTTGCTCGATCACCTTGATCTTGTCATGGTAGGCTTAGATGCCACGATGGGACACCAAAAACCCGGGGAGTTTGCCGGAAGGCACGCCGAAAACACACTTCTCCGGATTGCATGTTGTCGAGATTGCGGAATGTCTCACGCAGGTCCTCAACAAGAGCGTCTTCTTCTTTGGTCTTGACCATGATGTCGTCCATATAGGCCTCAACATTGCGGTGTAGTTGCGGCCCGAGGCCGGTGTGGATGGCTCTCTGGAAGGTGGAACCCGCATTTTTCAACCCAAAGGGCATACATATGTAGGAATATGTGCCGCAAGGGGTGATGAACGCAGTTTTCTCTTTGTCTTAGACTGCCATCTTGATCTGGTGACATCCGGCGTATGCATCTGGGAAAGACAAACGAGCACACTCCGCCGTGGAGTCCATGATTTGATCAATGCGGGGCAGATGGAAAGGATATTTCGGGCAGGCTTCATTGACGTCACCGTAGTCGATGCACAATCTCTTGTTCCCGTTCTCCTTGGGGACGACACTTGGGTTGGCTAACCAGGTGGGGGTGCCTAATCTCCCGGATGAATGCGGCCTTAAGAAGCTTCGTGATCTCTTCTTCTATGGAAATACGACACTTGACGATGGACCTTTTACTTCATAGGCTTGGCGCCTTCCTTGACTGCTAGCTTGTGCTTGATCACCTCCCTGGGAACCCTGTGAAAACGCTAGCATGTTCTTGGAGGAAGGCGACGAGCACGCTTTCCTATTTGGGGGAGAGGTCAGCACCGATGGACACGGTGCGACTTCCATCCTCCGAGATAGTAACTTTCTTCGACAGAGCCGCCGGAGCGAGCTGGATGGGCTTCGGTTTCTTGGTCACTTGCCGGATAGGGTCCACCGCGGGGCGTGGACGTCCTCCGGGATGTTTGTTGCCCATTGGGCGGCGGGAACCTGGGGCTCCATTCTTCTGTCTTCGCTGGCAGGGATTCCGGGAAGCGGGGTGTTGTCCCCGAGAGCATGCACGTCGCTCAGAAGTTGTGCTTTCCCGGCTGCCCTTGCGGCAGCGGCCTTCTTTGCTTCACCTTGGACGCAGCGCAGAGCTTCTCGCGCATCGCCGGCTAGGGTGATGACGCCTCAGGGCCCGGGGATCTTGACGAGGTTGTAGAGCCCGTGATGCACAGAAGTGAACCTCCTGATAAACGGCCGCTCGAGCAGTCCGTTATACAAAAGAGGCAAGTCCGTGACATCAAAGACGAGCATCTCCGTCCGGAAATTGGTGGGGTCCCCCAGGGTAACGGGAAGTGAAATCTTCCCAAGAGGTTGGACCTCCATCCTACTGACTCCGCGGAAGGCAGAGGACGGGAGGAGGCGACTTCTCGCAATCTGCATCTTCTCGAAGGCGCGGGAGGACAATAGGTTGATGTTGGACCCGATATCGTACATCATCTTGCTGACGTTGATGTTGCTGATCATCGGAGAGAGGAGCGTGGGCGGCAAGCCGTCGCTGTCGTGCAGAAGGGTAGCAGGGTGGTCGCCGACGTCCACCACCAGAGGGATGTTGTCCCAAAGGGAAACCCGAGGGCCCTCCGGCGGGGACTGGACTGCGAGGACCTGTCTCATAGCTTTGTCGTATTGACGGTTGGAGGCGCGCGAGGACGCTCCCCCGTGTATGTAACCGACGAAATCCACAGCAGCCTCGAAGTCGTCGCCTGCTTCATCTCCGGATTCCTCTCCTCCGGAAATGTCATCGCTGGTAGGCAGCCTTCGTCACTTGCCCTTGTTCTGGTAGCCGGCTCGGCCGCCGCGCTGGGATCCCCCACCTCGCTGGGCCTTCCTTTCGGCGTCCTTCTTGGTGTAGAAGGCCGCCATATCTTCCTGGAGCTTGATGATGGAGCGGCACTCGGACAGGTCATGCTTGTCGGTCTTGTGTATATTGAAGTAGGGAAACGGCATAGTGTCCGTGGCAGCAACCACGATGTCGGTGGAGGGTGGTTGCAGAGCGGCCCCGTTCCCCTCCGTGGTGAAAACGACTTGGTGTACGTGCTTGTGGGCCCCGGGCTCCCGGGAATGTTGGTTCTTTCCGGAAGGAACTCGAGCCGCAGGACGTCTTCCGGCATCACGATTAACAAGCAGGACCACCTCTTTGACGTGGGTGACCTTTTCGGCTAGCTCGAACAGGGTGGTGATTGTCTAGATGGACCGAGTGCTCATCTTATCGAGCATGCGCGGGTTCTTGACATTGGCATGGAAGGTGGCGATGATCGCGGCCTCATGCACGTCGGGGATGCAATGCTTCATCTGGGTGAACCTCTGGACAAACTTCAAAGAGGGGCACTACTCGCCAAGTCACTGACATTTTTAGGAGGTTGGACCACTACTGCAAAGAGGGGCTAACATGATACTCCTTTCCCAGTTCCTTGTACGAAACTGTTTGCGATGCTATCAACGCAAATGACATAAATGTAAAACTGTGTGCCCGAAACTGAATGGTCTGAGAAACATTGGCTATCCTCCATGATTACAAAACTTATTTCGTGGGCGATATAGGGCTAACGGATCTGATAAACAATCATCCGTTATATTGAGGGTGAAAACCCACGGTTGCATATAATGGACCGCTAGCCCGTATTCGCAATCGTTCATAGTTATCGGAATGTATGGGATGTATTCTGTATCAGGCATGGTTCTTAAAATCCTTTCGTGGGCTGAATCTGGCTCACGGTTTTCTCGAAACACCCGTCGAGTATGTACATTCAGAAAATCCACGGTTGCGAAGAATGAACCGCTAGCCCTTCATACCAATCGTTGGTAGTTAGTGAAATGTTTGGGATGCATAATCTAGCAGGCACATTTTTTGAAATCCTTTCGTGGGCAGAAGCAAGGCTGACAGTTCGTCCAACCGATCGTATGCTATGAGAATTGAGAACACGTACGGTTGCAAACAATGAATCGCTAGTCTTCTTCGCAACAAGTATGTGAATGCATAACTAGAAAATTTATGAAATCAACACATCATTCAACCCAAAGTGCATTCAAACAAATCCCCTAATCATCATTGCAAAAATCGCATAGAAGGTGGCCAATGCCGCAACTGCAACTACACATGCTACTTCATACTTGTCTCTTGCTTTCATCTGCTCCATATGCTTGATTCTCTCTAGCTTCAACCTAGTAAATGTATACTCCATATCAGCAACCTTCTTATTCAACTCCCCGTTATCTTTTGTAAGCTTGGTAATAACACTCCTAGCCCTGCCCTCCGAATCATCATCAAACCACTTGACAAAAGCACAAGCTCCGTTTCCCTGGGAAATAATGGTAATAAATATTAGTATGCGCCATCAAGCCAGTGGAGCGAAGGGCGTTAACTGTACTAATATTGGCGCCAACCTCTAAGGGGAAATTCAGAAATCGCCTGCCTATGTCGAATCCCTCCCTGCATATCTGTCGTGCGGGAGTGTGCCCGTGGACACAACTAACATTTCGGTACTTCTTAGTGGCACTAATCTTCGGGTTAAAATCTTGTGGCGGAAATCTGAGCTCCGGCGGTTCATCGATTTCCTTAATGTGGATCCCTTTAGGAAGGAGGATTGAGAGAGTTTGGAGAAATTAAAATGTAGATCTAGATCGACTTTTTCACCTGACGAGACGATTCTGAAATGTAGTACACATCCCTTTTGACTACCTTAGGCAATTGCTCGTTGTCGACCGTCATCAGCGGCGCCCATTGCGGTTGAGATCTCCGCCGGAGCATCTGGATCCCTCGTCCGGTTGAAAGTGATCGCCGCAGACACACACCGACACTCTAAGAATTTGGGGGAAATGTGGATGAGATAACAGTCAACGAAATCGCAAGTACTTATATGGCACCATGTTCTGAATCACACACGTTTTTTTTGTAGCTTACGTGTGCACGTACCCAAACGCTTAAAAATTAATAACCGTGTGCTTTGTTATAACCCAATCGTCTAGCACATAAAGGGCTTTGGGCTTGTGGACGGCGCATGGGGAATATTTGAGACTACTTCATAGCACTGACCTTGCTCAGCGGAGGAAGAAAAAGAACTCAATCCTTGGTCGTCGGCGGAGTAGGGCGTTCTTTCCTAGGTCCCAGGCGGCATATGAGCTCAACCTTAGCTCGACGGCGTTGCTGGCCGATGTGATTGGAGAAGCTCATGACTCGATCGACTGCGTTGCTGATACGCGAGAGAGTATTGCTTCTCGCCCTTCGTTGGTTACCCCAAGTGGAAGGTAAGATGCAACGTAGCAGAAAGTTTCCCTCGATGAAGATACCGAGGTTGAGTATCTACCAGTAGGACCCCGACGATGATAAGTAGGTGTCAGTGGCGCACCTTACGCAGACCTGCACACAACACAATTAACTTTGCTCCCAACGAAGTTCAGAGAGGTTGTCAATCTCTCCGGCCTTGTTGTTTACAAAGGATCAAAGACACAGGATAATGATAATGATAGCAAACGAAAGTAAAAAGAAACAAAGTAAATGAGCGTGTAAACAGTGATGAGAATATGGACCGGGGTCCAGTGATGTTCACTAGTGATGTATCCCTCCCAAAAGACGATAAAGATGCTATGCGAGGTAAACAAATTACAGAAGGGCAATTGACAGGATTATAAACGCACCACAATGCTATGGTACAAAAGAAAGGAAGAGGCTCAAAAGCATGGGCAGTACGCCAAGATAAGTAGACCGAAATCCATCTGCATCTACTACTAATCATCCACCTTAAGATATCTATCCAGAACACCTCACTGGTATTAAGTTGCGAGCCCCACAAAAAGTGTAAACCCAAAGCAATAGACAACTGCATTAAAAAGAACTTTGCATAAAGTAAACAATCCTTGTAACCGCGGTTACAAGCACCATTTTTCCCCCCTTGTGGCCACAGCACATCCCCTAGACTCATGTTTCTATCACTCAAGTGTGTCATCAGGGGGCATTTACCCACAATTGAGCATAACGTTCTCACTTGGAGTCACTACCTACCACTTGGCCAAAGCAATAAATAGTAATGTAGAACATGCAAGAATTACTTCAGAAAAAAATACAAAAGATAAGAACCAATTATATTACTCTATCACAATCTGAACATAATCTCACAATCCATCAGATCCCTCGAAACTCAGCATAGCAAAAGAAAAAAGAATTACATATGTGCCTCAATCATGTAGGGCAGATCATGAGGTCTAATCCGCAGCTCATGAGGTCTAATCCATCACATAGCTACTGATCACGGACCCATGGTCCAAGGTAGACTACTCACAGCACATCTGGGAAGCGTTCATGGTGGAGGAGAATCTCCTGGAGGTCGATCCTCCCTCCGACAGGGTGCCGGGAAGGGTACTGACGGTGCTCCCAATCTTGGAAGCGCGGCGACGGCGGATTAGAGGAGAATTAGCGAAATAGGGTTCTGTCTCCCGAGTTTCCCCGTGACGGAGAATAAATAGGCGAAGGGGGGAAGCAAGGGGGCCACCAGGGGTCCAGACGCCCCCCTGGCGCGGCCAGGCCCCTAACCGCGCCAGATGGCCGCCTGGGCCCCTGGTGGTGGCCCTCTGGCCCCACTTGGGTGCTTCTGGAAGACTCCGTTACGCAGATTTTTATCCGATTTTTCCTGAATTTTTGGAGCAATTTTAATATGGGGAAAACCTGGAATAGAAAAACAGCAGAAAACAGGAACTGGCACTGGGGTGCACTGAGTTAGTAGGTTAGTCCAAATATGATCAAAAGTGTATGAAAGTGTATCTAGATTATAACAATATCACACAAAACATGCATGGAGCGAGCAAAAATTATCGATACGTTTGAGACGTATCAACATACCCAAGCTTAATTCATGCTCGTCCTCGAGTAGGTAAATGATAATAGGCATAATTTCTGTGGTGACATGCTAGCAAACATATGTAACGACCCAATTCTCATAGAATTGGAGTATCTGTGATCAAGTGCCAGTCCCTGGATCGAACTCGCTGGCACACATAGTATCATAGATGTATATCAAAGTACAAGTGCATCATTATTACAACGTATGACCCAGAATAACATAAATAACAAGTTGCATAGCTCAAGGCTAGCTTATTCAATATAAAATTAGCTGAAGCAATAGGAAATAACAATGAGTCCCATCAACATTCACAAGCGAACATGCTGAGTGAAGACCCACGACCCTAAACGCACCTTACTGGTCTTCTGAAAACCTGCAACACCGAAGGTTACAGCCCGACAACGGGTCAGTACATCAGATTTTTACCGCAAGTCACACGAAAAAGGTTATAACAAACCTATCGCTACATGCAAGGTAAGTTAAAAGAAAGGCTTATGGTTTTGTTTTGCAGAAAGCTGATTTTTCTCAATCTACCTAGTCAAAATTTTAGTTTAACTTGCTACTTAAGATTGAACTGGGCAACAGCAGTCCCAATCCACACCCTTTATTAAATCTTGCCAACTCAAGTTTATTATGGTGATTCATCTGCCAAGATCCTCCTGTAACAGTAATGTCTAGTAGCACAAGGATGCTAGTTTTTACTCTGCAGAGGTTAGTACACTTTTCCCGCTAGACTCAACCCGAAGATTGAGACGAAGTCTTTCAGAAGAGGTCACCTACACCCAACGGCAAGCCAGTACACCTATCACATCTACATCTGCTAGCTTTGCACGGGAGAGGCTTCCTACATCGTACTCAACTAAGCCAGAGCCCATATGGCCAGCGGCTGTACATGGAAGCTCCTAGTGACCAAGTATGTCTCATCTTTTTGAGCCTGGACGGCGCCCACATACGTTCAGAGGGTAGATACCATGACGTTCTTTCGACCACCAAAACCACCCATTAGGGGTACAACTTGGTCTCGCCTTAGATAAGGCACGAGCCCCCAGGAAGCACGCCCTGCCCGTCCAGAGGTGTATTCTAATTAAAGGTTGCTAGTCAAGTCATTAAATACTCACGTAGCTCAATGTAATCTCAAACCAATCCAGGTCTACTAGCATAGCAAATATATAGCAAGCACGTGCTAGGTTGTCTAAGGAAATAGGATAAGATCGTATGGCTACCCTACCAGGTTTGCAGTAATAATAATATAAAACTTCCTACACATTCATAGGGTGATATTTGCTACATGCATAAGTAAAAATATAGGTTGTGAAATGGTCAAAGAATGACTTTCCTTGATCCTGTTCCTGACGATCACACTCTTCACAGAACGAAGCGTTGCACTCCGGACAGTCTACACGATCAAACAATGGTTGCATTCAAAACACATATAACACATAAACAATGCAACAGTAAAAGAACCAAATGAACAACAAGAAAACCAACTAAACAGTATCTAAACGATAACTACAAGTCACACGATAACAACGCAAATGGAATCGGCGAAAACAGATGCACCGTATAAAAGATATGGTCACCGGAAGTACAAATTTAAATTTGTTTGAAATTAAAATTTGAAAATGGAAACTTTTGAAAACTTAGGTCTACTAGATTGGATTTTTCTTAACGGTCGCAACACAACTGGAATTAACTAAAACGGAGCTACTATTTAAAAGATATTGCGAAAACGGTTTTGGGGTCTTTTCTGGCAAAAAGGACTAACTCTCGAATAAAAATAAACCTTCATGGAAAACGGGCCCCTGACTCTAAACAGAGAACGACGTGCACTACGGTGTTAACCAGCGAACGCTCTCTATTTATTGTTTTTGGGAAAACCCTAGATCGGGTTCGATCTGGGCCGCACACTGCGCATCCAACGGTCGGGGCGGATCCGACCGGATTTCGGCGAACCGACTGGCGGGCGGGCAGCGGCGGCGCGAGCACTACGGCTCGGCCGGCGGCGCGCGGCAAGCAGTGGGGCGGCGGCTTTACGCGCGAGTGGCGGTGGCGGTTACCTCGGGTGCGGCGGGGCGGCCGGGGCGAGCTCCTTCGGCGAGTTACGGCGGGCGGCCGGCGAGGTCTCCGGCGAGGGCGGCGCTGACGCGACGGGTGACGTCAGCGGTGGCTAAACTCGGCGGGTCCTGCATAATAATTAGGGTTAGGCTAATTAATCTAAAAGAATTACAACTAAACTAACGAAAACTATTTATAGCCAGCCTCTCCGTTCTTTTACTAGTCCGAATCCGGCCGAAAATTAAACTGCGCCCCGGGTCGGAAAAAACAGAAAAGGCTCCCGGAGGCCTGTACGGACTCCGTTTTAAATAAAAATTTAAACAGAGATCCGTCTTCGCCACTATTTTGAAAAATACTACTCCCTCCGGTCCATATTAATTGACGCACACATAGTACAACTTTAGTACAAAGTTGTAGTAAGTGTGTGTCAATTAATTTGGATCGGAGGGAGTACTAATTTTAAAATAGCCACAAAATTTAAATAAAAAATATAAAATAATTAATATTGCCAATATTACTATTTCGGTTATAATGCAATTTTAATTAATTCTTTTTATGTGATAAACTCAGTATAAAAATTATAAAAATCCAAAAAATATAATTTTGAGTGTTTTATAATTCCTATAGCAAAGATTATAAACACTCAAAAATATTTTCAACACTTTTCTACTTTATTTTAAGTGGGGATAAGCCATATTATATCCTCTCCAATAAAATTTCCTTAAGTTGAATAATGTTTAAAATATTCTGAAAATCCAAATAATGCAAAACTCCAACATGACATGCATATGATGATCTATTAACATCCGAATTTAGAAAATTGGGATGTTACACCATATGAGGACGTTGAAAATTAAAGCAATCAAGGTATGTAATTCAATTCAACTAATAACATGCAAGAGTCTATATTAGCATTGAAACAAGCAACGAAAGAACATTAGGTGAAAGATCTCTCGCTGTCCGTGACTCGAATGTCTCCAAATGGTGTTTGCGTGCAAGAAGGGGGATATGGAATACGAGAAAAATGTATTATTGTTGAGAACTCAATCTACTAAAGTTTCACACTTGGTCTTCTTTGGAATCTTATCTTGAATCGTCCCCAGACCAGTAGCCAGGTACAAGTCAATTTGATCCACTCCTTTTCGATATTTTGAGCACTCATGCAATGGATGAGCATAAGCGCGAGAGTTGACACTTAGGATGTAAAAGAGAGAAATATGGTGGAGGTGGAAGACAAAAAGGATGAGAAAGGCTCACATCAATCAGGACAATCATAGGCGAGAAGGCCAAATGATAGATATGATGTGAGGAGTAGAGATTGCCATGCAACGGATGCACATATGAGCTGAAAATCTCTCCAATGGAACTAGTGTTGGAATATGGGGCAGAAAACACAAATTTCTCATACCTACGGTACCCGAACCCAAGATCTATGCTATGGCGATGTAAAGTAACGGAGGGTGTTCATACCTTTGACGACCGAAAGAGGGAAACGTTCTTACGAACGTGGCTGGCGTAGACTCGAAACTACGACCTCCCGGTCGTGTAGTAGACCACCGGCGAGGATGACTCCCGGTTGACCTCCAGCGAAGAAGTAGCACCATAGGTGTAGTGCCTCGAAGAGATTATACACGTACGGTACAATCGATGTTCCTCCCGGGCCCCGAACCAGGCGAGCAGCGGAAGAAAGACGGATTCGGACCCCGACTCCAGCAGAGCAACGGCCTACCTTATGGTGGAGAACTCCAGTCCAGGTGCAGACTCCGAACAAGGGGAGTCTACTTCCAGGAAGGAGAAGGAGAGAGAGAGGAATAATTGTGTGTTGGAAAAAGGGGGGTGTACCCCTCCTTATATAGGCCAAGGGGGGGGGGGTGCCATCCTCCTCCCCTCCCCCATGTGGGACTAATCTCCCAATGGGGGGAGTGCGCCGGCCTAGGGGGGGGGGATGAGCCCCAACGTTGGCGCCAAGCCCAAGGGGGGAAACCCCTCCTCCCCTAATGGCCCTCATAGGCCCATATAGCCTTTTTACATTTTTTTAATGATTTTAATATGTTTAAATATTTAATTCAGATAATTAAATAATAAAACATTATTAAATAAAATTAAACTTTATTTTGAACCATTCAAAATGTCCGGAACAACTTCCGTCCTCCTCCGGAACTATTCCGGTGATTTCTCCTATTTTACCGATTGATCCCGAAACTGTCCTATGCATCGATTGCCCTTAAGTGTAACACCCTAACGGTCCGGGAAACAAAAGACATGGTCGAGACTCTTCTCATTGACCAATGACTAGTCAGTTGGACCTGGTAACAATCCTTGACAGCCCCTGCGCTTCCACCGAATGACCTTCAATCGCTTTTGGAAACCGTTAATGATACGACATAATCCCTTTGTGCTGCGGTACTTTGTTTGTCCGAGGTTCGATCGCCGGTATCCCACATACCGTGTTTACATCTCTTTCACAACAAACAAGTTTACTCATCCGTGCCTATTGCATCTCCCGTGACCTAGTCACCTGCTTGCAAGCTATTGATGCAATATCATCGAGTGGGCCCAGAGTACCTGTCTTGTTACAAGGACTGACAAATCCCGCTCTGATCTATTAACATACTCATCAACCATCTATTTAGGAATACCCAAAGTGCACCGTGATATCCAGAATATTTCAGTCAGGCGGTGGGATACAAATCAAAGTCTCCTCATAGATGACAATTACGTAAGATCATTATGGACTAAGGACTAAGCCATACGTTACAAAGTCATCGCAACGCTAAACTATGTGACTCGATCAAATTTCAATCCTTTAGGTGGGTGTATGTCCATCACATCATTCCCCTAATGACATGACCTCATTTTCAATGGACATAAGTGTCACCATGATCAGGAAAATTGATCAATCAATTTCCCAATGAGATAGTTTACCCGAGTTAAACTACGGACCTATGTTTTATACTACACCTGTATTAGTATTTCCAAGTAATACAATTATTGCATAGTATAAAACGTATTATGAACAAAACGGTATGTGACAAATATCTTTATTAATTTGTCTCTAGGGAACATATCCAACAGTCTCCCACTTGCACTAGACTACAAATTACACTAGTTTACATCAGGTATGTTTCTAACACCAATAGTCTCTCGGTGTTCTTCAAACTTGCCCCGTGGAAGAGGTTTAGTCATCGGGTCTGCTGCGTTCAGATCCGTATGTATCTTGTGAATCCTAGTGTGTCCATCCCGGACGTAGTCTCGCGTCACATGGACCTTTCGGAGAATGTGCTTGGCTGTAGAGTGAGTTCTTGGCTCCTTCGCGTTAGCAATGGCACCCGTGTTGTCGCAGAATATTCCCACGGGGTCAGTGCAGCTGGGAAAGACGCCAAGCTCGATCACGAACTTCTTCAGCCACAGCGCCTCGTTTGACGCTTCGCAAGCAACAATATACTCCGATTCCATTGTAGATTAGGCGACAACTGACTGTTTGCCTCTCCTCCAGCTAATTGCGCCACCGTTCAACCTTAAAATATATGCCGTCTGGGATTTCGAATCATCTAGGTCTGAGCCGAGGCTTGCGTCAACGTAACCCTTTACGGTGAGTTCCTCATCAACTCCTCCATAAACAAGAAAGAGATCCTTTGTTCTTCTCAAGTACTTTAGGATGTTCTTTACTTCGGTCCAGTGAGCCATTCCCAGATTACTCTGGTAGCGATTAGTCATACTAATAGCCAGCGCAAAATCTGGCCAGGTACATAACATAGCATACATGAGAGAACCTATGGCTGAGGCATAAGGTTTTGAGGACATTTCCTCCTTCTCTTTTGCTGTGGTCAGGCACTAAGTCACGCTTAACTTGACACCTTTTATAACTGGCAAGAGGCCTCTCTTGGAGTTATCCATACTGAACCTTTTCAATATCTTGTCAATATAAGTGGCTGACTCAAAGCCAATAGTGGATTAGGTCTATCTCTATAGATCTTAATCCCCAATATGTACGCAGCTTCACCAAGGTCCTTCATGGAAAATTGTCCATTCAGATATTCCTTCACTTCTCCTAAGAATTTCTTATCGTTCCCTATTAGCAATATGTCATCTACATATAACACAAGGAATGCTACAGAGCTCCCACTCAGTTTCTTATAGACGCAGAACTCTTCGACATTTTGGACAAATCCAAAAGATTTAATGACCTCATCAAATCGAAGATTCTAGCTTCGTTATGCTTGCTTCAACCCATAGATGGACCGTTGAAGCTTGCACACCTTACCAGCATTCCTTGGATCGATAAACCCCTCTGGTTGCATCACATACAACTCTTCCTCAATGTTGCCATTTAGGAATGCAGTTTTCACATCCATCTGCCATATCTCGTAATCATGATATGCAGCTATTGCTAGTAGGATCCTAATAGACTTTATCATCGCTACAGGAGAGAACGTCTCCTTGTAGTCAACTCCTTCAATTTGTCGGAACCCCTTCGCGGCAAGTCGACCTTTGTAGACAGATACGTTTCCGCCTGCGTCAGTCTTTTTCTTGAAAATCCATTTATTCTCGACGGCCTTGCGGTCCTCGGGAATATCCACCAAAGTCCAAACTTTGTTGGTGTACATGGAGTCTATTTTGGATTTCATGGCTTCAAGCCATTTCTCGGACTAGGGTCCCTCCATTGCTTCTTTGTAACTCGTAGGTTCATCTGACTCATCACCCGAGATTGCATTCACAAGCTGTTCGTAAAACTCAGTAACTTGACGGACTCTTGATGACCTACAGGGCATAATAGGTTCCTCTTCATTCTCATCATGATCATCATGTATTTCGTGATCGTTATGAATGTCGTTCTGGCCATTCTCTTCAGCTCCCACTGTGGAAAAAGGTTCCAGAACAACTTCTGTGGCCGTTTCTTCCAAATTGGAGTGATTGGCCAGTCACTTCATCGAGGTCTATTTTCCTCCCACTCAACTCTTTCGAGAGAAACTCTTTCCCAAGAAAGTGTCCAATCTTGGCAACAAACATTTTGCTCTCAGACTGATTGTAGAAGGTGTATCCAGAAGTTTCCTTGGGATAGCCCACAAAAATGCACTTATCCTCCTTGGATTCAAGTTTGTCAGGCTTTAGTTTCCTAACATAAGCCTCACAACCCCAAATAGTCAGGTGAGACAACTTAGGTTTCGGGCCATGCCATTTTAAAATGGTGTTGTCTTTACGGATTTGGATGGTGCCCTATTATGAACGTAAGCGGCAGTTTCTAATGCATACTCCAAGAACGACACATGCAAATCAGTATGAGACATCATCGATCGTACGCTATCCAATAGGGTTCGATTACGTCGTTCAGCCACACCGTTTCTCTGAGGTGTGCCTGCCGGCGTAAGCTGTGGTACTATGCCACAAGACTTCAGATGATTGCCAAACTCGTGACTTAAATACTCGCCACCTCGATCCAATCGAAGGTGCTTCATTTTCTTTCCGAGTTGATTCTCGACCTCATTCTGAAATTCCTTGAACCTTTCAAAGGTTTCAAACTTATGCTTCGTCAAGTAAATATAGCCATATCTACTCAAGTCATCAGTAAAGGTCACGAAGTAACGAAGACCATTGCGTGTGGGGACGTTCATGGGTCCACATACATCTGTATGTATGATCCCCAATAAGTCATCCGCACACTCCATTATCCCATTGAATGGAGTCCTTGTCATTTTGCCCATGAGGCATGGTTCCCATGTATCAAGGGATCCAAAATCCAATGAATCAAGAAGTCCATCCTTATGGAGCCTCTCCATGCGCTTTATACCAATATGACAAAGTCGGCAATGCCAAATCATCATGTGCTCTTCATCACTACTCTTTAATCTTTTGGCCTCTATATTGTTAATGTGACACACCTCACCATTGAGATCAAGTATGAATAAACCACGTTGCTCCGGTGCGTGAACATAAAACACTTCATCCTTATAAATCGAACAACCAATTGTATCAGACTTAAAAGAATAGTGGTCTCGCTTCAATCAAGAGCCACTGACGATGTTCACACTCAATGCGGGTACATAGTAGCATTTATTCAGAACCAAAACTAATCCCGAAGGGAGACTAAGATGCTTCGTGCCAACCGCCAACACATCAATTTGATAGCCATTACCCACGCGCATCGTCACTTCATATTTCAGCAAGCGCCTCTTATTCCCTAGTCCCTGAGCGGAATTAGAAATAGATATCAAATTGAAAATATCTTAAATCCAATTCAATTATAGAAATTGGAGCCAATTTCTATAATTGAATTTTTAAATATCCTATAGTTAAGCATATAAAGCTAACTTTATCTTTAAGAAGTTTTAGTATTTTTTTATAAGTAGAAGTTCAAATTTCGAACTAGCTAATAGCTAAGATTAATAACTAATATCTGAGATTTTACGTATTTCCTATACTATAGCTATTTCTATTTGTTACACTATTTCCGTTATGTAAGCCCATTTAGCTCAGAGGTTAGAGCATCGCATTTGTAATGCGAGTATGAGCGACAGATCCTGTCTCAAGTATCCAGGATGTGTTCCCGGCGCTTGTCAAGAAAAGATCAACAATATGTATATCAAATATACCTTCGTCTCTCTTTGCGACCTTGCCATCCTTCTTTTCCTTTAGGTTCTTGGGGCAGTTGCTTTTCCAATGACCTTCACCCTTGCAGTAAAAGCACTTAACGCCGGGTTTGGTCTTAGAAGCCTTTGGAGGAACGACAACTGACTTGCCATACCTTTGGGGCCACCTCTCTTAGCATTCTCCTGCCTGCTTGACTTCTTCAACTCAGTGGTCTTGTTGACTGAAGACAGCGTGCTCCTTCTTGATCTCAACCTCAGCACTCTTCAGCATGGCGAACAACTCAGAAGGGGTTTTGATCATCCCCTGCATGTTGTAATTCAGCACAAAGCCTTTTTAGCTAGGGGGAAGCGACTGCAACTGTCACAACTCCAACTTGGGTAAGTGCTAGGATTTGAGTGCACCTTTGCATCATGTGAAATTTTCAAAAGAAATTCAAAAATGGGAAAAGAAAAGCCCTGAGAATTTAAATAAATGAGCAGATAAAAACCTTTTTCCAAAAATCATTTCAACATTTGGAAAATTCCTATAAATGATGCTGATCATTTCAAAATTGGTTTGGGTTCATTTCCATGTCTATGGAATTTTGTAAAATTCAAAATGTGCCTTGGAAATTAAATTTGACCCTTATTTGAATTGAAATTCAAATGTAATGAATTAAAAAAATGCCCAAATCCTAAAAGTGACTAGCTACTGGTCACCTTGGATTTATAAAAATAATTGGGCATTTAATAAAAATGCTCTGCTAATTAATTTAGAGCAAAACAAATAGAAGAAAAAGAAAACAGAAAACAAAATCAGAAGAAAAAGGAAAAAGGGAAAGCAACCCAACCCTGCAGGCCGCTGGCCCAACTACCAGTACCCGGCCCAGCCCACCTGCCCCCCGGTGTCGTCTTCCTCCCCGGCGCCCAAAGCGGCTCGGTGGCGCGCTCACCGCAGCGCAGGCCACCGAGGAGCTTCCAGGCCCTCCCCTTCTACCCCAGGACGCCACGCAACGCCCCCGAGAGCCCGCAATCCTTTCCCCCTCCTCCAGCTCCACTCCCCCTTCTCTGCATCGCAATTTTGGCCGCTGCAGAGAGCACGCTGGAGCGGCCCCGAGCTAACCACGCGACCACGGGCCTCCTTCCTCCTCGCCGTGATGTCCAAAAGGTCGAGGACCACCGTATTCGTCGGATCCCCTGGCTAATCGAGCCCGAACAACTCCAACCGCGACGCCAGGGTCATCGTCTTCCCACCGGCCGCCGTGGAGATCTTCTTCAATTGCTCCGTCAGCCGACCTCCCCAGCCTCCCTAGCCAACGTCTTCGAGCTCCTGGTGAGATTCCCGTTCGCCCCAACCCATCCGCGCCTCTACCCGTGGTTTCCTTCGCCGTCTCCGTCGAGACAGTGCGCCGGCCGTCGCCATTGCTAGAGCTGCCGAGCTCCAGAGCCCCCCGAGAACCCCCCAATGGCACGAATGGGTGCGGGAGCTCACGTGCTACGCGCCAGTGCCCCCAAACCCCCACCCCGTGCCCTCTAGGAAATTCCGGCGAAGCTCTGGCCATCTCTCCGGCGACCCCCGCCAATAAACCCTAACACCTGGCTAATCACCCACTAATCCTACCCCTAAGCCCTATGAAAAGTGGGGCCAGCCCCCCTGAACCTCTGTTTAATTTAAATCTAAACATAATTTAACAGTGGGTGTCGGGACCCGGGGTTAGCGTATGCAAGTCCAGCTAAGACATAGTCATATGGAGAGCCGAGAACCGTACCCACTTGTCTAAGCAGACAAGGCCAAGCACAGAACGTTCTCGGAAAGCATCGTACGTGAGGGGCATCCCATCCAGGCCAGATGATCAACTGAGATGGGTTCTCATCGTCCGCACACAAGTCTAATGATATGGGTGATGAACTTCCATATTCAAAGACAAGTCGCCTCAACCATACTATCGACTATCTCATAACTCTTACATAGACTTACTCCAGCCCGATCACTTAGTCGGGGTCTAGGGTGGGCTCGATCATACCACAAAGTGTGCACGAGACAGAGTCTCGAACAATCGCATCGCGATGCCCCAAGATGCACACATCTAAGGTCCACTTGGTGTATGACAGACCGCCAGCCAGATCACAACTAAGGTCTCGAAAACCCATACAAAGACATGAATGTTATAAACATACACGCAGCACACATGCCTTGTATGAATAGTAGGTATCATTGCAATTCTCTACAAAGTACACATTTTTATTGATAACTCTTATAGAGTGCACACAGAGATCACAAACATGTGATCCAACATTACAACAACAAGCGGAAGCAAAGTATGTCTGAGTACAGACAAGTTTAACAAATGGCTTAAGAAGCCTTATTTAAACTCATGCACTCCACGAGGGAACCAGTCGTCTGACTGGGACTAGACTAGCTTGATCTTCAGTCGTCCAGCTCGATGAAGAAGCCACCTTCGAGGTCAGTTGGTTCATCTAAAACATAGATTAAGCAAACGTGAGTACAAAGTCGTACTCAGCAAGACTTACATAGGAGCTATACTACTCATGCATATGTATCAAGGTAAAGGGAGGTGGGGTTTCACTTGCAGAAGTGCCAGCTTTGACTTGGCTATTCCTGAACTACGAATACCAGACTTGAGGTAAGAAGCGTACACGAGTCCACTACTTTCTCCAACCAATTACACCACTATGGTGCCTTCCTCGACTACCCCACGAGAAAGCACGCCATAGCACTCACACTTATCTTGGTGTCTTTTAGAAGTATCCAGTTCAAGTTGTCTAATAATCAAGCTAAGCTTTCCAAGCAGTCCATAACCGCGGAAGCGGATATTCGAATAGTTTAGTTAACCCTGCAGGGGTGTACCGCTACACACACATGATCATCAGTTACCGCCTTTGTACTCGACACCGTTCAAGAAGTGTCGGCGAGGATGCTCACCACAACTGTTACCTCATAGCCTATCTAGTCCAAATAATATATGAAAAATGATCAGCAGAAAATTCGCTATCCAAATTTCCAACCTTCAACTTTGCTTGAGTTGATATTAAATTGGGACCAGTAGCTTTTGCTATTTGGCTTAATTGGAATTAATTCAAATTTAATTCAAATGCTATTCCAATTTGAACCTTTGCAATACACCACACTTCACTTGTACATCAGAGGCATATCTTACACATGACAAGATGGTTTACAATGTTTAAACAAAAGCAATTGCAACTTGGCTAATTTGAGCAACATATGGAGTTTGAATTTTCAATTCAATTGCAATACACTTCAATTAAGATGAATTTGCCACAAACCAGTAGCTTTTACATCATGAACAACTATATCATGTGCTTGTGCATTTACATGCAATGTTGCCCCCCTTTTGTTGATGTTTGTGCCGGTAACAGTGCCTTCGAGACGGTGATCACCCCGAAGAAGAAGACCACCGTTAAGACCCGTGTATCGTCAGCAAGGCAAGCAAACCCCATTGATCATGTCTATAAAATCCTACTTCCCTCTCAGTCTCGCTTATGCATGTTTAGGAGATCACCGAGACACGTTCTTTCGCATAGTTGAACCCATTCCGATGCATGACCTATCTTTTTGTCACCGTATTAAGCAAACCACAATCCTAGCAGATATAGGAGTTGAATGATGAGCATGTGGCCCCTAAAACTGTTACTGCTTATTGCTACTTAGTGGTAAAATGAGGATATTATGATTGTGAGTCGGGATGGATGATCATATTGGTGCTGATGATAACGTGTTGGTGAATCCACCCTAAACAAAGGTGAATGATGAGAGGTTGTGTAGGACTACATAGTGGGTTGTCTCGTTGAACAATGCCATAGGCCCCGAGTTCCTGTTTTGTGATCCAAGACTAAGAGTATGACCACATGTAGGGTTTATGGGAGCCCCGTTTGGCCTCTTTACGTACCCGATCCGGCCCAGGAGTCACAATAGATTCGGGCTTTCCATTTGGCATGTGCATAGAAAAAGAATGAAGAAAAGGTTGCATCATATAGATATGTGGGTGGACCTGTGAGGCAGTGAAACCATCTGGCAGAGGTGGCGTCTTGGTCCCTTGCATTATCTGAGTCCGTTTCGTGGAACCGGCCGGACTCTCGAGCGGTGCAAAACTCAGGTAGTCGACTCCTGGATTAGAGAAGGTGATGTGAGGGTAGTGCCTTGGTTTCATCCACGTCCGACACCCGCTTGAAGGGTGACGAGAACGAGGCGATAAGTGATGACACGCGTGTGAAGATGTACACCGCTGCAGGGTTAATGAACTATTCGAATAGCCGTGTCCGCGGTTATGGACTACTTGGAGACCTCTATTTGATCATTAGATAACTTGAATGGATACTCTAAAACTCGCAAGATAAGTGTGAGTGCTATGGCGTGCTTCCTCGTGGGGAAGTCGAGGAAGTATCCATAGTGGTGTATTGGTTGGAGACTTGGTAGTGGACTCGTGTACGCTTATTACCTCAAGTCTGGTACTCGTAGTACAGGACTAGCCAAGTCAAGGCTGGCACTTCTGCATGTTGAAACCCCACCTCCCTTTACCTTGATACTTGAGCATGAGTAGTATAGTTCTGATGTAAGTCTTGCTGAGTATGAATTTGTACTCACGTTTTCTTATTCTATGTTTTAGATGGAAACCCAGACCCCGATGGAGTCACCTTCGTGAAGCTCGACGTTGACCATTGTAGTATAGTTCCAGACAGCAGTCTGGTCCCTCATGGAAGGGCATGTTTGTTGAACAAGGCTTCTCTAATCCAGTTGTTAAACTTGTTTGTACTCAGACCTAATTTGCTTCCGTTGTATGATGTAATGTTGATCACAGACATGTGATCTTTGTATGCTCTATGTGTAAGTCAATAAAGAAGTACTTTGTAGAGTTATGTGATGATACCTGCTGTTCATACTAGACATGTGCGTTGCGTGTATGTTTATAACATGCATGTCTTAGTATGGGTTTTCCAGACCTTAGTTGTGATCTGGCTGGCTGTCTTTTATACACCAAGTGGCCCTTAGATGTGCGCAGCTTGGGGCATCGTGATGCGATTTCTCGTGACTCTGTCACGTGGCACACTTTGTTGTATGATCGAGCCCGCCCTAGACCCCGACTAAGTGATCGGGCTGGAGTTTGTTTATGTAAGTGTTATGATTCAGTCGATAACATGGTTGAGGCGACTTGTCTATGAGTATGGGATTTCACCATCCATAATCATTTAGACTTGTGAGCGGGCGATGAGGACCCATCTCAGTTGATCATCCGTCCTGGATGGGATGCCCCTCACGTACGATGTTTTCCGAGAGTGTTCTGTATTTGGCCTTGTCTGCTTAGACAAGTGGGTACGGCTCTCGGCTCTCCATTGGATTGAGTTGTGACTGGAATTACATACGCATAACCCCGGGTCCCGACAGACTTGGTATTAGAGCAGGACTGTCTGTAGGATTATCAAAGCCTTGTCGAAGTCGAGTCTAGCATTCTATAGTTATATAGTTACTTGGGTATAAAGGGAATAATGCAAGGCTTCTTTTTCTCCTTACCCTCATTGATCTTAGTTCTGAGTCACCCTCATCTTTTCTACGGGAAGATAGGACTAGGCTCATCTATGTCTTACTAGAACATCTCGTTGATTGCTTCCTTGTAGCCGTAGGAAAGTTGTGTTCGGTTTTCTAGAGTCGTTGTGCTTCCTATTTTGAGACATCCTATGTAAGTGATGTTGTTATGTTGTGAGGATTTCCATTTCTCTTGCAATTACAGCCGTTCTGCTGTCCGAGTCATTCCAGGTTTCTTCATAATCTGCTGCATTTTTAAAATCCTTCTCTCCATTTCGGTTGTCCTTTTAGAAGAACTTCTAGGTGGCATGCCCGACAGTTCCACAGACTGTTGTCGGTTTTCTTCTAGAAACCTATATTGGTGCATTTGCAGTTCTTCCTCCCTGTTTAGATGTCTTCTGGCCAGAAGAACCACACTAACCATCGTGTTGGGGTACTTTGCTACTCTGACATATCTGTTGTAGCCCCTAGTAAACCTTGGTCATCCTCTAGGAAGCTATACATAGATCCAACCCCTTAAACTATGTCACCCGACAGGTGCGTAGAATTCATAGTGGACCTTATACCAGGAACAACCCCAATTTCCAGACGCCCATATAGAATGGCCCCACATGAGTTAGCTGAGCTCAAAACCCAACTTGATGCTTCGTTGGCAAAAGGCTTCATCCGCCCTAGCTCATCACCATGGGGTTTCCCCGTTCTGTTCGTAAGGAAGAAAGATGGAACAAAAGGATGTGCGTAGACTATCGCCCGCTAAATCTAGCGACGATAAAGAACAAGTACCCACTTCTGAGGATCAATGATCTTTATGATCAACTTGCAGGATCCTCGGTCTTCTCCAAGATGGATTTGAGATTAGGCTATCATCAAATCAAAATCCGAAACGAGGACGTTCCCAAGACGGCTTTCACTACTCGTTATGGTCTTTACGAGTTCACCGTCATGTCTTTCGGTCTAACCAATGCCCCCGCCACTTTTTTCACGAATGATGAACTCGATCTTCATGGAGTATTTGGACAAGTTCGTCTTGGTTTACCTCGATGACATCCTTATATACTCGAAGAACGAAGAAGAACATGCCGAGCATGTTAGGTTGGTATTGATGAAACTTTGAGAGCATCGCCTATATGCCAAGTTCTCTAAGTTTGAATTTTGGCTACCAGAAGTGACCTACTTAGTCCACGTGAATTCTGCGAAAGGCATTGCTGCCAATCCCGAGAGAGTTCAGGCCGTCCTTGACTAGACTCCACCTGAATCGGTTAAGGAAGTTAGGAGTTTTCTTGCTTTAGCAAGCTATTGTCACCGCTTCGTTGAGAAATTATCCAAAGTTGAAAAGCCTCTTACTGAATTCCTCAAGAAAGATAAGAAATTCCAATGGACCCCCAAGTGCGAGGAAAGCTTTCAAGAGCTAAAAAGAAGATTGACTTCTGCACCGTACTTGCACCTCCAGACACCAAAAAGGATTTCGAGATCTTTTGTGACGCCTCACGGCAAGGGTTAGGATGCATACTTATGCAAGATCGACATGTGGTAGCTTATGCTTCACACCAGTTGCGTCCACATGAAGAGAACTATCCTACCCATGATCTTGAACTCGCTGTTGTAGTTCATGCCCTGAAGACTAGGTGACATTACCTCCTTAGTAATCGTTGAGAGATATATTCCGACCACCAAAGTCTCAAATATATATTCACCCAGCCAGATCTTAATCTCAGGCAAAGACGCTGGATAGAGTTGACAAAAGATTATGACTTAGGAATTTCTTTCACCCCAGGCAAAGCCAATGTCATGGCTGATGCACTAAGTCGTAAGTCGTATTGTAACAGCTTCATGTTACGACAGTATCAACCACTTCTTCATGAGAAATTTTGAAAGCTCAACCTCGAGATTGTTGCTCGTGGATCTCTTTTCAACTTGGTGGCGAAACCAACCCTTGAGGATAAAATCATAGTTGCCCAAAGGCGTGCACGAGTGTTCGCCGGATCAAGGAGAACATTTCTAGCGGAGTTGCTAAATGTTTCTCCACAGATAGAAAAGGAACGGTATTCTTTGAAAATCGTTGGTATTACCTAAGAATAAGGAACTAAGGCAACTCATCCTCAAAGAAGCCCATGACACACCCCTCTCGATTCATCGCAGTAGCACGAAAATGTACCAAGATCTACGCTAGAGATTTTGGTGGACTAGGATGAAGAGAGACATTGCTCGATTTGTTGCCGAATGTGATGTTTTTCATCGCATTAAGGCAAAACACCAAAGACCTGCTGGTACTCTTCAACCTTTGCCTATTCCAGAGTGGAAATGGGACAAAGTCAGTATGGATTTCATCACTGGCTTTCCAAAAACCCAGAAAGGAAATGATGCCATCTTCGTAGTCATTGACCGACTTTCCAAAGTTGCTCACTTCCTTCCAGTTCGCGAGTCTATAACTGCTAGCCAGTTAGCCGACTTGTATGTCTCTAGAATTGTGTCTCTTCATGGTGTTCCTTTGGAAATTAATTTTGATCGTGGTAGCCTTTTGACCTCTAGATTCTGGGGAAGCTTTCAAAATGCTATGGGAACTCATCTCTTTTTTAGCACCGCTTTCCATCCTCAGTCTAGCGGTCAAGTCGAAAGGGTTAATCAAATCTTGGAAGACATGCTCAGAGGTTGTGTTATCTCATTCGGAAAGAATTGGTAGAAATCTTTTCCATTCGCCGAATTTGCTTATAACAATAGCTATCAATCTAGTCTGGACATGGCTCCCTTTGAATTCCTCTATGGCCGACGATGTCGAACACCCCTTAACTGGTCAAAAACCGGTGAAAGACAAATCTTTGGACCGGATATGATCAAGGAAGCAGAAGAGCAAGTTCTCATTGTTCGTGATTGATTGAAAGCCGCCCAGTCTCGTTAGAAAAGCTACTATGATCGTCATCATAGAGAAGAGAGCTACAATCTTGGTGAGAAGGCTTACCTCCGGGTTACTCCTCTGAAGGGAACCCAACAATTCGGTATCAAAGGCAAGTTGGCCCCACGTTACATCGGACCTTTCCGCATTCTTGCTAATCGTGGAGAAGTTTCCTACCAACTTGAACTACCCCCGCACCTTTCCCGAGTACATGAGGTATTCCATGTGTCACAACTCAGGCGTTGCTTCGATGACTCCATCCGCGAAGTCGACCATGAAACGCTTGATCTCCAAGATGACCTTTCTTCTTGAGAGTACCCCGTTCATATTCTTGATTCCGCAGAGCGTATCACTCGTCGTCAGAAGATCAAATTCCTCAAAGTGCAGTGGTCACATCACTCCGAGAAGGAAGCAACCTGGGAAAGAGAAGACCGCCTCCGTGCCGAGTACCCCACCTTCCTCCCGACGACTTCTGAATCTCGGGACGAGATTCTTTTGAGTGGGGCGAGTTGTCACAACCCCAACTTGGGTAAGTGCTAGGATTTGAGTGCCCCTTTGCATCATATGAAATTTTCAAAAGAAATTCAAAAATGGGGAAAAGAAAAGCCCTTAGAATTTAAATAAATGGCAAGATAAAAACATTTTTCCAAAAATCATTTGAACATTTGGAAAATTCCTATAAATGATGTTGATCATTTCAAAAGTGGTTTGGGTTCATTTCCATGCCTATGGGATTTTCTAAAATTCAAAATGTGCCTTGGAAATTAAATTTGACCCTTATTTGAAATGAAATTCAAATGTATTGAATTTCAAAAATGCCCAAATCCTAAAAGTGACTAGCTACTGGTCACCTAGGATTTATAAAAATAATTGGGCATTTAATAAAAATGCTCTGCTAATTAATTTAGAGAAAAACAAATAGAAGAAAAAGAAAACAGAAAACAAAATCAGAAGAAAAAGGAAAAAGGGAAAGCAGCCCAACCCTGCAGGCCGCTAGCTGGACCAACTAGCAGTACCCGGCCCAGCCCACCTACCCCCCGGTGTCGTCTTCCTCCCTGGCACCCGAATCATCTCGGTGGCGCGCTCACCGCCGCGCAGGCCACCGAGGAGCTTCCAGGCCCTCCCCTTCTCCCCCAGGACGCCACGCAACGCCCCCGAGAGCCCGCAATCCTTTCCCCCTTCTCCAGCTCCACTTCCCCTTCTCTGCATCACGATTTTGGCCGCCGCAGAGAGCATGCCGGAGCGTCCCCGAGCTAACCACGCGGCCACCGGCCTCCTTCCTCCTCGAAGTGATTTCCAGAAGGTCGAGGACTACCCTATTCGTCGGATCCCCCGGCTAATCGAGCCCGAACAGCTCCAACCGCGACGCCAGGGTCATCATCTTCCCGCCGGCCGCCGTGGAGATCTTCTTCAATTGCTCCGTCAGCCGACCTCCCCAGCCGTCTCCGTCGAGACTGTGCGTCGGCCGTCGCCATTGCTGGAGCTGTCGAGCTCCAGAGCACCCCCGAGAACCCCCCAATGGCACGAATGGGTGCGGGAGCTCACGTATTACGCGCCAGTGCCCCCAAACCCCCACCCCGTGCCCTCTAGGAAATTTCGGTGAAGCTCCGGCAATCTCTCCGGCGACCCCCGCCATTAAACCCTAAGCCCTGGCTAATCACCCACTAATCCTACCCCTAAGCCCTATGACAAGTGGGGCCAGCCCCCTGAACCTCTGTTTAATTTAAATCTAAAAATAATTTAATAGTGGGCCACTGACAGGGTGGACCCACCTGCCAGCCCCCTGCTGATGTCATGCTTGCATCATGCTGATGCAATAAATGGATTAAAAGAATTAAAGAAAAGGCTGAAAATTGGTTAAACTTGTAAAATTCATATTAACTCCAAATTGGACAAATAATATATGAAAAATGATCAGCAGAAAATTCTTTATCCAAATTTCGAACTTTCAACTTTGTTTGAGTTGATCTTAAATTTGGACCAGTAGCTTTTGCTATTTGGCTTAATTGGAATTAATTCAAATTTAATTCAAATGCTATTCCAACTTGAACCTTTGTAATACACCACACTTCACTTGTACATAAGAGGCATATCTTACACATGACAAGATGGTTTACTATGTTTAAACAAAAGCAATTGCAACTTGGCTAATTTGAGCAACATATGGAGTTTGAATTTTCAATTCAATTGCAATACACTTCAATTAAGATGAATTTTCCACAAACCAGTAGCTTTCACATCATGAACAACTATAACATGTCCTTGTGCATTTACATTCAATGTTGCCCCCCTTTTGTTGATGTTTGTGCCGGTAACAGTGCCTCCGAGACGGTGATCACCCCCGAAGAAGTAGACCACCGTTAAGACCCGTGTATCGTCAGCAAGGCAAGCAAACCCCATTGATCATGTCTATAAAATCCTACTTCCCTCTCAGTCTCGCTTATGCATGTTTAGGAGATCACCGAGACACGTTCTTTCGCATAGTTGAATCCATTCCGATGCATGACCTATCTTTTTGTCACCGTATTAAGCAAACCACAATCCTAGCAGATATAGGAGTTGAATGATGAGCATGTGCCCCCTACAACTGTTACTTCTTATTGCTGCTTAGTGGTACTATGAGGTTATTCTGATTGTGAGTCCGGATGGATGATCATATTTGTGCTAATGATAACGTGTTGGTGAATCCACCCTAAACAAAGGTGAACGATGAGAGGCTGTGTAGGAGTACACAGTGGGTTGTCTCGTTGAACACTGCCCTAGGCCCCGAGTTCCTGTTTTGTGATCCAAGACAAAGAGTATGACCACATGTAGGGTTTATGGGAGCCCTGTTTGGCCTCTGATAGAGGCGGGGTGTCCCGATCTTTCGATGAGAGATAACTTTCGATTTGATGGAGACGACTTTGACGATCCGACTACAAACGTGCAACAACGTCGCGCCTTAGCAATCGCTAAACCAATCTCTGGAGGTTATTAACCACGTCGGAGCACGATCAACCTGACGACGAAGGTCGAGTGCCTGCAAGCAATCGAAGAACAAGCAAGAACTATGATAAAGCAATCTTAATATTGCGAATATGTAGATGAAGTATGAATAAAGTTGGGATTCCAAAAGCGGTCTTGATCTGGTCCTTGGACACAAACCGAGTACACGAAGATGCGACAATTAGCTAAGCAGTCTTTTTAACTAAAAGAAATCCAAAGAAAAACCCTAGGGGTTGATCTACTTATATAGGACTAAAGGGTGGAGGCCAAGGGGGTGGAAGGACGTCCCAAGGAGTCCTAAAACTAAACCTAGGTCGTACAAGGCACTTGGGCCCATGTGGAGGTGATGCAACACCTATTGAGTTGGACTTTGATTCGGATTCTGCTGCTGGGTCGCACCGTTTTCGCAATATCTCCACGCTCCGCAGGAATTTGAAGGTGAAACCAATTGCGTTAGAAACTAGACGAGATAAGCTATCACCAGAAAAAAGAATCACCCAATTTGGAGTTCGTATGTAGAAACGGCGGCTGTTGGAAGTTGGGTATATCTCTGCAGTCCGAATCTGAGTCCATGACGTGAAAGACTTGGTCTCTATCTTCTCTTGGGCCAAAAGTGACGTGAAATAACTTCTTGTACAGCACACAATCATGCCCCTTTGTATTGACTTCATTTCTTGATCAAATATAGAGGAATTAATGGTCATATTCATGATAATTATGTTCTCATCATCTTCATGCTTAAACATGCTCCAATGCTCATCCTTCTTGTCCATGCTAGGTCCTTCATTTGTCAGCAACAGAAATATATCCACGTTAGGCAGCATCATATTCACATGAACATTAGAACCATTACCAAGAAGCGAAAGTACCTGATAATTTAATTGGTGTGCACAATCTCTAGTAATTGGTCCAGTAGGTATATTAGCAGGGGTTGTGGCTGTAACTATGGTAGTCATGTCCTCATCAGCCTCTTTACGTACCCGATCTGGTCCATGAGTCACAATAGATTCGGGCTTTCCATTTGGCATGTGCATAGAAAAAGAATGAAGAAAAGGTTTCATCATATAGATATGTGGGTGGACCTGTGAGGCAGTGAAACCATCTGGCAGAGGTGGCGTCTCGGTCCCTTGCATTATCTGAGTCCGTTTCGTGGAACCGGCCGGACTCTCGACCGGTGCCAAACTCAGGTAGTCGACTCCTGGATTAGAGTAGGTGATTTGAGGGTAGTGCCTTGGTTTCATCCACGTCCGACACCCGCTTGAAGGGTGACGAGAACGAGGCGATAAGTGGTGACACGCGTGTGAAGATGTAGACCCCTGCAGGGTTAATGAACTATTCGAATAGCCGTGTCCGTGGTTATGGACTACTTGGAGACCTCTACTTGATCATTAGATAACTTGAATGGATACTTCAAAACTCGCAAGATAAGTGTGAGTGCTATGGCGTGCTTCCTCGTGGGGAAGTCGAGGAACTATCCATAGTGGTGTATTGGTTGGAGACTTGGTAGTGGACTCGTGTACGCTTATTACCTCAAGTCTGGTACTCGTAGTACAGGACTAGCCAAGTCAAATCTGGCACTTCTGCATGTTGAAACCCCACCTCCCTTTACCTTGATACTTGAGCATGAGTAGTATAGTTCTGATGTAAGTCTGGCTGAGTACGACTTTGTACTCACGTTTGCTTATTCTATGTTTTAGATGGAAACCCAGACCCCGATGGAGTCACCTTCGTGAACCTCGACGTTGACCATTGTAGTATAGTTCCAGACAGCAGTCTAGTCCCTCGTGGAAGGGCATCTTTGTTGAACAAGGCTTCTCTAAGCCATTTGTTAAACTTGTCTGTACTCAGGCCTAATTTGCTTCCGTTGTATGATGTAATGTTGATCACAGACATGTGATCTTTGTATGCTCTATGTGTAAGTCAATAAAGAAGTACTTTGTAGAGTTATGTGATGATACCTGCTGTTCATACTAGACATGTGTAGTGCGTGCATGTCTTAGTATGGGTTTTCGAGACCTTAGTTGTGATCTGGCTGGCGGTCTTTTATACGCCAAGTGGACCTTAGATGTGCGCAGCTTGGGGCATCGCGATGCGATTGCTCGTGACTCTGTCACGTGGCACACTTTGTTGTATGATCGAGCCCGCCCTAGACCCCGACTAAGTGATCGGGCTGGATTTTGTTTATGTAAGGGTTATGATTCAGTCGATAACATGCTTGAGGTGACTTGTCTATGAGTATGGGATTTCACCACCCATAATCATTTAGACTTGTGAGCGGGCGATGAGTATCCATCTCAGTTGATCATCCGGCCTGGATGGGATGCCCCTCACGTACGATGCTTTCCGAGAGTTTTCTGTTCTTGGCCTTGTCTGCTTAGACAAGTGGGTACGGCTCTCGGCTCTCCATGTGATTGAGTTGTGACTGGAATTACATACGCATAACCCCGGGTCCTGACAGCAACACCCTATCAACAACAAGTTCATCTGGAATCTGACATTCCAAAGCATTCAAGCGTTGAACGTAGCCATACATCTTGACCACATGCTCACTCACGCTGCCGTGCTCGTCCATCTTTGCTGAGAAGAAGGCTTCAGAATCCTCATACCGTTCAGACCTGGCTTGAGGTGCAAAGACCGCCTTGAGGTTGGTGATAATATTATATGCACCCATCCTCTCAAAGCATTTCTGCAGCTCAACCTCCATGGAGTAGAGCATGCCACTCTGGACAAGGTTGTAATCATCAGTCTTTGAGAGATAGACATTCTTCTCATCCTGACTGGAATCATCTGGTGGTGCGTCACCTAACGCGCCCTCTAGTACGTATGCCATTTTGAGAATCCTCAAGGTGCGGAACCAATTGGTGAAGTGTGACCCATCAGTTTTCAGTTTGTCTTTCTCTAGGAATGATCCAAAGTTGAACGAGGGGCGTGGTGCTTCCATCTACAAAGTTTGATTCAGAAGGATACATATTTAGACTTTTGTTCATAATGTGGAGTTTTCAATTTAATCTTCAAAATTCTAGAAAAGCTCCCACTTAGATAAACACCTCTCAATTTAACTAAGTGATTACACAATCCCAGACCCCATACCTCCCCCTATCGTCACGGCCATCAGTATGCGACCCAGGTAGGCCTCTAAGCCAATTACATCAGGTATGTGACTCGTGCTCAATCTTTCGATCTACTGTGTTCCAGGACCGCATCTACATACGTCAAGCCTGCCAACCGAACCTTGATGTTAGTAGTTCAGCAAGGCCATATCTGCATATGACAGGCTTGCCGAACACAACCTCATGCGAACACCGTTTAATATGTGTGACACCCGGTATGTACGGAATGTCGGCCATATGGGAGAACCTTCCACACGGTGCCCACCAAGGGAGAACACAATGTTGGTATTGTGAGAGATGGTCCTATTTTTGCTACAGTCATCATATCTAGCATACTAGCATAAACAGGAAGTAAAACTGTAAATCATACAAACTATGACCCCCCCTTCATGCAAAGCAAAGTCAAACGCCTTTCTACTTTAGCTTGTGCAAGTTTTACCTGGGTGCCTCCCGGTTGACCTCTAGCGATGAAGTAGCACCACAGGTGTAGTGCCTCGAAGAGATTATACACATATGGTACAATTGATGTTCCTCCCGGGCCCCGAACCAGGCGAGCAACGGAAGAAAGACGGATTCGGATCCCGACTCCAGTAGAGCAACGACCTGCCTTATGGTGGAGAATTCCAGTCCAGGTGCAGACTCCAAACAAGGGGAGTCCACATCCAGGAAGGAGAAGGAGAGAGAGAGAGAGGAATAATTGTGTGTTGGAAAAAGGGGGGTGTACCCCTCCTTATATAGGCCAAGGGGGGTGCCATCCTCCTCCCCTCCCCCATGTGGGACTAAACTCCCAAGGGGGGGGGAGTGCGAAGGCCTAGGGGGAGGGATGGGCCTCACCCTTGGCGCCAAGCCCAAGGGGGGGAACCCCTCCTCCCCTAATGGGCCCCATAGGCCCATATAGCCTTTTTCCATTTTTTAATTATTTTAATACGTTTAAACATTTAATTCAGATAATTAAATAATAAAACATTATTAAAACAAATTAAACTTTATTTTGAACCATTCAAAATGTCCGGAACAACTTCCTTCCTCCTCCGAAAGTATTCCGGTGATTTCTCCTATTTCACCGATTGATTCCGAAACTGTCCTATGCATCGATTGCCCTTAAGTGTTACACCCTAACGGTCCGGGAAACAACAGACATGGTCGAGACTCTTCTCATTGACCGATGACTAGTTAGTTGGACCTGGTTACAATCCTTGACAGCCCCTGCGCTTCCATTGAATGAACTTCAATCGCTTTTGGAAACCGTTAACGATATGGTGTAATCTCTTTGTGCTGCGGTACTTTGTTTATCCGAGGTTCGATCGTCGGTATCCCATATACCTTGTTCACATCTCGTTCACAAAAAACAAGTTTACTCGTCCGTGCCTATTGCATCTCCCGTGACCTAGTCACCTGCTTACAAGCTATTGATGCAATATCACCGAGTGGGCCCAGAGTACCTGTCCTGTTACAAGGACTGACAAATCCCGCTCTGATCTATTAACATACTCATCAACCATCTATTTCGGAATACCCAAAGTGCACCGTTATAGCAAGCATATTTCAGTTAGGCGGTGGGATAAAAATCGAAGTCTCCTCATAGATGACAATTACGTATGATCATTACGGTCTAAGGACTAAGCCATGTTGGGGAACGGGGCAGAAAACAATAATTTTTCATAACCTACGCGTCCCGAACCCAAGACCTATGCTATGGCGATGCAAGTAACGGATGGAAATAGGTCACATACCAGTATGTAGTCCGTTAAGCGGGAAACGTTCCCGCGTGAACGTGGTTGATGTAGTCGTACCGGCAATCCCCGATGCTGCGCAATCCACGATGACTCCAGTAGCCACTCGGTCCTTGTAGACCGATGACGGGATTACATCCCCGTCGGAACGTTGTCGGTGAAGACGTCGCGACACAGACTCAACGATAAAGGAGCACCACAAGTGTAGTGCCTCGCGGGATTACACACAGACGGTATACCCGACGTCCCTCCGGGCTCCAAACCAGGCGAGCAGCGGAAAGAAGATGGATTTGGATACCAGGAGCAAGACGGCGTGCGTATAGTGGAGAAACCTCCAACCTAGTGCAGAGTCCATACAAGGGGAGTCCGCTCATAGGAGGGAGAAAAAAGGGAGAGAGAGATCAACATAATTTATCTGTATTTTTTCTAGAATTTTCTGTGTAGAAAAAGGGGCACCCTCCACATCTATATATAGGAGGAAAAGGGGCTACGCAGCCACGTAGCTAAGCAATGTGGTACTAATACCAATTGCTAGCCACGCATGCATGCATGGCCGTGGCCATTGCCTTGGCCGGCGGCGCACACAAGGCCAAGTGGCCATGTGGCCTTTTGCTAGCCGTGGTGGCACATGGGCCCCATGGCCCATGGCGCCACCCACCTTTATTTTTTCTTTTTATTTTATTCCTTTTTTTTCTTTCTTCTTTCTCTTAAAGAAAAAAACAAAAGAATAACATTCCATTAATTATTTAAATTATATTTGAATATTTAATTAATTTAATTAAATAATAAACATATTCAAATAACTTTCAGAACAATTCGAAAACCATGGAAACCTTTCCGTGTCTCCTCCGAAACGATTTCGGAGTTCTCTCTTATTTCTCCGGCGATCCCAAATCAATCCTTAATGCGTCGAATACCCTTGAGTGTGACACCCTACGGTCCGGAAAACAGCAGACATGATCAAGACACTCTCTTGATCAATGACCATCGATCAGACCTGGTTACAATCCTAGATGGCCCCCGCGCTTCCATCGAATTAACTTCATCGTTGAACCGTTAACGTTGAGTCCTGATCCCTTTGTCATACGGTACTTTTTTTGTCCGAGGTTTGATCGTCGGTATCCAATACCTAGTTCATCCTCGTTACCGACAAACATATTTACTCTTTTATGTGATATTGCAACCCCGTGACGTAGTCACACGTTTGCGCAAACTTTATGATGCAATATCACCGAGTGGGCCCAGAGTACCTATCCGTCACTCGGATGGACAAATCCCGTTTTGATCTATTTGCATACTCATCAACATATCTACTTCGGAATACCCAAGATAAACCTTTATGTTTACCATGTTTCAGTGTAACGGTCAATGCACTCAAAGCATCCTGGTAGATAGCAATTATGTATGATCATCACGGTCTTAAGGATCGGGTCACTACGTTTATAGTTATCGCAATGTTGAACTATGTGACTGGATCATATTGCAACACTTCCGCTGGGTGTGTGTCTATCATGTCATTCTCCCAATGACATGACCCCATTGTCAATAGACTGTTCACATCTCATGATCAGGAAACCTTGATCATCAATTGCCCAATGGACTAGTATACTAGAGTTAACTAGAGACCTGGTTGTTTGTATACCACACGTGTATTAAAGTTTCCTCTTAATACAGTTATAGCACAGTATAAAACTCATTATGAACTAATGGAATATGCCAATAAACATATTTTATTTGCCTCTAGGGCACATTCCCAACAGTCTCCCACTTGCACTAGAGTACAAATAATCTAGTTGCATTTTTCTGTGGATCATAACTCCATATCATGTATATGGTTATAGATCATGTTTTCTTGTGGAAAAGGTTGTATCAACGGTCTGGGTACCATTCAGATCCGTATGTATTTTGAAAATCATTAATGTCACCTAGTTTGACATTACTTCATTATCCATTATAATGATGAGGTATATATATATATATATATATATATATATATATATATATATTCGGCGGTAGAGTGAGACTTCGTTTGTTGCGTTTCAGCAATGACATCCGGTGGGTCACACGGACTTTCCCTTAGTCATGCACACTAAAACTCACTTAGTCATAAGTCAAACTTCTTAAGCCAGAATATAACTCTTGCCACTTATAAAGCAGCCATATCATTGTAGATTTAATTCTTAGTGCATTATATGCAACATTGATGTCTAACCATGTTTCTTTCAACTTAGGCATTTATTAGTATGATATCTCAATTTTCTAGGTTAGTGTCAGAACTTGAACCAGCGTAACCTTTACGGTCAAGTACACTATCCTTTACAAATTAGCGATGTATCCTCAGTTCTCTCCAAACACTGAAGGATAAACTTAACTCTTTGTTCAATGATTTACTCATAAATCATATCACAACATGCTCTTCTTACTAAGAACTTGGGTCACATTACGTCGAGTACAAAACTTTGGTTTTATATGAAAGAACCTATGACAGGGGCATAGAGGATGTAGCACATCCATTTCTTTCATTTAACCATCATTTAACCATTGTTCTTGTACTGAGAATAACTCGATACTTATCTTGGATATACAAGTAAGAACTACCTTCTTGACTTGTCCCATTCTGAACTTCTTCAGAATCTTATCTAGGAAAGTATTCCGACTCAATGTTATTAAACGCATTAGTCTATCTTAATAGATTTTCAATGCTTAACTTCATTCATGAAAGATATCAATAATCATTAATTCCAACTACATCATTCACAATATGTTATATATGAGAATGTTGTCACGCTCCCACTCAAATATGTCAGCCACATAAAAGACTAGGATAACACTCCCATAGCTCCCACTCAAAATATGTCGTCCACATAATAAGTTTAGGAAACTATTCAGCTCCCACTCAGTTTCATGCAAATGCATGCTTCTCAATATTTTGGCTAAGTCCAAAATCACTTTGATCATCCATCAAATTGAGAATTCCGGTTACGAGACACTAGCATCCATACGTTTCCAAAACCTTCTTGTTGTACCAATTACAACACTTCTTCAAATACAGGATTTGAGGAAGTCACGGTATTGATAACAATTTGGATCAATCATAGTGAATATCCCATTGACTCAAGCATCGCTACATATTGTAGTCAACCTTTTTGAATTTTTCAGAAACATCCTTCATGACAAATCAATCTTGATGTCTTCCTTTGATGTTCACATTTAATCCTTATAACCTTGAAGTTATTGAGAATATCAAGTAACCTTTTTACTCGATAAGATTCAAGTAATCTTAAATGTAACTCAATATAGGATTTCATGACTCAAAGTCATTTCTCGTACTCAAGTCCACCATCGCTTCTTCGTAGTCCGTAGGTATGTCTTGTTCCATCAACATGACAAGTGAATCATGAATATTACTTTGCACATGGGGAAAACATGTATTATTGAATCCTACTTTATTTAGTAAAAGTTTCAAGCGAAACACCATGATCATTATCATCATTTTCTCCTCTAACTGTAGAGATTTGGTTCCGAAACACATTCCGTTGCGCTACTCTGACATATGGAGGCAAGGTCAATTACCTTGGTTGAACTTTCACTTTCTTCCATTAACAAATTTATCAAGAACACTTCTTGACAAACACCAAACTTAGCAACAAAAGTTTTGCTCTTTGGTTCTATTTGTGCAAGATGTATCCATAATTGACTAGGGATACACTACAAAGATAATTTATCACATAAATCATTTTCCTAGAAACCACGATTCATCATGGCTCATATGGTGTTGGTTTCCACGAACTCAGATGGTTTCCTATTCTGAAGTGAGTGTTTGCATATTAAATTAATAACTCTAAACTATAATAACATAACTCGGTAGGAGATAACTTATACCATACACTATTCAATAGAGTATGATTATAATGTTCATGCACATCAACAATATTGAAGTGTCTTAAGCATTGTGATTTGTGGAACAATTTCCACACAAGTCCATATGCCCAAGGCTAACTCAAAACATTTGTCACTTTGATCAAATCATAGAGACTGGTTTTTCTTGTTAATTCAATACCCATCTTCATTCTAAAATCCCTTTGATCACATCAAACTATTTCAGTCTCATGTTTCATTAGTGAATACACATATTCATCTAAGTCCACATATGAAGTTCACGAAATAATGAAATTCACTACATGATGAAATATGATACATCATTATGTATGATATTCAACAATCAGCGCAAACTCTATTTTAACAGAATGCGGAGTTTCAGTCATCTCACCTAAAGAGGCATGGTTTGCATGTGTCAAGGGATCAAGTATCTCAAGACTTCATCAAACCAATCATGACTTAAACGGTAGTGTCATTATTAGGTGTGGATAATTCTTGGCATTGCAATATTTCTTATAAATGATCAATTACTATCATCAATATAAGAATAACTCATTCATAATCATAATGTGACCATAAAAGATATCATTCATAAAAGAAGAACAACTGACTTGTTTCTCACTAATATGAATAATTGTCTTCGCGAGATGCAAGACACACTAATAAAGTCCACACTCAAACGATCATAAATTTATTCATATATTAATCAAATGATAGATGTAGAGGGAGAGTGTTGTCGACCATCAACTATCTTGATTATCGTCAGCACACATTGTCACCTCATACCTGCCAAGCCACTCTTTAAGCAGTAAGTTCAAGTATCGAATACTTAATCATCCGCAATTAGTGTTTTATGGGGAAAGACATTTATAACCCATATGTCAAATATACTTTCTCCGTCGATGACTATTCCTGCATTGGTTCTACCTTTAAAGTTCACAACTTTAACCATGACCTCATTACAGGTGAACGATTCTCCTTCATGACATAGTCTAGACACGGTCTTTGTAGCTGGGAGGAAGCGGATGCAACTCCCTAGTTATCGCAAAAGAACCGGTCATTCAGTAGTCCAAGTTATACACAAGGTGTTCATGTATCTTATACATTTTCCATGTGACTTTCTCAGCAGGTTGTTCCTTCCACCATGGTTGAAAGAAACCCTGTCCATATACTCATATTCCATAATATGAAGTATGGTGTTTTGGACAGTCATATAAGTGACGATGAGTACAATACTCATCATCATCTTCCTCAATTACAGAGTTATCTGGTGTATCTCCTAGCAGTTCTCGTATTACATTTTGTAAGTCATTACTAATGAGTATGTCTCTAACGGTGTTGGTACACATCAATGAATTAAGACCCATTTACTTTAAGTTCTACATCACACTAAAAGAGCCATAGTTATAAACATTGGGTATGACATTATCTACAATGATATTTGCTAAGAAATGAAGATTAAGTTCATAATAGGAGTTCATGTTTTAAACAATTCTAGAACTCCCACTCAGACAAATATCCCTCATAGTTTATTCTAAGTGATTACACGATCCTTGAGAACTATACCTCCCCCGTGTGACACGACCATCAGTATATTCTCAAGGAAGTCCATCATGCCAATCACATCATCCATGTGACTCATGCTCGATCTTTCGATCATTGTGTCCCAAGGCCATATCTGCATATGTCAGTCTCGCCACAATAACCTTAGTGATTATATGCCGCGTATGCAAGGTCATGTTTCTGGACATGCTAGGCTTGCTCCACCCATCTCATTTGAACGCTAATATGTTTGACACCCGTGTGACACGCGATGCCTCCATAATGGAGATCTTTCCAGATGGTGCTTCACTAAGGAAGGACAATTTGTTGGATTAGTGAGGGATCATCCTATAATGCTACCGTCGTATATCTAATACAAAAAAACAGGATGAAACAGTATAAATCATACTAACTATGATGCCCCCTACAAATTAAAGTTTAGACACCTCTACTTTATCTTTTGCAAGTTTTACGTGGCTGATAGGGCTTTCGAGATAGAACCGTTTCTATGCCTACGAACATACAACAACAACACCAATCCCGCAATTGTCCCTATTACACCCCTGTCGGGGCCCTCCGTTGCAAACGTCTTTGCATCACTAATGTTAGAGAGACAGACACCCCCCAGCCACTTATATGGTACAAGCCATATGTCAAGCATGGAACCAGTCTCGCGTAAACGCGTAAGGTCGGTCGGGGCTGCTTCATCAGGACATTGCCGCAATGCTAAACGAGTACACGTGAGAGGGTAAAAATTGGAGAATTGATGCCCACATACTAGATGTGTTCTATCCGTATAATACATCTACGCATAGCCTTGCTCTGATACCACTGTTGGGGAACGGGGAAGAAAACAATAATTTTTCATAACCTACGCGTCCCGAACCCAAGATCTATGCTATGGCGATGCAAGTAACGGATGGAAATAGGTCAGATACCAGTATGTAGTCCGTTAAGCGGGAAATTTTCCCGCGTGAACGTGGTTGATGTAGTCATACCGACAATCCCCGATGCCGCGCAAATCCACGATGACTCCAGTAGCCACCCGGTCCTTGTAGACCGATGACGGGATTACGTCCCCGTCGGAACGTTGTCGGTGAAGACGTCGCGACACGGCCTCAACGATGAAGGAGCACCACAAGTGTAGTGTCCCATGGGATTACACACATACGGTGTAGCCGACGTCCCGCCGGGCTCCGAACCAGGTGAGCAGCGGAAAGAAGATGGATTCGGATCCCAGCAGCACGACGGCGTGCGTATAGTGGAGAAACCTCCAACCTAGTGCAGAATCCATACAAGGGGAGTCCGCTCATAGGAGGGAGAAAAAAGGGAGAGAGAGATCAACAGAATTTATCTGTATTTTTTCTGGAATTTTTTGTGTAGAAAAAGGGGCACCCTCCACATCTATATATAGGGGGAAAAGGGGGTACGCAGCTACGTAGCTAAGCAATGTGGTACTAATACCAATTGCTAGCCACGCATGGATGCATGGCCATGGCTATTGCCTTGGCCGGCGGCGCACACAAGGCTAAGTGGCCATGTGGCCTTTTGCTAGCCGTGGTGGCACATGGGCCCCATGGCCCATGGCGCCACCCACCTTTATTTTTTCTTTTTCTTTTATTCCTTTTTTTCTTTCTTCTTTCTCTTAAAGAAAAAACAAAAAACAAAAGAATAACACTCCATTAATTATTTAAATTATATTTTAATATTTAATTCATATAATTAAATAATAAATCATATTCAAATAACTTTCAGAACAATTCGAAAACCAAGGAAACCTTTTCGTCTCTCCTCCGAAACGATTTCGGAGTTCTCTCTTATTTGTCCGGCGATCTCAAATCAATCCTTAATGCGTCAAATACCCTTAAGTGTGACACCCTACGGTCCGGAAAACAGCAGACATGATCAAGACACTCTCTTGATCAATTACCATCGATCAGACCTGGTTACAATCCTAGATGGCCCCTGTGCTTCCATCGAATTAACTTCATCGTTGAACCGTTAACATTGAGTCCTGATCCCTTTGTCATAGGGTACTTTGTTTGTCCGAGGTTTGATCGTCAGTATCTAATACCTAGTTCATCCTCGTTACCGACAAACATATTTACTCGTTTCTGTGATATTGCAACCCCGTGACCTAGTCACACGTTTGCGCAAACTTTATGATGCAATATCACCGAGTGAGCCCATAGTACCTATCCGTCACTCGGATGGACAAATCCCGTTTTGATCTATTTGCATACTCATCAACATATCTACTTCGGAATACCCAAGATACACCTTTATGGTTACCATGTTTCAGTGTAACGGTTAATGCACTCAAAGCATCCAGGTAGATAGAAATTATGTATGATCATCACGGTCTTAAGGATCGGGTCACTACGTTTATCGTTATCGCAATGTTGAACTATGTGACTAGATCACATTGCAACACTTCCGGTGGGTGGGTGTCCATCATGTCATTGTCCCAATGACATGACTCCATTGTCAATAGACTATTCAGATCTCATGATCAGGAAACCTTGATCATCAATTGCCCAATGGACTAGTATACTAGAGTTAACTAGGGACCTGGTTGTTTGTATACCACACGTGTATTAAAGTTTCCGCTTAATACAGTTATAGCACAGTATAAAACTCATTATGAACTAATGGAATATGCCAATAAACATATTTTATTTGCCTCTAGGGAACATTCCCAACAAGCCATACATTACAAAGTCATTGCAACGTTGAACTATGTGACTCGATCACATTGCAATACTTTAGGTGGGTGTATGTCCATCACATCATTCCCCTAATGACATGACCTCATTGTCAATGGACTTAAGTGTCGCCATGATCAGGAAAGCTTGATCAATCAATTGCCCAATGAGATTGTTTACCCGAGTTAAACTACGGACCTATGTTTTATACTACACCTGTATTAGTATTTCCAAGTAATACAGTTATGGCACAATATAAAACATATTATGAACAAAATGGATATGTGGAAAATATCTTTATTAATTTGTCTCTAGGGAAGATATCCAACAACTAGTGGGGGTGCATCTAACTTGCTCGCTCATGAAGACGTAGAGCTCTTTTGAGGAGGCTCATCCTTGGAATATGGAAGCCAAGTTCTATAGTGTGAAGGTCCCCACATAGATATATGCATGATCATCTCTATGTGGTACGAGGATAACAGGGAGTACTAGTGTGGATCTTTCAAAAGGATAGTAGTGTTGCCCCTTTCTCTCTTTTTATTTCTTTTCTCGCTTTTTTCTCCTTTTTTGTATTTTTCGGTGGCCTCAATGGCTCTTTCTATCTAACTCTCATTTTTACGCTTTGGGATCTTTTATTTTGTCCTCTTTGGGATCTTTTCCTCACTTAAGGGAAACATTCTAATTTACAAGAGGGTATAGAAGATCTTTCACACTTTCCAAGGTACTCAAATAATAAAGAACATGTAGCTATCATGATGTATGCAATGTATGCCGCTGCCAGTATAGCAGGAACATGTATGACATGAAGATCAATTCATGAAGAGGTGGATGTTGCATGGCAATATATCTCGGAAAGGCTATGGAAATTCCTTGATAGGTTGGTATGGTGGATGTTTTTAGGAAAGATATAAGGAGGTTTATGATGACAAAGCGTATCATGCCAAGGGTTTGGATGTACCGGCGAAGATGGACGCTAACTCTCGGAGTGAGAAGGAGGCAATGCACGGCATAGGAGATGCTAGCAAATATGAGGAGGTGGAAGTGTCAACTTTCAATACTTACATTAGTCCTAAGAACTCATGCACTTATTATCGGTAACTCTCAATCTAATGAGGAGCTTCACAAAGAGACAAGTACCCCGAGGACGAGTGTATGGGGGTTTGGTTATCCTTGCTAATCCACGACTCATGGTACGTGAGTGTACTCTAATATTCGACCCCTCAGAAGAGTAGTGATCCATCTAGTAGCTAGAGTTCTCAACTAGTTTGTAGGTTTTTGAAAATAAACACGGATTTCCCAAAATACGACACCTATCACTAATAGGCTAGAGCTCTTGACACCAAAAGTTCAAACATTACTCACATCAATACCTCAAAACTATTGCAAGTTACTAATAAAATTAAATAGCAACCTGAAATACCTACTTTCATGACAAGACATAGCTCAGTGCAACAACCAACTATCTTAACAAGATAAACATGAAAACTAAAGAGAGTTCCATCAATAAACTAAACAAAAGACTAGGCTCTTGCTAAAAACAAACTAAGACTAAAACTAAACATGGCAGTAGCTATGAAAAGATAAAGAACACACAACAACAAAAAGATAGGCATGAAGAATCCTATGATGTGTTCTAGATTTTGAAAGTGGAGCGTGTTTCTCTCCCACACAAAGTAAGACGGGATCTAAATTGTTATGAACAACAAGCAAAGATAAAGAAAACTAAAAATAAAACCTAAGAGCGAGACGCTCCAAGCATGGCACATAAAGCTTGAGCGCTTGACACTCCCGAATCCTCTTTCATCATCTTCCATCGCACACTTGAAAACTCCCTTCATACACAACTCATCATAAGCTGATTAGAGAGGTTAGTACCCTTTATAAATAAATTTTCCCCAATGGATATAAAGATATTTTTGAAGAGCTACTGTTTCTCAAGATTTCCAAAAGGTTTTTTCAAAGAAAAATCAAGCTTAAGGTTTGCAAAAGTTAGGAGAGACAAAACGTGGAAGAATCTGTGAAAAACAGAACAACATGTAGTAAAGAATTTTTTAGGGGTACTTCTGCAACTCAAATCCAAAAACTCAGAACATACGAAATTTCCGTGATTGTATAGATCATGATGTGTAAAAAATTCAGCTCAAAAAGATGAACTGGTGATTTGTTTCAAAATATTCCATCACGAGGGCAGAATCTGTTTTCTGGACAGCATGTCACAACTTTCACTTCCCTTGTCATATGACTTGGCACAAAACTTGAAAATAAAGATACAATGATGTTTCTACAGTACTAACAATCATCAAGACCACTAAAAAAAGAAGTAAAAACATCTTGGGTTGCCTCCCAACAAGCGCTTTCTTTTACGCCTTTAAGCTAGGCATAAAGATTTTAAAAGGGTGCTCTCATAAGAATAAGAATTTGAAGCAAAAGAGAGCATCAAGAAGAAAATATGAAACACATTTAAGTCTAAACCACTTCCTATGCCTAGGAAACTTGTAAATAAATAAATCGAAGAATCACAAAGAGATAAGCATAGGAAATTGGAACAGGAACAACTTCAAAAGTTTCAACTTAGAGAGAGGTGTTTTTGTAACATGGAAGTTTCTATAACCAAACTTTCCTCTCTCAATGTAATTTTCAGTAGTATCATGAACAACATCAAGAATATAACTATCACATAAATCATATTGTTCATGACCTACAAGCACACGTGTATTGTTTTCAACACGGTTTTTAGGAACATAAGATAAATGCATCCCATCATAATGAGCCTTATTAAGAGCACAGTTATCCGGAGTTAGAGATTTTAAAAGGATAATAGGACAATCAAGTGTGGGTGCAATATCAAAAATTTCATGTTTAAAGTAAGGAACTATAGCAAGTTCATATTTGTAAGCATCATCCATAGTGGCATCTTGGCCAAAAGTATAGAAGGCATCAACTTCATCAAAAAGGGATATTTAAAAAGAATCCACGGGATCATAACAGGCATATAAGGTAAGATTCAAAGAGTTACTCTCATTAGAAGGTAGACATGGATGGCTCCATTCTTCCTCCTTTTGTTCCTCGCTCTCCTCCTCTTTTTCGTCCAAGGAGCTTTCAGGTTCAGCAATTTCTTCTTCCATAGAGTCCTGCAAAACATTAGTCTCTTCCATTGGGGGAGAGATTCTCTCAAGATGGTCAGTAATATAATAATTTGCATCGTAATTTTCCAAACAATAGTTAAGTATAGAAAGACTATCAGATTTGTAAGGGGCATCATCAATATTTTTAATAAGAGAAGTAATTTTATAGGCAACCTTATAAGCAACAAATTCTTCTATTTCCTCTGCATCATCAAAATCATAATTGCTCTTAGCATAAGAAGCTAAGGTCTCATCATCATTGTACTCACATTGGAAAACAAGGTTTTTGTGCCTCATAAAGCAACAAGATTCATCCCTGTAGAAAGATATATTATATATTGAGCACAAGTTTCTAGCATACTCGTACAACTGATGTATTTGTTTACATAAGTGTATCCCATTTTGAGACAAGCGGTGTTCCTTGTACCACTTTTGTTGATCCTCGGTGAATCCTCCATGCCAATAAGATCTGGTTTCAAAGAAGTCAGACATTGATTGGAAAGTAAGGAATTAGACATACTATTTTTAGGATTTTTGATATAGGACACTAAGATAAAAACTGAAAGGTAAACTAACAAGAATAAAAAGTAAAGGTAAAAGGTAGTGGGAAACTCCCCTGTCTTATCACTCGGAGTCCCCGGCAAGGGCGCCAGAAATTCGCTTGATACGCGAGAGAGTATTGCTTCTCGCCCTTCGTTGGTTACCCCAAGTGGAAGGTAAGATGCAGCGTAGCAGCAAGTTTCCCTCGGTGAAGATACTGAGGTTGAGTATCGACCAGTAGGACTCCGACGATGATAAGTAGGTGTCAGCGGCGCACCTGACGCGGACCTGCACACAACACAATTAACATTGCTCCCAACGAAGTTCACAGAGGTTTCAATCTCTCCGGCCTTGTTGTTTACAAAGGATCAAAGACACAGGATAATGATAATGATAGCAAACGAAAGTAAAAAGCAAGAAATTAAATGAGCGTCTAAATAGTGATGAAAATATGGACCGGGGTCTCGTGATGTTCACTAGTGATGTCTCTCTCCCAAAAAACGATAAAGATGCTATGCGAGGTGAACAAATTTCAGAAGGGCAATTGACAGGATTATAAACGCACCGCAATGCTAACTATGCTACAAAAGAAAGGAAGAGGCTCAAAAGCATGGGAAGTACGCCAAGATAAGTAGACCGAAATCCATCTGCATCTACTACTAATCATCCACCTTGAGATATCTATCCAGAACATCTCGTTGGTATTAAGTTGCGAGCCCCACCCAAAGTGTAAACCCAAAGCAACATACAACTGCATTAAAAAGAACTTTGCGTAAAGTAAACAAACCTTGTAACCGCGATTACAAGCACCGTTGTTTTCCCCTTTATGGCCACAGCACATACCCTAGACTCATGTTTCTGTCACTCAAGCGTGTCATCAGGGGGCATGTACCCACAATCGATCATAACGTTCCCTCTTGGAGTCACTACCTACCACTTGGCCAAATCAATAAATAGTATTGGATAACATGCAAGAATTACTTCGGAACAAAAATAAAAAAGATAAGAACCAATTATATTACTCTATCACAATCTGAACATAATCTCATAATCCATCAGATCCCTCCAAACTCAGCATAGCAAAAGCATAAAGAATTACATATGTGCCTCGATCTTGTAGGGCAACTCACGAGGTCTAATCCATGAAGAACAAAGAGGGGAGGAGAACATCACATAGATACCGATCACAAACCCTTGGTCCAAGGTATACTACTGACGGCACATCCGGGAAGCGTCCGTGGTGGAGGAGAAGCTCCCGGAGGTCGATACTCCCTCCGGCAGGGTGCCGGGAAGGGTCTTGACGGTTCTCCCGATCTTGGAAGCGCGGAGGCGGCGGAACAGAGGAAAATTTGCGAAATAGGGTTCTGTCCCCGGAGTTTCCCCGTGACGGATAATAAATAGGCGAAGGAGGGCAGCCAGGGGGGCCACCAAGGGTCCAGGCGCCCCATGTCGGGACCCGGGGTTAGCGTATGCAAGTCCAGTTAAGGCATAGTCATATGGAGAGCCGAGAACCGTACCCACTTGTCTAAGCAGACAAGGCCAAGCACAGAACGTTCTCGGAAAGCATCGTACGTGAGGGGCATTCCATCCAGGCCGGATGATCAACTGAGATGGGTCCTCATCGTCCGCACACAAGTCTAATGATATGGGTGGTGAACTCCCATATTCAAAGACAAGTCGCCTCAACCATACTATCGACTATCTCAAAACTCTTACATAGACTTACTCCAGCCCGATCACTTAGTCGGGGTCTAGGGCGGGCTCGATCATACCACAAAGTGTGCACGAGACGGAGTCTCGAACAATCGCATCGCGATGCCCCAAGTTGCGCACATCTAAGGGCCACTTGGTGTATGAAAGACCGCCAGCCAGAACACAACTAAGGTCTCGAAAACCCATACAAAGACATGCATGTTATAAACATACACGCAGCACACATGCCTTGTATGAACAGCAGGTACCATTGCAATTCTCTACAAACTGTACAATTTTATTGATAACTCTTATAGGGTGCAAACAGAGATCACAAACATGTGATCCAACATTACAACACAAACGGAAGCAAATTATGTCTGAGTACAGACAAGTTTAAAAAATGGCTTAAGAAGCCTTATTTAAACACAAGCCCTCCACGAGGGAACCAGTCGTCTGACTGGGACTAAACTAATTGTCTTCAGTCGTCCAGCTCGATGAAGAAGCCACCTTCGGGGTCAGTGGCATCATCTAAAACATAGATTAAGCAAACGTGAGTACAAAGTCGTACTCAGCAAGACTTACATAGGAGCTATACTACTCATGCACATGTATCAAGGTAAAGGGAGGTGGGGTTCACTTGCAGAAGTGCCAGCTTGGACTTGGCTAATCCTGAACTACGAGTACCAGACTTGAGGTAAGAAGCGTACACGAGTCCACTACTTTCACCAACCAATACACCACTATGGTGCCTTCCTCGACTTCCCCACGAGGAAGCACGCCATATCACTCACACTTATCTTGGTGTGTTTTAGAAGTATCCGGTTCAAGTTATCTAATAATCAAGCTAAGCTTTCCAAGCAGTCCATAACCGCGGACGCGGCTATTCGAATAGTTTTGTTAACCTTGCAAGGGTGTACCACTACACACACATGATCATCATTTACCGCCTTTGATCTCGACACCGTTCAAGAAGTGTCGGCGAGAATGCTCACCACAACTGTTACCTCATAGCCGATCTAGTCCGAGAAAGCCGCCTACTTGGGTTGGTTACCACAATCGTGAAACCGACCGGTTTACCGAAGTGGACCCAAGTGATGTGTGCGTGGTGCATAAGCCGTTCTCGGATGAGCCGTTCTCTCACTTAGCATCCAGGCCACAAGCCTACCAGAACTCCGAACTATTGCGACATCTGGACATCGAAAGGGATGAGTTAGTAAGTTGAGAGGGGTCAGTGAGCCCAATGTGTGGTTGTACTCTTCATCTTGGATCACCACACAAGAACTCGTACTAGGGCGGTGTTCAACGAGACAACCCACCGTGTACTCCTACACAGCCTCTCATCGTTCACCTTGTATTAGGGTCGATTCACCAACACTTTTCTACCAACATCAACATGATCATTCCCATCCCGACTCACATCACAGTAACAACATGGTATCATACTAAGCATGCAATAAGCGATAACATGGCAGGGGCCACATGATATCAAACAACTCCTACATTTGCTAGGATTGTGGTTTGCCTACTCAACAAACAACAAGCAAAGTAGCAAAGTAAATACGATGCACAAACACATGATGGAAGTTTGAATCTTGATGTATATGCTTTGATGTGTAAGGCAATTCCATTTAAATGGAGTATATTGCAAATTGAATTGCAAATTCAAACTCCATATTTGAATTCATATTAACCAAGTTGCATGTGACATTGTTTGATCATTTGGAATTATCTTCAAATGTATAAGATATGCCTCTGATGTGTGGTTGAATTATAACATAAATCCATGGTCCAAGTTGCAAGATCATTTGATTTGAATTTGAATTAAATTCAAATAAATCAAATGACATATTCTACTGGTCCCAATTTAAATTCAACTCAAGCATAGTTGAAAGTTGCATATTTGGAAAGATAATTTTCTCCTGATCATTTTTCATATATTATTTGTCCAATTTGGAGTTAATATGAATTTTCTATTAATTTCCAAAGTTTGGGGTATTTTCTGGAATTTCTGGAAATTCATTTAAATCGATTTACTGCGTCAGGCTGACGTCAAGCTGGCGTCAGGGGGGGGCTGACATGGGGGTCCCACCTGTCAGTGGCTGGATTTAATTAACCCGTGGGTTAAATTAATCCAGTGGCTTAATTAAGCCACTGGGCCCACTGGTCAGTGACCCAGGGGTCATTAGGCGAGTGATTAAGGGATAAACCACCGGCGGTTAACCGCCGGCGACTGGAGCCGCGGCGGCGACTCGCCCGAATGGGCTAGGGGCCACGGGAGGCCACGGGGAGGACACCAGTGGATGCAGCAGCTTCGTCCGCGTCTTCTGGAGGCAACAGGGGGTCACGGGGTGCTCGGAATCGACGGCGGCGACGACTCCGGCGGCAACAGAACGGCGGCGAGGTCGCAGATGTCACAGTAGTGCACGGATCGGGCTGATTTGTGGTGCGTTCGAGCGCTGGCACACGCGGGAGTCAAACGCGTGCACTGGGGGTTCAAGACGAGCACTGGAGCGAGGAGGACGACGACCATGGCGGCGAGGTGCTCGGGTTCCCATGGCGGATCCGGCTATAGGAAGAAATCGAGGGGGGAGAACGAGGGGTTTTGCTTGAGAGCTCACCCTGAGTCTATCTGGAGTGGCGGCTTGCTCGGGGAGGCGCTGGTGTTGCCGGAATTTGAGTTCGATCCACGGCGGCCGGCGATGAAGACGACGAAGCTATCGAGCTCGTGGAGGCGTTCGGCTTCGATTCCTTCTGCAGGTCGATGAAGACAACGACGACGAACTCCCTGGACACCTTGGTTTGGCTCCTCGACGTCGATGGCCGCGAGTTCTTGCGACGGCGAGCGGCGGCGCTCTCGGGTGGAGGAAGAAATCAGCGAAGGGGGAGGAAGGAGTCGCGCTGGAGGGGAGGAATGAACTGGGGCGGCTGCGAGACGTCTCCAGGACGCGAGAAGAGGCCACGGGGAGGCCTGGAAGCTCTCGGCAGCGACGTGGCGCCCACGGCTGGCTCGGTGGCATTCCACCGAGCAGCTTGGAGGCGCGAGACGGGGAAGAAGACCCCGCTGCCCCTGTGGGCCAGCTGGGCTGGGTGGGCCGCTCTCGCCTGGGCGCCAAGTAAGCGTTTCTTCTTTCTTTTCTGTTTTTCTTTTCTGACATTTGTTTTGCTGAGCTAAAATAAATAGCTAGGCATTTTATTAAATGCTGAAAATTTTTATGTGGCTTCATAATAATATAGAATAGCCACTCATAAAGTTTCAACATTTTTAAAATTCAAATGATTTGAATTTTAAATCAAATAGGGGTATTTCTTTAATTCCAAGGCACTGTTTGAATATTTGAAAAATCTATGAGCATGGGGTGGGTCCCACATCACTTGATATGTGATCACACTCATTTATAAGACTTTTCAAAAATCTAACATGAATTTTTGGAGAAGATTTTTATCTGGCTTTTTGAATTAATTCATCTGGGGGGGGGGTTCCTTCTCCCATTTTGAATTTGAAAAAGAATTTCCTTTGAAATTTTGACATGATGCAAGGTTACTTTGATCCTAGCACATTACCTAACAGAGGGTTCTGACAAATCGCCCCCACTCAAAAGAATCTCGTCCCGAGATTCAGAAGTCTGCGGGAGGAAGGTGGGGTACTCGGCAATGAGACGGTCTTCTCTTTCCCACGTAGCTTCTCTTTCAGAGTGGTGTGACCATTTCACCTTCAGAAACCTAATCTTCTGGCGACGAGTGACACGCTCTGCGGAATCAAGAATACGAACGGGGTATTCTCGATAGGAAAGGTCATCTTGGAGATCAAGCGTTTCATGGTCGACTTCGCGGATGGGGTCCTTGAAGCAACGCCTGAGTTGGGACACATGGAATACATCATGTACTCGGGAGAGGTGCAGAGGTAGTTCAAGTTGGTAGGCAACTTCTCCACGTTTAGTAATAATGCGGAAAGGTCCGATGTAACGTGGGGCCAACTTGCCTTTGATACCGAAACGTTGGGTTCCCTTCAGAGGAGTAACCCGAAGGTAAGCCTTCTCATCCAGATTGTAGCTCTCTTGCCTATGATGACGATCATAGTAGCTTTTCTGACGAGACTGGGCTGCTTTCAATTGATCGCGAACAATGCGAACTTGCTCTTCTGCTTCCTTGATCATATCCGGTCCAAAGAATTGTCTTTCACCGGTTTCTGACCAGTTTAGTGGTGTTCGACATCGTCGTCCATAAAGGAGTTCAAAAGGAGCCATGTTCAGACTAGATTGAAAACTATTGTTATAAGCAAATTCGGCAAATGGAATAGACTTCTCCCAATTCTTTCCGAATGAGATAACACAAGCTCTGAGCATGTCTTCAAGAATTTGGTTAACCCTTTCGACTTGTCCGCTAGACTGAGGATGGAAAGCTGTACTAAAGGAAAGATGAGTTCCCATAGCATTCTGAAAGCTTCCCCAAAATCTAGAGGTGAAAAGGCTACCGCGATCAGAATTCATTTCCAAAGGAACACCATGAAGGGATACAATTCTAGAGATGTACAAGTCCGCTAACTGGCTAGCAGTTATAGACTCGCGAACCGGAAGGAAGTGTGCAACTTTGGAAAGCCTATCTATGACAACGAAGATGGCATTATTTCCTTTCTGGGTTCTTGGAAAGCCGGTGATGAAGTCCATACCGACTTTGTCCCATTTCCACTTGGGAATAGACAAAGGTTGCAGTGTACCAGCAGGTCTTTGATGTTCTTCCTTAATGCGACGACAAACATCACATTCGGCAACAAATTGAGCAATGTCTCTCTTCATCCTAGTCCACCAAAATCTCTGGCGTAAATCTCGGTACATTTTTGTGCTACCGGGATGAATTGAGAGGGGTGTGTCATGGGCTTCTTTGAGGATAAGTTTCCTTAGTTCCCTATTCTTAGGTACTACCAAACGATTTTCAAAGAATACCGTTCCCTTGCTATCTGTGGAGAAACATTTAGCAACTCCGCTAGCAATGTTCTCCTTGATCCGACGAACACCTCGTGCACGCCTTTGGGCAACTATGATTTGATCCTCAAGAGTTGGTTTCGCCACCAAGGTAGAAAGATAGCCATGAGGAACAATCTCAAGATTGAGCTTGCGAAAGTCCTCATGAAGAAGTGGTTGATACTGTTGTAACATGAGGTTGTTACAATACGACTTACGACTTAGTACATCAGCCATGACATTTGCTTTGCCTGGGGTGTAAGAAATTACTACGTCGTAATCTTTGATCAACTCAATCCAGCGTCTTTGCCTGAGATTAAGATCTGGCTGGGTGAAAATGTATTTGAGACTTTGGTGGTCGGAATAAATCTCACAACGATTACCAAGGAGGTAATGTCGCCAAGTTGTTAGGGCATGAACTACGGCAGCGAGTTCAAGGTCATGGGTAGGATAGTTCTCTTCATGTGGCTGCAACTGGCGTGAAGCATAAGCTACCACATGTCGATCTTGCAGAAGTATGCATCCTAACCCTTGCCGTGATGCGTCACAATAGATCTCGAAATCCTTTTTGGTGTCTGGAGATGCAAGTACAGGTGCAGAAGTCAATCTTCTTTTTAGCTCTTGAAAGCTTTCCTCGCACTTGGGAGTCCATATGAATTTCTTATCTTTCTTGAGGAGTTCAGTTAGAGGCTTTGCAACTTTAGAAAAGTTCTCGACGAAGCGACGCCAATAGCTGGCTAGGCCAAGAAAACTCCTAACTTGCTTAACCGATTCAGGTGGAGTCCAGTCAAGGACGGCCTGAACTCTCTCGGGATTCACAGCAATGCCTTTTGCAGTAATCACGTGGCCTAAGTAGGTCACTTCTGGTAGCCAGAATTCACACTTGGAGAATTTAGCATACAGGCGATACTCTCTAAGTTTGATCAATACCATCCTTAAGTGTTCGGCATGTTCTTCTTCGTTCTTCGAGTATATAAGGATGTCATCGAGGTAAACCACGACGAACTGGTCCAAATATTCCATGAAGATCGAGTTCATCATGCGTGAGAAAGTGGCGGGGGCATTGGTTAAACCAAAGGACATGACGGTGTACTCGTAAAGACCATAACGAGTAGTAAAAGCCGTTTTGGGAATGTCCTCGTTTTGGATCTTGATTTGATGATAACCTAATCTTAAATCCATCTTTGAGAAGACAGAGGATCCTGCAAGTTGATCATAAAGATCATTGATCCTGGGCAATGGGTACTTGTTCTTTATCGTCGCTAAATTTAGCGGGCGATAGTCTACGCACATCCTTTCAGTTCCATCTTTCTTCGTTACGAACAGAACGGGGCAACCCCATGGCGATGAGCTAGGGCGGATGAAGCCTTTCTCCAACAAAGCTTCCAGTTGGGTTTTAAGCTCAGCTAGCTCACGTGGGGCCATTTTGTATGGGCGTTTAGAAATGGGTGCGGTTCCTGGGGAAAGATCCACTATGAACTCTACACATCTGTCGGGTGGCATTCCCGGCAGCTCTTCAGGAAAGACATCCGGGAAGTCACGAACCACCGGAATATCTTCAAGTTCGGGAAGGGGAAGTACATTCAAAGAATGCACTTGGGTTCTTGTTTTGGGTGAGTTATAGTTGACGGTTTTGCCTGAAGGGTGGGTGAGTTTCACGGATTTTCCTTTGCAATCCAGGTAGGCATTCTGTCTTGATAGCCAATCCATGCCAAGGATGACATCAATATCTGAAGACTTGAGGGCTATGAGTGAAGCAAGGAATACTAAACCCTCAATTGCAATTTGATTACCATGGCTTACTCTATTAGTTTGCCATCTTGACCCTGGAGTTTGAATAATCATTGGAGTGGACAATTCAACAAAAGATAACTCATGACGAAGTGCATAACTTTCCGACATGAATGAATGAGATGATCTTGGGTCGAAAAGAACGGAAGTAGGAACATAATTGACTGGGAGCGTACCAAGAATGACGTCAGTGGTGTCGTCAGTCTCTTCGGCGGCGATCTGGTTCACACGTCCACGAGTGGCGGGAGGAGCGGGTTTGGCGGTGTAGACCTTCTGGGGTGGCTTGCCACGACCAATGTTGTTGTTGTTGCCTCCGGCACGGGGTGGAGCATTCTGGTGCTGGATCTAGTTCTGGGGACACTCACGAGAATAGTGGCCTGCCTGACCACACTTGTAACAGGCTCCGAAAACAGTGCGTGGAGCTGGGTTGTTTGGTGGAGCTGGGTGGAACTGGGTTGGTGGACGAGGCGCCACATAGGATGGCCTCTGTGGGTTGTTCTGGCGGAACATGCTGTTTGGGATCCAGATCTTGCGCTTCTGGGAACCAGAGCTGGATGAACCGTCATCTCTAGGGTGTTTGCGGAAATCGTTGGGGTGTTCATGTCCTCTGCCTTGATGGCCTTGTTGACAAGGACCTGGAAGGTGGCAAAGTCATGAAGGTTGAGCTCACGACGGAGTCCAGTGTTGAGGCCACGACGGAACCTTTCTTCTTTCTTGGAGTCGGTGGAGAATTCTTCGGTAGCATAACGAGCAAGTCGGTTGAACTCACGACTAAACTCGTCAACGGTCCTTCTGCATTGAGTGAGGTTGCAAAACTCCTCACGCTTGCGGTCCTTAAGACCTTTGGGAATGTGGTGCTCACGGAAAGAAGTGCAGAATTCCTCCCAAGATGCGGGCGGTCCAACGGGACGCATATTCAGAAAGTTCTCCCACCAAGAGCTAGCTGCACCTTCAAGGTGATAAGTGGCATAGCTGACCTTGTCACCAGTTGCAACATGGCATGCTTGGAGCTTCCTCTCGATGCTGCGAAGCCAGTCATCGGCGTCAAGGGGCTCGGTGGAGTAACTGAAAACCGGGGGATGAAGTCAGATGAAGTCGTTCAGGGACACCAACTCATTGCGCTGCTGATTGGTGTTGCGAGCAATGACTTCCAACAGATGGTGAGAGTCTCGGCGGTACCTCTCGACTTCCATCAGAACCTGAGCCATCGTGGGTGGGGGTGGAAGGTTGCCTTCCTCCTGGTCATTCCCACGACCTTGGTTACGACCAACCTGGCCACGGGTTCCTTGAGACATCCTGAAGGTAAAAACCAAAGTCAAACAGAGTTGACTTGAAGAGTCTAATCAAGGTATTGAAGTACTGGAAGGATTACAGAGCAAAGGAAGTAATCATCTTGACAACATGGTGATAAAGCATACAAGCCATATATTCACAAGCTGTCATACAAACCAAACATCGTTTTAGTACAAGCACCAAGCTAATACAAACGTGATGAAGATGATACATTCTTCAGAGGCACTCTGACTTCCTATACATTATTTATCTAAGCCTCTGGAACTTAGACACCTTGCATACCACATACTAAGATACTACTACATCATCACTAAGTAAGACCACAGGCGGTCTCACTCATCTCCATCCCCATAGTAGTCCTCATAAAAGTTACCCGCGTATCCCGGTAGCTGGAGGTGACCATCGGAAAACACGGAGGCTTGTGGACCTTGATATCCATTTGGGCAAGGATGGGGCCTAGGTCCAGCGTAGGGTGGAAGCAAAGGACCACGGGGTGGAAAAATGCCTCCAATCTCGGGCCAAGCAACTCGAGAAGGCATCTGAGTCCTCACTGGGTAGATAGCATCAAACTCAACTGATCCCACGCTCACAAAGGGTGCCAAGAGTGTCAGTGCTCGATACAGACGAACACGGGTGGCATGGAGCTCAAAACGGAGAGCGCGTGCATCACGATCTCGATCACTAGCAAACCTAGCAGTCACCTGAAGTGCTGGATCCTCTGTAGAGTGATCTGAGTAGAGTCCGGTGTAATATCCCTCTTCTCCTGGAAATGCGGCAGGGATATAGCGGAAAGAAGTCTCTCTCAGCAGGGTGTGCTCCTCTCTCAGCAGTGTCATACATGAGTATGCAGCATCCTGCACAGCCATGTTCTCGGTAATGCCAATGCCATGTCCAAAGTGGATAGGCTGAGTGACTCCAACGTGGTGCGGGTAGATCCGAACAATGCAGTGGAATTGCATCTGGTTGAAGTCGTGGAACTGCTCCTCGACGGTGTACTAAGGGTACCACCGATATCCCACGTAGGACATCATCTCGATCAACGTGGCGGGATGGCCACGCACACCGAGGCACCTGGTCAAACGAACAATCTGCCGAGGGTGAAGATCTGCCATCTGAAACAGAAAGTAGTTTGCAAATGCATCAGATTATGAGATAAACCTGGAATGACTCGGACAGCATAACGGCTGTAATTGTAAGAAATGACAATTTCTTTCAATCATGAAAAACAGCACTTACATAATACGATGTAAGAAATCAGCATTACAACAATGCTAGGAAAACCGGACACAACTTTCCTACGGCTATAAGGAAGCAATCAACGAGATGTGCTAATCAGACAGAGGAGAGCCTAGTCCTATCTTTCCGTAGAATAAGATGAGGGTGACTCAGAACTCAGAACGAAGGGGGTAAGGAGAAAAAAGAAGCCTTACGTTGTTCCCTTATATACCCAGAGTAACTATATAACTATAGAAGGCTAGACTCGACTTCGGCCAAGGCTACTAGTCCTACAGTCAGTCCTGCTCTGATACCAAGTCTGTCGGGACCCGGGGTTAGCGTATGCAAGTCCAGTTAAGGCATAGTCATATGGAGAGCCGAGAACCGTACCCACTTGTCTAAGCAAACAAGGCCAAGCACAGAACGTTCTCGGAAAGCATCGTACGTGAGGGGCATTCCATCCAGGCCGGATGATCAACTGAGATGGGTCCTCATCATCCGCACACAAGTCTAATGATATGGGTGGTGAACTCCCATATTCAAAGACAAGTCGCCTCAACCATACTATCGACTATCTCAAAACTCTTACATAGACTTACTCCAGCCCGATCACTTAGTCGGGGTCTAGGGCGGGCTCGATCATACCACAAAGTGTGCACGAGACGGAGTCTCGAACAATCGCATCGCGATGCCCCAAGTTGCGCACATCTAAGGGCCACTTGATGTATGAAAGACCGCCAGCCAGAACACAACTAAGGTCTCGAAAACCCATACAAAGACATGCATGTTATAACATACACGCAGCACACATGCCTTGTATGAACAGCAGGTACCATTGCAATTCTCTACAAAGTGTACAATTTTATTGATAACTCTTATAGAGTGCAAACAGAGATCACAAACATGTGATCCAACATTACAACACAAACGGAAGCAAATTATGTCTGAGTACATACAAGTTTAACAAATGGCTTAAGAAGCCTTATTTAAACACATGCCCTCCACGAGGGAACCAGTCGTCTGACTGGGACTAGACTAATTGTCTTCAGTCGTCCAGCTCGATGAAGAAGCCACCTTCGGGGTCAGTGGCATCATCTAAAACATAGATTAAGAAAACGTGAGTACAAAGTCGTACTCAGCAAGACTTACATAGGAGCTATACTACGCATGCACATGTATCAAGGTAAAGGGAGGTGGGGTTCACTTGCAGAAGTGCCAGCTTGGACTTGGCTAATCCTGAACTACGAGTACTAGACTTGAGGTAAGAAGCGTACACGAGTCCACTACTTTCACCAACCAATACACCACTATGGTGCCTTCCTCGACTTCCCCACGAGGAAGCACGCCATAGCACTCACACTTATCTTGGTGTGTTTTAGAAGTATCCGGTTCAAGTTATCTAATAATCAAGCTAAGCTTTCCAAGCAGTCCATAACCGCGGATACGTCTATTCGAATAGTTTTGTTAACCTTGCAAGGGTGTACCGCTACACACACATGATCATCAATTACCGCCTTTGATCTCTACACCGTTCAAGAAGTGTCGGCGAGGATGCTCACCACAACTGTTACCTCATAGACGATCTAGTCCGAGAAAGCCGTCTACTTGGGTTGGTTGCCACAATCGTGAACCAGGCCGGTTTACCGAAGTGGACCCAAGTGATGTGTGTGTGGTGCATAAGCCGGTCTCGGATGAGCCGTTCTCTCACTTAGCATCCAGGCCACAAGCCTACCAGAACTCCGAACTATTGCGACATCTGGACATCGAAAGGGATGAGTTAGTAAGTTGAGAGGGGTCAGTGAGCCCAATGTGTGGTTGTACTCTTCATCTTGGATCACCACACAAGAACTCGTACTAGGGCGGTGTTCAACGAGACAACCCACCGTGTACTCCTACACAGCCTCTCATCGTTCACCTTGTATTAGGGTCGATTCACCAACACTTTTCTACCAACATCAACATGATCATTCCCATCCCGACTCACATCACAGTAACAACATGGTATCATACTAAGCATGCAATAAGCGATAACATGGCAGGGGCCACATGATATCAAACAACTCCTACATTTTCTAGGATTGTGGTTTGCTTACTACTATGACAAAATGATAGGTCATGCAAAGGAATGGGTTCATCTATGCGGTAGAAACGAATCATGGTGATCATCCTAAACAATGCATAAGCGAGACATGAGAGGGAAGTGGGATTTTATCGACATGATCAATGGGGGTTTGCTTGCCTTGCTGACGAGGTTCGGGTTCGGGGTCTTCAGCGAAGGGGGTAGCCTCCTGCTCCGGTTCCACCTCTACTCGACAAACAACAATCAAAGTAGCAAAGTAAATACGATGCACAAACACATGATGGAAGTTTGAATCTTGATGTATATGCTTTGATGTGTAAGGCAATTCCATTTAAATGGAGTATATTGCAAATTCAAACTCCATATTTGAATTCAAATTAACCAAGTTGCATGTGACATTGTTTGATCATTTGGAATTATCTTCAAATGTATAAGATATGCCTCTGATGTGTGGTTGAATTATAACATAAATCCATGGTCCAAGTTGCAAGATCATTTGATTTGAATTTGAATTAAATTCAAATAAACCAAATGACATATGCTACTGGTCCCAATTTAAATTCAACGCAAGCATAGTTGAAAGTTGCATATTTGGAAAGAGAATTTTCTCCTGATCATTTTTCATATATTATTTGTCCAATTTGGAGTTAATATGAATTTTCTATTAATTTCCAAAGTTTGGGGTATTTTCTGGAATTTCTGGAAATTCATTTAAATCGATTTACTGCGTCAGGCTCACGTCAAGCTGGCGTCAGGGGGGGGCTGACATGGGGGTCCCACCTGTCAGTGGCTGGATTTAATTAACCCGTGGGTTAAATTAATCCAGTGGCTTAATTAAGCCACTGGGCCCACTGGTCAGTGACCCAGGGGTCATTAGGCGAGTGATTAAGGGATAAACCACCGGCGGTTAACCGCCGGCGACTCGCCGGAATGGGCTAGGGGCCACGGGAGGTCACGGGGAGGACACCAGTGGATGCAGCAGCTTCATCCGCGTCTTCTGGAGGCAACAGGGGGTCACGGGGTGCTCGGAATCGACGGCGGCGACGACTCCGGCGGCAACAGAACGGCGGCGAGGTCGCAGATGTCGCAGCAGTGCACGGATCGGGCTGATTTGTGGTGCGTTCGAGCGCTGGCACACGCGGGAGTCAAACGCGTGCACTGGGGGTTCAAGACGAGCACTGGAGCGAGGAGGACGACGACCATGGCGGCGAGGTGCTCGGGTTCCCGTGGCGGATCCGGCTATAGGAAGCAATCGAGGGGGGAGAACGAGGGGTTTTGCTTGAGAGCTCACCCTGAGTCTATCTGGAGTGGCGGCTTGCTCGGGGAGGCGCTGGTGTTGCCGGTTTTTGAGTTCGATCCACGGCGGCCGGCGATGAAGACGACGAAGCTATCGAGTTCGTGGAGGCGTCCGGCTTCGATTCCTTCTGCAGGTCGATGAAGACGACGACGACGAACTCCCTGGACACCTTGGTTTGGCTCCTCGACGGCGATGGCCGCGAGTTCTTGCGACGGCGAGCGGCGACGCTCTCGGGTGGAGGAAGAAATTGGCGAAGGGGGAGGAAGGAGTCGCGCTGGAGGGGAGGAATGAACTGGGGCGGTGCGAGACGTCTCCAGGACGCGAGAAGAGGCCACGGGGAGGCCTGGAAGCTCTCGGCGGCGATGTGGCGCCCACGGCTGGCTCGGTGGCATTCCACCGAGCAGCTTGGAGGCGCGGGACGGGGAAGAAGACCCCACTGCCCCTGTGGGCCGGCTGGGCTGGGTGGGCCGCTCTCGCCTGGGCGCCAGGTAAGCGTTTCTTCTTTCTTTTCTGTTTTTATTTTCTGACATTTGTTTTGCTGAGCTAAAATAAATATCTAGGCGATTTATTAAATGCTGAAAATTTTTATGTGGCTTCATAATAATATAGAATAGCCACTCATAAAGTTTCAACATTTTTAAAATTCAAATGATTTGAATTTTAAATCAAATAGGGGTATTTCTTTAATTCCAAGGCACTGTTTGAATATTTGAAAAATCTATGAGCATGGGGTGGGTCCCACGTCACTTGATATGTGATCACACTCATTTATAAGACTTTTCAAAAATCTAACATGAATTTTTGGAGAAGATTTTTATCTGGCTTTTTGAATTAATTTATCTGGGGGGGGGTCCTTCTCCCATTTTGAATTTGAAAAAGAATTTCCTTTGAAATTTTGACATGATGCAAGGTTACTTTGATCCTAGCACATTACCTAACAGAGGGTTCTGACACCCCATGGCGCGGCCAGGCCCCTGGCTGTGCCAGGTGGCCGCCTGGTCCCCTGTTGGTGGCCCTCTGGTCCCACTTGGGCGCTTCTAGAAGACTCCATTACGCTGATTTTTTATCCGATTTTTCCCGAATTTTTGGAGAAATTTTAATATGGGGGAAAGCTGGAATAGAAAAATGGTAGAAAATAGGAACTGGCACTGGGGTGCACTGAGTTAGTAGGTTAGTCCAAATATGATCAAAAGTGTATGAAAGTGTATCTAGATCATAGCAATATCACACAAAACATGCATGGAGCTAGCAGAAATTATCGATACGTTTGAGACGTATCAGTTGCCGGCCGGCGTGATTTGAGGAGTTCATTCCTTGGTCGGCAGTGTTGCTGGTCGGCATGGTTGGAGGAGCTCATTCCTCGGTCGATGGTGTTGCCAGTCAAGTGATTGGAGGAGTTTATACCTTGGTCGACGGCGCCGGCTTTTGCGTCTCCTGTCATTGACTGGATACTCTTTTCTCCATCATCCCTGCTCTATCTCCGACTTGCCTTGGATAGGCTACGCCCACACTATACGTTCCTTCTAGTTGTGTGGTTGAGGACACCGCCCGGCTAATTAATTCAGGTATTCGATCGATTCATAACTATTCGTGTTCAATGTACTGGTCTTTAATTATATCCCATATCACACAGTACAGACAGGGAGAAGTTATCTATATGATGTCCATAAATTATGCATAGACTTGGACAATATAATATGAATTATATGTCCATCTTCGGACAGACATGATGCATTTCGAATAACCCCTTCATTTGTGAAGATGGATCGATATTGGATTTCAGGGAGCCGAACCAGCGGTAGATATATCGCGGGCATGAGTGGGTTGATTTCAGCTGCTAAGAAAGAAATGGTGAAGAGGAATACTGGGAATACAATGTCCATGTAGAACTTGTGTCAACAATATATTACATCGTATTGACATAGTGCAAGATCACTTATTCCTTCATGGGTTCATGGTGGGATACACTTGTTCGGCCAAACATGGTGAAGATGCGGTCATGGGTGAAGGTAACAACCCGGGTGGTAATATACAAAACTCTGAACCGGGGCACACTGATATTGAATACAACTGCATGGGTGGGATGGAAAACCCCCAACAGAACGCAGAATGTGAGAACCCAAACCGGTGGGATGAAAACCGAGATTGTGTGATGCCATCTTATGATGATGACGATGACATGCCAGATTTCGATGCCATGCTTGGGTATTTCGAGGGGGCACACGTACCAGGGGAGTATAAGGCTATGTCTACAATTAAGATCGACGCCAAGACAGAATTGTGTCCAAGATGTAAAAGGAAATATTCCAAGATGAGTGCCACACTAATATTTCTCAGATATAAAGCAAAATACGGTGTACCAAACAAGGGCATGACAGAATTGCTAATAGTTTTGCAAGACATGTTTCCAGACAACAATGTGCTACCAGTTACAAACAACGAAGCCATGAAGGTGGTTTGCCAATTGTCACTTGAAGTCCGGAAGATACATGAATGTGTGAATGATTGTATGTTGTACGACGGTCCGGACAAAAAATTGCGTGAATGTCGCATATGCCACCAACCACGATACAAGCGTAAGCTAGCAAAGGACAAGAACAATGCTGGCGACGAGATTAAGACGGGAATCCCATTTAAAGTTGTTTGGTACTTGCCTTTAATTCCTAGGTTGAGGCGTTCCCCAAAGGTTTCTTTATGGAAGAGTCAACAAGACGAACACCAAAAGAACAAGGATCAAAAGATTTCAATTTAAATAGATCATACATTCTTTTGGGCATAACGGAGGTACTAGCTCCAACATCACATAAAGCATAGCAAGAGAAGTTAATCAACTTAATTTTAATCATAGGATCCCAACTATCTTCTAGCTTTCTAGGTATGGAGGCTTCTACCCTAAGCTTCTCCTCCCTAGCTTTAATGAGAGCATTAGTGATATGCTCCGTGAAGGGAAGATTAAGTGTGCTAGTGTGGGGGTCTCTAGACATCTTGTGAAGGAAACGAATAAATTCAGAAAGGGTGAAATTATCAAAATCAAGGTCACTACTATCAAGTAAAGTGGTAGTGTTGTCCTTTAGGCTCACTTGTTTGGTAGCTTCTATAGTCATAGGAGTTTCTTCTTCTACGGTTGAGGTCATAGCATCACCATTAATAGGTCCTATGGGACTAGGGGTGCATTGGGTGCTAAGAGTTTGGATATCCTCAACAACTTGGATAGTAGCAACGGTATGATGTGTAGGAAGGCTCTTAATTCTATCTTCTTCCTCCTTTTTTCTAGCCCAATCTCTCTTTAAGTTTAGCCATCATCCTAATGTTTTCATTAATTTGCACTTGAATAGCGTTCATAGGAGTGACCTTCCTCTCCTCAAGAGGAGAAGTTCTAATTTTAAGCAATTCTACTTCATGGGCTAAATTGTCTACCTTCGACGAGAGATTATCTAATTTGTCTAGTTTTTCTTCTACACTTTTGTTGAAGGCTTTTTTGGTAGTGATGAAGTCTTTAAGCATACTCTCTAATTCAGAAGTGGAGTTCTTGGTGCTAGGATAAGTGTTGTTGTTCCCATAGTTGTTGGAGGGGAACGGTCTAGGATTGCTACCAAAATTACTCCTATAAGCATTGTTATTGAAGTTGTTTCTAGAGATAAAGTTCACATCTACTTGATCTTGAGCAATCAAAGAATTTAAAGGAACACCATGAGGATCAATAGGATATTTCTTGGTAAGGAGATACATAATCAAGTCAACTTTTTCATTTAGGGAGGAGATCTCCTCGACAGAGTTTACCTTCCTACCTGTTGGAGCTCTTTAGGTGTGCCATTGGGAATAGTTGGTCATCATCTCATCGAGTAGTTTTATGGCAGCACCAAGCGTTGTTGACATAAAGGTTCCTCCCGCGGCCGAATTTAGCAATTTCCGCGAGGTAAAGTTCAAGCCTGCATAAAAAGTTTGGATAACCACCCAAGTAGTCAAACCATGCGTAGGGCAATTCTTAACAAGAGATTTCATGCGTTCCCAAGCTTGGGCAACGTGCTCATTATCCAATTGCTTAAAATTCATAATGTTACTCCTCAATTGGATAATCTTAGCTGGGGGGGGTAGTACTTCCCAATAAAAGCATCCTTGCACTTATCCCAAGAATCTATGCTATTCCTAGGCAAGGATTGAAACCAGATTTTAGCTCCTCCTCTCAAGGAGAAAGGAAAAAGCTTAAGCGTAACAATATCACCATCTACTTATTTGTACTTGTCCATATCACAGAGCTCAACAAAATTATTTAAGTGCAAAGCATCATCATCTCCAGCACCGGAGAATTGATCTTTCATAACAAGGTACAACAAAGCAGGTTTAATCTCATAAGAAGGTGTTGAAGTGGCAGGTGGAGCTATAGGAGTGCAGATAAAGTCACCGTTGTTATGACTAGTGAAGTCACACAACTTGGTCTTCTCGGAGGAACCCATAACAGCAGCAAGCAAGGTAACGATTTTTTTGATTTTTGAAAAAGGACACTAAAGCAAAAACAGAAAATTAAACTAACAAGACTAAAAAGCAAAGATAAAAGATAGTGTGCAACTCCCCTATCTTGAAGAGTGGAGTCCCCGGCAACGGCGCCATAAATTAGCTTTGATGGCTTCTCGCCCCTCGTTGGTTACCCAAAGTGGAAGGTTGAGATGTAGACAACATCAAATTTCCCTCGGTGAAGATACCAAGGTTTGTCTCCAGTAGGACTCCGACAACGACAGGAAGGTGACAACGACGCCAGCAATTCGGCGGTTGACGTGGACCTACACACACAACGGATAACTTTGCTCCCAACGAGTTCAGAGAGGTTGTCAATCCCTCCGGCCTTGTTGTTTACAAAGGATCAAACGCACGGGATAATAATGATAGTGATAGTAACGGAAAAGGAAATTAAGCATAAAATAAATAGCGGGTGTAAAAAGTGTTGTAAATATGGACCGGGGTCCCATGATGTTCACTAGTGATGTCTCTCTCCCAAAAGAAGATAAAATAGCCATGTGAGGTAAACAAATTAGAGCTGGGCAATTGACAAGATTATGTGCGCAAACCAATGCTAACTATGATACAAAGAAAGGAAGAGGCTCAAAATCATGGGCGGTACGCCAAAACAAGTAGACTGAAATCCATCTGCATCTACCTACTAATCATCCACCTTGAGATATCTATCCAGAACATCTCGCTGGTATTAAGTTGCGAATCCCACCCAAAGTGTAAACTCAAAGAAACAGACAACTGCATTAAAGAACTTTGCGTAAAGTAAACAATCCTTGCACCTGCAAGTACAAGCACCGTTTTTTTCTCCCTTGTGGCAACAACACATCCCCTAGACTCATGTTTCTGTCACTCAAGCTAGTCATCGGGGGGCATGTACCCACAATCATGCATAACACTCCCTCTTGGAGTCACTACCTACTACTTGGACAAAGCAATAAAAAGCAACGGAGAACATGCAAGAAGTACTCAGAACATAAATATAAAAGAGGAGAATCAAATATATTACTCAAACACAATCTTAACATAGTCTCATAATCCATCAGATCTCAGCAAACTCAACATAGCAACAGCAGAAAGATTACATGTGTGCCTCGATCATGTAGGGCAACTCACGAGCTCTAAACCATGAAAAACAAAGAGGGGAGGAGAACATCACATAGCTACTGATCATGGACCCATGGTCGAAGGTGGACTACTCACGGTTCATCAGGGAAGCATCCATGGTGGTGGAGAAGCTCCCGGAGGTGGTTCCTCCCTCCGGCAGGGTGCCGGGAAGAGGTCTCGTGGTGCTCCCAATCTTGGAAGAGCGGCAGCGGCGGAACAGAGGAGAGATCGCGAAAAAGGGTTCTGTCCTCGAGGGTTTCGGGACGAGAGGGATATATAGGCGAAGGGGGGCAGCCAGAGGTGGACCAGGGGCCCCAGGCGCCCCCCGGGCGCGACCTAGGGGGTGACCGTACCAGGTGGCCGCCTGGGCCACCCCTGGCTCCCCTCTGGCCCCACTTGGGCTCTTCCCGAAGCTTCCTGTACGCTGATTTTTCCTATATTTTCCCGGAATTTTTCTGGCACTTTAAGTAATGGGAAAACCTGAAATACAAAAATAGCAGAAAACAGGAACTGGCACTAGGGTGCACTGAGTTAATAGGTTAGTCCAAATATGATCAAAAGTGTATGGAAGTGCATCAATATCATAGCAATATCACACAAAAGAAGCATGGAGCAAGAAGAAATTATAGATACGTTTTGGACGTATCAACCCCTATTGCCACACCTGCCACTTCAGCTACCTCTTATGAAATTAATATTGCTTTACTGAATCTTGTTATGAGAGATCAATTCTCTGGTGCTGGAGATGCTGCTGCTTTACACTTGAATAATTTTGTTGAATTATGTGATATGCAAATGTATAAGGAAGTAGAAGCTGATGTTGTTAGGCTCAATCTTTTTCGATTCTCTTTGAGGGACGGAGCTAAAATCTGGTTTCAATCTTTGCCTAGGAATAGCATAGATTCTAGGGATAAGTGCAAAGATGCTTTTATTGGGAAGTATTACCCACCTGCTAAAATTATCGAATTGAGGAGTAACATTATGAATTTTAGGCAATTGGATAATGAACACGTTGCCCAAGCTTGGGAACGTATGAAATCTCTTGTTAAGAAATTCCCTACACATGGTTTGACTACCTGGATGGTTATCCAGACTTTTTATGCAGGCTTGAACTTTACCTCGCGGAACCTGCTAGATTCGGCCGCGGGAGGAACCTTTATGTAAACTACACTTGGTCCTGCCACAAAACTTCTCGATGAGATGATGACCAACTATTCCCAATGGCACACCGAACGCGCTCCAACAGGCGGGAAGGTAAATTCTATCGAGGAAATTACCTCCCTAAATGATAAAGTTGATTTAATTATGTCTCTACTTACCAATCAACCCTCTATTGATCCTCATGATGTTCCTTTAAATTCTTTGGTTGCTCAGGTACAAGTAGATGTGAATTTCATCGCTAGAAACAACTTTAATAATAATGCTTATAGGGGCAACTTTGCTAGTAATCCTAGACCGTTCCCATCCACTTATGGGAACAACAACACTTACCCTAGCAACAAGAACCCCACTTCTGAACTAGAGAGTATGATTAGAGACTTCATCACTACCCAAAAGCCTTCAACAAGAATGTGGAAGAAAAACTAGCTAAATTAGATAATCTTTGTTTGAAGGTAGACAACTTAGCCCTTGATGTTGAGATGTTAAAAATTAGAACCTCTCCCCTTGAGGAGAGCAAGGCCATTCCTATTAATGCTATCCAGTTGCAAATTAATGAAAATATTAGGATGATGGATAAATTTAAAGAAAGATGGGCTAGAGAAAAAGAGGAAGAGGATAGAATTAAGAGATTTCCTACACACCACACTGTTGCAACTATCCAAATTGTTGAGGACACTGAAACTATTAGCACCCAATGCACTCCTGGTCCCATTGGACCTATTAATGGTGATGCTAATACCTCAACTGTAGAAGAAGAAACTCCTATGAACATAGAGGGTTTCAAACAAGTGAGCTTAGATGACACTACTACCACCTTTGATATTAGTGATATTGATTTTGATAGTTGCTCCCTCTCAGAAGTTATCAGCTTATTACACAAAATGTCTAGAGACCCCCATACTAGCACACTTAATCTTGCCTTCACGGAGCATATCACAAATGCTCTTATCAAAGCTTGGGAGGAGAAGCTTAGGATAGAAGCCTCCATACCTAGGAAGCTAGATGATGGTTGGGACCCTATGATAAAAATCAAATTAAATAACTTCTCTTGCTATGCTTTATGTGACGTGGGACCTAGTACCTAAGTCATGCCCAAAAGAATGTATGATATGTTTGAATTGAAACCTTTTGATTCATGTTCTTTTGGTGTTCGCCTTGTCGACTCTTCCATAAAGAAACCTTTGGGGAAGATCGACGATGTTCTTATCATTGTCAATGACAATTATGTTCCCGTGGATTTTATTATTATGGATATAGAGTGTGAACCTTTATGTCCAATTATTTTGGGACGCCCTTTTCTTCGCACCGTTGGTGCTATCATTGACATGAAAGAGGGGAATATAAAATTTCAATTCCCTCTAAAAAGGGGGATGGAACACTTCCCTAGAAAGAAATTCAAGTTACCTTTTGAGTCCGTTACACGGGCTAGCTATTCTCTTTCTCTTGATAAAACTTGATTCTTCTTTTGCCTTATGCCTAGCTTAAATGCATAAAATAAAGAGCTTGTTGGGAGGCAACCCAAGATGTTTTTACTTCTGTTTTTAGTGGTCTTGATGATTGTTACTACTGTAGCAACATCATTGTATCTTTATTTTTCAAGCTTTGTCCCAAGTATAGCCTCATATGACAAGGGAAGGGAAAGTTGTGACATGATGTCCAGAAAACAGATTCTGTCCTCGTGACGAAAAAATTCGAAACAAATCAGCAATTCATCTTCTTGAGCTGAATGTTTTACACAACGTGCTCTATACAATCACGGAACTTTCATATGTTCTGAGTTTTTTGATTCGAGTTGCAGAAGTACCCCTACAAGATTCTCTACTTCCTGCTGTTCTGTTTTTTCTGATTCTGCCACGTTTTGTCTCTCCTAAATTTTGCAAACCTTAAGCTTGCTTTTTTATTTTCAAAAACCTTTTGGCAATCTTGAGAAACAGTAGATCTTCAAGAATACCTTTATATCGAGTGGGGGAAAATTATTTATTATGGTTACTAACCTCTCTAATCAACTTATGATGAGTTCTGTATGAAGGGAGTTTTCAAGTGTGCGATGTAATATGATGAAAGAAGATTCGGGAGTGTCAAGCGCTCAAGCTTGGGGATGCCCCTATGCATCCCCTACAAATATTCAAGGATACTCAAGCGTCTAAGCTTGGGGATGCCCCGAGCACCCCCTTCTCCATCAACAATCATCAGTTCGTCCTTCGTCTCACTATATTTTTATCACTTCATGCGTTATGTGCGATGCTTGGAGCGTCTCGCTCTTAGGTTTTATTTTTAGTTTTCTTTAGATTTGCTTTCTGTTAATAACAAGTTAGATCCCGTCTTACTTTGTGTGGGAGAGAAACATGCTCCACTTTCAAAATCTAGAACACATCATAGGATTCTTCATGCCTATCTTTTTGTTGTTGTGTGTTCTTTATCTTTTCGTAGCTACTGCCATGTCTAGTTTTAGTCTTAGTTTGTCTTAGCAAGAGCCTTGGCTTTTGTTTAGTTTGTCGCTGAAACTCTCTTTAGTTTTCATGTTTATATTGTTAAGAGAGTTGGTTGTTGCACTGAGTTATGTCTTGTTTTTGAGAAGTAGGTAATTGAGGTTGCTATTTAATTTCAGTAGTAACCCGCAATAGTTTTGAGGTATTGATATGGGTAATGTTTGAACTTTTGGTGTCAAGAGCTCTAGCCTATTAGTGATAGGTGTCGTATTTTGGGCAATCCGTGTGTTATTTTCAAAAAACCTACAAAACTAGTTGAGAACTCTAGCTACTAGATGGATCACTACTCTTCTAAGGGGTCGAATATTAGAGTACACTCACGTACCATGAGTCGAGGATGCGCAAGGATAACCAAACCCCCATACACTCCTCCTCGGGGTACTTGTCTCTTTTTGAACCTCCTTATTAGATTGAGAGTTACCAATAATAAGTGCATGAGTTCTTCGGACTAATGTAAGTATTGAAAGTTGACACTTCCACCTCCTCATACTTGCTAGCCTCTCTTGTGCCGTGCATTTCCTCCTTCTCACTCCGAGAGTTGGCGTCCACCTTCGTCGGTACATCCAAACCCTTGCCATGATACGCTCTGTCATCATAAACCTCCTTATATCTTTCCTCAAAATAGCCACCATACCTACCTATCAAGGCATTTCCATAGCCTTTCTGAGATATATTGCCATGCAACATCCACCTCTTCATGACTTGATCTTCATGTCATACATGTTCCTGCTACACTGGCAGCAACATACACTGCATACATCATGATAGCTACATCTTCTTTATGATTTGAGTACCTTGTAAAGTGTGAAAGATCTTCTATACCCTCTTGTAAATTAGAGTGTTTCCCTTAAGTGAGGAAAAGATCCCAAAGTGGACAAAATAAAAGATCCCAAAGAGGACAAATGAGAGTTAAATAGAAAGAGCCATTGAGGCCACCAAAAAATACAAAAAAAATAGAAAAAATAGAAAAAGAAAAAAAGAGAGAAAGGGGCAACACTACTATCCTTTTGAAAGATCCACACTAGTACTCCCTCTTATCCTTGTACACCATAGAGATGATCATGCATATAGCTATGTGGGGACCTTCACACTATAAAACTTGGCTTGCATATTCCAAGGATGAGCCTCCTAAAAAGAGCTCTAGATCTTCATGAGCAAACAAGTTAGATGCACCCCCACTAGTTCCATTGGAGAGCTTTTCAGCTCATATGTGCATCTGTTGCATGGCAATCCCTACTCCTCACATCATATCTATCATTTGGCCTTCTCTCCTATGATTGTCCTCATTGATGTGAGCCTTTCTCATCCTTTTTGTCTTCCTCCTCCACCATATTCTCTCTTTGCCATCCTAAGTGTCAACTCTCGTGCTTACGCTCAACCATTGCATGAGTGCTCAAAATATCAAAAAGGAGTGGATCAAATTGACTTGTACCTGGCTAGTGGTCTAGGGACGAGTCAGGATAAGATTCCAAAGAAGACCAAGTGTGAAACTTTAGTAGATCGAGTTCTAAACACAAAAATACTTTTTTCTCGTATTCCATATCCCCCTTCTTGCACGCAAACACCATCTGGAGAAATTCGAGTCACGGACAGCGAGAGCTCTTGCACCCAATGTTCTTTCGTTTCTTGTTTCAATGCTAGTATGACTCTTGCATGTTATGACTTGAATTGAATTGCATACCTTGATTGTTTTACTTTTCAAAGTTCTTATATGGTTGCTAGCATGTCAGCACAGAAATTATGCTTGTTATATTTACCTACTCGAGGACGAGCAGGAATTAAGCTTGAGGATGTTGATACGTCTCAAACGTATCGATAATTTCTGCTCGCTCCATGCATGTTTTGTGTGATATTGCTATGATCTAGATACACTTTCATACACTTTTGATCATATTTGGACTAACCTACTAACTCAGTGCACCCTAGTGCCAGTTTCTGTTTTCTGCTGTTTTTCTATTCCAGGTTTCCCCCATATTAAAAATGCTCCAAAAATTCGGGAAAAATCGGATAAAAATCACCGTAACAGAGTCTTCCAGAAGCACGCCAGTGGGGCCAGAGGGCCACCACCAGGGGACTAGGGGCGGGGGGGTGTGGACCCCTGGTGGCCCCCCTGGCTGCCCCCTTCGCCTATTTATTCTCCGTGACAGGGAAACTCGAAAGACAGAACCCTATTTCTCAATCTCGCCTCTGTTCCGCCGCCGCCGCGCTTCCAAGATCGGGAGCACAGTCAGGACCCTTCCCGGCACCCTGCCAGAGGGAGGATCGACCTCCGGGAGCTTCTCCTCCACCATTGACGCTTCCCGGGTGTCTCGTGAGTAGTCTACCTTGAACCATGGGTCCGTGATCAGTAGCTATGTGATGCTCTCCTCCCATCTTTGTTCTTCATGGTTTAGAACTCGTGAGCTTCCCTACATGATCGAGGCACATATGTAATTCTTCTGCTTTTTCTATGTTGAGTTTGATTGGATCCGATGGATTATGAGATTATGTTCAGATCGTGATAGAGTAATATATTTGGTTTTGATCTCTTATATTTTTGTTCCTAAGTAATTCTTGCATGTTCTCCATTGCTGTTTATTGCTTTGGCCAAGTGGTGGATAGTAACTCCAAGAGGGAACGTTATGCTCGATTGGGGTACATGCCCCCTGATGACACGCTTGAGTGACAGAAAAATGAGTCTAGGGGATGTGCTGTGGCCACAAGGGGGAAAACAACGGTGCTTGTAACCGCGGTTGCAAGGATTGTTTACTTTACACAAAGTTCTTTTAATGTAGTTGTCTGTTGCTTTGGGTTTACACTTTGGGTGGGACTCGCAACTTAATACCAGCGAGATATTCTGGATAGATATCTCAAGGTGGATGATTAGTAGTAGATGTAGATGGATTTCGGTCTACTTATTTTGGCGTACTGCCCATGCTTATGAGCCTCTTCCTTTCTTTTGTAACATAGTTAGCATTGCGGTGCGCTTATAATCCTGTCAATTGCCCATCTGTAATTTGTTTACCTCGCATAGCAGTTTTATCGTCTTTTGGGAGAGATACATCACTAGTGAACATCACGGGACCCCGGTCCATATTCTCATCATAGTTTACAAGGTATTTCCTTTCAAGTATTTACTTTCAGTTGCTATTATCATTATCCCTTGTGTGTTTGACCCTTTGTAAACAACAAGACCGGACAGTTTGACAACCTCTCTGAACTTCGTTGGGAGAAAAGTTAATTGTATTGTGTGCAGGTACAGGAAAAGCAAGTGATTCTTTTCATACGGCGCATCACTTGCCGAACCACCTACTTATCATTGCCGGAGTCCTACGGGAGACAAACCCTATCCTCTACTTAGGGGAAATTTTCTGCTATCCTACATCTCACCTTCCACTTGGGTTAACCAACGAAGGGCGAGAAGCCATTATCACTTCCCCGCCATCAACCGCCATGCACGGTAAATGGAAGGGGACTGCACCGTGTAACACTTCGCTGGAGTTTCTTGCGCCGCATAGGCCGCAACGCTAGGAGGAGCAAGGGAAGGTTTGAACAAGAAGGGGGGATGTGACTATTGGTGGTGTATGGAAGGAGGGCACAGCTTAGATATTCATGTGCTTGGCAAATTTTTTGGGTAGGTGGGGAGGGGGCTGGCGAGAGAAGTTATATCGCAGACGAAACTAAAAATGAATTCATATGGGTTACAGTCTTATCGCAAACGGGTAACTTTTTACCCGAGTGAGATGATGCGGACGGTGAATTTTTCGGTAGGTGGGGATCGAGGGGGGCTGGCGCGCGGGATAAGTAATATCACAACCGTTTCTACATTATAGTCCGTGTGTAGTCTACCTGAAGAAATATCCAACCAATCAGGTAGCATAACCTGCTTCTCTTAGATCGCACTAAGATCCGACGACTATCTTTCGGCGCTAAGGTTACATCCAACGACCACCGTTGTACGATTGGGTTACGAGATATTCCAATGCCATTATGTTCAAAAATAATTCATTTTATGCACTAAAATTGCCAAGTGAAGTCAGAAACGTTTGAAAATTCAGTATGTTAGTGTGAATGCTTAATGTTTATCATATAAAAAGTTTGGGGTTTAAATGATTTAAAAATAACGTGATGCCTTTGTGATGTGATTGTTTCTGATCGAAATCCCGATACTTCGAAAGGAATGATCTAGTTTGTGCACAAAGTATATCTAATTTGTCTAGTAATCCTCTGAAACTTTTACCATGGACAATGTTGGTGAAATGATGACAGCATGCCAAGTCTCGTCCTTTTCAAAGGCCGTTTGAATTAATTTTCAATCCCAAGCCATTATGCTAAAAAATAATTCGTTTTATGCATTAAAATTTCCAAATGAAGTCAGAAACGTTTGAAATTTTATTATGTTAGTGTGAATGTTTAAAGTTGACCATATAAAAAGTTTGGGGTTTAAAAGGTTTAAAAATAACGTGATGCCTTTGTGATGTGATTGTTTCCGATCGAAATCCCAATACTTCGAAAGAAATGGTCCACTTTGTGCATGAAGTATATCTCATTTGTCTAGTAACCCACTGAAAATTTTACCACGAACAATGTTGGTGAAATGATGACAGCATGCCAAGTCTCGTCCTTTTTAGAGGCCGTTTGAATTGATTTTCAATTCCAAGGCCATTATGCTAAAAAATAATTCGCATTATGCATTAAAATTGCCAAATGAAGTCGGAAACGTTTGAAATTTCATTATGTTAGTGTGAATGCTTAATGTTGAGCATATAAAAAGTATAGGGGTTTAAAAGATTTAAAAATAACGTGATACCTTTGTGATGTGATTGTTTTCGATCAAAATCTCGATACTTCGAAAGGAATGGTCCAGTTTGTGCACGAAGTATATTTAATTTGTCTAGTAATCTACTGACACTTTTACCACGGACAATGTGAAATGATGACAACATGACAAGTCTCGTCCTTTTTAGAGGCTATTTGAATTGATGTTCAATTGCAAAGCCATTATGCTAAAAAATAATTCGGTTTATGCATTAAAATTGCCAAATGAAGTCAGAAATGTTTGAAATTTTAGTATGTTAGTGTGAATGCTTAATGTTGATCATATAAAAATCTGGGGATTAAAATATTTAAAAATGACATGATGCCTTTGTGATGTGATTGTTTCTGATCGAAATCCCGATACTTCGAAAGGAATGGTCCAGTTTGTGCACGAAATATATCTAATTTGTCTAGTAATCCGCTGAAACTTTTACCATAGACAATGTTGGTGAAATGATGACAACATGCCAAGTCTCGTCCTTCTTATAGGCCGTTTGAATTGATTTTCAATTCGAAGGCCATTATGCTATAAAAATATTTCGTTTTATGCATTAAAATTGGCAAATGAAGTCAGAAATGTTTCAAATTTCAGTATGTTAGTGTGAATGCTTAATGTTGAGCATATAAAAAGTTTAGGGTTTAAAAGGTTTGAAAATAACGTCATGCCTTTGTGATGTGATTATTTGTGATCGAAATCCCGATACATCGAAATGAATGGTCCAGTTTGTGTAAGAAGTATATCTAATTTGTCTAGTAATCCACTGAAAATTTTACCAAGGACAATGTTGGTGAAATATTGGTGACAGCATGCCAAGTCTCGTCCTTGTTAGAGGTCGTTTGAATTGATTTTCAATTCCAACTCCATTGTGCTAAAAATTGATTCGTTTTTTGCATTAAAATTGCCAAATGAAGTCAGAAACGTTTGAATTTCATTATGTTAGTGTGAATGCTTAATGTTGAGCATATAAAAAGTCTGGGGGTTTAAAAGGTTTAAAATAACGTGATGCCATTGGGATGTGATTGTTTTCGATCAAAATCCCAATACTTCGAAAGGAATGGTCCAGTTTGTGCACGAAGTATATTTAATTTTTCTAGTAATCTACTGAAACTTTTACCACGGACCATGTGAAATGATGACAACATGCAAAGTATCGTCCTTTTTAGAGGCTAATTGAATTGATGTTCAATTCCAAGGCCATTATGCTAAAAATTGATTCCTTTTATGCATTAAAATTGCGAAATGAAGTCAGAAACGTTTGAAATTTCATTATGTTAGTGTGAATGCTTAATGTTGAGCATATAAAAAGTTTGGGGGTTTAAAAGATTTAAAAATTACATGATTCCTTTGTGATGTGATTGTTTCCGATAAAAATCCCGATACTTCGAAAGGAATGGTCCAGTTTGTGCACGAAGTATATCTAATTTGTCTAGTAATCTACTGAAACTTTTTCCACAGACAATGTTGGTGAAATGATGACAACATCCCAAGTCTCGTCCTTTTTAGAGGCTGTTTGAATTGATTTTCAATTCCAAGGCCATTATGCTAAAAAAATAATTCGTTTTATGCATTAAAATTGCATAATTAAGTCAGAAATTTCTGAAATTTCAGTATGTTAGTGTCAATGCTTAATGTTGAGCATATAAAAAGCTTAGGGTTTAAAAGGTTTAAAAATAACGTCATGCCTTAGTGATGTGATTGTTTGTGATTGAAATCCTGATACATCGAAAGGAATGGTCCAGTTTTTGCACGAAGTATATCTAATTTGTCTAGTAATCCACTCAAACTTTTACCATAGACAATGTTGGTGAAATGATGACAGCATGCCACGTCTTGTCCTTTTTAGAGGCCGTTTGAATTGATTTTCAATTCCAAGGCCATTATGCTAAAAAAATATTCATTTTATGCATTAAAATTTCAAAATGAAGTCAGAAATGTTTGAAATTTCAGTATGTTAGTGTGAATGCTTAATGTTTAGCATATAAAAAATTTATGGTTTAAAAGGTTTAAAAATAACGTCATGCCTTTGTGATGTGATTGTTTGTCATCGAAATCCCGATACATCGAAAGGAATAGTCCAGTTTGTGCCAGAAGTACATCTAATTTGTCTAGTAATCCACGGAAACTTTTACCATGGACAATATTGGTGAAATGATGACAGCATGCCAAGTCTCGTCCTTTTTAGAGGTCGTTTGAATTGATTTTCAATTCCATGGCCATTGTGCTAAAAAACAATCCGTTTTATGCATTAAAATTGCCAAATGAAATCAGAAACGTTTGAAATTTCATTATGTTAGTGTGAATACTTAATGTTGAGCATATAAAAAGTTTGTTAAAAGGTTTAAAAATAACGTGATGCCTTTGTGATGTGATTGTTTTTGATCAAAATCCCGATACTTCGAAAGAAATGGTCCAGATTGTGCACGAAGTATATATAATTTGTCTAGTAATCTAATGAAACTTTTACCACGGAAAATGTGAAATGATAACAACATGCCAAGTCTCGTCCTTTTTAGAGGCTATTTGAATTGATGTTCAATTCCAAGGCCATTACGCTAAAAAAATAATTCAGTTTATGCATTAAAATTGCCAAATGATGTCAGAAACGTTTGAAATTTCAGTATGTTAGTGTGAATGCTTAATGTTGATCATATAAAAAGTCCGGGGAGTAAAAGATTTAAAAATTACATGATGCCTTTGTGATGTCATTGTTTCCGATTGAAATCCCGATACTTCGAAAGGAATGATCCAATTTGTGCAGGTAGTATATCTAATTTGTTTAGTAATCTACTGAAACTTTTACCAGAGACAATGTTGGTGAAATGATGACAACATCCCAAGTTTCGTCCTTTTTAGAGGCTGTTTGAATTGATTTTCAATTCCAAGGCCATTATGCTAAAAAAATCGTTTTATGCATTAAAATTGCCAAATGAAGTCAGAAAATTTTGAAATTTCAGAATGTTAGTGTCAATGCTTAATGTTGAGCATTTAAAATTTTAGGGTTTAAAAGGTTTAAAAATAACGTCATGCCTTTGTGATATGATTGTTTGTGATCGAAATCCTGATACATCAAAAGGAATGGTCCAGTTTGTGCACGAAGTATATCTAATTTGACTAGTAATCCACTCAAATTTTACCACGGACAATGTTGGTGAAATGATGACAGCATGCCACGTCTCGTCCTTTTTAGAGGCCGTTTGAATTTATTTTCAATTCCAAGGCCATTATGCTAAAAATATATTTGTTTTATGCATTAAAATTTCCAAATGAAGTCAGAAATGTTTGAAATTTTAGTATGTTAGTTTGAATGCTTAATGTTGAGCATATAAAAAAATTATGGTTCAAAAGGTTTAAAAATAACGTCATGCCTTTGTGATGTGATTGTTTGTGATCGAAATCCCGATACATCGAAAGGAATGGTCCAGTTTGTGCCAAAAGTATATCTAATTTGTCTAGTAATCCACCGAAACTTTTACCATGGACAATGTTGGTGAAATGATGACAGCATGCCAAGTCTCGCCCTTTTTAGAGGCCGTTTGAATTGATTTTCAATTCCAAGGCCATTGTGCTAAAAAATAATCCGTTTTATGCATTAAAATTGCCAAATGAAGTCAGAAACGTTTGAAATTTCATTATGTTAGTGTGAATGCTTAATGGTGAGCATATAAAAAGTTTGGGGGTTTAAAAGGTTTAAAAATAAAGTGATGCCTTTGTGATGTGATTGTTTTCGATCAAAATCCCGATACTTCGAAAGGAATGGTCCAGATTGTGCACGAAGTATATTTAATTTTTCTAGTAATCTACTGAAACTTTTACCACGGAAAATGTGAAATGATGCCAACATGCCTAGTCTCGTCCTTTTTAGAGGCTATTTGAATTGATGTTAAATTCCAAGGCCATTACGCTAAAAAATAATTTAGTTTATGCATTAAAATTGCCAAATGAAGTCAGGAACATTTGAATTCAGTATGTTAGTGTGAATTCTTAATGTTGATCATATAAAAAGTCCGGGGATTAAAAGATTTAAAAATTACATGATGCCTTTGTGATGTGATTGTTTCCAATCGAAATCCCGATACTTCGAAAGGAATGGTCCAGTTTGTGCACGAAGTATATCTAATTTGTCTAGTAATCCGCTGAAACTTTTACCACAGACAATGTTGGTGAAATGATGACAACATACCAAGTCCCTTCCTTTTTAGAGGTCGTTTGAATTGATTTTCAATTCCAAGGCCATTATGCTAAAAAAATAATTCGTTTTATGCATTAAAATTTCCAAATGAAGTCAGAAATGTTTGAAATTTCAGTATGTTAGTGTGAATGCTTAATGTTGTGCATATGAAAAGTTTAGGGTTTAAAAGGTTTAAAAATAACGTCATGCCTTTGTGATGTGATTGTTTGTGATCGAAATCCCGATACATCGAAAGGAATGGTCCAGTTTGTGCCAAAAGTATATCTAATTTGTCTAGTAATCCACCGAAACTTTTACCATGGACAATGTTGGTGAAATGATGACAGCATGCCAAGTCTCGCCCTTTTTAGAGGCCGTTTGAATTGATTTTCAATTCCAAGGCCATTGTGCTAAAAAATAATCCGTTTTATGCATTAAAATTGCCAAATGAAGTCAGAAACGTTTGAAATTTCATTATGTTAGTGTGAATGCTTAATGGTGAGCATATAAAAAGTTTGGGGGTTTAAAAGGTTTAAAAATAAAGTGATGCCTTTGTGATGTGATTGTTTTCGATCAAAATCCCGATACTTCGAAAGGAATGGTCCAGATTGTGCACGAAGTATATTTAATTTTTCTAGTAATCTACTGAAACTTTTACCACGGAAAATGTGAAATGATGCCAACATGCCTAGTCTCGTCCTTTTTAGAGGCTATTTGAATTGATGTTAAATTCCAAGGCCATTACGCTAAAAAATAATTTAGTTTATGCATTAAAATTGCCAAATGAAGTCAGGAACATTTGAATTCAGTATGTTAGTGTGAATTCTTAATGTTGATCATATAAAAAGTCCGGGGATTAAAAGATTTAAAAATTACATGATGCCTTTGTGATGTGATTGTTTCCAATCGAAATCCCGATACTTCGAAAGGAATGGTCCAGTTTGTGCACGAAGTATATCTAATTTGTCTAGTAATCCGCTGAAACTTTTACCACAGACAATGTTGGTGAAATGATGACAACATACCAAGTCCCTTCCTTTTTAGAGGTCGTTTGAATTGATTTTCAATTCCAAGGCCATTATGCTAAAAAAATAATTCGTTTTATGCATTAAAATTTCCAAATGAAGTAGAAATGTTTGAAATTTCAGTATGTTAGTGTGAATGCTTAATGTTGTGCATATGAAAAGTTTAGGGTTTAAAAGGTTTAAAAATAACGTCATGCCTTTGTGATGTGATTGTTTGTGATCGAAATCCCGATACATCGAAAGGAATTGTCTAGTTTGTGCACGAAGTATATCTAATTTGTCTAGTAATCCACTGAAAGTTTTACCACAGACAATGTTGGTGAAATGATGACAGCATGCAAAGTCTCATCCTTTTTAGAGGCCGTTTGAATTGATTTTCAATTCCAAGGCCATTATGCTAAAAAATAATTCGTTTTATGCATTAAAATTGCCAAATGAAGTCAGAAACGTTTTGATATTTCAGTATGTTAGTGCGAATGCTTAATGTTGATCATATAAAAAGTTTGGGGTGTAAAAGATCTATAAAATGTTCAACTTCAAAGTCATTTTTACTAAAAACAATTCATTAAATGCATTAATAAGCATTACTCAACAACAATTACATACATATGTTCTTAAGGTGCATTCCTAGAACATAGAACGCTACACATACAATAATCACCCATAAGTCTTTGAGGAAAGCATAGCTCAGGATCCTCATCACAAAACCTCTTCAACTAATGAATAGGAAAATCCCTTCAGTGCCTTCATACATGACGAGAAAAACGTTGTCTCCTATTTTCATGTGTGAACAAATTTCCATCACAGTGTTCCATTTATGAATGAAAATAGTTCCATTTCTAGGGGAAATGTTGGATGACGACATCACCCTCTTGTTCCGACCAATAGCTAGTGTTATTGGACCAGCAGAGGGGATCAATTCAGGAACAACTGATGGCGGCAATATCTGTTGCAAGACCAATAAAACAATTGTAACCCTGGATGGACATAAAGTTTACAAAAGTATATATAGCACGAAAGATAAACATGTACCAGGATTTTTTCGATACAATTGATGTTGTCCAATGTATGCACGATTAGATAACAAGATGCCACCATGCATCGAGCACGACGACGCTTAATCAGCGAGTTAAGCCTTCCAGCAAATTCTACGACAGGATCCAGATCTCGTCACCGAAATTTGGAACCAGGACTAATCTTCAGTTTTTGAATTACACACTCAACATCGACTACATAAAAAAGGTTTTGTCAGTAGTTATTACAATTTTAAACCTGGAAAAATAATTGGTAAAACAATGCAAGACAGATAAATGCAATATTTGAAAGAACACAAACATTATTTATCAGTCCATTGACGGATCTTAGCTGGAAACACCACATGTATGATAAGACCAGGTTGACTTATATCCACTAACACTTTCGTGCCAGTTTCTAGCACATAACGTGCAACAAACTCTCTCCACAGACCCTTCTCAAAATAGCAGCGACCTCCAGCTTTGGTAGTAACCTCAACTTTGAAACTATAGACATGGTTCGTCTGTACTGTAACCATAACCGAGTCTTCAGACAGGTACATGGAGAACTTATCTATCATAGTTGTTGTAGCAAAGCAAGCGATGAGCTGCATGAAATAGTTGTGATGAGAAACCAAATCACTAAATTCCAACAAAAAGTTAATGTAAGGGGGAGGGGGGTGGCGGCACAAGAACATACTGTGCGCTTCAAGAACACATCTCTGACAATGATGTCGAACCTCCCCTGTGTGCGGCTGAGGACACACAATCCTCCATCGTGATGACACTTTGGGCACTGCCATCGAAACCATCGATAAGATTCAAGAAATAACGAGTCTACAACAATAGACTACATTGACTGCGAGTTACAAGATGCAGATGAAGCCTCAAGTAACCTTCATCTCCGTTAGAAATACCCAAATAGAGTGTATTGGAAGGTGTGGTGATGGCGACTCTGTGTTGGGGAACGGCTCGGGCACTGCGGGGCTGCGTCTCCGTTGGCGACGACTGCGTGGGGGAGACGATGTGTACGGACTCTTCGAGAGAGTTTGAGAGATAGAGAGACAGCGACGACTAGGCCCCACTGCATAATGAAGTTAATTCGCGGCACCATGTAATTTTTTCAATAATAAAATATACTACGGAAAAAATAAACCTTGATAGTGGGCAAACCTTATAAATACACTCATCCGCCCTCCCCCCAATCCCTGTTTGCCATTGCACCCATCGTGGCCTCGCAGTCTAAGTCTAGATCGTCACCTACTTGGCCCTCATCACCCTCAGAAATCCAATCACCATCAACCTCACCATCACCCTCACCATCAACCTCACCATCACCCTCATGACACGACGCTGAACATGCGGATCTGGCTGCCGCCTCTGCCATCTTAAATCTCAAATCCACCATGAAGACTGAAGATTCCTTTGTCTTGTTCAAGGGAAATGTGGACAAAGATGAGGATCTGGAACCCAATGTGCGAGAAAGGATGATGAATAGGTCTAAGGAGCATTTATTTGTATGCGAACATAGACATCCGAAGTAGCTTGTTCCTCTGGTAGTCCATATTTATTTAGCTAAAACTCTGATTAACAATGTAATCCTTCGTTTGTTTAGCTTGTCTCAGTTAATTTATTATTCTAGTACTTGTTTCCGTGTATGCACGAAGCATTTATATAAGTTCAATCTACATAATTTAGTTGTGAAAACAAGATACTGGGAATCTATGTGCTTCTACTGTACCAGCTCTTGCAACGCAATAAATTATGGATCTAGCTTCAGTGAGATGATACAAAAATCCTTCGGTGGATGGGGTGCTAGTTACGTGTCATACGATCGCAAACGTTTCTGCATTATAAACTGTGTGTAATATACCTGAACAAATATGCAACCAATCATGTCGCATAACCAGCTTCTCGCGAATCGTGGTAATATCCAACGATTATCGTTCGACGCTAAGGTTACATCCAACGGCCACAGTTGTACGCTATGGTTACGAGATATTCTGCTGGGTTTTGAGACTATCAATGGGGTTTTCCAGGGTTTGACTAACATTCAACTAAGCCATTTTGTGCACGAAGTGTATCTAATTTCTTTATTAATCCAGTGAAACTTTTACCACAGACCATGTTGATGAAATGACAACATCATGCCAAGTCTCATCCTTTTTGAGGTCATTTGAAATTATTTTCAATTTGAAGGTAACGATGCTAAAAAATAATTCATTTAATGCATGACCGTCCAAAACCTTCTACCTGGCTTATTTAGTATGGAACTCTTCGTAGCTTTCCCAGCAAGCCAAATCGCGCATTGCAAACAGTTTTTTAACAACCCGTGTGGGTTAAGCGTTACGATAAAAAACGATCACATATATATTGACCTAAATTCCAGTTGCATATATACATCCATTAGATACAATGCTTCATATAAATTACCTCACACACCTACCATATAATAAATACAGGCATATAGTTTCGTCAGAACACACACACACACACTCACACGCATACATATATATACCAATAAGGATGGATTGAGCAGATGTAAACTTTCATGGTGGCACCTATGGATAATGCTTGTTCCAGTCCTCGTAGTTTCGCAGCAACGACACTATCCACAGAGGGGCTGACTCCTGGCCGCTGTAGTAAGTTGGTAGGTTACAACCAAGCATAGCAGAGCCGTCGAAGGAAAAACGACAAAGATCAGGAGATGGTGCTGCCCAGTCGGAGCTGCGATGACGAGCAATGAAGACACAACCAGGCTTAAGGAACGATAGACCATCATCCCCGGCGTGCGTGCTTATCATCTATGTTGTTATCCCGATCATGCGAGGATAACTTTTTCCTAAAAAGATGGAGTACTCACCCAAGTCGGGGACCGCCTCCCATTGTGCGCCCGGAGATCACATTGTCCTGCATGAATCCTGAAGACGTCGCAACTCGCATTTTTATAACTTCGAATAGTCTGGTTCAGGTAAGGAATTTCAAGTTCATCTGCGGTGATCTATGCAACAACCCGCACGATAATTAAGTAGCCATATCCATCAGGAATGAGGTACCATTCCTTCGAACAATCATGCCAACCGTTTTGCGGGACCATGTCATTGAAAATTTGTGGCACACGAATTGAAATTGGGGGTGCATCGAACCTGAAATTGAAACGAAGCAACGTACATCTTATTGCTATATATAAATGGACCGAACATTTACTGAAGGAAATAATAACATATACACCATGGGATATATGTAAACAAGCTTTACCTCCATCATTTGGATCCCACATGTAACAATCACCACTGTTCGTCACGGCAAAGTATCGGCCACCATTGTAAATGGCATCTTCATATCGCAAAGGAGTCAGATGGGGTATTGCGAGCATGTACCATGTTAAGGAGGCGGGAACATTACACCAGGAGTTGGTAACATCGCACCGGCCTATGATGACATTCCTTTTGTCAAAGACGGCGATGAGATGGTAGTCTTTGAAGCCACTATACTTTGCAGATGGACGTACAATGGCTATCTTCTTCAATTTAGGATTCATGAGATCATATCTGAAAGTGCATAGGCCGTTTGTCTGACGAAGGCCAGTAGATGACAATGGAGTCACATCACTTGTCATTCCAGTGTACACGTTGTGCAACTGGACGCCTCCGCCATTACGTACAAGAAAGGCTAGCCAGTCGCCATTTGCACCAACCCAAGGCCGCCGTAAGTGTGATGGCACTGAATTAGTGCTCCTCATTGGCTACCCCAAGTGGAAGGTTGGATGTAGCGTAGCAGTAAATTTCCCTCGCTGAAGATACCAAGGTTATCGAACCAATAGGACTCTGAATGCTGCAAGTAGGTGTCAACGGAGCCAGATATTAAGTTGCCGAGTTGAGACAAGTTGACTTGGACCTGCACACACAATAGATAGTTTTGCTCCCAACGAGTACAGAGAGGTTGTCAATCTCTCCGGCCTTGTTGTTTACAAAGGATTAAATGCAAGGGGATAATAATAGTGATAATTTCAATGGAAAGTAAAAGCAGTAAATAAAGTGGAGGTGTAAACAATGGTGGAAATGTGGACCGGAGTCCCATGATGTTCACTAGTGACGTCTCTCTCCCAAAACACGATAAAACAACTAAGCTGGGTGAACAAATTACAGATGGGCAATTGACAGAATTATAAATGCACCGCAATGCTAATTATGCTACTTGAAAGTAAGAGACTCAAAAGTATGGGTAGTACGCCAAGACAAGTAGATCGAAATCCATATGCATATACTCACTAATCATCCACCTTGAGATATCTATCCAGAACATCTCGCTAGTATTAAGTTGCGAGGCCCACCCAAAGTGTAAACTCAAAGAAACAGACCACTGCATTAACAATCTATGCGTAAGGTAAACAATCCTTGCAACCGCGGTTACAAGCACCGTTGTTTTTCCCTGGTGGAAACAACACATCACCTAGTCTCATGTTTCTGTCACTCAAGCTAGAAATCGGGGGGGGGGGCATGAACCCACAATCATGCATAACACCCCCTCTTGGAGTTACTATCTACTACTTGGCCAAAGCAATAAAAAGCGACACAGAACATGCAAGAATTACTCAAGAACAAAATATAAAAGGTAAAAAAAAAAATATAACTCATCACGATCTGAACATAATCTCATAATCCATCGGATCCCAGCAAACACAACATAGCAACAACAGGAAAATTACATAGGTGCCTTGATCATGTAGGGCAGCTCACAAGGAATAAACATTGAAGAAAAAGATTGGAGACAAGACATCACATAGCTACTGGTCATGGACCCATGGTCCAAGGGGGACTACTCACGGCACATCCGGGAAGCATCCATGGTGGTGGAGAAGCTCCCGGAAGTCAATCCTCCCTCCGACAGGGTGACGGAAAGAGGTCTTCTGGTGCTCCCGATCTTGGAAGCGCGGCGTCGGCGGAACAAAGAGGTAATTCGCGATGCGGGGTTCTCCTCGAGGGTTTTTGGGACAAGGGTGTAATATAGGCCGAAGGGGGGCACCAGAGGGTGTCCCCACCTCCCAGGCGCCCTGGTAGGGCAGCCAGGAGGTGGTTCGCGCCACCTGGCCACCTGGGAGGGGGTGGTCCCCCTTCGACTCTCCTTTGGTGATTCCGGAAGCTTCCGTCTAACTGATTTTTATTCTGATTTTTCTGGAATTTTTGGGGCTCTGAAGATTGGGGTAAAATACCTGCAACTTAAAGACATCAGCAGACAGAAACTGACACTGGGTGCACTGAGTTAGTACGTTAGTCCAAATATGTGTAAAATGATATAAAAGTGTAGCAAAACATGTAGCAATGTCACTTAAAAGTGCATGGAACAAGCAGAATTTATAGATACGTTTGGGACGTATCAAAGTGCAGTTGGATCGATCGTCAAAAATCAGGCCAAGAGAAATGAAATTTTGTAAGTACAGACGTAAGTGATCGATCACCTACTTGAGGACGATAGAAAATCATCACTGGAAAAGGTGTGGCATCAAGAGGGGTGATGGTGCACTTATCGCTCAGCGACTGATGTTGTTCCGGCTCCAAACCTCAGTAATGATCATCATGTTGTTGTTTCTCCATTACGCATGGACGCCCTAGCACCGCATTAATCTCCTCACATTCACGTAGGAGCATGCGCATAACTCCCACGGATTCAAGCCTTGGGCCGCTCAAGACATCTACTCTAGTGCCGTCGGAGACCACGATTGTAAGGGGATCGACACCGATTTCCTCCAGGCAGCGTCTTTGCGCCGGAAGGGAACCGTCAATGTCGTCCTGCGCAACCATGTCGAACTGCTCGGGAGGCTGAGAATATGATGAAACTTTTGTTCTGTGCGGGATGATTTGCTTCCGGTCGGCTTACATAATATGCATGCATGGTAAGTTGGTAACCGAACGAAGGGCTCGCCTTTTGGTTCGTCGGGGCAAGACGACGGTTCCCTTTCTACTGGCCCATATGATCGAAGGGGTCCAATCAGGGGTCGGGCTCATGTCCCAATTGGCACGCCGGTCAAAAAGTACGCGTGAAAATTCCCAAGCGGCGCCGTCGAGGGGACGTATTGGACGAGTGGGCGGCGGGGGCTTCAATGCTTGGGCACTCGGTGCCCGTTCGAGTTTGCTATCGCCTATTACTTATACCGGCCCGGGTGCGCTATAGGGGTTTCATACTTCGCCACCAGACCACAATTTTCCTCTACCGCTTTGCTCCTCCAACTCCGGCGATCTATTCCATGGCGAGCAACTCATCCGAAGGTCCTGGCCATCGAGGAAACGGTGAATCCCACGGAGGACATGGCCGTGGAGGAAACGACAGAGGCTCCCACGGTGACCGCGGTTCGGGTAGCTCCATGGGCCCCGGTACCTACACCTTCCTTCTGACAGGCGTCGAAGGAAGCGTCGGTATTTGGTCGAGCGCCCTCGGGTTACCCCGGGAGCTCGGGCCGGCTCTCTCTATGCTCTACCACACCAAGCAGGATCTCTGCGCCGCCAACGCTGCACTCACGGCCATGGAAGATTGGGCGGCCGTATGCCCTGTCGTTGCAAAAGAGATGTACGAGGTCGCCTATGATGAATACAAGGCGGTGATTGACCATGCTACATCTTCCCAGTCGTGAGCCGGCGCCGACTTCACCTGCAACCTGCAGGGTCATTCTAGCTAGTACCATATTTCAAGTTTGAATGAGTTAAAAGTGTAGCGATGAACTCCGGGTGTGTAATGCATGCGCTGGTGTCCGGCTTCAATGTACCTCGAACTATCTATATTTAAATGTTTTCTGAATGCTCATAGTAGACAGTTTTTTGGACAGACCGTCAGCCTTGCTTCCACCCATGGAAGGATTTTCAGAAACGTTCCTGATAGGTTACACATCCCACACGTTTCATTAAATACAAATGATTGTGAAGAAGGGCTAGCGGTTCATTCTTTGCAACCGTGGATTTTCTGGCTGCTCATGCGGACGATTGTTTCAACAAAACGTCAGCCCTTATTTCACACATGAAAGGATTTTCAGAAGCGTACCTGATAGATTAGGCATTCCAAACATTTCGGTAACTATGAACGATTGCGTAAACAGGTTGGCGATCCTTTATATTCAACCGTGGGTTTTCACCCTAAACATCCCACTGATTTTCAAAGACCCCTCAGCCCTACATCACCCATGCAATAATTTATAGGATTTTGGCCGTTCGCGTACATTACGCAGACGGATCGGTTTCGGGCACACGGTTTTTTATTTATACCGTTTGCGTCGATAGCATCGCAAACAGTGTCAGAGAAGGTACTGGGAAAGGGGTGTTGGGTTAGCCCCTCTTTGCAGTAGTGAGTGGTGAAATTCGCGATACGGAGTGCCTCTCGACGGTTTACGGAACAGGGGCTAAATATAGGAAGAAGGGGCGCTCGAGGGGAGGTCCCACCCCTCGGGGCGGCCTCCTGGCGCGACCTAAGGTGGGACCGCTCCACCGGGCTGCCCCGGAGGGGGGTGCTGTCGGGGGGATAATTCATGGACCCGACAGGATCATCAAGAAGGCCTCCATAAGATGAAGGGAGTCGGCCTGTGGGCTGGCTCGATAAAGAGAAGGACCAGAAAAAGGTTTGGCCTATGAGCCGACCGACTTACATGATGAAGACCGACGCCAGAATGAAGGAGTTCAAGCTGCCTTGGAGGACAAGATAGTCATCGGAGAGATAGAATAGGACTCCACTTCGTGTCATGGTCAGACTCATTGTAAAACCCTAGGACTCTGCGTGTATATAAGCCGAGGCCCGGGGTCATCCTAAAGGTGAATAAATCTAGATAGGTTCTTGAGACACCGGCGACTTCTAGCGCCCTTGTAATCAAGATCTCCCACATATAATACAAGAAAGGCAGGAAGCAGGTCTTTACCTCATCGAGGGGCCGAACCTGGGTAAATCCTTATATCTCTCTTGTCCCGACACTTCGTAGCAACTCCCCGCCGATCGACTCTTCCTCCTCGTACGCACTTGTAGAAAAGTCCATGCAATCAAGTTCTCTATGAGGATGTCTGGCGTGTTTTTCCCACGACAGTTGGCACCCACCGTGGGGCCTAAAAAGTGTTGAGATCCAGAAGAGAGCTCGACATAAATGGAGATTACCACCACTAACCGGACGGCCGGAAACCGGCGTGACCAGCTCTACACCAACATCGCTGCCAAAGACTCGGGAAGGGATCTCGCCTATGAGGTCCCTGTCGGGTCGGTCCTCCTGTCCATCTGTCCGAACGACGGATCGGTGTCAACGTCGGCTCAGGTTTACGCGATCGACCACAAGAACCGATCTTCGAACGACACCACCCATGCTTTGATCGGCTTCGCCCAAGGGAACCCCGGATCGGTGGATATGGTTGAGACCCCGCATGAAACCCATCTACAAAAACCCTTCATCGCCAACTCAAGCCGCCGTGAGGGGACCTCATCCGGCAACATCTACCAAGAACACCCGAAAGAACTCACTTACGCCGCCTCTTACCATGTTTTCCACCAGTTGCCGAAGAGACAGGAAGAATGCGCAACGTTCCACAACACTCTCGGTCTCCCACACTCCGGCGGTTCCCAGGTGGATTAAGTGGTCCGAGCAAAAAATAACCTGGAGTAGAAGCGACCACCCTCCACGGGTCGACTCTCTGGGAACCCTATCCCTCGTGGTTGCACCATAGGTTTATAGCGACACCTTGGAGAAGGTCCTCATGGACAGAGGGAACAACATAAAAATACTTTACTTCAAAACCTTCTAGGAGATGAGCCTGCTTAGAAACAGCTGCAACCGTCCTTCACGGTCTTTCACGGAATTGTCCTCGGGAATTTGGCTCATCCCCTGGGAAAATATACCTCGAAGTAGCTTTTGTAAGCACCTCCAACTTCAGATCGGAAATAATCCTTTTAAGGTCGTAGACTTTAAAAGACCCTATCAAGCACTGTCTGGAAGACCGGCCTATGCCAATTTTATGGCTTGCCCATGTTAAATATAACTCAAGCTCAATGTAATAGCCCGAGATTTTCACCCTAATTAAAAATTTTGTTGTTGCTTTATTTTGTTGCTTGCTAGAATTGTTTGCAGTATTTGTTTCATTGATTTTATAATCGGTGATTATATTTTCCCCCTCTTTCTCGTATCGGATGCGTGACCGAACCTTTTTCCCAATGGCACTCGACCTTTGCGACGCCGGGTTCCACCCAAGCACCGTCACAACTGCCGGCAGAGGACCAGCCATCGTCATCGGAACGAAAACCCTGTTTTTTAATAAACGGATTATTTTATTGGGCGTCGGAAAATGTTCTCGGAACGGTATCGAAGTGAGGTAGGACTAACGGTCTCGCCGCTCAAAGCACGTGGTTCAAGATTTCGTCTGAATCGGAGGTCGTATGGACTCTCGACGGTCAGAAACGTGGAGTACCGGATGCAAGAGATAAAAACCCGAGCGCGTTTGCGTAAACCTGCCATCCTGGCCAGTCTATAAATAGACAACCTCTACCCTAGCCCTTCTAGGGTTTCCCCTTGTAAAAATTGCAGCCACTCCCCTACAATTGCCAGATCTGCCACAAAACCTAGCCCCAATCCCGAAACCCTAGCCCCAGCTGCTCCCGACCGTCAGCTCGGGCGATCAGAGGGCTCCAGTTGCTCCACGCCGGTCTTCTCCCACCTCCAGCCGGATCCAGCCGCCCCGGCCCCCGCAGGGCCGGATTTGGGCCCATGAGCGCCGCCTCACCGCCGTCGCAGCCCGAGGGAGAGCAATGCCGCGCTCCGACAGCCCCGTCGTCGCGCTGCCCCACGCCGGTGAGAGCAGCGCCGCCGTGAACCGCACCTCCTCTCTCCGTTGACTTCCTTTCTCCCCTCGCAGGCCGCCTGCACCGCGCGCCATGGCACCGCGGCCGAGCTCGGAGCTGCCGCCCACGGGACCTCGCCGTGGCACCCGAGCCGCCCCTCCTCCGACCACTCCGCCTCTCCCCAACAGCCGCGTCCCTCGCCGGACCCCCTGCGCCGCCTCGACCGCTCGCTGTCGCCGGTTCCGATCCGATCGGATCGGCCTGATCTAGTCAACCGCCCCGGCCAGGTGGGCATTTGATTGTAGTATGTACTCAGACATGTATCTTCCGCTGATGTAATGTATTTAAGGCAGTTGTATGCCGGATGTATGAGATGTTGTATCCATGTAGCTGTAATGTTGTGATATCATGTTGGAAATCTAGGGCATATGGCTTCGTCATATGTCGCGGTGGGACCGATATGTGTTTCGTCCCCGGATCTGGATGGAAACATTTAGATCTGGAACAATATCACATATCGGGCCTTACAACCGTGTATCAGAGCCTTACTGACCGTAGGATCCCTTTCTTGTCCGAAGTTGTAACACCCTCTGTGTCTTATAATTTTAATCCTTTTGCTGATGACAAATTACTGTTCCTGATATTGCCTTGATCATCTTTAAATCAAAACCAATTCAAAATCCTATTGATTGATATTATAAAGAATGTGGTAAATAAAACATTGCCCAAAATCTTTGCAACCAATTTTGTATAATGCCTAATAATCAGTAGGTCTTGTTAATAATGAAATGGGATTTATTGCAATGTCTAAATAAATTAAACAAATAAAAACAGTAGCCAACAACCAATATTTAATTCATTTAAATACAACCAGAGGGCTAAAATATTTTATTAAATTCCCAAATTTTTTGTACCCTTATAATAATGTGCAATAATGATATTGGAGCTTGTTTCGCATTTAACAAAAATCAAATGATGAATTAGCAAAATAGAAACCGAAAGCAAAAGAGAAAGAAACAAAAAAATGCAAGAAACCTATCTAACACCCTGGGCAGAGAGCACCAACGGCCCACCCCACCCTTGCCCTCATCCCCTTCCTCTGTTCAAAGGGGGGGGACGTGGCGCGCATCCCGCGGTCAACCACGCCATGGCCACGCCATGGAGGCTATCCGCCGGCTAGCCGGCGGGGTTAAGACCCCGAATCCTCGAGCGCCTCCAGGAACCTTAGATCCGCGGTCCCCCTTTTTCCACCCATCGCCCTTGCTCTTCCCGCCGCTCGGCCGTGCGTGGCCGCCGCCGCCGCCCGCGCGCCACCGCGGCCAACGGCGACGAGGAGGCACACCACCGTGTCCAGTAGCTTCCCCGCAGTGTACTCCGTCGCCGCGGGCTCTCCATCATCGTCGAACGCCTCTGCTCCAACCGAATCGGAGTCGTCTTCCTCTTCCCACCGGTGACGAATTCGCCTCCTCCGGTGCTCCCCAAGCCCACTGCCACCCCCTGTAGCGTCGCCGTGAGCTCCCCGTCCTGCTCGCCCCTTTTCCCCTCTACTTTGCCACCTCCGTTGCCGTTTGCAGTGGAACCACGCTCCGGCCGCCGCCCGGCATGACGTAGCCGTCGTCGTGGTCCGTTTGAGCTCACGCATCTTGCGTGGTTGGATGCGGCGCATCGTGTAGGTCACGTAGGCTAAAACGGCGCACGAAATGACCCCCTGTGGCGACGAAACCGACCTCGCCGCGACTCCATGCTCGCCGTGGCCACCATGGCCGGAGCGCGCGCGGCTTGCGCGCCCGCCGGCGTGCACCTCCCGTGGACACGCGCCCGCTGCTGCTCGCTACGCACGACTGCACCTCCACCGCAGCCTGCTCACCACGCGCCCCCTCGTCGTCGTGCCGCCGTGCGCTGCGGGGCGCGCCCGTGAATTAACCAGTGGGTTATCCCACTGACCAGTGGGGCCCACTGGGTTAATTAACCCCCTATTAGCATAACCCTCGCCCATGTTAAAAATAAAACCAGTTAAATTTACCCCTGCTACATATGACATGTGGGCCATATGCCCCTTAAGTATTAATAGATTAAATGAAATGCAAATAATCCCCTGATTAGCCCCTATGGAAATGACATGTGGGCCCCCTGGATTATTAGTTTAAATAAAATGGATTATAAATACTCTGTGTATGACATGTGGGTCCAGTGCATTATTTAAACAGAAAATGTTATTTAAATAAATAGAGCCTGACATGTGGGACCCACTAGTCAGTTGGTCCCACTTGTCAACTTTGACCAGTCAACTAGCACTTGTGGATAATGTTTGAATTTATAAAATAGAAGAAATTCAGAAATTGATTTAAATTGAGTAAACATTTGAAAAATAATATCTTTTAAATCGGATGTCAGATTAAGAAACTTTATACGTGAAACTTGATCAGAAAAATACAACGAATAAGAATATTCTACCCGTATATCCACCACCCCCTCTAACACAACGAACTTGAGACTTTCCCCCTCCAGGTCGTCTGTCGATAATCACCTAGAGTTGGCAGTTCATCTCCGGATGAATTCCCGCTCTGAGCATAATGTAAGGCCCCCAAAATCAAGCCGTGTACAGTAATCATACACGCAAGGTACACGGCCGAGATCAAGGACTCACGACATGATATCACAACACAACTCTAATAATAAAAATAATACAAGCTGTTTAATACAAGCAAGGGGTCACGAGGGCTCGAATACAATAGCTCGAGAGCACAAAGTTAGCGGAAGCAATAGTATCTCAGTACAGACACAAGGTACACATGGTTTGCCTTAAGAAGGCTAGGAAAAATAACAACCAATCGAAAAGGTGAGGCCTCCTGCCTGGGAACCTCCGAACTACTCCTGGTCATTGATATGTCTCAAACGATCTATAATTTTTGCTCATTCCATGCCCTTTTTGTGTCATTGCTACATCTTTTTGCCATGATTTTGAATCATTTATTGGACTAACCTAATAATATGGAGCCCAGTGCCAGTTCCTGTCTATTTTGTCTTTGCAATGCAGAAAAGGTCCAAAAAGGAAGTTGCTCAGAAAATTCCCAATAAATTCCCAAAAAATATTTACATCGGAAGGGTCCTCCAGCTGGAGGATGGAGTCAGGAGGTGGCCCCCGGCCCCCAGGCGCCCTCCTGGCGCGGCCAGGGGTGGAACCGCGCCGGGTGGCTGCATGGGTGACCTGGGCACCGCCTCGGACTCCCCCTTGGCCTATATATTTACCCGTGACGCGAAAACCCGAGATATCGAACCCTTTTCTCCAGAGGCGCTCCCGATCTCCGCCGCCATCGAAACCTAGCTTCGGAGGTCACCAGGATCCTGCTCTGGCACCCTGCCGGAGAGGGCATTGTCCCCCGGGGCCATCTTCATCAACTCTTCTTCACCCCATGATGGATCCTGAGTAGTTCCTCCTTGGACTACGAGTTCTTGGCAGCAGCTATGTGGTATCTTCTCCCCCTAAGTCTTCAATACAAATTTCTCATGAGCTGCCCTACATGATTGAGATCCATATGATGTAATTGGTGTTGTGTTTGTTGGGATCCGTTGAATTGTTACCTTGTTCAGTCCTAAGAGGTTTATGAATTATTGTTGCTACAATTTTGTTGTTCTTAATGCTTGTTACTAGTGCACGAGTAGCATGATTTCAGATCTGGGCACGTTATGGTTGCATGATTATAATTGTTGTTATAGATGTTATCTACGGTTGTATGCACCTATTATAGTCCGGAACCGGCGATCCCAATGGTGACCGCTTGGGACACCAAAGGGGATGGGCTATAATTTGAGGATCTCATGTGTTCATAGAGTGTTAATGCTATGTTCCGGTGCTCTTTGACAGGAGCACCTTAATCTCCGTAAGTTCCTTTTGGCCCCGTTTGTAGAGAGACGGTAGGACAAAATATGTTGTGCAAGTTCTTATTGCAAGCACGTACAACTACATACGGAACACATGCCTACGTTCGGTTCTTAGACTAGGATTGCTCTAGTTTGTTCTTTGGCTAGAGTTTGTGCAATTTTTTCAATTGCCCAACTGTAATTTGTTCACCCAACACCTTGTTCTTTTTGCTTGGAGAGTTACCACTAGTGAAACCTTGAACCCCGGTCCATCTTTCATCTTCATTGCCTTCATTGTTACTGTTACTCTCGTTACTGTTGCTACTACTTTATTATTACTTTGTGGTGTTGGTGATTGTGGAAGTCTTTAAGGCTACACCCGTCAACACACTGTTGGTACTGAATATATTTTCTAGTGCTTTTTCAGGTGTGGTTGAATTGACAACTCAACTGCTAAGGCTTATAAGTATTCTTTGGCTCCCCTTGTGTCGAATCAATAAATTGGGTTATACCTACCCACGAAGACTGTTGCGATCCCCTACACTTGTGGGTTATCAAGACTATTTTCTGGCGCTGTTGCCGGGGACCATAGCTTTACTTATAAGTTCACTTGATAAGTAAACTTTATCTTATTACTCTATTTGCTTACAATGGTTAAACTTACTGAACTTAGTTCTTATTGGCAAGGTGGATTCACTGAGGATCAACAAAAATATTGTAAGGGATACCGCTTGTCTAAAAAAGAGATATTTATATGGAGACTGATACAAAATTTATATCACTATGCTAGAAACTGATGCTATGATTATGATATATCTTATTGTTGTGATGAATCTTGTTGCTACTTGCCGTTTAAACACCTTCCTTTCCAATGTTGGTGTAATGATAACGAAACCTTAGCTTCTTATGCTAAAGATCGTTATGATTTCTTTGATGTAGCACAAATAGAAGAATTTGTTGTCTTTAAGGGTGCCTATGAAATTGCTTCCTTTATTGAAAATATTGAAGATTCCCTTTATAAATCTGAGAGTCTTGATATACTTAAATATTGCTTTGATAATTTCAATGATAATGCTTATATTAATGACTATCTCAAAAGGTTCTCTCCACAAGAGGAAGAGACTAATGATTTGCAGGACTCTACGAAAGAAGAAATTGCTGAAACTGAATGCTCCTTAGATGAAAAAGAGGAGGAGATTAACGAACAAAGGGAGGAAGAATGGAGTAGCTACCCATATCTACCTACTAATGAGAGTAACTCTTTGACACTTACTTTATATGATTGCCCTCCATGCTTACCAAAGGAGGATGAATGCTATATTGATTGCTATGATCCTATTGAATCTTTTGAAATGTCCCTTTTTGATGAAATTGATGCTTGTGGCCATGATGCCCCTATGAATGATACTTGCAAGGATGATTTTTCTACTGTTATTTATGATAACCCTTGCTATTTTGATAAGTCTTATGATAACCCTCTATTTTTGCCTACTATGGATGTTCTTGATAATGAGGATTTATGCTTAGTAAGTTTATATGGTTATGTGTTAGTAGATCATGAAAAGCATGCTTTATGTTATGATTATATTGTTGAGTTGATTCACGATGCTACTGAAAATTATTATGAGAGAGGAAAATTTGGTTGTAGAAATTTGTATGTTAGGAAAACACCTCTCTCCATGCTGAAAATCTTGAAGGTGCTCTTGTTTTACCTTCCTATGCTTGATACTTTGTGCTTCATTGATTTATTTGCTTACAAGATGCCCATGCATAGGAAGCATGTTATACTTAAATGTGGTTTATATTTTCTCCTTTGATTCTCTTTTTTTTTGCTTCAACTATTTATTCTTTTGTGAGCAGCGTTACACCCATGCCTAGCTAATGGCTTTAAAGAAGCGCCTTTGGGAGGCAGCCCAAAACGGATTAGGTTTCTTTTGCTTTTGTTGTGTCTTGGATGTTGTTACTACTGTAGCAACACCATTGTATCTTTAATTTCAAGTTTTGTGCCAAGTTCTAGCCTCTATGATAAGGGAAGCAAAAGTCGTGACATGCTTTCCAGAAAACAGATTCTGTCTGCCGGACAGATGATCCGGAGGGAAAGGTTCCATGGCTGAAGTGTTAGAGACATCTGGCAGACATGTGGATAGTGTATCCGTGCTCGTTGATCCATTCTAAACAACTTCCATATACAAAACATTTTCGTCCGGAAAGTTTTACCGGCTCCGGTCGTTTGATCGACAATTGCACCGGAGGAGAAATGTTCCATGTTCAGTATGTTAGACGGGCGTGGTGTCTATATTGATGACGTATTCTTATTGTTGTATTTTTCTGATCAAGTTTCATGTATAAATTATTTTCATCTGACTTACGGTTTAAAAGATATTGATTTTCTAAGTTTAATTCATTTTATTTATTTTCTAGATTTTCTTTTATTAAATAAATCAACATTATCCACAATAGTAATGTTGACAAGTCAACCTAACAAAGGGGACCCACATGTCATAGGCTGGAGCCTTTGGCCAGGTCAATTGACCAATGGGTCCCACATGTCATGGTCATTGCTTTGGAACCCTTTGAAATTTTGCTAAGTCTAGGATTCTGTTATAGTTTATGTCTTTTGTGATGAACATTATGAATTATTTATGGCCCTTTTGAACAAATGATCTGAACCTAATTGGTTAATATTTATGTAAGCTACACATTCATGTTACTTTCATACTTAAATCATTTTGGCAAGTCACTGATTAACCTGCCCAAAGTAATGGTCATGGTGCCCAGTAAAACTTGGACTTTTGTGAATTTTAAAATTAATTAACTAAGCCTCAAACAGATACATGACAATTACACCAACTGATCTTGATTATGTGCACAACATGTCCATATCTTTTTCATTATTAATAAAAGTGTATAACACAATGTTTTGGGCTTATGAAGTGGTTAAGAAAATGTTTCTGACTTAGCAGAAATTTGCCAAGTCTGGGTGATATTTGTTTGAACAGAAAATTGGTTTTTGCAAGATTTATTGTGAGAAATATGTGCATAATTAGGAGTTGAGCCAATGGAACAGAATGATCACTAGTATGTATATTCTCTGGATCTATACACTTTTCTCATTCTAAACCTTATTTGCAGGTGTTTGGGAGGCTGCCAAGTGTGGCAGATGAAGCAAGTAGCAGCATCAGTAAACCACAACTAGGAGTAGGCATCAGGAACAACACGTATGAGCGACAGCAGCAGCAGCCGCAGTTGGCAGCCATGGGCTGCGCGGGAGCGCGGGTACGCGCAGGCACACGCAGAGCGCGGCCGGGGCGCGACCATGGGGCGATGGTCGCGGCCGAGCGCGAGGCAGCGCGACCAGGGCCCTTTCCGGCCATGGCGGATGGCGGCCACATCGTCGACGGGGAGGGGGCCTACGGTGATGACTTTGTGCGGGAAATAGAGGTAATGGGCGCGGCTCATAGTGGGGTTGCCGGTGGAGAGAGCAAGCAAGGTCCGGCTGGGCTGGAGGCGGCAAATCGGCGAGGTGGGGTGGTGGCCGTCGCGAAGAACGACGACGAAGACGAGCGTTGCAACGCTGATTCAGAAGAACCAAGGCACGGGGCGACCCAGTGGAGCGCGGCGGTCCTCCCGGCGTCGACCCGGACGACGAGGTGGTCGTCGGCCACGCAGCCGACGACGGCGCAGGGACAGCGAGCTCAGTCGAGCCCGTCCATGGAGAGTGGGAGGCGCGAGGGATAGGGGAAGTGAAGGGGGCTAGGGTTCCAGGGCGAGGGTGCGGGTCCGTTCTTATCTCTTCCTGAGCTCCTTTAGCGACGCAGGGGGGGAGCTGGCTCGGCGGGGACGATGTGCTGCTCACGGTCGCCATGTCCTCGGGTCGGATGAACAACGCAACGAGGAAGGAGAGGGAAGTTGGGCTAGGTCGGGTGGAGGTTGCTATGAGCGAGGGATAGGGCTTTCCCCTTTTTTGGTTTCTTTTCTTTTATGTCTCCTATTTATTTGTTGCACCAATTTAGTTTTGCAATATGTGCTACTGGACAAAACAAATACCTTGCAATATTCAGAGATAGTACAAAAAGATTGGGGATCAAATAAATTAGTTTGAATTTTATTTAAATTGTAAATAATTAAATGGAATTGTTTTATTTATACCATTTAAATAATTTGATAAATCTCCATTTCTATTTTATTATGACCTACTAGTTATTAGGTATTTTATAAAATTGTTTACATCACTTTAGGTTTAACATTATGTTCTCTTATTATTTTAATTTCTAGGGAAATTTAATATCCTACCATTATTGGTTTCGCTATTTATTATTGACTTGGGATTCTTCAAAGTGTTAAGAATACTTTGTCTAATTGTTTTCAACGGTTTTAGCTTGACCTGCCTTTTGAAAATGACTTGGAGTCAAATTATTTTCTAAAGCAATTTTTTATAAGGGAGATCATGGTGAGAAGGAATTTAACAAGGTGATCAATATTGCATTGCTGTTGCATGATTATTGGGGTATTACAAATCTCCCCCACTACAAAGGATTCTCGTTCTGAGAATTAAAGGGCATTGTAAGGGGTAGAGTTTTGGTTTCGTATTGTAGCGATTCCCCTGGTTCTTGTTGCCTTCACAAAGAAGTTGATCCTTCATGTTGATGTCTTCATTTCTCTGCATCAGTGCCTCTCGACGAGTTGTCATCCTTCCATCGGGGTCTTCATCGTACTTACGAATAGGGTAGGAGGGGAAAATTAAGGGGGTTCGGATCGGTACCAGGTTAATCAACCGAGACTGTCCAAGGGAATGGGGGTACAAAGAATCTTCCGAGTTTAAACTCGGGGGAATACATCGGGAGAAACAAAGGAAGGTATGAGAAGTTTCAAGTGGATAGGCATGCATTCGATGCCGATGACAGATGATGAAAAGGGGTCTAAAGATCAGGCATAAGCATTGAGTCTAATATCGGAGGAATATCACAAGGTAGGTGGCTCATGAATTGCTTACGAGGTCAAGCACGAAGAATAACCTTGGGAACGGGGATGTACAAAAGAGTTAGGATTCGATCCTGTGGAACTGTGGGTTAGAGTGGTGGCATATTACGCGATCACGATGCAAGGATTTTCATAGAATAGCTTGTCAGCTATGTCCTCAACAACATCGGTACCAGGAGCAGTGGACAAAGAGAACCATTTTCCTTCTAGTTAATACGAGGCGGACCAATTGGCAAAGTTCTCGTCCCGATGGTTACCGAAATGTCATCAACAATGGCAACAAGGGGTTACTGACGAGGTTGTACACCGAGGTGTTTACATAAGCAGGGCAATTTCATTGCTTAGATAATTCATACTAAAAGAAAGGTTAAACAGACCAATGGGAAGGAAATTGTGATGATACCCAAGTATCAGGTGTATATCTTTCCCAAGGGAAAGCAGAGCACGATATACTCAACCAAGTTGTATTGGCAGGGAGTCAAGGGAGGTTGTCAATAAAAACAAAAATCATCGAGGGGCAGGGATGGTATTTCACACGATGAATCCAATTGACACATGGAAGAAGCCATGTAAGATTAGTCGGATAATAATCCACCAAAGGTCGGGTGGTTCGCAAAGAATATGATGTGAGTATCGGCACTCAACCAGAAGGAGAAATTATGCAAAGGCATCGAGTGATAGAAGCATCGGAATATTTCGATGCTTAAGTACAAGGAATTATGATTTCTAGATCGGGAGGTGGATGTAATTATCCATACAGACTTATCAGTGGTAGGGGATTGCAAAGGCGATGAACACGTAGGTTCTCAGGAATTTATCGGAGAGTCATCTTCGGAATCTTCAGGTGAAGCAAACGATAATCTTGGGTGAAGGGCTCTCCAAAAGGACAGAGGCGCGAGAACCTAGAGTTAGTGTTAGCAAAATCAATAACCCAAAAGGAAGAGAGAGCAGAGACCCAAAGTATGGGTGCGGAGAAAAAGATTCTAATACCATAGATATGACAACTGGATGGTATCGATGCGGGCCCGTAAGCCACACAACAAGTTAGTAAAATAGTTTTTTTCTTGTCTAGACTCGACTTCGACAAAGGAGTTGGAAGGGGGTTTCCTACAGGCAGTCGTCTCTGATACCAACTTGTAACACCCCCAAAATCAAGCCGTGTACAGTAATCATACGCGCAAGGTACACACGACATGATATCACAACACAACTCTAATAATAAAAATAATACAATTTCTTTAATACAAGCCAGGGCCACGAGGGCTCGAATACAACAGCTCGAGATCACAAAGTTAGCGGAAGCAATAATATCTGAGTACAGACACAAGGTACACATGATTTGCCTTAAGAAGGCTAGCACAAATAACAACCGATCGGAAAGGCGAGGCCTCCTGCCTGGGAACCTCTGAACTACTCTTGGTCGAGGGGGGAACTCCACGATGAAGCAAACACCAGGGATCTTCTGCTCCTGGACTCCAAGGCTCCAACGTCTGATGTCAGCAACTAGTTGGGTATATAAAACAAAGGAAAAAAAGCAACGGTGAGTATCTAGCATACCCGCGAGACTTACGTCCGCTACTAAGCATTTATGCATTTGTATCAAATGAAAAGGGGTGGCCATATATAATGGACTGAAAGGCAGAAAACTAGAATAAGGAAGAGAATCTAGGCCTATCGAATACTAGCATCTTCCGATGAGTCTTGCAGCACAAGAAGAGAACAGCCAACAGTTTATATAAAGCATAAAGTAACAATGCAGAAGAAGTTGCTCCAACATTGTATAATAGTAAGTTGTAATAATTATCAATGACTCTGAGATCCCTTCCTCGACTTCCCTGATAGGAAGAAAACCCGAAACCAATCAGTTTAGTAGCAGTAGTTTGTAGTAGTAGGATCTGGCTTCCGCATAAAGCGTCCTGCTACCATGGACACGACTACTCGAATAGATTAATCTTCCCTGCAGGGTTTCACTTGTGTTACACTACAAAGCACAGATCTCCAGGGCGGCGTACACCTTCTTAGGGAATGCCCCACCGAGGCTATCCGACACTAAGTAGCCCATCCTTCAAAATCAACAGAGAGTCCATCCTCCGGACTAAATCCTAAGTACGCTGGGCCTTGACCCCAACCCTGACGTACTCCTGCACGGTGCGTGACTGGACGGTGAAGCAAAAGCAAATACAAATCACACTGCTCGAGCAAAGAAGACAACACCACTTCTCGGCAATCAGCCTGCGACACTGCTGACGTCTGAAGAGTCTTCGAACGAGACTACGAAGCAGGGGAGCCCATAACTCCTTGCCCCACGTGTAGGCAGCGCGTATAAGCATAAAGCCACTCAAGTCATCCACTGTACCCTTAGTAATTTTATTATTTTCTGTCGGGACAACCGTTATCGTTGCCCCTATCTGGGTGAGTCGCGGACAACGACAGCAACCAGGTCCACCCCCATAACCAGAGATGGTGGCCGCCTGCCCTATCGTGCCACCAACTCGTGCGGTTACCAACAAGGTGAACCGTCTCCTTACCTTATCTCGCGTGTGCTCGTTGAAGAGCCCGACTTTCGTACAACAGTGTTGTAAGAGAAAGTTTTGCCCCCGAAGGTTTTGGAGATTGTTGGACAAAGCAGTAGTGGAACTAATATTGTTTTCGAGTATAAACAAATACTTAGGTTCCGAAAGAATGGAGTTTGCAGGTGCAAGGTCGAAGGACAACTCACTATAGCGAAGCTGCAGTCAACTACCGAAACCTTTAAGGAAGATGACCCCCAAAAATGTCGTCGAGAAAGAAGATCCTCTCGAGTAAAAGCGCAACAAGGAGAAAGCAGAAGCTGGTCAAATACTTAGTCTTTTTACTAGTTTCTCTTTATTTTCTTGAGTCGCAGGAAAAACTGTATTATCAAGAAAGGTTTGCTAGTTGAGATCTTTGTCGACGTGAATTTTCTCTGCTCAACCTAAACCCACAATAGCCTACCGAGATAAATCTTACTGAGTCGAGTGAATATCTCGAAGGCAAAGTCATCGCACTTTGTGCCTTCAAGAGAGAACTCGTTCGGTAAGTCAGCTTACTTGTTCCTCAAGTAAAGTTGCGCAGTGGTTGAAATCCGACCGTTGTGGACACGCGTCAAGCTATTGCATCAGGTCACTTCAGTCATTTCACTCATCGGGATCGCCACCTATAATACCCCGCACCTACCCGCCATTTCGGGTTGGCTGCTCCACTGAAGATTCTAAGACAGAAGTAATGTGAGCATCCCAAGAGAGATTCATCGAGAGAAAACCAAAACCCAAGTTTGAACTGAGTTGAGCAATTCACAGAGACTTAGGTCGGGATTAGCCGATCTTTTTATCTTGGAGAACTGCAAGTCTTCTAGACGGTTAGGCATCGCCTGTCAAGCAATCGAAGAGAAATTGTCGCTGCTGAAGGAAGTTTGTAAAGGTCTCGGAGATGTCCTGAATCATCTACCACGAGTGAAAACTGGACAAGCTCGAGGAGTTTGTTGCAGTGGAGAATAGGACGGAGAGAGTTTTGCTCCATGTGTTCAATCACCAGTCCCTCCAACCAGACGTAGCACTTTGCATAGTGTGAACTGGTTTACCAAACATCGTCGTGTCAGGCTCGTTTTCCTTCTCGTATTTACATTCAGTATTTACTCGTTGCTTGTTTGCCTTTGATGTTTTCCTTCGATCCCAATCCTTTCGACCCATGCATGTCTTTTGATACTGTATTTCCTTCGAGATGCCTGTAGTCCTTCGCAGTTTGCATGAATTCCTTCTAAGTTCCGTAGAATTTTTAGAAGTGATCATTCACACCCTCCCCCTCTGATCATTCTTGAGCTTTCAATTGGTATCAGAGCTAGGCACTCCCTACGCTCTGCGTATTTTGGTCTAACCACCTGGAGTGTTGTCAAGAATGTCGTTTGCAGCTGTTCGCTCGGGGGAACCGATTCCTATCTACAATGGGAAGGACTATCCTTATTGGAAGGACAAAATGAAGAAGATCATCATGGTCATCAACTCTGCCGCTTGGGAAGTTGTCAAGAATGGAGTTGCTGTCAAAGACAAAAGTGCCATAACTCATGAAGAAGCTAAGAGAATGTCTCTCGATTCTGAAGTTTGGGTGTTCATCACAAACCATCTGACTCCAGAAAAATATCATGAGGTCAAGAATATTTCTACGGCCAAAGTGTCTGGGACTATCTCGAGAAGATTGGTGAAGGTGTCTCTACTCAGAAAGATGCTCGTATTGAAACCCTTCGAAGAAAATTCTATCGTTTCAAGAGGCACGAGGGAGACAAAGTTAACTCCATATATAGCAGACTCACTGCTCTGTCAAATGAACTGATTTCCCTCGGTGCCGAAGACATTACCAGTCGGATTATTGTCAGAACTTTGCTCCGTTCCCTTGATGATTCCTTCGATCACATTGTGCTGATGATCAAGGAAAGGACTGATTTCCAGGATCTTGTTGTCGCTGATATTCTCGAGAGACTCAACACCTTCGAGATGGAAGAAGAACAAAAACGAGATGTCAACGGAACTCGAAGAAAATCTCATGCACTCAAGGCCAAAGCTTTACATCATTCCTCTCCTGAAGCCAGTTCTGAATCTGGAGGTGCCTCAGATGAGCCCAAGAATATTGGAAAAGATCTGGCACTGATAATGAAGAGATTCAACCGCTTCCAGAGAAGGAATTCCTTTTCACCAAAGAAAAACTCCTCCTCCAGACATTCGAGAAATTCATCATAGCATCGATCATCATCCAGAAACTCTTCAGCGAAAGATAACTGCTGCTACAAGTGCAAGAAGCCAGGTCACTTCATTGCTGATTGTCCTCTCTGGGAAATTTAACATAGATCAAAGCATTCTCACAGCAACTCTTCGAGAAAGTCTCACAGATCGAGCAAAAACTATGAGTCGAAGAGATATGATTCAAAGTCCAGAAAATACAAGAAAGATGCTTCTGATGATGACAAGAAGAAGAAATATCACAAACATCGAGAGAGTTCCTCCTCAAAATCACTTTCCTCTCGATGCAAGAATTCTCACCGTGCCAAAGCCTACCTGGGTAAAGAGATGAACTCTGAAGATGAAGCCTCCGGTTTCGAAACTGAATCAAACTCAAGATCTGGTTCTGGTTCTGAATCCTATGGTGTTGCTGGTCTAGATTTTGCTCCGAACAAGACTTCAAATTCATTCTTCACCAACCAAAGCAGTGAAGATGAATCTCCAGCTTGCTGCTTCATGGCCAAGGCTAAGGTATCATATTCTAAGAATTCCTATGATACTTCTGATGGATCTGCTTATGAAAGTCACTCTAGGATAAGCTATGCCAAACTTGCCAAATTTTCTTCTATCCAACAAGATGAACTAGATTATCTAAGTGAAACTATTCAAAAATATGATACTTTGTTGATCGATGAGATTGAGAAAGGTCAAACTTTGATGAATGAGCATGCTAATCTGAAGGAAAAGTATGATGAACTTTCCTCTCGGCATGATCTTCTCTCAGTGGACTACGAGAAGCTAACCTATGAATTCCTTCAAAGGAAAATGGCTCTCGAGAAACTGAGAGAGGCTCATGAAGAGTTGGAGAATGTCAATCTCACGCTCATTGCTCAACAGGGCTCAGAAGCTAAAAATGAATCTACTTCACCTTGCTTGACTTGTTTGGAACGAAGTAAAATAGAGTCTATTTCTGAGAAATAGAAAATAAAAGAACCCATTGTAATTGATGATGCTAACCCCTCGAACGAGGAAACTATTACCGAGGAACTCCTTAGGTTGAAAGAGTTATTTGAAACAGGCATGTTCAAAAGTGTTCATGGACACCAGTATCTATGTGATATCCTAAAGAAGGCACTTCTTCATAGGAATCTTCAAAAGGAAGTTGTTGGTTTCGAAAGGAAACTCAACCCTGATGGAACCTACTGGGAGCCCGAGCAGTATCCTAAAACTGTCTTGGTTCTGGCAAAGGAAAAGCCCATTGATATTGCTAACCTTTCAGGTTTCAACTGCAAGATTGATAAGGCTATTATTGATGAATCACTTGATTATGACTACAAGCTTATCAAAGATCAGGAAGGAAAGGTGTCTGCTGAATTCGTTGGTAAAGAATGGTTTCTATAAGCGACAGATTTGGGTTCGCAAATCTCTCGTAGAAAAACTTCCCCCTAACCATTCTATGCAGGGAAAATCTTCGGTACCACCGAAACACTACTATTCTCTCGAGGATGGAAATGAACCCTTGGTGCCTGCTTCAAATGTTCCTCAGAAGGAATACTATCGAGTTGATAGAAATGTTTATTGTCGTCGTGAAAATAACGAGAAAATTGCTTTTACCTACCAGTACTCTAACCCCTCATCGAGGAATTATGTTTATGGTGTGCTTGATGGTCCCCCTCGCCAATATGATCATGTTCTCTATAATACCGCTGCTTCATCTAGCACTTCCATGCCTTCTTAGTCACCTTCTCGTTTGTGGGTGGTTAAGAAGAACTAATTCTTCTGCAGGGCTATGTCTCCGGTGGATCCGAATGGGTCATGGATAGTGGTTGTACAAATCATATGACCGGAGACAAAGATTTGTTCACCGAAGACAAACTTACTGAATCTTCTCAGAGATATATTACCTTCGGTGACAACAACAAAGGAAAAGTACTTGGGTTGGGTAAGGTTGCTATATCGAAGGATAAGCATATTGACAAAGTTATGCTTGTTCAATCTCTAGGATATAATCTTATGTCTATCTCAAAACTGTGTGATATGGGTATGCTTGTACTGTTTTCAATTTCTCGTTCTATTGTCTTTTCATAGGATGATTATTCCTTCGTGTTAGAAGGATATCACAAAGGTGATCTTTATATTGTTGATTTCTCTTCGGGACCTGCAGTGTCCACATGCTTAACGGCTAAAGCCACATCTGGTTGGTTATGGCATCGAAGACTTGATCATGCAGGGATGAAAAATCTTCAAACTCTTATCTCGAAGAAGAATATCGTTGGTATTGATAATGTGAATTTCGATAAAGATCGTCTATACAGTGCCTGTGAAGTAGGAAAGATTGCCAAGAGACATCACTCAGCAAAAACTATCATGAGTACTACTCGTCCTCTTGAATTACTTCATATGGATTTATTCGGTCCTCAAAATTATGCTAGTCTTGGAGGTAACAAGTATGTTCTGGTTATTGTTGATGACTTCTCTCGATATACTTGGGTTTTATTTCTATATGACAAGAGCAAGGTTTCTGAAATTTTCAAAACTTTCGCCAAGATAGCTCAGACTGAATATGAATTATCTCTCAAGCATATCAGAAGTGATAATGGTACAAAATTCAAAAAAAACTCATATCGAAGAATTTCTTGATGAATATGGCTTTACTCATGAATTCTCGGCTGCTTATACACCGCAATAGAATGGTGTGGTCGAGAGAAAGAATCAAACTCTTATTGAAATTGCCAGAATAATGCTTGCTGAATACAAGACTCCTATCAGGTTCTGGGCCGAAGCAATTAACACCGCATGTCATATCATCAACAAGGTTTATCTGCACAAATTTCTTAAGAAAAATTCACATGAGATTATCACTGGTAAAAAGCCAAATATTTCATATCTCAGAGTTTTTGGTGCTCCATGTTATATCAGAGATATGAATCACAGCTCCAAGTTTTCCCCAAAGGCACACGAAGGTTTTCTCCTAGGTTATGGTTCGAATTCTCACACTTACAGATTTTACAACTCTCATCTTGGCCAAGTTGTAGAAACTGTAAATGTTTGATTTGATGAAACTAATGGCTCTCAAAAGGAGAAATTACCTCTTAACCTAGATGAACCACCTTTAGATGAAGTTATTAGGTACATGGCTATTGGAGATATTCGGCCTGTCAAAGGAAATGCACATCAAGTCAACAAGGATGATGATGGTCCAATGTTCCCACACATAGCCTGGGGTGCTGGAGATCAACATCCTGAAGTTAATGATGTACATGTTGAAGGAGAACGCATAAACGAAGAAAATTCTCAACCCGAAGGTCAAGCTGAACCCGAAGGAAATGATCCCGAAGGACAAGCTGAACCTGAAGGCCAAGCTGATCCCGAAGAACAACTGGATCCTCAAGCTGTCGAAGGAGCTTTATCTCGTGTTCGAAGGAGAGTGGACGTCGACTCAATACTCGAAGAGATTCGTCTACCAGGTCGTCCTACCACTCGCTCTCGCACTCGTTTAGCTAACTTCTGTGGAAATTTCTCGTTTGTATCCATGCTAGAACCGTCGAAATTCGATGAAGCCATGATGGACTCAGATTGGATGACTGCAATGCTCGAAGAACTCAACCAGTTCGAGAGAAATAAAGTCTGGTCCCTTGTCGATAGACCTGATTCCAAGAAGCATAATATCATTGGTACGAAGTGGATTTTTCTCAACAAGCAAGATGAAGATGGTATTGTTATAAGGAATAAAGCTCGACTCGTTGCACAAGGTTACACCCAAATCGAAGGTATTGATTTTGGTGAGACTTATGCTCTAGTTGCTCGACTTGAATCCATTTGTGTCATTCTTGCTTTTGCAAATGACAATGGTATATTGCTATATCAAATGGATTTCAAAAGAGCATTTCTTAACGGTGAAATAGAAGAAGAAGTATATGTTATGCAGCCACCAGGTTTTGAAGACCCGAAGAACCCTGATAAGGTGTACAGGTTGCATAAGGCCCTATATGGGTTAAAGCAAGCACCTCGTGCTTGGTATGAAACACTGAAGGATTTCCTTCTGAAGAAGGGCTTCAAACCAGGAACAACTGACCCGACTCTTTTTACTCGTGCATACAAAGATGATCTCTTTGTGTGTCAAATTTATGTCGATGATATTATTTTTGGCTGTACTAACCCTGATATCAGCGAAGAATTTGCTCGTATGATGTCGAAGAAGTATGAAATGTCTATGATGGGTGAATTGAAGTTCTTTCTCGGGATTCAAATCCGTCAACAGAAGAATGGGACATTTATCTCTCAAGAGAATTATCTAAGAGATTTCCTGAAGTAGTTTGATCTTGTCAATTGCAAAACTATCAAGACTCCAATGCCTACGAATGTTCACCTAGATGTTGATGAGAAGGGAAAACCTTTCGATCAGAAGAAATATCGCTCGATGATCGGTTCGCTTCTTTACCTATGTGCATCTAGACCTGACATTATGCTATCAGTTTGTATGTGTGCTCGTTTTCAGGCAAATCCGAAAGAATCACATCATGTTGCTGTCAAGCGAATTCTTCGATATCTGGCTCATACACCTACTTTGGGACTATGGTATCCCAAAGGTTCACAGTTTGATCTCGTTGGATATTCTGATTCTGACTGGGCTGGTGATCGAGTCGACATGAAATCTACCTCAGGAACATGTCACTTTCTCGGTAGATCTCTTGTCTGATGGGCTTCGAAGAAACAGAATTGTGTATCTATTTCTACGGCTGAAGCCAAGTATATTGGTGCCGGTTCATGCTGCACTCAAATTCTGTGGCTCAAGCAAACGCTGAAAGATTATGGTATTACTGTGAAGAAAATTCCATTGCTATGTGATAACGAGAGTGCTATCAAAATTTCCCATAATCCAGTGCAACACTCTTGAACGAATCATATTGATATTCGTCATCATTTTCTTCGAGATCACGTTCAGCGAGAAGATATAGTTATCAGCCATGTTCGCACCGAAGATCAATTGGCTGATATCTTTACGAAGCCTCTGGATGAGAAAAGGTTTTGTGCACTAAGGTGTGAGTTGAAAATATTGGACTCACGCAATGTGCAGTAAGATCATAACTATCGATACTTTGTATTATATGTTTACCTTCTTGTAGTAGTTTACTTTTGTTGATTTTTCAGTCGTATCTCTTTTTCATTTGTTTGTTTTTGTTCGTTTGGTGTTGTCCTATACACTTACCACTCCGAGATTTCTTATCGTTTGTTTTCTCTCGGATTGATTAAGTATCGGACCCTGTTTTCACTCTATTCTATCCCTACCCCATCTTTGTTTTTCTCTCGTGAACATGTATATTTGTACTCGATTGAGATTCCCTTTGAATCTCATTTATTCCGAAGGAATATCTATCGAAATTTTATCTATTCTTATACTCGATGTTCGATGAGTTTGGTCTCGGACGTGGAGCAACTTTATTTCGGTTCGTTGGGATTTTCCCGCGATTACCACCAGCAAATTCGTCCGTTGAATTCGGAGAGACGCGAGATCTGCGCCATTGGATCAGATTTGACGGTTACGTCAGACCCCACCTCTATAAATACCGATCCACCGCACCAGCACAGACCCTCCATTCCCTCGACTTCATATCTCCGCTCCCAAGCTCTCGCGCGCCGCCGTGCTGTTCGTCGCCGTCGATTCCCTCGCCGCTTCACTGCCGGAAGGAAGTCGCCGGAGACCTCCCCATCGACGAGGATCTTCATCCGCACCGCCGTAGCCTCCCCACATCACCAAGTTAGGGTATGTGAGGCTCTGGACATCATTTACCTTTGATCTGTTCTTCGTTGTCCAGATTTGTTCTTGATTTTCTTTTATTTTTCTTAGGTTTGTTTGATCCGTCCGGATCATTGAACTTTGGGAAATCTGTTTCTTGATTTCTCTGTCGATTTCCCATCTGATCTAGGTAAGAAATCCCTTGGATTTTCTCACTTAGGCAAATCCCACAAATGCATATCGATAGATTTACGCTTGTGCAATTCCTTCATACAAGTTCTCCGTTAGATTTGCACCCGATGAAAATCTAGCCTAGCACTTCCATGAAAAACTTGCGTCAAGACATATTCCTCGATATGTTTACTGCATTCAAAAATGTTTTCCTCAAAAATTGTTGGTACATGTTCACAACTTTCCTATATTTCCCTCGTACCTATCTATTTCGCAGGAAAATGTCTGAGAACAAAGGAAATTTCAGAGAGCCCAAGCGTGTTTGGAGTTCGTACAAGAATCACCAACAATTCTGAAGGTTTGTCAGAGGATCTGATTATTGATAAGAAGTTAAGAACTCCAGAAGGCTCAGTTGAAGATGATCGTACGAGAGAAAACAGACTGCAAGAGATTCGAAGGCTTCAAGCGCTTCGATGGTATGAATACAATTTACTTATCCCTCGTTGGGAGACACTGTTTGCACTGAAAAATCCTTGGTCTGATGTCAAGTCAATGAGGCCAAAGTGGACGAAGGCAAATAGACCACTTCCTTCGCCCGATGCTCACCCATCCTCTCACAAAACACCTGATTATTTCAAAGATTTGGTTGCTACTCGAGCTGAACAAGAGAAAAAGCTAAAGGAAGCTAAAGCCAGGAAGGTTGCTGCTGCTGCTGAGGGCGCTAAATGAGTTACCGAGGATGTTGGTCCAAGCACCAAGTCGAAGGCTGGCAAGAAATCTGCCAAGCGAAAGCAAAAGGAAGTTGTTGTTTCTCCACAAAAAGCAACTTCTGACAAAGAAGAAGCCAGCACCGAAGGACAAGACCCTGGTACAGAGGCAGATGTCGAGGACATTCCTCTAAAGAAGAAACCGAGTAAGAAGGGTATCAGGATCCAGGAGCCAGCTACTAAGGCTCCTCGAGCAACTATTGATATGACCAATTTGGTCACTGATACGTCCAAAACGTATCTATAATTTATGCTTGCTCCATGCCTATTTTGTGTGATATTGCTATGATATTGATGAACTTCCATACACTTTTGATCATATTTGGACTAACCTATTAACTCAGTGCACCCTAGTGCCAGTTCCTGTTTTCTGCTGTTTTTCTATTTCAGGTTTCCCCCTTATTAAAAGTACCAGAAAAATTCCAGGAAAAATATAGGAAAAATGAGCGTACCGGAAGCTTCACGAAGAGCCTGAGAGGGGCCAGAGGGGAGCCAGGGGTCCCCCAGGCGGCCAGAGGGTGCGGCCCCACCCCTGGCCACGCCAGGGGGCGCCTGGAGCCCCTGGCCCACCTCTGGCTGCCCCCTTTCGCCTATTTATTCCCCGTGACGAGAAACCCTCGGGGACGGAACCCTTTTTCGCGATCTCTCCTCTATTCCGCCGTCATCGCGCTTCCAAGATCGAGAGCACCAGAAGACCTCTTCCCGGCACCCTGCCGGAGGGAGGAACCACCTCCGGGAGCTTCTCCACCACCATGGATGCTTCCCGGATGAACCGTGAGTACTCCACCTTGGACCATGGGTCTATGATCAGTAGCTATGTGATGTTCTCCTCCCCTGTTTATTTTTCATGGATTAGACCTCGTGAGTTGCCCTACATGATCGAGGAACATATGTAATCTTTTTGTTGTTGCTATGCTGAGTTTGCTGGGATCCGATGGATTATGAGATTATGTTCAGATTGTGATTGAGTCATATATTTGATTCTCCTCTTTTATATTTATGTTCTTTAGTAATTATTGCATGTTCTCCGTTGTTGTTTATTGCTTTGGCCAAGTAGTAGGTAGTGAATCCAAGAGGGAGCGTTATGCTTGATTGGGGGCGGTGCCCCCCGATTACTAGCTTGAGTGACAGAAACATGAATCTAGGTGATGTGTTGTTGCTACAAGGGGGAAAACAACGGTGCTTGTATTTGCGGGTGCAAGGATTGTTTACTTTACGCAAAGTTCTTTAATGCAGTTGTCTGTTGCTTTGAGTTTACACTTTGGGTGGGATTCAAACCTTAATACCAGCGAGATGTTTTGGATAGATATCTGAAGGTGGATGATTAGTAGGTAGATGCGGATGGATTTCGGTCTACTTGTCTTGGCGTACCGCCCATGCTTTTGAGCCTCTTCCTTTATTTATAGCATAATTAGCATTGGTTTGCGCACATAATCCTGTCAATTGCCCAGCTGTAATTTGTTTACCTCGCATGGATATTTTATCGTCTTTTGGGAGAGAGACATCACTAGTGAACATCATAGGACCCCGGTCCATATTTCCAACATTGTTTACACCTTCAATTTACTTTCAGTATTTACTTTTCCGTAGCTATCACTCTCATTATTATCCCGTGTGTTTTATCCTTTGTAAACAACAAGGCCGGAGGAATTGACAACTCCTCTGTACTCGTTGGGAGCAAAGCTATCTGTTGTGTGTGCAGGTCCAGGTGAAGTTAACAACCTAGGTTGTAAACGGCGCCATTGTTCACTTCACCACCTACTTGTCGATCTTGGAGTCCTACTGGAGACAATCTAAACCTTAGCATCTTCGCTAAGGGAAATTTGCCGCTACGCTACATCTCACCTTCCACTTGGGGTAACCAACGAGGGGCGAGTATTATCTCGTGTATCAAGCAAATTTCTGGCGCGTTGCCGGGGACTCCACTCTTTAAGATAGGGGAGTTGCACACTATCTTTTATCTTTGCTTTTTAGTCTTGTTAGTTTACCTTTTAGTTTGTTCTTTAGTGTCCTTTATCAAAAATCAAAAAAATAGTTATCTTGCTTGCTGCTACTATGGGTTCCTCTGTGAAAACCAAGTTGTGTGACTTCACTAGTCACAACAACAGTGACTTTATCTGCACTCCTATTGCTACACCTGATACTTCAGCACCTTCTTATGAGATTAAACCTGCTTTGCTGAACCTTGTTATGAAAGATCAATTCTCTGGTGCTAGAGATGATGCTGCTTTGCACTTAAATAATTTTATTGAGCTTTGTGATATGCAAAAGTACAAAGAAGTAGATGGTGATATTGTTAAGCTTAAGCTTTTTCCTTTCTCTTTGAGGGATGAAGCTAAAATCTGGTTTCAATCCTTGCCTAAGAATAGCATAGATTCTTGGGATAAGTGCAAGGATGCTTTTATCGGGAAGGACTACCCCCTGCTAAGATTATCCAATTGAGGAGCTTTATTATGAATCTTAAACAATTGGATAATGAACACGTTGCCCAAGATTGGGAACGCATGAAATCTCTTGTTAAGCATTGCCCTACGCATGGTTTGACTACTTGGTTGGTTATCCAAACTTTTTATGTAGGCTTGAACTTTACCTCGCGGAACTTGCTAGATTCGGCCGCGGGAGGAACCTTTATGTCAACTACACTTGGTTCTGCCACAAAACTTCTCGATGAGATGATGACCAACTATTCCCAATGGCTCACCGAAAGAGCTCCAACAGGTAGGAAGGTAAACTCTGTCAAGGAGATCTCCTCCCTAAATGAAAAAGTTGACTTGATTATGTCTCTACTTCGAAGCAATCTCCTATTGATCCTCAAAATGCTCCTTTAAATTCTTTGATTGCTCAAGATCAAGTAGATGCAAACTTTATCTCTAGAAACAACTTCAACAACAATGCTTATAGGGGTAACTTTGGTCGCAATCCTAGACCGTTCCCCTCCAACAACTATGGGAACAACAACACTTATCCTAGCACCAAAAACTCCACTTCTGAATTAGAGAGTATGCTTAAAGACTTTATCACTACCCGAAAAGCCTTCAACAAGAGTGTAGAGGAAAAACTAGACAAACTAGATAACCTCTCGTCGAAGGTAGACAATTTATCCCACGAAGTAGAATTGCTTAAAATTAGAACTTCTCCCCTTGAGGAGAGGAAGGTCACTCCTATGAGTGCTATCCAATTGCAAATTAATGAAAACATTAGGATGATGGCTAAACTCAAAGAGAGATGGGCTCGAGAAAAGGAGGAAGAGGATAGAATTAAGAGCCTTCCTACGCACCATACTGTTGCTACTATCCAAGTGGTTGAGGATATCCAAACTCTTAGCACCCAATGCACCCCTAGTCCCATAGGACCTATTAATGGTGATGCTATGACCTCAACTGTAGAAAAAGAAATTCCTATGACTATAGAAGCTACCAAACAAGTGAGCCTAAATGACACCACTAATACTCTACTTGATTGTAGTGACCATGATTTTGATAATTGCACCCTTTCTGAAGTTGTTTGTTTCCTTCACAAGATGTCTAGAGACCCCCCACACTAGCACACTTAATCTTGCCTTCACGGAGCATATCACTAATGCTCTTATCAAAGATAGAGAGGAGAAGCTTAGGGTAGAAGCCTCCATACCCAGAAAGCTAGAAGATGGTTGGGATCCTATGATTAAAATTAATTTGAATAACTTTTCTGGCTATGCTTTATGTGATGTTGGAGCTAGTACCTCTGTTATGCCCAAAAGAATGTATGATATATTTGAATTGAAACCTTTTGATCCTTGTTCTTTTGGTGTTCGCCTCGTCGATTCTTCCGTAAAGAAACCTTTGGGGAAGATAGATGATGTTCTTATCATTGTCAATGACAATTATGTTCCCGTTGATTTTACTATTATGGACATTGAATGTGAACCTTCTTGTCCAATTATTTTGGGACGTCCTTTTCTTTGCACCGTCGGTGCTATTATTGATATGAAAGAAGGGATTATAAAATTCCAATTCCCTCTCAAAAAAGGGATGGAACACTTCCCTAGGAAAAATATTAAGTTACTCTTATAGTCCGTTACACGGGCTAGTTATTTTCTTGAAAAGACTTGATCTATTTGCATTAAGCTTAGCTAATGGCTTTAAAGAAGCGCTTTCGGGAGGCAACCCGCAACGAATTTAGGATTTCCTTTTTGTTTTTCTTCTGTTTGTAGTGGTCTTGATGATTGTTACTACTGTAGCAACATCATTGTATCTTTACTTTTCAAGCTTTGTGCCTTTTATATCCTCATACGACAAGGGAAGTGAAAGTTGTGACATGCTGTCTAGAAAACAGATTCTGTCCTCGTGACTAGAAAAATCAGTGAAAAATCTCAGTTAATCTTTTTGAGCTGAATTTTTTACAAAGCGTGGTCTATACAATTACGAAACTTTTCTATGTTTTGAGTTTTTTGCTTTGAGTTGCAGAAGTATCCCTAAACAATTATTTACTACCTGCTGGTTTGTTTTTCACAGATTCTGTCCTGTTTTGCCTTTTCGTCGTTTTGGAAACCTTAAGCTTGCTTTTTCTTTGCAAAAACTTTTTGGGAATCTTGAGAAACAGTAGCTCTTCAAGATTATCTTTATTTCTAGTAGAGAAAAAATTATTTTATTATGGGTACTAACCTCGCTAATCAGATTATGATGAGTTATGTATGAAGGGAGTTTTCAAGTGTGCGAGGGAAGATGATGAAAGAAGATTAAGAAGTGTCAAGCGTTCAAGCTTGGGGATGCCCCCATGCATCCCCAAGAAATATTCAAGGAGACTCAAGCGTCTAAGCTTGGGGATGCCCCTGTGCATCCCCTTGTCCATCAACAATTATCAATTCGTCTCTCGTTTCACTATATTTTTATCACTTCATGCGTTTTGTGCTATTCTTGGAGCGTCTCGCTCTTAGGTTTTATTTCTAGTTTTCTTTAGCTTTTCTTTCTGTTCATAACAAGTTAGAACCCAGCTTTCTTTGTGTGGGAGAGAAACACGTTCCACTTCCAAAATCTAGAACACAACATAGGATTTTTCATGATTATCTTTGTTGTGTGTGTTCTTTATCTTTTTCGTAGCTACTGTCATGTTTTGCTCTTAGTTTTCATGCTTATCTTTTTTAAGAGCTTTTGTTTAGTTTGTTGCTGGAACTCTCTTGAGTTTTCATGTTTATCTTGTTTAGATAGTTTGCCTGTTGCACTGCGTTTTGTGTCTTGACTTGAAGTCAATGAAAAAAATAGCGCGCTATAACGTCGCTAATAGCACGCTATAGCGTTTTGGGCAATGCCTCGCTAAATGAATCTATGTACAATGTTTCGATACTAGCACGCTATAGCGCGAAATAGCACGCTAATAGCATATTTTTAGGGTCATGTTTTTTTGTCATAGCACGCTATTGTTTACATTGCTTGAAGTAGGTAATTGAGGTTGCTATTCTTTTGTAGTAGTAACTTGCAATAGTTTTGAGGTATTGTTTTGAGTAATGTTTGGACTTTTGGTGTCAAGAGCTTTAGACTATTAGTTATAGATGTCATATTTTGGGCAATCCGTGTTTATTTTCAAAACCTACAAAATTAGTTGAGAACTCTAGCTACTAGATGGATCACTACTCTTCTAAGGGGTCGAATATTAGAGTACACTCACGTACCATGAGTCGAGGATGCGCAAGGATAACCAAACCCCCATACACTCCTCCTCGGGGTACTTGTTTCTTTTTGAACCTCCTTATTAGATTGAGAGTTACCGATAATAAGTGCATGAGTTCTTCGGACTAATGTGAGTATTCGAAAGTTGACACTTCCACCTTCCCATATTTTTCTAGCCTCTCTTGTGTCGTGCATTGCTTTCTTCTCACTCCGAGAGTTAGCGTCCACCTTCGCTGGTACATCCAAACCCTTGGCACGATACACTCTGTCATCATAAACCTCCTTATATCCTTCCTCAAAACAGCCACCATACCTACCTATCAAGGCATTTCCATAGCCTTTCCGAGATATATTTCCATGCAACATCCATCTTCTCATGACTTGATCTTCATGTCATACATGATACTTGCTTGATCGATGAGCCGCATGCTAGTTGGGCCTTGCCCTAATCATTGCTACATGACGCGCTAGTATCATTGCATATCCTGCTACCCTGGCAGAGGCATACATTTGCATACATCATGATAGTTACATCTTCTTTATGATTTGAGTACTTTGTAAAGTGTGAAAGATCTTCTATACTTCTTGTAATATATAGAGTATTGCCCCTAAAGTGAGGAAAATATCCCAAATAGGACAAATTAAAAGATCCCAAAGAGGACAAATTAAAAGATCCCAAAGAGGACAAATGAGAGAAATAGAAAGAGCCATTGAGGCCACCCAAAAAATACAAAAAATTAGAAAAAGGAGAAAAAAGAAATAAAAAGAGAGAAGGGGGCACACTACTATTCCTTTTGAGAGATCCACACTCGTACTCCTTCTTATATCTTGTACTCCACAGAGATTATCATTCATGCATATAGCTATGTGGGGACCTTCACACTATAGAACTTGGCTTGTATATTCCAATACTGAGCCTCCTCAAATGAGCTCTAGGTCTTCTTGAGCAAGCAAGTTGGATGCACCCCCCTAGTTCTATTGGAGAGCTTACCTTAGCTCATATGTGCATCCGTTGCATGGCAATCCCTACTCCTCACATCATATCTATCATTTGGCTTTCTCTCTCCTATGATTGTCCTCATTGATGTGAGCCTTTCACACCTTTTTGTCTTCCTCCTCCACCGTATTCTCTCTTTGCCATCGTAAGTGTCAACTTTCTTGCTTACGCTCATCCATTGCATGAGTGCTCAAAATGTCAAAAAAGGAGTGGATCATTTTGACTTGTACCTGGCTAGTGGTCTGGGGATGAGTCAAGATAAGATTCCAAAGAAGACTAAGTGTGAAACTTTAGTAGAATGAGTTCTCAACATAAAAATACTTTTTCTCGTATATCCCTGTCCCCTTTCTTGCACGCAAACACCATTTGGACACATTCGAGTCACGGACAGCGAGAGCTCTTGCACCTTTATGTTCTTATGTTGCTTGCTTCAATGACAAATAGAGACTCTTGCCTGTTATGACTTGAATTGAATTACATGCCTTGATTGCTTTACTTAAAAGTTCTTATATGGTTGTTAGCATGTCACCACAGAAATTATGCTTGTTATCATTTACCTACTCGAGGACGAGCAGGAATTAAGCTTGGGGATGTTGATACGTCCAAAACGTATCTATAATTTATGCTTGCTCCATGCCTCTTTTGTGTGATATTGCTATGATATTGATGAACTTCCATACACTTTTGATCATATTTGGAATAACCTATTAACTCAGTGCACCCCAGTGTCAGTTCCTATTTTCTGTCGTTTTTCTATTTCAAGTTTCCCCCTTATTAAAAGTACCAGGAAAATTCCGGGAAAAATATAGGAAAAATCAGCGTACTGGAAGCTTCGCGAAGAGCCCGAGAGGGGCCAGAGGGGGGGTCAGGGGGCCCCAGGCGACCAGAGGGTGGGACCCCACCCCTGGCCGCGCTAGGGGGCGCCTGGAGCCCCTGGCCCACCTCTGGCTGCCCCTTTCGCCTATTTATTCCTCGTGACGAGAAACCCTCGGGGACGGAACCCTTTTTCGCGATCTCTCCTCTGTTCCTCCACCCTCGCGCTTTCAAGGTCGGGAGCACCAGAACACCTCTTCCCGGCACCCTGCCGGAGGGAGGAACCACCTCCGGGAGCTTCTCCACCACCATGGATGCTTCCCGGATGAACCGTGAGTAGTCCACCTTGGGACATGGGTCTATGATCAGTAGCTATGTGATGTTCTCCTCCCCTCTTTATTCTTCATGGATTAGACCTCGTGAGCTTCCCTACATGATGGAGGCACATATGTAATCTTTCTGCTGTTGCTATGCTGAGTTTGCTGGGATCCGATGGATTATGAGATTATGTTCAGATTTTTATTGAGTTATATATTTGATTCTCCTCTTTTATATTTATGTTCTTGAGTAATTCTTGCATGTTCTCCGTTGCTGTTTATTTCTTTGGCCATGTAGTAGGTAGTGACTCCAAGAGGGAGCGTTGCGCTTGATTGTGGGTTCATGCCCCCCGATGACTAGCTTGAGTGACAGAAACATGAGTCTAGGGGATGTGTTGTTGCCACAAGGGGGGAAACAATGGTGCTTGTACTTGCGGGTGCAAGGATTGTTTACTTTACGCAAAGTTCTTTAATGCAGTTGTCTGTTGCTTTGAGTTTACACTTTGGGTGGGATTCACAACTTAATACCAGCGAGATGTTCTGGATAGATATCTCAAGGTGGATGATTAGTAGGTAGATGCAGATGGATTTCGGTCTACTTGTCTTGGCGTACCGCCCATGCTTTTGAGCCTCTTCCTTTCTTTATAATATAATTAGCATTGGTTTGCGCACATAATCCTGTCAATTGCCCAGCTGTAATTTGTTTACCTCGCATGGCTATTTTATCTTCTTTTGGGAGAGAGACATCACTAGTGAACATCATAGGACCCCGGTCCATATTTCCAACATTGTTTACACCTTCAGTTTACTTTCAGTATTTACTTTTCCGTCGCTATCACTATCATTATTATCCCCTGCGTTTTATCCTTTGTAAACAACAAGGCCGGAGGAATTGACAACTCCTCTGTACTCGTTGGGAGCAAAGCTATCTGTTGTGTGTGCAGGTCCAGGTGAAGTTAGCAACCTAGGTTGTAAACGGCGCCATTGTTCACTTCACCACCTACTTGTCGATCTTGGAGTCCTACTGGAGACAAACTAAACCTTAGCATCTTCGCTAAGGGAAATTTTCCGCTACGCTACATCTCACCTTCCACTTGGGGTAACCAACGAGGGGCGAGAATTATCTCGTGTATCAGTCACTGATCCGCCAATTTCTTCTACTCCCCCAGTGCCACCTCGCGGACAAAAACCCTCGAATAGGTCGAAGGGAAAGCAAGCCAGAGTGCCCGAAGATGATGAAACCCTGATCCAGCGTAAAGAAAGGTTGGCTAAACAAAAGGAACTTGAAGCACAAGACTTGATAAAGTCCAAGCTTCTCAACTTCCACAGTCAGCCCGAGGACAAGATGGCAATGGTTGCTCAACAGCTGGGCATATTACATCTGGTCAATGAATGATACAGACGCCAGATCGAAGGTATTCCAGCCCCCGGTGCTCTGAAGGAAAAGGTCGTGGTCCCTAGTGCCACCGAGAAAGTGGTGACGCCCACAGTCACGAAGGCAAAGGATGCAGCCCCCAGTGCTGCTAAGAAAGTTGCTGAGGCCACTAGTGCCTCGAAGGAGAAAGATGCAGCCCCTAGTGCTGCGAAGAAAAATGTTGAGGCAACTGGCCCCCCGAAAGAAAAAGCTGCGACCTCCAGTACCGTAACAAAACCGGTTGCTTCTTCCAAGGCAACCAAGGAGGCCGAAAGGAAAGCTAGGGAAGCTTGACAACAAACCCAAGCAGCTCCAATCCCTCGTGCTGCTCCGGCACCCGCTGCCCCTGCTGCACCAGTTGTGTCCGGCCCACGTGCCGATGAAGAAAGCTCCAACGAAGGAGTTTCTACTGCCAATGCTACATGGGATGCAGTTCAGATTTCCAACGTTCTTTGGGGTATGGCCACCACACCGAGCAAAGTGACTGCCGAGGATGATGTTCCTCCAGAGATCCAAGAACGAGTAGCTCGCTACATGATTCGATGGGATGGATATCTTACCCAGGATCGCAAGGACAAAGAGCAAGATTTTTTTTATTCAAAGCAGCTTCGAGAAGAAACTGAGGACCTTGAGTCTCGACAATTTTTCAAGTCCAAGCTTGCTACACTTGTTGACTCTAGAAGAGCTCAGAAAGAAAATATCACTGCTGTCAACGAAAAGGTTTGATAGATAGTGAGCGATATGTGCAAGGAGCACAATGAAGCTCTCACCAAGAGACAATCTCGAAAGAGAAAGTTGCTGCCCCATCCTCTGTGCGTGGGACGCCAGAGATCATGAAAACTGCTAAGAAGCAGAAGTTTTCCGAGGTCGTTGCTGAAACATCACGACAGGAAACTGCACCAATCCCCACCAAACAACCCACTCAACCCCGTACAAAAACTCCACCACCTCAACAAACCACTCCACCACCTCGACAAACCACTCCTCCACCTCGACAACAAACTCCACCTCCACGTCAACCTTCACCACCAAAAGCTTCGTCGCCACCACCCAACCCACCATCACACTCAAAACTCATTCCATTGTCGACCCCAGCTGTCGAGCCCCAGGCTTAAATTGTGACCGAGAAACCTGATCAGGTCGAGCAAGGACCTCCTGCCTCAATTCCATCAGTGAAGAAGGATTATTCTACTCAGACTTTGAACGAAGGAGAAGAAGCCGATATCGACATAACAACTGTTTCTTCTCGTCAAGATGCTGCCGAAGGAGAAAGTTCTGGAGATGTCGACATATTCGCTCGAAATTTATTAAGCCAGTCCATCACATGGAGGTATCTCTTTGGTCTCTGTAGATGCTTCAACATCATATCGACCAAGATTTCCTGCAGAAACAGAAGATGATGGATGAAATAAACCATCTGCGCAACATTGCTACGAACAATAATCAGATGTTGCGTGAATGCCTTCGCCGCGATTGGAAAGAGCTGCGCAAGTTCAATTCCCTCGGTCAACTACAGCGCTGCGGATTCGAAGAATATCCTCCGCATCTGAACAGGCAATGGACCAATGATGATCGTGTTGATCGACCAGATTTCAACATACCATTGCTGCCGAAGAATAGGGATGTGCTAAGTGTTGATGATTTATATCACATCACGGTGAACACCATTTCCTCCGAATCCGACCAAGATAAAGCACCTCGACGCCAAGCGAGAGTTTACTCTCCATTCCCTCGAAGCCCTAGGACCCCACCGAAATCGCAACTGGAATCTTCTGGAGATCAACATTCCTTCAGAACGAAGCTTACTCCACCAGGCGGTCGCCCCATCCGACGTCCTTCAACGCTTGCGGAATCTTCTCGACGTCGCCAGCGCCACATAAGCGAGTAGGGATTTATTTCGACCCTATTCTCTTGAGTTTTTGTACGTTGTGACAAAAAGGGGGAGATGTAGTGGCATCGAAGAAATTAGTTTGCCATCGGGGTTAAGGGCTTTGCTTTTTGGTCCCTGAACTTTTAAACTTTGACTTTCTGAGTAGTTTCGACAAACTTTTGATTCATATATTCGATCTGGTTGTAACTAACTCTAAGTAGGTCTGTGAACTACTACTTTTATCGGAAGATATCTATCTGCTGCTTGCGATACTTAACCTTTTGAAGGAAGTTATCTTTCATATAAGTTCACAGGTGATTCGAGGAGATTTCATATTTCTCATTGAATATTATTTGGACTGCAATCTTGCTCGCTAGGATTATTGATATTTTCCCCTCGACTCAATTATTTTCAAATGTGCACTTCACTGGAAATTTATATCTTCCGCGCACACATCAAGGGGGCGTATTTCATCGATCTTAGCACTGGTTTATCATCGAAAACTCAAAACTTTCAAATTATTTTTTGATGCCTATTTTGTCAACAATCGTCCAAAAAGGGGGAGATTGTAAGAGCAAGTTTTGCCCCCGAAGGTTTTGGAGATTGTTGGACAAAACATTAGTGGAACTAATATTGTTTTCGAGTATAAACAGATACTTAGGTTCTGAAAGAATGCAGTTCACAAGTGGAAGGTCGAAGGACAGCTCACTACAGTGAAGCTGCAGTCAACTACCGAAACCTTTGAAGGAAGACGACCCCCAAAAATGTCGTCGAGAAAGAAGATGCTCTCGAGTAAAAGCGCAACGAGGATAAAGAAGAAGTTGGTCGAAGACTTAGTCTTTTTACTAGTTTCTCTTTATTTTCTTGAGACGTAGGAAAAACCGTACTATCAAGAGGGGTTTGCTAGTTGAGATCTTCGTCGAAGTGAATTTTCTCTGCTCAACCTAAACCCACAATAGCCTACCGAGAGAAATCTTACTGAGTCGAGTGAATAGCTCGAAGGCAAAGTCATCGCACTTCGTGCCTTCGAGAGAGAACTCGTTCGGTAAGTCAGCTTACTTGTTCCTCAAGTAAAGTTGCGCGGTTATTGAAATCCGACCGTTGTGGACACGCGTCAAGCTGTTGCATCGGGTCACTTCAGTCATTTAACTCATCGGGGTCGCCACCTATAAATACCCTGCACCTACCCGCCATTTCGGGTTGGCTGCTCCACTGAAGATTCTAAGACAGAAGCACTGTGAGCATCCCAAGAGAGATTCATCGAGAGAAAACCATCACCCAAGTCTGAACTGAGTTGAGGAATTCACAAAGACTTAGGTCTAGATTAGCCGATCTTTTTATCTTGGAGAACTTCATGTTAGGGATCGGCGCAGAAAACAAAAAATTTCCTACCTATGAGTCCCGAACCCAAGATCTATGCTATGCTGATGTATGTAACGGAAGGAATCGGTGTTCATACCTTTGAAGACCGAAAGAGGGAAACATTCCTCTAACGTGGTTGGCGTAGACTCTGATCCTACGACCTCTCTGTCGTGTTGAAGAACCTCCGACGATGAAGTAGCACCACACGTGTAGTGCCTCGCGGGATTACACACGTACGGTGCAACGGAAAGAAGATTGATCGGGATCCCGATTCCGGCAGTGCGACGGCGTCTGGATGATGGTGAAACCGCCAACCAGGTGCAAACTCCAAACCAGGGGAGTCCACTCAATGTTTTGTTGAAAAAGGCACCCCACCCCTCCTTATATAGGCCAAGGAGGGGCTCCACCCCCTCCCCTTCCCCCATGTGGGACTAAACCCCCAAGGGGGCGAGTGGTGCGGCTAGGAGGGGGGATGGGCCCCTCCCTTGGCGCCAAGCCCAAGGGGGGAGGCTCCCCCTTCCCCTCATGGGCCTTTTAAGGCCCAAATACCTTTTCACCTTTTTAATTAATTATTTAAATCATTTTTAATATTTAATTATGTCAATTAAATAATAAAACATATTTGAACATTAATATATATTATTTTCAACCTTTCAAAATATCCGGAACAGCTTCCGGCACCTCCCGATACATTTCCGGTGTTTTCTCTCTTTTCACTGATGATCCCGAATCAATCCTTATTGCATCGATTGCCCTTAAGTGTGACACCATACGGTCCGGGAAACAGTAGACATGATCGAGACACTCTCTGACCAATGACCATCATGTGGGATCTGGTTACAATCCTTGATGTGCCCCTACGCTTCCATCGAATAAACTTCATCGTTGTTGAACCGTTAACAATATGACTTGATCCCTTTGTGCTTCAGTACTATGTTTGTCCGAGGTATGATCGTCGGTATCCAATACCTAGTTCTTCCTCGTCTCCGACATAACATGTTTACTCGTCTTTGAATATTACATCTCTTGTGACCTAGTCACTTGCTTGCAAGCTATTGATGCAACACCACCGAGTGGGTCCAGAGTACCTATCCGTCACTCGGATTGACAAATCCCGCTCTGATCTATTTCATACTCCTCAACATATCTACTTCGGAATACCCAAGACACACCTTTTCAGTTACCATGTTTCAGTGTAAAGGTTAATGCACTCAAAGCATCCTAATAGATAGCAATTATGTATGATCATCACGGTCTAAGGATTCAGTCACTATGTTATTAAGTCATCGTGATGTTGAACTTATGTGACTTGATCACACTGCAATGCTTAAGGTGGGTGTGTGTCCATCACATCATTCTCCTAATGATATGACCTCATTGTCAATAGACTATTATGTTCTCATGATCAGGAAACCTTGATCATCAATTGCCCAATGAGCTAGTATGCCTGAGTTTAACTAGGGACCAGGTTGTTATATATCACATGTGTATTGATGTTTCCGCTTAATACAGTTCTAGCACAATATATAACGTATTATGAACAAACAAATATGTGACAAATATCTTTATTAATTTACCTCTAGGGCACATATCCAACAGTCTCCCACTTGCACTACAGTAAAAATGACACTAGTTTACATCAGGTATGTATCTAACACCAATAGCTCTCGGTGTTGTTCAAACTTGGATTGTGGAAGAGGTTTAGTCATTGGGTCTGACGGATTCAGATCCGTATGTATTTTGAAAATCCTAGTATGACCATCCTTGACGTAGTCCCGCGTCACATGGAAACGCCGGAGAATATGCTTGGTCGTAGAGTGAGTCCTCGGCTCCCTTGCGTTAGCAATGGCACCCGTATTGTCGCAATAAATGCTAACAGGGTTAGTGCAACTAGGGAATACGCCAAGCTCGATGACGAACTTATTCAGCCAATGCGCTTCGTTTGACGCTTCGCAAGCGGCAACATACTCCGACTCTATCGTAGATTGGGAGACCACTGACTGCTTGCCGCTCCTCCAGCTAATCGCACCACCATTCAACATAAACACGTATCCCGTCTGGGATTTTGAGTCATCGGGATCAGTACCAAGACTGGCATCGACGTAACCTGTTACGGCGAGCTCTTCTTCACATCCTCCATAGACAAGAACCAGATCCTTAGTTCTTCGTAAGTACTTAAGGACGTTCTTCACTGCAATCCAATGATCCATTCCAGGATTACTTTGGAAACGATTAGTCAGACTAACCGCCAGGGCCACATCTGGTCGAGTACACAGCATATCATACATGATAGAACCTATGGCTGAGGCATAGGGCTTTGAGGACATTTCCTCCCTTTCTTTTGCTGTTGTTGGGCATTGAGTCACACTCAATTTACTTCCTTTCATAATGGGCAAGAGGCCTCTCAAGGTAAGTTCTCTGACTCAGTGCTAATAGGCGTCTTGATCTATCTCTATAGATTTTAATGCCTAATATGTATGCAACTTCACCTAGGTCCTTCATGGAAAATTGCCCATTCAAATATTCCTTTACCCCCTCTAGAAATTTCACATCATTCCCTATCAATAATATGTCATCCACATATAGTACTAGGAATGCCACAGAGCTCCTACTCGCTTTCTTATAAACACATAATTCTTCTTCATTTTGGACAAATCCAAAAGCTTTGATCACCTCATCAAAACTAAGATTCCAGCTCCGAGATGCTTGCTTCAACCCATAAATGGACCGTTGAAGTTTGCATACCTTACCAACGTCCTTAGGATCAATAAAACCTTACGGTTGTACCATATAAAACTCTTCCTCAATGTTGCCATTTAGGAACGCGGTTTTCACATCCATCTGCCATATTTCATAATCGTAATAGGAAGCAATTGCTAGCAATATCCGGATAGACTTTAGCATCGCTACGGGAGAGAAAGTCTCTTCGTAGTCAACTCCTTGAATTTGTCGGAAACCTTTTGCGACAAGTCGAGCTTTATAGACAGATACGTTTCCGTCTGCGTCAGTATTTTTCTTGAATATCCACTTATTCTCGACGGCCTTTCGGTCCTCGGGAATATCCACCAAACTCCATACTTTGTTGGCATACATGGAGTCTATCTCGGATTTCATGGCTTCCAGCCATTTCTCGGACTCGGGTCCCTCCATTGCTTCTTTGTAGTTCACAGGTTCGTTAGGTTTATTTAACATGACTGTATTGACAAGTTTCCCATAAAACTGAGTTTTTACTCGGGCTCTTGATGACCTGCGGGGTACAATAGGATCCTCTTCATCTTGATCATGATCATCATGTATGTCACGATCGTTATGAATATCATGGTGACCGTTCTCTTCAGCTCCCACTACGGAAGATGGTTCCGGAACAACTTCCATTTCCATTTCTTCCACTTGGAGTGATTGGTCAATCATCTCGTTGAGGTATATTTTCCTCCCACTCAATTCTTTTGAAAGAAACTCTTTCTCAAGAAAGCATCCAGTCTTGGCGACAAACATTTTGCCCTCAGACTGGTTGTAGAAGGTGTATCCAACGGTTTCCCTTGGATATCCCACAAAGATGCACTTATCCGCTTTTGATTCAAGTTTGTCAGGCTGAAGTTTCCTAACATAAGCCTCACAACCCCAAATCTTCAAGTGAGACAACTTTGGTTTATTGCCATGCCATTCCTCAAATGGTGTTTTCCTCTTTACGTATTTGGACGGTGCCCAATTAAGAATGTAAGCGGCAGTTTCTAATGCATACCCCCAGAATGACACAGGTAAGTCGGTATGAGACATCATCGATCGTACGCTGTCCAGTAGATTTCGATTACGTCGCTCAGAAACACCATTACGCTGAGGTGTTCCTGCCGGCGTAAGTTGTGGTACGATGCCACAAGTCTTAAGATGATCGCCAAACTCGTGACTTAAATACTCGCCTCCTCGATCGGATCGAAGGTGCTTGATTTTCTTCCCGAGTTGATTCTCGACCTCACTCTGAAATTCCTTGAACCTTTCAAAGGTTTCAGACTTATGTTTCAGTAAGTAGATATACCCATATCTGCTTAAGTCATCTGTGAAGGTCACGAAGTAACGAAGACCATTGCGTGTGGGGACGTTCATAGGTCCACATACATCTGAATGTATGATCCCTAACAAGTCTTCCGCACGCTCCATTGTTCCATTGAATAGAGTCCTTGTCATCTTGCCCAAAAGGCATGGTTCACATGTGTCAAGGGATCCAAAATCCAATGACTCCAGAAGTCCATCATCATGAAGCTTCTTCATGCGCTTTTCACCAATATGACCAAGTCGACAATGCCACATCATCATGTGTTCTTCGCCACTAGGTTTTAATCTTTTGGCCTCTACGTTATCAATATGAAGTATATCACAATCGAGATTAAGAATGAATAAGCCATTTTCCTCCGGTGCGTGAACATAAAACACATCATCCTTATAAATCGCACAACCAATTGTATCTGACTTAAAAGAATAGTGGTCTCGCTTCAAGCAAGAACCACTAACGATGTTCACACTCAATGTGGGTACATAGTAGCACTTATTCAAAATCAAAACTAATCCCGAAGGGAGACTAAGATGCTTCGGGCCGACCGCCACCACTTCAATCCGGTAGCCGTTTCCCACGCGCATCGTCACTTCATCTTTCAACAAGCTTCGCCTATTCCGTAGCCCCAGAGAGGAGTTAGAAATATGAGCAACAGATCCTGTATCAAATATCCAGGATTTGTTCCTAGCACTTGTTAAGAAAAGATCAATAACGTGTATATCAAATATACCTTTGTCTCTTATGACAATCTTGCCAGCCTTCTTATCCTCTAGGTACTTGGGGCAGTGGAGTTTCCAGTGAACATCACCCTTGCAGTAGAAGCACTCAACGCCGGGCTTGGGTCCAGGTTTGGGTGCCTTACGAGGAGTGACAACTGGCTTTTCACCCTTCTTCGGGCTTCCCTTCTTTCCCTTCTCCTTCTTGCCAGACTTCTTGAATTCAACGGTCTTGTTGACCATGAATACATCATGCTCCTTCTTGATCTCAACCTCAGCAGTTTTCAGCATGGCGAACAACTCAGAAGGGGTCTTAGTCATCCCCTGCATGTTGTAGTTCAACACAAAGCCTTTGTAGCTAGGGGGCAGCGATTGCAGCACCCTATCAACAGCAAGTTCATCTGGAATCTGACATTCCAGAGCATTCAAGCGTTGAACGTAGCCAGACATCTTGACCACGTGCTCACTAACACTGCTATGTTCATCCATATTTGCTGAGAAGAAAGCTTCAGAAGCCTCATAACGTTCAGCCCTGGCTTAGGGTGAAAAGACGTCCTTGAGGTCGGTGATTATCTCATATGCACCCATCCTCTCAAAGCGTTTCTGAAGCTCGGCCTCCATGGAGTAAAGCATTCCACTCTGGACAAGGTTGTAATCATCCGTCTTGGAGAGGTAGACATTCTTATCATCCTGACTAGCGTCTACTGGTGGTTCGTCACCTAACGCGGCCTCTAGTACGTATGCCATCTTAAGGGGAACGAGGAGAATCCTCAGAGTGCGGAACCAGTTGGTGAAGTTTGACCCATTGGTTTTCAGTTTGTGGTTGTCTAGGAATGACCCTAAGTTGAATGAGGGGCGAGGTGCAGCCATCTACAATGGTTATTTGCAAAACACATATTTAGACTTTGTTCATAATTGGAGTTCAATTTTAATTAATTCTAAAACTCCCACTTAGTTAAACATCTCTCCAAATTTAATAAGTGATTAACATAATCCTAGTTTGAATGATCGTCCTCGAATATCACACGGCCGACGACACATCTCCCTAGGTAGGCCATCATGCCAATCATATCCGTTATATGACTCATGCTTAACCTTTCGTTCATCCGTATCCCAAGCTCATATCTACATATGTCAAGCCTGCCAGTCGAACCTTAGTGTATGGCTGTTCAGCAAGGCCATATCTGCATATTCTAGGCTTGCCAAACCCAACCTCATGTGATCGTTAATGTATGTATGACACCTGATCGTCACGGCCTATCTATCATAAAGAGATCCTTCCAGGCGGTGCCCACTAAGGGAGAATACAATCATGGTATTGAGAGAGATTATCCTATCATGCTACCGTCGCATATCTAGCGTATTAGCAAGACAGGAAGTAAAACTGTAAATAATACAAGCTATGATCCCCCCTTACATGAAAATTAAAGTTAAAATGCCTTCTACTTTATCTTTTGCAAGTTTTACGTGGCTACTAAGGGGTTTCGAGAGAGAACCGCTTTCTATCCTGCGAAAACAAGCCACAACACCAATCCTGCAATCGTCTCTATTACACCCCTGTCGAGGCCCTCCGTTGCAAACGTCTTCGCGTCGCTAATGTTAGAGAGACAGACACCCCCCCCAGCCACTTATATGGTACAAGCCATATGTCAAGCGTGGAACCAGTCTCGCGTAAATGCGTAAGGTCGGTCGGGGCCGCTTCATCAGGACATTCCCGCAACGCTAAACGAGTACACGTGGGATGGTAACAATTGGAGAATTGATGCCCACATCCTAGATGTGTTCTACCCTTACAATACATCTACGCATAGCCTTGCTCTGATACCACCGTTAGGGATCGGCGCAGAAAACAAAAATTTTCCTACCTACGAGTCTCGAACCCAAGATCTATGCTATGCTGATGTATGTAACAGAAGGAATCGGTGTTCATACCTTTGAAGACCGAAAGAGGGAAACGTTCCTCGAACGTGGTTGGCGTAGACTCTGATCCTACGACCTCCCTGTCGTGTTGAAGAACCTCCGACGATGAAGTAGCACCACACATGTAGTGCCTCGCGGGATTACACACGTACGGTGCAACCGACGTCCCCCCGGGCTCCGAACCAAAAGAGCAGAGGAAAGAAGATTGATCCGGATCCCGATTCCGGCAGTGCGACGGCGTCCGGATGATGGTGAAACCCCCAACCAGGTGCAAACTCCAAACCAGGGGAGTCCTCTCTAGGTCGGAGAAAGAGAGAGAGAGAGAGAGAGAGAGAAACTCAATGTTGTGTTGAAAAAGGCACCCCCAGCCCTCCTTATATAGGCCAAGGAGGGGCTCCACCCCCTCCCCTTCCCCCATGTGGGACTAAACCCCCAAGGGGGGGAGTGGTGCGGCTAGGAGGGGGGATGGGCCCCTCCCTTGGCGCCAAGCCCAAGGGGGGAGGCTCCCGCTTCCGCTCATGGGCCTTTTAAGGCCCAAATACCTTTTCACCTTTTTAATTAATTATTTAAATCATTTTTAATATTTAATTCTCTCAATTAAATAATAAAACATATTTAAACATTAATGTATATTATTTTCAACCTTTCAAAATATCAGGAATAGCTTTCGGCACCTCCCGGTACATTTCCGGTGTTTTCTCTCTTTTCACCGATGATCCCGAATCAATCCTTAATGCATCGATTGCCCTTAAGTGTGACACCCTACGGTCCGGGAAACAGTAGACATGATCGAGACACTCTCTGACCAATGACCATCATGTGGGATCTGGTTACAATCCTTGATGTGCCCCTACGCTTCCATCGAATAAACTTCATCGCTGTTGAACCGTTAACAATATGACTTGATCCCTTTGTGCTTTGGTACTATGTTTGTCCGAGGTATGATCGTCGGTATCCAATACCTAGTTCTTCCTCGTCTCCGACATAACATGTTTACTCGTCTGTGAATATTACATCTCTTGTGACCTAGTCACTTACTTGCAAGCTATTGATGCAACACCACCGAGTGGGCCCAGAGTACCTATCCGTCACTCGGATTGACAAATCCCGCTCTGATCTATTTCATACTCCTCAACATATCTACTCCGGAATTCCCAAGATACACCTTTTCAGTTACCATGTTTCAGTGTAACGGTTAATGCACTCAAAGCATCCTAATAGATAGCAATTATGTATGATCATCACGGTCTAAGGATTTAGTCACTATGTTATTAAGTCATCACAATGCTGAACTTATGTGACTTGATCACACTGCAATGCTTAAGGTGGTTGTGTGTCCATCACATCATTCTCCTAATGATATGACCTCATTGTCAATAGACATTATGTTCTCATGATCAGGAAACCTTGATCATCAATTGCCCAATGAGCTAGTATGCCTGAGTTTAACTAGGGACCAGGTTGTTATATATCACACGTATATTAATGTTTCCGCTCAATACAGTTCTAGCACAATATATAATGTATTATGAACAAACAGATATGTGACAAATATCTTTATTAATTTGCCTCTAGGGCACATATCTGTAAGGCCCGATATGCGGTACTGTTCCAGATCTAGATGTTTCCATCCAGATCCGGGGACGAAGCACATATCGGTCCCACTGCGACATATGACGAAGTCATATGCCCCGGATTTCCAACATGATATCACAACATTACAGATACAGGATACAACATCTCATACAATCGGCATACAACTGCCTTAACACAATACAACAGTGGAAGATACATGTCTGAGTACAGACTACAAGTAAATGCCTAGTGGCAAAGAGAAAAACATTGATCCCGTAACCACACGGGTCCAGGCCCTCCGCCGGGATCCGTCTAACTAGTCGTCGTCGAGTCTCCACGTGAAACGTCGATCACCATACCTGTTGTCAATCAGAACCCTGAAAAGAGTTTGGGGGTAGTATCATGAGTACAGAGGTACTCAGCATCCAACTTTAGTGGTCATCTGACCCAGCAAGGACTTCATCACTCGTCATTCTAGGACAACTAGTAGTTTACGGTAAGGAACGGGTAAGTGGTGAGGTTGCTGCCGCACTAGCATTTATGAAGTGGCTAACGATCTAGAGAGTAAGATAAGAAGCCAAGCATTCGATGAGGAAATCGCCTCCAACAAGTCTTGCTATCAACTACTACGCAAACATAACACCTATCCTATCCTTGTCCTCCTCTTCGCATCCCAACAAAGAAGAAGCAATCAAGGCACACACACGTTGATCAAGTTATATTAAGATATCTCATTTGTTGTTGTCTTTGAACAAAGAGTAGGTCTCAAGTTGTCCATAACCGTGGACACGGCTTCTCGAAAAGATTTAACCCTGCAGGGGTGTACCAACTGCCCATTACGAGGCTCCGCACGCACGTCCATCTCTCTCAGTTGCTACCCATCACAGGCAACCATTTTATGATTTGGTTCCAAGAGATCCGAAACGACAGGTCCCTCTAGCTAACAACGAACAAATCCGGGTGGCCCCCGGGGAGTCGACACCCAATCCAAAAGCTGGCCACGCTCTCGGATCGGACTCTTCCGTCTGGCTAAGGTCGAGGTAACTGATCCCCTCACATGTGGGCAGGCCTCTAGCTCACCAGGTGTGGACCAACAAAGGAACTATGTCTCCGCTGGCCCGGGTTATTTTTAAAAGATATCTGCTAGGAGCGACCCGACAAGATATATATGCATGTTTTCAAATGGTAAATCAGCTTGGGCCACCACTAGAAATGTTTGAAGCTAGATAGGTAAGAAAAGGGGACCCCATAAAATCCCACACGCGGTTAGGCACGCTCAGTCTTAAAACCAATACCTGGAACTCGGATCCTAGGTGACTCGAATGGAACAAAGCGTCGGGGCGGGATAGCCTAGACCTTCCATCCTTCGTCGAATATAGCCAACATTTATAATAATAATCATATCATCAACAGCAATATAATAATCAGGTGATATCCCAACCCAAAGAGTAACAGGGTAACATCGTAGCATCCTAAGCATGCATACTAAGCAGGGGCTGAGCAACGAGCAAAAGTAACATAGCAGTACATGGTTTGCTGGGAGGGGACATGGCTATATCGGTTTGAAAAAGGCTGTAAACATGTGGTAGGATCAAACATCGAACCTAACCTATACTAGCATGCAAACCACTAGTTGAAATAGAATGGATCATAAGTAATGTATAGTCCTTGCCTGTTGATAAGTCGGGTTCCGAAGGTGTAGTTGATCGCAAGCTCGCACCGTCTCCGAGAGGTAACCGCGAAGCACACAAGACGGAAACACTGGAAAGCAATCAACGGTGCACCACTATTACTACGGAGCAATACAAGATCAAAGAAACAACACAAGGCACGGCAACGCGATACGGATCTATCGTCGAGAACGGTTACTAACGATTTAAGTGGAGTACTCGTCACACACAACGATACCGCACATTTAAGGTGGTTCAAGTTGCTTAGCTACAGGTGATCAAACAACGGTTATTAACATGGCAACTCAAGCAAGCATGGCAAAGCACACAAACATGGCAAGAGGTGAAGCATAAATAAACTATCTATGCTAGTCAATTTAAGTGAGGCACAACCTAAACATGGCATAACACTAAGTGCCGCACGATGATTAAAACATTTGGTACTGTTCTGTCCTAAACCATATTTTAGGTTGCTTAACAGCAGCAAACAATAGCATAAACACAAATAACATGAAAAACTAATCAAGTTACATATAAAGCACACTCCAAACGGAGTTACGGTTAAAAAGATATAAGAAAAACAAGTTACGCACACATGCTGTATAAACAGGGGTAAATCTATATGCAAAAGTGCGGAAACATGACATAGAAATACATGGGATGAAAGTAGACATGATGCTTAACAAAATGCAATTGGAATCACTCAATTCCAATAAACGGCTGCGAAGCAATCGTCGACCGAAGTTGCAACAAAATAACAGTTTCAGCAATAGCAGCACAATAACATCAGGATAGCTACTTTGGAGCAAGATATAAACATGATGCAGCAAGCAAATATGGCAGGTGAATGCATGAAACTGAAGTAGAAACATTTCTTAACGCAACGCAAAAGGAATCAATGCAATAGGCCTCATGGATTTGTTACAATCATCATGCAAAGTTGCAACAAAATAATAACAGCAGCACATAATAGCAAAAAGTTGCAGTTTAACGGCCTGATGCCCTGTTCAGCACACAATTACACAATCAAGATGAGCTCAAATGCAAATGCTCACAAAAGATGAATTAAAGTACACGCAATTCTGAGCAACTTTCGTTTTGGGGACACGTTCATCGGAGTTACAGATCGCTTGTTATCGTCGTTGCAAAATTGAATCAGCAGCAGAAAATAACACAGACTTAGCAAAATAAATAGCAGCAGAACAAATAGAAAAAAAAGGAAAAGGGGGCCTCACCCCACATGGGCTCGGCCCAAGTGGCTGCTGGGCTCGGATCTGGCCAGGCCTGGCGCTGGCAGGCCGAAGTGGCGCAGTGGGCTGGCCGGCCCAGCTTGGGAGGGGCCCACCTGGCGGAGGCGGTTGGAGGGGAGGCAGGCGCTCGGCTCCTCCTCCCGAGCTTGGACAGGGGCGGCGGCGCGGTTGCCCGGTGGCACGCCGGCCACCGGTGCTGGCGGCGGAGGGGGCTGAAGGCGAGGAGGCGCCGAGACCGGCTGGTGGCGGCGGCTGCTGGCCTCGGGCGCGGGCTGGCGTGGATCCAGGCGGGGCGAGCTCGAGCTCCCTCGGGCTCCAATGGCGGTCGGCGCGGTCTGCTCCAGGGGAAGGGAGGAGGTTAGAGAGCGGGAGGAAGAAAGGAGAGGGAGAGAGGGAAGGAGAGGAGGGTGGCCCGGGCGGGCTGCTCCGGCGGCCGGAGGGGGCGCGGCTCGGCGCCTCCACGGGCGGATGGACGCGTGAGGAGAGAGGAGGGAGAAGGTGGGTGGCTGGGAGCAATCTCGGCCGTCAGATCGGGCGATCTGACGTTCCAGATCTGCTAGGCTGTGCCTACTGCGAAAATTGGGGTAAAACCGGGGTGTGGCTGCATATTTTGGCTAGGGAAACCCTAAAAATGGGTGGGAGTGTGGTGGTCTTTATATAGCATGGGTGGTTGGCAGTTTGCAAAAACATCCCCGGTTTTTATCTCGCGCGCGCGGTGCTCACGTTTCTGACCGCCGGGGGTCCGCAGTACCTCCGATTCGGGTAAAACTTCGAACAGCGCGATCGGTGCGTCGAGCCGGAGGCGTTCACCTCGCGCTGGAACCGTTCCGAAAACACTTTCCGGCGCGCTATAAAAATATCCCGTTTAATTACTAAACGGGGTTTTTCGTTCCGTTGGCTGCGGCTGGTCTCGTGCGGTTTTCAGGACGGTGATCGGGTGAAACCCGGTGTCGCAAAGGTCGAGTGTCAGGGTGGCAATGGTCGGTCTCCGTCCGATACGAGATAAGAGGGGGGGAAATAATCGCCGATCGATAAATCGGGGATGCAAACACCGCAAACAAATCAGGCAATCAAGCAATTCACACCGAAAACAAAAAAATTTATTTTTGCAAAAACTGGGCTGTTACAATATCCAACACTTCATGTCTCCTAGATGGTTAGGCGTCGCCTGTCAAGCAATCGAAGAGAAATTGTCGCTGCTGAAGGAAGTTTCTAAAGGTCTCGGAGATGTCCTAAATCATCTACCACGAGTGAAAACTGGACAAGCTCGAGGAGTTTGTTGCAGTGGAGAATAGGACGGAGAGAGTTTTGCTCCAGGTGTGCAATCACCAGTCCCTCAATCCAGACGTAGCACTTTGCAGAGTGTGAACTAGTTAACCAAACATCGTCGTGTCAGGCTCGTTTTCCTTCTCTGATTTACATTCAGTATTTACTCGTTGCTTGTTTGCCTTCGATGTTTTCCTTCGCTCCCAATCCTTTCGACCCATACATGTCTTTCGATACTGTATTTCCTTCGAGATGCATGTAGTCCTTCGCAGTTTGCATGAATTCCTTCTAAGTTCCTTAGAATCTTTAGAAGTGATCATTCACCCCCTCCCCCTCTGATCATTCTTGAGCTTTCAAGTGTATCTCACGGCCAACGAGGAAGGACCGGGCCCATGATGGGAAGGTTCCATGTCTGCAGTGTTAGATACATCTGACAGACATGTGGATAGTGTATCCGTGCTCTTTGATCCATTCTAAATAGCTTTCATATACAGAGCATTTTCATCCGGAAAGGTTTACCAGCTCCGGCCGTCTGATACACAGATGCACCGCGGAGAAATGTTCCACGTTCGGTATGTTAGAGGGGTGTGGTCGCTATACTGATGATGCATTCTTATCCATTATATTTTTCTGATCAAGTTTCATGTATAAATTATTTTCATCTGACTTACGGTTTAAACGATATTGATTTTCTAAGTTTAATTCATTTTAGTTATTAAATAAATCAACATTATCCACAATAGTAATGTTGACCAAGTCAACCTAACAGAGGGGACCCACATGTCATAGGATGGAGCCTTTGAACAGGTCAATTGACCAATGGGTCCCACATGTCATGGTCATTGCTTTGGAACCCTTTGAAATTTTGCTAAGTCTGGGATTCTGTTATGGTTTATGTCATTTTGATGAACATTATAAATTATCTATGGCCCTTTTGAATAAATGATCAGAACCTAAATGGTTAATATTTATGTAAGCTACACATTCATGTTACTTGCATACTTAAATCATTTTGGTAAGTCACTGATTAACCTGCCCAAAGTGGGCAACTTAATGTTAAACTGCAATGGTCATGGTGCCCAGTAAAACTTGGAGTTTTGTGAATTTTATAAATAATTAACTAAGCCTCAAACAGATACATCACAATTACACCAACTGATCTTGGTTATGTGCACAACATGCCCATATCTTTTTCATTATTAATAAAAGTGTATAACACAATGTTTTAGGTTTATGAAGTGGTTAAGAAAATGTTTCTGACTAGGCAGAAATTTGCCAAGTTTGGGTGATATTTGTTTGAACAGAAAATAGGTTTTTGCAAGATTTATTGTGAGCAATATGTGCTTAATTAGGAGTTGAGCCAATGGAACAAAATAATCACTAGTATGTATATTCTCTGGATCTATACACTTTTCTCATTCTAAACCTTATTTGCAGGTGTTTGGGAGGCTGCCAAGTTTGGCAAATGTTGGATCTATGCTCTAGAGGCAAATAATATATGATTATTCCAATATATCTAAGCAAGTTCATAACCAGTTTCATACCGTGCTAGAACTGTATCAGTGAAACAATGATACAGGTGTGGTATAGAAAACCCCAGAGTTCCTAGTTAGCCTCTATATCAATAACTAGTTCATGGTCAACATGATGGTCGTGGTTTCGCGATCATGGAAAATGAAGTCTCTTGAATATGAGGTCACCTTATTGGATGAGTGACGTGATGAACTTTACCCAAAGCAAGCATTACATCATGATCAATCTTATGAAGGTTCAGTGTTGTAATTACAGAACGTAGTAGACCGTTCCTTTGGCCGTGAGTACGTGCATAATTGCTATCTACTCGGATGCTTTGACTTACATCCCACCACCTGACTGAAATATGCAGGTCATAACGGTTGTATCTTGGGTATTCCGTGGAGATATGTTGAGGAGTATCGTTACAAGAGCGGGATTTGTCAATCCATGTGATGGATAGATACTCAGGGCCCACTCGGTGAGATTCCATCCATAAAGCTGCAGCGTGTGACTAGTTGACGGGGATGAATAAGGATTTGTTCAGAACCAGGTTGAACCAGACATAGGATGTCATTGATCGAATCTCGAAACAATCCAGTATCGCTGACAAAGGGAATGCTATACGACGTAAGGTCCAATCGGTATTGATATCCGGAATGCACAGGGGTCATTATGGGCATCCAGGTCCCGCTGATGATCATTGACCGTAGCCTCATCTCGGTCATGACTGGAGTGTTCTCAGACCGTAGGGTAACACACTTAATGGCTCGATGAAATCGGAGACTTTTTCGGAACTATCGAAGTTACCGGAGATATGAGAAAGAACTCCGAAATCGTTTCGGAGGAGAGACGGAAAAGTTCCGTGGTTTCGAATTGTTCGGAAATGTTATTTGAATATGTTTTATTATTTACTTAAATGAATTAAATATTAAAATATAATTTAAATAATTAATGGAATAATATTCTTTTGGTTTTTTATTTTGTCTTTAAAGAAAGAAGAAAGAAAAATAAAAGAATAAAAGAAAAAGAATAAAAGAATAAAAAAGGGGGGTGGCGCATGGGCCATGGGGCCCATAGCCACCAAGGCCACCGAAGGGCCACTTGGCCACTAGGCCTTGTGCGCGCCGCCGGCCGCATGCATGGCCACGACCATGTGCATGCAAGGCACGGCTAGGCTGGTGATAATAGTACCACCCCGCCTAGCTAAGTGCCCGCGCACCCCGTTTGCCCCTATATATAGATATGGAGGGTCCCTGTTTTTTTACACAGAAAATTCTAGAAAAATACAGATAAATTCTGTTGATCTCTCACTCCCTCTTTCTCCCTCCTATGAGCAGACTCCCCTTGTTTGGAGGCTGCTCTAGGTTGGAGATGTCTCCACTATACGCACGCCGTCGTGCTGCTGAAACTCTGGTTTGGGAGGTTTTCTTCTGCCACCTTCGCTGGATCGGAGAACGGAGGTCGTCATCGAGTCTCGTACGTGTCGAGTACTACGAGGTGATACATGTATGGCACTACACCCATCCGGGTGCTCAACACAGCCAGGGGGCTGTGAACTTCGTTCTGCTACATCAATCACGTTTGCGGGGACGTTTCCCGCGCAACGGACTACACCCCGAGGTATGTTATTCTGCACTCCTTTCCGTTACGGTAATACGGCTAGCTAGATCTTGGGTTATGGGAAACGCTAGTTAGGAAAAAATTGTGTTTTCCGCTGCGCACCCCAACAGTGGTATCATGAGCTAGGTCTATGCTTAGTATTACTGTACGTATAGAACACATCGGGGATGTGGGCGTTGATTGTATGATTGTTACCCTCCCACATGTACTTGTTCACATCTGCGGCATCGTTCGATGAAGCAGCCCCCGACCGACCTTACGCGTACGCTTACGCGAGACTGGTTCCACGCTTGACATACGGCTTGTACCGTATAAAGTGGCTCCGGGGGGGTGTCTGTCTCTCTACTTTAGCGGATGTGTCATTTGCAACGGAGCGCGTATAAGCATAAAGCCACTCAAGTCATCCACCGTACCCTTAGTCATTTTATTATTTTCTGTCTGGACAACCGTTATCGTTGCCCCTATCTGGGTGAGTCGCGGACAACAACAACAGCCAGGTCCACCCCCATAACCAGAGCCGGTGGCCGCCTGCCCTGTTGTCCCGCCAACTCGTGCGGTTACCAACAAGGTGAACCGTCTCCTTACCTTATCTCGCGTGTGCTCTTTGAAGAGCCCGACTTTCGTACAAAAGTGTATCTCATGGCCAACGAGGAAGGACCAGGCCCACGATGGTATCCGCCTGTCCTGCCGTCCCGATACAATCCCTGTGCGGGCACCATTGGGTCACCCGACTCCTTACCTTTTAGGACACCAATTGATTCAGGTGCCTATCATCAAGTGAAACCAGGAGGAATCGCCGTCGATGGTATACTTGAAGATGTTCGACCGAGACATCAACAAAATCAACTAACGAGGAATATCCTCGTATCATCCCGGTGGTACTAGGCTACCGAGCCGGCGACGAGAGTGAAATACGAGTCCATCCACTCGTAATTCAAACTTGAAGCGTCTCGGAGAGTCTCGTCGTTGTAGGTTCCCTTGGGCGTCTGCCATGTACCGTACCTGTTGCAATTATAATAATTCATACCCACGTTCACTCCCAGAGCGATCACGACCCGTTATCTAATCCTAGTAGACTAACAAGGCGCAGGGCTAACTGTTGAATATTATATATATTCATAAGGCAACATAGGAGAAGGAAAAGTACATCAAGAGGCGACAATGACATGCTATGCAATTGAATAGGTAAGCAACGTAGCAGCAGCAATGCCTAGTGCAATAAATGTACGGAAAAGATAGGTGATATATGGGCAAGAAAAATGGCTCTGCTTGCCTGGAAGCTCGACGGTAGGGGTACGGTCGTCGACGTAGTAGTCGTACTCGGCAACGGTGTAGTCGGCGGCAGCAACGAGGTCTACCGGAGAATAAAAGGGGGGGGTTGAAGAAACAGTAAATACAATGCACACAATGCAAAGACAAAAAAATGACATGGCAATTGAATTTTACACGATGTTCTAATGCAGTGTTAAGTATTTTAGGCAGAGCGGGAATTTATCCGGGGATGACTCATCAGTACCGGTTGATTGCCGGACAGATGATCCAGAGGGGAAATGTTCCATGTCTGCAATGTTGGAGACATCTGACAGACATGTGGGTAGTGTATCCATGCTCGTTGACAGACTTAACAACTTTCATATACATAACATTTTCATCCGGGAAGTTTTATCGGCTCCAGTCGTCTGACAGACAGATGCACCAAAGGAGAAATTTTCCACGTTTAGTATGGTAGAGGGGTGTGGTGGCTATACTGATGATTTATTCTTATCTATTATATTTTTCTGATCAAGTTTCATGTATAAATTATTTTCATCTAACTTACAATTTAAAATATATTGATTTTCTAAGTTTAATTCATTTTAGTTATTTTCTAGATTTTATTTTATTAAATAAATCAACATTATCCACAATAGTAATGCTGACCAAGTCAACCTGACAGAGGGGACCCACATGTCATAGGCTGGAGCCTTTGACCAGGTCAATTGACCAATGCGTCCCACATGTCATGGTCATTGCTTTGGAACCCTTTGAAATTTTGCTAAGTCTGGGATTCTGTTATGGTTTACTAGATGACCCGCTGCGCCAAATGGCGCAAAATCCCAATTAAAACTATGTAATCGTAGAAACAACTTGCATTTTCAAAACCCAACATTTCTTGTAGTTATACCCACTCAAATGTGAAATTGTCAACCAAACCAACAAATGATCAAGCTAAATCATGAATTGCATGTGGAAAGGTAATGTAGCAAATCTAAAAATTCCTAATGCTATATAGACAAGCATTATATCAAATGCAATCAATGGACCATATAATACAATACATAATATATGGATCAAAAGCAAACAGATTGATTTTCCAAAATGGTGTTGTTGACACGCATGATTCATTTCTTTTCAAAAGCATAACACATTAATTTCCCAGCAAGGTAGCATTATAAGGTTAAACACAACGATTAAACATATGAAAATAGGAACACACGATTGACATAGGAATAGAACTACTAAAAGGTTCTAGCGTTTCCTCCTATTACATTATGTTAAATTTGAACCCATATCTATAATACTATAATAGATGATCCCCACTATCTTATCTATCTCAACATGGAAGCATGCCACATCACCACATAATTATGATTAAGATAAGGTCCACCTCAACATGCAACCATGCTTGAGACAAGACCTACCACCACATGCAACCATGCATGCATGGATAAATATTTTTCATTCCTTTACTATACTTATATTCAAAATTTATAAATATACACAATCAAATATAGTAAGTTGTATGTGTTGTTATTTTTTTGGTTCATTCGTTATTAATCTAAATAATTGAAATTTACGTAATTAAATTTTGTTGAAATATAAGATGACCGATTCATGTGATTCCCACTAACTTATTTATCTCAACATACAAGCATGTCATATCACCACACAATTACGGATGAAATAAGGCCCACCTCAACATCAGACTATGCATGGAAAAATATTTTTCATTCTCTTATTATACTTATATTCAAAAAATATAACTAAACATAATCAAATATAATAAATTGTATGCATTTTAAATTTTTTGGTTCATTTGTTATTAATCTAAATATTTAAAATTTACATAATTAAATTTTATTGAAATATAGAGCGGCCAATTCCCGCAGCAAGGCGCGGGGTATCATCTAGTTTTTATAGAAGTTATGGTGCTGATTATACCCTTAAAGATGAAAGTGAAAAAGAGAATCATTCTTCTTTGAAAAAAAGGCTTTTCTTCAACGAATGCTCGAGAGTTGGTGACTCTGAAAGTAAACACACACTATTCAACATCGTCACGCAGACCACACACAATCAAATTATGGTGTTCTAGTATTTGTCTAACTCGTACAAATTTTCAGCTCCCTCCCGATATTTAATTTTCCAAACGTAGCCTACAAAACTAATAAGATGCTTGTCCAACAGACACAAAAAGAAGTCAGCACATAAATCACTGCCAACAGAAATGTACTAAACGCCATAGCAGAAAGATAAGGGACCATGGTATGGATAAGATATCAAGAATTTAACCCCACAAACTATACTGGAAGGTCTGCTTAGCAAGAATCAACAGTTTATCACTCCTCCTCTCCTAAATTTTCTGATCCTCTACATGAAAACACAATTTGGCAGCATAAGCCAACAATCATAACAACCTCCAGATCTTGCGCAAACCTCAGCAGGAGTTTTTCATTGCTATTGTAACCCTTGTTCTTGTGATAGTGCAGTATTCTACCAGATACAACACAACAAAATCACTTCCTTTACCATCTATATCAAAATAATAACAAGATTCTATTTTTTTAAGTAGTTCTCTAATTGACAGGAGATGTTCATCACACCTCCTCTACAGCCAGCCGTGATGAAGATGATGACTACACAAGGCACAACGCTTGGATCTGGCCCACACATTGAGTAAGAGAGGAGTGGCGGCAGCTAGTGCTCCTCTTGACGTGGCGAAGGAGGAGAGCTCGATGGGGATGGGGTCTAGGGGTTTCGCGGGCGCGAGCAACCACTAAAAAGGTATTAGATAAAATAGCTCTCACTTGGACGGTCGTGTCGCCACCCAACCAAGGGGATGCTTCTCCTGAAGAGAAACACACAAAGCACAAGGTCCATCACTCTATACCACACACATATTGTCTAACTCAATACTGAAATCTCAGTTCAGATTGTTCAGTGAACCTTCATACTGTATTTTTCATCCTTGTGTCAAATGAAACATAAGTAACTCAAACAGACTCTTGAAGCATTTCCAAAACAAAGGCCCTCGCAAAAATAATCAACCAAACTGGTATGGACTGAACCTTCTACAGATAAGTGAAACATCAAAATATGTGAGACTGGTAGCCTAGTCTGGCACAACCTTCTACGGAATCTCATTTTCAATTTATATCAAAATTACCAATAATTCTTCTCTGCTCTATGACTACAAAGAGTTAAGACATACATCACTACACATACTTGAAGTATAGGTGGTTGCATTGAGTTTGTACACACTGGATACTCGAGCAAATCAGATTTCTCAGTGAAGCTTCATACTGTACCTCCAACCAAACAACCTTAGCTTGCTTCAAATTAATCCACCCGAGAGGGTCTTTGATCTAGCACTGCTCTTTCGCACACGAAAAGAAATATTGCATCCACATATGAAAAGTAAGCTCAACTGATTTCAACATATGGATCCAATAAATAACAAGCTAGAACAAACTTGAACACAAGGCAGCAAAAAAACAACAGGTAATTGTTTTTACGAAAAAGGTAGCAAGCTGCTACTTGATCCATGGCGTCTAGGGGAAGGGGCTTGATTCATACCTACTACAGGCAAGCACGAACCAGTGAATGGGCATGGATGAGGCACAGATTATGCTTCATCTTCTCCTCCTAGTGCCTCTCCTTTTTTCCCAGCCCAAGAACACAACATTTCTTTAAAGGGAGCAAACCAGTTATCACACTTGAAGTGAAAATATGAAATACTAATTTACACTATCTATTCTATGTAACAAAGCTGGAGGATGTAGAGGAGACTGGATGAAAGTTATAAATTTTTGTACATAAGTTCTAATATCTCAATATTATGCAGGTAGTAGAATCATCAAGCTCTTGGTAGTGTGTGTGTGTGTGGTGGTGGTGGTGGGGGGGGGGGGGGGGGTCAGAGAATACAAAACAGCTTGATAATGTAGAATAACATATCGACTTCACTATAACACCTAGATACATTGCTTAGCTAAAACAAAGTTGAATAAATACAGCCACAACACATGATTTTTTAAACTATCACATTCTTTAGCTCAAACAGGAAGGGGATAAGGAAAGGCATTGGGTTGAGCTCATTCCATCAAGGTTCACATAGTCTATGGAAAAGAATGTACATTTATACTTACATAATGAGATGTACTATGCCAAGTGCAAAATTTACCAAAAGATTACATCTTTCTTGTCTTTCTGATACATGCTTGCAAAGAATGTAGGATATTAGAACTACCAAATAGACATGGTGGCCTCCTGGCAGCAGGGGATAGAGATAGGTGAGGGATGAGGGGAGGAGAGGAGAGAGGTTGGTTGCGCGGGGGCTAACCAGAGCGGCGGGTGTCGACGGTGGCCAGATGATGCGAAACTAAAGTTATTAATGTTCGAACATACCGCAACGAAGTTAGTTATCTGATCTGATTTTACATAAACAAATCTAGATAGTTTCAGATACATATTAGAAATTAGAAATATGTTGAAGAGGGGCTCATACATCGAAAGACAATAACCTATTATATCAAGAAAATGGTACCGATAAGGGCAAAGACTGACACTGTTAAAAATCTGCATAAATTTCAACAACAAAATAATCTATGGTGAAAATCCAAATGCAAATGTCTTCATTTGGTACCAATTTTTTATTTTGCAGGTGCATGTAAAAAAAAAATACTCTAACCTAGGGTGGAGAAATGTCATTAAGCAACACTAAGAAGATCAAACGCCACGAGCTCCTTGTTCTACCAGATTTAGAATATATCCTGAACTGATACAAAATACTCCCTCCGTTCCATAATAGATGACTTCCAAATAGATGAATCTAGACTACATTTAGTTCAAGATACATCTATTTGCAAGTCATCTAATATGGAACGGAGGGAGTAGATAGCAATTCACTATAGGGTTGTGCATATCTTATTTTGGTCACTGTAATCAATTCTTAACATGATAAAATTAGGAGAGAACCTATCGCAGAAATCTGAACGGACAACCTTACCCCAGGAATTCTGTCGAGACGTCCTCATATTAATAAAATATGTCCTGAAGGATAAAAAATCAATAAAAGAGCATTGTTAAGGATAGACCTTCAGAGACAAAAACTAAATGTACTGCTGATAAGATCCTTCTAATTTCGAAGAAGAATGTAAGAGATTCCAGGGAAGTTAAGAGGTAGATTAATACAATGATCAAACTGGCTAATCACATATGTTAAATCAGAGAAGTTGGGATCAAATTAAGGAACATGCATCTTCATGAATCACTCTGTATAGTTAAGTTGTGCTGATCGACAAAATAAAAAAATAAAAATCACAATATTTTTACTGCAGATTAATCCAAGCACCCATCTAGTTACACTAAGCAATAAAATGCTCTATACATTATTTAATGATGGAAGCCATGAAAGGGTCCAGCCGGGCTTACAGTTTGTGTGGCAAGTAATACAACCCACAATACATTTCCCGAGAAACCTACAAAAAAACAAAAGATACATGCATAACACAGATTTAGTTCTATAAGCCAGCATCTCAATTCAGTAATACAATGAAGTTGGAGGCTCAATTGTCAAGAACCATAACATCTCTGTAATAAGTAATTTGATAGAATATCTTTAATAATATTAAATTATTAGTGCTGAGAGGACAAGGATTCAAAAAACTGAAGCAAAATGGCTATGTGGTAGTGAAGAAGAAAAAGGCACATCACATTACTTCCCATGAGCTGCAGACCAATTGTCTAATCAAATGAAGGAACATAGATCTTCAAGATTTCAAAACTTGACAGTAGAAAGGATAGTCCATTATTGTGTATATTAGTAAAGAGGAGAGCCTGATTGTAAGCTTATATTGACTGGAAGTTACATGGCCTGACACTGTAACAAAACGATGCATGAAGTTCTTAAATACCCCAGAAGCTTATCAGAACTGCTGAAATGATATTGTTCCACTGACTATGAACAAGCAAATTGGCATTGTTTCTTTGGAAATGATTATATATACTAATTTTCAAGTGATGGAAAGCCCCTTTAGATGGGAGGCTGAATTGATTTGTTGATATACACATTAATATCTACTAACTAACCAAATAAAAAAACTGACAATAGAAACATCTAGCAGCTAAAGAATTTAACCATGCACATATCGCCAATCAAAACTCTATGTGAACACACCAATGATTAGGGTCTTCAAACATACTGCTAAGCTCAACCTTAATGTATTATTTTTCATCACATTCCTACAAAAACGATGACAAATCAAAGAGATAAAGTTTTAATTTGCATACAGTTCAACAAATATGAACTATACAAAGCAAGTCAGTGATCTGAGATGTGATTCGTCCTTTAAAAACAAAAGGGGAAAAAGCTTTGATCTATATTTTGCAACAAAAGAAAAAATAACATTTTTCATTATTATTTGAACATGACAGATACCCTGGTCTAGTTTACTCAATTAAAACTGAAGCAATACAAGGGCTATCATATGGCTAATGAGCATCTAACAGAATGACATAAAAAATTACGGAATAATCTGTACTACTTATGCATATAACGAAAAAGAGATAGTAGTCAGAGATTACAAACTAACTAAGTAGAAAATGAAAAATTGAGTTGTAGGTATATATACAAATAATAATTTTATTTAATGCACTATTAACACGGATTGGACCGGCAAGGTGGGAAACTAAGCCAAATATTTTGAAGACAAAGAAATAAAAAATATAAAAGAGGCTCTATCTCATGCAGTGTGTAATATAGATGACCACATTACATGTGAACCCTACAAAAATATCAATGCACTGAAAGGACATGAGCAACCCATGGCGAAAGTTCAACTCTAGCTCAGGAAGATGTCATCTGGACAATAGTAGACATCATTCAAAACTTCAAACGCATTGGCACAATACTTAATACCTATCCCCATCAACAATAATTTCTGTAGATTTATATCATTGAAGTTGCAATACAATTGACAAACCAAAAGTAAATCACAGCAAGTAGTGTGAGGGAGGTTGTGGCTCACCTTGCAGGAGAGATGGTGCTGCCGGTGGTTGATGGAGGCAGCCGAGGAAAGTGGAGGGAGATGGGCGAGCTGGTCGATGCCGGTCTCATTCTGCTCGTCGGATCCGCCCAGTTCCAGACGTAGCTGGGTTTGCCAAAGGAGCGGCGAGGAGATCTCAGGATGGGCCTCCCATGGCGGCCTCTTGGCAACATGGTTCGCCTGCGGGACAGAGAGATGGGTGCAGGAGCAAGAAAGGAGAGGAGAGAGGGTGGCGGCAGGAGGCTCACCGGAGGAGCGGCGGCTGTTCATGGGGGCCTGCCGGTGCGGCTGCTAGACGCGGGGCGACGCGACGAGAGTGGAGGAGGCAAGGGTGCATCGTCTAGGGGCGATGCACAGAAGAAGCTCGGGCCTCTCTTCTCTCCTTCCTTCTCTCTCGCCGGAGCTGGCGCCATCGTCCTCGGCGTCAGGGGAGTGGTGGGGTCATGGGAGGGGATTTTGGTGGTTGGGGGCGACGAACGAGCGAGGGGATTGGGATATAGGGGCGGCTAGGGTTGAGAGGAATAAATGGAGAGAGGGAGGAGACGGGCGTGGCGGCTGGTTGAGAGGGAGGAGACGGTCGTGTCAAGGGAGAGAAGGGGATTGGGCTGCACGGGGCGCGGCGGGTGCGGAGCCCATTCGGTTTTTTTTTTTTTAGAACACAGTACAACTCTGTCGTTCACATACACGAGTATACAATCACCCCTACGACGCACACACGCACACCCTACCCCTATGAGCATCTTCGCAATACTGAGCCGGTACATCATCTTGAGATTAACGAAGCCTCCACCTAACCAACTCAACCACAGGTTGATTCGCCCATTCGGTTTTATTTTCGCCTAATACGAAAAGTTACCCAGCCATCGTAAATACATAAGGTCCACCAGTCATTGACCTATAAGGCCTTGTACAATGCAAGGTGCCTAGGGGAGTGCTTAGCAAAATAAACCGACCTTTTTGTAGCACTAGTGCTTATTTCTATAGGAGAGGTGTCTAATTAAGCGTCTACCCTTTACATCTAAGCACCAGTGCTTAAAGAATAATCTGGTTTTTTTTCTAAGCACCTCTTCTAAGCACCTTGCATTGTATATGGTCTAACAAGCAATAAAAAGTAAGCAACACAACGAATCTATAGCATCTTCCAACGGTCAGCATAGTCTCAAAGGCAAGTTACAACGGTCGACAAAGCTTGCCCCCTCAGGAGCTTCGGGGAGGGGGGATGGCTAGCATCTTTTATAAGTTAAATGTCTTTTGTGATGAACATTATGAATTATTTGTGGCCCTTTTGAATAAATGATATGAACCTAATTGTTTAATCTTTATGTAAGCTACACATTCATGTTACTTGCATACTTATATTCTTTTGGTAAGTCACTGATTAACCTGCCCAAAGTAGGCAACTTAATGTTAAACTGTACCGGTCATGGCGCCCAGTAAAACTTGGACTTTTGTGAATTTTATAACTAATTAACTAAGCCTCAAACAGATACATGACAATTACACCAACTGATCTTGGTTATGTGCACAACATGCCTATATCTTTTTCATTTTTAAAAGTGTATAACACAATGTTTTGTGCTTATGAAGTGGTTAATAAAATGTTTCTGAATTAGCAGAAATTTGCCAAGTTTGGGTGATATTTTTTTGAACAGAAAATAGGTTTTTGCAAGATTTATTGTGAGCAATATGTGCATAATTATGAGTTGAGACAATGGAACAAAATTATCACTACTATGTATATTCTCTGGATCTATACACTTTTCTCATTCTAAACCTTATTTGCAGGTGTTTGGGAGGCTGCCAAGTGTGGCAGATGCAACAAGTATCAGCATCAGTAAACCATAACTAGGAGCAGGCATCAGCAGCAGAAGGTATGAGCGACAGCAGCAGCAGCCGCAGCTGGCAGCCACGGGCTGCGCTGGTGCATAGGTACGCGCAGGCACACATGGGAGGCTGCCAAGTGTGGCAGATGCAACAAGTAGCAGCATCAGTAAACCACAACTAGGAGCAGGCATCAGCAGCGGCAGGTATGAGCGACAGCAGCGACAGCCGCTGCTGGCAGTCACGGGCTGGCCGGCGCACGGGTACGCGCAGGCGCACAAAGAGCGCGGCCGGGGCGCGACCAGGGGGTGATGGGCACGGCCGAGCGCGAGGCAGCGCGACCACGGCCCGGTCCGGCCATGGCGGACGGCGGCCACGTCGTCGACGGGGGCCTATGGCGATGACTTTATGCGGGAAACAGAGGGAATGGGCGCGACTCACAGTGGGGTTGCCGGTGGCGAGCGCAAGCGAGGTCCGGTTGGGCCGGAGGCGGCGAATCGGCGAGGTGGGGTGGCAGTCGTCGCGAGGAATGGCGACGAAGACGAGTGTTGCGCCGCTGATTCAGATGAACCAAGGCACGAGGGCGACCCAGTGGAGTGCGGCGGTCCTCCTCGACCCAGACGATGAGGTGGTCGACGGCCACGCACCCGACGACGGCGCAGGGACGGGGAGCTCAGCCGAGCCCGTCCATGGAGAGAGGGAGGCGCGAGGGAGAGGGGAAGTGAAGGGGGCTAGGGTTCCATGGCGAGGGCGCGGGTCCGTTCTTATCTCTCCCTGAGCTCCTGTAGCGACCCGGGGAGGAGCTGGCTCGGCGAGGACGAGGTGCTGCTCACGGTCGCCATGTCCTCGGGTCGGATGAACAACGCAACAAGGAAGGAGAGGGAAGTTGGGCTAGGGCGGTGGAGGTTGCTATGGGCGAGGGATAGGGCTTTTCCCTTTTTTTGGTTTCTTTTCTTTTATGTCTCCTATTTATTTGTTGCACCAATTTAGTTTTGCAAGATGTGCTACTGGATAAAACAAATACCTTGCAATATTCAGAGATAGTACAAAAAGATTGGGGCTCAAATAAATTAGTTTGCATTTTCTTTAAATAGTGAAAATTAAATGGAATTGTTTTAGCTACTATTTTATTTATTTATACCATTTAAATAATTTGATAAATCTCCATTTCTATTTTATTATGACCTACCCGTTATTAGGTATTTTATAAAATTGTTTACATCATTTTGGGTTTAACTTTATGTTCTCTTATTATTTTAATTTGTAGGGCAATTTAATATCCTACCATTATTGGTTTCACTATTTATTATTGACTTGGGATTCTTCAAAATGTTCAGAATAATTTGTCTAATTGTTTGCAAAGGTTTTACCTTGACCTGCCTTTTGAAAATGACTTGGAGTGGAATTATTTTCTAATGCAATTTTTAATGAGGGAGATCATATGACAAGGCATTTAACAAGGTGATCACTGTTGCATTACTGTTGCACGATTATCGGGGTGTTACACATAACCATTTGCACTGCGTTAGAACACTATTATCATTGCATCTTCCATGTCATGCATCTGTGTGGCATATGATTTGCTTTATATTTATTGTTTCTTCCTCCATCTTCTCCGGTAGACCCCGCTGCTACCGTCGACTACACCGCTGCTGAGTATGACTACATCGTCGACGACCGTAACCCTACCGTCGAGCTTCCAGGAAAGCAGAGCCGTTTTCCTTCCCCAGATATCACCTATCTTTTCCATACATTTCTGGCACTGGGCAAAGGGAGGTGGGGTTTCAATGAAGAAGTGCCAGCTTTGACTTGGCTAATCCTGTACTACGAATACCAGAATGAGGTAAGAAACGTACACGAGTCCACTACCAGGTCTCCAACAAATACTCCACTATGGATGCTTCCTCGACTTCCCCACGAGCAAGAATGCCACAACACTCACACTTATCTTGGGCAATTTTAGTGTAACCGTTGAAGTTGTCTAATAATCAAGTAAAGGTTTCCAAGTAGTCCATAACCGCGGAAACGTCTATTCGAATAGTTCATTACCCTGCAGGGATGTACTTCTTCACACGCGTGTCATCATTTATCTCCTAGAGTTCGTCACCCTTCAAGCGGGTGTCAGGCGTCGATAAAAACCAAGGCACTACCCTCACATCACCTTCTCTAATCCAGGAGTCGACTATCTGAGTTTTCCACTGCTCGAGAGTCTGGCCGGTTCAATGAAACAGACTCAAACAATGCAGGCGACAGAGACGCCACCTTGGCAGATGGTTTCACTGCCTCATAGGTCCACCCACATATTTATATGATGCAACCTTTCATTCATTCTTTTTCTATGCATATGCCAAATGGAAAGCCCGAACTAGTGGGACTCCTGGACTTGATCGGGGTGAGTTAAGAGGCCAAACGGGGTTCCCATAAACCCTACATGTGGTAGTAATCTTTGTCTTGGATCACAACACAAGAACTCGGGGCCTAGGGCAGTGTTCAACGAGACAACCCACTGTGTACTCCTACACGGCCTCTCATCGTTCACCTTTGTATAGGTCAAATTCACCAACACGTTAACACCAACATTCACATGACAATTCCATCCCGACTCACAAAAAAGTAACCTCATTACACTAAACAGCAATAAGTAGTAACATTTGCAGGGGCCACATGCTCAACATTCAAATCCTAGATCTGCTAGGATCGTGGTTTGCTTACTGCCGTGACAAAATGATAGGTCATGCATCGAAATGGGTTCAACTATGCGGTAGAACGTATCATGGTGATCTCCTAAACATGCATAAGAGAGACTGAGAGGGAAATGGGGTTTTATAAACATGATCAATGAGGGTTTGCTTGCCTTGCTGACGATACACGGGTTATCGATCTTCTTCTTCAGGGGTAACCTCCGTCTCGGAAATGCTGTTATCGAATCAATCATCAACGAAGGGGGACAACTGATACGTCCAAAACGTATCTATAATTTCTGCTTGCTCCATGCCTCTTTTGTGTGATATTGCTATGATATTGATGAACTTCCATACACTTTTGATCATATTTGGACTAACCTATTAACTTAGTGCACCCCAGTGCCAGTTCCTGTTTTCTGCTGTTTTTGTATTTCAGGTTTTCCCATTATTAAAGTGCCAGAAAAATTCCGGGAAAAATATAGGAAAAATCAGCGTACAGGAAGCTTCCGGAGTCCCGAAGGGGGGCCAAAGGGGACCACCTGGGCTCCAGGCGGCCTAGGGTGGGTCCGCGCCGAGAGGCCGCCTGGACCCCTGGTAGCCCCCTGGCTACCCCCCTTCGCCTATTTATTCCCTGTAACGAGAAACCCTCGGGGACGGAACCCTTTTTCGCGATCTCTCCTCTGTTCTACCGCCGCCGCGCTTCCAAGATCGGGAGCACCAGGAGACCTCTTCCCGGCACCCTGTCGGAGGGAGGAACCACATGCGGGAGCTTCTCCACCACCATGGATGCTTCCCGGATGAACCGTGAGTAGTCCTCCTTGGACCATGGGTCCATGATCAGTAGCTATGTGATGTTCTCCTCCCCTCTTTGTTCTTCATGGATTAGACCTCGTGAGCTGCCCTACATGATCGAGGCACATATGTAATCTTTCTGTTGTTGCTATGTTGAGTTTGCTGGGAACCGATGGATTATGAGACTATGTTCAGGTTGTGTTTGAGTAATATATTTGATTCTCCTCTTTTAAATTTGTGTTCTTGAGTAATTCTTGCATGTTCTCCGTTGCTGTTTATTGCTTTGGCCATGTAGTAGGTAGTGACTCCAAGAGGGAGCATTATGCATGATTGTGGGTTCATTCCCCCTGATGACTAGCTTGAGTGACAGAAACATGAGTCTATGGGATGTGTTGTTGCCACAAGGGAGAAAACAACGGTGCTTGTACTTGCGGGTGCAAGGATTGTTTACTTTACGCAGACTTCTTTAATGCAGTTGTCTGTTGCTTTGAGTTTACACTTTGGGTGGGATTCACAACTTAATACCAGCGAGATGTTCTGGATAGATATCTCAAGGTGGATGATTAGTAGGTAGATGCAGATGGATTTCGGTCTACTTGTCTTGTTGTACCGCCCATGCTTTTGAGCCTCTTCCTTTCTTTATAGCATAGTTAGCATTGGTTTGCACACATAATCCTGTCAATTGCCCAGCTGTAATTTGTTTACCTCGCATGGATATTTTATCGTCTTTTGGGAGAGAGACATCACTAGTGAACATCATGGGACCCCGGTCCATATTTACAATACTGTTTACACCCGCTATTTATTTCCTGCTTTATTTCCTTTTCTGTTGCTATGATTATCATTATTATCCCGCGCGTTTGATCCTTTGTGAACAAGGCCGGAGAGATTGACAACCTCTCTGAACTCGTTGGGAGCGAAGCTATCTGTTGTGTGTGCAGGTCCAGGTCAAGGAAGCAACTTTTGTCTTAAAAATGGTGCCATTGTTTCCTTGCCACCTACTTGTCGATCTTGGAGTCCTACTGGTCGATCCTCAACCTTGGTATCTTCACCAAGGGAAATTGCCGCTATCTACATCTCAACCTTCCACTTTGGGTAACCAACGAGGGGGCGAGAAATCGTACCATAAACAACATCGAAAGTAAAATGCTCAAGCACATGATAAGTTGTGACATGATGTATATGGTACTGGTTTGTCGCAAATTCCATTTAATTGAAGTGTATTGCAAAAGATTTGCAAATTCAAACTCCAAATTTGAATTCAAATTATTCCATATACACATTTGCTTCTGTTCACCCATTTTAAAATGGTCAAACATGTAAACAAAAAGCATATTCATAATCCTTACATTTTTTTGATAATTTTCCATATATTATTTGTTTAATTTGGAGTTTGGATGAATTTTCTATGAATTTCCAAAGTTTAACTGATTTTCTCGAATTTTCTGATTTAATTTTAAATTGAAAAGGACTTATTGCATCAGCCTTGCCTCAGCATGACCTCAGCAGGGGGATGACCAACGGGGGCAGGATGTCTTAGGCTCTGAAGTTAATCCCCGTTTAGTTTATTTAAACAGTGGAATTAGGGGGCCCTGGCCCACCTGGCAGTGACTACTGGGGTGGATTAAGGGCTGATTAAGCCCCTAATGGCTTGGGCCACGTCGGCACGCCGGTGGCTCAACGCCGACGGTCATCCAGCACGGCGGAGTCCACTCAGGGTGGCGTTCCCTGGCACCGTTCGCTGCGCTGAGACCACGAGCGTGTAGCCCGTGCTCGCGTGCAACTACTGGAGGAGTCGAGCGACCACGGGGATGCCCAACGTGACGACGGCGAGCTTCCCGGCGGCGGCCGGATCATGGGTGCAGGAGGCGCTACGCTACAGGGCATTGTGAGGCGTGCTAGGAGAGGGGAACTGATGAGGGTCTCACCCTGGTGCTAATGGGGTGGTCGGCGAAGCCGTAGGGGCACCAGAGGCGGCATAATTGACGACGAGGGACCGCGGCTCCGGCGGGACGTCGTGGTCCGATTCGATGGCTTCGGGGTGATCCAGCTCTTAGGCGGCGGCAGGGTGGCGAAGTGAAGGGAGCCGGTCACGATGGACAACCCAGCGAGGCGGTTAGTGGTCGTTGGCCACGTCTGCGCTCGTCGACGGACTACGGCAGCGCTCAGGGTTTCTCTGGCGGCAATAAATTGGCGAGGGGAGAGACAGAGAGACGTCTCTAGGGGAGGGGAATGGATGAAAAGGACGACGAGGATCTTCTAGGAGCAAAGACGTGGCATGGGGAAGCATGAGGTGGCGTCGGCGGCCGTCAAGCACCCTCCATCGAGCTGCTTGACTCGGCGGGGAGGAAGAAGACAGGGAGGAGAGGTGGGCTGGGCGGCCAGGTAAGTTGTGCCCGAGGCCTAGGTAGGTGGGCTCGGTTTCATTTTTCTATTTTCTCTCTGTTTTAAATTTCTGACATGAGTTTGCTCTGGTAAATAAATACCATAGCATTTTATTAAATGCTCAGAACTTTTATTTGGGCTTACATGGAATATAGATAGCCACTCCCAAGATTTGAAGATTTTTGAAATTCAAACTATTTGAATTTCAATTCAAATTAGGGTTTTATTTAATTTCCAAGCTCTGTTTGAAAATTTTCAAAATTCTTGGAGCATGCAGTGGGACCCACTTCACTTTATATGTGATCATGCTTATTTATAAGACTTTTCAAAAAGTTCAGAGGATTTTTGGAAGAAATTTTTAAGAAGGCCATTTGAATTAAAATCATTTGGGCTTTCCTTTCCCCAATTCAATTTCTTTTGAATTTTTTTCACATGATGCAAAGTCAAGCTAACCCTAGCACATACCTAAAAGAGGGATGTGACAACTCACCCCCACTAAAAAGAACCTCGTGTCGAGATTCAGACGTCGTCGGGAGGAAGATGGGGTACTCGGCACGGAGGCGGTCTTCTCTTTCCCATGTAGCTTCTTTCTCGGAGTGGTGTGACCATTGTGTAACACCCTCAGTTGTCTGTAACGTAATCCTTTTTGCTAATGACAATTACTGTTGCTAAATCATGCCATGATCAAAGATGAATCAAATCAAATCCAAAATGCCTTTTTGTTGATATTAAAAATAATGTTGCAAATAAAACTTGTCCAAAAATTATACAAACACTTTTATTAAATCACAAATAATCATTGGGTCATGCCCATGAGGTTATGATATTTTATTATGCTTCTGAAAAATTCAAACAATTCAAACACCAGCCAAAACAACACCAATTCTCATTCGGATATTTAAAAGAAATATTAAATATATTTCTTTTGACCCCAAATTTTTTGGAGCACTCCAATATGGTGTAACAATATTAATAGAATAGGTTACACATTTTACAAAAATGGAAATGGAAATAAAATAAATGCTAACAGATAGGAGAAAACATAAAAGAAAAAGAAAAGGGAACAACTAACCTACGCCCTGGGCACAAGGCCCACCACGGGCCCAACCCTCTCCCTCCCCTGTCTCTCCCCTGTTTCCCCTACCCCCACCACGTCGACGGCGACAGTGCCGCCATGACACTGCCAGGCCGCCCCTCCTCCTCACCTGCTCCCCTCACCCTGGTCGTCGTGGACACGATAAGGACTCCCCTCCGGAATTTGTGGATCGGGCCAACCTCTCCATTTTCTCCCCCCTCGCTCCGTTCGTTCCCCGCCATTGCCGTCGGGCTGCTGTGACCGCGCCGCTGCGGACCGCGTGGCCAACGGCCCTCTCAGGCTAGTCCAACACGACTGGAGGCTCCGCCTTCGACCTCCCGTTCGCCTCCGCCCGCTAGCTCACGCCGAGACGCGCCACGGCCTCGACTGCTTCTTCTTCCCCATCTTCGGCCGCCGAGACCGCCGCCGCGATTCGCTAGCTCCGGCCTCCCCCCGGCTCCTTCCGCCTGCACCAGCTCATTCCCCGGTGAGCGCAGCGTCCATTCCCCCCCTTCCCCGCGAGTTTTGGCCGCCGTTGCTCGTAGGGCCGCGTTCCCCGTCGGTCCGCCATTAATGGAGCTCGAGCTCCCCACGATTCGGCTCGCCGGTGCCCCGTGCGCCTAGCCGCGCGCTGGCCGTGCCAGTGGGCGCGCGCGCCCACGCCACGCCCTGGCCAGGTCGCCCCCTTGGCCGCGCCTCGCCGCTCCCCTGGCAGGGCTGGCCTCGCCGCCGGCCTCTGCGTGGACATGGCGTGCCCGTGCTGGGGTTGACCCACTGACCCGTGGGCCCTCCCCCCTTGGATTAGCCACTAATCACCTGTTAAGAAGATAACCCCCCTGTTAGCTTAAAATAAACGTTAAGTTAAAAATATGTGCCTATGACTAGTGGGCCCTGGGCCTGTTAAAATAATTAAACTGATAATTTAGCACTACAGTCAATGACACATGGGTCCCCCGTCAGGTTTTATTTATAAATGAATTAAAATTATTGCTGTGAATGACATGTGGGCCACCCTTCTGTTTTATTAAATAAAATGAATTATAACTAAATAGAGGCTGACATGTGGGACCCCCATATCAGTTTGACCAGTCAACACTGTTGTGGATAATGCCTCTGTTTTATTAATAAAAGTAATTCAGAAAATCTTTTAAATGATTTAAAACTTCAGAAATTAATATCTTTTAAACCGTAACTCAGATTCAAAAACTTTATACATGAAAATTGATCAGAAAAATATAACGAATACAAATACGCTATCCGTATGTCTATCACACCCCTCTAACACAACGAACATCGAACCGTCCCCCTCCGGACCGACTGTCCGATAAATTGTCCGGTACTGCTAAAGTACCCGGATGAATTTATTTCGAACACGAAAGTTGTTCGGAATAGATCAACTAGCACGGATACACCTTTCACATGTTTGTCGGATGTCCATGACACCTCCGGCTTGATATATCTCCCTCCGGACACCTTGTCCGATAATCACCCGGAGCCGGTAGTTCATCCTCTGATGAATTTCCGTTCCGAGCAACGTGCATTGCACTGCGTTAGAACCCCGTTAACTTTTCATCTGTCATGTCATGCATATGTTTGTATATGATTGTTTTGCATTTACTGTTTCTTCCCCCCTTAATCTCCGGTAGACCCCGCTGCTGCCGTTGACTACACCGCTGCTGAGTACGACTACTTCGTCGACGACCCTACCCCTACCGTCGAGCTTCCAGGCAAGCAGAGCCATTCTCTTCCCCAGATATCGCCTATCTTTCCGTACTTTTCTTGCACTAGGCATTGTTACTGCTGCTGCTACGTTACAATCCTATTCAATTGCATAGCCTGTTTTTGTCGCCCCTTGATGTACCTCCTTTATCCTATGCTGCCTATTATTATTATGCATTATTCAGCAGTGAGCCCTGCGCATTGTTAGCTAGGATTAGATAGAGGGCTGTGATCACTCAGGGGAGTGAACACGGATACAATTATTATAACTGCACAGGTACGGTACAATGCAGACACCGCCTCAGGCCCCCTAGCTCGGCTCTGCCGAGCCACCATCAAGTGTGAGCTATCAAGGAGTAATCCTTGTACTCCACTCGTTGCTGACTCTGTATAGCCGCTCTAGGTACCTGAGCAACGGTTGTCCTTCAGGTAAAAAGTCGGGCGACCCAACGGTGCCCGCGAGAGGTATTGCGATGGGACGACAGGGAGGGTACGACCAGTGTACCGGTGTGCTTAGCCCCTGATCGTTGGCCGCGAGAGTTACCAAACTACAAAAGTCGAGCTCCTCCAGGAGCACACGCGAGACAAGGTAAGGAGACGGTTCACCTTGTTGGTAACCGCAGTGACTTGGTGGGACGACGGGGCGGGCACCGATGTACTGGTGGTCCTAGCTGCTGTCGTTGTCCGCGGGTCGGTTAAGTCGAGGCAACGATAACGGTTGTCACGCAGGTTAATTAAAATACTAAATGGTTCAGTGAATGTCTTGAGTTGGCTATATGCCATGTACGCACTACCTACCCGTGGGAATTACGAGTTATGGGCTCCTCTGCTTCGTAGTGTCGTCCGAGGACTCTCCAGACGTCAGCAGTACCGCGGCCTACGCCGGGAAGTGGTGTTGTCTTATTTGCCGCGGCAGTGTGATTTGTATTTGCTTTGATTTAACTTCACCGGCCAGCCTCGCACCGTGCAGGAGTACGTCGGGGTTAGGGTCCAAAGCCCCGCGTACATAGGATATAGTCCGGCGGATGACCTCTCTGTTGAGTTTGAAAGATGGGCTATGAAGTGTCGGATAGCCTCGGTGGAGCGTTCCCTAACAAGGTTCCCGCCACCCTGGAGATCCGTGCGTGTAGCGTAACACAAGTGCACCCCTGCAGGGAAGATTAATCTATTCGAATAGCCGTGTCCACGGTAACAGGACGCTTTATGCTAAAGCTGGATCTTACCACTACAAACTATTAATATTAAACTGTATGGTTCCGGGTTTTCTTCCTCGCGGGGATGTCGAGGAGGTGAACTCGGAGGCATTGTTAATTATTACAACTTATTATTATACAATGCTGCAGCAACTTCTGCTGCATTGTTACTTTATGCTTTATATAACTGTTGGCTGATACTTACCTCATGCTGCAAGACATCGTCGGAAGATGCTAGTCTTTGGTAGGCCTAGCTTCTTACCCTTGCTCTGGATTTCTGTCTTTCAGTCCACTATATACAGCCTCTTATTTCCGTTGATACAATGCATAATGCTTAGTAGCGGACGTAAGACTCGCGGGTATGCTAGATACTCACCTTTGATTTATTTCCCCTTTTCGCTTTGCCTGATCGGCCGCTGCAGCCGACATTGGAGCCCAGGAGCAGGAGTACCCCGGAGGCGCCTACTACGACGTCGAGTTCCCCGTTGACCAGGAGTAGTTCGGTGGATCCCAGGCAGGAGGCCTCGCCTTTTTGATCTGTATCTCTAATGTGATTTGTGCTAGCCTTCTTAAGGCAAAACTTGACCAACTATGTCTGTACTCAGATATTATGGCTTGTATGACTTATGTATTCGGGTCCGCGTGACCCCCCTTTATTGTAATATATTTGTTTATCCTTTTGTGTTTAGTGTTGTGCTGTGATATTCTCACCGTGGCACCCTAATCTCAGCCGTGTACCCTGCGTGTATGATTACTGTACACGGATTGATTTTGGGGGCGTCACAAGTTGGTATCAGAGCCGATTGCCTGTAGGAAGCCACCCCACCACTACTTGGTCGAAGTTGAGTCTAGACTTTGAAAAACTATTTTGCTAACTTAATATTTGGCTTACGGGCCCACATCGATGTCACTACATGTGATATCTATGGTATTAGGATCCTTTTCTCCTTACCTATGCTCTGGGAATCTGCTCTCTTATCCTTGCTGGTAAGTTTTACAAACTCTGACATTAGGATCACGTTCTCTTGATTCCACCCGGCGTTTTTGGTGCTTCCCCATTGATTGAGTCGTGTCGCAGGAGTTCTACCCCAGGTCCCGGACCGCGGATCCCATTCTCATTCTGGGCAGGCCGCGCGTCCTCTGGCATTAACTCCTATGGCCAACAGTTTTCTTGCGGCGTGATTGACATAGTGGAATCTATGTCGCGTCGTGTAATCCTTACCGCGGTCTGCGCGCTGCCTAGTGAGTCCTTTTTCCTTAATTTCTACGACGTTACGCTGCCCGATTTTCGGTTGACTCTGTGTGTAAATGTGTATGTCTTATATGACTACTCCTATATATATCTGCGCCTCCTCTTCATTGTCGTCTTACTTCAGGCTTGATTCCGTTATCTCGTTAAATTTTCATCGCTGAAATACCCCTGTTAAATTCTAGCAGGATGGCTGGTCGTGGTCGTGGTCGTGGTCGTGGTGCCAACGACCCACCTCCGCCGCCGGATTACATGGCCGCGATGATGCAGCAGTTCGAGCTGAACCGCCAGTTCATGGAGAATGTCATGGCTCAGTTCCCCCAGCCGAATCAGAATGGGCACCACCATCAGCATGCCACCGTGACTCTGCACGACTTCACCCGCCTCAACCCCACTATGTTCCGCAACACTGTTCAACCGTTGGATGCTGATGACTGGCTTTGCGACATCACGCACCAGCTGGAATCTGCTAATGTCGATCCAGCCGATTATGTGAACTTTGCGTCTTATCACCTGAAAGGCTCCGCTGCTCAGTGGTGGAGCACACACAAGCGTTCCTTGCCAGTTGGAGAAGTCATCACTTGGGATGAATTTCAGTCTGCCTTCCGCGCCCGCTACATTCCTCAGGGGATCATGGATCGTAAGGCGGAAGAATTCCGTAACCTCACTCAGGGCGACATGACTGTTGAAGCCTATCAGTGCGAGTTCCTCAACCTCTCTCGCTATGCGGAAGGAGAGATCACCCTGATGCTCGCAGGCAGCAGAAGTTCCGTCGTGGCCTCAACCCAGACCTCAGGCTCGCTCTTGCCGTTCATGATTTCGCCAACTTCGCCACCATGGTGAACAAGGCTATCACCGTCGAGACTGCCCAGATGGAGCACAAGAACTCTCTGAAGCGTTATCGTGACGTTGGATCATCTTCGGGCGCAACGCAGAAGCGTCGTATCTGGCTCCCTACCAATGTGACCCATTCAGCTGTCCCTGCTCCAAGGCCGTCTTATGCTGCACCCCGTCTGCCTCCGCCACCGCAGTTGCCAAGAGCTCTGCCTGCACCACCCAATGCTACACCCCTTCGTCCTCAGGATGGATTATGCTTCAAGTGCCGCCAACCTGGGCATTTTTCCAGAGAGTGCCCCCAGAAACAGAAGCAACTGGTAGTTCACCCCGCTGGCCGTGGAAATGGTCGTGGCAACAACAGGACCCCCAACTATAATACTGGGTCTGCTGCTTATGCTCGTGGACATGCTAACAACGTCAATGTTGAAGAAGCTCAGAAACAACCCGCTACCGTGATGGGTACCCTTCTCGTTAATTCCGTACCTGCTACTGTTTTATTTGATACAGGAGCATCACATTCATTCATGTCGGAAGCATTTTCATTTTCGCATAACTTCAAGTACGAAACGATGAAACCCCCGATGGTTGTTCGCACCCCGATAGGCCAATGCCGAACCACCATGCTTGTGCCAAACACCGCCATTGAAATTGAAGGAGTTGAATTCTTTGTGTCGCCCATCCTCCTGAAGTCTTCCACCATAGACCTCATTCTGGGAATGGATTGGTTGAAATTTCACGATGCTGCACTGTATTGTGGCACCAAGTCTGTCCAACTTTTTCACCCCTCCGGCGAGATTGTTAACCACACCACCCGAGTTACCCGTAATGCTGAAACACAGATCTTTATGGTGAATGCATTGAATATCTCACCTCTAGAAGGAATTGAAAGCGTTCCAGTCGTTCGCGATTTTCCCGACGTCTTCCCAGAAGAACTGCCGGGAATACCCCCGATCAGAGAAGTTGAATTCGTCATCGACTTGAAGCCATGCACTGTTCCTATTGCCAAGCGTCCTTACAAGATGCCACCACATGAACTCCTTGAACTTAAGGAGGAAATCGACAAGGCACTTCAGAAAGGATTCATTCGCCCCAGTTCCTCAGCTTGGGGAGCACCTTCGCTCTTTGTCAAGAAGAGCGATGGGACAAACCGATTGGTCCAAGATTATCGGCCCATTAACCAAGCCACCATCCAGAACAAATACCCACTTCCCCGGATCAACGATCTGTATGATCAACTTGCCGGATCCAAGGTGTTTTCTAAACTCGACTTGAGGTTGGGTTATCACCAAATCCGAGTCCGTGATGAGGACATTCCGAAGACTGCCTTCATTACTCGCTATGGTTCATACGAGTACACCGTCATGTCCTTTGGCTTAACCAATGCTCCAGCCACCTTCTCCAGATTGATGAATTATATTTTCATGGAGTACCTCGACTAGTTCGTCGTGGTTTATCTGGATGATATATTGATATATTCCAAGAATGAAGAAGAACATGCTGAACATCTTCGTCTTATACTGGAGAAGCTTCGAGAACACAAACTCTACGCTAAGTATTCTAAGTGTGAGTTCTGGCTTCCCGAAGTGACCTACCTTGGACATGTGATTTCCAAGGATGGCATTGCCGTCACCCCAGAACGTATCCAGGCTATTCTTGACTGGACTCCTCCCAAGACCGTCAAGCAAGTCCGCAGTTTCCTCGGGCTCGCTAGTTATTGCCACCGTTTCGTCGAGAATTTCTCCAAGATTGCCAGGCCTCTGACTAATCTGCTTCACAAAGGCGTCCAGTTTGAGTGGACAGATAAATGTCAAGAAAGTTTCCAAGCGCTCAAGGACAAGCTAACTTCTCCCCCGGTGCTCGCTCCCCCTGATACTCAGAAGGACTTCGTGATATATTGCGACGCGTCTCGTCAAGGATTAGGCTGTGTCCTAATGCAAGAGCGCAAAGTGATTGCTTATGGCTCTCGTCAGTTGCGTGCTCACGAAGACAAATATCCAACACATGACCTCGAATTGGCAGCAGTAATTTATGCATTGAAGCTGTGGCGACATTACCTCGTCGGTAATCGTTGCGAGGTCTACACCGACCACCAAAGTATGAAGTACCTGTTTACTCAGCCAGACCTGAATCTTCGTCAACAACGATGGCTCGAGATAATAGCCGACTTCAACATGGATATTTCGTATACCCCTGGCAAGGCTAACGTGATGGCCGATGCCTTGAGCCGCAAAGCTTACTGTTCTGAACTTGAGGTTCAGGTGGAGCAACCACTTATGTATGAAGAGTTTCGCAAGTTGAACCTCGAGATTGTTCCTCAAGGTTACGTCAATAATCTGGTTCTCGAGTAAAAACTCTACGCCCTCATCAAGAGTGGACAATCTCTGGCCCCTGACATTGTGAAGATCAAGCAGGACATCGCAGAAGGGAAGCCCTCCTCTTTTACCATTGATGCTAATGATGGTGATACTGTGTACTTCAAGGGCCGCTTAGTAGTTCCTGTGAGCCCGACCATCATTAACTGTGGTCCGGATATCATGGAATAAGCCCATAATTCTCCCTTGTCAATCCACCCTGGCAGTACCAAGATGTATAAAGACCTTCGTCAACGGTACTGGTGGCCTTACATGAAGCAAGACATCGCCCGCTATGTTTCTCAATGTGACGTTTGCAGTCGTGTCAAAGCCGGACATCAGAAACCTGCTGGTTGGTTGCAACCACTCCCTCCTCCTGATTGGAAGTGGGACAAAGTCGAGATGGACTTCGTCACTGGTTTTCCTTTCACAGAAAGGTAACGATGCCATCTTTGTCGTCATCGACCGATTCTCCAAGATTGCTCACTTCCTGCCGGTCAAGGAGACGATCACTGCTATTCAGTTAGCACACTTGTATATCTCCCGGATTGTGTCCCTCCACGGTATTCCGCTGGAGATCAGTTCAGACCGTGGCAGACTTTTCACCTCACGATACTGGAATAGTTTCATGGAAGCCTTCGGGACTCGTCTATCTCTCAGCACCGCTTATCACCCCCAGTCGCAAGGCCAAGTTGAACGAGTCAATCAAGTGCTGGAAGACATGCTTCACGCTTGTGTCCTTTCATTCGGCATGAAATGGGAGGAATCTCTCCCGTACGCGGAATTCTCGTACAACAATAGCTATCAGGCTAGCTTGAAGATGGCCCCCTTCGAAGTTCTATATGGACGTAAATGTCGAACCCCCCTGAATTGGTCAGGAACTGGGGAACGACCCTACTTCGGACCGGATCTTGTCCAACAAGCTGAAGATTAGGTTCGCATTGTGCTAGAAAATCTCAAGGCCGCACAGTCTCGTCAGAAGAGCAACTATGACCGCAAACACCGGGAAATGGAGTATCAACCTGGTGAATACGCTTACCTCCGTGTCACTCCCATGAGGGACACTCATCGCTTCGGTATCAAGGGCAAGTTGGCTCCTCGCTACATTGGCCCGTTCCGTATCCTTTCCAGGAGTGGACCCGTGGCATACAGGTTGGAATTACCGCCGAACCTCTCCCAAGTCCATGATGTATTCCACGTGTCACAACTCCGTCGCTGCTTCAAGGACCCTATCCGCGAAGTGGAGCATGATATGATCGAGCTGCAACAAGACTTGACTTATCGAGAACATCCGAGCCGCATTCTCGATCAGTCTGAACGTCGAACCCGCAACAAGACCGTCAAGTTCCTCAAAGTACAGTGGTCGAATCATTCTGAGGATGAAGCCACCTAGGAACGCGAAGATCGCCTTCGCGATGAATACCCCGATCTTTTCCTCGCTACCACTTAAATTCTCGGGACGAGAATTCTTGTAGTGGGGGAGATTTGTAACACCCTCAGTTGTCTGTAACAGTAATCCTTTTTGCTAATGACAATTACTGTTGCTAAATCATGCCATGATCAAAGATGAATCAAATCAAATCCAAAATGCCTTTTTGTTGATATTAAAAATAATGTTGCCAATAAAACTTGTCCAAAAATTATACAAACACTTTTATTAAATCAAAAATAATCATTGGGTCATGCCCATGAGGTTATGGTATTTTATTATGCCTCTGAAAAATTCAAACAATTCAAACACCAGCCAAAACAGCACCAATTGTCATTCAGATATTTAAAAGAAATATTAAATATATTTCTTTTGACCCCAAACTTTTTGGAGCACTCCAATATGGTGTAAAAATATTAATAGAATAGGTTACACATTTTACAAAAATGGAAATGGCAATAAAATAAATGCTAACAGATAGGAGAAAACATAAAAGAAAAAGAAAAGGGAACAACTAACCTACGCCCTGGGCACAAGGCCCACCACGGGCCCAACCCTCTCCCTCCCCTGTCTCTCCCCTGTTCCCCTACCCCCACCACGTCGACGGTGACAGTGCCGCCATGACACTGCCAGGCCGCCCCTCCTCCTCACCTGCTCCCCTCATCCTGGTCGTCGTGGACACGATAAGGACTCCCCTCCAGAATTTGTGGATCGGGCCAACCTTTCCATTTTCTCCCCCTCGCTCCGTTCGTTCCCCGCCATTCCCGTCGGGCTGCTGTGACCGCGCCGCTGCGGACCGCGTGGCCAACGGCCCTCTCAGGCCAGTCCAAAGCGACTGGAGGCTCCGCCTTCGACCTCCCGTCCGCCTCCGCCCGCTAGCTCACGCCGAGACGCGCCACGGCCTCGACTGCTTCTTCTTCCCCGTCTTCGGCCGCGGATGGGGTCCTTGAAGCAACGCCTGAGTTGTGACACATGGAATACATCATGTACTCGGGAAAGGTGCGGGGTTAGTTCAAGTTGGTAGGCAACTTCTCCACGTTTAGGAAGAATGCGGAAAGGTCCAATGTAACGTGGGGCCAACTTGCCTTTGATACCGAAGCGTTGGGTTCCCTTCAGAGGAGTAACTCGAAGGTAAGACTTCTCATCAATATTGTAGCTTTTCTGAAGAGACTGGGCGGCTTTCAATTGATCACAAACAATGTGAACTTGCTCTTCTTCTTCCTTGATCATATCCGGTCCAAAGAATTGTATTTCACCGGTTTCTGACCAGTTTAGGGGTGTTCGGCATCGTCGTCCATAGAGGAGTTAAAAAGGATCCATGTTCAGAGTAGATTGGAAATTATTGTTATAAGAAAATTGGCAAATGGAAGAGACTTCTCCCAATTCTTTATGAAATAGATAACACAAGCTCTGAGCATGTCTTCGAGAATTTGGTTAACCCTTTAGACTTGACCTCTAGACCGAGGATGGAAAGCTGTGCTAAAGGAGAGATGAGTTCCCATATCATTCTGAAAGCTTCCCCAGAATCTAGAGGTGAAAAGGCTACCGTGATCAGAATTGATTTCCAAAGGAACACCATGAAGTGAAACAATTCTAGAGACATACAAGTCCGCTAACTGACTAGCAGTTATAGACTCGCGAACTGGAAGGAAGTGATCAACTTTAGAAAGTCGATCAATGACCACGAATATGGCATCATTTCCTTTCTAGGTTTTTGGAAAGCCAATGATGAAGTCCATACCGAATTTGTCCCATTTCCACTAGGGAATAGGCAATGGTTGAAGAGTACCAGCAGGTCTTTGGTGTTCGGCCTTAATGCGACGACAAACATCACATTCGGCAACATACCGAGCAATGTTTCTCTTCATCCTGGTCCACCAAAATCTCTGGCGTAGATCTCGGTACATTTTCGTGCCACCGGGATGAATTGAGAGGGGTGTGTCATTAGCTTCTTTGAGAATGAGTTGCCTTAGATTCCTATTCTTAGTTACTACCCAACGATTTTCAAAGAATACCGTTCCTTTGCTATTTGTGGAGAAACATTTGGCAACTCAGCTAGCAATGTTCTCCTTGATCCACGAACACCTCATGCATGCCTTTGGGCAACTATGATTTGATCCTCAAGAGTTGGTTTCGCCACCAGTGTAGAAAGAAATCCATGAGGAACAATCTCGAGATTGAGCTTTCGAAATTCCTCATGAAGAAGTGGTTGATACTGTTGTAACATGAGGTTGTTACAATACGACTTACGACTTAGTGCATCAGCCATGACATTGGCCTTGCCTGGGGTGTAAGAGATTCCTAAGTTATAATGTTTTATCAACTCTATCCAGCGTCTTTGCCTGAGATTAAGATTTGGCTGGGTGAATATGTATTTGAGGCTTTGGTGATTAGAATAGAACTCACAACGATTACCAAGGAGGTAATGTCACCAAGTCTCCAGAGCATGAACTACGACAGCGAGTTCAAGATCATGGGTAGGGTAGTTCTCTTCATGTGGACGCAATTGTCGGGAAGCGTATGCTACCACATGTCAATCTTGCATAAGTATGCACCCTAACCCTTGCCGTGAAGCGTCACAATAGATTTCGAAATCCCTTTTGGTGTCTAGAGATGCAAGTACGGGTGCAGAAGTCAATCTTCTTTTTAGCTCTTGAAAGCTTTCCTCGCACTTGGGAGTCCATTCGAATTTCTTATCTTTCTTGAGGAGTTCAGTTAGAGGATTTGCAACTTTGGAGAAGTTCTCAATGAAGCGGCGATAATAGCTTGCTAAGCCAAGAAAACTCCTAACTTGCTTAACCGATTCAGGTGGAGTCCAATCAAGGACGGCCTGAACTCTCTCTGGATTCACAGGAATGCCCTTTGCAGAAATCACGTGGTCTAAGTAGGTCACTTATGGTAGCCAAAATTCGCACTTAGAGAACTTGGCATAAAGGCGGTGCTCTCAAAGTTTCATCAATACCTGCCTAAGATGTTCTGCGTGCTCTTCCTCATTCTTTGAGTAGATGAGAATGTCATCAAGATAAACTACAACAAATTTATCTGGGTACTCCATGAAGATCAAATTCATCAAGCGTGAGAAAGTGGCGGGCGCATTGGTTAGACCGAAGGACATGACGGTGAACTTGTAAATACCATATCGAGTGGTGAAAGCCGGTTTGGGAACGTCCTCGTTTCGGATCTTGATTTGAGGATAGCCTAATCTCAAATCCATCTTGGAGAAGACCGAGGATCCAGCAAGTTGATCATAAAGATCATTGATCCTGGGAAGTGGGTACTTGTACTTTATCATCGCTAGATTTAGCGGGCGATAGTCTACGCACATCCTTTCTGTTCCATCTTTCTTCATTACGAACAGAACGGGGCAGCCCCATGGAGATGAGCTAGGGCGGATGAAGCCTTTTGCCAACAAAGCTTCGAGTTGGATTTTAAGCTCAGCTAACTCATGTGGGGCAATTCTATATGGGCGCTTGGAAATTGTGGAGGTGCCTGGCATAAGATCAACTATGAATTCTACACATCTTTCAGGTGGAATGCCCGGCAACTCTTCGGGAAAGACATCCGGGAAGTCACGAACCACCGGAATATCTTCAAGGCCAGGAAGGGGAAGCACATTCAAAGTATGCATCTTGATTCTAGAGCTAGATGAGGTGTAGTCAATTGTCTGGTCTGAAGGATGGGTGAGTTTAACTGATTTGGTTTTACAATCAAGGACAACATTCTGTCTTGATAACCAATCCATTCCTAGGATGACATAATGTCTGAAGACTTGAGGGCAATAAGAGAAGCAAGGAATACTAAGCCCTCAATTGCAATTTGATTGCCATGGCTTACTCTATTATTTTGCTACTATGAACCAGGAGTTTGAATTATCATTGGGGAAAACATTTCTTCAAAGGGGAACTCATGACGAAGTGCATAAATCTCCGACATGAATGAATGAGATGCTCCTGGATCGAAAAGAACGGATGCAGGAACATGATTGACTGGGAGTGTACCAAGGATGACATCAGAAGTATCGATAACTTTCTCAATTGAGATTTGGTTCACACAACCACTACTAGTGGCTGAAGTCTTTGCTTGCAAGGGTTTGGAGGTTGATTTCATTGAAGGCTTACATCGAGAATGACGTGGTGTCCTCAACACCTGAGGGCATTGACAAAATAAATGGCTTGGAAGACCACACTTGAAAGACACCCTGCCTGAATTGCTGGGAGCGGGATTACTTGATTGCACACCATCAGTCCTGGGAGGAACAATGTATTGAGGTGCATGGAATATATTAGATGGTGGCCTCTGAAGAATATTATGAGGTATGGCACTAGTTGGAATCCAAATTCGGCGTTTTTGAGGGGCTGAACTTGAAGAAGGAGCAAACTCTTGAGCATGCTTGCGAGACTCTTCGAACACTTCATTGCCATGCTCAGCTAGGAAGGATCTGTTGACTAAATCCTCAAAGGTGGCAAATTCAAGGAGGTTAAGATCATGACGAAGGATAGGGCTAAGTCCCTTACGAAACCTTGCCTTCTTTCTTGCATCGGTAGTGATCTCATCTTGGGCCTAACGAGCAAGACGGTTGAACTCCGTCGCATACTCATGAATGGACATCTCTCCTTGAGTCATATTGCAGAACTCTTCCTTCTTGCGCTCCATTAACTCATCTAGAAGGTGGTACCCTCTAAAAGCATCACAGAACCCCTACCAATTCACTATGTGACCATCAGACTGCATCGCAACATAGTTCTCCCACCATTCAGCAGCAACATCTTCCAGAAAGTATGCCGCGAATATAACTCGGTCATTGGGAGCAACATGTGACGTGTCAAGCTTATGCTCAATGGAACGGAGCCAATCATCAGCTTCAAGGGGATCAGAAGAACATGGAAATATCGGTGGTTTGAGGAGGATGAAATCCTGAATGCTGACAAACACATTACGCTGACGAGCGGTATTCTGCTCGATGAGCTCCAGAAGGCGTATTTGATCACGTCGATTCTGCTCAGCTTCCATCATGATTTCCACCGCAGAAGGCGGTGGTGGAGGTTCATCATCATTTCAATTTCGATCACGGTCTCGATCGCGATGAACAACACTACGAGTTCCACCTGACATCCTATGTGATAAAAATCAACAATCAGAACAGCTTGTACGATGGAATCGAAGATAAGAGGACATGATTTAGGCGGAAAAGATTATAATGCAAGAAGGCAATGATTCCTAGAAACACGGAATAAATCGGGCATCATAACGGATACACCGAGATGGAAAATGAGACAACCTCAAAGATAACGGGCATCACTTCCTAAGAAACAGTTGGGAATGATGACTCGGAAGACCACAACAGTCCTATGGCTACAAAGAAGGAATCAACGAGATGTTCTAGTAAGACATAGATGATCCAAGTCTGTCGGGACCCGGAATATGCATATGTAATTCCTGCTACAACTCAATCATATGAAGTGCCAAGAGTCGTACCCACTTGTCTAAGCAGACAAGGCCAAGCACAGAACACTCTCGGAAAGCTCGAACATGAGGGGCATCCCATCCAGGCCGGATGATCAACTGAGATGGGTCCTCATCGTCTGCTCACAAGTCTAAATGTTTATGGGTGGTGAAATTACATACTCATAGACAAGTTTCCTCAACCGTATTATCGATTGAATTATAACACTTACATAAACAGACTCCAGTCCGATCACCTAGTCGGGATCTCGGGCGGGCTCAATCATACAACAAAGTGTGCCACGTGACAGAGTCACGAGCAATCGCATTGCGATGCCCCAAGCTGCGCACATCTCAGGGCCACTTGGTGTAAAAAAGACCGCCGGCAAGAGCACAACTAAGCTATCGAACCCCACACTCAGACATGCACGTTATAAACATACACACAACATACATGTCTAGTGTAAACAACAGGTACTCATCGCATGAACTCTACAAAGTATATATTTATTAACTTACAGAGAGTACACAAAGAGATCACATGACTATGATCCAACATTACATCGAACAACGGAAGCAAATTAGGTCTGAGTACAGACAAGTTTAACAAATGGCTTAGAGAAGCCTTGTAAACATACATAGCCCTTCCACAAGGGACCAAACTGCTGTCTGGAACTATACTAGCTTAGTCCTATCTTCCAGTAGAAAAGATGAGGGTGACTCAGAACTCAGATCGATGAGGATAAAGAGAGAAAAAAAAGAAGTCTTACATTGTTCCCTTATACCCAAGTAACTATATAATGCTAGACTCGACTTCGACCAAGGGTTTGATAATCCTACAAACAGTCCTGCTTTGATACCAAGTCAGTCGGGACCCGGAATATGCATATGTAATTCCTGCTACAACTCAATCATATGATGAGTCGAGATCCGTACCCACTTTTCTAAGAAGACAAGGCCAAGCACATAACGCTCTCGGAAAGCTCGAACGTGAGGGGCATCCCATCCAGGACGGATGATCAACTGAGATGGGTCGTCATCGTCCGCTCAAAAGTCTAAATGTTTATGGGTGGTGAAATCTCATACTCATAGACAAGTTGCCTCAACCATATTATCGATTTAATTATAACACATACATAAATAGACTCCAGCCCGATCCCTAGTCGGGATCTCGGGCGGGCTCAATCATACAACAAAGTGTGCCACGTGACAGAGACACGAGCAATCTCATCGCGATGCCCCAAGCTGCGCACATCTCAGGGCCACTTGGTGTAAAAAAGAACGCGGACAAGAACACAACTAAGCTATCGAACCCCACACTAAGACATGCACGTTATAACCATACACGCAACATACATGTCTAGTGTAAACAATAGGTACTCATCACATGAACTCTACAAAGTATATCTTTATTGACTTACATAGAGTACACAAAGAGATCACATGACTGTGATCCAACATTACGTCGAACAACGGAAGAAAATTAGGTCTGAGTACAGACAAGTTTAACAAATGGCTTAGAGAAGCCTTGTAAACATACATAGCCCTTCCACAAGGGACCAAACTGTTGTCTGGAACTATACTAGCTTAGTCCACGTCGAGCTTCAAGAAGGTGACTCTATCGGGGTGTGGGTTCTCATCTAAAACATAAAATAAGCAAACGTGATTACAAAGTCGTACTCAGCAAGACTTACATCAGAACTATGCTACTCATGCTCAAGTTTCAAGGCAAAGGGAGGTGGGTTTCAATGCAGAAGTGCCAGCTTTGACTTGGCTAATCCTATAATACGAATACTAGAATGAGGTAAGAAACGTACACGAGTCCACTACCAGGTCTCCAACCAATACTCCACTATGGATACTTCCTCGACTTCCCCACGAGGAAGCATGCCACAACACTCACACTTATCTTGGAAATTTTAGAGTAACCGTTGAAGTTTTATAATAATCAAGTAAAGGTCTCCAAGTAGTCCATAACCGCGGACACGGCTATTCGAATAGTTCATTACCCTGCAGGGGTGTACTTCTTCACACGCGTGTCATCACTTATCGCCTAGAGTTCGTCACCCTTCAAGCGGGTTTCAGACGTGGATAAACACCAAGGCACTACCTTCACATCACCTTCTCTAATCCAGGAGTCGACTATCTGAGTTTTCCACAACTCGAGTGTCTGTCCGGTTCAACGAAACGGACTCAAACAATGCAGGCGACCGAGATTCCACCTTGGCAGATGGTTTCACTACCTCACATGTCCACCCACATATCTATATGATGCAACCTTTCATTCATTCTTTTTCTATGCATATTCCAAATAGAAAGCCCGAACTAGTGTGACTCCTGGACTTGATCGGGGTGAGTTAAGAGGCCAAACGGGGTTCCCATAAACCCTACATGTAGTAGTAATCTTTGTCTTGGATCACAACACAAGAACTCGGGGCCTAGGGTAGTGTTCAACGAGACAACCCACTGTGTACTCCTACACAACCTCTCATCGTTCACCTTTGTTTAGGTCAAATTCACCAACACGTTAACACCAGCATTCACATGACCATTCCTTCCCGACTCACAACAAAGTAACCTCATTACACTAAGCAACAATTGTTGGAGATATGCCCTAGAGGCAATCATGTTATGATGTTGTCTCCTTAGGTATTCATGAGTTACTTGTATTGTCCTTGAACATCATCACTCATATGTATCAATAAGTATGTGAGTTGTTTGTGAGACTATACATTCTATGATGATTGTTCTAGTGGTCCCTAGTTGATAAGGTTATGCGGACACATATCCTTGACTAGTATATAATTCGGTTGATGACTATGTTTCACAAGTCATGAGCATGAGATACTACTGATAGTATGAACTTAGTGATGGGATCACTGAGTTGGACAGAGACCCACTTTGAGATGCAGCGAGATATTGTTATCTGCTAGTCTCAATACAATGTATATGCCATGTCCTAGACCTGAGGTCCTCGCATGTTCTCGGGATGAGGAATGACTCACTTAGGGACTATCAAACGCTACACCGTAACTGGTTACTTATAAAGGTAGCTTACGGGTGAGTCATGATACATGCCGCGAGACATGGTTGATCAAGATGGGATTTGCCCCTTCACTTTGGAGAGATATTCTCTGGGCCCTCCCGAGTGATAAGATTAAGAAAGCATGGCCATGCGACATGGGTTAAGGGTTAACCCGGTTCAGGAATCTGTATCACGGTTTCAAGAAGAGAGGTCAAGCTATCACAAGGGTGATAAGTACTCGCCTTGAGCTTGACAACATATATTGTGAGACAAAAGGAATGTTGAATCTGACACTTTGCAATGGTTCGTCTTATGAATTTACGCATATATGGGAGCCGACACGTTCTGCTAGGAATCTCTACGGACTATCGAACCGAATGTGATCGGGACGTGTCCATGTGTACGTGAACCTATAGGGTCGCGCACTTAAGGGGAAAGGAGCCAATTCGGATGTGATCCAAATGGAATATGGATGGAGGGTCTGGATTTCCTCAAGGGTTGAGGCCATTCCACGGGTGCCTATATAAGGGCTAGGGCGAACCCCGAAGGGGTACATGTCAGACCACAACCCTAGCCGCCACTCCACCTCCAGGCCGAGCCGCCGGACCTAGTAGTCCGCCGCCCGGCGCTCCTCCTTGTACGTGTGCATCCCTTGGAGGCGCCGCACCTGCGGTGTTTGGACGAACTGTTCGTGGGATTGGATCGCAAGACTCCGTTTGTGGGATCGGTATGAGAGATCGGTTAGAGGGATTCGAGGAGCCGCCGCCGACGCGCATCGCCAACTCTCCTTCCGCTTCCGTGACTGCGCGTCTAGTGGTAATCCCTCATCACGTAGTTCTTCTCCAAAAGCACCGTGTGCCACAACAATGGTATCAGAGCTAGGTTGCGTGGTGTTGAATTCGTAATAGAATTTCATATGTAGATCTGATCATGTGATGTTAGATCAGATTGGTTTTGCATGTTTGAGGTTCTTGATTTCATGATCTATACCAAGGCGCGAGCTACTTAGGTCGTGCCACAACTTATCCCTAGAGGTCCGTTATCCGCCATTGGGATAGACAGTGAGCTGTAAATCCTATTGTGGCATGCGGATATCACTAGGGGATTAATCCGGGACACGGCGTAGATATGATCTGCGCTATCCAGAAATCTGTGAGCAGGTTCGGTTCAGAGGCCATATCTTGGTCATATGAACTCCGATTGAGCTCCGTGACCTACAGAATGATGCATAATGAAAAGATATGCAAAACAGCGGTAGAACGTCTAACTTGGTTTTGCAGGGAATGATTGCGATCTGGTATAGCCCATTGTGTATGTTGTTATTCATGACCCGCGTCCCATGGTTTTGACAACCGGCTGGAGCCATATGGTTGTCTCATTATTGTATTAATGACCTGCGTGTCAACATGTGAAGCCATGGAATGTAACTTACTTTCATAGCTATTAGTTTGTAATAGGATAGTATCTTATGTAACACTTGCCGGTTGACACTACGGCGTGGAGATGGAGATCACCACGAAGACAACCGTACATGGAGATGGAGATCGCCATGGGAGGTTCGCACACATGGAGATGGAGATCACATGCGCTATGATAAAGGGGCTATACCATATCACTTGTATAAATTGCCTATGAAAATTTATCCCTTTATGCATCCTTCTTTTACATGGTAGATGTTTTAAGTAGGATGATCCCTCAAAGAATGACAAGTAAAATTGCCTCCCCAATTGTTGCAAATCACAAGTCATGTATATTTAGTAGTAGGCCTATAAAATTAGGGTGCTGCTAGATCTCCTTGGCGTGATGGGTTTGTGTCGGACACTTACACACATAGCACTTGGTTAACTTGTCGAGGCTATCAAAACAGTTTTGGGCCTTGAGGAGTCGTATGGTTGATGCGATTAGCAAGGAGTTGCTTACCGATAGATCGAGTCAGCTAGTAGTGATGCAAAAGCTCACTAGTAAATTCGCTCCATCGGATCCTGAATCACTTAGTGTCAACTAGAGGGATGTTGAACTTAGTGGCAGTAATTTTATTAAAGCATTTAATATGAATTGATCTTCATGAATACATGTCTTAGTATTTTGCATTTTATTTTGTAGATCAATGGTACCACTTGCTCCAGTTACCAATTTTGCGTTGAAATCCATCCTTGAGAAAGATAAACTGAATGGAACAAACGTTACCACCTAGTATAGAAATCTGAGAATTGTTCTCAAGCATGATAAAAAGGAAAATGTTCTAGAGGAACCGCTTCCAGAGGAACCGACTGATAATGCCACCGCTGCTGCTAAGAATGCTTATCAGAAACTCAAGGATGAGTCTACTGAGATCAGCTGCCTCATGCTGGCTTCTATGGAGCGCGAGCTGCAGCATTAGTTCGAAGACATTAGGGCTTTCGATATGATCGTGAGTCTTAAGGGCATGTTTCAGGTTCAGGCTAGGACCGAAAGGTTCAACGTTTGGCGATCCCTGATGGATTGCAAGCTGAAAGAGGGTGATCCACTGAGCCCGCATGTCATTAAAATGATTGGATACATGTAAGCTTTGGACCGTCTTGGGCATCCGTTGACTCCTGAGTCAGCTACAGATACAATTCTGGGTTATCTTCCGCCAAGCTATAACTCGTTCATTACGAACTTTCATATGCATGGCATGGAAAATAAGCCCACTTAATTGCATGGGATGCTTAAGATAGCAGAGTAGGACATTAAGAAGGGCACACATCAAGTGTTGATGGTGAAGAACACAGCCAAGTTCAAGAAGTCATGGACCAAGAAGAAGGCTAACACAAAGGGAAAGGACAAGGATGTGATCCCGACTCCATCTCCGACGCCTAAGCCTGGACCTGACGCAGAGACCATTTGCTTCTATTGCAAGGAGAATGGTCACTGGAAGAGGAACTGCAACAAGTGGCTCGCCAGCAAGGGAAAGATCAGTGGGAGTACGTCTTCTACAGGTACACTTGTTGTATATGTTATAGAAATTTCTCTTGCGGATATTTCTAACAGTTCTTGGGTATACGATACCGGATCGTTTGTTCACATTTGCAACTCGATGTAGGGACTAAAAAGAAGTAGAGATGTAGCAAGAGGAGAAGTTGACATTCGCGTCGGGAATAAAGCAAGAGTTGCTGCATTAGCTGTCGGCACCATGCAACTTAATTTACCTTCGGGATTTGTAATGGAGCTTGATAATTGTTACTATGTTCCATCGTTAAGTCGAAACATTATTTCTGCCTCATGGTTGACGAGAAAAGGTTATGAATTCATTATTAAGGACAATGGTTGTTCTATATATTTGAATAAGATGTTTCATGGCTTGGCGCCCGTTGTGAATGGGTTATTCATTTTGAATCTTGAAGGTGAATTTGTCTATAATATAAATGCCAAGAGGCTTAAACCTAACGATCTGAATACAACTTACTTTTGGCACTGTCGGCTTGGTCATATTAGTGAAAAGCGCATGAAGAAGCTCCATGATGATGGACTTTTAAATTCGTTTGATTTTGAATCATTCGAGACATGCGAATCGTGCCTACTAGGCATGATGACCAAGGCACCTTTTGCAAAGAGTTGCGAGAGGGCATCCCACTTGTTGGAACTCATACATACTGATGTGTGTGGACCAATGAGCACGACTGCTAGAGGTGGTTACCAGTACTTCGTGACTTTCACCGACGAATTGAGCAGATATGGATATATCTACTTGATGAGGCACAAGTCAGAAACCTTTGAAAAGTTCAAGGAGTTTCAGAATGAAGTAGAGAATCAACTCGGCAAGATGATCAAACTTCTACGATCAGATCGTGGAGGTGAATATCTGAGTCAAGAGTTTGATGATCATATCAAGAGTCGTGGAATAGTTCCACAACTCACTCCTCCTGGAACGCCGCAAAGAAATGGTGTATCAAAACGGAGGAATCGCACCTTGTTGGACATGGTTCGATCGATGATGAGTCAGTCATATCTACCGTTGGCATTTTGGGTTTATGCTCTAGAAACTGCAGCTTTCACACTGAATAGAGTACCATCTAAATCCGTAGATAAGACACAATATGAGATATGGACTGGGAAGCGTCACAGTTTTCCTTTTCTAATGATTTGGGATTGTGAAGCATTTGTCAAGCGACTTCAGCCGGACAAGCTCGCACCCAAATTGGAAAGTACATATTCGTGGGATATCCAAGGGAAACCTTAGGGTATTACTTCTACAACTGACAAGAGTGCAAAGTTTTTGTCGCTCGACACGGTACCTTCCTTGAGAAAGAGTTTCTCACTAGGAAGGCTAGTGCGAGGACGGTGCAACTCGAAGAGGTTCGAGATAAACCACTCGGGGAAGACACGACAAGTGATGCCATTACGGCAGAGCCATTCAGTGAACCCGTGGTTGAAATGGCACCCGCACCAAGAAGGTCAGAAAGGCTGCGTAATGCAAACAACAATGAGCCTTTGACATATGCGAAAGCGATGGTGGATCCAGATTCCGAGTTATTGCTTGAGGCCATGAGATCCGAGTTAAAGTCCATGGATGACAATCAAGTTTGGAACTTGGTTGATCTGCCAAATGGTGCAAGAACCATTGAGTGAAAATGGATCTTTAAGAAGAAAACTGATATGGATGGAAATGTTCAAATCCATAAAGCTCGACTTGTCGCGAAGGGGTTTCGACAAGTTCAAGGAATTGACTACAACGAGACCTTCTCGCCTGTAGCGATGCTTAAATCAGTTCCTTAACGGAAATCTAGATGGATGTCAAAATAGATGGATGTCAAAACAGCTTTCCTTAACGGAAATCTAGATGAGGATGTGTATAAGATACAAACCGAAGGTTTTTTCGATCCAGAGAATGCTAGTAAGGTATGCAAACTTCAGAAATCCATTTATGGATTGAAGCAAGCATCTCGGAGTTGGAATATTTGTTTTAAAGTGGTTGTCAAATCGTTTGGCTTCATCGAGAACGAAAAGGAACCTTGTGTGTTCAAGAAGTTTAGTGGGAGCTCAATCGTATTTCTGATCTTATATGTGGTTGACATATTATTGATTGCGAATGACATTCCAATGCTGTAAGCTGTCAAGGACTCATTGAAAAATAGTTTTGCAATGAAGGACTTGGGAGAAGCAGCTTACATCTTGGGAATCAAGATCTATAGAGATAGATCAAGGATGCTTATTGGATTGAGCCAGAGTACGTATATTGACAAGGTGTTGAAAAGGTTCAACATGCATGAGGCTAAGAAAGGGTTCTTGCCTGCGTCACATGGCATTCATCTAAGCAAGACTCAGGGTCCATCGACTCCTGATGAGAATAGACGCATGGATAAGATTCTGTATGCTTCGACCATCGGGTCTATCATGTATTCCATGGTATGAAATCGTCCAGATGTTTCCTATGCTCTAAGCGCTACGAGCAGATACCAGGCTAATCCAGGAGAGAACCACTGGACAGCAGTAAAGAGCATCCTAAATTACCTGAGAAGGACTAAGGATATGTTCCTAGTTTATGGAGGTGAGGATGAGCTCATTGTAAAGGGTTACACCGATGCTAGTTTCCAAACCGACAGGGATGATTTTCGTTCGCAATCTGGTTATGTGTTCATTCTGAACAGAGGTGCAGTGAGCTGGAAGAGTTGCAAGCAAGAGACGGTAGCTGATTATACAACAAAGGCCGAGTACCTTGCCTCTTCTAGAGCTTTAAAAGAAGGTGTTTGGATAAGGGATTTCATTACCCTACTTGGTGTGGTTCCAGACTCGGAAGACCCGTTGGACCTCTATTGTGATAATAGTGGTGTCATCGCACAAGCCAGGTGTAAGGCCCGGTATGCGGTACTGTTCCAGATCTAGATGTTTCCATTCAGATTCGGGGACGAAGCACTTATCAGTCCCACCGCGACATATGACAATGTCATATGCCCCGGATTTCCAACACGATATCACAACATTACACCTACAAGGATACAACATCTCATACAAATCGGCATACACCTGCCTTAATACAATACAATAGCAGAGGATATTGTCTGAGTACAGACAACATTCAAATGTCTAGTGGCAAAAAGAAAAACATCGATCCCCATAACCACACGGGTCCAGGCCCTCCGCCGGGATCCGCCTAAATATTCCTCGTCGAGTCTCCACGTGAAACGTCGATCACCATACATGTTGTCGATCAAGAACCCTAAAAAGAGTTTGGGGGTAGTATCTTGAGTACAGAAGTACCCAGCATCCAACTGTAGTGGTTAACTAACCTAGCAAGGACTTCATCACTCGTCATTCTAGGATAACTAGTAGTTTACGGTAAGGATGGGGTAAGTGGTGAGGTTGCTGCCGCACTAGCATTTATGGAGTGGCTAACGATCTAGAGAGTAAGATGAGAAACCAAGCATTCGATGAGGAATCGCCTCCAACAAGTCTTGCTATCATCTACTTACGCAAACATAACACCTATCCTATCCTTGTCCTACTCTTCGCATCCCGACGAAGAAGATGCAGTCACGGCACACACACGTTGATCAAGTTATATTAAGATTATCTCAATTGTTGTTGTCTACGAACAAGGAGTAGGTCTCAAGTCGTCCATAACCGTGGACACGGCTTCTCGAAAAGATTTAACCCTGCAGGGGTGTACCAACTGCCCATTACAAGGCTCCGCATGCACGCCCATGTCTCTCAGTCGGGCCCATTAAAGACACTCATTGAAGATTTGTTCCGAGAGATCCGTACGTCAGGTCCCTCTCACTAACAACAAACAAATCCGGGTGGCCCCCCGTGAGTCGACATCCAGTTCAGGAGCCGGCCGCGCTCTCGGTCTGGTCTCTACCGTCTGACTCGGGTTTGGATTACCTGTGAATTCTCACATGAGTCCGGGTCCTCAGCCGGCCAGGTCGGACCAACTAGAGAAACCATGTCTCCGCTGGCCCGAGTTGTTTAAAATATGCTGGGAGCTCACCAGTCACACACACGGTTTCAAATGGTAAATCAGCTTGGACCACCACTAGAAATGTTTGAAGCTAGGTAGGTAAAAGACGGGACCCCATAGCATCCAACACGCGATTAGTCATGCTCGTCAAGAGACACAATACTCGAAACTCGGGCCCTAGGTGACTCGAATGGAACAAAGCGTCGGGGCGGGATAGCCTAGACCTTCCATCCTTCGTCGAGTATAATCAACATTATAATAATCATATCATCCACAACAATATAATGTGATAGCCCAATCCAAGGAGTAACAGGGTAACATCGTAGCATCCTAAGCATGCATACTAAGCAGGGGCTGAGCAAAGAGCAATAGTAACATAGCAGTACATGGTTTGCTGGGAGGGGACATGGATGTATCGGTTTAAGAGAGGCTGTAAACATGTGGTAGGATCAAACATCGTGCCTAACCTAGACTAGCATGCAAACCGTTGTTTATAATAGAATGGATCATAAGTAATGTATAGTCCTTTCCTGTTGATAAGTCGGGTTCCGAAGGTGTAGGCGATCACGAGCTCGCACCGTCAACAAGATTATCCGCGGGACCACACAAGAAGTAAACACTGGAAAGACAATCAATGGAGATGCAACTATTACTACGAAGCAATCACCATCAAGCAAGAACAGGAACGCAACACGATGCGGATCTACCGTCGAGAGCGGTTACTAACAGGTTAAGTGGAGTATCCGCCACACACGACGATACCGCACTTTAGAATGGTTCAAGTTGTTTAGCTACACAACATGAGCAAGGTTGTTAACATGGCATCTCACTCAATCATGGCATATCACACAAAAATTACAAGAGGTGAAGCATAAGATAAACTATCTATGCTAGTCAATTTAAGTGAGGCACAACCTAAACATGGCATACACTAAGTACCCCACGACAATTTAAGCATTTGGTACTGTTCTGCCCTAAACCATATTTTAGGTTGGTTAACAACATCAAAGAATAGCATAAACACAAATTACATGAAATTCTAATCAAGTTACATGTAAGGAACACTCTAAACGGAGTTATGGTTAAAAAGATACAAGCAATACAAGTTACGGGCACAATCTGCCAACATCAGGTAGCACACTTTGGAACAACAAATAAACAAGCAAAAGGTTGTAAACATGCACAAAAATGATATGAAACTAAAGTAGACATGGCATTCAAGGCAAGGCAAAAGGAATCATGCAAATAGGCATCATGGTTCACTAGTTATAAGCAACACAAGAAGCTATAAAACATTACTTGTCAAGGACTTAGTGAAAATTAGGTAAACAGGGCAAAACTATTACTAGCAAGCTGTATAAACAGGGGTATAACTATATGCAAAAGTGCAGCAACATGACATAGCAATATGTGGGCATGAAGTAGACTTGATGTTGATCAGGTACAAACAAGAATCAAGGTCATAGGCATCACAGATCAAAAGATATTAAGCGTGCTACATGGCTTCGGAAAGTTACAGAGTTGGTGAAAAACAGAAGTGGCTGTCAAAACTGCGGGATAACAACTTTGGAGCTGAAATATAATTATGACCAGGAATGTAACATGACCATGCAATACATATAATGGAATTAGACATGGCATAGATCAAAATGACATATTGCAATGCTCAATAGGATGCATGGTTAAAAAGATATAGGGCAACAAAGTTTGCATGTTACGTTAACGGCAACACAAAAACAGCAGGGTAGCTACTTTGGGTGAAGATTAAATCAACATGCAGAAGGCCAACTTGACAAGTGAAAGCATATAACTGAATTAAACTTGATGCTTAAAGGTATGCAACAATAATCACTCAATTCCGATAAACGGTCGCGACGCAAACGTCGCCCGAAGTTGGCTCAAAATAACAGTTTCAGCAGCTTAGCAGAAGTAAGCATTCTGGTGCCCACTTCAACAGAGGATTTATACATGCCAATCAATGCAAACATGATAAATAATTATACTACCATCTAGAGCATATAGAGCATAACAATCCAAAAAAATAATCATGCCAATTCGATCTACGAGCTAACGGGAAAACGCTTTGCAAGAAGGCACTTGAGGAAAAAAAATCTGGGACTTAGAAAAATTACAGGGGGTCCGAGCTCAAGGCTGGGCACATCCATGGTGGGCTGGACTTGGCCGTGGTCGTCGCGGGCGTGCAGCAGGTGGCTGGCAAGGGCCCGGGAAGGCCAGGGACGGCGGAGGAGATGCCGGGGCGGCCGGATCCGGCCCGGATCTCTCCAGATCTCACCGGTGAAGGGCGAGATCGAGCTCGAGCTCGGCTAGCCATGGCCATGGCGGGCTGCTGCAGGGAAGTAGAAGAGGGAGGTGAGGAGAGAAGGATAGGGAGGAGAGGAAGGGCGCGGGGAGGAGGAGGAGGCCGGCCTGCGGGGTGGCGGCCCGGCTCGCCGGCCGACGGCTCGCCGGAGCACGGCGCATGGCGCAGGAGACGGGCGACGCAAGGGCCTGGACAACCCAGATCTGGCCCGGGTGGCGGCGGCGGCGGAGGGCCCGCGGGGCCCGGCGACGGCCTGTGCTGGAGGTTGGTGGGAGGCTTAGGGGATGACGTGGCGTGATCTGGTGCACCCATTTTCAGATCTGACGGCCAGGAGCATCTCAGACCTAGGGTTTCGGGAGAGAGAGGGGCTTAAGGGCTAATCTGGGATATTTTTCAGGGGGGTGGCTGCAACTTTGTGTTAGGGGAAACCCTTGAAATGGTAGGGGAGGTGGTGGTCTATTTATAGCCCAGGGTGGCTGTCGGGGGAATGTCCCCCGGGTAGGCTCACCAAGGGGAAACAATTCATCAAGGCCAAGATCACCGACCTGATGGTCGCTGATCTAATCAAGGTCGAACTAATCAAGACTGAGCAAGTAGTGGGCCGAGATGACCAGGTCGGAGGCCGATTGCCCCAGAGAGAGTGCAATCGGCCTTGCCAAGGAGCACTCGGCCGAAGTAAACAGAGCAACCTCCGAGCAGGATCCCAGGTCGGACACCTGGTACAAGTTCATTTAGTACGCAATCCCTGAAGATCTGGGCTGCCAGAGGCGTGCGGCCTCCTCCAGCGCCGATCACACGGACATGCCGACAAGACATAGCTTCCATTTCCACTGTTCAGTACTCTGGACCACTGTTCAGTACTCCAGATCACTATTCAGTACGCATGAGCACTATTCACCACGTAAGGCCTACGAGGCAATGGTATGGAGAGCCGTAGTTCTACACCAGGACATCCGGGAGCATACGATGTGAGGGTCGCCTCTTATGTCTGAGGCTGGCAGCTAGGCCCTCCCGCCTTGTACATTTACCTTTGTACCCCGGGCTCGGCCTATAAGAGCCCCGGGTACCCCTCCTGCGTGAGGGACGAGAGAGCAGTTATTGCAACTTCACCCACCAGAGAGAGAGTAAGGATAGAGCTGTGCTTAGAGCCCTCTTCTCCTTCCTCTCAACAGCTCAAGGAGCATTCATTGTAACCAGAGTTATTGCATACAGCTAGCTCGGCAGGACTAGGGGTGTTATCTCTACGGAGAGCCCCGAACCTGGGTATATCGCGGTGTCTCACTGTGTGTTCCCACTCTCGATTCCGGTACCAGCGACACTAACCTCGGTTTGTCCCCCTCTTTAGCCATCCCCATGGCATCTGCCATTACATATCGATGACAGTTGGCGCGCACCGTGGGGCTGGCCGAGGCGTCGTCTGGAGTTCTGATCTGGACGGGACCATCCTCTTCATCGCGCGTTCGCTTCGCCTCTGGCCTGGTCTTCAGGAGCGGAGCGTGGGATTATGTTATGGACAACGCTTCGCAGTTTTGTGTAGGAATGTCTCTGCCGCGCGGTGTCATCATTCCTTTCGGCGGACATCGTGTTTTCGTCGCAGCAGTTCCTGAGGTCTTCCCAAGGGAGGTACGGGCGTTTTTTGAGCTCACAGATCCGCTGCCAGGCGGGCCGGATGTTGTGGGAAAAGAGGACACGACTGCGCACATCTGTGCGGAGGTTATGATTGCGGGAGCATCTAGTCGCCACAGTTCCACTTCAGCAACCCGAGCCGCGAGGGAAGCAGCCACCGCACCCGCGGGCCCAAGCAACCCACCGGACGTGCTTCGCACTCTCGTGGATCTCCATGCCGATCCAGCTGTGGCTCACGCCGAGCTGGAAAAGGTGCGCCGAGATCTAAAGGAGCAATCAGATCGGAGGGACGTTGAAAAATGTCGTTTGGAAGCAACAGTTCGGGAGTACAACGCAGCGCATGGCATCAAGCAGCGCATCATCTCACCCCCAGTAATTGACGAGCTCCGAGATGCAGGCCGAGAGGTCGGCAGAGAGTTGGGAGGAGCCCAGCAGCCCGCGACAACCACCATCATCGCTCCGCAAATCTCATATAGTTCTCCAGTGAAGAACATGAGAGCGGCCAAGCAGATCGCCACCAAGCTAGAGCACCTGGATGGAGAGGAGCTGTGGGAGAGGACGCGCCGAACGCATGACCTCATAACAACAGCAAACCAGCAACAAAAGGCGACCACTAAGAGGAAAGCGCCAGTGGCATCAAGGTCAGTTTGGGAAACTGCGGGCACAAACCAGCCGAATGCTCCACCTTGGCAGTAGAGGCAAGCATCTTCACCGCATGGTAGTTTGCACCGCAGCCGGAGGAATCAAGGGGCTGCAGGAGGCAGTCGTAAGGATGATCCAGCAGTCAGTAGCAGGCATAATGAGAAACTGACGGCATCAGTTCGGCCGGCAATGAGTCCGCGACTGGGCCCTCGAGCAATCGGGGAGAATGATGCAAGGCACCAGATCGAGCTGCTGCAGCAGGATAAGCAGCCAGAAGACGATGTACCAGCGGGTCCGGCTTGTTTTGACCCGCGCATTCGGCAAGAGCAGTTCCCCAAAGGCTTCAACTGCCCAGGGACATCGCCAAGTACAATGGATCAGCCAAGCCAGAGGATTGGCTGGTCGATTACATGACTGCAGTCAGCATCGCAGGAGGTGGTCGGCGCGTAGCTGTACGCTATGCACCGCTCATGCTTCAAGGTCCAGCTCGGTCCCGGTTGAACTGTTCGCCCAACAATAGCATCAATTGTTGGAAGGATTTTGAGGATGCGTTTGTTCGCAACTTCACTGGCACATATGAGCGCCCAGGTTTGCCCTGGCACCTGGCGTTGTGAGTACAAGGAAAGGACGAGCCCCTTTGGGACTACCTTCAGCGGTGGATCATGCTCAGAAACACTTGCGAGGGAGTTCATGAAATCCAGGCCATCCAGTACTTCACTGACGGCTGCTTGGATGGGTCATTGTTGAAGCATAAGCTCATGCGCAAGGAGATAACATCTTTGACCAATCTGATGAGAATAGCCAATTCATTCGCCGCATCTGATGCTGCAATGCTGCCGATCAAGTTGAGTCCTAGTGGTTTCATCCAAGGGCAGTCCTCAGGGCAGCAGCAGCAGTCGGCAGAAGCAAATGGGCCGAATGTTCCCAATCGGCGCGAGAGGCGTGAGATCCAGCGGAACAACAACTTTGGCAACATCAACAACACCCCTAACAACTTCAACAACAACAACAACACAGGCTTCAACAAGAGAAAGGACGACCAGCCGGATGCCCAATATGGCAATCAACAGGTGGCAGTAGTTCAGCGGCAAGAGGAACAAGGGGCTGCGGGAGGCAATCGGAGGCAAAAACCTGCAGAAAGGCCGCATGGTCAGATCAGGCCCTCATACACCTTTGAGGACATGATGAACCAACCCTGCAAAATGCACAGTGGAGTCGGTAAGCCCGCATCTCACACCACTCGGCATTGCATCTGGGTAGATCGTCTGTCAAAGGGAGGAGCAGGAAACCTTCCCCCACCACCACCCCCTGGTCCACCACCGGCAAACGCATGACAGCAGTTCCAGCGCCATGACGCAGCGTATATGATTTTCACCAGCGAGCTGGATGACAAGGGCAATCGGAGAGCCCGAGTGCAGGCAGTCAATACCACTATGCCAGCAGTTCCCAAGAGGATGAACTGGTCGGACAACGTCATAGCATGGGGCCCGAAAAACCACCCGAGCATAATGCCTAACCCAGGAAGTTACACGCTCATGGTGAATTCAATTGTGGCAGCACCTATGTTTTCATGCAAGTTTACCAGGACTCTCATTGATGGAGGCAGTGCCATCAACATCCTGTACCGAGATACTATGATCAAGCTCGGCATCAGTGAGAGCGAGTTGGAACCTAGCAGGACCATTTTTCATGGGATAGTGCCCGGCCTTTCATGTACTCCATTGGGCCGCATTCGGCTGGAGGTAGTGTTTGGTTCGGAGGAAAATTTCCGCCGAGAGCCGATCTGATTCGAGGTGGCCGATCTAAGCAGCCCGTACCACCTTCTGCTCGGATCGCCTGCGATCACGAAGTTCATGTTAAACATAATGCAGCCATACCTAAATATGAAGCTCCCAGGGCCGAATGGTCCAATCACTGTGTGTGGTGACTACAAGAAGTCACTAGAATGTTCGTCTACCGGCTCTAGGCTGGCCGACTCTCTGGTCATTGATGCAGAACGACGCCATCTCGACAAGGTCGTAGCAATGTCCCAAGCTCAGATGAAGGAACCCATGCCGAGCACAAAGACCAAGAGATCGGATGATGAGACTGCTTTTCAGGCAGCCAAGGACAGCAAGAGGATCGCCCTGGACCCCTCCGACCCGAGCAAGTGTGTCATCATTAGGGTCGGGCTCAACAGCAAATAGGAAGGCGAGCTCGTCAAGTTCCTCTGTGAGAACCGAGACATCTTTGCATGGTCCCCACATGACATGCCTGGTGTACTGAGGGAACTTGCCGAGCACAAGCTTCACATCTGACCTGGATCCAAGCCGATCAAGCAGCCACTTCGGTGCTTTTCAGAGGACAAGAGAAGAGAAATCGGTGATGAGATCGCCAAGTTGCTCGCAGCAGGATTCATTAAGGAAGTGTTCTGCCCAGACTGGTTAGCAAACCCAGTTCTGGTTCTGAAGAATAATGGAACTTGGCGCATGTGTATAGATTACACTTGCCTGAATATGGCCTGCCCCAAGGATCCTTTTGCATTGCCCCGTATCGATCAAGTGATTTATTCTACGGCTGGCTGTCAGCTCCTGTGCTTTCTGGATGCCACAGTAGGCTATTACCAGATTAAGCTTGATGTAAACGATCAAATAATGACAACATTTATCACCCCGTTCGGGGCTTATTGCTACATCACCATGCCCTTTGGCCTGAAAAATGGCGGCGCGACTTATCAACGTACTATGTAGCGATGCGTCCGACCTCAGTTAGGTCGGAACATTCATGTGTATGTAGATGACCTTGTGGTCAAGTCGGTACAAGGTTCTACCTTGCTAGACGATCTCCGAGAAACATTTGCAAACTTGCGGGCATACAAGATCAAGATCAACCCAGAGAAATGTGTGTTCGGTGTACCAGACGGCAAGCTGCTCAGATTTCTGGTCCCGAGAGAGGAATAGAGTGAAACCCTGATAAGATTGCATCAATCGAGAGGATGGGCAAGCCCAGAAATCTTAAAGATGTGTAGAAGTTCACCGGATGCCTAGCATCGCTCAGCCGATTCCTCAGTCGGCTGGGAGATAAAGCAATTACGTTGTATCAGCTGATGAAGAAAACAGACAAGTTCACTTGGACTCCTCAAGCGGACGAAGTATTCAAGCAGCTCAAGTGCATGATGTCTACCACTCCAGTGCTGGCAGCTCCGATTGAGAAAGAGCCAATGATGTTATATATCGCAGCAACCACTCGGGTGATCAGTATTGTCATGGTGGTCAAGCGTCCTGAAAAGGACAAGGAACAGTTGGTCCAAATGCCAGTATATTATGTCAGTGAAGTGCTCTCAGCCTCCAAGCAAAACTACCCCCATTAACAGAAGATGTGTGATACGTCCAAAACGTTTCTATAATTTCTGCTTGCTCCATGCATGTTTTGTGTGACATTGCTATGATCTAGATACACTTTCATACACTTTTGATAATATTTGGACTAACCTATTAACTCAGTGCACCCCAGTGCCAGTTCCTGTTTTCTGCAGTTTTTCTATTTCCGTTTTCCCCCATATAAAGTGCCAGAAAAATTCCGGGAAAAATATAGGAAAAATCAGCGTACAGGAAGCTTCGCGAAGAGCCCGAGAGGGGCCAGAGGGGAGCCAGGGGGGCCCCAGGCGGCCACCCGGCGCGGCCCCACCCCTGGCCGCGCCAGGGGGGTGCCTGGGGCCCCTGGTCCACCTCTGGCTGCCCCCCTTCGCCTATTTATTCTCCGTCACGGGGAAACTCCGAAGACATAACCCTTTTTCGCGATATCTCCTCTGTTCCGCCGCCGCCGCGCTTCCGAGATCGGGAGCACCAGAAGACCTCTTCCCGGCACCCTGCCGGAGAGAGGGCCGACCTCCGGGAGTCTCCTCTCCACCATGGATGCTCCCCGGATGTCTCGTGAGTAGTTTTCCTTGGACCATGGGTCCGTGATCAGTAGCTATGTGATGTTCTCCTCCCCTCTTTGTTCTTCATGGTTTAGACCTCGTGAGCTTCCCTACATGATCGAGGCACTTTTTTAATATTTCTGCTATTGCTTTGCTGAGTTTGATGGGATCTGATGGATTATGAGATTATGTTTAGATTGTGATAGAGTAATATATTTGGTTTTTATCTCTTATATTTTTGTTCCTAAGTAATTCTTGCATGTTCTCCATTGCGGTTTATTGCTTTGGCCAAGTAGTAGGTAGTGACTCCAAGAGGGAACGTTATGCTCGATTGTGGGTTCATGCCCCCCGATGACACGCTTGAGTGATAGAAACATGAGTCTAGGGGATGTGCTGTTGCCACAAGGGGAAAACAACGGTGCTTGTAACCGCGGTTGCAAGGATTGTTTACTTTACGCAAATTTATTTTTAATGCAGTTGTCTGTTGCTTTGGGTTTACATTTTGGGTGGGGCTCGCAACTTAATACCAGCGAGATGTTCTAGATAGATATCTCAAGGTGGATGATTAGTAGTAGATGCAATTGGATTACGGTCTACTTATTTTGGCGTACTTCCCGTGCTTTTGAGCCTCTTCCTTTCTTTTGTAGCATAGTTAGCATTGCGGTGCGTTCATAATCCTGTCAATTGCCCTTCTGTAATTTGTTTACCTCGCATAGCAGTTTTATCGTCTTTTGGGAGAGAGACATCACTAGTGAACATCACGTATCCCGGTCCATACCCTTATTACTGTTTCCACGCTATCTTTACTTTTCTGCTTTTACTTTCAATTGCTATCATTATCCCTTGTGTTTTACCCTTTGTGAACAACAAGACCGGAGAGATTGACAACCTCTCTGAACTTCGTTGGGAACAAAGTTATCTGTGTCTGTGTGCAGGTCCGCGTCAGTTGCGCCGCTGACACCTACTTATCATCTCTGGAGTCCTACTGGAGACAAACCTTGGTATCTTCACCGAGGGAAACTTGCTGCTGCGCTACATCTCAAACCTTCCACTTGGGGTAACCAACGAGGGGCGAGAAGCCATCAAGCGAATTTCTGGCGCCGTTGCCGGGGACTCCGAGTGCTAAGATAGGGGAGTTGCAGACTATCCTTTACCTTTGTTTTTTAGTCTTGTTAGTTTACCTTTCAGTTTTTATCTTTGTGTCGTTTATCAAAATTTACAAAAAAATTATTTATCTTGCTAGTTGTCATTATGTCTGGCCCTTTTTCCTTTGTTGAGACAGAGGTTCTCACCTTTAAACAAAAAGGTGGAGAAAGTTTAAAAGATGCTTGGTATAGAATTAATGATTCTCAAAAAAGAGCCACCAAGAAGCAATCCACTACTATCCTGCTTAGAATTTTTTATGTTAGGATTACTCCATGGAATAGGTTCATATTAGATACTTCTATCAATGGGAATTTTCTAGAAGCTCCGACTTAGGAGTCTCTTAATGTTATTGAAAATCTTGTTGGAAATCTCCCTATTGCTAGCATACAAGGAGATATAAGTCTAGCTCACATTATGAAGAAACTTGAAAAGATAGAGTTAGAAATACCAAGTATAACTAGAATAAATGAGTTGGATCGCAAGATTCAAGGGAATTTGAATAGGCTTGATAGCTCCATGCTTAAAATTATTAAAACTTTGGAGGTCATCAAATCCCGTGATACAGATCTTTCTAGGATTGATAAGATTAAGGAAATCATTAATACTCTAGGAACTACTTTTTCCTCAATCAAACGAAAAAAGGTAGAGACTTCAGCAAGAAAGGAACCTAATTTCAATCATGTCCCTAGGGTTCCCCGACCTAAAAATAAACCACCCATTGCTAAAGAAGTTGAAACCGTGAAAACTTTGGAAGAAATACCTCTCTTTGATAATTTTATAAATGAATCTTCCATTGATTTTCCGCCTTTTGGTTTTCTCCCTAGAAGTATCTTCATTAGGCCTTTATTTGAAAGACCTCTTAAGACTAGTTGTACAATTGAAGAGCTTTTTGATGATCTTGATAATGATTCGATTGCTACAACTTGATCTTTTGCATCATCCCTAGCTTAAAGGCATAAAAGAAAGCGCTTTCGGGAGGCATCCTGCAACGAATTTAGGTTTTTATTTTTTCTTTTGTTGTGTCTTGATGATTGTTACTACTGTAGCAACATCATTGTATCTTTATTTTTCAGCTTTGTGCCAAGTTATAGCCTCTTACGGCAAGGGAAGTAAAAGTTGTGACATGCTGTCCAGAAAACAGATTCTGTCCTCGTGACCAGAAAAATTCCAGAAAAATACCAGTTCATCTTTTTGAGCTGAAATTTCTACACAGCATGCTATTAAGAAACTTCCGTATGTTCTGAGTTTTTTGATTTGAGTTGCAGAAGTGCGCCTAAAAAAGTCTTTACTACCTGCTGTTCTGTTTTTCACAGATTCTGCCACGTTTTGTCTCTCCTAACTTTTGCAAACCTTAAGCTTGCTTTTTCTTTGCAAAATCTTTTTTGGCACGCTTGAGAAATAGTAGCTCTTCTAGAATATCTTTATGTCCAGTGGGGAAAAATTATTTTATTAAGGGTACTAACCTCTCTAATCAGCTTATGATGAGTTATGTATGAAGCGAGTTTTCAAGTGTGCGATGGAAGATGATGAAAGAAGATCCAGGAGTGTCAAGCGCTCAAGCTTGGGGATGCCCCCATGCATCCCCAACAAATATTCAAGGAGACTCAAGCGTTTAAGCTTGGGGATGACCCCGTGCATCCCCTTCTCCATCAACAATCATCAGTTCGTCCTTCGTCTCACTATATTTTTATCACTTCATGCGTTATGTGCTATGCTTGGAGCGTCTCACTCTTAGGTTTTATTTTTAGTTTTATTTAGCTTTGCTTGATGTTCATAACAAGTTAGATCCCGTCTTACTTTGTGTGGGAGAGAAACACGCTCCACTTTCAAAATCTAGAACACATCATAGGATTTTTCCTGCTTATCTTTTTGCTGTTGTGTGTTCTTTATCTTTTCGTAGCTACTGCCATGTTTATTTTTAGTCTTAGTTTGTCTTTAGCAAGAGCCTTGGCTTTTGTTTAGTTTGTTGCTGGAATTATTTTTAGTTTTCATGTTTATCTTGTTAAAGAGAGTTGGTTGTTGCACTGAGTTGTGTCTTGTCTTGAGAGTAGGTAATTGAGGTTGCTATTTTCTTCTAGTAGTAACTTGCAATAGTTTTGAGGTATTGATGTGAGTAATGTCTGAACTTTTGGTGTCAAGAGCTCTAGCCTATTAGTGATAGGTGTCGTATTTTGGGAAATCCGTGTGTATTTTCAAAACCTACAAAACTAGTTGAGAACTCTACCTACTAGATGGATCACTAATCTTTGGAGGGATCGAATATTAGAGAACACTCACGTACCATGAGTCGAGGATGCGCAAGGATAACCAAACCCCCATACACTCCTCCCTGGGGTACTTGTCTCTTTGTGAACCTCCTTATTATATTGAGAGTTACCGATAAGAAGTGCATGAGTTCTTCGGACTAATGTAAGTATTGAAAATTGACACTTCCACCTTCCCATATTTTGCTAGCCTCTCCCGTGCCGTGCATTGCCTTCTTCTCACTCCGAGAGTTGGTTTCCACCTTCGCCGGTACATCCAAACCCTTGGCATGATACGCTCTGTCATCATAAACCTCCTTATATCTTTCCTCAAAACAGCCACCATACCTACCTATCAAGGCATTTCCATAGCCTTTCCGAGATATATTGCCATGCAACATCCACCTCTTCATGACTTGATCTTCATGTCATACATGTTCCTGCTACACTGGCAGCGACATACATTGCATACATCATGATAGTTACATCTTATTTATGATTTTGAGTACCTTGTAAAGTGTGAAAGATTTCCTTTACCTTTCTTTAAAATAGAGTGTTGCCCTTAAGTGAGGAAAAGATCCCAAAGTGGACACAATGAAAGATCCCGAAGAGGACAAATGAGAGTTAAATAGAAAGAGCCATTGAGGCCACAAAAAAATACAAAAAAATAGAAAAAAGAGAAAAATAAATAAAAAGAGAGAAAGGGGCAACACTACTATCCTTTTGAGAGATCCACACTAGTACTCCCTTTATATCCTTGTACTCCATAGAGATGATCATTATGCATATAGCTATGTGGGGACCTTCACACTATAGAACTTGGCTTGCATATTCCAAGGATGAGCCTCCTCAAACGAGCTCTAGGTCTTCTTGAGCGAGCAAGTTAGATGCACCCTCACTAGTTCCTTTGGAGAGCTTCCTAGCTCGTATGTGCATCCGTTGCATGGCAATCCCTACTCCTCACATCATATCTATCATTTGGCATCTCTTGCCTATGATTGTCCTCATTGATGTGAGCCTTTCTCATCCTTTTTGTCTTCCTCCTCCGTACTTCTCTCTTTGCCATCCTAAGTGTCAACTCTCGTGTTTACGCTCATCCATTGCATGAGTGCTCAAAATATCGAAAAGGAGTGGATCAAATTGACTTGTACCTGGCTAGTGGTCTGGGGATGAGTCAAGATAAGATTCCAAAGAGGACCAAGTGTGAAACTTTAGTAGATTTAGTTGTCAACACAAAAATACTTTTTCTCGTATTCCCTTTCCCCCTTCTTGCACGCAAACACCATTTGGAGACATTCGAGTCACGGACAACGAGAGCTCTTGCACCTAATGTTCTTTTGTTACTTTTTTCAATGCTAATATAGACTCTTGCATGTTATGACTTGAATTGAATCTCTAACTTCGATTGCTTTACTTTTCAAAGTTCTTTTATGGTTGCTAGCATGTCACCACAGAAATTATGCTGTTATCATTTACCTACTCGAGGACGAGCAGGAATTAAGCTTGGGGATGTTGATACGTCCAAAACGTATCTATAATTTCTGCTTGCTCCATGCATGTTTTGTGTGATATTGCTATGATCTAGATACACTTTCATACACTTTTGATCATATTTGGACTAACCTATTAACTCAGTGCACCCTAGTGCCTGTTCCTGTTTTCTTCTGTTTTTCTATTTCAGTTTTCCCCCATATAAAAAGTGCCAGAAAAATTCCGGGAAAAATATAGGAAAAATCAGCGTACAGGAAGCTTCGCGAAGAGCCCGAGAGGGGCCAGAGGGGAGCCAGGGGGGACCCAGGCGGCCACCCGGGGCGGCCCCACCCCTGGCCGCGCCAGGGGTGCGCCTGGGGCCCCTGGTCCACCTCTGGCTGCCCCCCTTCGCCTATTTATTCTCCGTCACGGGGAAACTCCGAAGACAAAACCCTTTTTCGCGATCTCTCCTCTGTTCCGCCGCCGCCGCGCTTCCGAGATCGGGAGCACCAGAAGACCTCTTCCCGGCACCGTGCCGGAGGGAGGGCCGACCTCCGGGAGTCTCCTCTCCACCATGGATGCTCCCCGGATGTCTCGTGAGTAGTTTTCCTTGGACCATGGGTCCGTGATCAGTAGCTATGTGATGTTCTCTTTCCCTCTTTGTTCTTTATGGTTTAGACCTCGTGAGCTGCCCTACATGATCGAGGCACTTTTGTAATCTTGCTGCTATTGCTATGCTGAGTTTGATGGGATCTGATGGATTATGAGATTATGTTCAGATTGTGATAGAGTAATATATTTGGTTTTTATCTCTTATATTTTTGTTCCTAAGTAATTCTTGCATGTTCTCCGTTGCTGTTTATTGCTTTGGCCAAGTAGTAGGTAGTGACTCCAAGAGGGAAATTTATGCTCGATTGTGGGTTCATGCCCCCCGATGACACGCTTGATTGACAGAAACATGAGTCTAGGGGATGTGCTGTTGCCACAAGGGGGAAAACAACGGTGCTTGTAACCGCGGTTGCAAGGATTGTTTACTTTACGCAAAGTTCTTTTTAATGCAGTTGTCTGTTGCTTTGGGTTTACACTTTGGGTGGGGCTCGCAACTTAATACCAGCGAGATGTTCTGGATAGATATCTCAAGGTGGATGATTAGTAGTAGATGCAGTTGGATTACGGTCTACTTATTTTGGCGTACTGCCCGTGCTTTTGAGCCTCTTCCTTTCTTTTGTAGCATAGTTAGCATTGCGGTGCGTTCATAATGTTGTCAATTGCCCTTCTGTAATTTGTTTACCTCGCATAGCAGTTTTATCGTCTTTTGGGAGAGAGACATCACTAGTGAACATCACGTATCCCGGTCCATACCCTTATTACTGTTTCCACGCTATCTTTACTTTTCTGCTTTTACTTTCAATTGCTATCATTATCCCTTGTGTTTTACCCTTTGTGAACAACAAGACCGGAGAGATTGACAACCTCTCTGAACTTCGTTGGGAACAAAGTTATCTGTGTCTGTGTGCAGGTCCGCGTCACTTGCGCCGCTGACACCTACTTATCATCTCTGGAGTCCTATTGGAGACAAACCTTGGTATCTTCACCGAGGGAAATTGCTGCTGCGCTACATCTCAAACCTTCCACTAGGGGTAACAAATGAGGGGCGAGAAGCCATCAATGTGCTACGGTGTATACATGGCGTCAAAGAAGCTGAAGCCTTATTTCCGGGTGCATCCGATCAAAGTGGTCAGTTCGGCACCACTGGAAAAATCATCGGAAATCGGGATGCATCTGGTCGGGTGGCAAAGTGGGCCATTGAAATTGCAACTCATGGGATCAAGTATGAGCCTCGTACTGCAGTCAAGTCTCAAGCTCTGGGAGATTTCTTGGTTGATTGGGCAGAAACTCAGTATACACCCCCCTGTCCGGACTCTCATTTCTGGAAAATGCACTTTGATGGCTCCAAGATGATGACCGGACTAGGGGATGGCATTATTCTGACTTCTCCAAAGGGTGATAAGCTCAAGTATGTACTGCAGATCCATTTTGCAGCGTCAAACAATGTGGCTGAGTACGAAGCATTGGTGCATGGTATCCGATTGGCCAAAGAGATCGGCATTCGGCGGATTTTGTGCTATGGCGATTCCGACCTGGTGGTACAACAATGCACAGGCACTTGGGACACAAAAGATGAAAACATGGCAAGTTACAGATTCCTGGTGCAGCAGTTTTCTGGTGTCTTTGAGGGGTGTGAATTCCATCACATTCTCCGAGCAGAAAATGAAGCGGCAGATGCGCTATCCAAGCTAGGATCCACTAGAAAGGACATTCCACTAGGAGTATCATTAGAAAACATCCAGAAGCCATCCATCAAGCCTTCCCCAGAATCAGAGTCAATCTTTATTCCGGCCGACCTGAAGATGGCAGAGCTCGAGGTGAAAACACTAGCCAAGAAGCAAAAATTGGAGAAGCATTCGACCGTACCAGGGGTTGCCGATTGCGAACCAGGGGATGTTGTCGTTAGCTCGGGGACTGAGGAGGTCGCGCAAGACGCAATCGGCTCCTCCTCCGAACTGCCAGTGGAAGAAGCCGAACAGCCAGAACCAGAAGCAGTTGTTGTAGTGGTAATTGTTGTTGCACCATCATGGGCAGAGCCGATCAGAAACTTTCTAGTGGATGGCACACTCCCATAAGATGAGATAGAAGCTCGGCAAATCCAGCGCCGATCTGGAGCATACACCATCATCAACAACGAGCTAGTGCATCGCAGTGCAACTGGAGTCCTCCAGCGTTGTGTTGAAGAAGACAAGGGGCTGGAGCTGCTGCGGGACATCCACCAAGGGGAATGTGGTCACCATGCATCAGCTACATCAATAGTCACCAAGGCTTTCCGCCATGGTTTCTACTGGCCGGCTGCGAAAGCAGCGGCAGAAGAGCTAGTCAAGCATTGCAATGGGTGTTAAAGATTCAAAGCCAAGAGCCTCTTACCAGCTTTAGCACTCAAAACCATTCCGATCACATGGCCATTCGAAGTGTGGGGTCTGGACATGGTGGGACCATTCAAAACAGCAAGAGGCGGCATGACACATTTGTTGGTAGCAGTAGACAAGTTCACCAAGTGGATCGAGGCAAGGCCGATGAGGAAGCTTGATGGACCGACTGCCGTTAGGTTCATTGTGGAGATCACACTCATATATGGAGTGCTGCACAACATCGTCAATGGAACAAACATTGCAAAAGGGGCGCTAGCTCGGTATGCGTCCCAACAGGGCATTCAGCTGGATGTAGCATCCGTAGCTCACCCCTAGTCAAATGGTCAAGCAGAGCGGGCAAACGGCCTCATCATATCCGGAATCAAGCCAAGATTGGTGGAGCCACTAGAGAGAGCACCTGGCGCATGGCTCGATGAGCTACCAGCAATGCTTTGGAGTCTGCGTACTACACAGAACCGTTCAACTGGATTCACTCCCTTCTTCCTAGTATATTGTGCGGAGGCAATTCTTCCCTGTGATATCGAGTTCGACTCACCTCGTCATGCCATGTACACGGAGGCAGAAGCCAAGGAAGCTCGCGAGGATGGTGTTGATTTGAGAGAAGAAGCATGTCTCCTGGCCTTATCTAGGTCGGCGATATACCAGCAGAAGTTGCTTCACTACAACAGCAAGAAGATCAGTCCCCTAGCTTTTCGTGAGGGTGACCTGGTGCTGCGCCGAATCCATAAATTGGATGGCTAGCACAAGTTATCCTCTCCTTGGGAAGGTCCATTCGTCGTCAGTCGGGCGCTCAAGAACAATGCATATTACCTCATCGATTTTAGAAATCCGACCCAATATGTGGATACTTCGGGGCAAGAAACGGAGCGTCCCTGGAATGCCGAGCAGTTGTGCCCGTTTTAAAGTTGAGCGGTATTGTTGTATTCCCCCTTTTTTAAAATATTATCAATGAAAATAGCCGTGCGCCCATGAGACTGCATTCGACAGGAGTTACAAAAATCGCGCATTCATTTCTCAGTCCTAAGGTCGGCAAAAGCGGACCCGTGGACTGGTCGGTTGCCTCGAAATGGGTATACTTAAGAAAATAGCAAGAATAGCGATGAGTTTGCAAGAGTCATTTTGAACAGAATGCAGACCGCAGGTCGGCTGTAATGTCGGGTGAACGGGGCCGAGCAGAATCGTCAATCAGAATATTCATACTCTAGAGTATACTTAGTTCGGACTTAGCTGATGGCAGGCGCTACCGATTGTGACCAGATCGGCTGGCCAACAGTCGGCAGGTTGCAATCGGCCCGTCCGCATGACTTTACCTTTACGAAGGAAACTGAGAGCCTAGAAGTACTTGTCAAAATTTCCTTCAAGGCCTATTCTCTGGTCCGACCACAGACCGCAGGTCGGCTGTAGGGTTGGCAGGAATATTGACCAAGGAAGAAAAGAGGCAAAGAAAAAGGAAATCGGTTGAAAAACGCAAAGCCATCGTAGCATATATAGCTAAGGAAGAACCAAGTTCATAAGTAAGCATGGCCGATTGGCCGTATGTTTATTATTACATGGAAGTGGCCCTCAACGGGCGCACTTGGAGTTTGACCAAAGCGTTTGTCGAGCCAAAGCAGGAAAATAAAAGCATGCCGATCTCAAGCAGTCGGCGTGTCGGGAGCAGGTGGAGCAGTCGGAGCCGAACTAGTTGGAGTTGTGCTGGCGGCACCTCCCGGAGCTGAAGAAGCGGTAGTCTGGGTTTGAGTGTTCGGTGGGTCTTGAGCGGTACTCGCCGAGTGCCCATCGGAGGAGCCCTCACCCTCTTCGTCATCATGATCCTCTTCATCGTCGTCGTCGGCATAGAGCGAGGAGTGGGAGGCGTCGCTTCTGGTCCGCCGAGCAGGCTGGGACTGGGTAGCGTCTTCACTGGTGGTGTACATAAGGTCGCTGAGTGATGCAACTCCAGTCGGTTGGCCATCATCATCAAGATAGGGAGTAACCTCCAGGAGACCCATGCCATATGCAAGCTCTTGGGCAACCTTACAGATCCGGGTCCAACCTCACCAACACTTTCTTCTGATCCAGCTCGCAGGGCAGTCATCAGGTCTAGATCAACACCAGTATACCAGCTCTTGACAATATAGAGGGCAACCTGCACCCCAGATTGGAAAGCAGAATCAAGCATGATATCCAGTTGGCGAGGCGCGGCCTTGAGATTCCGAGCAATATCTTCATTGGTCTCAAAGGCAATCGGCTTCACCCTGAACTTGAAGAGCATGTCGTTCAACTTCTGGATCCCAGTCTTATAGGTGCACAGGGCACCCTTCACATAGGGCACTCGTGTTGGGATACGGGGCAGAAAACACAAATTTTTCATACCTACGGTACCCGAACCCAAGATCTATGCTATGGCAATGTAAACTAACGGAGGGAATCGGTGTTTATACCTTTGAAGACCGAAAGAGGGAAACGTTCTTGCGAACGTGGCTGGCATAGACTCGGAACTACGACCTCCCTGTCGTGTAGAAGACCACCATCGACGAGGATGACTCCCGGTAAACCTCCAGCGATGAAGTAGCACCACAGGTGTAGTGCCTCGAAGAGATCATACACGTACGGTACAATCGATGTTCCTCCCGGGCCCCGAACCAGGCGAGCAACGGAAGAAAGACGGCTACGGATCCCGACTCCAGCAGAACGACGACCTGCCTTATGGTGGAGAAGTCCAATCCAGGTGCAGACTCCAAACAAGGTGAGTCCACTTCCGGGAAGGAGAAGGAGGAAGGAGATATTGGTGTGTTGGAAAAAGGGGGGTCTACCCCTCCTTATATAGGCCAAGGGGGGTGCCATCCTCCTCCCCTCCCCCATGTGGGACTAAACTCCCAAGGGTGGGGGGGGGGGGGAGTGCGCCGGCCAAGGGGGGGTGGTGGGCCCCACCCTTGGCGCCAAGCCCAAGGGGGGGAGACCCCCTCCTCCCTTAATGGGCCCCATGGGCCCATTTAGCCTTTTTCCCATTTTTTAATTTATTTAATATGTTTTGAATATTTAATTTAGATAATTAAATAATAAAACATTATTAAAACAATTAAACTTTATTTTGAACTATTCAAAATGTCCGGAAACCATTCCGTCCTCCTCCGGAACTATTCCGGTGATTCCTCCTAATTCACCGATTGATCCCGTAACTGTCCTATGCATCGATTGCCCTTAAGTGTAACACCCTAACGGTCCGGGAAACAGCAGACATGGTCGAGACTCTTCTCATTGACCAATGACTAGTCAGTTGGACCTGGTTACAATCCTTGACAGCCCCTGCGCTTCCATCGAATGAACTTCGATCGCTTTTGGAAACCGTTAACGATACGACGTAATCCCTTTGTGCTGCGGTACTTTGTTTGTCCGAGGTTTGATCGTCGGTATCCTACATACCGTGTTCATATCTCGTTCACAACAAACAACTTCTCTCGTCCATGATCATTGCATCTCTTGTGACCTAGTGACGTCCTTGCAAGGTGTTGATGCAATATCACCGAGTGTTCCCAGAGTACCTGTCCTGTCACAAGGACTAACAAATCCCGCGCTGATCTATTAACATACTCATCAACCATCTATTTTGGAATACCCAAAGTGCACCCTTATAGCCAGCATATTATAGTCAGGCGGTGGGATACAAATCAAAGTCTCCTCATAGATGACAATTACGTATGATCGTTACGGTCTAAGGACTAAGCCATACGTTACAAAGTCATAGCAACGCTGAACTATGTGACTCGATCACATTGCAATACTTTAGGTGGGTGTACGTCCACCACATCATTCCCCTTAACGATATGACCTCATTGTCAATGGACTTAAGTGTCGCCATGATCCGGAAAACTTGATCAATCAATTGCCCAATGAGATAGTTTACCCGAGTTAAACTACGGACCATGTTTTATAGTACACCTGTATTAGTATTTCCAAGTAATACAGTTATAGCACAGTATAAAGCGTATTATGAACAAAACGGATATGTGACAAATATCTTTATTAATTTGTCTCTAGGGCACATATCCAACAGTCTCCCACTTGCACTAGAGTACAAATTACACTAGTTTACATCAGGTATGTATCTAACACCAATGGTCTCTCGGTGTTCTTCAAACTTGCCCTGTGGAAGAGGTTTAGTCATCGGGTCTGCTGCATTGAGATCCGTATGTATCTTGTGAATCCTAGTGTGTCCGTCCCTGACGTAGTCTCGCGTCACATGGAACTTTCGGAGGATGTGCTTGGCTGTAGAGTGAGTTCTTGGCTCCTTCCCGTTAGCAATGGCACCCGTGTCGTCGCACAAGATTCCCACGGGGTTAGTGCAGCTGGGAAAGACGCCAAGCTCGATCACGAACTTCTTCAGCCACAACGCCTCGTTAGACGCTTCGCAAGCGGCAATATACTCCGACTACATTGTAGATTGGGCGACGACTGACTGTTTGCCGCTCCTCCAGCTAATTGCGCCACCGTTCAACATGAAAACATATCCCGTCTGGGATTTCGAGTCATCTAGATCTGAGCCGAGGCTTGCGTCAACGTAACCCTTTACGGTGAGCTCCTCATCAACTCCTCCATAAACGAGAAAGAGATCCTTGGTTCTTCTCAAGTACTTAAGGATGTTCTTTACTGCTGTACAATGAGCTATTCCCGGGTTACTCTGGTAGAGATTAGTCATACTAATGGCCAGCGCTAAATCCGGCCTGGTACATAACATAGCATACATGAGAGAACCTATGGCTGAGGCATAGGGCTTTGAGGACATCTCCTCCTTCTGTTTTGCTGTGGTTGGGCATTGAGTCACGCTTAATTTGACACCTTTTATAACTGGCAAGAGGCCTCTCTTGGAGTTACCCATACTGAACCTTTTCAATATCTTGTCAATATAAGTGCTCTAACTCAAGGCCAACCGTCGATTAGGTCTATCTCTATAGATCTTAATCCCCAATATGTACGCAGCTTCACCTAGGTCCTTCATGGAAAATTGTCCATTCAGATATTCCTTCACTTCCTCTAAGAATTTCTTATCATTCCCTATTAGTAATATGTCATCTACATATAACACAAGGAATGCTACAGAGCTCCCACTCAGTTTCTTATAGACACAGAACTCTTCGACGTTTTGGACAAATCCAAAAGCTTTAATGACCTCATCAAATCGAAGATTCCAGCTCCGAGATGCTTGCTTCAACCCATAGATGGACCGTTGAAGCTTGCACACCTTACCAACGTTCCTTGGATCGACAAACCCCTCTGGTTGAATCATATACAACTCTTCCTCAATGTTGCCATTTAGGAATGCAATTTTCACATCCATCTGCCATATCTCGTAATCATGATATGCAGCTATTGCTAGTAGGATCCGAATAGACTTTATCATCGCTACAGGAGATAACGTCTCCTCGTAGTCAACTCCTTGAATTTGTCGGAACCCCTTCGCGACAAGTCGAGCTTTGTAGACAGATACATTTCCGTCTGCGTCAGTCTTTTTCTTGAAAATCCATTTATTCTCGACGGCCTTACGGTCCTTGGGAATATCCACTAAAGTCCATACTTTGTTGGTGTACATGGAGTCTATTTCGGATTTCGTGGCTTCAAGCCATTTCTCGGACTCGGGTCCCTCCATTGCTTCTTTGTAACTTGTAGGTTCATCCGACTCATCAGCCAAGATTGCATTCACAAGCTGTCCGTAAAACTCAGTAGGTTGACGAACTCTTGATGACCTACGGGGCATTAAAGGTTCCTATTCATTCTCACCATGATCATCATCAATGTCATGATCGTTATGAATGTCGTTCTGGCCATTCTCTTCAGCTCCCACTGTGGAAGATGGTTCCAGAACAATTTCCGTAGCCGTTTCTTCCAATTGGAGTGATTGGTCAGTCACTTCATCGAGGTCTATTTTCCTCCCACTCAACTCTTTCGCGAGAAACTCCTTCTCAAGAAAGTGTCCCGTCTTGGAAACAAACGTTTTGCTATCATTCTTGTTGTAGAAGGTGTATCCACAAGTTTCCTTGGGATAGCCCACAAAGATGCACTTATCCGCCTTGGATTCAGGTTTGTCAGGCTGTAGTTTCCTAACATAAGCCTCACAACCCCAAATCTTCAGGTGAGACAACTTAGGTTTCGTGCCAGGACATTCTTCAAATGGTGTTGTCTTTACGGATTTGGATGGTGCCCTATTAAGAATATGAGCGGCAGTTTCTAATGCATACCCCCAGAATGACACAGGAAAATCAGTATGAGACATCATCGATCGTACGCTATCCAATAGGGTTCGATTACGTCGCTCAGCCACACCGTTTCTCTGAGGTGTGCCTGCCGGCGTAAGCTGTGGTACTATGCCACAAGACTTCAGATGATTGCCAAACTCGTGACTCAAATACTCGCCACCTCGATCCGATCGAAGGTGCTTGATTTTATTTCCGAGTTGATTTTCGACCTCATTTTGAAATTCCTTGAACTTTTCAAAGGTTTCAGACTTGTGCTTCATCAAGTAAATATACCCATATCTGCTCAAGTCATCAGTAAAGGTCACGAAGTAACAAAGACCATTGCAAGTGGGGACGTTCATGGGTCCACATACATCCGTGTGTATGATCCCCAATAAGTCATCCGTACGCTCCATTATCCCATTGAATGGAGTCCTTGTCATTTTGCCCATGAGGCATGGTTCACATGTATCAAGGGATCCAAAATCCAATGACTCAAGAAGTCCATCCTTATGGAGCTTCTCCATGCACTTTATACCAATATGACCAAGTCGGCAATGCCACATCTTCATGTGATCTTCATCATTCTTCAATCTTTTGGCCTCAATATTGTTAATGTGACACACGTCACCATCGAGATCAAGTACGAATAAACCATGCAACTCCGGTGCGTGAACATAAAACATTTCATCCTTATAAATCGAACAACCAATTGTATCAGACTTAAAAGAATAGCGGTCTCGCTTCAAGCAAGAGCCACTAACGATGTTCACACTCAACGCGGGTACATAGTAGCAATTATTCAGAACTAAAACCAATCCCGAAGGGAGACTAAGATGCTTCGTGCCGACCGCCAAGACTTCAATTTGACAGCCATTCCCCACGCGCATCGTCACTTCATCCTTGAGCAAGCGTCTCCTATTCCTTAGTCCTTGAATGGAATTAGAAATATGAGCGACAGATCATGTATCAAGTATCCAGGATGTGTTCCCGGCGCTTGTCAAGAGAAGATCAACAATATGTATATCAAATATACCTTCGTCTCTCTTGGCGACCTTTCCAACCTTCTTGTCCTTTAGGTACTTGGGGCAGTTGCGTTTCCAGTGACCTTCACCCTTGCAGTAGAAGCACTCCACTCTGGGTTTAGGCTTGAGTGCCTTGGGAGGAGCGGCAACTAACTTGCCATCCCTCTTGGGGCCACCTCTCTTGGCCTTCTCCCGCCTGCTTGACTTCTTGAAGTTAGTGGTCTTGTTGACCATGAAGACGGCGTGCTCCTTCTTGATCTCAACCTCAGCGCTCTTCAGCATGGCGAACAACTCAGAAGGGGTTTTGGTCATCCCATGCATGTTGTAGTTCAGCACAAAGCCTTTGTAGCTAGGGGGAAGCGACTGCAACACCCTATCAACGGCAAGTTCATCTGGAATCTGGCATTCCAGAGCATTCAAGCGCTGAACGTAGCCAGACATTTTGACTACGTGCTCACTCACGCTGCCGTGCTCGTCCATCTTTGCTGAGAAGAAGGCTTCAGAAGCCTCGTACCGTTCAGCCCTGGCTTGAGGTGCGAAGACCGCCTTGAGGTCGGTGATAATCTCATATGCACCCATCCTCTCAAAGCGTTTCTGTAGCTCAGCCTCCATGGAGTAGAGCATGCCACTCTGTCCAAGGTTGTAATCATCAGTCCTCGAGAGATAGACATTCTTCTCGTCCTGACTGGCATCATCTGCTGGTGCGTCACCTAACGCGCCCTCTAGTACGTATGCCATCTTGAGGGGAACGAGGAGAATCCTCAGGGTGCGGAACCAGTTGGTGAAGTTTGTCCCATCTGTTTTTAGCTTATCTTTCTCTAGGAATGATCCTAAGTTGAACGAGGGGCGAGGTGCTGCCATCTACAAGGTTGATTCACAAGGATACATATTTAGACATTTGTTCATAATGTGGAGTTTCAATTTAATCTCAAAATTCTAGAAAGCTCCCACTTAGATAAACACCTCTCAATTTAACTAAGTGATTACACAATCCTAGCCCCCATACCTCCCCCGATCGTCACGACCATCAGTATGCGAACCAGGTAGGCCTCTAAGCCAATCACATCAGGCATGTGACTCGTGCTCGACCTTTCGGTCTCTTGTTTTCCAGGCCCGCATCTACATACGTCAAGCCTGCCAATCGAACCTTGATGTTAGCTGTTTAGCAAGGCCATATCTGCATATGCCAGGCTTGCCGAACCCAACCTCATGTGAACTCCGTTGAATATGTAGGACAACTCCGGTATGTACGGAGCATCAAGCCATATGGGAGAACCTTCCAGGCGGTGCCCACCAAGGGAGAACACAATGTTGGTATTGTGAGAGATGGTCCTGTTTCGCGCTACCGTCGATATATCTAGCATACTAGCATAAAACAGGAAGTAAAACTGTAAATCATACAACCTATGACCCCCCTTCATGCAAAGCAAAGTTAAAAGCCTTTCTACTTTAGCTTGTGCAAGTTTTATGTGGCTGCTAGGGGTTTCGAGAGAGAGAACCGTTTCTATCCTGCGAAAAACATGCCACAACACCGTCTCCCATCCGTCTCTATTACACCCCTGTCGGGGCCCTCCGTTGCAAACATCTTCGCATCGCTAATGCAGAGAAACAGACACCCCCAGCCACTTTATATGGTACAAGCCATATGTCAAGCGTGGAACCAGTCTCGCGTAAACGCGTAAGGTCGGTCGGGGGCCGCTTCATCAAACATTGCCGCAACGCTAAATGAGTACACGTGGGAGGGTAACTAATGAAGATTCGATGCCCACATCCTAGATGTGTTCTACCCGTACAATACATCTACGCATAGCTAGCTCATGATACCACACTTGGGATACGGGGCAGAAAACACAAAATTTTCATACCTAAGGTACCCGAACCCAAGATCTATGCTATGGCAATGTGAAGTAACGGAGGGAATCGGTGTTCATACCTTTGAAGACCGAAAGAGGGAAACGTTCTTGCGAATGTGGCTGGCGTAGACTCGGAACTTTGACCTCCCTGTCGTGTAGAAGACCACCACCGGCGAGGATGACTCCCGGTAAACCTCCAGCGACGAAGTAGCACCACAGGAGTAGTGCCTCGAAGAGATTATACACGTACGGTACAATCGATGTTCCTCCCAGGCCCCGAACCAGGCGAGCAGCGGAAGAAAGACGGCTACGGATCCCGACTCCAGCAGAACGACGCCTGCCTTATGGTGGAGAACTCCAATCCAGGTGCAGACTCCAAACAAGGGGAGTTCACTTCCGGGAAGGAGAAGGAGGAAGAAGGAGATATTGGTGTGTTGGAAAAAGGGGGGTCTACCCCTCCTTATATAGGCCAAGGGGGGGGTGCCATCCTCCTCCCCTCCCCCATGTGGGACTAAACTCCCAAGGGGGGGGGGGAGTGCGCCGGCCAAGGGGGGGGCGGGGGGGGGGGGGGGGGGGGGTGGTGGGCCCACCCTTGGCGCCAAGCCCAAGGGGGGAGACCCCCTCCTCCCTTAATGGGCCCCATGGGCCCATTTAGCCTTTTTCCCTTTTTTTAATTTATTTAATATGTTTTGAATATTTAATTCAGATAATTAAATAATAAAACATTATTAAAACAATTAAACTTTATTTTGAACTATTCAAAATGTCCGGAAACCATTCTGTCCTCCTCCGGAACTATTCCGGTGATTCCTCCTAATTCACCGATTGATCCCGTAACTGTCCTATGCATCGATTGCCCTTAAGTGTAACAACCTAACGGTCCGGGAAACAACAGACATGGTCGAGACTCTTCTCATTGAACAATGACTAGTCAGTTGGACCTGGTTACAATCCTTGATAGCCCCTGCGCTTCCATCGAATGAACTTCGATCGCTTTTGGAAACCGTTAACGATACGACGTAATCCCTTTGTGCTGCGGTACTTTGTTTGTCCGAGGTTTGATCGTCGGTATCCTACATACCGTGTTCACATCTCGTTCACAACAAACAACTTCTCTCGTCCATGATCATTGCATCTCTTGTGACCCAGTCACGTCCTTGCAAGGTGTTGATGCAATATCACCGAGTGGGCCCAGAGTACCTATCCTGTCACAAGGACTGACAAATCCCGCTATGATCTATTAACATACTCATCAACCATCTATTTCTAAATACCCAAAGTGCACCGTTATAGCCAACATATTTCAGTCAGGCGCTGGGATAGAAATCAAAGTCTCCTCATAGATGACAAGTACGTACGATCGTTACGGTCTAAGGACTAAGCCATACGTTACAAAGTCATAGCAACGCTGAACTATGTGAATCGATCACATTGCAATACTTTAGGTGGGTGTACGTCCATCACATCATTCCCCTTAACGATATGACCTCATTGTCAATGGACTTAAGTGTTGCCATGATCAGGAAAGCTTGATCAATCAATTGCCCAATGAGATAGTTTACCCGAGTTAAACTACGGACCATGTTTTATAGTACACCTATATTAGTATTTCCAAGTAATACACTTATAGCACAGTATAAAACGTATGATGAACAAAACGGATATGTGACAAATATCTTTATTAATTTGTCTCGAGGGCACATATCCAACAACTCGCGCATCCAGAGCAACAACAAATTCTTCGGCATCCCAGCCGGCATCAGCAGCAACCACCACACCTCACACTCGGCGGGCTTCAGCAACAACTTTCTCGGTAGCAGCGGTGTAGTTGGGCCAGGAATCTGGCGAGGGAAATCGGAGAAAAAGTTATTTCGGAGGGCAGTATGATCAGACCAGAATGTAAGAACAAGCAAGTAGAGAAAAGTACCGGCAAGGGTGAGATCTACTCGGTGGAGGCAAGAGAGGGCAAGGTCAACATTGGCTTGGGTGGTTCGGATTTCATTTTGGTGCTGAAGGTCCATATGCTCTGCCAGTTTGACGGCTACGTCCCTTTCCTTCGTAAGATGTCCCTCAACCTCGGTCCGGGTATCTATCAACCTTTGCATATCAGCATCATGAGCAAGCTTCACGGTGGAGAGGTCGCTGGTCATTGTCCGAATTTTAGCCTGCAGCTCGGCCTCAACATCAGTCAGTCGAGCACGTTCTTTCTCAGCATTTCCGAGCTGGGCATTCTTTTCACTGAGCTGACTCTCCAGCTCGGCGATCTTCTTCTGGGCGGCCTTTAGTTCGAAGGAGCCAGTGGAAGCAGCTAAAAATGGGAAGGCAAGTAAGGAAACAGTACCAGTCGGAACCAAGCAAAAAAGGAAACAAAAATTACCAGTCAGTTCTTGAATCTTGGCATCCTGGGCGTCAGATTTTTTCTTCAAGGTGGCAACAGATTTTTGGCTTGCTGAATAAGCGGCCAGCAGTTCCTCAAAAACAGCCTGGCGTCTATCACAGATGGCCTGAAAAATGGGTCGGTCAGATAAAGAATATGCAACAAGCAAAAGAAAGTAAGATCCAAGAAGATTGCGGGCAATCGCCTTGAATCTCGGGGACTACACCCAGTGGGTGCACTAGGCGCGCACCCACTGAAATAAAAACTTACAGAAGAAGAATGCTCGGAGGTGAGGATTTGGTTCAAAGCGCCAGTAGAAAAATTCTTTACTTGGGTGGCAAGACCACCTAGTCGGTGTTTAAGATGGGCGGGGATTTGATCCTCGAACCCAGAAGGGGGAGGAGTGGCAGAATCAGCAGCAGGTCGGACAGGCGAAACATCGAGTGTGCCGATATACGCCTGGTGAATCCGATCCGCTCGCGAAAGCTGGCGGGTCGTGGCCGGCGGTTGACGCACAACAACACTGGAAGATGGAAGTGGTGCAGCGCTAGTCCCAGCAGGGACGTGAGTATCAAGTGGAAAAGTTACTTGTGGAGCAGCAGGTGGAGAAGCAGTCGGGCTTATGGGGGCAGCCGTAGCGCTCTCCGATCCGGCTTCAGGAGCTGGATTTGCAGGAATAGTGGCCTGGGCTGAAGAAGCCTCAGGCTGAGCAGCAGCGGCATCGGACCGATCCAGGATCGGCGCATCGAGGTACGCAATCCCAGACGGGTCCATGAGGATCGGACTAGGAGCAACATCGGTTGTTGCAGGAGTGGACGACTGTGCGCATTAGTCGGACCTATGGTAGTCGCAGAGGTCATAGGAGGAGCAGTTGGCCGCGCCTGCTTGGTAGCGGAAGCGGCTCTCTGTTTCTTGGTCCGCTCAGCCTTGGAGGTGTCGGCGGCGGCCCTTTTGCGTGAAGGCGCAAGGGGAACGTTGGAGTTAGCGGAGGCCGCGGGGGTCGCACTCGGAGGAACTTCGGATGTAGCAGGGGGCGCAGTCAGAGCCACCCCAGGCACCACAGGGGCAACAAAGCGGATAGCCCTGCAAAGCAAAGAGCAAGTTGAAGAAAGTGATCGGACAAGATTGGAAAGAGCAGAGAATGCAAAGGAAAATAATCAGAAGCTTGGGGTAGATTGGCAGCAAACTTTGACATGGTGAAGCTCGGGCGAATGATATTCAGAGGGGTGGGGGAGAGCACAGGGCCAGCTGGCTTGGGGTCAGTCGGACCTAGAGCAAGGCGGCGTGCACCGTATTTGCCCTTTTTCTTGGCAACCTTGGAGGTACCAGGGGCGTCATCGGTTCAGGGGCGTTTTCCTTCAGCCACCGTCTGCTCGACCGGTTCGGATTCTGCGCAGAAGTCACCAGGGGAATCAGCATCACTGCTCCATTCGGCCATGAAGCGTTTGATGGAGGAATCAGACTCACCCGGCTGGTTGAGGCCGAGCCCGAAAGAAGCAGTCCGAGCGTCAGTTTTGGAGTCTGTTTCTTCCTCGAGCTCCAGGTCCTCGGCATCCTCTTCTGTGCGGTCGGGGTGGTAGCCCGAAGCGGCCTGCCCATCGTGCATAGCCTTGGATCCTAGGAATTCCTGGGGAAGAGTAACCGATCAGAATCAACAAAAAAGAAAAAGAACTAACATGAAAGTGAGAGCAGAAGCATACCACGGGGCAGGGCCGGAGTCGGTTGTACGCCCTCTTTCCGAACTGGAAGGGCGCAACGACCTTGAGGTCGGCGAGCAGGTTCATTCGGCGGATAAGTTCAACCTCGTCTATGGAAAACGTAGAGATCCGAGTGGGGTCTAGGAATCGGCTCATATCGTAGATACAGTGACAGCGGCGCTGCAATGGGAGCACTCGACGGCAGAGCCATGTAGCCACCAGATCAGGGGGTTGCAGTCCTTCGGCCATCAAAACTTGGATTTGGGCTATCTGGCGGTCCATATCGGTGTCCCCATCTCCTGGCTTCTCGGACCAGTGGTGTTTGGCGGTCGGAGGCCGCAGAGAGAATTCGGGCAAGTTGAGCAGATCCTTATACTTTGGAGAGGAAACATAAAAGGATCCCATCTGCCAGTTCTTGATGGATTGTGGTGGCTGGGGATGAGGGTAAAGTCCGGACTTACGAAGATAAATGATAGCAGCACCGCACTCAGCCATCACCTTCACTTCCTCTTTCTTCTGGGTCTCGGGGCTAACGTGGTACACTCCGGTGCCCACTCAGAAGCTGCGGAAATAGAAGATTCAGGACCAGAGGCCAACGGTGGGTCGAACACCGAGGTAACCTTCGCACAGCGTCACGAAGGCGGAGAGCAGCATGATGGCATTCGCCCCGAGGTGGTGCGGCTGCAATCGGAAGAAGTCCAAGAACTCGCGGAAGAAGTGGCTCACCGGGAGCCTGAAGCCGCGTTGGAAATGAGTGAGGAAGACAACGCGCTCGCCGGACTTGGGAGTGGGCGCAAGCTCGGGGCCGGGGATGCGGAAGTCAAGGTCCGCCGGGATCTTGCGCGCCCGGTGGAGGAGAGCGACGTGGGAACCCTTCCACGAGCCCTTCTGATGGTCGGCGGCAGCGGTGTCGCCCCCATGGAGGTGTCGAACTCCGTGGCGGGCGAGGAGGAAGAAGGCGACGATGAATACGGCGGCGGCGACGGCGGAATCCTAGATCCGCGCCAACCAATGATGGTGGAGGAGAAGCGGCGGCGGAGAGCAACCGGGAGGTCGTCGGTGAAGCAGATCTATGCTCCAGTGGCAGCAGCAGCAGCACTGTGGCGCGCGGTGTGGCGGCGGCGGAGACAGAGGAGCACTCGAGGAGGAAGATGGAGTGGGGGGGGGGTGCGTGGCGCATCTCCCACCCCCCGGGCTCTTTAAAGACCCAGCAGAATGGTAGTGGGATCCGCTGTGCCGACTCAGTGTCCGGTTGATGCTAGCAAGGAAGATACTTCTCTCGCTCCTCGCTGGTTACCCCAAGTGGAAGGTGAGATGTAGCGTAGCAGCAGAATTTCCCCTATGCAGATGATAGGGTTTGTCTCCCGTAGGACTCGCAGAGATACAAGAAGGTGGTAAAGTGGACAATGGCGCCGAGGTTGCTAACTTCGCCTGGACCTGCACACACAACAAATAACTTTTCTCCCAACGAGTACAGAGGAGTCGTCAATTCCTCCGGCCTTGCTGTTTACAAAGGATCAACGCAAGATATAATAATGGTGGCAACTGAAAGTAAGAACTAAAAGTAAATTGAAGGTGTAAAAATGGTGCTAACATGGACCGGGGTCCCGTGATGTTCACTAGTGATGTCTCTCTCCCAAAAGACGATAAAAGTGCTAGCGAGGTAAACAAATCACAGCTGGGAAATTGACATGATTATGAACGCACCACAATGCTAACTATGCTACAAAAGAAAGGAAGAGACTCAAAAGCAATGGGCATTACGCCAAGGTAAGTAGACCGAAATCCAACTGCATCTACTACGAATCATCTAGCTTGAGATGTCTATCCAGAACATCTCGCTGGTACTAAGTTGCGAATCCCACCCAAAGTGTAAACTCAAAGCAACAGACAACTACACTAAAAGAACTATGCGTAAAGTAAACAATCCTTGCACCCGCAAGTAGAAGCACCGTTGTTTTATCCCTGGTTTCAACAGCACATCCCCTAGTCTCATGTTTCTGTAAGTCAAGCTAGACATCAAGGGGCTGAACCTACAATCAAGCATAACGCTCCCTCTTGGAGTTGCAACAAATCACTTGGCCAAGGTAAAATACGGCAACGAAGAACATGCAAGAATTTACTAAAGAACACAAATATAAAAGAGAACCAAATATATTACTCATCATAATCTGAACATAATCTCATAATCCATCAGATCCCAGCAAACTCAGCATAGCAACATAGAAAACTACAAAAGTGCCTTGATCATGTGAGGCAGCTCACAAGGTCTCGAAAGTGGAAGCACACAGAGGGGAGGAGTACATCACATAGCTACTTGTCACGGACCCATGGTCCAAGGGGGACTACTCACAGCACATCCGGGAGGCGTCCATGGCGATGGATGGTCTCCCGGAGGGGATTCCTCCTTCCGGCAGGGTGCCGGGGCAGCTTCTCCTGGCAGCCCTGATCTTGAAACGGCAGCGGCGGCGGAACAGAGAGGAGAACGTGAAAAGCAGATAGATATTAGGGGTTTCCGTCACGGGGGGTAAATATAGGCGAAGGGGGGCACCGAGAGGGGCCACAGGGCATCCAGGAGGCCTTCTGGCGCGGCCTAGGGTGGGGCCGCGCCAGGGACCCTCCTGGGGCCCTGGTAGGTCCACCCCCTCCTCTCTTGATTATTCCGGAACCTTCCGGGTCGCTGATTTTTTATTGGATTTTCCGGGATTTGTTTGGCACTTTTAATGGCCGGAAAAACTGAAATACAAAAAAAGCAGAAAACAAGAACTAGCAACTGAGTGCACTGAGTTAATAGGTTAGTCCAAATATGACAAAAAATTGTATGAAAGTTCAAGCAAAACATGGCAAAGTCACACAAATCATGCATGGAGCAAGCAAAAATTATAGATACGTTTGGGACGTATCAGCATCCCCAATCTTAATTCCTGCTCGTCCTCGAGTAGGGAAATGATAACAAGCATAATTTCTGTGGCGACATGCCACACAACCATATAAGGACTTTTAAGTAAAGCAATCAATGCATGCAATTCAATTCAAGTCTTAACAAGCAAGAGTCTATATTAGCATTGACAAAAGCAACAAAAGAACAAAAGGTGAAAGAGCTCTTGCTGTCCGTCACTCGAATGTCTCCAGATGGTGTTTGCATGCAAGAAAGGGGATAGGGAATACGAGATAAAAAAATAGTTGTTGAGAACTACTATCTACTAAAATTTCACACTTAGTCTCCTTTCGATTCTTATCTGGACTCGTCCCCAGACCACTAGTCAGGTACAAGTCAAACTGATCCACTCCCTTTCGATATTCTGATCACTCATGCAATGGATGAGCGTGAGCAATAAAGTTGACACCTGAAAGGCGAAACAGAAATAAGGTGGAGGAGGAAGACAAAAAGGTGTGAAAGGCTCACATCAATGAGGACAATCATAGGCGAGAGAAGGCCATAAGATAGATATGATGTGAGGAGTAGGGATTGCCATGCAACGGATGCACATGTGAGCTAAAAGCTCTCCAAGGGAACTAGTGGGGGTGCATCCAACTTGCTTGCTCAAGAAGACCTAGAGCTCTTTTGAGGAGGCTCATCATTGGAATATACAAGCCAAGTTTTATAGTGTGAAGGATCCCCACATAGCTATATGCATGTATGATGATCTCTATGGAGTACAAGGTATAGAGGATGAAGTACTAGTGTGGATGTGTCAAAAGGAATAGTAGTGTGCCCCCTTCTCTCTTTTTATTTTTTTATTTTTCTCTTTTTCTATTTTTTTGTATTTTTTGGGTGGCCTCAATGGCTCTTTCTATTTCTCTTATTTGTCCTCTTTGGGATCTTTTGATTTTGTCCTCTTTGGGATCTTTTCCTCACCTTAGGGGAAACACTCTATATTTTACAAGAATATAGGAGATCTTTCACACTTTACAAAGGTACTCACATAAAGAATATGTAGCTATCATGATGCAAATGTATGCCTCTGCCAGGGTAGCAGGATATGCAATGATACTAGCAAGTCATGTAGCAATGATTAGGGCAAGGCCCAACTAGCATGCGGCTCATCGATCAAGCAAGTAGCATTTATGACATGAAGATCAAGTCATGCGAAGGTGGATGTTGCATGGCAATGTATCTCGGAAAGGCTATGGAAATGCCTTGATAGGTAGGTATGGTGGCTATTTTGAGGAAAGATATAAGGAGGTTTATGATGACAGAGCGTATCATGCAAAGGGTTTGGATGTACCAGCAAAGGTGGATGCCAACTCTCGGAGTGAGAAGGAGGCAATGCACGGCACAGGAGAGGCTAGAAAAATATGAGGAGGTGGAAGTGTCAATTTTCGAATACTCACATTAGTCCGAAGAACTCATGCACTTATTATCGGTAACTCTCAATCTAATCAGGAGGTTTCACAAAGAGACAAGTACCCCGAGGAGGAGGGTTTGGTTATCGTTGCGCATCCTCGACTCATGGTACGTGAGTGTACTCTAATATTCGAACCCTCCAGAGGTTAGTGATCCATCTAGTTCTCAAACGGGGTTTTGGTTTCGAAAATCACACGGATTGCCCAAAATACGACATCTATCACTAATAGGCTCGAGCTCTTGACACCAAAAGTTCAAACCTTACTCTAGTCAATACCTCAAAACTATTGCAAGTTACTACTACAAACAGAATAGCAACTTTAGCTACCTACTTTCTAGTCAAGACACAAAGCTCAGTGCAACAGGCAAACTCTCTAAAACATGCAACCTATAGAAAGTTCAACCTAAGACAAAAGAAAAGCTCTAGAAGAAAACTAAAGCAAAATAATTAAACAGGGTAGCAGCTAAGAAAAGAAAAAGAACAACTCACAGCTAAGAGAATAAGCATGCAAATCCTATGAGAAGTTCTAGTTCAAGCGGAACATGTTTCTCTCCCACACAAAAGAAAGCTGGAGTCTAACTTGTTATGAACAACAAAAAAAGCAAAAACAAACCTAAAAAAGGTAAAGAGTGAGATGCTCCAAGCATAGCACATAACGCATGAAGTGATAAAAATATAGTGGAACAATGTCGGGACCCGGAATATGTATATGTAATTCTTGTCACAACTCAATCATATGGAGAGTCGAGAGCCGTACCCACTGGTCTAAGCAGACAAGGCCAAGCACAGGATACTCTCGGAAAGCATCAAATGTGAGGGGCATCCCATCTAGGGCGGATGATCAACTGAGATGGGTCCTCATCGCCCGCTCACAAGTCTAAATGATTATGGGTAGTGAAATCCCATACTCATAGACAAGTCGCCTCAACCATATTTTCGATTGAATTATAACACTTACATAAACAGACTCCAACCCGATCACCTAGTCGGGATCTCGGGCGGGCTCAATCATACAACAAAGTGTGCCACGTGACAGAGTCACGAGCAATCGCATCACGATGCCCCAAGCTGCGCACATCTAAGGGCCACTTGGTGTATAAAAGACCGCCGGCAAGAACACAACTAAGCTATCGAACCCCACACTAAGACATGCATGTTATAATCATACATGCATCATACATGTCCAGTGTAAAGAGCAGGTACACATTGCATGAACTCTGCAAAGTATATCTTTTTTGACTTATACATAGAGTACACAAAGATATCACATGACTGTGATCCAACATTACATCGAACACGGAAGCAAATTAGGTCTGAGTACAGACAAGTTTAACAAAGGGCTTAGAGAAGCCTTGTAAACATACATACCCTTCCACGAGGGACCATACTGCTATCTGGGACTATACTAACTTTGTCAACGTCGAGCTTGAGGAAGGTGACTCCATCGGGGTCTGGGTTTCCATCTAAAACATAGAATAAGCAAACGTGAGTACCAGTCGTACTCAGCAAGACTTACATCATAACTATACTACTCATGCTCAAGTTTCAAGGTAAAGGGAGGTGGGGTTTCAACATGCAGAAGTGCCAGCTTTGACTTGGCTAGTCCTGTACTACGAGTACTAGACTTGAGGTAAGAAGCGTACATGAGTCCACTACCAAGCCTCCAAACAATACACCACTATGGTTACTTCCTCGACTTCCCCACGAGTAAACCCACCATAGCACTCACGCTTATCTTGCAAGTTTTATAAGTATCCATTGAAGTTATCTAATGATCAAGTAGAGGTCTCCAAGTAGTCCATAACCGCGGACACGACTATTCGAATAGTTTATTAACCCTGCAGGGGTGTACATATTCACACGCGTGTCATCACTTATCGCCTCATTCTTGTCACCCTTCAAGCGGGTGTCGGACGTGGATGAAATCAAGGCACTACCCTCACATCACCTTCTCTAATCCAGGAGTCGACTACCTGAGTTTGTCACCGCTCGAGAGTCCGGCCGGTTCAAAGAAACAGACTCAACTAATTCAAGGACCGAGACGCCACCTTTGACAGATGGTTTCGCTGCCTCACAGGTCCACCCACATATCTATGCATAAGCCAAATGGAAAGCCCGAATCTAGTGTGACTCATGGACAGGATCGGGTAAGTAAAGAGGCCAAACGGGGCTCCCATAAACACTACATGTGGTCATACTCTTTGTCTTGGATCAGAAAAAAGGAACTCGGGGCCTAGGGCAGTGTTCAACGAGACAACCCACTGTGTACTCCTACACAGCCTCTCATCGTTCACCTTTGTTTAGGGTGGATTCACCAACACGTTGTCATCAGCACCATTATGAATATCCATCCCGACTCACAAATAATGTAACCTCATTGTATCACTAAGCATCAATAAGCAGTAACAGTTGTAGGGGCCACATGCTCATCATTCAACTCCTATATCTGCTAGGATTTTGGTTTGCTTAATACGGTGACAAAATGATAGGTCATGCATCGGAATGGTTTCAACTATGCGAAAGAACGTGTCTCGGTGATCTCCTAAACATGCATAAGCGAGACTGAGAGGGAAGTAGGATTTTATAGACATGATCAATGGGGTTTGCTTGCCTTGCTGACGATACACTGGTTTATCGAACTTCTTCTTGGGGGGTGACCTCCGTATCAGAAACACTGTTACCGAAGAAATCATGAACAAAGGGGGCAACATCAAAATAAAATGCACAAGCACATGATATAGTTGGCCATGATGTGAATGCTACTGGTTTGTGGCAAATTCATCTTAATTGAAGTGTATTGCATTTGGAATGCAAATTCAAATTTCAAATTCAAATTCAAATTATGCCATATGCATGTTTGCTACTGTTCACCCATGTTAAAATGGTCAAACATAGAAACAAGTTGCATATTCATAATCCTTGAATTTTTCTGATAATTTTTCGTTTATTATTTTTCCAATTTGGAGTTAGGATTAAAAAGTTATTGAATTTCAAAGTTTATTCATTTTTTTGGATTTTTCTGAATTATAATTAATCTGGACAGGGGATTTATTGCGTCAGCATGAGGTCATGCTGACGTGGGCGGGGGGGGGGGGGCTGACAGCTGGGGCCCACTAGTCAGTGACTAGGGGGGTTAATCCCTCTGTTTGATTTAATCTGTAATTAGATTAGGGGCCTGGGCCCACTGTCAGTGGCCTAGGGGGTGATTAAGAGGGTCATTAGGGGGGGGGGTTAAGGGCTAGGTCGTCGCCGGTGACCTCTCCCGACGGCGGCGTCTCGCCGGAAAAATGTTGCGGGGCACGGGAGGCTGCGGGGGGGGGGGGGGGGGGCACCAGCGCGTAGCCCGTGCTCTCCCGCATCTACTGGACCCAACGGGGGGGGGGGGTCACTGGCGTGCTCTAGTGCACGACTGCTTCGATGGAGGCGGAGGTCGGAGCACTGCTCTCGCCGAAGTTGAGCTACGGGGCGCTGGAGGAAGAAGGAGTTGGGGAGAAAGGACCGCATGCTCACCCTAAATGCGACGAGGAGCTCTACGTGGCCGGAGGGTGGACGGAGGAGGGGGAATCGCTCGTCAGAGAAGCTGCGGCTGACGAGAAGAACTTGACGCGGGCATTGCCTCCACTGGGCCTTGTCTCGAATTGAAGCGGCGAATCGACGGAGACGTCCCCGAAGAAGCTGATGGACACGGTGGTGCAGCTCGGGGAGCTTGGTCGCCACGGTGGCACGCGGCCGTGCTCCGCTAGGGTTTCGGGTGCGCAAGGAAAATCGAAGAGGAGATGGAAAGGCAACGCGCTGCGAGGGGGAAAAATGAACACGGCGGCCAGGGCGCGATAAGGATGCCTGGGAGGCCTCCAGGCAGGCAGGCAGGAGCCGCCAGTGTCGGCATGCGCTCCAGCGAGCTGCTTGCCGCGCCAGGGAAGACGACAAGGGGGCTAGCAGGCTTGGGCTGCGGGGAGGTAAGTTGGGCCTGGGGCCCAAGGTAGGTGGGCTTCTTTCCTTTTTCTTTTCTTTTTCTTCTGTTTTTATTCTTCTGCAATTTGTTTTGTCTTGCTAAATAAAATAGCTAGACATTTTTATAAATCCTCCAAATTTTTTTGTGGCCTTTCAATGCATATAGCTAGCCACACACAAAGTTTGGGGATTTTTGAAATTCAAATAATTTGAATTCCAAATCAAATAGGATTATTATTTAATTTCCAAGCCCTGTTTGGAATTTTTGAAAAATCTTGGTGCATGAAGTGGGACCCACTTCACTTTATATGTGATCATGCATATTTATAAGACTTTTCAAAAATAACAGAGGAATTTTTGGAAGAAATTTTTGTCTGGCCATTTAATTAAATTCAACTAGGGCTTTTCTTTTCCCTTTTTGAATTTCTTTTGATTTTTTTAACATGATGCAAAGGATCAAGCTAACCCTAGCACATACCTAAAAGAGGGTTGTAACAACTCGCCCCCACTCAAAAGAATCTCGTCCCGAGATTCAGAAGTCGTCGGGAGGAAGGTGGGGTACTCAGCACGGAGGCAGTCTTCTCTTTCCCACGTAGCTTCTTTCTCGGAGTGATGTGACCATTGCACTTTGAGAAACTCGATCTTCTACCGACGAGTGACACGCTCTACTGAATCAAGAATACGAATGGGGTACTCTCGATAAGAAAGGTCATCTTGGAGATCAAGCGTTTCATGGTCGACTTCGCGGATGGGGTCCTTGAAGCAACGCCTGAGTTGTGACACATGGAATACATCATGTACTCGGGAAAGGTGCGGGGGTAATTCAAGTTGGTAGGTAACTTCTCCACATTTAGAAAGAATGCGGAAAGGTCCGATGTAACGTGGGCCCAACTTGCCTTTGATACCGAATCGTTGGGGTCCCTTCAGAGGTGTAACCCGAAGGTAAGCCTTCTCATCCAGATTGTAGCTTTCTTGCCAATGATGACGATCATAGTAGATTTTCTGACGAGACTGGGCGGCTTTCAATTGATCATGAACAATGCGAACTTGCTCTTCTGCTTCCTTGACCATATCCGGTCCAAAGAATTGTCTTTCATCGGTTTCTGACCAGTTTAGGGGTGTTCGACATCGTCGTCCATAGAGGAGTTCAAAAGGAGCCATGTTCAGACTAGATTGGAAACTATTGTGATAAGCAAATTCGGCAAATGGAAGAGATTTCTCCCAATTCTTTCCGAAAGAGATAACACAATCTCTGAGCATGTCTTCCAATATTTGATTAACCCTTTCAACTTGACTGCTAGATTGAGGATGGAAAGCTGTACTAAAGGAGAGATGAGTTCCCATAGCATTTTGAAAACTTTCCCAGAATCTTGAGGTGAAAAGGCTACCACGATCAGAATTGATTTCCAAAGGAACACCGTGAAGAGACACAATTCTGGAGACATACAAGTCCGCTAACTGGCTAGCAGTTATAGAATCGCGAACAGGAAGGAAGTGAGCAACTTTGGAAAGTCTATCAACGACTACGAAGATGGCATCATTTCCTTTTGGGGTTTTTGGAAATCCGGTGATGAAGTCCATGCCGACTTTGTCCCATTTCCACTCGGGAATAGACAATGGTTGACAAGTACCAGCATGTCTTTGGTGTTCTGCCTTAATGCGACGACAAACATCAAATTCGGCAACAAATTGAGCAATGTCTCTCTTCATCCGGGTCCACCAATATCTATGGCGTAGATCTCGTTACATTTTTGTGCTACCGGGATGAATTGAGAGGAGTGTGTCATGAGCTTCCTTAAGGATCAGCTGCCTTATGTCTTGATTCTCAGGAGCTACTAAACGATTCTCAAAGAATATCGTTCCTTGATCATTTGCAGAGAAACATTTAGCAACTCCGCTAACAATGTTCTTCTTGATCTCTTGAATACCACTATCATGTTTCTGGGCGGCTATGATTTAATCCTCAAGGGTTGGTTTCGCCACCAAGGTAGAAAGAAAACCATGAGGAACTATCTCAAGATTGAGCTTGCGAAATTCCTCATGAAGAAGTGGTTGATACTTTTGTAACATGAGGTTGTTACAATACGACTTACGACTTAGTTCATCAGCCATGACATTGGCTTTGCCTGGGGTGTAAGTAATTCCTGAGTCATAATCTTTTATCAACTCAATCCAGCGTCTTTGCCTGAGATTAAGATCTGTCTGGGTGAATATGTATTTGAGGCTTTGGTGATCAGAATAGATCTCACAATGTTTACCAAGGAGGTAATGTCGCCAAGTCTTCAGGGCATGAACTACGGCAGCGAGTTCAAGATCATGGGTAGGATAGTTCTCTTCATGTGTACGCAACTGGCGTGAAGCGTATTCTCCCACATGTCGATCTTGCATAAGTATGCATCCTAACCCTTGCCGTGAAGCGTCACAATAGATCTCGAAATCCTTTTTGGTGTCTGGAGGTGCAAGTACGGGTGCAGAAGTCAATCTTCTTTTTAGCTCTTGAAAGCTTTCCTCGCACTTGGGAGTCCATTCAAATTTCTTATCTTTCTTGAGGAGTTCAATCAGAGGCTTTGCAACTTTGGAGAAGTTCTCAACGAAGCGGCGGCAATAGCTTGCTAAGCCAAGAAAACTCCTAACTTGCTTAACTGATTCAGGTGGAGTCCAGTCAAGGACGGCCTGAACTCTCTCGGGATTGACAGCAATGCCTTTGGCAGAAATCACGTGGCCTAAGTAGGTCACTTCTGGTAGCCAAAATTCACACTTGGAGAACTTGGCATAAAGGCGATGCTCTCGAACTTTCATCAATACCAACCTAAGATGTTCCGCGTGCTCTTCTTCGTTCTTCGAATAGATGAGAATGTCATCAAGATAAACCACAACAAATTTATCTAGGTACTCCATGAAGATCGAATTCATCAAGCACGAGAATGTGGCGGGGGCATTGGTTAAACCGAAGGACATGACAGTGTACTCGTAAAGACCATATCGAGTAGTGAAAGCCGTCTTGGGAATGTCCTCGTTTCGGATTTTGATTTGATGATAGCCTAATCTCAAATCCATCTTGGAGAAGACAGAGGATCCAGCAAGTTGATCATAAAGATCATTGATCCTGGGCAGTGGGTACTTGTTCTTTATCGTCGCTAGATTTAGCGGGCGATAGTCTACGCACATCCTTTCTGTTCCATCTTTCTTCGTTACGAACAGAACGGGGCAACCCCATGGTGATGAGCTAGGGCGGATGATGCCTTTTGCCAACGAAGCATCAAGTTGGGTTTTTAGCTCAGCTAACTCATGTGGGGCCATTCTATATGGGCGTCTGGAAGTTGGGGTTGTGCCTGGGGCAAGATCTACAATGAATTCTACACATCTGTCAGGAGGCATTCCTGGCAGTTCTTCAGGAAAGACATCCGGGAAGTCACGAACCACCGGAATATCTTCAAGGTCAGGAAGGGGAAGCACATTCAAAGTATGCATCTGGATTCTAGAGCTGGGTGATGTGTAGTCAATTGTCTGGCTTGAAGGATGGCTTAGTTTAACTGACTTGGCTTTACAATCAAGGACAACATTCTGTCTTGATAACCAATCCATGCCTAGGATGACATCAATGTCTGAAGACTTGAGGGCTATAAGAGAAGCAAGGAATACTAAACCCTCAATTGCAATTTGATTGCCATGGCTTACTCTATTAGTTTGCCATTTGGAACCAGGAGTTTGAATGATCATTGGAGAAAACATTTCTTCAAAAGGAAATTCATGCCGAAGTGCATAACTCTCCAACATGAATGTATGAGAAGCTCCTGGATCGAAAAGAACGGGGGCGGGAACATGATTGACTGGGAGTGTACCAAGGATGACGTCAGAAGTATCAATAGCTTTCTCAACTGAGATTTGGTTCACACAACCACTACTAGTGGCTGAAGGCTTTGCTGGAAAGGTTTTGGCGTTTGATTTCTTTGAAGGCTTATGACTAGGTCTACGTGGTGCCACCAACACTGTAGGGCATTGTGGGAAGTAATGGCCTGGCAGACCACACGTGAAACACATCCTGCCTGAATTGCTGGCAGCAGGATTACTTGATTGCACACAATCATTCCTGGGAGGAACAATGGGTTGAGGTGGATGGCATATATTGGACGGTGGCCTCTGGAGAAGTTTTTGAGGTATGGCACCAGTTGGAATCCATATTCGGCATTTTTGAGGGGCTGAACTTGAAGAAGGAGCAAGCTCAAGATCATGCTTGCGAGACTCTTCGAACACTTCATTGCCATGCTCAGCTCTGAAAGATCTGTTGACTAAATCCTCAAAGGTGAAAAATTCAAGGAGGTTGAGATCATGGCGAAGGATAGGGATAAGTCCCTTACGGAACCTTGCCTGCTTTCTGGCATCGGTGGTGATCTCATATTGGGCATAACGAGCAAGACAGTTGAACTCCATCACATACTCATGAATGGACATCTCTCCTTGAGTCAGATTGCAGAACTCTTCCTTCTTGCGCTGCATTAACTCATCTAGAAGGTGGTACCCTCGAAAGGCATCACGGAACTACTGCCAAGTCACTAGGTGACCATCAGGCTGCATCACAACATAGTTCTCCCACCATTCAGTAGCAGCATCTTCCAGAAAGTATGCCGCAAATATAACTCGATCATTGGGAGCAACATGTGCCGTGTCAAGCTTACGATCGATGGAACGGAGCCAATCATCGTCTTCAAGGGGCTTAGAAGGACATCGGAATACCGGTGGTTTGAGGAGGATGAAGTCCTGAATGCTCACAACCACATTGCGCAGACGAGCGGTATTCTGCTCGATGAGCTCCAGAAGGCGTGTTTGATCACGTAGATTCTGTTCAGCTTCCATCATGATTTCCGCCGCACAAGGCGGTGGTGGAGGTTCATCATTACTTCGATTCCGATCACGGTCTCGATTGTGACGAACAGCACTACAAGTTCCACCTGATATCATGTGTGATAAAAATCAATAATCAGAACAAGTTGTACGATGGAATCAAAGATAAGAGGAAATGATTTCGAAAGAAAAGATCATAATGCAAAGGCAATGATTCATAGAAACACGGGATAAATCGGGCAGCATAACGGCTACACCGGGATGGAAAATGAAACAACCTTGAAGAGATTGGACAGAACTTCTTCAAGGAACTCAAAATACGGAGACTCTGGACGACCACAACAATCCTACGACTACAAGGAAGCACTCAATGAGATGTTCTAGTAAGACATAGATGAGCCTAGTCCTATCATCCCGTAGAAAAGATAAGGGTGACCCAGAACTCAGATCGATGAGGGTAAGGAGAAAAAGAAGCCTTACGTTGTTCCCTTTATATACCCAGAGTAACTATATAACTATAGAAGGCTAGACTCGACTTCGACCAAGGGTTTGATAATCCTACAGACCGTCCTGCTCTGGTACCAAGTCTGTCGTGACCCAGAATATGCATATGTAATTCCACTCACAACTCAATCATATGGAGAGCCGAGAGTCGTACCCACTTGTCTAAGCAGACAAAGCCAAGCACAAAATACTCTCGGAAAGCATCGAACGTGAGGGGCATCCCATCCAGGCCGGCTGATCAACTCAGATGGGTCCTCATCGCCCCCTCACAAGTCTAAATGATTATGGGTAGTGAAATCCCATACTCATAGACAAGTCGCCTCAACCATATTTTCGATTGAATTATAACACTTACATAAACAGACTCCAGCCTGATCACCTAGTCGGGATCTCGGGCGGGCTCAATCATACAACAAAGTGTGCCACATGACAGAGTCACGAGCAATCGCATCACGATGCCCCAAGCTGCGCACATCTAAGGGCCACTTGGTGTATAAAAGACCGCCGGCAAGAACACAACTAAGCTATCGAACCCCACACTAAGACATGCATGTTATAATCATACATGCATCATACATGTCCAGTGTAAAGAGCAGGTACACATTGCATGAACTCTGCAAAGTATATCTTTATTGACTTATACATAGAGTACACAAAGAGATCACATGACTGTGATCCAACATTACATCGAACACGGAAGAAAATTAGGTCTGAGTACAGACAAGTTTAACAAAGGGCTTAGAGAAGCCTTGTAAACATACATGCCCTTCCACGAGGGACCAGACTGCTATCTGGGACTATACTAACTTAGTCAACGTCGAGCTTCAGGAAGGTGACTCCATCGGGGTCTGAGTTTCCATCTAAAACATAGAATAAGCAAACGTGAGTACAAGTCGTACTCAGCAAGACTTACATCAGAACTATACTACTCATGCTCAAGTTTGAAGGTAAAGAGAGGTGGGGTTTCAACATGCAGAAGTGCCAGCTTTGACTTGGCTAGTCCTGTACTACGAGTACCAGACTTGAGGTAAGAAGCATACACGAGTCCACTACCAAGCCTCCAAACAATACACCACTATGGTTACTTCCTCGACTTCCCCACGAGGAAACCCACCATAGCACTCACGCTTATCTTGCGAGTTTTATAAGTATCCATTGAAGTTATCTAATAATCAAGTAGAGGTCTCCAAGTAGTCCATAACCGCGGACACGGCTATTCGAATAGTTTATTAACCCTGCAGGGGTGTACATATTCACACGCGTGTCATCACTTATCGCCTCATTCTTGTCACCCTTCAAGCGGGTGTCGGACGTGGATGAAATCAAGGCACTACCCTCACATCACCTTCTCTAATCTAGGAGTCGACTACCTGAGTTTGTCACCGCTCGAGAGTCCGGCCGGTTCAAAGAAACGGACTCAGATAATTCAAGGGACCGAGACGCCACCTTTGACAGATGGTTTCGCTGCCTCACAGGTCCACCCACATATCTATGCATAAGCCAAATGGAAAGCCCGAATCTAGTGTGACTCCTGGACAGGATCGGGTATGTAAAGAGGCCAAACGGGGCTCCCATAAACCCTACATGTGGTCATACTCTTTGTCTTGGATCAGAAAACAGGAACTCGGGGCCTAGGGCAGTGTTCAACGAGACAACCCACTGTGTACTCCTACACAGCCTCTCATCGTTCACCTTTGTTTAGGGTGGATTCACCAACACGTTGTCATCAGCACCATTATGAATATCCATCCCGACTCACAAACAATGTAACCTCATTGTATCACTAAGCAGCAATAAGCAGTAACAGTAGTAGGGGCCACATGCTCATCATTCAACTCCTATATCTGCTAGGATTGTGGTTTTCTTAATACGGTGCCAAATGATAGGTCATGCATCGGAATGGTTTCAACTATGCGAAAGAACGTGTCTCGGTGATCTCCTAAACATGCATAAGCGAGAATGAGAGGGAAGTAGGATTTTATAGACATGATCAATGGGGTTTGCTTGCCTTGCTGACGATACACTGGTTTATCGAACTTCTTCTTCGGGGGTGACCTCCGTCTCGGAAACACTGTTACTGAAGCAATCATCAACAAAGGGGGCAACATCAAAATAAAATGCACAAGCACATGATATAGTTGTCCATGATGTGAATGCTACTGTTTTGTGGAAAATTCATCTTAATTGAAGTGTATTGCATTTGGAATGCAAATTCAAACTTCAAATTCAAATTCAAATTATGCCATATGCATGTTTGCTATTGTTCACCCATGTTAAAATGGTCAAACATAGAAAAAAGTTGCATATTCATAATCCTTGAATTTTTTTGATAATTTTTCATACATTATTTGTCCAATTTGGAGTTAGGATTAAAAAGTCATTGAATTTCAAAGTTTATTCATTTTTCTGGATTTTTCTAAATAATAATTAATCTGGACAGAGGCTTTATTGCGTAAGCATGAGGTCATGCTGACGTGGGGGGGGGGGGCTGACAGCTGGGGTCCACTAGTCAGTGACTAGGGGGGTTAATCCCTCTGTTTGATTTAATCTGTAATTAGATTAGGGGCCTGGGCCAACTATCCGTGGCCCAGGGGGTGATTAAGATGGTCATTAGGGGGGGGGGGGTAAGGCTAGGTCGTCGCCGGTGACCTCTCCCGACAGCGGCGTCTCGCCGGAAAAACGTTGCGGGGCACGGGAGGCTGTGGGGAGGGCACCAACACGTAGCCCGTGCTCTCCCGCATCCAGTGGACCTATCAGGGGGTCACTTGCGTGCTCCAGTGGACGGCTGCTTCGACGGAGGCGGCGGCCGGAGTAATGCTCTCGCCGAAGTTGAGCTACGGGGCGTGGGAGGAAGAAGGAGTTGGGGAAAAAGGACCGCATGCTCACCCTAAACGCGACGAGGAACTCTACGTGGCCGGAGGGTAGCCGGAGGAGGGGGAATCACTCGTCGGAGAAGCTGCGGCCGTCGAGAAGAACTTGACGCGGGCGTTTCCTCCACTGGGCCTTGTCTCGAATTGAAGCGGCGAATCGACGGAGACGTCCCTGGAGAAGCTGATGGGCACGGTGGAGCAGCTCGGGGATCTCGGTCGCCATGGTGGCGTGCGGCCGTGCTCCGCTAGGGTTTCGGGTGCGCAAGGAAAAGCGAAGAGGAGAGGGAAAGGCGATGCGCTGCGAGGGGTAAAAAGAAACACGGCGGCCAGGGCGTCTCCAGGGCGCGACAAGGATGTCTGGGAGGCCTCCAGGCAGGCAGGCAGGAGCCGCCGGCGTCGGCATGCGCTCCAGCGAGCTGCTTGCCGCATCAGGGAAGACGACAAGGGGGCTAGCAGGCTTGGGCTGCGGGGAGCTAAGTTGGGCCTTGGGCCCAAGGTAGGTGGGCTTCTTTCCTTTTTTTCTTTTTCTTCTGTTTTTATTCTTCTGCAATTTGTTTTGTCTTGCTAAATAAAATAGCTAGACATTTTCATAAATCCTCCAAATTTTTATGTGGCCTTTCAATGCATATAGCTAGCCACACACAAAGTTTGGGGATTTTTGAAATTCAAATAATTTGAATTCCAAATCAAAGAGGGTTATTATTTAATTTCCAAGCCCTGTTTGGAATTTTTGAAAAATCTTGGTGCATGAAGTGGGACCCACTTCACTTTATATGTGATCATGCATATTTATAAGACTTTTCAAAAATAACAGAGGAATTTTTGGAAGCAATTTTTGTCTGGCCATTTAATTAAATTCAACTAGTGCTTTGCTTTTCCCCATTTGGATTTCTTTTCAATTTTTTTAACATGATGCAAAGGATCAAGCTAACCCTAGCACATACCTAAAAGAGGGTTGTGACAAACGAGGGACAAACTGATAATTGTTGATGAAGAAGGGGATGCACGGGGGCATCCCCAAGCTTAGACGCCTGGGTCTCCTTGAATATTTATGGGGGATGCATGGGGGCATCCCCAAGCTTGAGCGTTTGACACTCCAGGATCTTCTTTCATCATCTTCCATCGCACACTTGAAAACTCCCTTCATACATAACTCATTGTAAATTGATTAGAGAGGTCAGTACCCTATTAAAATAATTTTTCCCTACTGCAAATAAATATGTTCTTGAAGATCTACTGTTTCTCAAGATTTCCAAAAAGTTTTTGCAAAGAAAAAGCAAGCTTAAGGTTTGCAAAATTTAGGAGAGATAAAACGTGGCAGAATCTGTGAAAAACAGAACTACAGGTAGTAAAGAATGTATTAAGGATACTTCTGCAACCAAAATGAAAAAACTCAGAACATACGAAAGTTCCGTGATTGTATAGAGCACACTATGTAAAAAAATCAGCTCAAAAAGATGAATTGAGATTTTTCTACGATTTTTCCCGTCACGAGGACATAATCTATTTTCTGGAGAGCATGTCACAACTTTCACTTCCCTTGTCATACGAGGCTATAAATGGCACAAAGCTTGAAAAGTAAAGATACAATGATGTTGCTACAGTAATAACAATCATCAAGACCACTAATAACAGAAGAAAAAAAAAAGGAAATCCTAAATTCGTTGCGGGCTGCCTCCTAAAAGCTCTTCTTTAAAGCCATTAGCTAGGCTTAAAGAAGAAGATCAAGTCTTATCAAGAAAATAACTAGCCCGTGTGACGGACTCAAAAGGGAACTTAATCTTTTTCCTAGGCAAATGTTCCATCCCTTTCTTGAGAGGGAATTAGAATTTGATATTCCCCTCTTTCATGTCAATAACAGCACCAACGGTGCGAAGAAAATGACGTCCCAAAATAATTGGACAAGAGGGCTCACACTCAATGTCCATAATAGTAAAATCAACGGGAACATAATTGTCATTGACATTGATAAGAACATCGTCGATCTTCCCCAAAGGTTTCTTTACGGAAGAATCGACAAGACGAACACCAAAAGAACAAGGATCAAAAGGTTTCAATTAAAGCATATCATACATTCTTTTGGGCAAAATGGATGTACTAGCTCCAACATCACAAAGAGCAAAGAAAGAGAAGTTATTCAACTTGATTTTTATCATAGGATCCCATCTTCTAGATTCCTAGGCATGCAAGCTTCTAGTCTAAGCTTCTCCTCCCTAACTTTGATTAGAGCATTGATGATATGCTCTGTGAAGGCAGGATTAAGTGTGCTAGTGTGGGGATCTCCACTACTAGGGAATACCCTTATGGTGGCGCCCTTTTTTTGTGTTTAGTGGCGCATTAGGGATGCGCCACTAACTACAAGCCACTAATAAGGGCTTAGAGGTGGCGCATTCTGGATGCGCCACCCCTAAGGCCCTTAGGCATGGCACATCTCAGAATGCGCCACCTCTAAGCTCTTAGGGGTGGCGCATTCCCAGTGCGCCACTAAACCCAGACAAAATGCGCCACTAAATAATTACAGAAAACAAAAAAAAAGAATTACAGAAAATAATATAAACATTACAGATATTTTTATTATATTACAGAAATGCAAAATACAATATAACAATGAGGCCAACAATTATTGATACAAAAGAATTGCATTATAATTCTTATTACAAAGATTTACAAAGGTTTAGAGGCCAACAAGATTCACAAGATTACATCCATCACAAAATTACAATGAGTCCAACAATTATTGAAAACCGAAAGCTACTTTCATCATCATATCTTGTTTGCTTTTCAACCTGCACAAAACAAAGCTTTAGAGGTCACATCCATATGAATTCATACCAAAGGAGAACAAAGCAATCTAGCATCTATTCTTATCAACAACTTAAAGCAAGTCGATCAATGGAGAGAAGCATGCACATATGCATAAAAATGCATATGCAGTGACCTTAATACACAAAGAGCACCAAGAGTATTTGACACTACCATTTACTACACAAAGAGTACATCCAAATTACATCCAAATTACACAAAGAGTACATTCAATTGTTCTGACTCGGCTCGGGGAATGGGCGGCATCCTTCTTTCGTCATGAAAGGCCTTGTGTCACGCAGGGCCTTTAGGTGGGCTTCTATCTCCCCATTGGATGGTGCAATGTTCAGTGGAAGATCGACCCCCTCATTTGTACTTCATGACGGATGATAGTCGCCATCTGCGCTTGGATGTGAAAGAACTCCTCCTTCAGATTTGCATCGGCGATTTCCGCCTTCCTTTCGGCCCACGCTCTAAGATGACTTGGCAGCGTAAGGTTGCGTTGTTCCTGTACAATCGCCCTCATGTGATGAAGGGCGTAGTACGCATCCCTCACACTGCCAGCCGACTGCTTGACGCACGGGAACTGCGTTACGTGGTTGAACACGTTCACGCCAGGCTGATTTTTCCTGAATTTGTGCTTCATGATCTTGCCTCCGGCTTTTATGTAGCCGACGAGAGCATCATCCAAAACTCTCATGATATACTTGTAATCTTTCTTCTTCACACCCCGAGTCTAAATACACGGCATGCAAGTGTTGCGGTGAAAAGCAGATGAGCACGCAGTCTTGATCCTCACTACATAATTAAAACAATCCAAAAGGAATGTTGGAAGAGGACAATGGAAAGCTAAGAAAGCATATATGCTACGGAGGCGAGCAAATGACTTACTTGGGAGACTAGGTCATAAGAAATGAATCCTTGTCGGCGTTCTGTAGCATGAAGTCTGTGATGTACCCCGCCGCGAGAGCCGCGTCCCCGCCGTCCATCAAGATGCTTTCACGCATGTAGAAGGGGTCCAATATCGCGGCGCTCGGGGTCTTATCTCTCCTGATACTCATAGAAAGGCTGAGCGAGAACAGACGGATAAGGCTATGGTACAGCCGCTTGAGATGGTACAAATTGAAGATCTCAGAAAATCGTAGGATTATCATATCCGCGGGGATAGTGTTGATGAAGCCCATGTTGAGTGGCACCTTCGCCATGAAAACCGGGTACGAGGGATTCTCTTCTCGAAGAAGAATCTTCTCTAATGCCATAATACTATGATGCACACTCTGCATATCCGAAGTTGCAAGGTCCAGCATGTCCTTAGGTAGCATCGCCCTACCAGCCACATGGATTTCAAACGAGAGATCCTTGGGTCTTGGTGGCCCGTCCTGAGCCCAGATCGGCATCGAAGGTTGGCTACTCGAAGTGACGCTCTTCTTTCTTTTCCGCCCCTTCTTCTTTTCTGATTTTGAGGGCTCACCGGCCTTTATCTGCTCAGTGGCCGCCTTATGGAGTGTGGACGGGCTGAGAATAGATCTCCTTGTGGCATCTGCTTGAGGCTCGGTGAAGGCGCAAGCTGCTGGAGAAATATCCTGAGAAGCAGCGAAGAGACGCATGGAGCAAGCAGGCTTCGCCGCTGGATCAGCTAGACCGCGAGCTTCCTCATCATGCTGATAGGCTCCTTCAGCAGGAGGCATGAATAAGTCATCAGCATCATACAAAGTATTGATGAACTGGTCGGCGCTGATATCATCATCAAGATCATCGTCTTCTTGTTGTGCGCCGATGGGATCATGTGGCGCCGACACGATGATTAGCGGTGTTGTCCTAGGTGTGGTGCCCCTTTCCCCCGTCATTAAACGCATTTGGCTCTTCAGCCATAGGCATATTTGGTTGAAACAGTCACTGAGGACTGCCGGCTTGTTCTCATCGTATCCGGGGGGTTGAATGGGAGGTTCAACTCTCTCGTAGCCCAAAATCACGAGAGAGATTTGAACCCTATGCATCTCCGGTGCCATCGGCATATTGTGCATGATTCGATTTTGTGGTTGAATGATTTTACCTTTGGCAACATCCTTCAACTCGCCGTCCACGACTTGTAATAGAATGCATGGAGTGTCCTCCTGCGAAAGAGATATATATATATATGCATGTACGACATCAGAGAGATTCCACTAAAAAAAGCAAGGAGATGAAGTCCTCGTTTGAGTTGCAGACACTTATAGTTACCTTGAGGGCGTCGAGCTCGGCTAGTGAAGAGACCCCGCCGATGACGGCGGGCATGCAAGAGACGGAGGGCGCGCTGCCTCCCGTGGCATCGGTCGCCCTATTTGCGCTGCCGCCGGGTGCATTATTGTTATGCCCCGGTTGCTCGATCGTGGCTGGAGGAGTTACCATCACGTCCGCCGCCGCCGCCGCGGTGTTGGCGGCCGGAGTCACCAATACGTCGGGAGTCGGTGCGGGAGCCACCACTACGGCAGGAGTCGGGACTGCAGGCGCCGCGGTGCCCGAGTTGCTTCCGACCATGCTGGGGACTGGTATGGGCCCTTGTCCACCACGCGCTTGCCAATTCGCGAGCGACTGCATCATATCTGGAAGGAGAGCGTTCATCGTCTTCGCCACTTCGTCCTGGACAAGCTGTGGAAGCATGTTCACCTTCTCCTCCAGTCCACGAACATAAGAGGCATCTTCTTCGGTCCTTCTCGCCTTGCGCCCCCTCGAACCGGACCGCTCCGCCGGTTTTCCATAATATTCGGACCAATTTAGGTCCGCACCAAAGCCGACCACACGGCCGGCTGACGATGGCTTCGCCGTCACGTCGTCAACCTTCTTGACCTTGTTCAACGCCCTGTTAAAGGCGTTGTCCCACGGGCCGGCTGACTTAACCGCGACTCCTGCGATGAGGCGATTTTCATTTCCGCTTGCTGCAAAAAGAATGTGAAACGTTAATAAATTGTGAACTTCACTCGAGAATTCAATCGACAAGGTCGCTTGGTAAACTACTTACCACGGCAGTCGTAAACTCCTGAATCTTAGGATCGATAATTATTTTCGAGGTTGCTTTGTCCTTATAGCTCCGGGCCCTCACAAAGAATTCGGTCTGCGGATCATCTTTGTATTCCTGGAAGGGGTTAGGTATGCCCGCAGTGGCGTACTCGGCATCCTCCTTGTCCCATTTAGGCTTGGAACTTTTGTAACCACCGGCTCCGAGACGGTGGTTACCTATGACCTGCGACCGCATGGCCTTGCCCTTTGCACTCGCGGCCTTGGCTTGTTCGGACTCACACCTAGCCTTGAAAAGGTTGTAGGTAGCTTCGTCGATCAACGGCTCTTTCTCCTTGAGCTCCTCCCAGGTTTTGTTCTTTTCAAAAATTGCCCTCTTCACCCGGGTTTTCCAACTGGACAAGGCCTTGCTCATCTTCCTGAGGGCCCCTGTGTTTACTTTGTTCCCTCTGAGTTTGGTGTTATCGTACGGCTCCGGAAACTTGTATCGTCCGTGCAGCTTGTTGATAAGAAGCTGACAATAATGAATATTCTCACGACTCCTGAGGTTAATCGTGGTGATCGGCACGGTGTTGCGGAGGATCTCCGCGACTTGACGGCCGTACCCTTCCGAAAAACGTTCGGGCTCTTTAGGAATCCCGACGGCGGTCACAACAGTAAACTCTTGCCTGATGACGCCGACCTTGGTCGGTTTCCGATTCCTCTTCTTCGACTGGGTACCATCTGTGTTGGAGCCACCGGTCCCATCATCCTCGCCGATGTTCCTCTCGCCGTCTGTCATACCGGCCTCCTCCTCCAAGTCATCATCCGATGAGTCGGACTCCAACTCTATCTCCTCCTCATACTCCTCCTCGGCCGGAGGTACTTCCTCTTCTCTCTTCTCCTCGACCTCCTCCTGGGAGTAGTCCCAAAATTGCTTCCTTTTTTCTCCCAACTGAGAAGAAGGACCGGCGTCGGATCCGGTCGACATGTTTGCACTAGTAAAATATTGCGAAATGCAACTACTTAATTAATTAGCACAATAAATAAATGCAAATACTCTCATGTTAAGAAAAATAGCAAAGGTCATGCACGAATTCACGGAAAAATTCGGCATGACCTTTGCTCTTTTTCTTAACATGAGAGTGCCCCATTCTCAACCGAAACGGAAGTTAATCAACATTTCGGGAGAAAGGGGATAATGATTTGTACCTGCACAACATATATATAGGCTAGCAAAATATTTAATAAGAACATATGCTATGCTTGCTAAGCAATGGCAGCAAGCAACAAAAATATTTAATAAGCATGAACTTAAGATGTAGGACACACACACTGGTTTTTCTCCTCTCTCTTTTTTAATTTTTACTAAAGCATATAAGAGTCAAACCAGAAAAGTAGATAAAAATGCTGAGATAAAACAGAAGATATTTCAACAGTAGATAAAAAATTGTATTGCAAAGTTGTTCATGTCACAAACTTGCTACAAAATTTGAAAAACTGCATAGTAGTTCTTTCATCTCATGTCATCTCAAAAGATTTTGTGAAATTTATTGGTTTGTCGATTTCAGTATTTCACCTCATTATACCACATACTCCAGCTCCTAAACATCCATGAATGAATTATATATGCTTCATCCTATAAATGAATCATCAGCCAACTAGCATATGCAAAGACAGCTACGGGCTTCCATAACATCCAACTAGCACATGCATATCAAATCATGAACGCAATTGCCAAGACATAATCTGAGTTGAAAAGTCCAAGCACCTCAAAATTTTCAAAAAGGATGAAACTAGTATCACTCCTGCTGCTACAAAGAGGAATTTTTTTAAGCTTGCTACAAAGAGGAATTACTGACTTGCATAACACCCATCCATTTTTTTGAAGAAATTAAAAAACTACTACTATCACTTCTACAAATGCAAAATTTTGATCAGAGGAGGTTTTATATTTAAAAAAATGGCTTGTTCTATATGAATCCAGAAACTGCTTGTTCTATACGCATAAGAATTCAGAAAATTCAGTTTTGTTGATGAGCTTTGTACAAATCAACTAAGATGCAGTATATTTTTGCATATATGTTTGCACTGGATGACAAAATTTCTTTGATGTGTTAATATTTCTTTGATGTGTGAATCTGACTTGCTTCATGGCGAGCAGCAATGGCGAGCGGGCTGCAGCCGAGCGCGAGGCAAAGATGGAGGGGAGAGGGGGGAGTATGGGATGTACATGGCAATGGCGAGCGGGACGGCGGGGAGGGGTCGTCGGACGATGGACGGTGGCGCGGGGCGGCTACGGTGGGACTGCGGCCGTCGGCGGCTCCTCCGCGGTGGCGTCGAGGGGCAGGGGTGACGGCTCCGGTGGGCTGCTCCGCGGTGGTGTCGAGGGGCAGGGGTGAGGGATCCGGTGTGCCCTCCGCGGTGGCGTCGAGGGGCTCCGGTGTGCTCCGGTGTGCTCTGGTGTGCTCCGCCGGCAACGGCTAGGGCTAGGGGGGATCGAATGGGTGTGGGCACGGGCAAGGGGAGGGGGGTGATGGAGGTTAAGGCTTAGGGGTGGCGCATTTCTCTGAAATGCGCCACGCATAAGGTTTCTTATGCGTGGCGCATTCTGGCGAAATGCGCCATGCATAAGAAACCTTTTGGTGGCGCATTTCAGCAAAATGCGCCGCGCATAAGAGCACTTAGTGGCGCATTGCGGCAATATGCGCCACCCCTAAGCGTTTTTTTATTTTTTTGTTGAATTATTTTTTTATTAAACATGCCTTGTCACATTATGAATGAATATTTCCACTTCTTCTTCTTGGAGTATATTGTAAGTATGTAACAACAAAGATTGTGTTTGATGTGTGTTGATTGCTTCAGGTTCTCTTCCCATCGGTGTGTTTTCAGGTTCATTTCTTCTGGGTTTTTTAGCGACGCCATGGCCTTCCTTCCCATCGGTATGTTACTCATCCTATCGATCCACGTACCATGCATTAACCGTGTCGACGCCGAACCAAGATCCACAAACACAAGGTGTAGAGGCATTTGGAAACATAAGAATGTGATCGTCAATTACAAGGTGTAGCTGGCCATTTCATCTTTTTAAGGAGTTAGGCATGATGCTTCAATTGTGTATCATCGACGTTCATACACTTCAAACCTAAGAATGTGATCATCAATTACAAAGTGCATATTAATTCCATGCATACACAAAGTGATCATGAATTACAAAATATTTTTCTTAAATTTGGAGCTAGCTATGTAGCTATCGTTTCCTCACAATCTTCTTCTTTCCCTTCTTTGTCGTGGTTGAATAATTTAGGCCCGGGACGCCTTCACTTTTCCTCTTGAACGGGAGGAGACCTTTCCTCGGTAGGGTTGTGGTGTATGTATCCTGAGCGGCGTAGTCATCCTCCATCTTTGGGTCGCCGTACTTGTCAAAGTCTTGCTCGTTGGCGACTCCATCCATTCCGATGATGTTTCTTTTGCCTCTCACTACAACGTGGCTCGGCTTTGATGGGTCGGTAATGAAGAAGAATTGGTCCACTTGGCTAGCCAGTACCCATGCCTCATTTTTCGCGGTGACGTTTGCACCCGCAGACTTGGATTTGGCTTCGGGTATAACCATGGTGGTGAAGTACCGGTCTTCTTTTACGACGCTCTTGGCCCATCTCACACGGAACATCGACACCTTCTCTCCACAGTAGTCGAGCTCCCATATGTCCTCGATCCTTCCATAGAATCTTTCCTTGACGTCATCGGTGTAGAATATCCCCGTTACCCCTGAGTTCTGGTAATCGCAGTTATTGTCCTTTTCCTCCGTGTAAAATGTGTAGCCATTGATATCATACGCTTGATAGGTCATCAGGTTGCGTGTGGCACCCTGTGACAAGGTGAATATCATCTTTTCGTCCTCGGAAGCGTTCCTTCGAGGGGGATTAGCACGAGGCTCGTCCCTGAACCAAGTCATGAAACCGGAGTTGTGCTCTTTGATTAGCCGTGGATCTCAGTCCGTTATCTGCAGGCCCTGGTCACTGTACTTCTTCCTGATTAAATCATTGTGCTTTACTATCCAAGGACCGACCAGCTGGATGTGTTGTAGCGCGACTAGGCTTGCTCTTTCAAAGTCGATGTCTCGACCGTCAAAGTTGACATGCATTGCGCGGCTTCCCTCGTGGTGACCACACCCATCGGTCCTGCCAAAGTTCTTGTTGACGGCCAGACCAACAGGGTTCTCGGTGTTGAGGTAATTCGTGCAAAAAGAGATGCACTCTTCGGTTAGAAAGCCCTTCGCTATGCTTGCATCTGGACGGGACCTGTTACGAACGTATTTTTTGATGTGTCCATTCATCCTTTCGAACGGCATCATGCTGCGCAGAAACGCAGGCCCGAGTTGGACGATATCCTCCACGACGTGGATCAGCAGATGCACCATAATGTCGAAGAACGCGGGCGGGAAATAGATCTCAAGATCGCATAGTATGAACACGATCTCCTCCTGTAGCCTTTTGAGTTGCGTAGCGCAAATCGACTTCCGGGAGATGACGTCAAAAAAGTTGCAAAGGCCAAACAATGTTTTACGGACATGCTCGTCCATTATCCCTCGCATCGCAACCGGGAGAATCTGCGTCATCAGCACGACACAGCCGTGAGATTTCAACCCGCTGAAACGCTGCTTCGCCTCATCTAGGTATCTGCTTATCTTCCCCGCGTAGCCGTTCGGAAATTTTACTCCTATGAGGCAGTGGATAAACCGCTTGATCTCCTCCTCGCACAGAGTGAAGCATGCCGGGGGCAGTGATCAATACCGGTCTTCTTCTTGGTCGTCCTTTTTCGTTTGCGAGAGTTTTGCGTTTCCGTATCCTCTTCCTCCTCTGGCTCATCATCGTCGTCACTAGGGGGGTGAAGTTCCCTCCCGATGCCCATAAATTTCAAGTCATTCCTTGCTTTTGGCCCGTCCTTGGTATTCTCTGGCATGTTGAGCAGCGTGCCAAACAAGCTCTCGCACACGTTCTTTGTGATATGAATTAGATCAAGGCTATGAGGACTGCGGAGTAGACTCCAGTATTCCAAATCCCAGAAAACAGACCTCGCTTTCCATACCCTCATCAACGGCTGAGTCTTCTTTTTTTTCTTTCCCGACGCGGGGCACTCTTTCCAAGTTTTCAGCAAGTTGTCGATTTCTTTGCCGCTCCTTCGAGCTGGGGGTGCTCGGAGCTCCTCGCTTCCATCGAACAGATGTCCCTGTTTTCTCCACGCGTGTTTCTTGGGAAGCTACCTCCGAGACCCCTTGAACATGGTTTTTGAAGATCCGAGATCTTTTGGTAGCTGGCGGTACGTTGTATTATCCATGCATCTAACGCATGCACATAATCCTTGGACCACCTGCCCTGAGAAATATCCGTATCCGAGATAGTCGTGCACCGTCGTGATCACCGCGGCTTTCATTGGGAAATATTCTTTTGACGCGGCGTCCCACGTATTGACTCCGTCTTTCCATAACGTTTCTAGCTCCTCTTTCAACAGTTGCAGATATAGATTGAGGTCCGTACCTGGTTGTTTCGGCCCTTGAACTAGCATACACATTGTTATGTACTTTTTCTTCATGCACTTCCAGGGGGGAAGGTTGTATATGCATACAAACACGGGCCAGGTACTGTGTGTGCTGCTCTGGCCGCCAAACGGATTGACTCCATCGGCGCTCACACCAATCCTAAGGTTCCTTGGTTCTTTCCCAAAATCTGGGTATTCGAGGTCCAACGCAGTCCATTGGCTACCATCTGAAGGGTGCCTCAGCATGTCCTCCTTTTCCGGATCCGGGTTCGGGTCATCCTCTTTTAGCTTCTTTCTATCCGCGTGCCAGGTCATGAGCTTTGCTTCCTCGGGATCTACGAAATACCTCTGCAGACGAGGAGTGATCGGAAAGTACCATACCACTTTTCTAGGAACTTTCTTCCCTCTCTTGTATCGAATAACACCGCACACCGAACATGTGGTTTTATCTTTGTCCTCACCCTGATAGATCATGCAATCATTTATGCAGACGTGGTATTTAACGTGCGGAAGATCGAGAGGGAAAAGGACTTTCTTGGCCTCAGCGATACTAGTTGGGCACGTGTTGCCCTTCGGAAGACGATCGTGCCAGAATGCCATGTTATCATCGAAGCTTTTGTCGGTCCATTTGTGTTTTTCCTTCATCTCCATAGCCCCAAGTGTTACATTCAAGCGGGTATCCCCATCGTTGCATCCTTCGTACAACTTCGTAATCGCGTCTTTCTCGAGTTGCGCCATCTTGGCTTTCTCTCTAGCTGCACCTCTTGCGTTCAACGCCTCTTTGACAAGCAGCTCTTGAACATGAGGGTCCCGCACCCAGCTTGAATCCTCATCATGTCCGACATCTTGATCTTCATGTCCGGCATCTTGATCTACATGATCCGCTTCGGCATCTTCTTCATGATCATGTACGGGATGCTCTTCGTCTTCTCGCCCGCCGCTGTTTTCTGGTTGCCCTTCCTCATTTACTGGCGCCCCACCATTGACGTCCTCCTCCTCACCAGCTTCATCACTTATCCACCGTTTGTAGCCATCCATCAGACCATTACGCTTCAGGTGTCTTTGCAAAATTCCGGAATCAGGCTCAGTTACGCACTGCAGTTTGCATCTCCGACACGGACATCTTATATCCGACCTATTATTCCTTAGCATGTCGTTTGTCGCACATTGCATCCACCTAGCCACGGTGATATCGCTCAGCATCTCGCGGACCATGGTCGATCACCTGCATGCACGGAGAGAGCAACACTATTATATATCACAGTCGTCGCCGGAAAAATTCGGCATGACCTTCCCTAATAATGCATGGGAGCATGCGGAGAGTGCGCCAGAAATTTGCCGAAACGGAAATGAATCGACATTTCGGCAAAACATTGGGCACTCAAGATACACATATACATCAGACCACCATAAGCTTCACATATACATCAAACCACCACAAGCTTCACATATACATCAAACCCAAGCTTCACATATACAACAAACCCCAAGCTAATAAAGGCAAGTATATGGGTCATAAATGGAACAAAAGAGTTTGGGAGGAGGTCCACTTACTTCAATATGAAACAAAATAGATGTAATGCCAAGTATCGATGGATAAATGGAAGAAATGAGGTGGGGAGGAGGAGAAAACCGAATAGATCTAGGGTGAGAAGAGTGGATCTAGTTTGAGAATTGTGTGGAGTGAATGAGAGGTGGTAGGTGGGGTGGAGTAGATAAGGGCAGCTCTAGGCATTTAGTGGCGCATATAGAAAGTCAGTGGTGGCGCATTGGCGAAATGCGCCAGCCCTAAGCTCTTATGGGTGACGCACTAGAGAAATGCGCCACCCCTAAGGACCTTATGGGTGGCGCATTTACAGAATGTGCCACCCCTAAGCTCTTAGGGGTGGCGCATTCTGTAAATGCGCCACCCATAAGGTCCTTAGGGGTGGCGCATATTGCTGGATGCGCCACGTATAAGATCATCTAGGATGGCCCACTCTTAGGGGTGGCGCACTGGAAAATAATGCGCCACCCATAAGACCTTATGGGTGGCGCATTATTTTCCAGTGCGCCAGTCTTATGGGTGGCGCATTATTTTCCAGTGCGCCACCCCTAACTAATGGTGGCACATGGCCTTCTCTATGCGCCACTAATAAGCTTTCCATGTATAGCTATTTCCCTAGTAGTGCTCTAGACATTTTGTGTAGGAAACCAATAACTTCAGGTAAGGTGCAGTTGTCAAAGTCTAGATCACTACTATCTATCTATCAAGGAGGTAGTGATATCATTTAGCCTCTATGTTCATAGATGTTTCTTCATCTATGGTTGAGGTGGTAGCATCACCATTGATAGGTCCTGTGGGACTAGGGGGTGTGATGGGTGCTAACAATTTGGACATCCTCAACAACTTGGATAGTAGCTACTTTATGGTAGGTAGGAAGGCTCTTAACTCTCTCTTCTTCCTCCTTTTCTCTAGCCCATCTCTCTTTAAGTTTGCCCAACATCCTAATGTTTTCAATAATTTTCACTTGGATAGCATTCATAGGAGTGGTATTCCTCTCCTCGGGGGGAGAAGTTCTTATCTTAAGCATCTCAACATCATGGGCTATGTTGTCTACCTTCGAAGAGAGAATATCTAATTTGTCTAATTTCTCTTCTACACTCTTGTTGAAGGCCTTTTGGGTAGTGATAAAGTCTTTGAGCAAGGTCTCTAGTTCAGAGGTGGAGTTTTTGGTGCTAGGATAATTGTTGTTGTTCCCATAGTTGTTGGATGGGAAAGGTCTAGGATTGTTGCTACAAAAATTACTCCTATAAGCATTATTGTTGAAGTTGTTTCTAGAGATAAAGTTCACATCTACTTGTTCTTGAGCAACCAAGGAATTTAAAGGAACATCCTGAGGATCAGTAGGAGCTTGCTTGCTAAGTAGAGACATGATCAGGTCAACCTTTTCATTAAGAGAGGAGATCTCCTCGACAGAATTTACCTTCTTACCAGTTGGAGATCATTCGGTATGCCATTGAGAGTAGTTCAACATCATCTCATCAAGTAGTTTCGTGGCTGCACCAAGTGTGGTTGACATAAAAGTTCCTCCCGTGGCCGAGTCTAACAGATTCCGCGAGGTAAAGTTTAAGCCTAGCATCATCTCATCAAGTAGCTTCGTGGCAGCACCAAGTGTGGTTGACATAAAAGTTCCTCCCGCGGCCGAGTCTAACAGATTCCGCGAGGTAAAGTTTAAGCCTGCATAAAAAGTCTGGATAACCATCCAAGTAGTCAAACCATGTGTAGGGCAGTTCTTAACAAGAGATTTCATACATCCCAATCTTGGGCAACATGTTCATTATCCAATTGCCTAAAATTCATAATGTTACTTCTCAACTGGATAATTCTAGCAAGGGGATAGTACTTCCTGATAAAAGCATCCTTACACTTGTCCCAAGAATCGATAATATTCTTAGGTAAGGATTGCAACCACTCCTTGGCTCTTCCACTCAAGGAGAAAGGAAAAAGCTTCAGTTTGACGATGTCTCCATCTAATTCCTTGTACTTTTGCATATCACAAAGCTCAATAAAATTATTTAAGTGCAAGGCAGCATCCTCTCCAGCACCTGAGAATTGATCTTTCATAACAAGATTAAGCAAAGTAGGTTTAATTTCATAAGAAGGTGCTGAAGTGGCAGGTGGAGCAATAGGAGTGCAGATAAAGTCACTGTTGTTGTTACTAGTGAAGTCACACAACTTGGTGTTTTCATTGGAACCCATAGTATCAGTAGGTATTTTTGATATTTTTGATAAGGGACACAAAAGTAAAAACTGGAAGGTAAACTAACGAGACTAAAAAGCAAAGATAAAAGATAGTGTGCAACTCCCCTATCTTGTAGACTGGAGTCCTCGGCAATGGCGCTAGAAATTGCTTGATGCTAGCAAGGAAGATACTTCTCTCGCTCCTCGTTGGTTACCCCAAGTGGAAGGTGAGATGTAGCGTAGTAGCAGTATTTCCCCTATGCAGAGGATAGGGTTTGTCTCCCGTAGGACTCGCAGAGATACAAGAAGGTGGTAAAGTGAACAATGGATGCGAGGTTGCTAACTTCTCCTAGACCTGCACACACAGCAAATAAGTTTGCTCCCAACGAGTACAAAGGAGTTGTCAATTCCTCCGGCCTTGCAGTTTACAAAGGATAAACGCAAGAGATAATAATGGTGGCAACTGAAAGTAAGAACTGAAAGTAAATTGAAGGTGTAAACAATGGTGTGAATATGGACCGGGGTCCCGTGATGTTCACTAGTGATGTCTCTCTCCCAAAAGAAGATAAAAGTGCTAGCGAAGTAAAGAAATCACAGCTGGGCAATTGACGGGATTACGAACGCACCACAATGCCAACTATGCTACAAAAGAAAGGAAGAGGCTCAAAAGAAATGTGCAGTACACCAAGGTAAGTAGACCGAAATCCAACTGCATCTACTATGAATCATCCACCTTGAGATATCTATCCAGAACATCTCGCTGGTATTAAGTTGCGAATCCCACCCAAAGTGTAAACTCAAAGCAATAGACAACTGCATTAAAAGAACTATGCGTAAAGTAAACAATCCTTGCACCCGCAAGCACAAGCACCGTTGTTTTATCCCTGGTGGCAACATCACATCCCCTAGTCTCATGTTTCTGTCACTCAAGCTAGACATCAAGGGTCTGAGCCCATAATCAAGCATAACGCTCCCTCTTGGAGTTGCAACAAATCACTTGGCCAAAGTAAAATACGGAAACGGTGAACATGCAAGAATTTACTAAAGAAAAAAAATATAAAAGGGAACCAAATATATTACTCATCACAATCTGAACATCATCTCATAATCCATCAGATCCCAACAAATTCACCATAGCAACATAGAAAACTACAAAAGTTCCTCGATCATGTGACGCCGCTCACGAGGTCTCGAAAGTGGAAGCACAAAGAGTGGAGGAGTACATCACATAGCTACTGGTCACGGACCCATGGTCCAAGGGGGACTACTCACGACACATCCGGGAGGAGTCCATGGCGATGGATGGTCTCCCGGAGGGGATTCCTCCTTCCGGCAAGGTGCCAAGGCAGCTTCTCCTGGCAGCCCCGATCTTGAAATGGCGGAGGCGGCGGAAAAGAGAGGAGAACGGGAATAGCAGATCGATATTAGGGGTTTCCGTCACGGGGGGTAAATATAAGCGAAGGGAGGCACCTAGAGGGGCCACAGGGCAACCAGGAGGCCTCCTGGCGCGGCCTAGGGTGGGGCCGCGCCAGGGACCCTCCTGGGGGCCTGATGGGTCCACCCCCATCCTCTCTTGATTATTCCGGAAGCTTCCTGGTCGTTGATTTTTTTATTGGATTTTTCCGGGATTTGTTTGGCACTTTTAATGGCCGGAAAACCTGAAATACAAAAACAACAGAAAACAGGAACTGGCAACTGGGTGCACTGACTTAATATGTTAGTCCAAATATGATAAAAAAGTGTATGAAAGTTCAAGCAAAACATGGCAAAATCACACAAATCATGCATGGAGCAAGCGAAAATTATAGATACGTTTGGGACGTATCACCGGTGTGGCCGCGTGTATTTCCAGTGCATCACCAGTTCGGAGCACAGAAGATCCGGCGGATCGGAAAGGATGTGCGCGCGTGGGTCGAGGCGGCGGTTATGACATGTCAAATCGTGGCACGTCCTCCCTTATTCCCTGGCGAATTCGAAGCGGCAAGTTTTGGTCAACATTCCAGTCAAACTAACCGTTGGCCAGATCGGTTGAGAAGATCAAGAGCAATCAGAAAATCGTGAGCAATCGGCCCATTGAGAGCAATCGGTCAGAAGATCAAGAGCAATCGGCAGTTCGCGAGCAATCGGCCCATTGAGAGGAATTGGTCAAAAGATCAGGAGCAATCGGCAGATTGCGAGCAATGTGCCCATTGAGCGCAATCGGTCAGAAATGAGGATTCAAAACTCCAAAGGCTTAGAAGGAACCTGTGCAGGCCCCGTTGTCTCTCAGTTTGGCGGGACCTCCGCAGCTTCAGGGGCTACTATCGAGGGAATGACCCCCGGGTAGGGTCACCCAGGGGAAACAATTCAGCAAGGCAAAGATCACCGACCTGATGGTCGCCGATCTAATCAAGGCCGAACTGATCAAGACTGAGCAAGTAGTGGGCCGAGATGACCAGGTCGGAGGCCGATTGCCCCAGAGAGAGTGCAATCGGCCTCGCCAAGGGGAACTCGGCCGAAGTAAACAGAGCAACCTCAAGCAGGATCCCAGGTCGGACACCTGGTAAAAGTTCATTTAGTACGCAATCCCTGAAGATCTGGGCTGTTAGAGGCGTGCGGTCTCCTCCAGCGCCGATCACGCGGATAGGCTGACAAGACATGGCTTCCATTTCCACTGTTCAGTACTCCGAACCACTATTCAGTACTCCGGATCACTGTTCAGTATGCAGGAGCACTATTCACGACGCAAGGCCTACGAGGCAACGGTATGGAGAGCCATAGGTCTACACCGGGACATCCGGGATCATATGATGTGAGGGTCCCCGCTTATGTTTGAGGTTGTCAGCTAGGCCTTCCCCCCTTTTACATTTACCTTTGTACCCCGGGCTCGGCCTATAAGAGCCCCGGGTACCCCTCCTGCGTGAGGGACGAGAGAGCAGTTATTGCAACTTCACCCACCAGAGAGAGAGCAAGGAGAGAGTTTTTCTTAGAGCCCTCTTCTCCTACCTCTCAACAGCTCAAGGAGCATTCATTGTAGCCAGAGTTATTGCACATAGCTAGCTCGGCAGGACTAGGGGTGTTATCTCTACGGAGATCCCCGAACCTGGGTACATCGCGGTGTCTCACTGTGTGTTCCCACTCTCGATTCAGGTACCAGCGACACTAACCTCGGTTTTCCCCCTCCTTAGCCATCCCCATGGCATCTATCATTACATATAGACGACAGTGGCTGGCCAGTTTATGCAAACGCCCTCGGATCTTCTCTCTCGCGTCCGGTACTCCATGTTTCTGACCGCCGGGAGTGCATACGACCTTCGATTCAGACAAAATCTCGAATCACGCGCTCAGCGCGTCGAGCCCGTCAGTCGTACCTCACTTTGATAGCGTTCCGAGAACATTTTCCAGCGCTCAATAAAATAATCTATTTAATTATTAAATGGGGTTTTTCGTTCCGATGGCGATAGCTTGTCCTGTGCCGGAAGTTGCGACGGTGCTTGGGTGAACCCGCTGTCGCAGCGGTCGTGTGCCATTTGGGAAAAATGTTTAGTCACGAATAATGGTACGAGAAAGAGGGGGGAGAATATTCACCGATTAATAAATTAACGAAGAAAAACTACAAACAAATTATAGCAATCAGCAAAATAAGGCACTAAACAAAATTTTAATTTGGGTGGAAATCCCGGGATGTTACACCAGGGAGCCAAGGCATCACCAGAAATCCAAGCATATAGAAAGGCGTTACAATACAACCAATACAACACCACCAACAAGGGAACTCGTCCCGAGATCCTGGATGATCCGGGGGAGAGGAGGGGAGAGAAAAGAGAGTCGACGATCTTCAACACCACCAACAAGGGACTCTGCTCCATGTCGACGTCGAACTTCCGTCGAGAAACTTCCCGTAGAGAGATGACGACGTCAAAGAAACGAAACTATCGAGGGATCAAGAGGAGGAACTATAGTTCAAAGTGACGATCAATGAAGCATTATCACGCAAATCGTGAGGATACTAGGCAAGAGGTGTGAGGGCAACAGACGACCAAGATGTAAACCCGAGTCGGAAGAACTAAAGGTACTACGGGATTTCCCAACCTGAGATCAGAATCGAGACAATACGCTGCAAGCACGGCATTGTAACGGTTCCGATACTCCACACACTCGAGATCCTAGATTTTGAAAGGGGTTAAGCCGAGAGTAAAAACACTTACTACACTTGTCCTGAACTGAGCAAGGGTAAGGTGTAAAAAGATTCCTACTCTCCGATAACTAACTTAGTAACTACAAAATAGTTTTTGTCTAGACTCAACTTCGGCCAGAAAAGGGATCCTACGGTCGGTAAGGCTCTGATACCAAGTTGTAAGGCCCGATATGCGGTAATTTTCCAGATCTAGATATTTCCATTCAAATCCGGGGACGAAGCACTTATCGGTCGCACAGCGACATCTGACAATGTCATATGCCCCGGATTTCCAACATGATATCACAACATTACAGCTACAAGGATACAACATCTCATACAAGTCGGCATACACCTGCCTTAATACAATACAACATCGGAGGATATTGTCTGAGTACAGACTACAATCAAATGGCTAGTGGCAAAAAGAAAAACATCGATCCCCATAACCACACGGGTCCAGGCCCTCCGTCGGGATCAAGCTAACTAGTCGTCGTCGAGTCTCCACGTGAAACATTGATCACCATACCTGTTGTCGATCAAGAACCCTGAAAAGAGTTTGGGGGTAGTATCATGAGTACAGAAGTACTCAACATCCAAATGTAGTGGTCAACTGACCCAGCTAGGACTTCATCACTCGTCATTCTAGGATAACTAGTAGTTTACGGTAAGGATGGGGTAAGTGATGAGGTTGCTGCCGTACTAGCATTTATGGAGTGGCTGATGATCTAGAGAGTAAGATGAGAAACCAAGCATTCAATGAGGAATCGCCTCGAACAAGTCTTGCTATCAGCTACTTACGCAAACATAACACATATCCTATCCTTGTCCTCCTCTTTGCATCCCGACGAAGAAGAAGCAGTCAAGGCACACACAAGTTTATCAAGTTATATTAAGATTATCACAGTTGTTGTTGTCTATGAACAAGGAGTAGGTCTCAAGTCGTCCATAACCGTGGACACGGCTTCTCGAAAAGATTTAACCCTGTAGGGGTGTACCAACTGCCCATTACAAGGCTCCGCATGCACGCCCATCTCTCTCAGTCGGGCCCGTTAAAGACACCCATTGAAGAGTTGTTCTGAGAGATCCGGACGTCAGGTCCCTCTAACTAACAACGAACAAATCCGGATGGCCCCCGGTGAGTCGACATCTAGTTCAGGAGCCTGCCGCGCTCTCGATCTAGTCTCTACCGTCTGACTCGGGTTTGGATTATAGGTGAATTCTCACATGAGTCCGGGTCCTCAGCCGGCCAGGTTGGACCAACTAAATAAACCATGTCTCCACTGGCCCGAGTTGTTTAAAATCTGTTGTGTGCTCACCAATCACACACACGGTTTCAAATGGTAAATCAGTTTGGGCCACCACTAGAAATGTTTAAATCTAGGTAGGTAAGAAGACGGGACTCCATAGCATCCCACACGCGGTTAGGCACGCTCGTCAAGAGACACAATACCCGGAACTCGGGCCTTAGGTGACTCGAATGGAACAAAGCGTCGGGGCGGGATAGCCTAGACCTTCCATCCTTCGTCGAGTATAGTCAACATTATAATAATAATATCATCCACAACAATATAATAATGTGATAGCCCAATCCAAGGAGTAACAGGGTAACATCGTAGCATCCTAAGCATGCATACTAAGCAGGGGCTGAGCAACGAGCAATAGTAACATAGTAGTACATGGTTTACTGGGAGGGGACATGGCTGTATCGGTTTAAGAGAGGATGCAAACATGTGGTAGGGTCAAACATTGAGCCTAACCTAGACTAGCATGCAAACCGCTGGTTATAATAGAATGGATCATAAGTAATGTATAGTCCTTGCCTGTTGATAAGTCAGGTTCCGAAGGTATAGGCGATCGTGAGCTCGCACCGTCAACAAGAGTATCCGTGGGACAACACAAGAGTAACCACTAGAAAGACAATCAACGGAGATGCAACTATTACTATGAAACAATCACCATCAAGCAAGAACAGGAACACAACACGATGCGGATCTACCGTCGAGAGCGGTTACTAACAGGTTAAGTGGAGTATCCGCCACACACGATGATACTGCACATTTAGAATGGTTCAAGTTGTTTAGCTACACAACATGAGCAAGGTTGTTAACATGGCATCTCACTCAAGCGTGGCATAGCACACAAACATGACAAGAGGTGAAGCATAAGAACAACTATCTATGCTAGTCAATTTAAGTGAGGCACAACCTAAACATGGCATACACTAAGTACCCCACGACAATTTAAGCATTTTGTACTGTTCTGCCCTAAACAATATTTTAGGTTGGTTAACAACAGAAAACAATATCATAAACAGAAATTACATGAAATTCTAATCAATTTACATGTAAGGAACACTCCAAACAAAGTTACGGTCAAAAAGATACAAGGAATACAAGTTACGGGCACAATCTGCCAACATCATGTAGCACACTTTGGAGCAATAAATAAACAAGCAGAAGGTTGTAAACTTGCACAAAAATGATATGAAACTAAAGTAGACATGGCATTCAAGGCATGGAAAAAGGAATCATGCAAATAGGCATCATGGTTCACTAGTTATAAGCAACACAAGCATCTATAAAACATTACTGGTGAAGGACTTAGTGAAAAACAGGTAAACATGGCAAAACTGTTATTAGAAGGCTGTATAAACGGGGGTAAAACTATATGCAAAAGTAAAGCAACATGGCAGATCAATATGAGGGCATTAAGTAGACAATGATGGTGATCAGGTATAAACAAGAATCAAGGTCATAGGCATCACAGATCAAAAGATATTAAGCGTGCAACATGGCTTCGGAAAGTTACAGACTTAGTGAAAAACAGAGGTGGTTATCAAAATAGAGGGATAGCAACTTTGGAGCTGAAATATAACTATGACCAGGAATGTAACATGAGCATGCAATACATATAATGGAAGTATACATGGCAGAGATCAAAATGACATATTGCAATGCTCAATAGGATGCAGGGTTAAACAGATATAGGGCAGCAAACAGCACACTAAAAACAGGGTAGCTACTTTGGGTGAACATTCAATCAACATGCAGAAGGCCGATTTGACAAGTGAAAGCATATAACTGAAGTACACATGATGCTTAACAGTATGCAACAATAATCACTCAATTCCGATAAACCGTCGCGACGCAAATGTCACCCGAAGTTGGCTCAAAATAACAGTTTCAGTAGCTTAGCAGCAGTAAATATTCTGGTGCCCACTTCAACAGAGGATTTATAGATGCCAATCAATCCAAACATGATAAATAATTACACTACCATCTAGAGCACAGAGAGCATAACAATAAAAATAATAATCATGCTAATTGGATCTACGAGCTAATGGGAAAACGCTTTGCAAGAAGGCACTTGAGGCACAAAAAATCTGAGACTTGGAAAAATTACAGGGAGTCCGAGCTCGGGGCTGGGCACATCCATGGCGGGTTGGACTTGGCCGTGGTCGTCACGGGCATGCAGCAGGCATCCGGCAAAAGCCTGAGAAGGCCAGGGACGGCGGAGGAGAGGCTGGGGCGGCTGGATCCGGCGCGGATCTCGCTGGATCTCGCCGGTGAAGGGCGAGCTCGAGATCAAGCTCGGCTAGCCATGGACATGGCGGGCTACTGCAGGGATGAAGAAGAGGGAGTTGAGGAGAGAAGGAGAGGGAGGAGAGGAAGGGCGCGGGGAGGAGGAGGCCGGCCTGCGGGGTGGCGGCCCGGCTCGCCTTCTGGCGGCTCGCCGGAGCACGACGCATGGCGCGGGAGACGGACAGCGCAAGGGCCTGGCCATCCCAGATCGGGCCCGGGCGGCGGCAGCGGCAGCGGGCCCGCGGTGCCCGGCGGCGTCCTGTGCTGGAGGTTGGTGGAGGAGTTGGTGGGAGGCTTAGGGCATGACGTGGCACGATCTGGTGCGCCCGTTTTCAGATCTGACGGCTAGGATCATCTCAGGCCTAGGGTTGCGGGAGAGAGAGGGGCTTAAGGGCTGATCTGGGATATTTTTCCGGGGTGTGGCTGAAATTTTTTGTTAGGGGAAACCCTAGAAATGGTAGGGGAGGTGGTGGTGTATTTATAGCCCAGGGTGGCTGGCCAGTTTACGCAAACGCCCTTGAGTCTTCTCTCTCGCGTCTGGTACTCCACGTTTCCGATTCGGACAAAATCTGGAACCACGCTCTCAGCGCGTCGAGCCCATCAGTCGTACCTCACTTCGATAGTGTTCCGAGAACATTTTCCGGCGCTCAATAAAATAATCTATTTAATTATTAAATGAGGTTTTTCGTTCCGGTGGCGATGGCTAGTCTTGTGCCAGAAGTTGCGACGGTGCTCGGGTGAACCCGGTGTCGCAACGGTCGTGTGCCATTTGGGAAAAAAGGTTTATTCACGAATGCCGGTACGAAAAAGAGGGGGGAGAATATTCACCGATTAATAAATCAACGAAGAAAAACTACAAACAAATTATAGCAATCAACAAAATAAGGCAACAAACAAAATTTTAATTTGGTTGGAAATCCCGGGCTGTTACACTAGGGAGCCAAGGCGTCACCAGAAATCCAAGCACATAGAAAGGCGTTATCATCTCATACAACAATTCGTAGATGATGGTAATATAAATGTATGCAAAGTACACACAGATGCAAACGTTTCTGATCCTTTGACGAAGCCTCTCCTGATGCCGAAGCATGAGGCGCACGTAAGAGCCATGGGCCTTAGATGCCTAACTGATTGACTCTAGTGCAAGTGGGAGACTGTCAGAGATATGCCCTAGAGGCAATCATGTTATGATGTTGTCTCCTTATGTATTCATGAGTTACTTGTATTGTCCTTGAACATCATCACTCATATGTATCAATAAGTATGTGAATTGTTTGTGAGACTATATATTCCATGATGATTGTTCTAATGGTCCCTAGTTGATAAGGTTATGTGGAAACATATCCTTGACTAGTATATAGTTCGGTTGATGACTATGTTTCACAAGTCATGAGCATGGAGATGCTACTGATAGTATGAACTTAGTGATGGGATCACTGAGTTGGACGGAGACCCACTTTGAGACGTAGCGAGATATTATCATTTGTTAATCTCAATACAATGTATATGCCATGTCCTCGACCTGAGGTCCTCGCATGTTCTCGGGATGAGGAATGACTCACTTAGGGACTATAAAATGCTACATCGTAACTGGGTAGTTATAAAGGTAGCCTACGGGTGAGTCATGATACATGCCGCGAGACATGGTCGATCAAGATGGGATTTCCCCTCCACTTTGGAGAGATATTCTCTGCGCCCTCTCGAGTGACAAGATTTAGAAACCATGGCCATGCGACATGGGTTAAGGGTTAACCCGGTTCAGGAATCTGTATCACGGTTTCGAGAATAGAGGTCAAGCTATCACAAGGGTGACAAGTACTCGCCTTGAGCTTGAAAACATATATCTTGAGGAAAAAGGAATGTTGCATATGACACTTTGCAATGGTTCGTCTTTTGACTTTACGCATATATGGGAGCCGGCACGTTCTGCTAGGAACCGCTACCGACTATCGAACCGAATGTGATCCGGGATGTGTCCATGTGTACGTGAACCTATAGGGTCGCACGCTTAAGGGAAAGGAGCCCATTCGGATGTGATCTGAATGGAATATGGATGGAGGGTCTGGACTGCCTCAAGGGTTGAGGCCATTCCACGGGCGCCTATATAAGGGCTAGGGCGAACCCTGAAGGGGTACAGGTCATACCACAACCCTAGCCGCCACTCCAACTCCAGGCCAAGCCGCCAGACCTAGCAGTCCGCCGCCTGCCGCTCATCCTTGTACGTGTGCATCCCTTGGAGGCGCCTCACCTGCGGCGTTTGGATGAACTGTTCGCGGGATTGGATCGCGAGACTCCATTCGTGGGATCGGTACGAGGGATCGGTACGAGGGATTCGAGGAGCCACCGCCGACGCGCATAGCGAACTCTCCTTGCGCTGCCGTGACTGTGCGTCTAGTGGTAGTCCCTCATCACGTAGTTCTTCTCCAGCAGCAAGATCTTGGTTGTGCGCGGTAGAAATTTTTATTTAGCGCTAGTGTAGCGTACCGTGTGCCACAACAACAATAAGCAGTAACAATTACAGGGGCCACATGCTCAACATTCAACTCCTAGATCTGCTAGGATTGTGGCTTGCTTACTACTGTGACAAAATGATAGGTCATGCATCAGAATGGGTTCAACTATGCGGTAGAACGTATCATGGTAATCTCCTAAACATGCATAAGCGAGAATGAGAGGGAAATGGGTTTTTATAGACATGATCAATGAGGTTTCTTTTGCCTTGCTGACGATACAAGGGTTATCGATCTTCTGCTTCAGGGGTGACCTCCCTCTCAGAAACACTGTTACCGAATCAATCATCAACGAAGGGGGACAACATCGAAAGTAAAATTCTCAAGCACATGATAAGTTGTGACATGATGTATATGGTACTGGTTTGTGGCAAATTCCACTTAATTTAAGTGTATTGCAAAAGATTTGCAAATTCAAACTCCAAATTTGAATTCAAATTATGCCATATACACATTTGCTTCTGTTCACCCATTTTAAAATGTTCAAACATGTAAACAAATTGCATATTCATAATCCTTGCATTTTTTTGATAATTTTTAATATATAATTTGTTTAATTTGGAGTTAGGATGAATTAGCTATGAATTTCCAAAGTTTAACAGATTTTCTGGAATTTTCTGATTTAATTTTAAATTGAAAAGGACTTATTGCGTCAGCCTTGCCTCAACATGACCTCAGCAGGGGGCTGACCAGTGGGGCCAAGATGTAATAGGCTCTGGGGTTAATCCCCGTTTAGTTTATTTAAACAGTGGGATTAGGGGGCCCTGGTCCAAGATGTAATAGGCTCTGGGGTTAATCCCCGTTTAGTTTATTTAAACAGTGGGATTAGGGCGCCCTGGGCCCACCTGGAAGTGACTGCCGGGCTGGATAAAGGGTTGATTAAGCCCCTAATGGCCAGGGCCACGTCGGCACGCTGGTGGCTCAACGCCGGCGGTCATCCAGCACGGCGGAGTCCACTCGGGGTGGCGTTCCCGGGAACCGTTCGCTGCGCTGAGACCACGAACGTGTAGCCCGTGCTCGCGTGCAGCTACTCGAGGAGTTTGGTGACCACGGGGAGGCCCAACGTGACGGCGACAAGCTTCCGGCGGAAGCCGGAGCACGGGTGCGGGCGATGCTATGCTACGGGGCAAGGGGAGGCGTGATAGGAGAGGGGAACTGACGAGGGGCTCACCTTGGTTCTAATGGGGTGGTCAGTGAAGCAGTAGGGGCACCGGAGGCGCTGTAATCGACGACAAGGGTCCGCGGCTCCGGCGGGACGTCGTGGTCCGATTCGATGGCTTCGGGGCACGCCAGCTCTCAGGCGGCGGCAGGGTGGCGAAGTCGAGGGTGCCGGTGACGATGGAAAACCCAGCGAGACGGTTAGTGGCCGTTGGCCACGGCTGCGCTCGTCGACGGACTACGACAGCGCTCGGGGTTTCTCTGGCGGCAAGAAATCGGCGAGGGGAGAGATGGAGAGACGTCTCCAGGGGAGGGGAATGGATGAGGAGGACGTCGGGGAGCTTCCAGGCATGAAGACGTGGCCTGGGGAAGCATGAGGTGGCTTCGGCGGCCGTTGAGCACCCTCCACCGAGCTGCTTGGCTCGGCAGGGAGGAAGACGACAGGGAGGAGAGGTGGGTTGGGACGGCAAGGTAAATTGGGCCAGAGGCCTAGGTAGGTGGACTCGGTTTCCTTTTTCTATTTTCTCTCCGCTTTAAATTTCTAGCATTTGTTTGCTCTGGTAAATAAATAACATATCATTTTATTAAATACTCAAAACTTTTATTTGGACTTACATGGCATATAGATAGCCACTCCCAAAATTTGAAGATTTTTGAAATTCTAACTAGGGTTTTATTCAATTTCCAAGCTCTGTTTGGACTTTTTAAAAAATCTTGGAGCATACAGTGGGACCCACTTCACTTTATATGTGATCATGCTTATTTAAGACTTTTCAAAAAATTCAGAGGATTTTTGGAAGAAAATTTTAAGATGGCCATTTGAATTAAAATAATTTGGGCTTTTCCTTTCCCCAATTCAATTTATTTTGAAAAAATTTCACATGATGCAAAGTCAAGCTAACCCTAGCACATACCTAAAAGAGGGTTGTGACACATGCACCAATGTACTGGTGGTCCTGGCTGTTGTTCGTTGTCCGTTGTGTTAATTAGTAGGGCAACGACAACGGTTGTCCGCGAGATAATAACATGACTAAGGGTTCGGTGGATGACTTGAGTGGTTTTATGCTTATACGCGCTGCCTACACGTGGGCCAAGGAGTTATGGGCTCCCCTTCTTCATAGTCTCGTTCAAGAACTCTTCAGACGTCAGCAGTACCGCTGCCTGCGCCGGGAAGTGGTGTGTCTTCTTTGCTCGCGCGGTGATGTCTTATTTCGTTTGATTTTGCTTCACCGGCCAGCCACTCACCGTTCAGGAGCGCATGGGGTTATGGTCCAAAGCCCTGCGCGCATAGGATTTAGTCCGGCGGATGACCTCTTTGTTGATTTTGAAGGATGGGCTACAGAGTGTCGGATAGCCTTGGTGGGGCATTCCCTAACAAGGTGTACGCCACCCTGGAGATCCGTGCCTTGTAGGGTAACACAAGTGCACCCCTGCAGGTAAGATTAATCTATTCGAATAGTCGTCTCCACGGTAATAGGACGCTTTTTGCCGAAGCTAGATCCTACTACTACAAACTACTACTAATAAACTGTTGGTTCCGGGTTTTGTTCCTCGCAGGGAGTCGAGGAAGTGATCTCGTAGGCATTGCTAATTATTACAACTTACTATTATACAATGTTGCAACAACTTTTGCTGCGTTGTTACTTTTTTCTTTATATAAACTATTGGCTATTCACTCCTCATGCTGCAAGACTCGTCGGAAGATGCTAGTCTTCGATAGGCCTAGCTTCTTTTCATTATTCTGGTTTTCTGACTTTCAGTACACTATATATAGCCTCCCCTTTCCATTTGATACAAATGCATAAAAGCTTAGTAGTGGACGTAAGAATCGCGCATATGATGGGTACTCACTCTTTCTTTATTTCCCCCCTTTGTTTTATATACCCGACCGGTTGCTACCATCAGACGTTGGAGCCCAGCAGCAGGAGTTTCCAGGAGAAGCCTACTATGACATTGAGTTCCCCGTTGACCAGGAGTAGTTCGATGGATCCCAGGCAGGAGGCCTCGCCTTTTCGATCTGTATCTCTGATGTTATTTGTGCAAGCCTTCTTAAGGCAAACCTTGACTAACTATGTCTGTACTCAGATATTATGATTGTATAACTTATGTATTTGGATCCTCGTGATCCCTGGTTTGTAACATAAAGATTTATCTTATTTGTGTCTAGTGTTGTGCTGTGATATTCTCATCATGGCACCCTGATTTCGATCGTGTGCCCTGCGTGTATGATTACTATACACGGCTTGATTTTGGGGGCGTCACAAAAGTAGAGTATAGAAAAAAACTATTTTGTAGTTACTAAGTTAGTTATAGGAGAGTAGGATTCTTTTTACTCCTTATCCTTTCTCTGGTCAGGACAAGTGTCATAAGTTTTTTAATCTCGACTTATCCCCTTTCAAACTTTAGCATCTTGAGTGTGTGGAGTTTCGGAACCGTTACAATGCCTTTCTTGCATCGTATTGTCTCGATTCCGATCTCAGGTTGGGAAATCCTGTAGTACCTTTTGTCTATCCAACTCTTGTTTACATCTTGGTCATCCATTGACTTCATTCCTCTCGCCTAGTATCCTCACCGATTTGCATGAGAATGCTTCCTTGATCGTCTCTTTGAACTATCGTTCTTCCTCTTGATCTTCCGATGGTTTCGTTCTTTTACGTTGCCATCTCTCTTCGGAAAATTATCTCGAAGGAAGTTCGACGTCGACATGGAGCAGAGTCCCTTGTTGGTGGTATTGAAGGACATTGACTTTCTTTTCTCTCCCCTCCACTCTCCCGGATCGTCTAGGATCTCGAGACAAGATCCCTTGTTGGTGGTGTTGTATTGTAACAGCCTGGGATTTTTACCCTAATTAAAAAAATTGTTTGTTGCTTGCTAGAATTGTTTGCAGTATTTGTTTCGTCGATTTATTAATCAGTGCTTATATTTTCCCCTCTATCGTATCAGATGCGTGACCGAACCTTGTTCCCAACGGCACTCGACCTTTGTGACACCGGGTTCCACCCGAGCACCGTCGCAACTTCCGGTAGAGGACCAACCATCGCCATCAGAAATAAAACTCCGTTTATTTAATAAACGAATTATTTTATTGGGTGCCGGGAAATGTTCTCGGAATGGTATCGAAGTGAGGTAGGACTGACGGGCTTGCCGCGCAGAGGGCGTGGTTCGAGATTTCGTTCGAATCGGAGGTCGTATGGACTCCCGGTGGTCAGAAAACGTGGAGTACCGGACGCGAGAGAGAAAACTCGAGGGCGTTTCCATAAACCAGCCATCCAGGCCAGTCTATAAATAGACCACCTCTCCCCTAGACCTTCTAGGGTTTCCCCCTTGTAAAAAGATGCATCCACCCCCCTAAAATTACCAGATCTACCCCAAAAACTAGCCCCAATCCCGGAACGCTATCCCCAGCTGCTCCCGGCCGTCAGATCGGGCGATCGGAGGGCTCTGGTTGTGCCATGTCGCCCCGAAGGGGTCTTCTCCCGCCTCCAGGCGCCCCAGGCCCCGCAGGGCCGGATCTGGGCCCGCGAGGCCCAGCTCGCCGCCGCCTCCCGAGGGAAAGCGCCACCGCGCTCCGGCAGCCCCGCCGTCGCGCCGCCCCACGCCGGTGAGAGGAGCGCCGGTGCGAACCGCACATCCTCTCTCCCCTGACCTCCTTCCTCCCCTCACACGCCGCTCACACCGCACGCCATGGCACCATGGCCAAGCTCGGAGCAGCCGCCCACGAGACCTCACCGTGGCACTCGAGCCGCCACTCCTCCGGCCACTCCGTCTCTCCCCAGCACCCGCATCCCCAGCCGGACCCCCCTGCGCCGCCTCGACTGCTCGCCGTCACCGGAGGCAAATTTGCCGCCGCCAGTTCCGATCCGATCGGATCGGCCCGATCCGGTTAACCGCCCCGGCCAGGTGGGCCGGTCTCACCCATCAGCGGCCCAGCCACCAGCGCTAGCTCGCAGCGCCTCCTCTCGCCATGTGCGTTGACCGCCAATCCCTCGACCAACGCAGCTACTTGGGCCTGGCCCATGGTGAGAGCCAGCCCGAGCCACCCCCTTTTTTCCCTTAATGTTTTTCTATTTTTCTGTTAAGTCCTGTAAATTGCTACTGTACCTATTTTGCGAGTAAGTTTGTGAGTGAACCGTAGGTCGGATGGTGTTGCGCCCAAAATGAAATCTATGCTCTGTGAAGTGGTCGAACTTTTTTCTTTAGTGAGTTCATCCATTTGAGGTCATCTAGATGGTGCAATTGCTTGCTAAACACTGCTACTTTCTATTACTGCTGTTCATTGTTATTTTCTTGCAAGTTAGGTTGATGTTTGTGTCACATCCATGATGCCTATGCGGGTAATTCTTCCTTGTATGTGTTAAGCATCATGTGTACTTCAATTAGATGCATCCCTTTGCCATGTTTACCTGTTGTAGCTATTTTTCTCTTGCTCCAAAGTGGTGACCCTGATAATATGTGCTGTTGTTTGTATAAAGTTGCTACTTTGATGCCTTATAGTTAATGATCTATGCTTCATATGCTATAGCTCCCATGGAATGAAATTCTCCTTGTTATGTGTACTCTGATGCCATGCTTTGATTTTCCATGATATGGTTGCTGTTCATATAGTTATTGACCTCCCAAAGTGCAACCCTGCTGTTTTTCGTCACATACCCTGAGATTCTACTAAGTCTGGAATATAATATAGATGTCTTGCATTCTTAATACTTATTCATCCATGGGTCCTATGACCATAAGTGCTATGTATGAACTGATTTGCATCATGTAGACTCCATGCTAAAATATTCCATGGTCATGTTTCTGTATATTTGCTATCACTTTTGCTCATGTTTATATAGCATGTTTATAACAGTTTGACATGCCTATGTTTTTCACTATGTCCCAGACCAGTAGTATTATTTAGCTTTTTGCATGGGTTACAATTACTTTTTCCTGATGCTCATATACATGAAACCTTGTTGCCATGTCATGCTTGTCATGTATACTGTTGATCCACATCATTTTGGTGCATGTTTGCATTCAGTAGTTTGTTGTTTCATTGCTCGAAAGTGTGCTACCTGATGTTGGCATATTATGTTCATAACTTGTGATGCTTGTATCTTTTTAATCGTAACTCCATTTGAGGTGTTCTTTATATGTAACTTGACTAGAATTTCATGTAGACTGTGATTGTGCTATTGTTTTCTGTTGTTAACCAACCTAAAATATGGTTTAGGGAATAACAATACCAAATGCTTTAATCATCGTGGGGCCCATAGTGGTATGCCATGTTTAGGGTTGTGCCTCACTTAAACTGACTAGCATAGATAGTGTACTTTGTGCTTCACCTCTTGCCATGTTTGTGTGATATTCCAAGATTGAGTGAGATTCCATGTTAACTGTTGGGTCTCGCAGCAGAAAACAATAATTTTTCTAACTAGCGTCGCCCTTAACCCAAGATCTATCTAGCTGTAATGCCGTAACGGAAAGACTTGCGGAAACATACGTCGGGGTGTAGTCCGTTGCGCGAGAAACGTTCTCGCAAACGTGGTTGATGAAGCCGTAAACCTTTCACAACCCCCTAGCTATGTTAGCACCCTGTTGGGTGGTAGTGTCGCACGTGCAACACCTCGTAGTACTCGCACACGTACGGACTCGGTGACGACCTCCGTTCTCCGATCCAGTGAAGGTGGCGGAAGTAGACCTCCCGGAACCAGAGTTTCGGCAGCACGAAGGCGTCCGAGTAGCAGAGAAGCCTCAATCCCAGCACAGGTTCCAGACAAGGGGACCCCAGCTTGAGAGATACAAGAGAGGGGAGAAGACCGGTGAAAACCGATCTCAATTCGGAGTAATATTGAATTCTCTGCAGATTTTTCTGTGTAAAAGAAGTGCACCCCTGCCCATCTATATATAGGCAGATGGAAGGAGTCAACCCCCCTCCCCTAGCAATGTGGGACTAAAGTCCATTGCCAGGGAGGGGGCGCTGGCCAGGGGGGAGGAGGTGGTGGCGCCACCACTTGGGCCCAAGGCCCATGGCGCCTCCCTCCCTTTTTTTCCTTTTTCTCTTTTTTTTCATTTTGCCTTTTTCCTTCCACTAATGGGCTTCTTTCACAAATAAGGCCCATTGCACTTTTTAATCTGAAATAAATTATTATTAATTATTAATTCACTTAATTAATAAATAATACATATTATTTCATCTCCCGATGATCCGGAACTCCTTCACGCTCACTCCGAACGTCCTTCGGACCAAAACAGAACTTTTCCGGTACGTCTTTCTCTCTTCTCCGGTAACTCCGATAGTTCTGAAAAGCTCTCTGATATTCATCGAGCCCTTAAGTGTGTGACCCTACGGTCCGAGAACACTCCAGTCATGACCGAGACAAAGGCTACGGCCAATGATCAATAGCGGGACCTCGATGCCCATAATGACCCCTGTGCATTTCGGAAGTAACCGATTGAACTGTACACGTTGTATACCATTCCATTTGTCATGCGATACTAGATTATTCCAAGATTCGATCAACTGCATCCAATGCATTAGTTCTATCTTGTTACCGACAACTCTTATTCACTCGTTCCGTGATATTCATCCTTGTCACCTAGTCACACGCTGCGCAGCTTTATGGATGCAATCTCACCGAGTTGTCCATGAACTATCTTTCCATTATATGGATTGACAAATCCCGCTCTTGAATCAACACTCCTCAACATATCCCATCGGATAGCCCAAGATACACCTTTATGGTCACCATGTTTCAGTGTGACGGTTAATGCACTCAAAGCATCCTCAGAAGATAGCAATTATGCGTGATCTCACGGTCAAAGGAACAGGCTACTATGTTCTGTAATTACAACATTGAACTTTTACGATTTGATCATGTTGCAATGCTTGCATTGGGTAATGTTCATCACGTCATTCATTCAATGAGGTGACCTTACCGTCAATTGACTTGATTGTCCATGATCGTGAAACCACAATCATCAGTTGACGATAAACCAGTCATCATGAGAGGCTGACTAGGAACTCTGGTTGTTTATATACCACACCTGTATCATTGTTTCACTGATACATTTGCAACACAGTATGAAACTGGTCATGAACTTATTTAGAAATATTGGAATAATCATATATTATTTGCCTCTAGATCATATATCCAACAATCTCCCACTTGCACTAGATAGCAAATAATCTAAATGCATATTTTCTCGATCATAATCATCTTATCATATAAGTGTTTATTGATCATGCTTGCTCATGGAAGAGGTTTCGTCAATGATCTGTACCCGTTCAGATTAGTATGTTCCTTTGCAACAGGTATTGGTCAACTTGCTTGATATACCCTTCATTATCTAATAATGCTTGAATTATAAGTTTGGCGGGAGAGTAAGACTTCTTATTTTACAGTATTCTCTAATGACAAAATGGTTTTAGTTCCTAGGACTCCCATAGTCATGTATACTGAAAACTACACTCAGCCAGAAGTCTAAACTTCTTACGCTAAACTTTATTCAACCTTCTACTTCCTTAAGTAGATATTTATATTTTGTAGAGTTTTGGTTCGTGAAATTATAGCTCACATTTCCTTTCTATTCCTTTTGGTGATATCTCCGATTCATATAGACCCATAATAAGGCTTGCAATCGTAATCCAGTATTACATTCAAGTATATTATCTTTTCTATCATTTAGAGTATTGTCCTCAGTTTCTCTTCAGATACTGAATGCTTGGACTTTGCTCAGGTTCTGTGTTTTGCCAACCAAGCACATCGGAACCTGTTCTTCTTCTAAGAACCTTTGAGTCACTCTGTTATTGGATTCACAACTTCCGTTTTATGGTAGAATCATATGTCAAAGGTCATATAGGATCACATGTCTTGAGACAAAGTGCATCCCTATTCTTCCATTAAAACATTATTTTGTGATATTAAGGTTTTACATCCTTTATATAATTCCTAGCCACAAGAACCTTTTCTTGTTTAGGATATCATTCCAATCCTTTTTTATGTTCATTACACATGTCCTAATCTATCCTTATAGATTTTAGTGTGTGACACATCTGTATTTCGTTCATATAAGATTCTCGTAATCCTTTCATCTTATTAGCCTTAATCTCCATCTATATCAACGTATATATATGAGATTGTTTTCACATATATCATCGTATATATATGAAATTGACATTGTGCTCCCACTCAAATATATCCGACATGTATCTGTAAGTAAGCTTTTATTAAGTATCTATTCTAATTATGTCAGACATAATAATATTGCTCCCAAAGCTCCCACTCAGAAAATGCTCTCTGCATTCCAATTTTTCAGGAAGTCTCCAAAGCTCCCACTTAGTTTCATGAAATTGCAGTCCATCTCAATATTTTGATTACTTCAAAATCACTTGATCAAATCAAGGTTGACAGTTTCTGCCTTGAGGTACCATGGTCCTTCTTATCGAAACATTCTTTCGTTATGCCAATTTCTACTTCTCTTCGAATTCCACAACTTGAATGTGATACAATTTCAAGCTAAGGTCCCTTCATAGTGTTCGTGAATGAAATACCCATATTGATTTAGCATTACTACGCTTCCGTATTCAATCATTATTGAATTTATCCATAACATCTTTTATGTGCCAAATCATGCCTTTATGTGTTGCATCATTCTTAATAACTTCCTGGTTATTCGGAATTAGAAATAACTACTTTATTTCATAGGATGTGTGGCATCCCGTATGCAACTCAATATGATTTCATTTCTCCTCGTTCCTAGGTAACCATCAATCCTTCGTAATTTATGAGCAGTGTCCCTTTTGTTTCACTTAAGAAGACTCATGATTATTGTTCTGTACAGAACGTATTCATGACAATCTTCTTATTTTAAACTAAGGCTTTAACTAATATACCATGATCATCATCAATAGCATATTTCCTCTTCTCATGGAGTCATTCCAGTGGAACGTTTTCCATTGCGATACTCTGTTATCTAGAGGCAGGGTCAATCACCCTGTTCAAAGAATTCACTTTTCTCCCATTGGTTTATTCCTTGAGAACCATCTTCTCATTCACCAATTCAAGCAATACAAGTTTTCCTATTTGGGAATGTGTGTTTTACAATTGCTCACAACTCTAATACAAAGAAAGTTATATCATATAAAACTTCTAGAAACTTTCTAACACCATCATCATATGGAGTCATCAGCTTCATTAAATTTAGAATGGTTTCCTTATTTCATGAAGTGGGTGTTTTAACTTACTAAATTATAACAACTTTGTTCATTCAAAATAGCATTAGCGTAAGGGGAATGTATTTAGACCATACTACATTTTAGTATGACTACGAATGGTTCAGGTGCTTGAGCACTTTAAACTTCCATCGTAATTTGTGGCATTATTTCCACAAGTCTCCCATTTATGTCAACTATAATACTCATCACTTTGATCACATCATGGTGATTTGTATTCTTATATCCAACTTCACTGTGATTCCGTAATCTCAGATTTATGATCTTAATTGAATGCCTTGTTCAATTAATCATGCGAAGCATCTTTAATGATTATTCATGCGCTTGGTTAATACATCATTTATGTACAATGTTTGGCGCAAGTTCTGCTTTGCTAGAACTCCGTCATTAGTCATCTTGGTTGATAATAAATTCATGAGTTAATAGATCGAGTATCTAATGACTTCATTATTTATGAATTCATCTCATGCATTTAGTATAGTTATGAATTTTGACCTTATTGTTATTCATAACAACTTAATCATTAAACATTGAATATCACTTGACAATTGTGGTGTTTTATATCTATCATATTATAAACTCAATTGCAATAATAGTATAAGAACACTTTATTCATCACACTGGAACAACTGACTTGTCTCAAAACATGAATAACTTTGTCTCACGAGATGCAAGACATACCACTAAGTGTTCATATTCGATTGATTACAAAAGATTTATCTAATACTCTAAGTATAATTCTATGATAGATGTCTTGGTGAAATCTTGGTGGCCATCAACTGTCTTGGTTGCCATCAATCCTGGATCGCACCTCTTCCCGTCCATGCAACGGCAGGGCCTGTTTTCATAAAACAGATCAAGTATCAAATACTTATTAAACTGCAAATGTTGTATAAGGGAACAAACATTTATAACGAGTATATCAAATATATACCTTCTCCATCAACAATTTCTCCTTCAATGGGTTCAACCTCTAAATCTCGGAGGTTGACCATGAACTCAAAGAACTGAAGGCTTTCACCTCTTCCGACATAGTCATGGACAAGGTCTGTGTAACTCGGTGGAAGCGAGTGTAGCACCATGTTTATAGCAGACTCCTCTGTGGTCCAATAGTAAAAGTCCTCCACGAGTTTCAGATGTATCCCATGCATCTTGGCTACGTGAGTTTTCAGACAAGTGTTCTCTTCCATCTTTGTAGTAAGAAACTCATTTTATAACTCAAATCTGGCCACTCTGAACTGATGTATAACAATGACTTCATCATGCCAATTGTGTCAAACGTGTCCATATCCGCATATTGTTCACGTAAATCTTGCGGAAAGCTAGTTTCTATGACACTTTTAACCATGGCGTAAGTCCTTCGACGATTATGGTAATCAATCATTACTTTTTCATCCATGTTGTCTACTGGAGGGTCTCCCATACACTCTTGTATCACGAACAAGGGGTTAGCTCTCTTGAGCACAGTCCTAAGGTATAAGTACCAATCAACGAAATTTGACCCATCATCTTTAAGTCTTTCACCACGTAAGAAAGTAACTAATCCAGGATACTGATTCATGTCCATTTTAATTTTCTACAAAATATTTGCAAGGAAAAAAATTAAGACTAGTTCATAACAATGAGTTCATAATAATCATATTATAAATGAGCTCACACTAAAACGATCATCCCTAAGAAGTTTTAGTGATTACATGATCCAGATTCACTATCCGTCCTCGAATATCACAACGGCCGACGGATTAGTTTCAAAGGTAGACAACTAGTTTGTGCGATCACATCCTATATGTGACTCATGCTCGATCTTTTGATCTCTAGTATTTCGAGGCCATATCTACATATGCTAGGCTCGCCAAATTGACCTTAGTGTTATATGATGCTTAGCAAGGCCATATCGACATATGCTAGGCTTGCCAGGCCAAACCTCATGCGAACTCTAATGTATGTATGACACCCGATCGTCACGGCCTGCCTATCATAAAGAGAACCTTCCAGGTGGTGCACACTTCGGTAGAATACTTATGTTTGGCATTTTATAAGGGATCATCTTATTTAATGCTACCGTCGTGTATCCTATACTAGCAAGTTTTAAGATGTATGATCATGGTGGCACTAAGTCTACAGTGTCTCCATTTAAGTTTGTTTCATCATGATGATCGTTTACTACTTTCTAGTAACACATAGCAAAGCTATCACTACATCAAGATTAAGCAAACAACAATAGCCCCCTCTGCAATATAAAGTTAGACGCGTCTATATTTTTATATTTCATGTTTTACGTGGCTTCTAGGGCTTTTCATAGATCAACCGTTTCTACGAACATTGAACCACAACGCTGATTATAGATTGTCTCTATTACACCCCGTACGGGGCCCTCTGTTGCAAATGCCATATCCGCTAAAGTAAGAGAGACAGACACCCCCCAGATCCACTTTATACGGTACAAGCCGTATGTCAAGCGTGGAACTAGTCTCGCATAAGCGTACGCGTAAGGTCGGTCGGGGGCCGCTTCATCAAACAATGCCACAGATATAACAAGTACATGTGAGAGGGTAACAATCGTAGAATCAACGCCCACATCCCCGATGTGTTCTAACCGTACAGCAATACGAAGCATAGATCTAGCTCTGATACCGCTGTTGGATCTCTCAGCAGAAAACAATAATTTTTCTAACTAGCGTCGCCCTTAACCCAAGATCTATCTAGATGTAATGCCGTAACGGAAAGACTTGCGGAAACATACCTCGGGGTGTAGTCCGTTGCGTGGGAAACGTTCCCGCAAATGTGGTTGATGAAGCCGTAAAACTTTCACAGCCCCCTGGCTGTGTTAGCACCCTGTTGGGTGGTAGTGCCGCACGTGCAGTACCTCGTAGTACTCGCACACGTACGGACTCGATGCCGACCTCTGTTCTCCGATCCAGCGAAGGTGGCGGAAGTAGACCTCCCGGAACCGGAGTTTCGGCAGCACGACGGCGTCCGCATAGCAGAGAAGCCTCAATCCCAGCACAGGTTCCAGACAAGGGGACCCCGGCTTGAGAGAGACGAGAGAGGGGAGAAGACCGGTGAAAACCGATCTCAATTCGGAGTAATATTGAATTCTCTGCGAATTTTTCTGTGTAAAAGAAGTGCACCCCTGCCCATCTATATATAGGCAGACGGAAGGAGTCAACCCCCCTCCCCTAGCAATGTGGGACTAAAGTCCCTTGTCAGGGAGGGGGCGCCGGCCAGGGGGGAGGAGGTGGTGGCGCCACCACTTGGGCCCAAGGCCCATGGCGCCTCCCCCCTTTTTTTTCTTTTCCTTTTTCTTTTTTTTTCTTTTTGCCTTTTTCCTTCCACTAATGGGCTTCTTTCACAAATAAGGCCCATTGCACTTTTTAATCTGAAATAAATTATTATTAATTATTAATTCACTTAATTAATAAATAATACATATTATTTCATCTCCCGATGATCCGGAACTCCTTCCATCTCACTCCGAACGTCCTTCGGACCAACACGGAACTTTTCCGGTACGTCTTTCTCTCTTCTCCGGTAACTCCGATAGTTACGAAAAGGTCTCCGATATTCATCGAGCCCTTAAGTGTGTGACCCTACGGTCCTAGAACACTCCAGTCATGACCGAGACAAAGGCTGCGGCCAATTATCAATAGCGGGACCTGGATGCCCATAATGACCCCTATGCATTCCGGAAGTAACTGATTGAACCGTACACGTTGTATACCATTCCCTTTTTCATGAGATACTAGATTAGTCCAAGATTCGATCAACTGCATCCAATGCATTAGTTCTATCTTGTGACCGACAAATCTTATTCACTCGTTCCTTGATATTCATCCTTGTGACCTAGTCACACGCTGTGCAGCTTTATGGATGCAATCTCACCGAGTTGGCCATGAAGTATCTTTCCATTATATGGATTGACAAATCCCGCTCTTGAATCAATACTCCTCAACATATCCCATCGGATAGCCCAAGATACACCTTTATGGTCACCATGTTTAAGTGTGACGGTTAATGCACTCAAAGCATCCTCAGAAGATAGCAATTATGCGTGATCTCACGGTCAAAGGAACAGGCTACTACGTTCTGTAATTACAACATTGAACTTTTACGATTTGATCATGTTGCAATACTTGCATTGGGTAATGTTCATCACGTCATTCATTCAATGAGGTGACCTTACCGTCAATTGACTTGATTGTCCATGATCGTGAAACCACAATCATCAGTTGATGATAAACCAGTCATCATGAGAGGCTGACTAGGAACTCTGGTTGTTTATATACCACACCTGTATCATTGTTTCACTGATACAGTTCCAACATAGTATGAAATTGGTCATGAACTTATTTAGATATATTGGAATAATCATATATTATTTGCCTCTAGAGCTAATATCCAACAGTCTCCCACTTGCACTAGATAGCAAATAATCTAGCTGCATATTTTCTCGATCATAATCATCTTATCATATAAGTTTTTATTGATCATGCTTGCTCATGGAAGAGGTTTCGTCAACGATCTGTACCCGTTCAGATTCGTATGTTCCTTTGCAACAGGTATTTGTCAACTTGCTTGATATACCCTTCATTATCTAATAATGCTTGAATTATAAGTTTGGCGGGAGAGTAAGACTTCTTATTTTACCCAAACAACCATGTCCCCCCACATCCTAGCAAACGATTGTTTGGCCATGTACCTTGCTTGCTTAATAGCTGCTTAGTATGCGTGCTTAGGATGCTATCAACTGTTATCCTGTTACTCCTTGGATTCGGGCTATCACATTACTATATTTTTGTGGATGATATGATTATTATAATGTTGACTATATTCGACGAAGGATGGAAGGTCAGGCTATCCCGCCTCGGCGCTTTGTTCCATTCGAGTCACCTAGGATCCGAGGTCCGGGTATTGGTTCTAAGACAGAGCGCGCCTCATCGCATGTGGGATTTATGGGGTCCCTTTTCTTATCTACCTAGCTTCAAACATTTCTAGAGGTGGCCCAAGCTGATTTACCATTTGGAAACCGTGTGTGTGTCTATCGGTAGATCCTGGTAGATATTCTTTAAAACAACCTGGGCCAACGGGGACATGGTTTCCTTGTTGGTCCAACCTATCCGGCTGAGGATCCGGCCTAATGTGAGAATTTACCGGCAATCCAAACCTGCGAAAAACGGGAGAGACCAATTCGAGAGCGCGATCGGTTTTGAGTTCGAGGTCGACTCACCGGGGGCCACCCGGATTTGTGTGTTGTTAGTTAGAGGGATTTGTCGTACCGGATCTCTCGGAATTAAATCATAAAATGGTTGCCTGTGATGGATAGCAACTGAGAGTGATGGGCGTGCGTGCGAAGCCTTGTAATGGGCAGTTGGTACACCCCTGCAGGGTTAAATCTTTTCGAGAAGCCGTGTCCATGCTGATGGACGACTTGAGACCTACTCCTTGTTCATAGACAACAACAACAGAGATAATCTTAATAACTTGATCAACGCATGTGTGCCTTGACTGCTTCTTCTTCGTCGGGATGCGAAGGGGGGGACAAGGATAGGATAGGTGTTATGCTTACGTAAGTAGCTGATAGATGACTTGTTGGAGGCGATTCCTCATCGAATGTTTGGTTCTCGTCTTTCTCTAAATAGATCATTAGCCACTTCATATAATGCTAGTGCGGCTGCAACCTCAACCACTACCCCCATCTTACCGTGAGAAGTTAGTTACAAGACTTGTTGATATAGCTCACCCCTTCTTTTCTCTTTTACGCATGTTATGCAAACGATCTTGGACTTCAGAGGAGCTTGACGACACCTCTTTCCGACGCCTTCGTGGAGACTCGACGACGACTAGTTAGGTGGATCCCGGCGGAGAGCCTGGACCCGTGTGGTTACGCGAATGGTGTGTTTGACCTTTGCCACTAAGCATTTGATTGTAGTCTGTATCAGACATGTATCTTCCGCTGATGTAATGTATTTAAGGCAGCTGTATGCCGAATGTATGAGATGTTGTATCCATCTAGCTGTAATGTTGTGATATCATGTTGGAAATCCGGGGCATATGGCTTCGTCATATGTCGTGGTGGGACCGATATGTGCTTCATCCGCGGATCTGGATGGAAACATCTAGACCTAGAACAGTACCACATATCGGGCCTTACACTCAAGATGTTGGGTCCCCGCAGCATAATCACCGTCGATGGAAGTCGAGAAGTCGCCACGTCCTGCGAAAAAAAGATGCCACGTACGCAAAACAAGCATGCGTGCAACTAGGACTTGAAGTATACAAGGAAAGGGTAGACCCGACCGATCCAACACTGCTCAAGAAGCCAACTCCCGATTCCAACCCCAAGTTTCAGCAGGTGGAAGACACCAAGAAAGTTGATTTTTTCCCAGGAGACTCCTCCAAGAAATTAATCATTGGGACGGGATTACCTGACAAATAGAAAAGCGCGCTCATCGAGTTCATCCGTGAGAATCGGGGCATCTTCGCATGGAAACCTTCATACATGCCTGGCGTCCCGAGAGAACTCGCTGAGCACTACCTTAACACTAACCCAAAAAATGAAACCAATCAAAAAATTTCTCCGGTGTTTTAACGACGAGAGAAGAGAAGCCATGGGAGAAGAAGTAGCCCGGATCCTAGCTGCCGGGTTCATCGTGGAAGTATTCCATCCGAACTTGTTGGCCCACCCGGTCCTAGTTCTCAAGAAAAACGGAACCTGGCGTATGTGCATAAATTACACCGACCTCAACAAAGCATGACCCAAGGATCCTCTCGCCGCGGATAGACCAAATTATCGACTGTACGACAGGGTGCAAACTCTTATGCTTTCTGGACGCATACTCTGACTTTCACCAGATAAAGATGTTCATTGCGGACCAGGAAAAGACATCCTTCATCACGCCCCTTGGGGATTTCTGTTACACATCGATGCCATTCGGTCTAAAAAACTCAAGAGCCACGTACCAACATACCTGACGGGGATCAACCCCGTCAAATCCCATGGTCAGGGACCCTGGGTTAGTCATGAGAGGCACAGGTTGGACGATAGCTCGTCGGCTAACAGGAGGATACGTTCCTGCTCGATATTATTGATTGGAGATGCGATTACAGGGGAGGCCAAGGCTAGTGCGCACAAGGATAGGGTTACAGATTGCGTATTGGATGACCTTGACGCCTCCCCTCCTAGCCTTTATATAGTCGGCCAGGTCTCAGGGAGTCCGTACTAGATTACAGATAGTATTTCCTAACCCTAAGCTTTCGTTATACGTCAGGTTTAAGCCTTCCTTATTAGTCGTGGACTCCTGCGTCGGTGCCACTAGTGGGCCAAGGCTTGATCCAGGCGGCATCTTTGTGGGCCTTCTGTCTTCGGGTACACCGGGTAGGCCCATCCATAGGAGTCGTGGGGTCACCCCCTCGTCAGTAGCCCCCGAGTGCCTGGGGGCTCGAAGAGTCGCGCAGGGACTCGAGTCCATTCTTGCGTCGTTTTGATGTATGCACGGTTCAACCGCGGGTCGCTGGCAGTCTAGGGCCATGACAAAACCTGTTTCGAGGGAATGCTAAGATGAAAGGGCCCAAGGAATCGACTGGTCGAGCCTTGGTGAATTGCACTAGTGGCAAATACTGCAGTAGCCCAATCAAACTCACGTTCCTCGACATGATCTTGGAACACTGGTGTGGAGCAAAAGTCATGCCGCTGCAGGTCTTACAGTGATCAATTGCCGCCAGTAAGGTTCGTATCCTAGGCGCGTCCGCCTGGATTTTTCTATCATGCAAGCGCATGGGAAAGATTGGGAGTGAAATCGCTATGCGGCAAGTCCCAGCCCGACCGATCTGCGCAGCGGGGTCTTACCTACATGCTAAGCTTGCGTGGCATCCGGGCACAGTGTATCGTGTTCCAGTAATATGTATTTTTTATCGAGGCACGGAGCCTAGTTTGTAATGCACCCACTTGGAATAAACAATCAAGTGAGCTGTTTCAGCGTTCACTCGTGGAGCTTTGTCGAGCGCTCGGGCGAGGAGTCATGTAGAAAAGTACTTGCTCGGGAGGTCTCCAAGCGCTCAGGTACTCAGAGTTCTGCGAGTAATCAATCGAGTATCGCCTTCTCTCTCGGAGTGAGGGGGCACCCGATACTCTGGGCCCGTGCAAACTAGTGAGTGCGGGTCTGTTTATCAATCGAGTATCGCCTTCGCTCTCGGAGTGAGGGAGCACCAGAAACTCTCATGGGTGCGAGTAATCACTCAAGCGCGTCTTTTCTTCTAGGTGAGGGAGCACCCAAAACTCTCATGGATGTTGATGGCTTCTCGCCCTTCGTTGGTGAGCCCCAAGTGGAAGGCATGATGTAGCACAACAACAAGTTTCCCTCGGTGAAGATACCAAGGTTTGTCTCCAATAGGACTCCAGAGATGATAAGTAGGTGTCAGCGGCGCAACTGACGTGGACCTGCACATAGACACAGATAACTTTGTTCCCAACGAAGTTCAGAGAGGTTGTCAATCTCTCCGGTCTTGTTGTTCACAAAGGGTAAAACACAAGGGATAATGATAGCAATTGAAAGTAAAAACAGAAAAGTAAAGATAGCATGGAAATAGTAATAAGGATATGGACCGGGATACGTGATGTTCGCTAGTGATGTCTCTCTCCCAAAAGACGATAAAACTGCTATGCGAGGTAAAAAAATTACAGAAGGGCAATTGACAGGATTATGAACGCACCGCAATGCTAACTATGCTACAAAAGAAAGGAAGAGGCTCAAAAGCACGGGCAGTACGCCAAAATAAGTAGACCGTAATCCAACTTCATCTACTACTAATCATCCACCTTGAGATATCTATCCAGAACATCTCGCTGGTATTAAGTTGCGAGCCCCACCCAAAGTGTAAACCCAAAGCAACAGACAACTGCATTAAAAAGAACTTTGCGTAAAGTAAACAATCCTTGCAATCGCGGTTACAAGCACCGTTGTTTTCCCCCTTGTGGCAACAGCACATCCCCTAGACTCATGTTTCTGTCATCGGGGGGCATGAACCCACAATCGAGCATAAAGTTCCCTCTTGGAGTCACTACCTACTACTTGGCCGAAGCAATAAACAACAACGGAGAACATGCAAGAATTACTTAGGAACAAAAATATAAGAGATAAAAACCAAATATATTACTCTATCACAATCTGAACATAATCTCATAATCCATCAGATCCCATCAAACTCAGCATAGCAATAACAGAAAGATTACAAAAGTTCCTCGATCATGTAGGGCAGCTCACGAGGTCTAAACCATGAAGAACAAAGAGGGGAGGAGAACATCACATAGCTACTGATCACGGACCCATGGTCCAAGGAAAACTACTCACGAGACATCCAGGGAGCACCATTGGGGAGAGGAGACTCCCGGAGGTCAATCCTCCCTCCGGCAGGGTGCCGGGAACAGGTCTTCTGGTGCTCCCGATCTTGGAAGCGCGGCGGCGGCGGAACAAAGGTGAGTTTGCGAAATAGGGTTTTGTCTTCGGAGTTTCCCCGTGACGGAGAGAAAATAGGCGAAGGGGGGCAGCCAGAGGTGGACCAGGGGCCCCAGGCGCCTCCCTGGCGCGTCCAGGGGTGGGGCCGCGCCGGGTGGCCGCCTGGCCCCCCCTGGCTCCCCTCTGGCTTCCTGTACGCTGATTTTTCCTGTATTTTTCCCGGAATTTTTCTGGCACTTTTTATATGGGCGAAAACTGAAATAGAAAACCAGCAGAAAACAGGAACTGGCACTGGGGTGCACTGAGTTAATAAGTTAGTCCAAACATGATCAAAAGTGTATGAAAGTGTATCTAGATCATAGCAATATCACACAAAACATGCATGGAGCAAGCAGAAATTATAGATACGTTTTGGACGTATCAACATCCCCAAGCTTAATTCCTGCTCGTCCTCGAGTAGGTAAATGATAACAGCATAATTTCTGTGGTGACATGCTAGCAACCATAAAAGAACTTTGAAAAGTAAAGCAATCAAGGTTAGAGATTCAATTCAAGTCATAACATGCAAGAGTCTATATTAGCATTGAAACAAGTAACAAAAGAACATTAGGTGCAAGAGCTCTCGCTGTCCGTGACTCGAATGTCTCCAAATGGTGTTTGCGTGCAAGAAGGGGGATAGGGAATACGAGAAAAAACATTTTTGTGTTGAGAACTCAATCTACTAAAGTTTCACACTTGGTCCTCTTTAGAATCTTATCTTGACTCATCCCCAGACCACTAGCCAGGTACAAGTCAATTTGATCCACTCCTTTTCGATATCTTGAGCACTCATGCAATGGATGAGCGTAAGCACGAGAGTTGACATTTAGGATGGCAAAGAGAGAAGTTCGGAGGAGGTAGACAAAAAGGAAGAGAAAGGCTCACATCAATGAGGACAATCATAGGCAAGAGATGCCAAATGATAGATATGATGTGAGGAGTAGGGATTGCCATGCAACGGATGAACATACGAGCAAGGAAGCTCTCCAATGGAACTAGTGGGGGTGCATCTAACTTGCTCGCTCATGAAGACCTAGAGCTCTTTTGAGGAGGCTCATCCTTGGAATATGCAAGCCAAGTTCTATAGTGTGAAGGTCCCCACATAGCTATATGCAGAATGATCATCTCTATGGAGTACAAGGATATAAAGGGAGTACTAGTGTGGATCTCTCAAAAGGATAGTAGTGTTGCCCCTTTCTCTATTTTTATTTATTTTTCTCTTTTTTCTATTTTTTTGTATTTTTTTGTGGCCTCAATGGCTCTTTCTATTTAACTCTCATTTGTCCTCTTTGGGATCTTTTATTGTGTCCACTTTGGGATATTTTCGTCACTTAAGGGCAACACTCTATTTTACAAGAAGGTAAAGGAAATCTTTCACACTTTACAAAGTACTCAAAATCATAAAGAAGATGTAGCTATCATGATGTATGCAATGTATGTCGCTGCCAGTGTAGCAGGAACATGTATGACATGAAGATCAAGTCATGAAGAGGTGGAAGTTGCATGGCAATATATCTCGGAAAGGCTATGGAAATGCCTTGATAGGTAGGTATGGTGGCTGTTTTGAGGAAAGATATAAGGAGGTTTATGATGAAAGAGCGTATCATGCCAAGGGTTTGGATGTACCGGCGAAGGTGGACACCAACTCTCGGAATGAGAAGAAGGCAATGCACGGCACGGGAGAGGCTAGCAAAATATGGGAAGGTGTAAGTGTCAACTTTCAATACTTACATTAGTCCGAAGAACTCATGCACTTATTATCGGTAACTCTCAACCTAATAAGGAGTTTCAAAAAGAGACAAGTACCCCGAGGAGGAGTGTATGGGGGTTTGGTTATCCTTGCGCATCCTCGACTCATGGTACGTGAGTGTACTCTAATATCCGATCCCTCCAAAGATTAGTGATCCATCTAGTAGCTAGAGTTCTCAACTAGTTTTGTAGGTTTTGAAAATACACACGGATTGCCCAAAATACGACATCTATCACTAATAGGCTAGAGCTCTTGACACCAAAAGTTCAAACATTACTCACATCAATACCTCAAAACGATTGCAAGTTACTACTAGAATTAAATAGCAACCTCAAACCTACTTTCAAGACAAGACACAACTCAGTACAACAACCAATTCTCTTTAACAAGATAAACATGAAAGCTAAAAAGAGTTCCAGCGACAAACTAAAAAAAAACCAAGGCTCTTGCTAAAGACAAACTAAGACTAAAACTAAACATGACAGTAGCTACGAAAAGATAAAGAACACACAACAACAAAAAGATAAGCAGGAAAAATCCTATGGTGTGTTCTAGATTTGAAAGTGGAGCGTGTTTCTCTCCCACACAAAGTAAGACGGGATCTAACTTGTTATGAACAGAAAGCAAAGCTAAAGAAAACTAAAAATAAAACCTAAGAGCGAGACGCTCCAAGCATAGCACATAAGGCATGAAGTGATAAAAATATAGTGAGACGAAGGACGAACTGATGATTGTTGATGGTGAAGAGGATGCACGGGGGCATCCCCAAGCTTAGACGCTTGAGTCTCCTTGAATATTTGTTGGGGATGCATGGGGGCATCCCCAAGCTTGAGCGCTTGACACTCCTGGATCTTCTTTCATCATCTTCCATAGCACACTTGAAAACTCCCTTCATACATAACTCATCATAAGCTGATTAGAGAGGTTAGTACCCTTAATAAATAATTTTCCCGACTGGATATAAAGATATTCTTGAAGAGATACTGTTTCTCAAGAGTGCCAAAAAGGTTTTTCAAAGAAAAAGCAAGCTTAAGGTTTGCAAAAGTTAGGAGAGACAAAACGTGGCAGAATCTGTGAAAAACAGAACAGCAGGTAGTAAAGAATTTTTTAGGGACACTTCTGCAACTGAAATGAAAAAACTCAGAACATACGGAAGTTTCGTAATTGTATAGAGCACACTGTGTAAAAATTTCAGCTCAAAAAGATGAACTAGGATTTTTCTGGAATTTTTCTGGTCACGAGGACAGAATCTGTTTTCTGGACAGCATGTCACAACTTTTACTTCCCTTGCCGTAAGAGGCTATAACTTGGCACAAGGCTGAAAAATAAAAATACAATGATGTTGCTACATTAGTAACAATCATCAAGACACAACAAAATCAAAAAGAAAAACCTAAATTCGTTGCGGGCTGCCTCCCGAAAGCGCTTTCTTTTATGCCTTTAAGCTAGGCATGATGCAAAAGAAGAATCAAGTTTTATCAAGAGAAAGAGAATAACTAGCCCGAGTAACGGACTCAAAAGGTAACTTGATTTTCTTTCTAGGGAAGTGTTCCATCCCATTTTTTAATGGGAATTGGAATTTTATATTCCCCTGTTTCATGTCAATAACCGCACCAACGGTGCGAAGAAAAGGACGTCCCAAAATAATTGGACACAAAGGTTCACACTCTATATCCATAACAATAAAATCAACGGGAACACAGTTGTCATTGACAATGATAAGAACATCGTCGATCTTCCCCAAAGGTTTCTTTACGGAAGAATCAACAAGACAAACACCAAAAGAACATGGCTCAAAGGGCTTCAATTCAAACATATCAAATATTCTTTTGTGCATAACGGAGGTACTAGCTCCAACATCACATAAAGCATAGCAAGAGAAGTTATTTAATTTAATTTTATCATAGGGTCCCAACCATCATCTAGATTCCTAGGTATGGAGGCTTCTACTCTAAGCTTCTCCTCCCTAGCTTTGATGAGAGCATTTGTGATATGCTCCGTGAAGGCAAGATTAAGTGTGCTAGTGTGGGGGTCTCTAGACATTTTGTGTAACAAGCTAATAACTTCTGAGAGGGTACAACTATCAAAATCAATATCACTACTATCAAAGGTGGTAGTAGTGTCATCTAGGCTCACTTGTTTGAAACCCTCTATGTTCATAGGAGTTTCTTTATCTTCGGTGCTAATAGTTTGGGTGTCCTCAACAATTTGAATAGTGGCAACTGTGTGGTGTGTAGGAAGGCTCTTAATTCTATCCTCTTCCTCTTTTTCTCTAGCCCATCTTTCCTTAAGTTTAGCCATCATCCTAATATTTTCATTAATTTGTAATTGGATAGCATTAATAGGAGTGGCCTTATTCTCCTCAAGGGGATAGGTTCTAATTTTAAGCATCTCAATATCAAGGGCTAAGCTTTCTACCTTCAAAGAGAGATTATCTATTTTAGCCAATTTCTCCTCTACATTTTTGTTGAAGGCTTTTTGGGTAGTGATAAAGCCTCTAAGCATGCTTTCCAATTCAGAAGAGGGGTTCTTGTTGCTAGGGTAGGTGTTGTTGTTCCCATAGTTGGATGGAAACGGTCTAGGATTGCTAGCAAAATTTCCCCTATAAGCATTGTTGTTGAAGTTGTTTCTAGCAATAAAGTTCACATCTACTTGTTCATGAGCAACCAAAGAATTTAAAGGGACATCATGAGGATCAATAGAGTGTTCCTTGGTAAGTAGAGACATAATTAAATCAACTTTTTCATTGAGGGAGGTAATTTCCTCGACAGAATTTACCTTCCTACCCGTTGGAGCGCGTTCGGTGTGCCATTGGGAATAATTGGTCATCATTTCATCGAGAAGCTTCGTGGCAGCACCAAGTGTAGTTGACATAAAGGTTCCTCCCGCGGCCGAATCTAACAGGTTCCGCGAGGTAAAGTTCAAGCCTACATAAAAAGTCTGGATAACCATCCAGGTACTCAAACCATGTGTATGGCATTTCTTAACAAGAGATTTCATTCGTTCCCAAGCTTGGGCAACGTGTTCATTATCCAATTGCTTAAAATTCATAATGTTACTCCTCAATTGGATAATTTTAGCAGGTGGGTAGTACTTCCCTATAAAAGCATCTTTGCACTTATCCCAAGAATCTATGCTATTCCTAGGCAAAGATTGAAACCAGATTTTAGCGTCTCCCCTTAAAGATAAAGGAAAGAGCTTGATCTTAACAACATCACCTTCTACTTATTTATACTTTTGCATATCACATAATTCAATAAAATTATTCAAGTGTAAAGCAGCATCATCTCCAGCACCAGAGAATTGATCTCTCATAACAAGGTTTAGCAAAGCAGGTTTAATTTCATAAGAGGTAGCTGAAGTGGAAGGTGTGGCAATGGGAGTGCAGATAAAGTCTTGGTTGTTGTGACTAGTGAAGTCACACAACTTGGTGTTTTCAGTGGAACCCATAGAAGCAACAAGTGTGGCAGATTTTTTTGTAATTTTTGATAAAAGACACAAAGATAAAAACTGAAAGGTAAACTATCAAGACTAAAAAACAAAGGTAAAGGGTAGTGTGCAACTCCCCTATCTTAGCACTCGGAGTCCCCGGCAACGGCGCCAGAAATTCGCTTGATGGCTTCTCGCCCTTCGTTGGTGAGCCCCAAGTGGAAGGCGTGATGTAGCACAACAAAAAGTTTCCCTCGGTGAAGATACCAAGGTTTGTCTCCAGTAGGACTCCAGAGATGATAAGTAGGTGTCAGCGGCGCAACTGACGTGGACCTGCACACAGACACATATAACTTTGTTCCCAACGAAGTTCAGAGAGGTTGTCAATCTCTCCGGTCTTGTTGTTCACAAAGTGTAAAACACAAGGGATAATGATAGCAATTGAAAGTAAAAACAAAAAAGTAAATATAGCATGGAAACAGTAATAAGGATATGGACCGGGATACGTGATGTTTGCTAGTGATGTCTCTCTCCCAAAAGACGATAAAACTACTATGCGAGGTAAACAAATTACAGGAGGGCAATTGACAGGATTATGAACACACCGCAATGCTAACTATGCTACAAAAGAAAGGAAGATGCTCAAAAGCACGGGCAGTACGCCAAAATAAGTAGGCCGTAATCCAACTGCATCTACTACTAATCATCCACCTTGACATATCTATCCAGAACATCTCGCTGGTATTAAGTTGCGAGCCCCACCCAACGTGTAAACCCAAAGCAACAGACAACTGCATTAAAAAGAACTTTGCGTAAAGTAAACAATCCTTGCAACCGCGGTTACAAGCACCGTTGTTTTCCCCCTTGTGGCAACAACACATCCTCTAGACTCATGTTTCTGTCACTCAAGCGTGTTATCGGGGGGCATGAACCCATAATCGAGCATAACGTTCCCTCTTGGAGTCACTACCTACTACTTGGCCGAAGCAATAAACAACAACGGAGAACATGCAAGAATTACTTAGGAACAAAAATATAAGAGATAAAAACCAAATATATTACTATATCACAATCTGAACATAATCTCATAATCCATCAGATCCCATCAAACTCAGCATAGCAATAGCAGAAAGATTACAAAAGTGCCTCGATCATGTAGGGCAGCTCACGAGGTCTAAACCATGAAGAACAAAGAGGGGAGGAGAACATCACATAGCTACTGATCACGGACCCATGGTCCAAGGAAAACTACTCACGAGACATCCGGGGAGCATCCATGGTGGAGAGGAGACTCCCGGAGGTCAATCCTCCCTCCGGCAGGGTGCCGGGAAGAGGTCTTCTGGTGCTCCCGATCTTGGAAGCGCGGCGGCGGCGGAACAGAGGCGAGTTTGCGAAATAGGGTTCTGTCTTCAGAGTTTCCCTGTGACGGAGAGTAAATAGGCGAAGGGGGCAGCCAGAGGTGGACCAGGGGCCCCAGGCGCCCCCCTGGCGCGGCCAGGGGTGGGGCCGCGCCGGGTGGCCGCCTGGGCCCCCCTGGATCCCCTCTGGCCCCTCTCGGGCTCTTCGCGAAGCTTCCTGTACGCTGTTTTTTCCTGTATTTTCCCTGGAATTTTTCTGGCACTTTTTATATGGGGGAAAACTGAAATAGAAAAACAGCAGAAAACAGGAACTGGCACTGGGGTGCACTGAGTAAATAGGTTAGTCCAAATATGATCAAAAGTGTATGAAAGTATATCTAGATCATAGCAATATCACACAAAACATGCATGGAGTAAGCATAAATTATAGGTACGTTTTGGACGTATCAGGTGCGAGTAATTACTCGAGCACATCTTTTCTTCTAGGTGAGGGAGCACCCGAAACTCTCATGGGTGCGAGTAATTACTCGAGCACGCCTTTTCTTCTAGGTGAGGGAGCACCCGAAACTCTCATGGGTGGATACGCTCCCGATGGGAGTTTAGATATATTTGGAAAATGTATTTGAATCAGTGAAAAACGAGCCTCGCAAGCTTCCATTTTGTTTTGCATTGCCACTTTGATTTATCTCTTCTTGATAAGGATAACGATCTCCTTGTTGAGTGACCGTCAAAGATGCTCTGCCTGTGAACCGTCATGTCTTCATGACCGGTCATAATGATGGCTTCTGTGGCCTGCTGCAGCCGCCTGTTGAGTTACCGATGCGCACATTGAAAAACGCGCGAGATTTGACGCGTCCGGCGTACTGTGCCTCCCGTTTGGGGGCATCTTTGTCTCGGAATTCAAATCGCCCGGCACGCTCGGTCTTTGAATTGATTTCTGCCGTCCTCTAGGCTTCTGCATGCCCTTGGGTTTGCACTATAAATAGACCCCTCTTTTTCATCTAGCGGCAATGTTCGTCCTCTGCCCATCTTGCTCCTCTTCTTCATCTTCCTCTTTCTCTTTCCTTTCTCATGGGGCCAAAATGAGGTGTAGGTAGGACTATCCACGGCCGGGTTCACCGTGGCCGCGGTGGTCGTACTCCGCGCTCTTCTCGCGGTGGCCGTCGTGGTGCAACGTTGATGCCTTCCTCCTCTTCTTCAGAGGATGGTGTTTGGTGCTATGACTTTCTCCTACGCGTCCGTGGCCGGAACTCTGCTCGCATTCTTCTTCCTTCTGCATTTGCTTCCATTGTTTCTGAGTGTAGCCTGGATGGCCTGTTTCTTCGTCTTCAGGGGTGCTCTCGGCCTCCTTCTTATGTTAAGTTGGAGACCGACAGTTCCCGCTTGATTTTTCTTGGTTTTGGCTGGAAGTTGTTTTCCCGGGGTTTGAACTTGCGTAATGGTGATACTCTTTGTTGCCGTTTTGATGGCGAAGATACTCTCACCATCCGTGCTTTTGACCCGAGCGGCAATCGCATGGATCCGTCCTGGCAAGAGACAAGCAGCGACAATTCCGGCAGGTCGGGGAGTCCCACACACATGTCTTCAACGGCTTCATCCTCTGGCCACTCCTCGGGTGGAGATGCTGTGTCCTCCAGCTCAGGAGAGGACCTCGACGTCAAGATGTCGATCAAGCGGGCACGCCAGGCGACCTTGTATAACTGGAGGCAGCGGCGTCGTCTTCGCCGGCAGATCGGGTGGAGCTGGAGAAGAAGCTGGTGGAGCTAGAGAAGAAGATGGTGGAGCATCGGCTTCGGTGCTCCGCAAATAAGTCGAGGTTCACCTTTTTTTATGTCATTGACATCATGAGCTGGCTGCTTCAACTCCTCCTTTGTCTGTGATGATGCTCGTTGTATTGGTACTGATCACCACAGCATGGGCACACATGTAGAAGTCATAATTCCTTGGGTGATTGGTGATGTAGTCTTGTCGGCTGCCTGTGTCTTTGTAACTAGGTTAATTACCCATGTAATGAGGATTGTCTTCGAGTATTGAGAGCTGCCTTCTATCCAATGTATCCGGGTCCTGTAATGTGTTCGAGTCCTTTGTAATTCCTCCTGTCTTCGAGTCTTTGTTTGTATGAGCTGTTTGTGAATTCTTTCAATGAGAGCTGTCTTCGAGTCCATCACGCCCTTGTACTGTGGATTCTATCGGGTGCGCGACAGCGCTCCCGATGGGAGTAGCCCCCGAGGCTACGTTCGAGTCGGAGAGTCGAACGTAGGCTAAGATTTGTTTCCTTTGTCGTTCTTCCATTAATTCCCGTCTTTTATCGGTGCGCGACAGCGCTCCTGATGGGAGTAGCCCCCGAGTCTTTAGGTGATCGTTGGCGATCAGGTGAAGACTTAAAGGATTTCTCTGTGTCCTGTGCTCCATCTATATTTCTTCAAAGTACATGGTGTTCCACCTGGTTGTAGCCATGTCCTCCCTTTGATTCCCAGCGGTTTTCAGCAAGTGGCGCCTATCGGGGGTTTTTAGGTAAAGGTTGCGTGAGCGAGGATAGCGTCTCTCCGGGGGAGCTGGTACTCGAGCCCCCAAGTGCTTTAAGTAAAGATCGCGTGAGCGACGATAGCGTCTCTCGGGGGGAGTCTGTGCTCAAGCCCCCGAGTGCTTTGGTGAAAGATCGCGTGAGCGACGATAGCGTCTCTCGGGGGGGAGTCTGTGCTCGAGCCCCCGAGTGCTTTAAGTAAAGATCGCGTGAGCGACGATAGCGTCTCTCGGGGGGAGTCTATGCTCAAGCCCCCGAGTGCTTTGGTGAAAGATCGCGTGAGCGACGATAGCGTCTCTCGGGGGAAGTCTGCGCTCGAGCCCCGAGTGCTTTGGGGTGGTAGCATGTGGGCAACATCATTTTATTGCATCGAACGGTTACATGAGTTTCCAGTCGAGCTTCATTGGTGGAGACTATGGGTAGAACAGGCGTAGGTTCGCTACGTTCCATGGATTTCCCACGTCCTCGTCAGTCTTCGGGTTCTTCAGTCTATAGGCGCCTCCTCCTATGACCTCTGAAATTATGAACGGTCCTTCCCATTGGGGGGCAAGCTTGTGGACTTTCTCTTGTATGAGCCGTAGGACAAGGTCACCTTTGTTGAAGGTTCTGGTGCGCAGGCGGTTGCTTTGGTAAGTTTGCAGCTTGTCCTTGTACCCTTATGACCGTGCTAGGGATGTGTCTCTTGCTTCGTCTGCTGTGTCCTTGTCATCTTGCAGTGCTTCTTCTGCTTCCTCTTCTTCGTACCCCGAGATCCGGGGTGCCCCGAATTTGAGGTCATGTGATAGCACTGCCTCCGACCCGTACACCATGAAGAAAGGTGTGTACTGGGTTGCGGTATTTGGGGTAGTGCGCATGATCCATAGTACTGCAGGGAGTTCTTCTACCCAATTGCCTGCGGCCGGCTCGAGTGGTGCAAGGAGCCGTTTTTTGATTCCTCCGCATACTAGGCCATTTGCTTTTTCCACCTGGCCGTTGGACTGCGGGAGCGCGACTGATGCGTAGTTATTTTTTGATGCCCAGTTATTCACAGAAGTTCTGGAATTCTGCCTCTATGAAGTTTGTACCGTTGTCCATGATGATGTTGTGTGGTACGCCGAATCTGAAGATTTTTGATTTGATAAAATTTACTGCCGTGAGGGCTGCGGAGCTGGTGATGGGCACTGCTTCGATCCACTTGGTGAACTTGTCGACTGCTACTAGCAGGTGTGTTCTTCCTCCCTTTGATGATTTCTTGAGCGGGCCCACCATGTCGATTCCCTAGGTGGCGAACGTCCATGATAGTGGTATGGTCTTGAGTTCTGAGGCTGGAGCATGCGGTCTGCTGGCGAATTTTTGACAGGTGATGCAACGCCGCACGATGTCTTCTGCGTTTTTCATCGCAGTGGGCCAATAAAACCCTTCTCGGAATGCTTTGGACACGAGGACTCGACTGCTCGCGTGGTGCCCGCAATTACCCTCGTGGATTTTGAGTAGTAGGGCTTTGCCGTCTTCTTCGTTGATGCACTTTTGGAGTATCTGTGTGATGCTGCGCTTGTATAACTGTCTGTTCATCACTGTGAATGCCTTGGATCGATGACTGATGCGCCAAGCTTCTGAGACGTCTTGCGGTAACGTGCTTTCGATTAAGAATAGGAGGAACGGTTTTGTCCATGCTGGTCCTTCGAGTGTTGTTGGATCTGTAGGTTCGACCGCTTGGCTGCTACTGCCTTCGGATGGACTCGCTGATGCCACCTGTGCCAGCTCAGTGGTGTCGTCATCTACAGCTACCTCGGGTGCTGCTGTTTTTACCTTTATGGATCTCTGGCTGATGCTTTCGAGGAAGGCGCCGGGTGGTATTGGTCCACGAGTCGAGCCGATGTTTGCATGTTCGTAGGCTTATGTGTTGTTTGTTCTGGGGATATAATTGAGCTCTCAACCGTCAAAACTTCCTTCGAGCGTGTTGTAGAGCTTATGATAGGCCGCCATGTTGTCGGCTACTGCATTGCAGTCTTTCATCGCCTGCTGGACGACGAGGTTGGAGTCTCCGTAGATTACGAGGAGAGTGGCACCGCATGTTTTGGCCATGAGCATGCCATAGAGCAGTGCCTCATATTCGACTTCATTGTTGGAGGCGTGGCTGAAGTTGATCTGGAGGACGTATTTGAGCTTCGTTCCTTTGGGGGAGACCAGAACGACTCCTGCTCCGGCTCCTTGCTGTCTATTAGACCCATCGAAAAACATTTTCCATGAGTTCGATAGGTCCGGGGGGCCTGGTGTTTGGACCTCTGTCCACTCGACCAGAAAATCTGGGAGGACTTGGGCCTTGATTGTTGTTGGGTGCTTGAACTGCAGGTCCCGCAGGCTGAGCTCAATGTTCCACTTGGCGACTCGCCCCGTCGCTCCGGGGTTGTTGAGGATGTCCGCGAGTGGTACACTGCTCACGATTGTGATAGGGTGTACGTCGAAGTAGTGCGACACCTTTCTTGAGGTCGTGATGATAGCCAGTAGTAGCTTCTGGGAGTGCGGGTACCGCTGCTGGGATTTTGTCGAGAGCATGCTGAGGTAGTAGATCGGCCTTTGTATGCTTTGGACCTAGCCTTCTTCTGTGCGCTCGATGACGAGTGTTGTGCTTACCACGCTGTTGTGTGCCGCCACGCAGAGGTATAGCTTTTCTCGTTCTTTGGGTACCGCCAATATTGGTGGGGTCGAGAGTGTCTTCTTCAGGTCCGCGAATGCTTTGCGGGATTCTTCGGTCCGCTCGAATTTCTCCCCTTTTCTGAGCAGATGGTAGAATGGCAGTGTGCGCTCTCCCAATCTGCTGATGAAACGACTCAAGGCTGCGAGTCTTCTGGTGAGCTGATGTACGCCTTTGATGTCGGCTGGCTCCTGCATCCTGGCGATTGCTTGAACTTTCTCGGGGTTCGCCTCGATTCCTCGAGCGGAGACCATGTACCCGAGCAACTTCCCGGCTAGGACGCCGAATGTGCACTTCTTCGGGTTGAGCTTGATTCTGTACTTATTGAGCACTGCGAAGGTCTCGCGCAGGTCGTCGAGTAGCGTGTTTGCACTATAAGTTTTGATGACGATGTCGTCCACGTAGACTTTCAGGTTTCTTCCGATTTTCTCTTTCAAGCAGGCTTGCATCATACGCTGGTATGTGGCACCTGCGTTCTTGAGTCCGAAGGGCATTGTCCTGTAGCAAAATACGCCGTAAGGGGTGATGAATGATGTATGCTCTTCGTCTTCTTCCTTCATTCTAATCTGATTGTATTCTGAGTAGGCGTCGAGGAACGATAGTAGATCGCATCCTGCTGTCGAGTTGATTATCTGATCGATTCTTGGCAGGGGAAAGTGATCCTTTGGGCAGTGTTTGTTGACTGGCCCGTAGTCGACGCACATTCGCAGCACGTCTGTGTCTTTCTTGGGGACCAGCACAGGGTTGGCAATCCAAGTGGCCTTCTTCATCTCTCTGATGAATTGGGCGTCGAGTAATCGGTTGACTTCCTCCCCGATTGCTCTGCGCTTGGGTTCTGAGAATCTTCGTAGTGCTTGCTTCACTGGCTTGGTGTTTGGCTTGATGCGCAGCGCGTGTTCCGCGAACTCACGCGGTACTCCTGGCATGTCGGCTGGGCACCAGGCAAAGATTTCCCATTCTTCACGGAGGAAAGCGATGAGGACAGTCGCTTGCTCTTCCGGGAGGTGGGCGTACACGCAGACTGTTTTTTCTGGGTCCGTCGGGTGCACCTGGTGGGTGACCGTGTCGCTGTCGATCCTGAAGTCTCGCCCATACTCCTTTGACTCGCTTCGACTTGCTAGCGGAAAGATACTTTTGTCTATCGCCATGGCTGTTTCTGCGAGTTCTTGCTCGGCTCCAAAGGTGTCGGAAACTTTGTGGAAATCGCGATCACATTGGTCTGATTTGATGAAGCTCCCGTTGACTGTAATGATGCCCGTGGATCCTGGCATCTTGAGTTTGAGGTAGGCGTAGTGCGCAACCGCCATGAATTGCGCGAATGCTGGACGTCCGAGTATGGTGTGGTACTGTGACTGCCATTCGAGCACTTCGAACTCGAGGGTGCGTGTGCTGCCAAAGACAACTTCAAGCTTGATTACTCCAAGGGAAGTAGCCGCTTCTCCTGGGACTACTCCGTATAGCACGGTTCTTGATTTCTTCCATACTGATCGTGGGATCAACATCTTGTGTAGGGTGCTGGCGAAGATTATGTTCATGCTGCTGCCTCCATCCATGAAGATTCTGTCCATGTCGTACCCTCCAATTTGAGCATTGAGTACCAGGGGCGCGTGCCACGGCCTTGGGACTGCAGGTGGGTGATCCTTCTGGGAGAACGTGATAGTAGTTTCTGCATTGTGCAGCTGGTAGACTTCGACTGTGTTTAGGTTCTCGGCTGCTCTGGCTTGCAGGGTGTAGGCGTCCTGCTGGGCTTGCGATACCATGCCTTCTTGGATTGTGTACACCTATCCTTGAGGCGAGTTGTAGCGTCTTTCGGGACTTGGATTCGGCGACTGCTCGGTTCGTCAAGTGCGCTTGGCTTCTCGTTGTTTTTCCTTCTGGAGGCTGTCGGCGAGTTCGTTGAACAGGCGGCAATCTCCTAGAGTGTGACCCGATCTGATGTATCCCAGTCGTATTCGAAGAAGTGGATCGTGCAGGGTCCTTCTAGCTGCTCCCTGACCGTGAGTTTGCTGGATCCGGCGTGCCGTTTTCTCCTTGAGATTCGGAAGATCTGCGCATGATCCGCCGGGTGCTCGGGGACTCGCAGGTCGGTTTTGATTCCCTCGCTCAGATTCTGGTTCCTTATAAGGTTGGCGAATTCGTCTGGTCTTCGATCTGGGTCGTAGTATTCGCCGGTCTGGGTCTCAGAGTCGTTGTCCTTGCGGGCGACAGCTGTCCGCGCAGTGGTGGGTCGTCGAGTGGTCGGCGAGCGCGTAGATGTGTAGTGCGACTCGTCGAGTGGGGTCTCCTCGTAGAATCCTCGCGCCTGTTTTCTAGGTCGTCGATTTCTTCTTTGTTGGCGGTGATCTTGAGGGTCGCTGATCTCGCGCTCGGAATCGATGTCTTGTTGTGCGGCGGGTGCCTGGGTGGTGGTGGGTCGTCGAGTGGTCAGCGGGTCCTCTGCTTCGTGTTGTAGTTCGTCGATCGGGATCTCTGCGTAGAACCCTCGCGCCTTTCTTTTGGGTCGTCGATTTCTCCTTCGCTGGTGACGGACTCGGCTGCCGCCATAGTATTGGTCTTGGCACAGCTGCAGGCCGAGTTATCTCGATGGGGCGGCAGAGATGTTTGTCGTGATCTTGAATTCTTCGGGTGGATTGGATCTAGTTCTTGCTCTTGAGTTGTGGCTTGCTGAAGACGGAACCGCCGAGATCGTAATTCCAACCTGTGTAGTTCCCACAGACGGCGCCAATTGACGGGGATCAACCCCGGCAAATCCCATGGTCAGGGACCCTGGGTTAGTCATGAGAGGCACAGGTTGGACGATAGCTCGTCGGCTAACAGGAGGATACGTTCCTGCTCGATAGTATTGCTTGGAGATGCGATTACAGGGGAGGCCATGGCTAGTGCGCATAAGGCTAGGGTTACAGATTGCGTATTGGATGATCCTGACGCCTCCCCTCCTAGCCTTTATATAGTCGGCCAGGTCTCAGGGAGTCCTTCCTAGATTACAGATAGTATTTCCTAACCCTAAGCTTGCCTTATACGTCAGGTTTAAGCCTTCCTTATTAGCCGTGGACTCCTGCGTCGGTGCCACTAGTGGGCCAAGGCAGGACCCAGGCGGCATCTTTGTGGGCCTTCTGTCTTCGGGTACACCGGGTAGGCCCATCCATAGGAGTCGTGGGGTCACCCCCTCGTCAATACCGTCCAGAACTGCCTAAAGGAATAGATCGGGCGAAACATACACGTATACGTCGACAACCTAGTGATTAAGACCGAGAAGCCGACTCATTGATCAAAGACTTTGAGGAAACCTTCGCGAACCTCCGCACTTACTAGATGAACCTAAACCTGGCCAAATGCACCTTTGGAGTACCATCTGGGAAATTTCTGGGATATATCATATCAGAAAGAGGCAATGAGGCCAACCCGGAGAAAATAAACGCCATCATGCCCTTGTCAAAACCAACCTCCATCGGGGCATCCAGAAAATCACCGGGTGCATCGCCGCCCTCAGCAGGTTTATAAGCAGACTCAGTGAAAAAATTATCCCCCTTTACCGACTCTTAAAGAAAACAGACACATTCGTATGGAATATGGGGGCCGACGAAGCCCTGGAGGCCCTAAAGCTCCAATTATCCCAAGCACCAGTCCTGGCGGCTCCAAGACCAAAGGAGCCCATGTTGCGCTACATCGCTGCAAACAACAAAACCGTTAGTGCTGCTGCGGTAGTCGAACGAAAGGAAGAAGGGAACGAACAATTGATTCAACGACACGCCTACTATGTCCGTGAAGCGCTGTCCATCTCCTTCTCGAAAAGTCGACAATCGACTCTTCTTCTTGGAACACCCTCCATTAGTCGAGCTGGCTCAATGGAGGGATAATATATCTTGCATAACACAAGCGCCCTCATAGCCCCTTGACGACAAGCCGACCTTTTGGAGGCTTGAATCCAGGTCAGCACTTTCGATAGCTCTTGCAACATCTTGGAAATAGCCTGGGGGATCTCAGGTAAGCCTGAGGCGAAAGTAATTACCCGACACCCACCAGTATGGAGGTCTCGAACAACACTCATGACCGCCCTTAATTTATTCGCTGGCGACTCAACCATTATTGGGTCCTCTGGACCTAACAAGAATTCAAATAAACACATTAGCGGGACAAACTGAGAAGGATCTCTTATCCAAAAAAATGGAAACTATAAACAGTTTCTTAACAAAAATGTCTTTGACCAGCCTAGTAATTCTCTGACCTAGGGTAACTTATTTGTCATCCCTATGTTTTAATTTGGCTTCCAACTGCTTAATACGTTCGTCCTTTCTGGAAGAGCCGACTTGAGCAGTTTTCAGCAGACTCGCCATCTTTTTATGACGGTCCATCAACAAAGATATCCGCCTCTCAACCTCTTTAAGTTGACAGGCTTTATGGATGACCTGTTCCTTCATAGTCACAACGACGCCTCCAGAATTACTGGACATACCCTGCAAATGCAACATAAGAGATTATCCTTTTATGACTCGGTCAGATGACTTATATTACTATCTTGATTCATGGGGGCTACAATACTCACAATACGGTACAAAAATTACCTCGTATTTTCTCTTCACTAAACCAAGGACGTCTCGTTGATGATCCAAATGGCTCACAAGGTTGCTTACATCTCAGGGAAAGTCGACTCCTCCTCCAATTGAGTTGATCTCTGACTAGACACCGACTTATCCTCTTCGAGAGGACGAGTCCTAGGTTCAGAAGAACCCAAAAAATCTTGGTTATTAACTTGCACCCTGAAAATAGGCAAAGCATATAAGAGTCACTCACTAAAGAGAATGAAAAAATATAACCTACTTTCTCACTGTTTGATAAAATGAAGAGTCGTCGTAAGACAAATAAATGATGGGAACCGACTCATGTAGATTCACATTAACCGGGAGAGATAGCTAACCGGGTGAAGAAATATCATCTGGATGATCTAAATCCTTAGAGTCGGAAGACTCGATTCTTCGTCTTTTCACCAGATCTTCCCACTGAAATAACAATAAGACGGCTAAGCAGACTTGAAAGGATATGGATAAAATACAAAAGGGGGACATAAAAATACCCCTTCTTCAAAGGAGTCATACAGTTCTTCATCATGACTAGCATCTTGGTCAAACTCGAGCTCATCATCATCATAGTCCACTTATATAAAAGGGGCATAAGACAAAGTCAATGGATCTAATTCCTACACGAATGACGCGTTCAATCAAACTAAATCGGCTCCATTGCTTGATAAAAAATATATACACAACAAAAGGCAAAGGCATTTCATAAAGAAGAGACGGTCTAGAAATTCATTTCATAAAGTGAAGGCGCTGCCTTTTTTACATAAGTCGATTAGCCCGGTATTCCCAAAAGGCATAATCATAGAAAAAGGAAAATAAAGTCCTAAGTCTACTTGCGAGCATGCCTTGGGATCGGCTTGACGTCTATGACATCTCGCTCATAGCTGGAGTAGCTATCATCACCTCCTCGGCCGTGAACTCTTTCATCTGAAGATGAGACAGAAGAGCCAGAGCTAGTGATGATCCTTTCGCTCCGGTTACTTGCAGAAGGAGAGCGAGGAGAGTCGTCTTATTCTTCAGAGTCGGCCTCACTAGTGCTCTCTACGCAAAATTCTAGACGGTCGCCATGGGCATTAAAAGGCCTCACCAGCAGGGAATCTTTCCCATCAAACCTGCAACAGAGGCAATCACCCCTGCGCAAATTGTACTAACAAGCGAAGGTTTTCCATCCGTTTCCCAGGTACATCAAAGCTTCCTCCTCAAACTCCGTTTTCACCCAGATGGGGCCATATGGGAACCCATCGACACGCAAAGACGAGCCTGGGGGCTTGAGGTCCTCCATGGCAATGGCGAAAGAAAGAAGAAGCTCGATGCGACGACGAATTATTGAGCGAATGTTTACCACAAAATCATGGTTGGGGACACCTTCGTGGACGGAAGGATCGCGCGGACCGGCCGTAGTTTCTTCACGACCACCATGACCACGACCATGACCACGGCGGCCCCGGCTCCTGGCGTCATGGCTTGTGCTAGGGCTTGTCTCTTCAACTTCACGGAGACGAAGCTTGGGATCCATGACGGCGAACGTGGGGAAGAATGAAGAAGAAGGAGACGAAAAGGAAGGAGATGTGTGGATGAATCGTGCCTGTCCTCCGGTTTCAATAGCCTAAATTGTGGGTAAAACCGTAAATTCATCTACGATGGTGAGAAGATTCCCACGTTAACCTTTAAAGCATGGGACTCATCGGTTCCCCATACGATGGGACTTAACAACGACGCCTCGATAACTGCGGGGCCATGGATTGCGTTCACACCTTATAGTGATTTGTTTAATCGATGCATCTTCTATGATCGGCCCAGGCGAAGGGACGCAAAGGATGCCAACTCTGCGGATTGCCATGTCTGGTGGCAAATATGTTGTTTGAGGAAGATTTCCCTAGAACCGACCCCATGTCGATCTTTTGGTCTACTGTCGGGGGGATAATTCATGGACCCGGCAGGATCAGCAGGAAGGCCTCCATAAGATGAAGGGAGTCGGCCTGTGGGCTACCTCAATAAAGAGAAGGCTCAAAAGAAGGTTCATCCTATGATCCGACTGACTTACAAGATGAAGACCGACACCAGAAGGAAGGAGTTCAAGCAGCCTTGGAGGAAACGATATTCATCAAAAAGATAGCATAGGACTCCACCTCGTGTCGTGGTCAGACTCATTGTAAAACCCTAGGACTCGGCGTGTATATAAGCCGAGGCCCCGGGTCTTCCTAAAGGCGAATCAATCTAGATAGGTTCTTGAGACAACGACGACTTCTAGCACCCTTGTAATCGAGATCTCCCACATATAATACAAGAAAGGCAGGAAGTAGGTCTTTACCTCATCGAGGGGCCAAACCTGAGTAAATCCCTGTGTCTCTCTTGTCCCGACGCTTCGTACCGACTCCCCGCCGATCGACTCTTCCTCCTCGTACGCACTCATAGCAAAGCCCCCGAAATCAAGTTCTCCATGAGGACATCTGGCTTGTTTTTCCCACGACAGGTGGCCCCCCTCTAGCTCTCCGGCGGCCTTCCGAAGTCTTCTGGAATGCTGATTCTTTATATATACTTTTATGGAATTTTTCGAGCACTATAAATATGGGTATAAACCTATAATGCACAGACAACAACAAATAGAAACTGGCACTGGGTGCACTGAGTTAGTAGGTTAGTCCAAATATGTTGAAATAGGTATGAAAGTGGAGAAAAACACATAGCAATATAACTCATATAAGCATGGAGCAAGCAGAAATTATAGATACGTTTGGGACATATCAACATCCCCAAGCTTAACTCCTGCTCATCCTCGAGCAAGTAAATGATAACACAGATAATTTATGTGGTGACATGCTACCAACACATATGAACTTTAAAGTAAAGCAAGTAAGATATGCAATTAAAGTCAAGACAATAACAAGCAAGAGTCTATATCTAGTATTGAAACTAGCAACATAAGAACATAAAGGTGCAAGAGCTCTTGCTGTCCGTGACTCGAATGTCTCCAAATGGTGTTTGCGTGCAAGAAGTGGGAGATGGGTTTAGAGCATAAACAATACTATATAGTTTAATTGAGAACTCAATGTACTAAAGCTTCACACTTTGTCTCCTTTGGAATCTTATTTTGACTCATCCCAGACCACTAGTCAGGCACAAGTCCAACTGATCCTCTCTCTTTCGACTTTGAGAACTCATGCAATGAATGAGCGCAAGCAAGATATGTTAGCACTTAGGATGGCAAAGAGAATAATGATGGGGAAGGAAGACAAAATGTGTGAAAGGCTCACATCAATGAGGACACTCATAGGCGAGAGAAAGCCAAATGATAGATATGATGTGAGGAGTAGGGATTGCCATGCAACGGATGCACATGTGAGCTATGGAAAGCTCTCCAATAGAACTAGTGGGGGTGCATCCAACTTGCTTGCTCACGAAGACCTAGAGATCACTTGAGGAGGTTCATCCTTGGAATATGCAAGCCAAGTTATATAGTGTAAGGACCCCACATAGTTATGCATGAATGATATGAAAATCTCTATGGAGTACAAATATTACTTTGGAGTACGAGTGTGGATCTTTCAAAAGGAATAGTAGTGTTACACCCTTCTCCCTTTTTATTTCTTTTTTCTTTCTTTTTTATATTTTTTGTACTTTTTTGGCCTCATTGGCTCTTTCTATTTATCTCTCACTTGTCCTCTTTGGGATCTTTTAATCTGTCCTCTTTTGGGATCTTTTATTTTTCCCTCTTTGGGATATTTTCCTCACTTTCAGTGCAACACTCTATATTTTACAAGAGTATATAAGATCACACACTTCATAAGAAGTACTCATCAAAAAGGAAACTGAAAACTATCATGATGTATGCAAATGTATCTCTCTACCAGTGTAGCAGGATATGCAATGATACTAGCGCGTCATGTAGCAATGATAAGGGCATGCCTAACTAGCATGCGGCTCTACGATCAAGCAAAAGCATGTATGACATGAAGATCAAGTCATGAGATGATGGATGTTGCATGGCAAAGTAGTCAAGATCAAGCCAAGGGTTTGGATGTTGGGGAACGTAGTAAACTAATCTAGCGCAAATGAAAATTTTCTACTGCGCACAACCAAGATCTAGCCGTTGGAGAAGAACTACGTGATGAGGGATTACCACTAGGCGCGCAGTCACAACAGCAAAAGGAGAGTTGGCGACACGCGTCGGTGGCTGCTCCTCTAATCCCTCGTACCGATCCCATGAACGGTGTCCCGTGATCCGATCCCGCGAACAGTTCGTCCAAGTGCCGCAGGGAGGAGCGTCGGACGACAGACTGCTAGGTCCAACGGCTCGGCCTGGAGGTGGAGTGGCGGCTAGGGTTGTGGTCTGACCCGTACCCCTTCGGGGTTCGCTCTAGCCCTTATATAGGCGCCTGTGGAATGGCCTCAACACTAGAGGCAATCCGGACCCTCCATCCATATTCCATTCGGATCACCTACGAATGGGCTCCTTTCCCCTTAAGCGCGCGACCCTATAGGTTCACGTAGACATGGATATGTCCCGAATCACATCCGGTTCGATAGTCGGTAGCGGTTCCTAGCAGAACGTGACGACTCCCATATATGCGTAAAGTAATAAGACGAACCACTAAAAAGTTTCATATGCAAAATTACTTTTGACTCATGATATATCTTGTCAAGCTCAAGGCGAGTACTTGTCACCCTTGTGATAGCTAGACCTCTCTTCTCAAAACCATGACAAAGATTCTTGAACCGGGTTAACACTTAACCCATGTCGCATCGCCATGCTTTCTGAATCTTATCACTCGAGAGGGCCCAGAGAATATCTCTCCATGGTGGAGGGGCAAATCCCATCTTGATCAACCATGTCCCGCGTCATGTATCATGACTCACCCGTAAGCTACCTTTATAACTACCCAGTTACGGTGTAGCGTTTGATAGTCCCTAAGTGAGTCATTCCTCATCCCGAGAACATGCGATGACCTCAGGTCTAGGACATGGCATATACATTATATTGATACTAACAGATGATAGTATCTCGCTTCGTCTCAAAGTGGGTCTCTGTCCAACTCAGTGATCCCATCATTGAGTCCATACTATCGGGTAGCATCTCCACGCCCCTGACTTGTGAAACATAGTCATCAACCGAATCATATACTAGTCAAGGATATGTGTCCGCATAACCTTATCAACTAGGGACCATTAGAACAATCATCATAGAATATATAGTCTCACAATAAAGTCACATATTTATTGATACATATCAGTGACGATGTTCAAGGACAATACAAATAACTCATGAATACATTAGGTGATAACATCATAACATGATTGCCTCTAGGGCATATCTCCAACATTGGATGCACCGGCGAAGTTTGCACCAACTCTCAAGATGAGAAAGGGCAATGCACGGTACTGAAGAGGCTAGAAAATATGGATGGTGGAAGTGCCAACAATCGAATACACGCATTAGTCAAAGGAACTCATGCACTTATTATCGGTAAATCTTTATCTAATCAGGAAGTTCACAAAGAGATAAGTACCACGAGGAGGAGTGTATGGGGGTTTGGTTATCCTTGCGCATCCTCGACCCATGGTACGTGAGGGTACTCTATATATTCCAACCCCCCCCAGACGTTAGTGATCCATCTAGTAGCTAGAGGTCTGATTTTTTTGTAGTTTTTGAAAATAAACACGGATTGCCCAAAATACAAAACCTATCACTAATAGGCTCAAGCTCTTGGCACCAAAATTCCAAACATTCGCAAATCAATACCTCAAAACTATTGAAAGTTACTACTATACTTATAATAGCAATCTCAATTACCTACTCATGTCAAGACACACAACTCAGTGCAACATACCAACTCTCTAAAAAATATTGGCATGATAACCCAAGAGAGTTCCAAAAGAAACAACCTAAATAAAAGCTCTTAAATAGATAAGCATGAAAACAAAGAGCTAAGCATGACAGCAGGTATAAAAAGTTAAAGAACACACAATCATAGATAAGCATGAAACCTATGTTGTGTTCTTGGGAGGAGTGGAGCGTGTTTCTATCCCAAACAATGTAGGCTAGGGTCCAACTTGTTATGAACAAAAAGCAAAAGAAAACAAACTAAGAAGTAAAGAGCGAGACGCTCCAAGCATAGCACATAACATATGAAGTGATAAAAATATAGCATGGAGAAGGACGAACTGATGATTGTCGATGGAGAATGGGATGCACGTGAGCATCCCCAATCTTAGACGCTTGAGTATACTTGGATATATCTTGGGGGTGCATGGGGGCATCCCCAAGCTTGATCTTTTGACACTCTTGGATCTTCTTTCATCATCTTCCTTCGCACACTTGAATACTCCCTTCATACAAAACTCATCATAAGCTGATTAGAGGGGTTAGTAACCATAAATAAATAATTTTCCTCTACTGGAAATAAAGATTTTCATGAAGAGCTACTGTTTCTCAAGATTTCCAACAAGTTTTTGCAAAGAATAAGCAAGCTTAAGATATGCAAAATGAAGAAAATGCAAAATATGGGAGAATCTGTGAAAAACAGACCAGCAGGTAGGAAATAATTTTTTAGGGGCACTTCTGCAACTCAAATAAAAAAACTCAGAACAGACCACTGAAATTCAATTGTATATAGCATACTGTCAAAAAAAACTCAGATAAAAAAGATGATCTGGTAATTTTAGGGAATTTTTGCAATGGAGCAAAAGTTTCTGTTTTCTGGACAGCTTGTGACGACTTTTGATCCTTCTTGCAATCGGAGGCTAAAACTTGACACAAAGCATGAAAATAAAGATACAATGATCTTGACACAATAGTAACAAGCATCAAGACCACTAAAACTGAAAGTAGAAAACATTTTGGGTTGCCTCCCAATAATCGCTTTCTTTTATGCCTTTTAGCTAGGCATGATGCAAAAAGAGGAATCAAGGTTCAAAGAAATCACTATCAATAGGATCATCAAAACCTCCAGCTTTCTCTTCAATAAGCTCATTCTTCTTTTTCCTAGGGAAGAGATATGTACCTTCGGCTTTCCCACGAAAGCGTATTTGATCTTTACCTATGTCAATGAAGCTTTTCATGGCTCGGAGGAAGTCCCTTCCAAGCACTATGTTCCCCTTGTTCACTGATTCCATGATCAAGAAATCAACTGTTGAATTTCTTTTGGCAAATATAACTTGGACATCTTTGATCTCTCCTTGTATCTTATAATCATTTCCATTAGCATGTTCATGATAGAAAGAAAAATTAACCATGCTTTCAAGGTTTAAAGAATCATAAACAAAATTTGGCATTGTAGAAACCATGGATTCAATATCACAATAAGCAAGGAAGTCCTGGTTAGAGATGCTAATTCTAACAAAGGGCTCCCAATCATCATATATCTCCAGAATTTCTTTCCTACTAGGCTTAGGTTTTCTACTTCCCTCAAGTCTAAAGCATCTATTCTTTTCTCAATGGAAGCAAGTCTAACTATAATAGCATCAATTCCATGATCATAAACAAAGTAACTAGATAGACCATCTATAATATCGAGAGCATTAGCTTCATCACATCTAAGAAAATTTCCTCTGGCTAAAAGGTCTAGAGAAAATTTACACCACTTAAAAAACCCATGATAGAAAGTATCTAGCAAGATGCTCGTAGATTTCTCAGGAGTAACCTTCTTATAAATCCCAAAACGTCTATCCCAAGCCCTATTCAAATTTTCACCATTCTTCTGTTTAAAGTTTCTGAATTCAACATCAAGAGGAGAACAATAGACAGTAAATAGTGACATACTCACTAAATAAGTGGAACAACTAAAAGAAAAGTAACTAACTTTTATGTGGTTTTTGAGATAAGACACGAAAGAAAAAACTAGAAAGTAAACTAACAAGACCAAAAAGCAAAGGTAAAAGATAGTGTGCAACTCCCCTATCTTGTAGATTGGAGTCCCCGGCAACGGCGCCAGAAATTAGCCTTGATGGCACTGAAGTAGTGCTCCTCGTTTGTTAGCCCCAAGTGGAAGGTTTGGATGTAGTAGCAGAAAATTTCGCTTACACGAGAACTGTAAGGTATATCGAATCCAGGAGGACTCCGAGGATCAACAAGAAGGTTTCTTCTGCTCTGGCGCTGATAGAAGACGTGGACCTGCACAAAAAAGCAAATAACTTTGCTCCCAAAGAGTTCAGAGAGGTTTTCAATCTCTCCGGTCTTGTAGTTTATAAAGGATCAAACACACGGTAGAAATAGTGGTGGTGATTGCAACGAAACGGAAATACAAGCAGTAAATGGTGGAGGCGTAAACGATGGTGGAAATATGGACCGGGGTCCCATGATGTTCACTAGTGATGTCTCTCTCCCCTAACACGAGAAAACAAATATGCTGACTGAAAAAATTAAGCTAGACAATTGACAGAATTATAAACGCACCGCAATGCTAATTATGATACAAGAAAGTTAGAGGCTCAATCGTATGGGCAGTACGCCAACACAAGTAGACCGTTTATTCATCAACATCTACTCACTAATCATCCACCTTGAGATATATATCCATAACATCTCGCTGGTATTAAGTTGTGAGCCCCACCCAAAGTGTAAACTCAAAGCAACAGACAACTGCATTAACAAAATATGCGTAAGGTAAACAATCCTAGCAACCGCAGTTACAAGCACCATTGTTTTCTCCATGGTGGCAACATCACATCCCTTAGTCTCATGTTTCTTTAACTCAAGCTAGACATCGGGGGGCATGAACCCACAATCATGCATAACGCTCCCTCTTGGAGTTCCAATCTACTACTTGGCCAAAGCAATAAAAAGCAACGGAGAACATGCAAGAATTACTCAAGAACTAATATATAAAATGAGAACCAAATATATAACTCTTCACAATCTGAACATAATCTCATAATCCATCGAATCCCAGCAAACACAACATAGCAACACAGAAACTATTACATAGATGCCTTGATCATGTAGGGCAGCTCACAAGGACTAAGAATTGAAGCACAAGATTGGAGAGAAGATAACACATACCTACTGGTCATGGAGCCATGGTCCAAGGGGGTCTACTCAAGTCACATCCAGGAAGCACTCACGATGGTGGAGAAGCTCCCGGAGAACGATCCTCCCTCCGACAGGGTGCCGAGACAAGGTCTTCTCGCGACCCCAATCTCGAGGTCATGGCGGCGGCGGAATAGTGGTTAAATTCGCGACACAGAGTGCCTCTCGAGGGTTTACGAAATGGGGGCTAAATATAGGACGAAGGGGGCTCGAGGGGAGGTACCACCCCTCGGGGCTGCCTCTTGGCGCGGCCTAGGGTGGGGCCGCGCCACCTGGCCGCCCTGGAGGGGGTGGTGTCCGGGGGATAATTCATGGACCCGGCAGGATCAGCAAGAAGGCCCCCATAAGATGAAGGGAGTCGACCTGTGGGCTGGCTCGATAAAGAGAAGGCCGGGAAGAAGGTTCAGCCTATGAGCCGACCGACTTACAAGATGAAGACCGATGCTAGAAGGAAGGAGATCAACACTACTAGGAAACTGCTTATAGATAGACATGGTTTCTGTGGAACGCCTAAAAGGGCTTGCTCCACAAAATTAGTTTTGTGGCGCATGTGAAGCCATGTGCCATAGAAATATAGACATTTCTGCCCATGCGCCACTAAAGTGATCATTTCTGTGGCGCATGTGCTGTGGTGTGCCACTCAAATTTGTGTGGGGACCACCACGTGGATCTGGAAGCCCCTTTCTGTGGCGCACCTGTATCCATGCGCCGCAGAATGTCAAATTTCTGTGGCGCACCCTGTTACATGCGCCACAGAAACTAGACATTCTTGTGGCGCACCTAAGCGCATGCGCCACAGAAAGTGGCCTCCGGATTCAGCATTTAAAGCCCGACCCTCTCCACCACCACCACCCCAAGTTCATTCATTGCTCCCCCTAGGTTGTTCTCCTCCTCACCCCACCCCATTTTGCCCATGGTTTCATCCAATTTTAGTTGTTTAACTTATTTGGGTTGATATATTTGTAAGGGGAAGCCTCTCCAACACTTTGTTTTTCTTCTCCATATCTGTTTTTCTTCACTATCCTATGCAAACACCACTTGCTCTCACTGCGGTGTCATCTCCGATCGAATCTACTAGGTGAGTAGTTGGGTGACATGGATATGTATGCTTTGTGTGGCCTATGGTGTGCGCCGTGTGTATATGAGATGTTTTGTACATATGTGAATCTTGTGTGTGGGTGATGAAAGAATATATGTTTGCATGGGAAGAATTTTTTTGTCACTTAGCTTACGTCGGCGTGGTGCATGGATGTTTTCCAAAATGTTGATTCATTTCCGTTTCGGCAAATTTTTGCACTACACATATCTCCTAATTGTAAGAAAGTGATGCCGAATTTTTCCGGCGACCATGTCCATGCTTATTAATTGTGTGTTTCTAATTAAAACACTCTAATTGTGCCGCATAGGCAACCATGGTCATCAAGATGATCGGAGGTCGAGTGGGTACATACAAGGAAGAGGCGAAAGCCGACATGATTCTGAACAACCGGTCCCAGATAAGATGTCCATGCCAAAGATGCAAACTCCTGACCTGGATGGACCCTGATTTTGGACTATTGGAGGAGAACCTGCTCAGGCGCGGTTTCATGTGTGAACAAGGAGATGCCAGAGTACATCATCATCAACAACAAGGAGATGCCGGCAGACATCATCATCATGAACAAGGAGATTCCGGCGAACATCATCATGAAGAAGGAGATGCCGACGTCCATATTCATCATGAAGAAGGAGATGCCGACGGACATGAGGATCATCATGAAGAAGGAGATGATGCCGGAGTAGATGGTGGTGGAGAGGACGTGAACACGGAGACGCCGCTAACTTCGTCATTGCAGGACCCTCATGTTCAAGAACTGCTCATGAAGGAGACGGGCAACGCTAAAGCTGCAGCCAGAGAGAAAGCTAGGCTGGCGCAAATGGAGATAGACAGGATGACTCCATTGTATCCTGGATGTCGGCCCGAGGATAAACGCCTGAATGTAACGCTTAAGGTTCTAGATATGAAGGAGGAACACAAATGGAATGACGTGAGCTTCAACGCTTTGATGGAATTCTTGCACGACGATCTTCTTCCACAGGGGAACACCTTGCCAAGAAGTATCGATGAGGCCAAGAAGATCGTGTGCCCCCTCAACCTACCACACGTTAAATACCACGCCTGCATCAATGACTGTGTACTTTCTCGAGACGAGTACAAGGATTACACCGCATGTCCGGTGTGCGGCCAAGGACGATACAAGAGAGGGAACAAGAAAGTTCCTCTAAAAGTAGTATGGTACTTTCCTATCACTCCCCGTTTGCAGCGCTATTTCATAGACCCTAAGGAAGCAAAGCTCATGCGATGGCATGCAGATAGGGCGAGGCCCGAGGATGATCCAGAGAAGGGCAAGATCCTGACACACCCTTCAGATGCTTCCCAGTGGGATGCATTGGACATTGAAGATGGTTTCGGGAATGATCCAAGGAACCTCAAGCTGGGTATTAGCTCCGATGGACTCAATCGTTTAGCAACCAGGGTAGCACGCATATCACATGGCCTGTGTTTTTATGGCCGTACATCACCCCCCTTAGTTATGCACGAAGAAAAGGTACATACACTTGAGTATTCTTATTCAGGGGCCGAAACTACCAGGTATCGACATGCATATGTATCTCGCGCTGTTGAAAGAGGAGTTGGACACGTTGTGGGATAATCCACCCCTTACGTGGGACGCCCACGGTAAAGAATATTTCCCTATGAGAGCTGCGGTGTTAACAACTGTGCAGGACTATCTTGGTTTAGAATATTTAGCGGCCCAGGTCAACCACGAACACAAGGCATGTGTCAAGTGCATGGATAAGACCCCGCATCTCCAGCTACCAAAGGATCCCGGGTCTTCAAAAACCGTGTTCCAAGGGACTCGGAAGTGGCTTCACAAGGATCACCCGTGGATAAAACGCGGAGATCTGTTCAACGGTAAAGACTAGCTCGAAAGAGCACCACGTCCGAGGAGCGGCGAAGAAATCTAGGAGCTATTGGAGAACTGGGAAGAGTGCCCCAAGCTGGGAAAGAAGCGACCGAGGGTAGACCCGCTGTTGGGAGTATGGAAAGCGAACTCTGTTTTCTAGGACCTGAAGTACTGGAAGATCCTCCACACGCCCCATAGCCTCGATGTCATGCACATCACGAAAAACTTCACCGAGAGTCTGTTCGACACTCTTCTCAACATGCCGGAGAAGACCAAGGATGGGCCGAAAGCAAGACACGACCTGAAATTTCTAGGCATCAAGAAAGATCTGTGGTATCCCGATAGTGATGGTGATGACAACGATTATAAGAAGACCAAGGAAGGGACTCAAGGTCACCGCAAAATATGTAAGAAGAATGAGGTGCTGCTTCGTGCTGCTTGCTTCACTTTGACTGAGGAGGTGGTGCTGCAGCTTTTCAAGTGCCTTCAAGGAGTGAAAGTTCCTCACGGTTACTTCGGGAAGATAAGAAGATATCTAGACTTAGCGAAGAAGCGATTCAGCGGGATGAAGTCTCACGACTGCCGTGTGCTGATGACGCAGATACTCCCTGTTGCGATCCAAGAGATAATGGATGAGCACGAGACGTTGTTTGGCCTCAACAACTTTTTTGACGTCATCTCTAGGAAGTCGATCGGTGTGAAGCAGCTCGAAATGCTCTAGGAAGAGACCGTGGTGATATTATGCAAGCTCAAGATTTATTTTCCGCCCGTATTCTTCGACATAATGGTGCAACTGCTAGTCCATGTCGTGGATGACATCATCCATCTCGGGCCCACGTTCCTGCACAACATGATGCCGTTCGAAAGGATGAACAGTTTCATTAAAGGATTCGTTCGCAACAGGTCCCGTCCAGATGGAAGCATAGCCAAAGGATTTCTGACCTACGAGTGCATCTCCTTCTGCCATAATTATCTAACCGAGGAAGAGAATGTTGGTCTGCCCACCAAGAAGCACCTCGGCAGGCTCGCAGGATACGGTCACCGCGAGGGCTACCGCGCACTTCATGTCGGCATCGCTGATCGACGCGTCGACATTGAAAGGGCACACCGAGTAGTGCTACAACACATCGAATTGGTCGACCATTGGATGGAAGAGCAGAAAAGCTTAATAGAGCAGAAGTACATCGATTTGGGCCGACCGAGGAAGATGGGAGACGTAATCAGAGAGCACAACTCTAGCTTCACGGGTTGGTTCAAGAAACGGCGACTGGACAATCCGCCGCAGGCACCTTTTACCGAAGATCAACAACTCATATTCTCCTTATCACAGGGCCCCGCGCACAACCTAAGGACCTATCAATCATACGACATCAATGGTTACAGATTCTACACCGAGGAAAAGGACAAGCGTTCTGAATCAAAACTCAGGAGTTACTATGCTATCCTTCGCTGATGACGAGGCCACTGTCAAGGAAAGATTCTGGGGAAGGATTGAGGAGATATGGGATCTCGACTACTGTGGGGAGACGGTTCCGATGTTCCGTGTCAGATGGTCCAAGAACGTCGAAAAAGAAGGCCCTTATTTCACCACCATGGTTATACCTAATGCAAAATCAAAGAACGCCTTCGCGAAAAATGAGCCATGGGTACTCGCTAGGCAAGTTGACCAATGCTTCTTCACTACTGACCTGGCAAAGCCCAGCCGTGTTGTCGTCAGGAGCGGAAAGAGGAGGATGATCGGAATGGACGGAGACGCCAACGAGCAAGACTTCAAAAAAATGGCGATCCGAAGATCGAAGAGGAATTCGACATGCCTACCACTAGTAAAGTAAGAAGGAAGACCACCCTACCTACTAAAGGTTGTCCGTTCACTAGAAGAAATCCCAAGGTGCCCGGGCTAAAGTGTTCAATCGCGAAGAAGAAAGGCAAGAAGATTAAGAGAGGCTAGCTAGATCAGAACCGATCGAGGCATCACTCAATCGAGATGACGTGTTCAATCCCAAGGTTCTGGATATATACAACTCTCTGACCACTAGGATAGTAAGTGTTCCTTGTCAAAGAATAGAGAATCAAAAGTTGTAGACTAAGTCCCATATTTCTGTGGCGCACGCAACACCCAGTAACCATAGAAATTTAACTTTCTGTGGCGCACGCAACGCCCCGTGCGCCATAGAAATTTGTGACTTAGCCAAATAACGGTTCGCCCCCCCCCCCCCTTCTCTCCATACCCACTTGCGGTTCCCCTCTCTCATCTCTCTCCTCTCCGGCGATGAACCCTACCAGCAGATTGACGCTGTCTTCCCCGCAGGTTCAGCGTGCCGGAGGCGGCGCCCTTCAACGTGGTGCTCCACGGCGGCATCCTTCCCGCCGATCCACGCCATCTCATCGTCAAGCCGTTCCTCCGATACGCCCGCGGAGAGGGATAACTGTAATACTCCCCCTCCCCCTCCCTCGCTCCCTCTCGTATTTGAGATTCATTTGTGCTTCTCTTGTGGCTGTTCGGTCAAAATCCCATCCGAGGGGCATTGAATTTTTCACACCATCTGTTGGCCACTGTACTAATTTTCTCCCTCAAATTTTGTATGTGCTTTGACCTTCCACATAATGCCTTTTAGTTAGTATCTTCGTTGTGAAAGTAAGTGTGCAACTTTGCTGCTGCCAGTCACATTAAGGTTTTCTAATGTTGGTTTATTACAGTTTTTTCAATTTTCTGTTCATGTATACTGTTTGATTATGCTGCTACTATTATGGGATCATATCCATAGTTATCTGAACATGACTATATGTGAACATTCATTTGAAACTGTTACATGCCACATTTAAGCTATCCTTTTGCTTATGTTCTACTTTTGTTTTGCTTATGTATGAGGAGACCTACCCTATTTAAGTTTCTCTCGGATATCCTATGCTACATGTTTTCTAATGTTTATATATGGCTACTATTATATATGGCTACTATTATATGTTTTCTAATGTTTCCCATTTCTCCTGAAGTGTTGATTCACTTCCGTTTCGGTTGAGAAATGGGCACTCATAGGTCCAAAACTTAGCAAAGGTCATGCCAAATTTTTGTATTAAGTTTTTGCCTCTATTTTTATGAAGTGCAAACATGTCGGGCGCCAACAACGGTCCTGACCCTTCTAATAGTGGCGAAGAACAAGCCGTAGACGAGGTTCCATTCTGGAAGATGTCCCAGCAAATGTCGGACGAGGATAATTTTAGCAAGGCAGTGGCGGTGATGATGAGCATGACTGTGGTGGTGATGATGAGCATGACGGCGGAGGTGATGATGAGCAAGGCGGTGGCGATACCGGTGTAGGCGAGGATGACACCACCACCTCTGGCGGCGACCGCACTGATGGCAGCGACCGCATCGATGGCGACGACCCGTCCACTAAGAAGAAAAATAAGGACAGGAAGGATCGGACGCCGCAAGTGCTCTTACCCGTTTGCGAGGAGTTCACTGAAGTCTCACTAAGTAGCCTACCCATTAAGCCTGCACATATTGCAAGAGGGTATAGCATGCAACTCGGGTGCATCGTCCGGGAAAGCATGTCTATCGACACCAAGCACATCAGATATAATGCGACTTTGCTCGACAACCTCATTAGGAAGCTTCACAAACGATACAAGTTTCCAGTGCAGTATGATAACCTAGATGTAGGGACGAATGCAGTAAACAGATTAGTCGTCACGAAGATGAGCAACGCCTTGAGCAGCTGGAAAACTTGGGTGAAGGGCAAGATAGCTAAAGGTCAAAGATGGGAGAAGATAAGTCTGAAAGAGCCGATGATCGACGAAGAAGAGTTCAACACCTTCAAGGCGGGGTTAGCGTCCCATGAGGATAAAGTATGGACTGCATGGGGGCAGAAGATGTGGGACATGAACATTGGTAACCATAAGTGCGGAAGCAACGGTTACAGAGGAAAACATCCCATTTGGGACAAGGAGGATGCTGAGATGGAACACCTGGGAATAGAGAGCAGGTGGCTCAAAATCAGGGATCCGCAGCTGAGGAACTTTGTCCGGGCCCGCTACTATTGGGACGCCGAAGCCCAAGAATTCATTACCGACGATCCGGACATGAAGGCGTTTGAGCTAGAGCTGGTAAGGAATTTAATTGTATTCTAATTAAATAATGAAGGCAACTTTCTAAATGTGTTCACCTTTCTTGTTCAGGAGAAGGAATTAAATGGTACTCCTCCGCCAGCGTTCACGTCGGATTCTCAGTCGTCGGCGGGGCCGTGGGACACAATTTTCAACAGGGCTATCAACACTTAAAAGAAGAGGGGAAAGTTGTTGCCCCCGAAGTCAGTTGGCCGTGTGTCCTGCTTTGGTACGAGCATGAAGTTTGGCGAGTACTGAAAGGATGATATCATGAAAAGGAAGGAGAGGAAGTCCGCATCCTCGGCAAAGGAAAAAGAGGAGGTTGAACAACTGAAGAAGAAGTTGGAGTCAATTCTGGACATCGACGCGCAACAAATGGAGGAGAGGATTCGAGATATCATCCCCACCGGATTGATGGAGGGGCTAGCTGCTTGGAATGCGGCAGGTCGAGTGGGACCGATACAGTTGCCGAGTATGACCGGCAGCAACTCGGCCGCAGTCGACGTGTCATCGGACGTGGTGACCCAGCCGGCTGCCGCCAAACCGGATTACTTAATGATGCACCCGAGCGGGACATTGTGACGCCGCCCGCCGTCATTGGTGGTGTCGCGACATTAGAGGCGGCCGACCCTATCTCGACGTTAGAGGAGCTGAACACCATCACCAAGGTAACAAGCTAATTAGTTTGTCCGCGCCATCTCCTTTACGCCATAATTTGGTGACTGCCATCTAATGACGACAAACACATGCATGTTTTGACTCAGGAAAATGCTTGCGTACTCCTGCATAATGTGGCCGGCGGCGTGTTAAAGGATGTTTCCACGGGAGTTCTCCTACAAGCGAGGAACCACATGATGCACAACATTCCACTAGATAATGTTGTGATGAGGGTCAGGTTGGCTCGGGTGTTGACTGGGTTCAACGACTTGGACCCCCCATCCAACCTCAGGGAGCCGAGGAGCACAGGACCCTTGCTGATTGCTTCGGATGGCCCTTGACATGGCCGAAAACCTAGATTCGACTTGGCGTGATAGGGCACACCACCGACGGAGCCACCCTCGGCCACGTACGCGGGCACCACCACCGGTCATCGCCACAACCAATCTCCACAAACATTTGTTGGGAGCGTGTGTACCACCCCACGACAAGGGCCCCATTGAATCGCAACCGCCATCGCCCCCGGCCCCACCAACACGTGATGAAGAGGACATGGTGCCACTTCATGGCCCCAATGACGATGATGATGATGATATCGACGTCCATGGGTTCATCAACACCGGCGCCAGCAAAGAATTGTACATGCCAGCCCTAGAGCAAGAAGAAGCCTTCGGCCACGCTCGCGATGATCAAACTGATCCTTCCAAGAAGCGGCGCCTCAACTATGGTTAATCTCAAGATACGCCTCCGGTGGACGATCAAACAAACAAACCCATGGGAATCATTTTCAGCCCCAACACACTCCGCCAGACGGCCAATGAGCATATCAAATCCCCAATGGATGGCCCTGTGAAGAAGAAGCAGAGGAAGAGAAGTAATACGCTGGCCAAGAAGCAACCAACGAAGAGGATCCGAGCTCAGGACGACGTGGTACTAGCAACCAAGGATGGCATGGTCTGGGTTCATGTAGTTGGTCAACCGATACCGAGCAAGGATCTGCGCAACGTCGCACGTGGAGCTATGGTTATTTTGAATGATAGTATCAAGGTAGTAGAGCAGCTCCTTCTTCGTGAAACAAATCCAGGTTACCCGGTTTTCACGGTCAAGGTTCCATACGATGTGCACTTTGTCCATGAAGCCCCCGCGGATTTGTTCTTCAGAGCCTACGAGGACATCTTCAATCTGTTTCACTTGAGACGGCTTGACTACAACTTGGTCTGCCTTTACGTGCTCCATCTGGCGATGAAGATCAATAGAGAGAACACCCCGAACATCGCGATAGTAGATCCATACTACATGCGTGACTGCCATCTACTCGAAGGATCAGGGGAGCGGGAAATGGCGAAGACATACCTCCAACAGCTCTTGGTGGCCAACAAGAAGAAGAATTTCATTCTTTTTTCCTTTCTTTCCCGAGTAAGTACCCACTCCCTCGTCGTCGTACGTAACTTTAGCTTCCTTAATTAGATTTCTTCCATTGCTCTCTTCCAACACATGTCGTTTCATTTGTCTTGCGCAAAAACATATACTACACGCTTATCCTAATTTCACCGAGGTTTTCGCTAGCCACCTATTTCGACTCGGGGAGTTTGATAAAGAAGAAAGAATACACTCGAATAAGGGGTCTTCTAGATGATGCTCTCGAGGGCTACGCCTCAAAGGGAAGCAGTTTTGCCAACAAAACGGCGAAATGTATCCGAAATGGCAATCACATGTTCAAACACGTAACGGAGTTCCCCTGCGTCAAAAAACCGGCTCGCAGCGTGAAGGAGGCCTTCTACGTCCTCCATCACCTGCGGGGCTTCGTCCGTGACTGCTATATGCTTACACTGCCATCTAGTATCCGAGGATGGGCCGAGAGGTTGGCGCGAATCAACGATGATAATCTCAGAGAAGACTTCTTCCGCATCCAAGTCCAAATATCGGAAATCATGCAGCACGATGTCATGACATCAGGTGGGACCTTAAACTATCCTAGAGGGATGCCTAAGGGCGAGATCAAAGAACGCCTACAAATGCGGGCTGACATCAGGACGTGAACGACGAAAGATGGCTATAAGCCGTTCCCGACGCCAAGTTAGGGAAACTCTAGATCATGATGTGGGCCTAGCTAGAATGAGTATGTATCTTTTATTATGTTTATCAATCGTTTGCTTTATTTAGACATATATATATATACATGCATTTGAACCATTTAATTCTTTCCATTGCATGATATAGAAATATGCCTTGACCATACAGATGACAAAGTGCTACGTGGTGTTCGATGGACGGGTTCCTGGAGTCTACGACAAGTGGGAGGACTGTCATAGACAAGTGACCAAGTTCAACGGCAACAACTACAAAGGGTACGCGACTAGAGAGGAAGCGATAGCCAAGTGGAGGGACCACACGAGGAAGAGGAACCGGATGCAGAACTTGGTCGTGCTCACGATGATCTTGCTCACCCTTATCGCGCTTGTGCTCTACATGACCTGCTGAACAATGATGACTTGTGATGACTTGTAATGTGATGACTTGCAATGTCTTGTGTAACTTGTGATGGATTTGGATAACTTGTGACGGATTTGGAGTAGTTGTAATGATCAATCTGTTTGATGACTAGCTTGTGATGATCAAACTATTTTGACAACTTGTGATGATATATCTATTTGTTACAATCTGCTATTTGTATTTGTAATGATCAATCTGTTTGGTGTTGGTGACAATTTTTTTCTTTTCAAAATGAATTTTTTTGTGGCGCATGTAAATATATATTTTGTGGTGCATGAGCATTTTCTATGGCGCACCCAGTTCTGTGGCGCATGAGAGCCAGGTGCGCCACACAAACATAAAATTTCTATGGCGCACGGGCCCCGGTGTGCAACAGAATGTTGCGTTTCTGTGGCGCACCTCTACATGCGCCACAGAAAAAATATTTTAGTGGCGGGCTTTCTGTGGCGCACCCACATATGCGCCACAAAAAGGAAAAATGGGTGCGCCACAGATGACCAGTTTCCTAGTAGTGCAAGCTGCCTTGGAGGAAAAGATAGTCATCGAAGAGATAGAATAAGACTCCACCTCGTTTCATGGTCAGAATTGTTGGAAAACTCTAGGACTCGGCGTGTATATAAGCCGAGGCCCCGGGTCGTCCTAAAGCCGAATCAATCTAGATGGGTTCTTGAGACACCGGCAACTTTTAGCGCCCTTGTAATCGAGATCTCCCACATATAATGCAAGAAAGGCAGGAAGTAGGTCTTTACCTCATCGAGGGGCCAACCTGGGTAAATCCATGTGTCTGTCTTGTCCTAACGCTTCGTACCGACTCCCCGCCAATCGACTCTTCCTACTCGTACGCACTCATAGCAAAGTCCCCGCAATCAAGTTCTCTATGTGGACATCTGGCTTGTTTTTCCCACGACAGTTGGTGTCCACCGTGATGCCTACGCACAAAAGTGTTGAGATCCAGGAGGGAGCTCGACACAGCATGAAGATTACCACCACCAACTGGACGGACGAAAACCGGCGTGACCACCTCTACACCAACATCGCTGCCAAAGACTCGGGAAGGGATCTCGCCTAGAAGGTCCCTGTCGGGTCGGTCCTCCTATCCATCTGTCCGAACGACGGATCATTGTCAACGTCGGCTCAGGTTTACGCGATCGACCACAAGAACCGATCTTCGAACTACACCACCCATGCTTTGATCGGCTTCGCCCAAGGAAACCCCAGATCGGAGGATCCGGTTGAGACCCCGCGCGAAACCGATCTACAAAACCCTTCATCGCCGACTCAAGCCATCGTGAGGGCACCTCATCCGGCCAAAGCTACCAAGAACACCCCAAATAACTTGCTTACGCCGTACCTTACCACGTTTTCACCACCAGCAGTTGTCAAAGAGACAGGAAGAATGCGGAACGTACCCCAACACTCTCGGTCTCGCACACTCCGGCGGTTCCAAGGTGGCTTAAGTGGCCCGAGCAAATAATAACCTGTAGTAGAAGCGACCAACCTCCACGGGTCGAATCTCCGGGAACCATAGCCCTCATGGTGCCACCCCAGGTTTACAACTACACCTTGGAGAAGGTCCTCATGGACAAAGGGAACAACATAAACATACTTTACTTCAAAACCTTCCAAGAGATGAGCCTGACTTGGAAACAGCTGCAAACGTCCTCCGCGGTCTATCACGGAATTGTCCCGGGGAATTCGGCTCATCCCTTGGAAAAAAAATACCTCGAAGTAGCTTTTTGAAGCACCTCCGACTTCAAATCGGAAATACTTTCTTTTGAGGTCGTAGACTTTAAAAGCCCTTATCATGCACTGTTTTGAAGACCGTCCTATACCAAGTTCATGGCTCGCCCGTGTTACATATACCTCAAGCTCAAGATGTCGGGTCCCCGCAACGTAATCACCATCGACGAAAGCCGAGAAGTCGCCACGGCATGCGAAAAAGAAGACGCCACGTACGCAGGACAAACATGCAAGCAACTGGGATTTGAAGTCTACAAGGAAAGGGTAGACCCGGCCGATCCAACACTGCTCAAGAAGCCGACTCCTGATTCCAACCCCAAGTTTCAGCCGGTGGAAGACACCAAGAAAGTCGGTTTTGTCCCAGGCGACTCCTCCAAGCAATTAATCATTGGGACGGGATTACCCGAAAAATAGTAAAGCGCGCTCATCGAGTTCATCCGTGAGAACTGTGACATCTTCGCATGGAAACCTTCAGACATGCCTGGCGTCCCAAAAGAACTCGCTGAGCACCACCTTAACACTAACCCAAAAATGAAACCAATCAAACAATTTCTCCGGCGTTTTAACGACGAGAGAAGAGAAGCCATGGGAGAAGAAGTAGCCTGGCTCCCAGGGGCGGAGGTAGTAGGGGGACGAGCGGGGGCCAGACCCCCTTATGCATCGACCACCCCTGTTAGAACTCAGCGGGGACTAGTTGTAAATAATCGTACTAGGTAGTACCTTACGTGTAGTATTAAGCTGCCACTAATACAAGGCTAGCATACTTTACGTAGTAAAGAGGGCCAACGACTTAATCGGTCGTCAAATGTCCAGGAAGACGGCGGAAAATCAATTTGGTGCTCGGGCGCCAGGGTGGACTTTTTGAAATTCAAATTTTCACTTTGCTAAAAATCCAAAACTTTTTGTGAACAAACATACACACATATAATACATATCTGTACAAATTTCAAATCATTTTGATTCCATATGTGGTGTACAGAAAAAAGACAAATCTGATTTTTAAAATGGGCCAATTTTTTAGATTGTTGGGCTGGAATTTTGTCTTTTTTGCACAGCCTTCAAATCACAATATTTTCAATTGAAAATTCACATGCTAGCATGAAACACATATATGTTTTCGTGAAAAAAAATTCAGATTTTTTGAAAACGTTTAAATAATTTTTAAATATTTCAAAATAAAGGGCGCCCTCGATCTCGGGAGCCAAACGTCCGCGTTCACGAAGACGGCCCATACATGCTACGCCGCCTGGAAGCCTATGATGGATCGCTTAACACACACTTATCATAAACTTGTGTCTCTTCCGTTTTTCGTGTTTGTTTTCACCGTAGACCTAGAGCTACAACCTGGCGGCCGCCGCATGAATCGCAACCGCCGCCGCTAGGAGATTTTGTTGCTGCATCGAGCGATCATCACCACAAGTAGTCTCGGGCGCCCCTCCCTGTCGTTCATGCCTGAGATCGCTCCAACATTTGATAGTCAAATCTCCCAACGTGGCTCTTGTGAATCACATCTAAGTCTAAACCAAAGGTATATATTATCACTCATCATTGTTAGATCTATGAAAACTAGTGCTTGTTATTTTTGTCAGATCGCTCACATATTACATGGTAGTTAGTATTTTTGTTAGATATATATCCAAATGATTTCTAAGGAATTTCAATCTAGTATGTATGTATTAACATTGAACTGTGGAAAGCAAAATCTAAAAACTGGTTGCAAGTCTAATTAGTACTGTATTATGTAGTTTGGTCCACTTCTGTAATAAAAAGAGAAAATTAAGAACCATATACTATGGACAATGAAATTTAATTAAGGAAAAAATCCAATATTGATTCCCATGCAATGTGGTGATCGAAATATTGGGCGCCCGTTTTTTTAATATGCTAAAGCTGTAAGTATTTTTACGTGTTATCCTATATCTCATATGACATGTGTAGTGATAGTGTTTTCTTCGCCCCCTTTGCTTAAATCCTGGCTCCGCCCCTGTTGGCTCCTAGCTGTCGGGTTCCTCGTGGAAGTATTCCATCCGGACTAGTTGGCCAACCCGGTCCTAGTTCTCAAGAAAAATAGAACCTGGCGTATCTGCTTCGATTACACCGACCTCAACAAATCATTCCCCAAGGATCCTTTCGTCCTACCGTGGATAGACCAAATTATCGACTCTACGGTAGGGTGTGAACTCTTATGTTTTCTGGACGCATACTCCAGCTATCACCAGATAAAGATGGTCGTTAAGGACCAGGAAAATACATCCTTCATCACGCCCTTTGGGGCTTTCTGTTACACATCGATGTCATTCGGTCTGAAAAACGTAGGAGCCACGTACCAACTTACTGTCCAGAACTTCCTAAAGGAACAGATCGGGCGCAACGTACACACATACGTCGACGACATAGTTATTAAGACCGAGAAGGCCGACCCATTGACCAAGGACTTGGAGGAAACCTTCGCGAATCTCCGCACTTACCAGATGAACCTAAACCCGACCAAATGAACCTTTGGAGTACCGGCCGGGAAACTTCTGGGATATATCATATCAAAAAGAGGTATCCAGGCCAACCCGGACAAAATAAATGCCATCATGTCCTTGTCAAATCCAACCTCCATTCGGGGCGTCTAGGAAATGACCGGATGTATCGTTGACCTCAGCAGGTTTATAAGTCGACTCGGTGAAAAGCTATCCCCCTTACCGACTCTTAAACAAACAGACACATTCTTCTGGAATAAGGAGGCCGACGAATTCCTGGAGGCCTTAAAGCTCCAGTTTTCCCAAGCACCAGCCCTGGCGGCTCCAAGACCAAAGGAGCCCATGTTACTCTACATTGTTGCAAACAGCAAAACCGTTAGCGCTGATGTGGTAGTCGAACGAAAGGAAGAAGGGAAAGAACAATTGATTCAACGACCCGCCTACTATGTCAGTGAAGTGTTGTCAATCTCCAAACAACGTTATCCTCATTGGCAGAAACTAGTCTTGGGAGTCTTCATATCAAGTCGGAAGCTGAAGCACTACTTCCAAGAGCACTCCATTACAGTCGTCAGTTCAGTGCCCCTATGAGACATCATACAGAACAGAGAAGCGACAAGACGGATAACAAAGTGGGCCATAGAATTGGAGGCCTACGATATAAAGTACAAACCCCGCACGACCATCAATTCTTAAGATCTGGTCGACTTCATCAATGACTGTACAGAACTACAAATACCACCAGAATAACCAACCACCAAATCCTGGAATCTGCACTTCGACGGAAGTCAATAGTTCCAAGGATCTGGATCCGGGGTGGTCATCACCTCCCCTAGGGAGAAACATTCTGCTATGTCCTCCAACTATGTTTCACCTGCAACAACAATGCGGCCGAGTACGAAGCACTATTACACAACCTACGACTCGCCCGGGAGATGAACATAACCATGATACATTGCCTGGGGGACTCCGATTTAGTCGCGCAACAGGTCTCAGGAACACGGGATTCCAGGGATCCGATTATGGCGGCTTATCGCCGAGAAGTATCGCGGCATGCTGATTTCTTCATAGGATACCAGATCGACCACATAGGGAGGAAACTCAACGAGGCAGCCGACGCCTTGTCCCGGCTGGGATCACAACAGAAGATGGTACCTCCCATTGTTTTCCTGGATATCACAGATCACCCCTCAGTGTGACTCCCAACCGAAGAAGAAATAGCGCCGCTAGACCCGGAATTGGCCCTGGTGGCGGCACTCCACACAACCCAGAATGGGTCACACCATACATGGAATACAAGACATGAGGGATACTGCCATACGATGAGTATTTGGCCAGACAAATTGTGAGACGCAAAAAATCTTTTGTAATCCACAAAGACGAGCTGCATCAACTCAGTCCCACGAGCGTCTTCCAGCGGTGCGTCTCCTCGACAGAAGGACGCGAAATACTTAAAGAAATACACTCAGGCGACTGCGGTCACCAGACCGGCTCTCGTTCCCTGGTGGCCAAAGCCTATAGACACGATTTCTATTGGCCAACGGCTCATATTGACGCAGAGGAGATAGTGAAAAAATATGACGGATAACAATGTTACGCTCGATAGGACCACGTTCTGGCTCCAGAACTCCGAATGATCCCAATAACTTGGCCCTTTGCAGTATGGGGGTTGGACATGCTAGGCCCCTTCAAGCCTTCCAAAAACAAGAAAACCCACCTCCTAGTAGCAGTGGACAAATTCACCAAATGGGTGGAAGCAAAGCCGGTCAGCAAATGCGATGCAAAGACGACGTTGAAGTTTCTTAAGAAAATCATCTCTGGTTCGGATATACACAGAGCATAATCACTGACAACGGAAGAAACTTGTCAAAAGGAGTCATGGAAAGATTTTGCCAACAAGAACACATTCAACAGGACCTGGCCTCTGTGGCGCACCCACAATCAAATGGACAAGCCGAACTCGCAAAACAGGAACTCCTCTGAGGAATCAAACCCCGACTCCTCGTTCCGTTAGTACTAGTGTGGATCTTTCAAAAGGATAGTAGTGTTGCCCCTTTCTCTCTTTTTATTTCTTTTTCTCTTTTTTTCTCAGTTTTTTATTTTTTGGTGGCCTTAATGGCTCTTTCTATTTAACTCTCATTTGTCCTCTTTGGGATCTTTTATTTTTTCCACTTTGGGATCTTTTTCTCACTTAAGGGCAACACTCTAATTTACAAGAGGGTATAGAAGATCTTTAACACTTTGCAAGGTACTCAAAACATAAAGAAGATGTAGCTATCATGATATATGAAATGTATGCATCTGCCAGTGTAGCAGGAACATGTATGACATGAACATCAAGTCATGAAGAGGAGGAAGTTGCATGGCAATATATCTCGGAAAGGCTATGGAAATTCCTTGATAGGTAGGTATGGTGGCTGTTTTGAGGAAAGATATAAGGAGGTTTATGATGACAGAGTGTATCATGCCAAGGGTTTGGATGTACCGGCGAAGGTGGACGCCAACACTCGGAGTGAGAAGATCGCAATGGACGGCATGAGAGAGGCTAGCAAATATGAGGAGGTGGAAGTGTCAACTTTCAATACTTACATTAGTCTGAAGAACTCATGCACTTATTATCGGTAATTCTCAATCTAATAAGGAGGTTCACAAAGAGACAAGTACCCCGAGGAGGAGTGTATGGGCGTTTGGTTATCCTTGCGCATCCTCGACTCATGGTACGTGAGTGTACTCTAATATCTGACCCCTACAAAGATTAGTGATCCATCTAGTAGCTAGAGTTCTCAACTAGTTTGTAGGTTTTGAAAATAAACACGGATTGCGCAAAATACGACACCTATCACTAATAGGCTAGAGCTCTTGACACCAAAACTTCAAAAATTACTCACATTAATACCTCAAAACTATTGCAAGTTACTACTAAAATTAAATAACAATCTCAATTACCTACTTTTAAGACAAGACACAACTCAGTGCATCAACCAACTCTCTTAACAAGATAAACATGAAAACTAAAGAGTATTCCAGCAACAAACTAACCAAAATCCAAGGCTCTTGCTAAAGACAAACTAAGACTAAAACTAAACATGGCAGTAGCTACGAAAAGATAAAGAACACACAACAGCAAAAACATAAGCATGAAAAATCCTATGATGTGTTCTAGATTGGAGTGGAGGGTGTTTCTCTCCCACACAAGTTATGCTGGGGTCTAACTTGTTATGAAAAGCAAGCAAAGCTAAATAAAACTAAAAATTAAACCTAAGAGCGAGACGCTCCAAGCATAGCACATAACGCATGAAGTGATAAAAATATAGTGAGACGAAGGACGAACTGATGATTGTTAATGGATAAGGGGATGCACGGGGGCATCCCCAAGCTTAGACGCTTGAGTCTCCTTGAATATTTATTGGGGATTCATGGGGGCATCGCCAAGCTTGAGTGCTTGTCACTCCCGGATCTTCTTTCATCATATTCCATCGCACACTTGAAAACTCCCTTCATACATAACTCATCATAAGGTGATTAGAGAGGTTAGTACCCTTAATAAAATATTTTTCCCCACTGGATATAAATATATTCTTGAAATTCTACTGTTTCTCAAGATTTCCAAAAAGTTTTTGCAAAGAAAAATCAAGCTTAAGGTTTGTAAAAGTAAGGAGAGGCAAAACGTGGCAGAATCTGTGAAAAACAGAACAACGGGTAGTAGAAAATTATTTCGGGGCACTTCTGCAACTCAAATCAAAAAACTCAGAACATACGAAAGTTTCACAATTGTATATATCATCTGTGTAAAAAAATCAGCTCAAAAATATGAACTGGTGATTTGTTCCGGTTTTTCCCGTCAAGGAGACAAAATTTGTTTTCTGGACAGCATGTCACAACTTTTGCTTCCCTTGTCATAAGAGGCTATAACTTGGCACAAAGCTTGAAAATAAAGATACAATGATGTTGCTATAGTAGTAATAATCATCAAGACCACTAAAAACACAAGTAAAAACATCTTGGGTTTCCTCCCAACAAGCGCTTTCTTTTACGCCTTTAAACTAGGCATAAAGCAAAAGAAGAATCAAGTTTTATCAAGTAAAAGAGAATAGCTAGCCCGTGTAATGGACTCAAAAGGTAACTTGTTTTTTTTCTAGGGAAGTGTTCCATCCCCTTTTTGAGAGGGAATTGAAATTTTATATTCCCCTTTTTCATGTCAATAACGGCACCAACAATTCGAAGAAAAGGACGTCCCAAAATAATTGGACATAAAGGTTCACACTCTATATCCATAATAATAAAATCAACGGGAACATAATTGTCATTGACAATGATAAGAACATCGTCGATCTTTCCCAAATTTTTCTTTATGGAAGAATCAATGAGACGAACACCAAAAGAACAAGAATCAAAAGGTTTCAATTCAAACATGTCATACATTCTTTTGGGCATGACGGAGGTACTAGTTCCAACGTCACATAAAGCATAGCAAGAGAAGTTATTTAATTTAATTTTAATCATAGGGTCCCAACCATCATCTAGCTTCTTAGGTATGGAGGCTTCTATCCTAAGCTTCTCCTCCCTAGCTTTGATGAGAGCATTTGTGATATGCTCTGTGAAGGCAAGATTGATTGTGCTAGTGTGGGGGTCTCTAGACATTTTGTGTAGCAAGCTAATAACTTTTGAGAGGGTGCAACTATCAAAATCAATATCACTACTATCAAAGGTGGTGGTAGTGTCATCTAGGCTCACTTGTTTGAAACCCTCTATGTTCATAGGAGTTTCTTGTTCTACGGTTGAGGTATTAGCATCACCAGTAATAGGTCCAATGGGACTAGGAGTGCATTGGGTGCTAATAGTTTGAGTGTCCCCAAAAATTTGGATAGTGGCAACTGTGTGGTGTGTAGGAAGGCTCTTAATTCTATCCTCTTCCATAGGGATAACTTCTAGTTTGGCTTCCATTTGATTTACCAGAGTAGATTGGGTGTGGGACATGTTCGACACATGGGTTTCAGTGGCGGTAAGTCTAGCCGGGAGATTAGAGATCTCACTGTTCAGGCTCTCAAGTTGTTCACTAATGTTTTGCAGAATGGCAGTGTGCTCACCTATTTGCTTAGAGAAAGCTTTGTTTTGTTCAAACTGGGTGTGCATATAGTTCTTAGTAGCCTTCCCTATTTCTACCAATTTCTCATAGCTGGGTAGGTCTCTTTCCTTGTAAGTATGGTTGTAGGAGATGTTTCCAGGATAGGTGTTGTTGTTCCCATAGTTGAATGGAAACGGTCTAGGATTACTAGCAAAATTGCCCCTATAAGAATTATTGTTGAAGTTGTTTGTAGCAATAAAGTTCACGTCTACTTGTTCCTGAGAAACCAAAGAATTTAAAGGAACATCATGAGGATCAATAGAGGGTTGCTTGGTAAGTAGAGACATAATTAAGTCAACTTTTTCATTTAGGGAGGTAATCTACTCGACAGAGTTTACCTTCCTACCTGTTGGAGCGCGTTCGGTGTGCCATTGTGAATAGTTCGTCATCATCTCATCGAGAAGTTTTGTGGCAGCACCAAGTGTAGTTGACATAAAGGTTCCTCTCGTGGCCGAATCTAACAGGTTCCGCGAGGTAAAGTTCAAGCCCGCATAAAAAGTCTGGATAACCATCCAGGTAGTCAAACCATGTGTAGGGCATTTCTTAACAAGAGGTTTCATACGTTTCCAAGCTTGGGAAACGTGTTCATTATCCAATTGATTAAAATTCATTATGTTACTTCTCAACTGGATAATTTTAGCAGGTGGGTAATACTTCCCAATAAAAGCATCTTTGCACTTATCCCAAGAATCTATGCTATTCCTAGGCAAAGATTGAAACCAAATTTTAGCTCCTACCCTCAAAGAGAAAGGAAAAAGCTTGAGCTTAACAACATCACCTTCTACTTATTTATACTTTCGCATATCACACAACTCACCAAAATTATTTAATTGTAAAGCAGCATCATCTCCGGCACCAGAGAATTGATCTCTCATAACAAGGTTTAGCAAAGCAGGTTTAATTTCATAAGAGGTAGCTGAAGTGGAAGGTGTGGCAATAGGAGTGCAGATAAAGTATTTGTTGTTGTGACTAGTGAAGTCACACAACTTGGTTTTTTCAGTGGAACCCATAGTAGCAGCAAGTGTGGAAGATTTTTTTTTTTATTTTTGATATAAGACACAAAGATAAAAACTGAAAGGTAAACTAACAAGACTAAAAAGTAAAGGTAAAAGGTAGTGGGCAACTCCCCTATCTTAGCACTCGAAGTCCCCGGCAACGGCGCCAGAAATTTTCTTGATACGCGAGAGATGATAATTGCTTCTCGCCCTTCGTTTGTTACCCCAAGTGGAAGGTGAGCTGCAGCGAAGCGGCAAGTTTCCCTAGGTGAAGGTACCAAGGTTGAGAGTGTTGATCAGTAGGACTCCAATAGTGATAAGTAGGTGGTGAAGTGAACAATGGCGCCGTTCACAACTTTGGGTTGCTTACTTCACCTAGACCTGCACACGACACAAATAACTTTGCTCCCAACGAAGTTCAGAGAGGTTGTCAATCTCTCCGGTCTTGTTGTTTACAAAGGATCAAAAGCAAGGGATAATGATAATGATAGCAACTGAAAGTAAATAAGCATGTAAACAATGATGAGAATATGGACCGGGTCCCGTAATGTTCACGAGTGATGTCTCTCTCACAAAAGACGATAAAACTGCTATGCGAGGTGAACAAATTAAAGATGGGCAATTGACAGGATTATAAACGCACCGCAATGCTAACTATGCTACAAAGAAAGGAAGAGGTTCAAAAGCAATGACAATACGCCAAAATAAGTAGACTGAAATCCAGCTGCATCTACTACTAATCATCCACCTTGAGATATCTATCTAGAACATCTCGCTGGTATTAAGTTGCGAGCCCCACCCAAAGTGTAAACCGAAAGCAATAGAAAATTGCATTAAAACCACTTTGTGTAAAGTAAACTATCCTTGCAACCACGGTTACAAGCACCGTTGTTTTCCCCCTTGTGGAAACATCACATCCCCTATACTCATGTTTCTGTCATTCAAGTGTGTCATCGGGGGGCATGAACCCACAATCGAGCATAATGTTCCCTCTTGGAGTTACTACGTACTACTTGGCCAAAGCAATAAACAACAACAAAGAACATGAAAGAATTACTTAGGAACAAAAATATAAAAGATAAGAACCAAATATATTACTCTATCACAATCTGAACATAATCTCATAATCCATCAAATCCCATCAAACTCAGCATAGCAACAGCAGAAAGATTACATATGTGCCACGATCATGTAGGGCAGCTCACGAGGTCTAAACCATGAAGAAAAAAGAGGGGAGGAGAACATCACATAGCTACTGATCACGGACCCATGGTCCAAAGGAAACTACTCACGACACATCCGGGAAGCGTCCATGGTGGAGGGGAAGCTCCCGGAGGTCGATCCTCCCTCCGGCAGGGTGCTGGGAAGAGGTCTGCTGGCGCTCCCGATCTTGGAAGTGCGGCGGCGGCGGAACAGAGGCAAGATCGCGGAAAAGGGTTCTCTCTCCGGAAGTTTCACGTCACGATAAATAAATAGGCGAAGGGGGGCAGCCAGGGGCCACCAGGCCCCCCCTGGCGTGGCCAAGCCCTAGGCCGCGCCAGGTGGCCGCCTGGGGGCCTGGTGGGTCCCACCTGGTCCTCCTTCGGGACTCCGGAAGGTTCCTTCACGCTGATTTTTTATCTGATATTTCTCGAATTTTTGGAGCACTTTTAATATGGGGGAAAACTGAAATAGAAAACCAGCAGAAAATAGAAACTGGCACTGGGGTGCACTGAGTTAGTAGGTTAGTCCAAATATGATCAAAAGTGTATGAAAGTGTATCTAGATCATAGAAATATCACACACAAAACATTCATGGAGCAAGAAGAAATTATGGATACGTTTGGGACGTATCACAAAGCCGACTTCTACATGGGCTATTTACTTTCCAGTATTAAAATTCATGTACATATAAATACTTGCACAAAAAAAGGAATTTTTACGCATGTTCCTTCTCACGAACAAAGAAGGGGGGCTACACACATCATCGTAAAATCAAGACCTCTTAATAGTTCCTGGAACCGACTCCTTCGCACTGCCGGTTTTCTCAAATCCAGGCTTGGGGGCTAGCCCCACAGAAGGAGCCGATAGGTCCACCAAAGGCATCCAAAAACCATCTGGTTTCAAATCCACAGGACATGGAGTAGACATAGACCTCTTCTGGCCCTGTTCATCATAACCAGGCACAAATCTCTCCACATTTATGTCATCCGCAATAATAGATGCCTCCACACAAGTCGCCTTCACAACATAATGATTATATTCCTTCTCGAAAAGTCGACCATCGACTCATCTTGCTGGAACACCCTCCACTAGTCGAGTCAGATCAACGGAGGGATAATATATCTTGCATAACGCAAGAGCCCTCATAGCCCCTTGACGACAAGCCGACCTTTTGGAGGCTTGAATCCAGGCCGACACTTTCGATAGCTCTTCCAACATCTTGGAAATAGCCTTGGGGATCTCAGGTAAGCCTGAGGCAAAAATAATTTCCCGACACCCACCAGTATGGAGGTCTCGAACAACATTCATGACCGCCCTTAATTTATTCACTGGCGACTCAACCATTAATAGGTCCTCTGGACCTAACAAGAATGCAAATAAACACTTTAGCTGGACAAACTGAGAAGGATCGCTTCTCCAACAAAATAGAAACTATAAACAGTTGCTTACCAAAAATGGCTTTGACCAGCTTAGTAATGCTTTGACCTAGGGTATCTTCTTTTTCATCCCTATGTTTTAATTTGGCTTCCAACTTCTTAATACATTCGTCCTTTTTGGAAGAGCCGACTTGAGCAGTTTTCAGCAGACTCACCATATTTTTATGACGGTTCATCAACAAAGATATCCGCCTCTTAGCCTCTTTAAGTTGATAGGCTTGATGGATGACCCATTCTTTCAGAGTCACAACAACTCCTCTAGAATTACTGGACATACCCTGCAAACGCAACATAAGAGATTATCCTTTTATGACTTGTCCCAATGACTTATATCATTATCCTGACTCATGGGGGCTACAGTACGCACAATACGGTACAATATTACCTCGTATTTTCTCTTCATTAAACCAAGGACGTCTCATTGATGATCCATCTGGCTCAGAAAGCTTCTATACAGCTCAGGGAAAGTTGACTCCTCCTCCAATTGAGTCGAACTCTGACTAGACCTCAACTCATCGTCTTCGAGATGACGAGTCCTAGGTACCGAAGGACCATGAAAATCTTGGTTATTAACTTGCACCCTGAAAATAGGCAAAGTATATAAGCGTCACTCACTCAAGAGGATAGAAAAAAAATAACTTACTTTCTGACTTTTTAATAATCTGAAGAGTCGTCGTCAGACAAATCAATGATGGGAAACGACTCAGGCAGATTCACATTTACCGGGAGAGACAATTGACCTGGTGAAGACATATCATCTGAATGATCTAAATCCTCAGAGTCGAAAGACTCGATTCTTTGTCTTTTCACCGGCTCTTCCCACTGAAAGAACAAGAAGACGGCTAAGCAGACTTGAAAGGATACATATAAAACAAAAAAAGGGGACATAAAAATACCCCTTCTTTAAAGGAGTCATCCAGTTCTTCATCTTGACTAGAATCGCGCAGGATATTTTTAAACGGGATATTTTTATAGCGCGCCGGAAAGTGTTTTAGGAACGGTTCCAGCGCGAGGTGAACGCCTCCGGCTCGACGCACTGATCGCGCAGTTCGAAGTTTCACCCGAATCGGAGGTACTGTGGACCCCCGGCGGTCAGAAACGTGAGCACCGCGCGCGCGAGAGAAAAACCGGGGATATTTTTGCAAACTGCCAGCCACCGGGGCTATATAAAGACCACCAACCTCCCACACCAATTAGGGTTCCCCCCTCTGGAAATTTGCAGCCACCCCCCTCACTATATTCTAGATCAGCCCCCAAACCCCTCTCTCTCCCGAATCCCTAGATCTGGGTGCACCACAGCCATCGGATCGCGGATCGGAGGGTCTGGAGGCTGCCACGTCGCCTCTGGAGGGATCCAGCCTCCTCCCAGCCACCAGCCGCGCCGCCGGGCCCCGCCGGGCCGGATCTGAGCCCCGTGGGCCCGCCTCAGCCGCCGCCGCCCGTGCCATGGAGCTCCTCCCGAGCAACCCGCCCCCTCGAGCCGCCGGCTACCGGCGAGCAGCCCGGCCACCCCGGCGAGCTCTCCTCTCCTCCCTCATTCCTCCTCTCCCCTCTGCCTCCCTCTCACCCTCCGCCTGACGTCGCCTGCAGGTCGATGAAGCCGTCGGCCGCCGCCCGCCATGGCAGCCCGAGCTCGGGTGGAGCTCGTGGCCGCCCTGCCACCGCCGCCTCAAGCCGCCACCGGTCGGATCCGGGCCGCCGCACCCCGTTCCGGCCGCCTTGCCCCTCTGCGCCGGCCCCTGGTTCCCTCCTCGCCGACGGCTGGCCGGCGAGCCAGCCGCGCCGCCGCCCGACGGGAGGAGCCGCTCGGCCTCCCCACGATCCAGCCGCTCCAACCGCTACACCCAGGTGGGCCGGCCTGCGCCACCTCGGCCCGTCCAGCACGCCGCGGCCCAGCGCAGCCACGGCCTGCCAGCCGGTTCTGCCTCCCCCGCCGGCCTCTTGGGCCTCGGCCCATGGGTGAGAAACCAGCCTGAGACACTTTTTTTCCCTGGGAACCTGTTTTTTTTGCTAAGTCCCTGTGATATATGCTGCTGATTCAATTTTCCGCTGTAAATTCCCGTTGATCCGTAGCTCCGATGAACGTGCCCCCAAAACGAAAGTTGCTCAGAATTGCGTGTACTTTAATTCACTTTTTGTGAGCATTTGCATTTGAGCTCATCTTGATTGTGTAATTGTGTGCTGAACAGGGCATCAGGCTGTTAAACTGCTACATTTTCCTGTTATGTGCTGCTGTTATTATTTTGTTGCAACTTTGCATGATGATTGTAACAAATCCATGAGGCCTATTGCATTGATTCTTTTTCCATTGTGTTAAGCATCATGTGTACTTCAATTCCATGCTTTAACTTGCCATGTTTGGGTGCTTTAGCTGTATTAAATCTTGCTCCAAAGTGGTGATCCTGATGTTATTGAGCTGTTGTTGCTGAAACTGTTAATTTGTTGCAATTTCGGTCGACGAGTGTGTCGCGACCGTTTATCGGAATTGAGTGATTCCAATTGCATATTGTTAAGAATCATGTCTAATTTTGTTACATGTATTGTATTGCCATGATATGCTTGCTGGTCATATAGTTATTTAGCTCCAAAGTTGCTATGCTGCTGTTTTTTACAGCCACCTCTGTTTTTCTCTAGGTCTGTTACTTTACGATGCCATGTTGTTTGCTTAATATCTTTTGATCTGTGATGCCTTTTTGCATTATTCTTTTGCCATGCCTTCTCTGCCATGTCTACTTTAATTGCAAGTCATTTGTGAGCATGTTTGCATTCATTGTCATGTTTGTGCATTGCTCTAAAGTGTGCTTCCTGATGTTGGCAGTTTGTGCCCGTAACTTGTTTTGCTTATATCTTTTTAACCGTAACTTCGTTTGGGGTGTTCTTTATATGTAACTTGATTAGTTTTTCGTGTACTTTGTGTTTATGCTATTGTTTTCTGTTGTTAACCAAACTAAAATATGGTTTAGGGCAGAACAGTACCAAATCCTTTAATCATCGTGCGACACTTAGTGTTATGCCATGTTCAGGTTGTGCCTCACTTAAATTGACTAGCATAGATAGTTTACTTTGTGCTTCACCTCTTGACATGTTTGTGTGCTATGCCATGCTTGATTGAGTTGCCATGTTAACAACCTTTGTTGATCACCTGTAGCTAAGCAACTTGAACCACCGTAAATGTGTGGTATCGTCGTGTGTGACGAGTACTCCACTTAAATCGTTAGTAACCGTTCTCGACGATAGATCCGTATCGCGTTGCTGTGCCTTGTGTTGTCTTCTTGATCTTGTGTAGCCCCGTAGTAATAGAGTGCTTGCTCGTTGATTGCTTTCCAGTGTTTCCTTCTTGTGTGCTTCCGCGGGTACCTCTCGGAGACGATGCGAGCGTGCGATCGACTACACCTTCGGAACCCGACTTATCAACAGGCAAGGACTATACATTACTTATGATCCATTCTATTTCAACCAGCGGTTTGCATGCTAGACCTAGGTTAGGTTCGATGTTTGATCCTACCACATGTTTACAGCCTCTTTCAAACCGATACAGCTATGTCCCCTCCCAGCAAACCATGTACTGCTATGTTACTATTGCTCGTTGCTTAGCCCCTGCCTAGTATGCATGCTTAGGATGCTACGATGTTACCCTGTTACTCTTTGGGTGGGATATCACATTATTATATTTTGTTGATGATATGATTATTATAAATGTTGACTATATTCGACGAAGGATGGAAGGTCTAGGCTATCCCGCCCCGACGCTTTGTTCCATTCGAGTCACCTAGGACCCGAGTTCCGGGTATTGGTTTTAAGACTGAGCGTGCCTAACCGCGTGTGGGATTTTATGGGGTCCCCTTTTCTTACCTACCTAGCTTCAAACATTTCTAGTGGTGGCCCAAGCTGATTTTACCATTTGAAAACCGTGTGTGTGTCTGTCGGGTAGCTCCTGGCAGATATTATTTAAAACAACTCGGGCCAGCGGAGACTTAGTTCCTTTGTTGGTCCACACCTGGAAGCTAGGGGGCTGCCCACATCTGTTTGGGTAGCTAACCCGACCTCGTCCAGACGGTAGAGGCCGACTCGATAGCGCGGCCGACTTTTGAGTTGGGTGTCAACTCACCGAGGGCCACCCGGATTTGTGCATTGTTAGTTAGAGGGACCTGTCGTTCCGGATCTCTTGGGACTAAATCATAAAATGGTTGCCTATCATGGGTAGCAACTGAGAGAGATGGGCGTGCGTGCGGAGCCTTGTAATGGGCAGTTGGTACACCCCTGCAAGGTTAAATCTTTTCGAGAAGCCGTGTCCACGGTTATGGACGACTTGAGACCTACTCCTTGTTCATAGACAACAACAACTGAGATAATCTTAATACAACTTGATCAACGTGTGTGTGCCTTGACTGCTTCTTCTTCGTCGGGATGCGAAGAGGAGGACAAGGATAGGATAGGTGTTATGTTTGCGTAAGTAGATGATAGCAAGACTTGTTGGAGGCGATTCCTCATCGAATGCTTGGCTTCTTATCTTACTCTCTAGATCGTTAGCCACTTCATAAATGCTAGTGCGGCAGCAACCTCACCACTTACCCCTTCCTTACCGTAAACTACTAGTTGTCCTAGAATGACGAGTGATGAAGTCCTTGCTGGGTCAGATGACCACTACAGTTGGATGCTGAGTACCTCTGTACTCATGATACTACCCCAAACTATTTTCAGGGTTCTCGATCGACAACAGGTATGGTGATCGACGTTTCACGTGGAGACTCGACGACGACTAGTTAGGCGGATCCCGGCGGAGGGCCTGGACCCGTGTGGTTATGGGATCGATGCTTTTCTCTTGCCACTAGGCATCTTCTTGTAGTCTGTACTCAGACATGTATCTTCCGCTGTTGTATTATATTTAAGGCAGTTGTATGCCGATTGTATGAGATGTTGTATCCTTGTATCTGTAATGCTGTGATATCATGTTGGAAATCCGGGGCATATGGCTTTGTCATATGTCGCGGTGGGACCGATATGTGCTTCGTCCCTGGGTCCGGATGGAAACATCTAGATCTGGAACAGTACCGCATATCGGGCCTTACAAATTGTTTGGAGACTTGGATAGTGGACTCGTGTACGCTTCTTACCTCAAGTATGGTACTCGTAGTACAGGACTAGCCAAGTCAAAGCTGGCACTTCTGCATATTGAACCCCACCTCCTTTACCTTGATACTTGAGCATGAGTAGTTTAGTTCTGATGTAAGTCTTGTTGAGTACGATTTTGTACTCACGTTTTCTTATTCTATGTTTTAGATAAGAACCCGGACCCGATGGAGTCACAGACCTGAAGCTCGACGTTGACCTTGGTAGTATAGTTCCAGACAGCAGTCTGGTCCCTCGTGGAAGGGCATGTTTGTTTACAAGGCTTCTCTAAGCCATTTGTTAAACTTGTCTGTACTCAGACCTAATTTTCTTCCGTTGTATGATGTAATGTTGATCACATACATGTGATCTTTGTATACTCTATGTGTAAGTAAATAAAGAAGTACTTTGTAGAGTTATGTGATGATACCTGCTGTTCATACTAGGCATGTGTGTTGCGTGTATGTTTATAACATGCATGTCTTAGTATGGGTTTTCGAGACCTTAGTTGTGATCTGGCTGGCAGTCTTTTATACACCAAGTGGCCCTTAGATGTGCGCAGCTTGGGGCATCGCGATGCGATTGTTCGTGGCTCTGCCACATGCACACTTTGTTGTATGATCGAGCCCGCCCTAGACCCCGACTAAGTGATCGGGCTGGAGTAAGTCTATGTAAGAGTTAGTATTCAATCGATAACATGGTTGAGGCGACTTGTCTATGAGTATGGGATTCACCACCCATAAACATCTAGACTTGTGAGCGGACGATGAGGACCCATATCAGATGATCATCCGGCCTGAATGGGATGCCCCTCACGTTCGATGCTTACCGAGAACGTTCTGTGCTTGGCCTTGTCTGCTTAGAAAAGTGGGTACGGTTCTCGGCTCTCCATGTGATTGTATCGTGACTGGAATTACATACGCCTATTCCGGGTCCCGACAGTCCATACTTTGTTGGTGTACATGGAGTCTATTTCGGATTTCATGGCTTCAAGCCATTTCTCGGACTCGGGTCCCTCCATTGCTTCTTTGTAACTTGTAGGTTCATCCGACTCATCAGCCGAGATTGCATTCACAAGCTGTCCGTAAAACTCAGTAGGTTGACGGACCCTTGATGACCTACGGGGCATAAAAGGTTCTTCATTCTCACCATGATCATCATCAATGTCATGATCGTTATGAATGTCGTTCTGGCCATTCTCTTCAGCTCCCACTGTGGAAGATGGTTCTAGAACAATTTCCGCAGCCGTTTCTTCCAATTGGAGTGATTGGTCAGTCACTTCATCGAGGTCTATTTTCCTCCCACTCAACTCTTTCGCGAGAAACTCCTTCTCAAGAAAGTGTCCCGTCTTGGCAACAAACGTTTTGCTGTCAGACTTGTTGTAGAAGGTGTATCCACAAGTTTCCATGGGATAGCCCACAAAGATGCACTTATTCGCCTTGGATTCAAGGTTGTCAGGCTGTAGTTTCCTAACATAAGCCTCACAACCCCAAATCTTCAGGTGAGACAACTTAGGTTTCGTGCCATGCCATTCTTCAAATGGTGTTGTCTTTACGGATTTGGATGGTGCCCTATTAAGAATATGAGCGGCAGTTTCTAATGCATACCCCCAGAATGACACAGGAAAATCAGTATGAGACATCATCGATCGTACGCTATCCAATAGGGTTCGATTACGTCGCTCAGCCACACCGTTTCTCTGAGGTGTGCCTGCCGGCGTAAGCTGTGGTACTATGCCACAAGACTTCAGATGATTGCCAAACTCGTGACTCAAATATTCGCCACCTCGATCCGATCGAAGGTGCTTGATTTTCTTTCCGAGTTGATTTTCGACCTCATTTTTGAAATTCCTTGAACTTTTCAAAGGTTTCAGACTTGTGCTTCATCAAGTAAATATACCCATATCTGCTCAAGTCATCAGTAAAGGTCACGAAGTAACGAAGACCATTGCGAGTGGGGACTTTCATGGGTCCACATACATCCGTGTGTATGATCCCCAATAAGTCATCCGCACGCTCCATTATCCCATTGAATGGAGTCCTTGTCATTTTGCCCATGAGGCATGGTTCACATGTATCAAGGGATCCAAAATCCAATGACTCAAGAAGTCCATCCTTATGGAGCTTCTCCATGCGCTTTATACCAATATGACCAAGTCGGCAATGCCACATCTTCATGTGATCTTCATCATTCTTCAATCTTTTGGCCTCAATATTGTTAATGTGACACACGTCACCATCGAGATCAAGTACGAATAAACCATGCAACTCCGGTGCGTGAACATAAAACATTTCATCCTTATAAATCGAACAACCAATTGTATCAGACTTAAAATAATAGCGTTCTCCCTTCAAGCAAGAGCCACTAACGATGTTCACACTCAACGCGGGTACATAGTAGCAATTATTCAGAACTAAAACCAATCCCGAAGGGAGACTAAGATGCTTCGTGCCGACCGCCAAGACTTCAATTTGACAGCCATTCCCCACTCGCATCGTCACTTCATCCTTGAGCAAGCGTCTCCTATTCCTTAGTTCCTGAATGGATTTAGAAATATGAGCGACAGATCCTGTATCAAGTATCCAGGATGTGTTCCCGGCGCTTGTCAAGAGAAGATCAACAATATGTATATCAAATATACCTTCGTCTCTCTTGGCGACCTTGCCAGCCTTCTTGTCCTTTAGGTACTTGGGGCAGTTGCGTTTCTAGTGACCTTCACCCTTGAAGTAGAAGAACTCCACTCCGGGTTTAGGCTTGGGTGCCCTGGGAGGAGCGGCAACTGACTTGCCATCCCTCTTGGGGCCACCTCTCTTGGCCTTCTCCCGCCTGCTTGACTTCTTGAAGTCAGTGGTCTTGTTGACCATGAAGACGGCGTGCTCCTTCTTGATCTCAACCTCGGCGCTCTTCAGCATGGAGATCAACTCAGAAGGGGTTTTGGTCATCCCCTGCATGTTGTAGTTCAGCACAAAGCCTTTGTAGCTAGGGGGAAGCGACTGCAACACCCTATCAACAGCAAGTTCATCTGGAATCTGGCATTCCAGAGCATTCAAGCGCTGAACGTAGCCAGCCATTTTGACTACGTGCTCACTCACGCTGCCGTGCTCGTCCTTCTTTGCTGAGAAGAAGGCTTCAGAAGCCTCGTACCGTTCAGCCCTGGCTTGAGGTGCGAAGACTGCCTTGAGGTCGGTGATAATCTCATATACACACATCCTCTCAAAGCGTTTCTGCAGCTCAGCCTCCATGGAGTAGAGCATGCCACTCTGGACAAGGTTGTAATCATCAGTCCTGGAGAGATAGACATTCTTCTCGTCCTGACTAGCATCATCTGCTGGTGCGTCACCTAACGCGCCCTCTAGTACGTATGCCATTTTGAGGGGAACGAGGAGAATCCTCAGGGTGCGGAACCAGTTGGTGAAGTTTGTCCCATCTGTTTTTAGCTTATCTTTCTCTAGGAATGATCCTAAGTTGAACGAGGGGCGAGGTGATGCCATCTACAAGGTTGATTCACAAGGATACATATTTAGACTTTTGTTCATAATGTGGAGTTTCAATTTAATCTCAAAATTCTAGAAAGCTCCCACTTAGATAAACACCTCTCAATTTAACTAAGTTATTACACAATCCCAGCCCCCGTACCTCCCCCGATCGTCACGGCCATCAGTATGCGAACCAGGTAGGCCTCTAAGCCAATCACATCAGGCATGTGACTCGTGCTCGACCTTTCGGTCTCCTGTGTTCCAGGCCCGCATCTACATATGTCAAGCCTGCCAATCGAACCTTGATGTTAGTTGTTCAGCAAGGCCAGATCTACATATGCCAGGCTTGCCGAACCCAACCTCATGCGAACTCCGTTGAATATGTAGGACAACTCCAGTATGTACGGAGCATCAAGCCATATGGGAGAACCTTCCAGGCGGTGCCCACCAAGGGAGAACACAATGTTGGTATTGTGAGAGATGGTCCTGTTTCGTGCTACCGTCGATATATCTAGCATACTAGCAGAAAACAGGAAGTAAAACTGTAAATCATACAACCTATGACCCCCCTTCATGCAAAGCAAAGTTAAACGCCTTTCTACTTTAGCTTGTGCAAGTTTTACGTGGCTGCTAGGGGTTTCGAGAGAGAGAACCGTTTCTATCCTGCGAAAAACATGCCACAACACCGTCTCCCATCCGTCTCTATTACACCCCTGTCGGGGCCCTCCGTTGCAAACATCTTCGCATCGCTAATGCAGAGAGTCAGACACCCCCCAGCCACTTTAGATGGTACAAGCCACATGTCAAGCGTGGAACCAGTCTCGCGTAAATGCGTAAGGTCGGTCGGGGGCCGCTTCATCAAACATTGCCGCAACGCTAAATGAGTACACGTGGGAGGGTAACGAATGAAGATTCGATGCCCACATCCTAGATGTGTTCTACCCGTACAATACATCTACGCATAGCTAGCTCTGATACCACTGTTGGGATACGGGGCAGAAAACAGAAATTTTTCATACCTACGGTACCCGAATCCAAGATCTATGCTATGGCTATGTAAAGTAACGGAGGGAATCAGTGTTCATACCTTTGAAGACCGAAAGAGGGAAACGTTCTTGCGAACGTGGCTGGCGTAGACTCGGAACTACGACCTCCCTGTCGTGTAGAAGACCACCACCGGCGAGGATGACTCCCGATAAACCTCCAGCGACGAAGTAGCACCACATGTGTAGTGCCTCGAAGAGATTATACACGTACGGTACAATCGATGTTCCTCCCGGGCCCCGAACCAGGCGAGCAGCGGAAGAAAGACGGCTACGGATCCCGACTCCAGCAGATTGACGGCCTGCCTTATGGTGGAGAACTCCAATCCAGGTGCAGACTCCAAACAAGGGGAGTCCACTTCTGGGAAGGAGAAGGAGGAAGAAGGTGATATTGGTGTGTTGGAAAAAGGGGGGTCTACCCCTCCTTATATAGGCCAAGGGGGGGTGCCATCCTCCTCCCCTCCCCCACGTGGGACTAAACTCCCAAGGGGGGGAGTGCGCCGGCCAGGGGGGTGGTGGGCCCCACCCTTGGCGCCAAGCCCAAGGGGGGAGACCCCCTCCTCCCTTAATGGGCCCCATGGGCCCATTTAGCCTTTTCCCATTTTTTTAATTTTTTTAATATGTTTTTAATATTTAATTCAGATAATTAAATAATAAAACATTATTAAAACAATTAAACTTTATTTTGAACTATTCAAAATGTCCGAAAACCATTCCGTCCTCCTCCGGAACTATTCCGGTGATTCCTCCTAATTCACCGATTTATCCCGTAACTGTCCTATGCATCGATTTCCCTTAAGTGTAACACCCTAACGGTCCGGGAAACAGCAGACATGGTCGAGACTCTTCTCATTGACCAATGACTAGTCAGTTGGACCTGGTTACAATCCTTGACAGCCCCTGCGCTTCCATCGAATGAACTTCGATCGCTTTTGGAAACCGTTAACGATACGACGTAATCCCTTTGTGTTGCGGTACTTTGTTTGTCCGAGGTTTGATCGTCGGTATCCTACATACCGTGTTCACATCTCGTTCACAACAAACAACTTCTCTCGTCCATGATCATTGCATCACTTGTGACCTAGTCACGTCCTTGCAAGGTGTTGATGCATATCACCGAGTGGGCCCAGAGTACCTGTCCTGTCACAAGGACTGACAAATCCCGCTCTGATCTATTAACATACTCAGCAACCATCTATTTCAGAATACCCAAAGTACACCGTTATAGCTAGCATATTTCAGTCAGGCGGTGGGATACAAATCTAAATATCCTCATAGATGACAATTACGTATGATCGTTACGTTCTAAGGACTAAGCCATACGTTACAAAGTCATAGCAACGCTGAACTATGTGACTCGATCACATTGCAATACTTTAGGTGGGTGTACGTCCATCACATACTTCCCCTTAACGATATGACCTCATTGTCAATGGACTTAAGTGTCACCATGATCAGGAAAGCTTGATCAATCAATTTCCCAATGAGATAGTTTACCCGAGTTAAACTACGGACCATGTTTTATACTACACCTGTATTACTATTTCCAAGTAATGCAGTTATAGCACAGTATAAAAAGTATTATGAACAAAACGGATAGGTGACAAATATCTTTATTAATTTGTCTCTAGGGCACATATCCAACACCTCTAGACTAAGATAAGTGCACACTTATGATTAAACACCTTGCAAGCATCCGCAAATACAAGATAGTAATTAAAGCAAAAGCTTAACCATAGCAATACCATCGGTGATCCATTGTTCCCTTGTGCAAAAGAGCGCGAACTGGGGTTCAGGTTTCTGTCACTCCGGCAACCCACCATAAGCATTCTTTGTACACAATGTATTCCCCTAGGTCCTTAATAAGGCGAAGTGTTGAGTGTTCGACTCACACAATACCACTAGGAAAATAACAACAAAACTTAAATATCAAACAATACATATTACTTCAACATCGTATGACTACGAACAACTAGACTTCTCCCATGTCCTCAAGAACTAAAGTAACTACTCACAAGACATAAAAGAGATTATGATTAGAGGGGATAAATATATGATAAAAATCTGGACACAAAGATAATTCTCCAACAAAACTGAATAACATTCATCACACGGTAGTAATCAACACCAGTAGAGTAGAGAGGATGGATAGTACGGATTACAACACAAGATGAACTTGCGAGGTGAGATTGGATGGTGGTGGAGATGGTGCTGATGTTGGGGATGATGTTGATGATGATCTCCATGATGCCCGTGAGATGGTGATGACGATGGCGATGATCTCCCCTTCCGGGAGCTGGTCTCCCCGTCGGAATCTACCCACCGGAGATGTATTTTCTTCTCTGCAGGTTTCCGCCACGGAGCGGCGGTGGAACTCTGGAAACTCTCTTTGTTGTAGGGTTTTTGGTATATGAGCGATATATAGGCCAAAGGGGGGAGCCGAGAGTGGCCCCAGGGGTCCAGGCGCCCTCCCGGCGCGACCAGGGGTGGGGCCGCGCCGGGTGGCCGCCTGGGCACCCTGTGGCCCCCCTCCAGCCCCTCTTCGGCGTGTCTTTGTCATTCTTCCGAAAAATACACTCCGTCAATTTTCAGGTAATTTGGAGGTATTCTTCTTCAGCAACTCAGCGTCCACTTTTTACCGCCGAATCTTGCGTCTCCTGCTTCGGCGTCGGAAAGTTGCAAACTGTGTAAAATAAGCCAAAACAACATAAGAACAACATCATAACATGAAATATATCAATGAATGAAGAATAATTACTATATAAAATAGTGATCCATTTTGGACTGGCTTAGCATCGGGCTCGAGATTGATACTGTGTTGGCAAATCGATGGACTGATCCCCTTAAGGTCGTCAAGGGTATAGCCCAAGGCACCACAGTGTCTGCGAAGTGTCTCCAATAATCACTCTTCTTCAAATCCTGAAAGGTTAGCATTGATAATGACGGGATATATTTTCTTTTCATCTAAATAAGCATACTTGAACGTATCGGGAAGTGGTTTGTGGTCAAACACCGGGTCTTCTTTTGGTTGTGCTAGGATTCCTAAAGGCTCAACTGGAAGGTTGTGCTTCAAGATAGCAGTTTGTCTTGTGAATATTTCTCCCAACTCATTTATTTCCTGCATATGCATATCATTCTCGTGGTCTTCCATATATTGCTGCAAAGGATCATTAGGAGGAATAACAATAGAAGCAATATTTTCAATAATTTTATCATCACTAAGTAAATCAGTACAACGAGGTTTCTTGGAAAATTGAGAAAATTTAAATTCATATGGCTCACCATTGAATTCAACAGAGACTTTACCTTTTTTACAGTCTATAACAGCACCACAAGTGTTGAGGAAAGGTCTACCAAATATAATAGGGCAAAAACTATCTTGCACTGAACCAAGTACGAGAAAGTCGGTAGGATACTTTACCTTTCCACATAGGACTTCAACATCTCTCACAATTCCGATGGGAGACATAGTTTCTTTATTTGCTAGATAAATGGTAACATCAACTTCTTCAAGTTTAGAGGATGAAGTCTCACCCATGATCTCCTGATAGAGTGAATAAGGAATAGCGCTTGCACTCGATCCTAGATCGGAGAGCCCGTAATAGTTGTGATCTCCTATCTTGACAGATACAACTGGTGTACCTAAAATTGGACTCTAATTCTTGGCTGTGACAATGTTAGTTGAAACAACACAAAAATTTATCTTGGAATCTAAAATATCGCTAGTGACTAAATCTTTAATCACCGCAACTTGAGGATCGACCTTGATCAGGTCCTCAGGTTCGTCAGTTCATCTCTCACTCTTATTCGCTATGCCTGTCACAAAAGAGTGCTCCCTAAACCTTGTATGAAAAGGGGATTTTCATAGAAAACTGCAGGCAGAATAGGGTCAACAACATTTATATCAATAGGTAATTCTTTAAAAGGTTTATGATACTGAGCCTTCTCTTCTTTCGAAGAGTCAATGTGAGAGGCAAAGTTCTTGCAAAAATCAATCATGAGCTAGGAATCAAGATCAATCTTAGAACAAAAGGTATTAAAGTAATCAGTTTTCACATAGCTCTCAATGTAATCATGCTCATAATTTATAGCGGGTTCAATACCTTTATCGATTTCCCAGTCTTCAGTATTCTTCTGGATCCTCTCAATGAGATCCCACTTTTCTTCAATGCTTTTTGTTTGGAATACCCCGCTAGAGGAGGCATCCAACATCTCCTTATCCTGACGAGAGAGCCTGGCATAAAAATTTGTAATTATAATTTCTTTGGGGAGTTCATGAATAGGACATTTGAACATTAGGGATTTAAGTCTCCCCCAAGATTGAGTGATGCTCTCTCCGTCGCGAGACCAAAACTTGTAGATGTAATTCATGTCTCGATGAATCTCATTAAGAGGGTAAAAATTTGTATAAAAGAGAGACATAAGTTCTTCCCAACTAAGTAGATGTGAGTTATCAAGGAGCTTATACCAATTTGAAGCTTTACCTATAAGTGATACGGAAAATAATTTCTTCATGACGAACTCTAGTGACACACCTTCAAGCTTAAATAATGAACATAGTTGTGATAAATGTAGCAAGTGTTCACCTGGATGTCTATCTCCTGCATAACGATTAGCTAAGACATGATCGATAATACCAGACGGTATTTTGTAAGGCACAATTTCAGTAGGGGTAGGAGTGACCACCATAGTTTTGGGGCGTTTCCCCATAAACAACGATCCAAGAGTAGAGGTGTCCATAAGGACAAAAGTAGCAACATCAAAAATAAAAACAGAAATATAAAGACTTCCTTACTAGCTTCACTTACTAATAGCGCTACACTACCCAGTAACGGCGCCAGAAAATAGTACTTGATGACCCTCAACTGTAGGGGATCTTTTGTAGCATTTTCGATAAATAAGAGTGTCGAACCCAACGAGGAGCGGAAGGTATTGGTAAGTGACTTTGGTAAAAATTAGCTGCGGGAACGGAAAGATAACTTTTTAGGGTTTTTCGATATAAGCGACAAGAAGGTAAAAGCGAGCAAACTAAAAGGCACTGAAGATTAACAAGTGGCCCGATACTTTTGAGAAAAGGATAGGCCTAGCAACTGAACTTATAAAGCTAAAGCGTTCTTGAGGACACATGGGAGAAATAGTCATGTGCTTTCGCCATATTCCGTATTAGTACTATGTGCTGTGTTGATAAGTGTTGAGTGGATGGATCTATGCTAGTGCACCCTCTAGACAAAGATAGTAATTAAGGCAAAATGCTAACCATAGCAATAGGATCGGTGATCCATTGTTCCCTTGTGAAAAAGAGCGCGAACTGGGGTTCAGGTTTCTATCACTCCGGCAACCCACCATAAGCATTATTTGTACACAATGTATTCCCCTAGGTCCTTAATAAGGCGAAGTGTTGAGTGTTCGACTCACACAACACCACTAGGAAAATAACAACACAACTTAAATATCAAACAACACATATTACTTCAACATAATATGACTACTAACAACTAGACTTATCCCATGTCTTCAAGAACGAAAGTAACTACTCACAAGACATAAAAGAGATCATGATCAGAGGGTATAAATATATGATAAACAATCTGGACACAATGATAATTCTCCAACAAAACTCAATACATTCATCACACAGTAGTAATCAACACCGGTAGAGTAGAGGGGATGGATAGTACGGATTACAACACAAAATGAACTTGCGAGGTGATATTGGATGGTGCTGATGTTGGGAATGATGTTGATGATGATCTCGATGATGCCCGTGATGATGGTGATGACGATGGCGACGATCTCCCCTTTCGGGAGGTGATCTCCCCGGCAGAATCTGCCCGCCGGAGATGTCTTTTCTTCTCTGTAGGTTTCCGCCACGAAGCGGGAGTGGAACTCCGGAAACTCTCTCTGTTTTAGGGTTTTTGGTATATGAGCGATATATAGGCCAAAGGGGGGAGCCGGGAGTGGCCCCAGGGGTCCAGGCGCCCTCCCGACGCGGCCAGGGGTGGGGTCGCATCGGGTGGCCGCCTGGGCACCCTGTGGCCCCCCTCTGGCCCCTCTTCGGCGTGTCTTTTTTATTTTCCAAAAAATACCATCCGTCGATTTTCAGGTAATTTGGGGGTATTCTTCTTTAGCAACTCAGCATCCACTTTTTACCGCTGAATCCTGCGTCTGCTGCTTCGGCGTCGAAAAGTTGGAAACTATGTAAAATAAGCGAAAACAACATAAGAACAGCATCATAACATGAAATATATCAATGAATAAAGAATAATTACTATATAAAATAGTGATGCATTTTAGACGTATTAGTTCTTGAAAGGATGGCAGTTCTGATGAAAAGACCAAGAAGAAATCCTCACGATACTTAAAATCTGCTGGTTACAAGAACAACAGCTCTTGAAAGGATCGTGCTTATCTCCGAAAGGAGTTAGATTCTGAGGAATCAAACTCTGATCCTGATGCTGAGGAAGAAGAATCTGAGGAATCAGAAGGCGTTGCTGGTCTGGCTCTCTCCACATCCTTAGTGAGAAAGTCAATCTTCAGCACCGAGGAAACAGTTACTCACAGCGTTCATGATGAGACTGAAGACACTTCACCCGCCTTTTGCTTCATGGCCAAGAGCTCAAAGGTATCATCTCATTCTTCCTGTGATGATGCTATTGATGAAGAACCTGATGAAAACTATGCTAAACTTGCATCAAAGCGACAACGTGCACTTGAGAAATTCCGAACTCACTAAATAAAAGTGATGATCTGGTTGTTGAGGAAATGGATAAATCTCAGAAGTTGACCGATGAATCTAAAACTCTTCAGTCAAAGTTTGATGATTTAATCAGTGGCCATGAGGCAGTCCTCACCGATCATGAGAAGCTGGCTCATGAGTTCCTCATGAGAACGCAAAAACTTGAAAGGGTGAGTATGTCTCATGATGATCCGAGTAAAGAAAATGACTCACTTCTCACCCAACAGATCATCATGCCTCAAGAAGGGTTCATTCCTCCTTGCTTACAGTGCATTAAAAATGACTGTATCACTGCATCTCCTAGCTCTTCAATGTCTTCAGAATCTGTTATATCAACTACCTCTGTGGTATCTAACCCCTCATCTGAGGATAACATATATATTGGTGAAGAAAATGCTAGGTTGAAGAATCTTTTGGAGACTAGTATGTTCAAGAGCCTAAAAGGGCTTCAGATTCTCTGCGACGTCCTCAAGAAATAGATCTTCAACAGGAATCCGAGGAAAGAAGGCGGCGGTTTCACTCGAAACCTCAATGTTGATGGCTCATACTGGAAGCCAGAGAAATACCCAAAGACCACTTGGGTTCTAGAAAAGATACCTCCTCCTGATCCCTATACTCTATTTGGTTATGATAATGCTTCCTCAGACGTAGTGGTTTAGTCCTTTGACTCAAACTATAAATTGTTTGAAGATGTAAAGGGTGAAGTATTCGCCAGATACATCGGGACTAACTGCAAGAATGGTGCTCCAGTGAAGCATATTTGGGTTCGGAAGGAACTCATTACTAATCTCCCTATGAATGCAGATGTAAACGAGTTGAGGGTATCGTCTGAGGACAATACCTCAAAAGGCTCTGAATATGATCATGTCTCATCTAGTCATTTTTTTCACAGGGAAGCTCAGCACAAGAATTCTTATTCATTTGTGTATCCTGATATCACTAATCATCATCACATTAGACACTATCTCCCTCGTTGTTCCTCATATGCTTGAAGACCACCCATTCGAATGTGGGTGGTGAAGAAGAACTAATCTTCTTTGCAGGAACGCGTCCTGAGGCTATCATAACCTTCTGCAGATTTTATGCGCATGACAAAATCGGTTGAGCCGGTTGAAGAAAGTTTAAGCTCACTCATCGTGAGGAATTAATCCTGAGGAATCATCCCGAGGAATTAATTCTAAGGAATCTTAATTCTTCAAAGCGATACTGGCTCATAACCTGTTGTATGATATACTAATTATTCTACAGGGAAAATCATCTGGCAAGACAGAATGGGTGATGTATAGTGGATACACTAATCACATGACTGTTGATAGAAGCCTTCTCATGGAATCATCTCCGATTCCCTCTTCAAAGAAAACCATCACCTTCACTGATAAAGGTAAAAATAAGGTATTGGGTCTCGGCAGAGTTGCCATCTCTAGAGACCAACATATTGACAAAGTCATGCTGGTTGAATCCCTTGGATACAACCTGATGTCTATGTCCATTCTATGTGATCTTGATCTCATTGTTCTCTTCGGAAAGTATGGATGTGTTGTTCAAATGGTTAGTGATAACTCCATCGTGTTTCGAGGAGTTAGAAAAGGTGCATGTATATTGTAGATTTTTCTGAAGGTCCTCGGGTAGATACATGCCTGCTGGCTCGAGCCACAAAATGCCGGTTATGGCATCAAAGACTCAGACACGCTGGGATGAGGAATCTTCAACAATTGGTGCTGAAGAAACACGTCCTCGAGATTGAGGAAATCAAATTCACCAAGGACCGACTATGCGGTGCATGTGAAGCAGGAAAGATCACCAAGGCCAAGCATCAGGCCAAGACCATCATGACGACTACTCGTCCTCTGGAACTGCTTCATATGGACCTATTTGATCCTCCAAAGTACTCAAGGTTTGGAGGAAATGTATATGGTCTTGTTATTGTTGAGGACTTCTCACGATACACTTGGGTGCATTTTCTTGTCTATAAGTCAGAGACTCAAGTTGAATTCAAGCGCTTCGCCCGGCGCGTCATGAACAACTACGATCTGAAGATCAATCACATTCGAAGTGACAACGGCATCGAGTTCAAGAATACAAGTGTACATGAATTCCTCGATGAGATGGGCATCACTCATGAGTTCGCCGCACCTTACACTCCTCAGCAAAATTGTGTTGTTGAGAGGAAGAACAGAACCCTCATCGAGATGGCGTAAACTATGCTTGCCGAGTATAACACTCCACTCAATTGGTGGACAGAAGCTGTCAACACTGCGTGTCACATCGTCAACCGGGTATATCTTCATAAGTTCCTCAAGAAAACCTTATACGAGCTAATGGTCGGTAAGAAACCCAATGTGAGTTACTTCAAAGTCTTTGGTGCACCTTGTTGGATTCGTGATCCTCATCACCAATCTAAATTTTCACCAAAAGCATATGAGGGTTTCATGCTCGGTTACGGTCTCGAATCGCACACCTACAGAGTCTTCAACATTAGTCATCACAAGGTGGTTGAAACTTGTGAGAGCACGTTTTGCCCCGAAGGTTTACGAGATTGTTGGACAAAGCAGTAGAGGAACTAATATTGTTTTCGAGTATGAACAGATACTTAGGTTCCTGAAGAATGGAGTTTGCTGGTAGAAGGTCAAATGACAACTCACTGCAGCAAAGCTACAGACTCATATCGAAGCCTTTGAAGGAAGACGACCCCTAAAAATGTTGTCGACAAAGAAGATGCTCTCGATTAGAATCACAACGAGGAGAAAGCTAAAGCTGGACGAAGACTTAGTCTTTTACTGGTTTCTCTTTTATTTTCTTGAGTCGTAGGAAAAACCGTACTATCAAGAGGGGTTTGCTAGTTGAAATCTTAGTCGTAGTGAATTTTCTCTGCTCAACTTAAAACCCAAAGGTAGCCTACTGATACGTCCAAAATGCATCACTATTTTATATCGTAATTCATCCTTATTCATTGATATATTTCACATTACGATGATGTTCTTATGTTTTTTTTGGCTTATTTTACACGGTTTGCAACTTTCCGGTGCCGAAGCAGCAGACGCAGGATTCAACGGTAAAAAGTGGACGCTGGGTTGCTGAAGAAGAATACCTCCAAATTACCTGAAAATCGACGAAGGGTATTTTCCATAAGATTAACTAAGACACGACGAAGAGGGGCCAGAGGGGGGCCAAAGGAGCCCCAGGCGGCCACCTGGCGCGGCCCCACTCCTGTCCGCGCTGGGAGGGCGCCTGGAGCCCTAGGGCCACTCCCGGCTCCCCCCTCTGGCCTATATACTCCTCGTTACGCGAAAACCTAAAAAAGAGAAGCTTTTACGGAGTTCCGCCGCCGCTCCGTGGCGGAAACCTATAGAGAAGAAAAGACATCTCCGGCGGGCAGATTCCGCCAGGGAGATCACCTCCGGGAAAGGGAGATCATCGCCATCGTCATCACCATCATCACGGGCATCATCGAGATCATCATCAACATCATTCCCAACATCATCACCATCTCCATCACCATCCAGTATCACCTCGCAAGTTCATCTTATGTTGTAATCCGTACTATCCATCCTCTCTACTCTACCGGTGTTGATTACTACTGTGTGATGAATGCTATTGAGTATTGTGGGAGAATTATCATTGTGTCCCGATTGTTTATCATATATTTATACCCTCTGATCATGATCTATTTTATGTCTTGTGAGTAGTTACGTTAGTTCTTGAGTACATGGGAGAAGTCTAGTTGTTAGTATGTCGGGACCCAGAATTTTCATATGAAATTCCAGTCACAACTCAATCATATGGAGAGCCTAGAGCCATACCCACTTGTCTAAGCAGACAAGGCCAAGTACAAGACACTCTCGGAAATCTCGAACATGAGGGGCATCCCATCCAGGCCCGGATGATCAACTGAGATGGGTCCTCATCGTCCGCTCACAAGTCTAAATGATTATGGGTGGTGAAATCCCATACTCCTAGACAAGTCGCCTCAACCATATTATCGATTGAATCATAACACTTACATAAACAGACTCCAGCCCGATCTCTTAGTCGGGATCTCGGGCGGGCTCGATGCTACAACGAAGTGTACCACGTGAAAGAGTCACAAGCAATCGCATCGCGATGCCCCAAGCTGCGCACATCTCAGGGCCACTTGGTGTAAGAAAGACCGCCGGCGAGAGCACAACTAAGGTATCGAACCCCACACATGACATGCACGATATAAAAATACACGCAGCATGAATGCCAAGTGTATAACAGCAGGTAACACAACATGAACTCTACAAACTCATAGACTTTATTGCATCTGCTAAACAGAGCAGATATAGTAGTGTTACAAGAAGAGATCACATGACTGTGATCCAACATTACATCAAGCTACAACGGAAGCAAATTATGTCTTAGGAAAGACAAGGTTAACAAATGGCTTAAGAAGCCTGAAATAAAATACAACGACCCTCCAAAGGAACCAGGCTGCTGTCTGGAACTATACGACTTAGTCGGCGTCGAGCTCGAGGTAGAGGCCACCATCAGGGTCAGTGGTCTCCTCTCTAAAACATAGAAAAGAAAACGTGAGTACAAAGTCGTACTCAGCAAGACTTACATCAGAACTATACTACTCATGCTCAAGTATCAAGGTAAAGGCAAGTGGGGTTGTAATGCAGAAAGCTTTGACTTGGCTATCCTGTACTACGACTACATAGAGTTGAGATGAGAGGCGCACACGAGTCCATCTAATCTTGATCACCACATCAATACACCACCATGGATCCTTCCTCGACTTCCCCACGAGGAAGCAACCCATAGCACTCACACTTATCTTGCGATTTTTAGAGTATCCATTTGAGTTGTCTAATAATCAAGTAAAGATCTCCAAGTAGTCCATAACCGCGTACACGGCTATTCGAATAGTTCATTAACTCTGCAGGGGTGTGCTTCTTCACATACGTAGCTACCACTTACCGCCTAGAACTCTTCACCTTCAAGCGGTGTCGGAGAGGATAGTACCACGACACTTACCTAACGCCTCCAACTCTAGTCCAGGGGATCGCCTATCTGAGTATGTACCCCAATTGGGAATCCCGCCGGGGTTTCCGTTCAGGACCCAGACGATGTATGGACGGTCCGACAAGCCCACCTTGACGGATGGAACTGCGCTTGCCTAAAACCGTGCTACAAAGTAACTGTGCATCGCCTCCCACTCCGGCACAAAATCAAATCGAAGAAGCAATAACCCATGCGAATCCTGGACCATAATCGGGGTGAGTTAATAGGTCGAGAGGGGTGAATGAGCCCAACATGTGGTAGCAATCTGTGTCTTGGATCACAACACAAGAACTCGGGGCCTAGGGCAGTGTAAATGAGACAACCCACTGTGTACTCCTACACAGCCTCTCATTGTTCACTTATATTAGGGTGACTTCATCAACACGTTACGACCTTGTTGCATGTGTTCACTACCATCCCGATACATCACCCAGATGGATCATCTTCATTGAAAAAAACTCTAGCATAGCATAGCATAACATGAATGAAGGGCCACATGATGAACACAATCAAATCTTGTATCTGCTAGGTTGAGGTTTTCTTAATACTGTGGCAGCAATGATAGGTCATGCAAAGGATGGGTTCAACTAGCGATGGAACGGTAACATGTGAATCACCTAATCATGCATAAGAGAACAAGAGGAAAACTAGGTTTTTATAGATATGATCAAAGGGGGTTTTCTTGCCTTATTGTCGAGACTCGGGGGTGCCACTCTTCGGAGAAAACAGGAACTACGTCCAGCGATGGATCTATCGAGAAGAAACAAACACCGAGACAACAACAATGTAAACATCACATTGCAATGCACATTCAAGAAATGAATCATGGCATGGTACTGATGTGATCTATGTTCAATTTGCAACAAGTTAATTGAAGTTGATTTGAAAAAGGAATTCAAATTCAAACTCCAAATGTTTTTCAAATTATCCCAAGTTGCATTTGCTAATGTTTGGATGTGGTAAATCATGTTGTCATGTGTATGATATGCCTCTGATGTGCAAGTATTAAGGTTGGCATTGCAAAGATTTAAATTGAAATGATTTAAACATTTATTTTGAATTATTCCAAATAACCTAAATAGCTAAATGCTACTGGTCCATCATCATAGATTTGTTTTTCATCTATGAAAATATGATATTTGGAATCCTTGCATTTTTCTGATGAATTTTCATATATTACACTTTTAATTTGGAGTTATAGATTAAAAGATATGAATTTCCAAAGATTTAATAGTTTTCTGGATTTTCTGTTAATTAGAGAAATTAATTATTGCGTCATCATGACACAAAGGTGACGTCAGGGGGGGGGGCTGACCAGTGGGGCCACTGTGTCATTGACTCAGAGTTAAAACTCTGTTTTAATTAAACTTTTAATTTAATTTGGGGGGGCTGGCCCCACCTGTCAGTGGCTTAGGCCAAACTAAATAGGGGGGTTAGCCCCCTAATTAACCCAGCTGCCGGCATTTAGCCGCCGGTGACCTACAGCCACGGCGGCGTGCACTGGAGTCGGCGTCTCCGGCCACGGGAGGCTACGGGGATACCACCAAATGGTCCCCCGCGCTCACGCGCATCCAATGGGGCAGGTGGGCGGACAAGGGGCAGCCGGAGGGAGCGACGGCGAGAAAGCCCGCGGAAGCGCCGCTCGGCTGGTGAGGGAAGGAGGGCACCGGGGCGTGAGAACGAGAACAGAGAGGGGGAAACGAGAGAGGAGCTCACCGTGAGCTTGCTGGTGAGGTCGGGGATGTCGTAGGGGGATGGACAACGGCAAATTTTGCGGCGCGATCCGGCGGCTGTTGCGAGGAAGGGAGGTCGCGGGCGTCGTCGTGGGGCGTCCGCGGATCGATTCTTCGCGGGATATGATGAAGCGGACGTCGGTTGTACTCCTGGACACGATGGCTCCGGCTGGTTCGTCCGGTGGGCGCGTCGGAGCACGGAGGCGCTCCACGGAGCTTCACGGGGCGCGCAAAACAGACGAGGGAGAGGAGGGAGAGCTGGCCAGAGAGAGAGGGGAAAAGGAGGGGGTGCACGGGGTCTCCACGGCGAGGGGGTAAGGATGGAGGGGGGCTGCCACGGCGAAGCAGGAGGTGGCGGTCGGGCTCAGCATGCCCTCCACGGCGCTGTCCTCCTGGTGCCAGGAAGAAGACGGGCGTGCCCCTGGTGGGTTGGACCGCCTTATGCTGCAGCTGGGCCAGGTGGGCTAGAAGGTAAGCAAGGTGAGGTTTCCTTCTGATTTTCTTTTATTTAATTATGTTTATTTGTTTTTCCTTGAAAAAAAAATCTAGGCATTTTATAAAATGCCTAAAACTTTTATGTGGCCTTACATGGCATATAGCTAACCACTCACAAGTTTTGGATATTTTCGAAATTCAAATAATTTGAATTTAAATTCAAATAGGATTTCTATTTAATTTCCAAGCCATTTTTGGTCTTTTTGAAAAATCTTAGAGCATGCAGTGGGACCCACTTCACTTTATATGTGACCATGCTCATTTATAGAGATTTTTAAAAAGTTCAGAAGATTTTTGGAAAAATATTTTTGTCTGGCCATTTATTTAAATTCTTTTTGAGGCTTTTCCAAATCCCCAATTATTAAATAAAGAAATTTAAACATGATGCCTTATTTCTAGAAATAAAATAACATACCAAAACTAGGGTTGTGACATAGTAGTCATATGATATTGAAGTAATTTGTGTTATTTGATATTTAAGTTGTGTTGTTATTTTCCTAGTGGTGTTGTGTGAGTCGAACACTCAACACTTCGCCTTATTAAGGAACTAGGGGGATACATTGTGTATATAGAATGCTTATGGTGGGTTGCCAGAGTGACAGAAACCTGAACCCCAGTTTGCACACTTTTGCACAAGGGACTAATGGATCCTTGATCTTATTGTTGTGGTTAGGCTTTGCCTTAATTTCTATCTGGTATTCGCAGATGCTTGCAAGATGTTTAATCATAAAAGTGCACTTATCTTAGTCTAGAAGGTGTGCTAGCATAGATCCACCCACTCAACACTTATCAGCACAACACATGTTATCGATACGGAGTATGGCGAAAGCACGTGACTACCTCCCCATGTGTCCTCGAGAACGCTTTAGTCTTTATAAGTTCAGTTGCCAGTCTTATCCTTTGCTCAAAAGGATTGGGACACTTGCTGCTCCTCAGCGCTATTTACTTTTCTTGCTTTTACTTTATTGTTAGTTATATCGAATACCCCTAAAAAGTTATCTTTCAGTTCTTGCAGTTATTCCTTGTCCAAAATCACCTATCAATACCTTTCGCTCCTCGTAGGGTTCGACACTCTTACTTATCGAAAACGCTGCAACGGATCCTTTATGTTGTGGGTCATCAAGTAACGTTTTCTGGCGCCGTTGCCGGGGAGCATAGAGTGTAACATCCCAATTTTCTAAATTCGGATGTTAATAGATCATCATATGCATCTCATGCTGTTTCCGCATTTTTCTGGAGTTTTAAAAACATTTTAAACATTTTTCAACTTAAGGCAATTTATTGGAGAGGATATAATATGACTTATCCCCATTTTTAAATTGTTGAAAAATAGTTTAAAATATTTTTCGAGACGTTTTAAATTTACTTTGGGGTTATAAATAATTTCTATAAATATTTTAGGTATTTATTTATGCTTCGGAAAAGTTTTAAAATCATTTTCGGAGTGTTTCGGTATTTTTAAATTGCCAGAAAAGTATTCAAAAATATTTAAAAATAAGTTGAAAAGTTTTTATTTTTATTAAATATTTTGGTAATGCCAAAAATTCAATTTTATTATTTTAATAATTTTGGTGAAAACGGAAATTAAAAATATTTATCCGTGATTTTTCCAAAATTGTTTTGGGCCTAACGGGACTGTACTGTTTTTTTTCCCGCCTGGCCGATTTCGTATTTATTTCGGATTAAAAAAAATTCCGGAGCGGGTTATAAAAATGCCCGCGGGTCCGCAGATTAGGGTTTCGAAACCCGCAGCCACGAACCCGCCTGGAGCCGCCGCCGGTACGCCGTCGTCTCGCCGCCCCGCTGCCCCGTCCGCCGCGCCGCCGGCCGGATTCCGGCCAGATCCGGTCAAATCCGCGCCAGGGACCCGATCGCGTTTTTTGTATTTATTTTAATTACGGATCGGTCCTTTTTGCAGATTGGACCCCGATTTCACCCGGTACCGTTTTCGCAAGTACTTTTTAACCGTAACTCAGAATTGAGTGATTCCAGTTGCATTGCGACCGTGTTGAAAAATTCTAGCCAGTAGACTAAGTTTTAGAGAAGTTTGAAGTTTTAAAATTTGAATCCCAAGCGGAATCAAATTTGAACTTCCGGTAGCCGTATCTTTTTAACGGTGCGCCCGTTTGCGCCGTTTCTTTTTGAGTTAGTTTTATTTTGTCGAGTACTTTAAGTTTAGCTTCGGTTAGGCAAGTTTTGCTACTTTTCTTTGTATGTTTATTACTGTTTGTGCATATTTGTATTGAGTATATGTTGATTGGTGCTATGTTTGCTCGTATAGATTGTCCGGAGTGCGCCGCATCATTTTGTGAGGATTCTGATCGTCAGGAACAGGAAGAAGGCAAGTGATGCTTTGAACATACTCACACCTATTTATTTTCTATATGCATTATGTTAAGAATATCACCCTATTGCATGATAGGTAGTTTACTTTACTGTTGGTGCAAAACCAGATAGGATAGCCACATGTCTTGACTTGTATTTGTAGATCAACCTAGCACGTGTTGTTACTTTATTGCTATGCTTTGTAGACGTGGTTTGGGTTGTGCAAATGCATGGAGTGCATGTGAGCTATTTAATAATTTTTGTAGCAACTTTCTAATAAATAGAAATCACTTCTGGACGGGCAGGGAGTGCTTCCTGGGGGCTCGTGCCTTATCTAAGGGCGAGACCAGGTTGTACCCCTAATGGTTGGGTTTTGGTGGTCCACAGTACGTCATGGTACCTACCCTCTGAACGTAAGTGGGCGCCGTCCAGGCTCAAAAAGATCAGACATACTTGGTGACTAGGAGCTTCCATGTACAGCCGCTGGCCATATAGGCTCTGGCTTAGTTGAGTACGATGTAGGAAGCCTCTCCCGTGCAAGGCTAGCAGATGTAGATGTGATAGGTGGTACCGGCTTGCCGTTGGGTGTAGGGGACCTCTTCTGAAAGACTTTGTCTCAATCTTCTGGTTGAGTCCAGCGGGTAAAGTGTACTAACCTCTGCAGAGTAAAAACTAATCATGATTAGCTGTTTCCCCGGTTATGGACATCCTTGAGCTACTAGACATTACTGTTACTGGAGGATCTTGACATATGAATCACCATAATAATTTGAGTGGGCAAGAATTAATAAAGGGTGTGGTTTTGGAACTGGTGTGCCCAGTTCGTTCTTAAGTAGTAAGTTAAACTAAAATTTTGACTAGTTTATTTCAGGAGAAAATTGGCTTTCACCAAAACAAAAACATAAGCCTCTCCTTTGACTCACCTTGCATGCATTTGTAGGTCCTTTATATATACCTTTTCCGTGTCACTTGCCGTACAAATCAGATGTACTGACCCATTGTCAGGATGTAACCTTCGGTGTTGAAGGTTTTTCAGACGATCAGCAAGGTGCATTTAGGGTTGCGGGTGTACACTCAGCATGTTCGCTTGTGGCTGGTGATGGGACTCCTCGTTACTTTCTTTTGCTTCCGCTATAGATATGTTGAATAAGCTAGCCTTGAGATATGCAACTTGTTATTTGTTTTGTTCTGGATCATACGTTGTAATAATGATGCATTTGTACTTTGATATACATTTATGATACTGTGTGTGCCAGCGAGTTCGATCCAGGGACTAGCACTTGAGCACAGAGACTTCAATTCTATGTGAATTGGGTCGTTACAGATAGTATCAGAGCAGTGTGTTGACTGTTGGACGTGACCCTAGAAAATGGATTAGAAAAGCCATAGGAATGAAAATATTACTTTACATCACTCTGTCTTGTACTTACTTACCTTCTCTATCTCGTATCCATACCTGTTCTAATCTTGCCTTTCCTCTCTTTGGTTATAGATGACCACTTTGTCATACCGCGCTATGGCGTTTGGACTTGAGCTCAGGGGGATTTGCCACTACCTGAACATCTAGGCGCCAGTCTTTCAGCTGGACATAGTGGAGACAAGGGGAGCTGATGACTACTGGCAAGTGGATACTTTTATCCTAGGAAGCATGACGGAGGAAAGGATGATCACGGAGTCATTCGAGGTGCATGCCCAGGAGAAGGAGCAGTGTGTGCGCATAGCCGCTCACATAGCTCTTGGATGCATCGTTCAGACGTATGTCGGACGGCTAAAGGGTACGGTGTACGCGGAGATGACCAAGATCATTCCATCGGGGAACATATGGCCAAAGAAGTTCAAATATGTGCCTGGGGCCATTTGGCCAGGTACAACTACCTACTTCATCCAGAGCCTGGAGAAGCACATCCACAGCCTGGAGAAGGACACTCAGTCAGACCTCTACACCATCACTGAGTTGCAGCAGAAGAACACCAAGCTCAAGAGGGACACCAACAAGCTGAAGAAGGAGAGGGTGGAGATGCAAAAAGAGATAAAGAAGCTGAAGGAGAAGATGAAGGCAAATGGAATTTAAGAACAAGAAGAGGAACCAGAAGTGGAGAACTCGGCAGAAGAAGATGATCCGAGTCCCAAAAGGCGCAACCGCATTAGCGGGCGCGAATACCGCATGCTGTTTAGCAAAGACAGCGTTCGGAATTACTTCACCGGCAATTAGTTTACTACCGTTACCGTGTTAGCGTATTTTACCATGTCGACTTATTCGGTATGGCAATACTAGGTTGCTTGATATACTCTTATATTATTCGTGGTTGTGTTGAGAATCTTATATCAGTTATACAATATATTTTAAACTATATGGTGTGATATGTGATGGTTTTTCGTATGAGTGCATTGGTTGATGATTGTTATATGTTTGATGCTATGGTGATATTGTTTGGTGAAGTTGATTGGTGATATATGTATGGTATATATAATGCTAGCCATGATCATCATAAGCATATGGGGTAGGATATATTTCCCTAGCTACTTTCTGTCTACAACTTACCTATTCTTACCCAACAGATGCCGCCGAGACGTGATCCCACGGGGAATGGGAACAACAACAATGAAGTGTCAGCTTACATGCAGAAGTTACTTCAAGGACAAGCTCAGTTGATCCAGTTGCTCACTCAGAATATGGGCAACAACAACAATGAGCCACCACCGCCACCACCACCACCTGTGGACACACTTGCGAGGTTCCTGAGGTTGAATCCTCAAAGGTTCTCTAGCACTCCTGAACCCATAGTGGCGGATGACTGGCTTCGTTCAGTGGGCCGTCACATGGAGACAGTTGGCTGTACTGAGGCAGAGAGGGTGAGGTTTGCCTCACATTTGCTGGAGGGTCCTGTCGCGGCATGGTGGGACAACTACTTGGTGACTTATCCCATCGACAGCATCACTTGGGCGCAGTTTCAGTCTGCCTTTCACGCAACACATGTTTCAGCAGGCTCCATGAGCTTGAAGAAGAAGGAGTTCCACAGTTTGCTTCAGGGAGGCCGTTCAGTGGCCGAGTATGTTGAGGTGTTCAACAAGCTTGCAAGATATGCTCCAGATGATGTCAGAATGATGCAGCAAGGAAGGAGAAGTTCTTGGAAGGGTTGAATGATGAGTTGGGAGTCCAGTTGACAGTGGCTACCTTTGCTAACTTCCAGGGGCTCATAGACAAATCTATTGTGTTGGAAGTCAAGCAGCAGGCCATTGAGAACCGCAAGAGGAAGTACAACAACAGTAGTGGCAGATATAACTCTGGACCGCATCAGAATCCACACACTTCTTATGGTGGCAACGGAGGACATAACCATGGACATAACCAAAATGGTGGGAATGGACATGTTCACAGTGGGGGACACAATCATAATGGAGGTAATGGCCACAACCATAATGGCCATAATCATCACAATGGGCACAAGAGTGGCAATGGAAATGGCAATGGGAAAGGAAATGGAAATGGAGGGAACTACAACCCGAACCGTCAAGTGGTGAATGCTCAGAAGGACCTTAGTCAAGTTCAGTGTTTCAAGTGCAGGAAGATGGGACACTACTCCAACATGTGCCCGGAGAACAAGGACAACAATGGGAATTCTGGAGTCAACAAGCCCAATCCTTTCAACAAGGGGCATGTGAACCATGTCAACGTGGAGGAGATTTATGATGAGCCTGATGCTGTGATTGGTAAGTTCCTTATCAATTCAGTACCCGCACTTGTTCATTTTTATTCTGGTGCATCGCATTCTTTCATATCGAGGGTATTTGTGGATAAGCATGACTTACCTACCGTAGTTCTTAAGTCATCTATGCTCATAAGTTCACCGGGAGCGGAGATGTCAGCTAGTTTGGGATGCTATCAGTTGAGCCTAGCCATAGTTAAGCATGTTTTTCCTACAGATTTGATTGTATTGAAGTCACAAGGTTGGGATGTTATATTGGGCATGGATTGGCTAGCCAAGCACCAAGGTGTTATTGATTGTGCCAGTCGGTCTATCACTCTCCGTACACCGAATGGGCAGAAGATCAGATATGTGCCCAAGTATAAGCATCAGCACGCTCAGGTGAATTCTCTTAAGGGGGGTATCCTGGATGATGTGCGTGTTGTGAGGGATTATCCGGATGTGTTTCCAGATGAGTTGCCAAGTATGCCACCGGATAGGGAGATTGAGTTCCTTATTGACTTAATACCAGGCACGGGGCCTATTGCTAAGAGACCCATAGGATGCCCGCTAGTGAACTTGCAGAGTTGAAGGAACAGATTAGAGAGTTGCCGGCAAAGGGATTCATTCGCCCAAGTTCGTCACCTTGGTGATCCCCAGTGTTGTTTGTTGAGAAGAAGGATGGAACCCAGAGGATGTGTGTGGATTACCGTTCTCTGAATGATGTTACTATCAAGAACAAGTATCCTTTACCAGTGATTAATGATCTATTTGACCAGTTGGAGGGAGCTTGTGTATTCTCTAAAATTGATCTTCATTCTGGTTATCATCAAGTGAAGATTCGGGAGAAGGATATTCCGAAGACTGCTTTTACTACAAGGTATGGGTTGTATGAGTATACCGTTATGTCATTTGGATTGACTAATGCTCCTGATACTTCATGAATATGATGAACAAGGTGTTTACAGAGTTCTTGGATAAATTCTTTGTGGTGTTCATTGATGATATATTGGTGTATTCCAAGAATGAGAAAGAGCATGTGGCACATCTGTGTTTGGTATTGGAGAAGCTCAGGGAGCACAAATTGTATGCCAAGTTCAGCAAGTGTGAGTTTTGGTTGAAGGAGGTAGGATTCCTTGGACATGCTGTGTCAGGAGAAGGAGTAGCTGTGGACCCATCCAAGGTTTCAACAGTTACAGAATGGGAGACATCCACGACAGTTGGAGACATTCGCAGTTTATTGGGGCTTGCAGGATATTATAGGAGGTTCATTGAGAATTTCTCCAAGCTTGCAAAACCAATGATGGAGCTGTTCAAGAAAGAGAATAAGTTTGTTTGGAGTGAGGATTGTGAAACCAGCTTTCAAGAGTTGAAGAAACGGTTAGTAACTGCACCTGTTCTATGTTTGCCTGATATACAAAAGGATTTCCAAGTATATTGTGATGCATCTCGTCGAGGACTTGGTTGTGTTTTGATGCAAGGGGGTAGAGTTGTTGCTTATGCTTCACGTCAGCTTAAGAACCATGAGCAGAACTATCCTGCACATGATTTGGAGTTAGCTGCAGTTGTTCATGCATTGAAAACATGGAGGCAATATCTTGTTGGTAATCATTGTGATGTTTTTACTGATCATAAGAGTTTGAAGTATATCTTTACTCAGAAGGAGTTGAATCTCAGGCAGAGCAGATGGCTGGAGCTTATTAAGGATTATGATTTGAATGTGCAGTATCATCCTGGTAAAGCAAATGTGGTTGCTGATGCATTGAGCCATAAGAGTCATGTCAATGTTGCTAATGTTGAGGATATTCCACTTGAGTTATGTGAGTAGTTCAAGAATCTCAGGTTGGAGATAGTTCCTAAGGGATATGTGGCAACATTGGAGGTGAAGCCAAATCTGTTGGAAAGAATCAGAGAGGCTCAGAAGGGTGATGCAGAAATTAAGGAGATAAAGGAGAATATGACCAAAGGTAAAGCAGAGGGTTTCCGTGAGGATGAGCATGGAGCCATTTGGTTTGAGAAGCGCATTTGTGTACCGCAAGATGCAAATATCAGGAAGCTGATTCTTCAGGAGGCACATGATTCACCTTATTTGATTCATCCCGGGAATACCAAGATGTATTTGGACTTGAGGGAGAGATTTTGGTGCCCTAGCCTGAAGCGAGAGATAGCCCAGTATATTGCATTTTGTGATGTTTGCCAGAGAGTCAAAGCTGAGCATCAGAAGCCAGCAGGATTGTTGCAGCCTTTGCCTATACCATATTGGAAGTGGGATCAGATAGGTATGGACTATATTACTGGTTTACCCAGGACTCGGTCAGGATATGATTCTATTTGGGTGATTGTTGATCGTTTGACCAAGGTTGCTCACTTCATTCCAGTGAAGACAACTTACAACAGTGCCAAGCTAGCCAAGATTTATATGTCCAGGATCGTGTGTTTGCATGGAGTTCCAAGCAAGGTAGTGTCTGATAGAGGTACTTAGTTTACTTCAAAGTTTTGGCGTCAGTTGCATGAGACTTTGGGCACTAGGCTGGAGTTCAGTACAACGTTCCATCCTCAGACAGATGGGAAGACCGAGAGAGTCAATCAGATCTTGGAGGATATGTTGAGAGCTTGTGCATTGGATTATGGTTCGAGTTGGGATGACAACCTACCGTACGCTGAGTTCTCATACAACAACAGTTACCAGGCTAGTCTTCAGATGGCACCATTTGAGTTATTGTATGGCAGGAAGTGCAGGACTCCGTTGATGTGGGATGAGGTAGGAGAACGTCAGTTGTTTGGACCAGACCTGATCAGAGATGCTGAGGAGAAAGTCAAGTTGATTCGTGATAGACTGAAGATAGAACAGTCCAGGCAGAAGAGTTATGCAGATGTGAAGCGCAAGGACGTAACCTATGAGGTTGGAGACCGTGCGTATCTCAGAGTTTCACCAATTCGCGGAACCAAGAGGTTTGGAATCAAGGGCAAGTTAGCACCACGTTTTGTGGGTCCTTACAAGATCTTGGAGCGCAGAGGAGAGGTAGCTTATCAGTTGGAGTTTCCAGAAGCTTTGTCAGGAGTTCATGATGTGTTTCACGTATCCCAGCCGAAGAAGGGTCATGCAGAGATGGCAGATATTCCTTTGAGAGATACAGTACCACTTGAGGCAATTTAGTTGGAGAGTGACCTGACTTATGAGGAGAAACCTGTGAAGATTCTGGAGACTGCAGAAACAGTTACCCGCACCAAGACAATCAAGCTATGCAAGGTTCAATGGGATCATCATACCGAGGAAGAAGCCACTTGGGAGCGAGAAGAAGATTTGAAGCAAGATCATCCACACCTCTTTGCTAGCCAGCCCGAATCTCGAGGACGAGATTCATCTTAAGGGGGTAGGTTTGTAACATCCCAATTTTCTAAATTCGGATATTAATAGATCATCATATGCATCTCATGTTGTTTCCGCATTTTTCTGGAATTTTAAAAATATTTTAAACATTTTTCAACTTAAAGAAATTTATTGGAGAGGATATAATATGACTTATCCCCAGTTTTAAATTGTTTGAAAATAGTTTAAAATATTTTTGGAGACGTTTTAAATTTACTTTGGGGTTATAAATAATTTCTAAAAATATTTTGGGAATTTATTTATGCTCCAGAAAAGTTTTAAAATCATTTTCGGAGTGTTTCGGTATTTTTAAATTGCCAGAAACAGTGACCTGACTTATGAGGAGAAACCTATGAAGATTCTGGAGACTGCAGAAACAGTTACCCGCACCAAGACAATCAAGCTATGCAAGGTTCAATGGGATCATCATACCGAGGAAGAAGCCACTTGGGAGCGAGAAGAAGATTTGAAGCAAGATCATCCACACCTCTTTGCTAGCCAGCCCGAATCTCGAGGACGAGATTCATCTTAAGGGGGTAGGTTTGTAACATCCCAATTTTCTAAATTCGGATATTAATAGATCATCATATGCATCTCATGCTGTTTCCGCATTTTTCTGGAATTTTAAAAATATTTTAAACATTTTTCAACTTAAAGAAATTTATTGGAGAGGATATAATATGACTTATCCCCATTTTTAAATTGTTTGAAAATAGTTTAAAATATTTTTGGAGACGTTTTAAATTTACTTTGGGGTTATAAATAATTTCTAAAAATATTTTGGGAATTTATTTATGCTCCAGAAAAGTTTTAAAATCATTTTCGGAGTGTTTCGGTATTTTTAAATTGCCAGAAAGGTATTTAAAAATATTTAAAAATAAGTTGCAAAGTTTTTATTTTTATTAAACATTTTGGTAATGCCAAAAATTCAATTTTATTATTTTAAAAGTTTTGGTGAAAACGGAAATTAAAAATATTTATCCGTGATTTTTCTAAAATTGTTTTGGGCCTAACGGGCATGTACTGTTTTTTTCCCGCCTGGCCGATTTCGTATTTATTTCGGATTAAAAAAATCCGGAGCGGGTTATAAAAACGCACGCGGGTCCGCATATTAGGGTTTCGAAACCCGCACCCGCGAACCCGCCTGGAGCCGCCGCCGCCTCGGACGCCGCCGCGCCGCCGCCGCCGGCCGGATTCCGGCCAGATCCGGTCAAATCCGCGCCGGAGACCCGATCGTGTTTTTTGCATTTATTTTAATTACGGATCGGTCCTTTTAGCAGATTGGACCCCGATTCCACCCGGTACCGTTTTCGCAACTACTTTTTGACCGTAACTCGGAATTGAGTGATTCCAGTTGCGTTGCAAACGTGTTGAAAAAATCTAGCGAGTAGACTAAGTTTTACAGAAGTTTGAAGTTTTCAAATTTGATTCCGAAATTTGAATCCCAAGCGGAATCAAATTTGAACTTCCGGTAGCCGTATCTTTTTAATGGTGCGCCCGTTTGCGCCGTTTCTTTTTGCGTTAGTTTTATTTTGTCGAGTACTTTAAGTTTAGCTTCGCTTAGGAAAGTTTTTCTACTGTTCTTTGTATGTTTATTACTGTTTGTGCATATTTGTATTGAGTATATGTTGATTGGTGCTATGTTTGCTCGTATAGATTGTCCGGAGTGCGCCGCATCGTTTTGTGAGGATTGTGATCGTCAGGAACAGGAAGAAGGCAAGTGATGCTTTGACCATACTCACACCTATAATTTTTCTATATGCATTATGTTAAGAATATCACCCTATTGCATGATAGGTAGTTTACTTTACTACTGCTGCAAAACCAGTTAGGATAGCCACATGTCTTGACTTGTATTTGTAGATCAACCTAGCACGTGTTGTTACTTTATTGCTATGCTTTGTAGACGTGGTTTGGGTTGTGCAAATTCATGGAGTGCATGTGAGCTATTTAATAATTTGTGTAGCAACTTTCTAATAAATAGAAATCACTTCTGGACGGGCAGGGAGTGCTTCCTGGGGGCTCGTGCCTTATCTAAGGGCGAGACCAGGATGTACCCCTAATGGTTGGGTTTTGGTGGTCGACAGTACGTCATGGTACCTACCCTCTGAACGTAAGTGGGCGCCGTCCAGGCTCAAAAAGATCAGACATACTTGGTGACTAGGAGCTTCCATGTACAGCCGCTGGCCATATAGGCTTTGGCTTAGTTGAGTACGATGTAGGAAGCCTCTCCCGTGCAAAGCTAGCAGATGTAGATGTGATAGGTGGTACCAGCTTGCCGTTGGGTGTAGGGGACCTCTTCTGAAAGACTTTGTCTCAATCTTCTGGTTGAGTCTAGCGGGTAAAGTGTACTAACCTCTGCAGAGTAAAAACTAATCATGATTAGTCGTTTCCCCGGTTATGGACATCCTTGAGCTACTAGACATTACTGTTACTGGAGGATCTTGACATATGAATCACCATAATAATTTGAGTGGGCAAGAATTAATAAAGGGTGTGGTTTTGGAACTGGTGTGCCCAGTTCGATCTTATGTAGTAAGTTAAACTAAAATTTTGACTAGTTTAGTTCAGGAGAAAATTGGCTTTCAGCAAAACAAAACCATAAACCTTTCTTTGACTCACCTTGCATGTAATTGTAGGTCCTTTATATATACCTTTTCCGTGTCACTTACCGTACAAATCAGATGTACTGACCCATTGTCGGGATGTAACCTTCGGTGTTGAAGGTTTTTCAGACAACCAGCAAGGTGCATTTAGGGTTGCGGGTCTACACTCAGCATGTTCGCTTGTGGCTGTTGATGGGAATCCTTGTTACTTTCTTTTGCTTCCGCTATAGATATGTTGAATAAGCTAGCCTTGAGCTATGCAACTTGTTATTTGTTTTGTTCTGGATCATACGTTCTAATAATGGCGCACTTGTACTTTGATATACATCTATGATACTGTGTGTGCCAGCGAGTTCGATCGAGGGATTGGCACTTGATCACAGAAACTTCAATTCTATGTGAATTGGGTCGTTACATAGCGCTATTGGTAAGTGAAGCTGGTAAGGAAATTTTTATATTGTTATTTTTATTTTGTGTTTGCTGCTCTTTGTCCGTATGGACAACCTAGCTATTGGATCGTTGCTTATGGGGAAACATCCCACATCTGTGGTGGTTGTTCCTCCCCCTACTGAAATTGTGCCTTATAAAATACCAGATGTGTAAGAGCAAAGTGTTTCCCCCATGTGTTTTGAATATTGTTGGACAAGACAGTAGAGGAGCTAACAATGTTTTCTAGTGTAAACAGTTGTATAGGTTCCTGAAGGACAAGCTAGGTGATAAAGCTTCAGGGAAGGTCTTCAAGTTATCGAAGCATTACCCCCTGAGAGAAGCTTAATCACGGAGGATGACCCCCAAAAATGAAGGTGTCCTGAAGCTCAACTCATTGAAGGAAATGAAGAAGACGGTGCAAGACTTAGATGTTTTTGTGTAGTTATTTTTCGGTTCATTGAGTCATAGGACAAACCGTACTATCAATAGGGGTATTTAGTTTGGGGACATCGAAGTTATTGAGAAAATGCTCTGATCAAATCCAAACCAAGTGAGAAGCCTGGGTGAAGAAATTTCATGTGCACTGAGTTAAGTTTCGGTAGCAAAGACTTCGTTCTTTGGCTTCTGAAGCAGAACTAAGTCCGTGAGTCGGCTTTACTTGTTCCGCAAGTAAAGTTGCGCAGTGATGACAAATCCGACCGTTTTGGACACGTGTCAAGCTGTCACCTCGGGTCAATTTGGTCATTCCGCAACTCGGGATCGCCAACTATAAATACGCCGCCCCCTCCTCCATTTGTGGGTGGCTGCTCTGAGAATATTCCGAGAGAGGCTGAAGCCTAAGTCCCATTGATCAGAGTAGATTGGAGATGACTTAGGTGAAAGCTTGCTAGCCTTTTTATCTTGGAGAACTGCAATTCTCCTAGATGGTTAGAGAGTTGTTCTTCAAAGAGTGAAGAGTAATTGTCGCCTCGAAGTCCAGTTTGTCAAAGGTTTCGGTGATTTCCTCAATAATCAACCACGAGTGAAGAACTGACCAAGCTCAAGGAGTTTGGTGCAGTGGAGCAATGGACAGAGAGAGATTTGCTCCAGGTGTTCAATCACCTGTCCCTCCAACCAGACGTAGCGCTTTGCAGAGCGTGAACTGGTCAAACAAACATCGCTGAGTCCCAGTTCGTTTTACTTCGAGCATTTACCTTCAGTATTGCATTTTCTTCGCAATATTCCGCACTACTTATGCTTCACTTCAATAGTTTCAGTAGAAAATTTTGAAGTGATCATTCACCCCTCCCCCTCTGATCACATACTTGGACTTTCAATTGGTATCAGAGCTAGTCACTCCCTACACTCTGTGTGTTTTGGATTAACCTCCTGGAGTGTCTTCAAGTATGTCTTTCGCAGCTATTCGCTCCGGCGAACCCATTCCTGTTTTCAATGGGAAGGACTACCCGTACTGGAAGGACAAGATGAAAAGAAATATCATGGCTATCAACTCGACCACCTGGCAAGTTGTCTTGTATGGAGTCACTGTTGCTGATGAGAAGGCCATCACTCCTGAAGAAGAAAAACTGATTGATCTTGATTCTGATGTTTGGGTATTCATCACAAATCACTTGACACCAGAAAAGTATCATGAAGTGAAGAATATTCCATCTGCCAAAGGTGTCTGGGACTATCTTGAAAAGATTGGTGAAGGTGTTTCTACCCAGAAGGATGCCAGAATTGACACTCTCCGAAGAAAATTCTATCGCTTCAAGAGAAACGAGGGTGAAAAAGTCAGCTCCATAAACAGCAGACTCACATCTCTTGCTAATGAGTTGATTTCCCTCGGTGCTGATGACATTACTCCTCACTCAGTTGTAAGAACTTTGCTTCGTTCATTGGATGAATCGTTTGATCACATTGTGCCGATGATCAAGGAAAGGACTGATTTCAGACGTCTTGTTGCCGCTGATATTCTTGAGAGACTCAATACATTTGAAATGGAAGAAGATGAGAAACGTGACATAAATGGCTCTCGAAGAAAAAATCATGCTTTGAAAGCAAAAGCTTCGCGTCATTCTTCACCCGAAGTCAGTTCTGCTTCAGGTGTCGAATCAGATGATCCTGCAAGCATTGGAAAGGATTTAGCTTTGATCATGAGACGCTTCAACCGCTTCCAAAGAAAAGGTTTTTCTTCACCTAAGAAGAGTTATTCTTCAAGAAGCTCAACTCATTCTTCTCACCGCTCATCCTCAATAAGCTCTCCATCGAAGGACAATTGCTTCTACAAGTGCAAGAAGCCAGGTCACTACATTGCTGATTGCCCTTTGTGGGAAGCTGAGAACAAAGCAAAGCATTCGCTCAGAGACTCCTCAACCAAGTCCCACAGATCTTCCAGAAGCTATGAATCCAAGAGACATGATTGCAGTTCGAGAAGAGATAAGAAGAAAGATTCTGACGATGACAAGAGGAAGAAGTACAACAAGAAGCGTGAGGGTTCTTCATCGAAGACTCACTCATCTCGGCGAAGCAGCTCTCACTGTGCCAAGGCCTATCTAGGAAAGGAGATGAACTCTGAAGAAGAAGCCTCTGGGTCCGAAGCTGAATCCGGCTCAAGGTCTGGGTCTGGGTCCGAATCAGATGGTGTTGCTGGTTTGGCATTCGCTTCAGCAGATGCTTCGACAAAAGCTTTGAGCTCATTCTTCACCAACAACAGTAGTGAAGATGAATCTCCTGCATATTGCTTCATGGCCAAGGCGAAGGTATCTTCATCAAAATCTAACTATGATACTTCTGATTGTTCCTCATATGATAGTGATTCGAAGATAAGCTATGCTAAACTTGCTAAAATTGCTTCAATCCAACAAGATGAACTTGATTCACTGAGCAAAACCATTAAGAAATCAGAAACACTGTTGATCGATGAGATAGAGAAAGGTCAAACTTTAACTAATGAGCATGCAGCTCTGAAGGAAAAGTTTGAAGAATTATCCTCTAGGCATGATCTTCTTTCACTTGATTATGAGAAGCTTACCTATGGATTTCTTCAAAGGAAAATGGCTCTCGAAAGACCTAAAGAGGCTCATGAAGAGTTGGAAAATGTCAATCTCTCTCTCATGGCTCAACAAGGTTCTGAAGCAAATCATAAAACTGATTCACCTTGCTTAACTTGCTTGGAACGAAGCAAAACTGATTCCAAATGCAAAGCTCCTATTATTATTGATGATACTAATGCCTCTGATGAGGAAAATCCTGCTGTTACCGAGGAACTCCTCAGGTTGAAAAACTTATTTGAAACAGGCATGTTCAAAAGTGTGCAAGGTCACCAGTATCTCTGTGATATCCTGAGGAAGCCTCTCCTTCACAGGAATCCCAGGAATGAAGGAGTTGGTTTCGAGAGAAAGATAAACCCTGATGGCACCTATTGGGAACCTGGGCAGTACCCTAAAACTGTTTGGGTCCTAGCGAAGGAGAACCCCATTGATATAGCTAACCTTTCAGGTTTTGACTGTAAGATGAACAAAGCTATTGTAGACGAATCACTTGATTCTGACTACAAGCTCATCAAAGACGAACAGGGAAATGTTACCGCTGAGTATGTTGGTACTCCTCCTAAGGATGGCTTCTATAAGAGGCAGATATGGGTGCAGAAAGCACTTGTGTAAAAACTGCCTGCTAACATTACCATGCAGAGAAAGTCTTCGGTACCACCGAATCATTTCTATTCTCTTGAAACGAGAAATGATCCACTGGTACCCGAATCAAATGTTCCTCAGAAGAAATACTATCGCACTGGCCGTCATACTTATCGTCCTCATAATAATCATACTAAGATTGCATATGCTCATTCTTATCCTAACCATTCGCAGAGGACTTACATTTATGGTGTGCTTGATGGTACACCGAAGCAATACACTCATGTTCGATTTAATATTGCTTCAACCAGTGCTTAAACATCTTCTCAGTCACCTGCTCGTTTGTGGGTGGTTAAGAAGAACTAATTATTCTGCAGGGCTATGTCTCCGGTGGATCCGAATGGGTCATGGATAGTGGTTGCACAAATCATATGACCGGAGACAAGGAGTTATTCACCGAAGAAAAACTATCACACTCTTCTCAGAGGTATATTACCTTCGGTGATAACAACAAGGATAAAGTTTTAGGTTTTGGTAAGGTTGCCATATCAAAAGATAAGCACATTGACAAGGTTATGCTAGTCCAATCCCTTGGATATAATCTTATGTCTATTTCTAAGTTATGCGATATGGGTATGCTTGTTCTATTTTCTACTTCGCGTTGTGTTGTCTTTTCACAGGATGACTATACGTTTGTCTTCGAGGGTTACCGAAAAGGAGATTTATACATTGTTGATTTTTCTTCGGGCCCTGCTGTATCCACATGTTTAATGGAAAAAGCTTCATCTGGTTGGTTATGGCATCGAAGACTTGGTCATGCAGGGATGAGAAATCTTCATAACTTAGTGAAGAAGAATCATGTTATTGGCCTTAGCGAAGTAAAATTCGATATGGATCGTCTCTGCAGTGCTTGTGAAGCTGGTAAAATTACGAAGAAACATAATTCAGCGAAGACTATCATGACTACTACTCGTCCTCTTGAATTGCTTCATATGGATCTTTTCGGTCCTCAAAATTATGCAAGCCTGGGAGGAAACAAATATGGTCTTGTTGTTGTTGATGATTTCTCTCGTTATACTTGGGTTTTCTTTTTGGATGACAAGAGCAAAGTTGTCGAAATCTTCAAGTCATTCGCTAAGAGAGCTCAAACCGAATATGAATTATCTCTGAAGCATATCCAAAGTGATAATGGAACTGAATTCAAAAATACTCATATTGAAGATTTTCTTGATGATCATGGTTTTACTCATGAGTTCTCTGCTGCTTACACACCTCAACAGAATGGTGTTGTTGAAAGAAAGAATAGAACTCTTATTGAAATGGCAAGAACCAGGCTTGCTGAATACAAGACTCCTATCAGGTTCTGGGCCGAAGCAATTAACACAGCTTGTCATATCATCAACAAGGTTTACTTTCACAAATTTCTGAAGAAAACTTCACATGAGCTTATCACTGGTAACAAACCAAATGTTTCGTACCTTAGGGTATTTGGTGCTCCTTGCTTTATTAGAGATATGAATCATAGCTCCAAATTTGCCCCTAAGGCACATGAAGGTTTTCTTTTAGGTTATGGCTCAAACTCTCACACTTACAGAGGGTATAACTCTCACTTTGGGAAAGTTATGGAAACTGTGAATGTGAGGTTTGATGAAACTAATGGATCTCAAAAAGAGCATTTGCCTCATGATCTAGATGAACCTCCTCTTGATGAAGTGATTAGGTCCATGGCTATTGGAGAAATTCGCCCTGTTGAAGCTAATGCTCGTCAAGCTAGTAGGGATGATGATGGTCCAATGTTCCCACACATAGCCCGGGGCGCTGGAGATCAACATCCTGAAGCTAATGATGAACAGGACAAAGAAGAGCAAAGGAACGAAGGAAATGCTAATCCCAAAGGAAATGATGAAGCTGAAGGTGAAGCAAATCCTAAAGGTGATGCAGATCCTGAAGCTGAAGAAGATCCTGAAGAAGAAGCTGAGCCTGAAGCAAATGATTCAACCTTATCACGAGTCCGAAGAAGAGTTGATGTTGATTCGATCCTTGAAGAAATTCATCAACCAGGTCGTCCCACAACTCGCTCTCGTACTCGTTTGGCTAACTTCTGCGGAAATTTTTCGTTTGTCTCCATGCTAGAACCTTCAAAGTTTGATGAAGCCATGAAGGATCCAGATTGGTTAACTGCTATGCTCGAAGAACTTAATCAGTTCGAGCGAAACAAAGTCTGGTCCTTAGTTGATAGACCTGATCCAACGAAGCACAACATCATTGGTACAAAGTGGATATTTCGCAACAAGCAAGATGAAGACGGTATAGTGGTAAGAAACAAAGCACGACTGGTAGCACAAGGATACACCCAAATCGAAGGTATCGATTTCGGCGAAACTTATGCTCCAGTTGCTCGTCTCGAATCCATTCGTGTCATGCTTGCTTTTGCAAATTTCAATGGTATTCTACTTTATCAAATGGATGTGAAAAGTGCTTTTCTTAACAGTGAAATTGAGGAAGAAGTGTATGTTATGCAGCCTCCAGGTTTTGAAGACCCAAAGAAACCCGACATGGTGTACAGGTTACACAAGGCCCTCTATGGGTTGAAGCAAGCACCCCGTGCTTGGTACGACACATTGACGGATTTCCTTCTGACGAAAGGCTTCAAACCAGGAACAACTGACCCAACACTTTTCACGATCTTATAATTGTGATTTGTTTGTATGCCAAATATATGTAGATGATATCATTTTTGGATGCACTAACACTGAAATCAGCGAAGAATTTGACAAAATGATGTCGAAGAAATATGAGATGTCTATGATGGGTGAATTGAAGTTTTTCCTTGGACTTCAAATCCGTCAACAGAAGAATGGCACCTTTATTTCTCAAGAAAAATATCTCAAGGATTGCCTGAAGAAGTTTGGTCTTACTGATTGCAAAACTATTAAGACCCCAATGCCAACCAATGGCTTCTTAGATGCAGATGAGAAGGGCAAAGCCTTCGGCCAGAAGAAATATCGGTCTATGATTGGATCCCTTTTATATCTTTGTGTATCTAGACCTGACATTATGCTTTCAGTATGTATTTGTGCTCGTTTTCAGGAAAATCCAAAGGAATCACATCACACTGCTGTAAAGCGTATTCTTCGGTATCTTGCTCACACACCAACTTTGGGATTGTGGTATCCCAAGGGAGCTCAGTTTGATCTTATAGGCTATTCTGATTCAGACTGGGCTGGTGATCGTGTGGATAGGAAATCAACTTCAGGGACTTGTCATTTCCTTGGAAGATCACTTGTGTGTTGGGCTTCAAAGAAGCAAAACTGTGTTTCAATATCTACTGCTGAAGCTGAATACATTGCTGCTGGTTCATGCTGTACTCAGATTCTATGGCTGAAGCAAACACTGAAGGATTATGGTATTCATGTGAAGAAAATTCTCCTTCTATGTGATAATGAGAGTGCAATCAAAATTTATCACAATCCTGTGCAGCACTCTCGCACGAAGCATATTGACATTCGTCATCATTTTCTTCGTGATCATGTTCAGCGTGAAGATATTGTCATAAGTCATGTCAGAACTGAAGATCAACTGGCTGACATATTCACGAAACCATTGGATGAGAAAAGGTTCTGTGCGTTAAGGTGTGAGCTCAATATATTGGACTCACAAAATGTACTGTAAGATCAAACCTTTACTCCTTTATATATTCATTTACTTCGTTGCTTACTTTTTGGTTTCGGTGTTTGATTTTGTTTCGATTATTTTATTTCGCTTGGATTTAGTTCTCTAAGCTTATCACCTTTTGCTTCGTTTGGTTTTTCTTCGAGGTGATAAGTTTCGGACCCTATCTTTTCTATTCTTCTTCATTCTTATTCTGTCTGTCAAAAATGGGTGAGCACAATTGAAACGGAAAGTATTTTGCTTCGAACATCATTGAGTTCCGAATCAAATGCTTCCAATTTTTATCGAAGTTTTACTCAACTCGAGGACTTATTCTTCGGCCGTTGAGATCCCATCAAATCCGGGTCGTTGAGATTTTCTCGCGATTCGCCACGAAATCCTCGCCGTAGAATCCGGAGAGACAGACGCTGGGAGCCGTTCAATCTGATCTGATAGCTCCTGTCAGACCGACCTATATAAGGCATCCCACCCCAGCGAATCCTTCCTACCTCCTCATTCGCATCTCTCCGGAACCCTATCTCCCGAGCGCGCCGCCGAGCTGTTCGTCCCCGTCGCCGTTCTCGCCGCTTCACTGCCGGAAGAGCGCCTCCGTGGACTTCACACCGTCGACGAGCACGTCCTCTCCGCTCCTTGCCGCCGTAGCAGCTCGACACCACCGAGTTAGGGTACGCCGAGCCCCCTATCTGATCTCTGTTTCCCCTGTGCTCCTCCTTTTCTAGATCGGATCCATGTTCTTAGTCTGTTTGTTGGGATGAATTCCTTAGGTTTCTTTGATCCGTTGGATCGTTGCACTGTTGGGAAATCTGTTTCTGCTAGCCAAAAGGTTCCCATCTCCATTCAGGTAAGAAGTAAGGGCTTGAGACTTTCTGTTCTGTGTTAGGGTTTCAGTTCTTCATTGCATGAAGTTAAGTCTAGCTCAGAACAGCAAGAATCTTCACCCAAAATTCTTCACTGAATCTCTTGTCAAAACTTTTGTTTTTGGATCGAAACTTTTGCTGGTGCTCATTCATTCCATACTTTCCTTTTCCCTCGCAACCTTTATGCTTTTCACAGGATGTCTGCTGAGTTAGGCTTCGGGAATGAGTCACCCAATGTTGACCACATCAACGAAGCAGAACGGTCTGCTCCGAAGAAGAAAGGTGGCAGAACGAAGGAAACCAACAATGCCAGAGGCATCCCCGAATCCATTCGCTTAGAGCTTGGATATGATACGCCTCCTGGAGAAACCAAGGATCAGCGCAAGAATCGCTTGCAAAACATTCGCCGGTACTTGGCTGTTAGATGGTACAAGTACAAGAGCATCCCTGACTGGAAGTGGGCTATGCAATTTGCCTTCAGTCCACCCTTTCAATATACTTCAGCCATGTGTAGTCAGTACACTGAAGAAAATCTCCATTTATATTACCCAGTTCCTCCGAAGCGTCCTCACCCCAACACCCTCAAGACTCCAGCTGACTATCCTGACGAAGAAGAACGTTTGAGGACTGCTGCTGAAAACAAGAGACTGAAAGAAGAGAAGAAGGCAGCCAAGTTGGTTGAAGCTGAAGCCCATGATGTTGGGCCAAGCTCGAAGAAGAAGAAGAAGAAGCTCAAGAAGAAATCTACTTCTCCTCCTCATGCTACCACAGAAGATGAGGAGCAAGCTAAGCTAGAACAAGCATCTCTTGAGGATTCAATACTGGACGAATCAAATGCTGCTGACAACGAATCAGAGTCTGAAGCAGATGATGAATCTGATGATCTTGCTCCCCCCAAGAAGCAAAGACTTCAGATCTGTAAGAGCAAGTATTGCCCCCAAAGGTTTTGGACATTGTTGGACAAAGCAGAAGTGGAACTAATATTGTTTTCGAGTATAAACAGATACTTAGGTTCCGAAAGAATGGAGTTTGCAAGTAGAAGGTCGAAGGACAACTCGCTGCAGCAGAGCTGCAGTATTCTACCGAACCCTTTGATGGAAGACGACCCCTAAAAATGTAGTCGAAGAAAAATTCTCTCTCGAGTAAAAGCGCAACGAGGAGAAAGATGAAGCTGGTCGAAGACTTAGTCTTTTTACTAGTTTCTCTTTACTTTCTTGAGTCGTAAGAAAAACCGTACTATCAAGAGGGGTTTTCTAGTTGAGATCTTAGTCGAAGTGAATTTGCTCTGCTCAACCTAAACCCACAAAAGCCTACCGAGAGAAATCTTGCTGAGTCGAGTAAATAGCTCGAAGGCAAAGTCATCGCACTTTGTGCCTTCGAGAGAGAACTCGTTCGGTAAGTCAGCTTACTTGTTCCTCAAGTAAAGTTGCGCAGTGATTGGAATCCGACCGTTGTGGACACGCGTCAAGCGGTTGCATCGGGTCACTTCAGTCATTTTACCCATCGGGATCGCCAACTATAAATACCCCACACCTACCCGCCATTTCGGGTTGGCCGCTCCACTGAAGATTCTAAGACAGAAGTCTGTGAGCATCCCAAGCGAGATTCATCGAGAGAAAACCAAAATCCCAAGTCTGAGCTGAGTTGAGCAATTCACTATGACTTAGGTCGAGATTAGCCGATCTTTTTATCTTGGAGAACTGCAATTCTCCTAGACGGTTAGGCGTCGCCTGTCAAGCAGTCGAAGAGTAATTGTCACTGCTGAAGGAAGTTTGTAAAGGTCTCGGAGATGTCCTGAATCATCTACCACGAGTGAAAACTGGACAAGCTCGAGGAGTTTGTTGCAGTGGAGAATAGGACGGAGAGAGTTTTGCTCCAGGTGTTCAATCACCAGTCCCTCCAACCAGACGTAGCACTTTGCAGAGTGTGAACTGGTTTATCAAACATCGTCGTGTCAGGCTCGTTTTCCTTCATACATTTAAATTAAGTATTCACTCGTAGCCTGTATGCCTTCGATGTTTCCCTTCGCCCTTAATTCTTTCGAGCTATGCATTACCTTCGATACTGCATTTCCTTCGAGATGTTCTTAGTCCTGCGCTGTTTGCATGAATTCCTTCAAGGTTCCTTAGAATTTTTAGAAGTGATCATTCACCCCCTCCCCCTCTGATCATTCTTGAGATTTCAATTGGTATCAGAGCAATGCACTCCCTACGCTCTGCGTATTTTGGTCTAACAACCTGGAGTGTTGTCAAGAATGTCATTTGCAGCTGTTCGCTCGGGGGAACCAATCCCTATCTTCAATGGGAAGGACTATCCCTATTGGAAGGACAAAATGAAGAGGAATATCATGGCTATCAACTCTGCCGCTTGGGAAGTTGTCAAAAATGGTGTAACTGTCAAAGACACAAATGCCATCACTCCTGAAGAGGCAAAGAAGATAGAACTAGATACTGAAGTCTGGGTCTTCATAAAAAATCATCTGATTCCAGAGAAATACCATGAGGTCAAGAATATTCCTTCGGCCAAAGGTGTTTGGGATTATCTCGAGAAGATTGGTGAAGGCGTCTCTACTCAGAAAGATGCTCGTATTGACACCCTTCGAAGCAAGTTCTATCGTTTCAAGAGGCACGAGGGAGAAAAAGTTAGCTCCATATACAGCAGACTCACTGCGCTGTCAAATGAACTGATTTCTCTCGGTGCCGAAGACATTACCAATCGGATTATTGTCAGAACTTTGCTCCGTTCCCTTGATGATTCCTTCGATCACATTGTGCTGATGATCAAGGAAAGGACTGATTTCAAGGATCTTGTTGCCGCTGATATTCTCGAGAGACTTAATACCTTCGAGATGGAAGAAGATGAAAAACGTGATATTAATGGGACACGAAGAAAATCTCATGCACTGAAGGCCAGAGCTTCACATCACTCCTCTCCTGAAGCTAGTTCTGAATCGGGTTGTGCCTCAGATGACCCCGAGAACATTGGAAAAGATCTGGCACTGATAATGAGAAGATTCAATCGCTTTCAGAGAAGGAACTCCTCTTCACCGAAGAAAAACTACTCTTCAAGACATTCAAACAATTCATCACAGCATCGATCATCATCCAGAAACTCTTCAGCGAAAGATAACTGTTGCTATAAGTGCAAGAAGCCAGGTCATTTCATTGCTGATTGTCCTCTCTGGGAAATTGAACATAGATCAAAGCATTCTCACAGAAATTCTTCGAGCAAGTCTCACAGATCGAGCAAAAACTATGAGTCGAAGAGATATGATTCAAAGTCCAGAAAAGACAAGTAAGACGGTTCTGATGATGACAAGAAGAAGAAGTATCACAAGCATCGAGAGGGTTCTTCCTCGAAATCACATTCCTCTCGACGAAAGAATTCCCATCGTGCCAAAGCCTATCTGGGTAAAGAGATGAACTCTGAAGATGATGCATCCGGTTCTGAAGCTGAATCAAACCCAAGATCTGGTTCTGGTTCTGGTTCTGAATCTGATGGCGTTGCCGGTTTAGCATTTGCTTCGAGCAAGACATCAAGTTCATTCTTCTCCAACCAAAGTAGCGAAGATGAATCTCCAGCTTACTGCTTCATGGCCAAGGCTAAGGTATCCTCATCTAAGAATTCCTACGATACTTCTGAGGGATCTGCTTATGAAAGTAACTCTAGGATAAGTTATGCTAAACTTGCCAAAATTGCTTCTATCCAACAAGATGAGCTAGATTCTTTAAGTGAAACTATTCAAAAATCTGAGACTTTGTTGATCGATGAGATTGAGAAGGGTCAAACTTTGACGAATGAGCATACTGCTCTGAAAGAAAAGTATGATGAACTTTCCTCTCGTCATGATCTTCTCTCAGTGGACTACGAGAAGCTAACCTATGAATTCCTTCAAGGAAAAATGGCTCTCGAAAAACTGAGAGAGGCTAATGAAGAGTTGGAAAGTGTCAACCTCACGCTCATGGCTCAACAAGGCTCAGAAGCTAAAAATGAATCTACTTCACCTTGCTTAACCTGTTTGGAACGAAGTAAAATTGAGTCTATTTCCGAGAGATCGAAAGGAAAGCAACCTATTGTTATCGATGATACTAACCCCTCGAACGAGGAAACCATTACCGAGGAACTCCTCAGGTTGAAAGATTTATTTGAAACAGGCATGTTCAAAAGTGTGCAGGGACACCAGTACCTATGTGATATCCTACGAAAGGCTCTTCTTCACAGGAATCCCCGAAACGAAGGAGTTGGCTTCGAAAGGAAAATCAATCCTGATGGAACCTACTGGGAACCCGAGCAGTATCCTAAAACTGTCTGGGTTCTTGCGAAAGAAAAGCCCATTGATATTGCTAACCTTTCAGGTTTCAGTTGCAAAATTGACAAAGCTATTGTTGATGAATCACTTGATTCTGACTACAAGCTTGTCAAAGATCAGGAAGGAAAGGTGTCGGCTGAATTCGTTGGTACTCCTCCGAAGAATGGTTTCTATAAGCGACAGATTTGGGTTCGCAAATCTCTCGTAGAAAAACTGCCCCCTAACCATTCTATGCAGGGAAAATCCTCGGTACCACCGAATCACTACTATTCTCTCGAGGATAGAAATGAACCTTTGGTGCCTGCTTCAAATGTTCCCCAGAAGGAATACTATCATGTCGATAGAAATGTTTATCGTCATCATAACGATAACACCAAAGTTGATGTTACTCATCAGTACTCTAACCCCTCATCGAGGAATTATATTTATGGTGTGCTTGATGGTCCAGATAGACAATGCAATCCTGTTAGCTATAATATTGCTGCCCCATCTAGCTCTTCCATGCCTTCTAAGTCACCTGCTCGTTTGTGGGTGGTTAAGAAGAACTAATTCTTCTACAGGGCTATGTCTCCGGTGGATCCGAATGGGTCATGGATAGTGGATGTACAAATCATATGACCGGAGACAAAGATTTGTTCACCGAAGACAAACTCACTGAATCTTCACAGAGATACATTACCTTCGGTGACAACAACAAAGGAAAAGTACTTGGTTTGGGTAAGGTTGCTATATCGAAGGATAAGCATATCGATAAGGTTATGCTTGTTCAATCTCTAGGATATAATCTTATGTCTATCTCAAAACTTTGTGATATGGGTATGCTTGTACTGTTTTCTGCTTCTCGTTGTGTTGTCTTTTCACAGGATGATTATTCCTTCGTGTTCGAAGGATATTGCAAAGGTGATCTTTATGTTGTCGATTATTCTTCGGGACCTGCTGTGTCCACATGTTTAATGGCCAAAGCCACTTCTGGTTGGTTATGGCACCGAAGACTTGGGCATGCAGGAATGAAAAACCTTCAAACTCTTATCTCGAAGAAGAACATCGTTGGAATTGACAATGTGAAATTAGATAAGGATCGTCTATGTAGTGCCTGTGAAGCATGAAAGATTGCCAAGAAACATCACTCAGCAAAAACTATAATGAATACTACTCGACCTCTTGAATTACTTCATATGGATTTATTCGGTCCTCAAAATTATGCTAGTCTTGGAGGTAACAAGTATGGTCTGGTTATTGTTGATGATTTCTCTCGATATACTTGGGTGTTCTTTCTAGATGAAAAAAGCAAGGTTGTTGAAATCTTCAAAACTTTCGCAAAGAGAGCTTAGACTGAATATGAATTATCTCTCAAGCATATCAGAAGTGACAATAGTACAGAATTCAAAAACACTCATATCGAAGATTTTCTTGATGAATATGGCTTTACTCATGAATTCTCGGCTGCTTATACACCGCAACAAAATGGTGTGGTCGAGAGAAAGAATTGAACACTTATTGATATGGCCAGAACAATGCTTGTTGAATACAAGACTCCTATCAGGTTCTGGGCTGAAGCAATCAATACTGCATGTCATATCATCAACAAGGTTTATCTGCACAAGTTTCTGAAGAAAACTTCACATGAACTTATTACTGGTAAAAAGCCAAATGTTTCATATCTCAGGGTTTTTGGTGCTCCATGTTATATCAGAGATATGAATCACAGCTCCAAGTTTGCTCCAAAGGCTCACGAAGGTTTTCTCCTAGGTTATGGTTCGAATTCTCACACTTACAGAGTTTACAACTCTCATCTTGGCAAAGTTGTAGAAACTGTAAATGTTCAATTTGATGAAACTAACGGCTCTCAAAAAGAGCAATTACGTCTTAACCTGGATGAACCACCTTTGGATGAAGTTATCAGGTACATGGTAATTGGAGATATTCGACCTGTCGAAGGAAATGCACGTCAAGCAAACAAGGATGATGATGGTCCAATGTTCCCACACATAGCCCGGGGCGCTGGAGATCAACATCCTGAAGCAAAATACCTACAGGTCGAAGGAGAACGCGTAAACGAAGAAAATTTTCTTCCCGAAGGTCAAGCTGATCCCGAAGGACAACCGGATCCACAAGATGATGAAGGAGTTTTACCTCGTGTTCGAAGAAGAGTGGACGTCGACTCAATACTCCAAGAGATTCATTTACCAGGTCGTCCCACCACTCGTTCTCGTACTCGATTAGCTAACTTCTGTGGAAATTTCTCGTTTGTATCCATGCTAGAACCATCGAAATTTGATGAAGCCATGAAGGACTCAGACTGGATGACTGCAATGCTCGAGGAACTTAATCAGTTCGAGAGAAATAAAGTCTGGTCCCTTGTTGATAGACCTGATCCCAAGAAGCATAATATCATTGGTACGAAATGGATTTTTCGCAACAAGCAAGATGAAGATGGCATTGTGATAAGGAATAAAGCTCGATTGGTTGCTCAAGGCTACACCCAAATCGAAGGTATTGATTTCGGTGAGACTTATGCCCCAGTTGCTCGACTTGAATCCATTCGTGTCATGCTTGCTTTTGCCAATTACAATGGTATTTTGTTATATCAAATGGATGTCAAAAGTGCATTTCTTAACGGTGAAATCGAAGAAGAAGTATATGTTATGCAGCCACCAGGTTTTGAAGACCCGAAGAATCCTGATAAGGTGTACAGGTTGCACAAGGCCCTATATGGGTTAAAGCAAGCACCTCGTGCTTGGTATGAAACACTGAAGGATTTTCTTCTGAAGAAGGGCTTCAAACCAGGAACATCAGATCCGACTCTTTTTACTCGTGCATACAAAAATGACCTTTTTGTGTGTCAAATTTATGACGATGATATTATTTTTGGCTGCACTAACCCTGATATTAGCGAAGAATTTTCTCGTATGATGTCGAAGAAATATGAAATGTCTATGATGGGTGAGTTGAAGCTCTTTCTCGGGCTTCAAATCCGTCAACAGAAGAATGGGACTTTCATTTCTCAAGAGAAGTATCTCAGAGATTGCCTGAAGAAGTTTGATCTTGTCAGTTGCAAAACTATCAAGACTCCAATGCCTACGAATGTTCATCTAGATGCAGATGAGAAGGGCAAACCTTTCGATCAGAAGAAATATCGCTCGATGATCGGTTCGCTTCTTTACCTTTGTGCATCTAGACCTGACATTATGCTATCAGTTTGTATGTGTGCTCGTTTTCAGGCAAACCCGAAAGAATCACATCTTATTGCTGTCAAGCGAATTCTTCGATATCTGGCTCACACACCATCTTTGGGACTTTGGTATCCCAAGGGTGCCCAGTTTGATCTCGTTGGATATTCTGATTCTGAGTGGGATGGTGATCGAGTCGACAGGAAATCTACCTCAGGCACATGTCATTTTCTCGGTAGATCTCTTGTCTGTTGGGCTTCGAAGAAACAGAATTGCGTATCTACTTCTACGGCTGAAGCCGAGTATATTGCTACCGGTTCATGCTGCACTCAGATTCTGTGGCTCAAGAAAACGCTGAAAGATTATGGTATTCTTGTGAAGAATATTCCATTGCTATGTGATGACGAGAGTGCTATCAAGATTGCCCATAATCCTGTGCAACACTCTCGAACGAAGCATATTGACATTCGTCATCATTTTCTTCGAGATCACGTTCAGCGAGAAGATATTGTTATCAGCCATGTACGCATTGAAGATCAATTGGCTGATATCTTTACGAAGCCCTTGGATGAAAAGAGGTTCTGTGCACTAAGGTGTGAGTTAAACATATTGGACTCACGCAATGTGCAGTAAGATCATAACTATCGGTACCATGTATTATATGTTTTCTTTCTATGTTGTTTACTTACGTTATTTTTCTATCGTGTTTCTTTTTCGTTTGTTTTTGTTCGTTTGGTGTTGTCCTATACACTTACCACTCCGAGTTTTATCACTGTTTTCCCCTCGGATTGATTAAGCATCGGACCCTGTTTTCCCTCTATTCTATCCCTACCCCATCGTTGCTTTTCTCTCGTGAACATGTATATATGTACTCGATCAAGATTCCCTTCGAATGTCATTGATTTCGAAGGAAAATCTATCGAACGTTTATCTACTTTTATACTCGATGTTCGATGAGTTTGGTCTCGGACGTGGAACAACTTTCTTTCGGTTCGTTGGGATTTTCCCGCGATTACCGCCACAAAATCCGTCCGTTGAATGCGGAGAGACGTGAAATCTGCGCCGTTGGATCAGATCTGACAGTTATGTCAGACCTCCCCTCCCTATAAATACTGATCCCTGCCACCGGCTCAGACATCGCAATTTCCTCGACTTCGTCTCTCTGCTCCCGAAATTCTCTCTCGCGCGCCGCCGTGCTGCTCGTCACCGTCGACTCCCTCGCCGCTTTGCTGCCGGAAGGAAGCCGCCGGAGACCTCCCCGTCGACGAGGAACTTCTTCCGCGTCGCCGTAGTCGCCGTACATCACCAAGTTAGGGTATGCACGGCTCTGGATACGATTCCAATCTTTCCTGTTCATTGTATCCAGATTTGTTCTTGATTTTCTCTCTTTTTCTTAGGTCTGTTTGATCTGTTTGGATCATTGAATCTTGGGAAATCAGTTTTCTAGCGTTTTCTGTCGATTCCCATCTGCGCTAGGTAAGAAATCCCTCGGATTCTCTCACTTTAGCAATTTCCTCAAAAACGTATCGATAAACTTGTGTTGTGCAATTCGTTCATACAAGTTCTTAGTTAGATTTGCACCCGATGGAAATCTAGCCTAGTATTTGCTTGAAAAATTTGCTGCAAGACATGCTTATCGATATGCTTACTGCACTCAAAATGATTTTCCTCGAAAACCGCTGGTACTTGTTCACAACTTTCCTATATTCCCTCGTACCTATCTTTTTCGCAGGAAAATGTCTAGGATCGAAGGAAATGTCAGAGCACCCAAGCGTGTAGGAGGCCGAACAAGAATCACCAACAACTCTGAAGGTTTATCAGAAGAGTTGATCGTCGAAAAGAAGTTAAGAACGCCTGAAGGTTCTGAGGATGAACGTACGAGAGAAAACCGTCTGCAAGAGATTCGAAGACTTCAAGCGCTTCATTGGTATGAGTACAAGTCTCTTATGCCACGCTGGGAGAGGCTGTTTGCTATGAAAAATCCTTGGTCTGATGTCAAAGCGTTAAGGCCAAAGTGGACAAAAGATAATCGACCACCTCCTCCAGCTGATGCTCATCCATCCTCTCTGAAAACTCCTACCGATTTTCAAGAGCTGGTTGATGCTCGGGAAGCGCGAGCACAGAAGAGAAAAGAAGCCAAAGCTAAAAAGGAGGCTGCTGCTGCTGAGGGCACCGTAGATGTTGGCCCTAGTGCCAAATCGAAGGCTGGCAAGAAATCAGCCAAGCGAAAGAAAAAGGTGGTAATTGTCTCGCCACCTGATGCGAGCTCTGATGAAGAAGTAAATTCAGATGATCAAGACCCTGGTACAGAGGCTGATGTCGAGGACATTCCTCTGAAAAAGAAGCCGAGCAGTAAGGGCATTAGGATCCAGGAGCCAGCCTCACAGGCTCCTCGAGCAAATATTGACTTGACCAACTTGGTCACTGCTCCGCCCATTTCATCTGCTCCTCCAGTTCAAGCTCGCCAACCAAAACCTTCGACTAAATCGAAGGGAAAGCAAGCTCAAGTTTCTGAGGATGAAGAAACACTTATTCAACGTAGAGAAAGGCTGGCAAAGCAAAAAGAACAAGAAGCAAAGGACTTGACAAATTCCAAGCTCCTGAACTTTCACAGCCAGCCCGAGCATAAAAAGGCTCTGGTTGCTCAACAACTAGGCATTCTTCATTTGGTCAGTGAGAAGTACCGACGACAAATTGCTGAAGGCAACATTCCTGTTGCACCGAAAGAAAAGGTCGTGGCCCCCAGCGCCACCGAGAAAGTTGTGACTCCCACAGTCACGAAGGAAAAGGTTGCAGCCCCAAGTGCTGCGAAGAAAAATGCTGAGGCCCCAAGTGCCTCGAAGGATAAAGCTGCGGCCCCTAGTGCTGTCACCAAACCCATTGCTGCTGCCAAGGCCACCAAGGAGGCCGAGAAGAAAGCCAAGGAGGCTAGGCAAAAAGCTCAAGCTGTCCCAGTTCCTCGAGCCGCTCCAGCTCCTGCACCTGCACCTGCTGCACCTGTTGTTTCCGGCCCTCGTGCCGATGAAGAGAGTTCCAACAAAGGAGAATCTGCTTCCCATGCTCCTTGGGATGCTGCTAATATTTCTCATATCCTCTGGAAGATGGTACCACTCCGAGCAAAGTCACTGCCGAGGATGATGTCCCTGCTGAAATCCAAGAGCATGTTGCTCGATACATGATTCGCTGGGAAGGATATATCACCCAGGATCGCAAGGACAAGGAGCAAGTGAACTTTTACTCCCGATAACTTCAAGAAGAAACCGAGGACATTGAGTCCCGTAAGTTTTTCAAATCCAAGATTGCCACCACTGAAGCTTCCAGAAGGGCTCAGAAGGAAAATCTGACCGTTGTGTATGAAAAGGTTCGACAAATTGTGTCGGCCGTATGCAAAGAGCACAATGATGCCCTGTACAAGAGACAATCTCGTAAGAGAAAGTCTGCTGCTCCAACCTCTGCGCGTGGGACGCCAGAGATCGAGAAGAATGCAAAGAAGGCCAAGTCTACCGAGGTCGTTGCTGCATCAGCACGACAAGATACTGCACCAAACCCCACCAAGGAACCAACTCCTCCTCGTGAAACAACTCCACCCCCTCGCGAAGCCACTCCTCCACCTCGACAACAAACACCTCCACCTCCACCTCGCCAACCCTCACCACCTCCAAACCCACCATCACCACCTCACGTCATTCCATCGACCACCCCTGCCCTCGAAACCCAAGATCATGCAGAGACCGAGCAAGCTTCTCATGTCGAGCAAGAAACTCAAGTCCCCATTTCCTCTGCTCAGAAAGATTACTCCTCTACCCAGACTCTGCATGAAGGAGAAGACGCTGATGTTGATATCACGACAGTTTCTTCTCGTCAAGATCCTGTCGAAGGAAATCGTTCTGGAGATGACCGTTCGAGTGCCAGTTCTTCCTCCTCCTCATCAAGTTCCTCGAACGAAGAAATGGTTGATGCATTCGCACAACTAGACGAAGATTTGGAGGCCATGGAGAATGAAGAGGCCGCTCAGAATGCTAATGCCGACGAAGGAGTTGCCGTCGAAGCGCAGGCCGAGGAAAATGCTCCTGCAGCCATCCCAGCTCAGGACATTGTAAACATTCCATCTTCCATTACTCGCCCTGCTGAGCCAGTTTTCCAGATGCCAGACAATGCTGACGAAGTTTTTCCTGTTGATGAGCTGCTCCATTCTGCTCATCCGAGAGAAATGCTGCCTCTGTTCCGCTCAGATGTTCCTCGAGGAGGCCCCATCTTCAAAAGGCGCGAACACAAGCCCTACGAGAAGCCCAGAAGTGCATATTCTCTTAGGTTTTGGACCCAAGAGCAAGCCATCTATTATACTCGTGTGTTGTACAATAAGGCTAGAGTGTTCCAACATCAATACCTCGATATGCCTTCGGTGTACTCCACTTCATGTTTCGAGAATGTTGCCGAGACAATTGATGGTCTTCATGCTCACAAGATGTTTGCTCTCGATTGTGGCTACAATCCCGAGCTTATCAAGCAATTTTATGCAACGCTCTATGTCACTGGTGATCCCGAGAACTCGAAGACGTGGAAATTTGATTATATGATCCAAGGCCAAGTATTCCATATGACTGTCGATCAATTTCTGGCCATCATCAATTTACCTCGGTTCGAAGGATTACCACACAAGCTTCATGACTTACCTGCTCCAACTCCTGCTGAATTTTCAACGATCATGAATCCAGATGTCGTAGGAGATACCTACCCGGCAGAGCCCAAGCCAAGACACTTAGTTTTTGAAGCAAAGGCATGGTTTTATATTCTTTCGAAGACTTTGATGCCAATGCTCGATGTGCACGATGACTTTCCTATTCCCAATGACGTACAACTTGCTCTGTTGAAGTTAGTCCACGGTCATCCTTTCGATTTTGAAGACTACTTCCTCAGAACTTTGGTGTCTTGTGCTGATGATCACAATTCCGACAAGCCGTATGCACCATGGCTGATGGCCATCTGCAATTACTCTCGGGACGTGCCATTCCCCGTGTCAATTTTCCCGAAGATTTTCACTCCACCTGTTAGGGAAGTATTGCAGATTGTTGCTCGACCCAACGATCCATATGCTGAGCACACTGGCATCCGCACCCATTTGACTGAGCGAAATGTTCGCTCGAAGTTTATCAAGCCAGTGCATCACATGGAAGTTTCTCTTCGGTCCCAGCAAATGCTTCAACATCACATCGACCAAGATTTCATTCAGAAGCAAGCTTTGATGGACGAGATTAATCATTTGCGCAATATTACCATGAACAACAATCAGATGTTGCGTGAATGTCTTCGTAGAGATTGGAAAGGACTGCGGAAGTTCAATTCCCTCGGTCAACTTCAACGATGTGTCTTCGAAGAATATCCTCCCCATCTGACCAGAAATTGGACTAATGATGATCGTGTAGATCGCCCGGATCCCAATATCCCTCGGCTGCCGAAGAACAGAGATGTCCTAAGTGTTGATGACTATTACCACATCACTTTGGACACCTTCTCCTCCGAGTCCGAGCAAGATGAAGCCCCTCGACGTCTAGAGAGAGTTTATACTCCACACCCTCGAAGCCCCAGGACCCCGCCGGAATCGCAGCTGGAATCTTCTGGAGATCAACACTCCTTCCGCACGAAGATCACTCCTCCAGGCGCTCGCCCAATTCGTCGTGCTCCCATGCTCGCCGAATCCTCTCGACGTCTCCGGAGCCGCCACAGCGAGTAGGGATTTCTTTCGACCCTATTCTCTCGAATATTTGTACGTTGTGACAAAAAGGGGGAGATGTAGTGGCATCGAAGAAATTAGGTTGCCTACGGGGTTAAGGGCTTTGCTTTTCATTCGACAAACTTTTGATCTTTGAGGTTTTCTGAGTAGTTTCAACAAACTTTCGATTCATATTCGATCTAGTTGTAACTAACTCTAAGTAGGACTGTGAACTGCTACTCTTTTTCGTAAGATATCTATATGCTGCTTGCGATACTTAACCTTTTGCAGGAAGTTATCTTTCACATAAGTTCACAGGTCATTCGAGGAGATTGCATGTTTCTCATTGGATATTATCTGGAATGCAATTTCACTCGCTAAGATTATTGATGTTTTTCCCTCGACTCTACTTGTCAAAATATGCACTTCACAGGAAACTCTTATCTTCCGTGCATACATCAAGGGGGAGTATTTTCATCGACCTTAGCACTGGTTTATCATCGAAAACTCAAAAAATTTCAATTATTTATCGATGCCTGTTTTGTCAACAATCGTCCAAAAAGGGGGAGATTGTAAGAGCAAGTATTGCCCCCGAAGGTTTTGGACATTGTTGGACAAAGCAGAAGTGGAACTAATATTGTTTTCGAGTATAAACAGATACTTAGGTTCCGAAAGAATGGAGTTTGCAAGTAGAAGGTCGAAGGACAACTCGCTGCAGCAGAGCTGCAGTCTTCTACCGAACCCTTTGATGGAAGACGACCCCTAAAAATGTAGTCGAAGAAAAAGTCTCTCTCGAGTAAAAGCGCAACGAGGAGAAAGCTGAAGCTGGTCAAAGACTTAGTCTTTTTACTAGTTTCTCTTTACTTTCTTGAGTCGTAAGAAAAACCGTACTATCAAGAGGGGTTTGCTAGTTGAGATCTTAGTCGAAGTGAATTTGCTCTGCTCAACCTAAACCCACAAAAGCCTACCGAGAGAAATCTTGCTGAGTCGAGTAAATAGCTCGAAGGCAAAGTCATCGAACTTTGTGCCTTCGAGAGAGAACTCGTTCGGTAAGTCAGCTTACTTGTTCCTCAAGTAAAGTTGCGCAGTGATTGGAATCCGACCGTTGTGGACACGCGTCAAGCGGTTGCATCGGGTCACTTCAGTCATTTTACCCATCGGGATCGCCAACTATAAATACCCCGCACCTACCCGCCATTTCGGGTTGGCCGCTCCACTGAAAATTCTAAGACAGAAGTCTATGAGCATCCCAAGAGAGATTCATTGAGAGAAAACCAAAATCCCAAGTCTGAGCTGAGTTGAGCAATTCACTATGACTTAGGTCGAGATTAGCCGATCTTTTTATCTTGGAGAACTTCAAGTCTCCTAGACGGTTAGGCGTCGCCTGTCAAGCAGTCGAAGAGTAATTGTCACTGCTGAAGGAAGTTTGTAAAGGTCTCGGAGATGTCCTGCACAAGCTTTTCTACCACGAGTGAAAACTGGACAAGCTCGAGGAGTTTGTTGCAGTGGAGAATAGGACAGAGAGAGTTTTTCTCCAGGTGTTCAATCACCAGTCCCTCCAACCAGACGTAGCACTTTGCAGAGTGTGAACTGTTTTACCAAACATCGTCGTGTCAGGCTCGTTTTCCTTCATACATTTAAATTAAGTATTCACTCGTAGCCTGTATGCCTTCGATGTTTCCCTTCGCCCTTAATTCTTTCGAGCTATGCATTACCTTCGATACTGCATTTCCTTCGAGATGTTCTTAGTCCTTCGCTGTTTGCATGAATTCCTTCTAAGTTCCTTAGAATTTTTAGAAGTGATCATTCACCCCCTCCCCCTCTGATCATTCTTGAGCTTTCAATTGGTATCAGAGCAAGGCACTCCCTACGCTTTGTGTATTTTGGTCTAACAACCTGGAGTGTTGTCAAGAATGTCGTTTGCAGCTGTTCGCTCGGGAGGCCCTCAACACTGAGAGGCGATCAAAGCAGAAGCATGACCCCGCTTCGAAGCAACCTACTGACAAGGCTTCAGCACCAACGAAGCCCAAGCAGTCTGCCGCACAAAACCCTTCAGCGAAGCACAAGCTCACTGAAGAAGAATTGAGACAGAAAGACCTCGAAGAGGCACTTGAGCGCAACATTCTTGCCAGGAGTTCTGCTGAGAAGAAGAAGGCGAATGCGGAAGCCGCTCAAAAGCAAAAGGAGTTGGACTCTGCCAGGTTGGCTGCAGAGAAGGCTAAGACGAAGTGCAAGCTCGCCGAAGCCGAAAAGAACGACGAGAAAGCTGCCGCTGAAGCTAAACAGCTGGCCCAGCTTGAAGCAAAACGTAAGGCCACTTTAGATGGCCTCAGGACAAAGAAAGCTGAGAAAGCTGCTAGGGAAAGTCAGAAGAAGCCCATAGTTGATATGACTCCCTCAGCTATTCCATCGAAGCAGAAAGGCATATCTATGCCTGAAGCTCAAGCTCAAGCTGATCGCCACTGTGACCATCAGTTCCCTGACCCACGTGAAGGCAAACTCTGGGATCAGTTGGCCATCACTGAAGCCCTTTGGGAGAAATGTGTTGCTGAAGAGCCAGAAGCTGTTGATCTTGGAGAAGTCTATATCTCTAGCTCCATCGAAGCAATGATCTCCACTATGATCAGTCAGCTGAAGGATTTGCATTCAAGAGACAGGGCTGAAATCAAAAAGATTCACAACTATCAGAAGCGCGCTGAATCTGAACCAAATGAAGAATTCAAACAGCACGCTCTGAAATTGCTTCAACAAGTGACAGACGTCAACTCCGCCACCAAGAACAATATCTATATCTTCAAAGGCAAAATCAAGGCCGCTGTTGATGAAATGGTGAAGACCCATAATGCATCCATTATGGAAAGAGATCCGCGGAAACGCAAAGCTTCGCCCGAAGCTGAACGTGCTGTTGCACCAGCATCGGCTGCTAAGCCTGCTGCATCAAAGGCTTCAGGTCCTTCACCCAAGAAGAGGACCACAAAGAAGCGCAAGGTAACTTTGGCTTCAGCTGCAGACATGGACACCAGTGATGAGCAGCCGAAGGAAACTCCAGAAGCAGCTCCCAGTCCTACACCGAAGACAAAGCCATCCCAGCCCACACCAAAACCTTCAGCTCCACCCACCAAGACTCCCACTCCTCCCCCTACCAGAACCACCCCCAAGCCAACTCCACCACAAAGAGCTCCTAACCCTACTCCTACACCTGCACGCATTCGCACACCCATACGACCCCGTGCACCCACACCCATCCGTGCTCCCACTCCACCAGTTGCTCCCGCACCACCTCCATCACCTCCCCATGAAGCTAATGCACCATCACCAACCCACTCCCAAACACATGTCTCCCGAGACTTTTCCCCTGCCAGATCTGCTCAAGAATCCGAAATAAATGTGCCTCAAACCGAAGCACATGACGATGACGAAGAACAAGTTCAGATACTGAATCTGTCGCAAGAGCAAGCGCTCATAGTCTCTCAATCTGCTGGTCCTTCTAGAGCCAATCAAATTGCTCCTCTGCAAAGGTTTCGCGCGCATTCACGCCCCTGCCAAGATACCCAGCTTGACTGCAATTACCCTCGTGAAACTTTTCCAATATTCAAGGGCGCTGGTTATTCTTCAAGGCATGGCCCGGACTTCAACTTGGAACAGCATTAGAAGCGTCACCGTTTCTTTGGTGTCAGTCCATATGCTTCAGATCGCACGGCAGATGATCTTCTCTTTTGGACTGCAGAACAAAAAATCCTTTACACCAAAGTCTTCTGTCAGCAAGGAGTTCTGTTCAGGCATAAATTTCTGGATATGCGAAGTCTATCCACTGCCACTTGCTTTCCGAACGTCGCCGAAACCATTGAGAATCAGAATTTGACTCGGTTGTTTGCTTTGAGCACTCCCTTCAATTCTGAACTTATCAAGCAATTCTATGCAACTCTGTATGTTTCTCGTGAAGCAAATGAACCCAGCTCATGGATGCTGGAATGGATGATACAAGGCAAGGTCTTCAGGATGTCCTCTGCTGAATTCATGGAAATTGTCAATATTCCAAGGCATTCTGGAGTCCAAGAAAAGATTCACTTGGAACCTGATCTTTCAGACGAAGAATTTGCTACGCTGTTAGACCCCGAAGTCACTGCAAGCTACATTCCTGAAAACATTCGCCCGAAGCATTTGAACTTCATCTCCAGGACTTGGTTCTACATGATGTCCAACTCATTGCTCCCATTGAGTACTGCTTCGGAAGAATCAAACATTTATCCAGAGACAAGGCATGCTATCATGAAGCTCACTCATGGTCTTCTCTTTGATTTTGAAGACTGCTTCATTCAGAACTTGGTTCATGCAGCAGAGCTACCATTCACACTGAAACCTTATGCTCCCTGGCTGCAAGTTGTATGTAACTATGGTTGGAACAAAGACTTTGTGGCTAGCCATCATCAAGCTTTTCCTCCCACCAGTGCGTGACTCTTTGGAATTGCTGAGGAAACCCAATGATCCTTTTACCACATATGTTGGCGTGCGCCATGAAGTAAATGAGCGAAACTTATCCAAGAAGTTCCAGAAAGACTGCCACCACTTTGAAGTTAATCTTCGGTCGTAGAAAATGCTTGAAAACTACATTGAAGCCAATCAGCGCCAGATGCAATTTCTTGCTGATGAGATTAACAGAGTTGGCAACATTGTTCTCAACAACAATCAGTATTTGCGTGTTCTCAAACGTCATTCCTGGAAGGGGCTCCGGAAATTCAACTCAGTCAAAGGCCTTTGTAAAGATCGCATTTACAAAGAGTATGAGCACCTCCAGCGAAACTTTTCCCATGATGATACCATGGACCGCCCGAATCAGAAGATCCCTCCCCTGCACAAAATTGATGAAGTATTCTTCGTCAACGAACCTGAACCCATCCGGCCCGACACCGTCTCCGAGAACGACTCCATTACTTCAAAGGACGACGACGGCCTCGACGACAGTGACCTCGACATCAACCTCATCACTCAGACGCGCCACGAAGCTATTCCAACGTCTTCTTCTGACGAAGAATCCTCAGGCGATCAGTCTTCGTCGGATGAGTCTTCGTCAAACTCAGCTTCGTCGGGTTCTCAGGGTGCTGATGCCGCGCACTAGTTCTTTCGAACCTCTTCTCAACCTTTTGTCCAATCATTGACAAAAAGGGGGAGAATGAGGGCATCGATGAGTTAGATTTGCATCGGGGAAAGGGTTCTTGCCTTTTGTTTTTGCTTCGTTTGGTTAAGTTACAGCAAACATTCCATTCTCTTCGATTAGGTTGTAACTTAAGTTTAACCTCAGTCCTGCTACTTCTGTGATATTCTTAAGTTTTAATAACCCCTTTGCGTGCAAGTATTGCTTCGTATCTTCTATCTTGTAGGTGGTTATTATATTCTAAGTCACAGGTCATTGGAAGCAATTGCATACATTCCTGGATATGTATCTTCAAATGCAATTGTATTCGCTAAGATATTTGTTTTTCTCTCCACCGAAGAAAATTATCTCAAGCATTAACTTCAATTATATAAATCTTCGATGCTTGCATTCAGGGGGAGCCAAAAACTTCATATCTTAGAGTTTGTCCCATCACTTCAAATAAACTTCAATATCTTTTATCGATGCCTGTTTTGTCAACAATAGTCCAAAAAGAGGGTGATTGTAAGAGCAAAGTTTTGCCCCCGTGTTTTTTGGATATTTTTGGACAAGACAGTAGAGGAACTAACAATGTTTTCTAGTGTAAACAGTTGTATAGGTTTCTGAAGGACAAGCTAGGTGATAAAGCTTCAGGAAATCTCTTCAAGTTATCGAAGCATTACCCCCTGAGCGAAGCTTAATCACGGAGGTTGACCCCAAAAAATGAAGGTGTCCTGAAGCTCAACTCATTGAAGGAAATGAAGAAGACGGCGCAAGACTTAGATGTTTTTGTGTAGTTCTTTTTCGGTTCATTGAGTCACAGGACAAACCGTACTATCAAGAGGGGTATTTAGTTTGTGGACATCGAAGTTATTGAGAAAATGCTCAGATCAAATCCAAACCAAGTGAGAAGCCTGAGCGAAGAAATCTCATGTGCACTGAGTTAAGTTTCGATAGCAAAGACTTCGTTCTTTGTCTTCTGAAGCAGAACTAAGTCCGTGAGTCAGCTTTACTTGTTCTGCAAATAAAGTTGCGCAGTGATGACAAATCCGACCATTGTGGACACGTGTCAAGCTGTCACCTCGGGTCAATTTTGTCATTCCGCACCTCGGGATCGCCAACTATAAATACGCCGCCCCCTCCTCCATTTGTGGGTGGCTGCTCTGAGAATATTCCGAGAGAGACTGAAGAGAGCAACCCCAAGACGCCACAGAAGCAAAACCCAAAATCCAGAATACTGAACCCTAAGTCCCATTGATCAGAGTAGATTCGAGATGACTTAGGTGAAAGCTTGCTAGCCTTTTTATCTTGGAGAACTGCAATTCTCCTAGACGGTTAGAGAGTTATTCTTCATAGAGCGAAGAGTAATTGTCGCCTCGAAGTCCAATTTGTCAAAGGTTTCGGTGATTTCCTCAATAATCAACCACGAGTGAAGAACTGACCAAGCTCAAGGAGTTTGGTGCATTGGAGCAACGTACGGAGAGAGATTTGCTCCAGGTGTTCAATCACCAGTCCCTCCAACCAGACATAGCGCTTTGCAGAGCGTGAACTGGTCAAACAAACATCGCCGAGTCCCAGTTTGTTTTACTTCGAGCATTTACCTTCAGTATTGCATTTGCTTCGCAGTTATGCTTCAATGTGTTTTGATTCACTGCATTTAGTTTTGCTTCCAGTTTTACTTCACTATTCCGCACTACTTATGCTTCACTTCAATAGTTTCAGTAGAAAATTTTGAAGTGATCATTCACCCCCTCCCCCTCTGATCACATACTTGGACTTTCAAGCTGGTATTATCGATTGTGTTTTGGCTAATCGTTATGCAGGAGACAGACATCCCAGTGAACACTTTCTATATTTATCACAACTATGTTCACTATTTAACCTTGCAGGTGTATCAAAGGAGTTTGTCATGAAGAAATTGTTCTCCGTATCGCTTACAGATAAAGCTTCGGATTGTTATAAGCTTCTCGATAACTCTCAATTGCTTGATTGGCAAGAGCTTATGTCTCTCTTTTATACTAAGTTTTATCCTCTTCATGAAATTCATCGAGACAGGAATTATATCTATAACTTTAGGTCTCGTGACGGAGAAAGCATCGCTCAAGCTTGGGGGAGATTGAAATCTCTAATGCTCAAATGTCCTATTCATGAGCTCCCCAAGAAAACTATACTTACAAATTTTTATGCTAGACTTTCTCGTCAGGATAAGGAGATGTTGGATGCCTCCTCTAGTGGGGTATTTCAGAAAAATGCGTTGAAGAAAGATGTGATCTCCTTGAAAGGATCCAGAAGAATACTGAAGATTGGGAAATAGATAAAGGTATTGAACCCACTATAAATTAAGAGCATGATTATATAGAGAGCTATGTGAAAACCGATTACTTTAATACCTTTTGCTCTAAGATTGGTCTTGATTCCCATCTAATGATTGATTTTTGTAAGGACTTTGCCTCTCATATTGACTCTTCTAAGAAGAAGAAGGATCAGCATCATAAACCCTTCTAAGAATCACCTATTGATATTCATGTTTCTGACCCTATTGTGCCTGCAGTTATATATGAAAAGCCCCCTTTTCCCGTAAGAATAAGGGAGCACTCTTTCGTGACAGGCATAATGAATAAGAGTGAGAGAAGAATTGATGAGCCTGAGGACCAGATTAAGGTCGATCCTCGATTTGCATTGGTTAAGGATCTTATTACTAATGATGCTTTAGATTCCAATATAAATTTTTGTCTGTTTGCACTAACCTTGTCACAGCCAAGAATAAAGGCCCAATTTCAGGTACTCCAGTAGTATCTGTTAAAATAGGAGATCACAATTATTATGGGCTATGTGATTTGGGATCGAGTGCTAGTGCTATCCCATACTCACTTTATCAAGAGATCATGGGTGAAATTTCACCTTGTGAACTTGAAGAAGTTGATGTTACTATTCATCTTGCAAACAGAGCAACTATCTCTCCTATCGAAATTGTGAGAGACGTTGAAGTTTTATGCAGAAAGGTAAAATATCCTACCGACTTTCTAATACTTGGTTCAGTAAGGGATAATTTTTGTCCTATTTTTTTCGGTAGACCTTTTCTCAGAACTTGTGGAGCTATAATAGATTGCAAGAAAGGTAAAGTTTATGTTGAATTCAATGGTGAGCCATATGAATTTAACTTTTCTAAGTTCTCTAAGCAGCCTCGTGGTACTGATTTTCCTAGTAATGATAAGATTATTTAAGATATTGCTTCCATTGCTATTCCTCCTAATGATCCTTTGCAGCAATATATGGAGGACCACGAGAATGATTTGCATATGCAGGAGAGGAATGAATTGGACGAAATATTCTTAAGACAACCTGCTATCCTAAAGCACAACCTTACAGTTGAGCCTTTGGGAATTTTATCGAAACCAAAAGAAGATCCAGTTTTTGATCTTAAACCTCTTCCTGATTCGCTCAAATATGCTTATTTAGATGAAAAGAAAGTATATCCTATTATTATCAATTCTAACCTTTCAGGGTATGAAGAAGAGCGACTATTGGAAGTACTTCGCAAACATCGAGGTGCAATTGGCTATACCCTTGATGACCTTAAGGGGATTAGTCCGTCTATTTGTCAACATACCATCAACCTTGAGCCTGATGCTAAACTAGTTGTTGATCATCAACGACGGTTGAATCCGAAAATGATGGATGTTGTAAGGACTGAGATTATCAAGCTTCTAGCCGCAGGTATTATCTACCCTATAGCTGATAGTAAGTGGGTAAGCCTGGTGCATTGTGTTCCAAAGAAAGGAGGAACAACTGTGGTTCCTACTGATAAGAATGAACTAATACCTTAGAGAATTATTATTGGATATAGAATGTGTATTGAATACAGGAAGATGAACAAGGAAAACAGGAAGGACCACTACCCGTTTCCGTTCATCGACCAAATGCTTGAAAGGTTATCCAAAAATACTCACTTTTGTTATCTTGATGGTTATTCTGGCTTCTCTCAAATTCATGTTAACACTGCTGATCAAGAGAAGACCACTTTTACTTGTCCCTATGGTACTTATGCTTATAGGCGTATGCCTTTTATGTAATGCCCCTACTACTTTTCAAAGGTGTATGTATGCTATCTTTCATGGATTTTGTGAAGAAATTGTGGAGGTATTCGTGGATGATTTCTCCGTCTATGGAACCTCTTTTGACCATTGTCTCCACATCCTTAATAAAGTTTTGCAGAGATGTGAGGAGACAAATCTGGTGCTTAACTGGGAGAAGTTCCACTTTGTGGTCAACGAGGGAATTGTTCTTGGCCACAAGATTTCCAAGAGGGGAATTTAGGTGGACAGGGCCAAGATCGAAGCAATTGAAAGGATGCCCTGCCCAAGGGACATCAAAGGTATTCGTAGTTTTCTCGGTCATGCTGGTTTCTATAGAAGATTTATTAAAGACTTTTCTAAGACTTCGAGACCCCTCACTAATCTTCTCCAGAAGGACGTTCCTTTTGTTTTTGATGAAGATTGTAAGGAAGCCTTCGAAGTTCTTAAGAAAGCTTTAATAACTGCTCCTATAGTACAACCACCTGATTGGAATTTACCTTTTGAAATTATGTGTGATGCTAGTGATTTTGCTGTTGGAGTTTTTTTAGGGCAGAAGGTTGATAAGAAGTTGAATGTTATATATTATGCTAGCAAAACCCTTGATAGTGCTCAAAAGAATTATGCTACTACTGAGAAGGAATTCTTAGCAGTAGTGTTTGCTTGTGATAATTTTAGGCAGTATATTATTGATTCTAAGATTATTGTTCATACTGAACATGCTGCCATTAAGTATCTTATGGAGAAGAAGGATGACAAACCAAGGCATTACTTTTGGGATGACACACATCTTTTCAAAGAAGGTCCAGATGGGATCGTGAGAAGATGCGTACCGGAACACGAGCAGAAAGACATTCTTAAACAATGTCACAACAGTCCATATGGAGGACATCATGCTGGTGAGAGGACCGCACATAAGGTTCTTCCATCAGGTTATTATTGGCCTACTCCCTTTAAGGATGCTAGAAATTACGTTTTATCCTGTGATAAGTGTCAGAGAGTTTGTAATATTAGTAGAAGGAATGAGATGCCTATGAATTACTCTCTAGTGATTGAGCCTTTTGATTGCTGGGGTTTTGATTTTATGGTTCCTTTTCCTTCCTCGCACAAGTACACTCACATTTTAGTTGTTGTGGATTATGTAACCAAGTGGGTAGAAGCAATCCCCACTGAAAGTGTTGATCACAAGACATCTTTGAAAATGCTCAAGGATGTAATTTTTCCTAGGTTTGGAGTACCCAGGTACCTCATGACTGATGGGGGATCGCACTTTACACGTGGAGCTTTTAGAAAAGCTTTAGCCAAGTACGATGTCAATCATAGAATTGCTTCACCGTACCACCCTCAAACTAGTGGGACAGTTGAGCTCAACAATAGAGAGATCAAGTTGATCTTACAGAAGACAGTCAATAGAAATAGAAAAGATTGGTCAAATAAGTTAGGAGATGCCTTGTGGGCGTATAGAACTGCTTACAAAAACCCCATGGGCATGTCTCCCTATAAGATGGTCTATGGCAAGGCTTGCCACCTGCCATTAGAATTAGAACACAAAGCTTTCTGGGCTATTAGACAGCTTAACGTTGACCCGAAATTAGCTGGTGAAAAGCGTCTCATGAACTTGACTTCTCTAGATGAGTGGAGAAGTGAAGCTTACGAGAGCGCTAAAATGTTCAAAGAAAAGGTAAAGAAGTGGCACGATAGGAGTATTCTGAAACGTGAATTTAATGTTGGTGATAAAGTTTTGTTGTTTAGATCCCGTTTCAGGTTTTCCCCAGGTAAACTACTTTCCAGGTGGGAAGGGCCATTTCATATTGAGGAAGTCTATCGCTCAGGTGCGATCAAGATTAACAATTTTGAAGGCACCAAACCTCAAGTGGTGAATGGGAAAAGACTTAAGCATTACATAGCAGGAGATCGTGTCAATGTTGATGTAGATTTGGTATACACAACAACTCATGAAGAACATGTTGCAGCCCTGTTTCAGACGGGAGCAGGAGCAGAATAAGGAAAGGTATGTATTACGGTAATGAAACATCGCGAAACTGCCATATATGTTCCAGATTATGAGTTTTTGCAAAATATAGATAATTTGAGGCCGAAGTGGAGCCGGAGACCAGCTCCAGGGGGCCCAGGTGCCCCCCTGGCGCGGCCCCACCCCTGTCCGCACCGGGAGGCCGCCTGGGCACCCCGGAGTCCGTCTCCGACCCCGCTTTGGCTCGTTACCTTCCTTTATGTGCAGAAATTTTTGCTATATATTTTCCCGGATTGTTCCGGCGGCGTATCTCGCGATTTCGTGTGTTTTCTTTTTGAGCTGTTTCTACCAGGAAAGCTTTCAGCTAGACCTAGGTGCCATGGCTTCCCCAAGTTCCCCGTAGGACAAGTTCGTCATCAACGTCATCAACCCTTACCTCGCTGAGGTGAAGAAGCACCCCCAGATCCTTCGTGTGGAGGATGGTTGTAACAGCCCAGATTTCACAAAAATTAAAAAATTTGTTTTCGATGTGAATTGTTTGATTGTCTGATTCGTTTGCAGTGTTTGCAGCCCCGATTTATCGATCGGTGATTATTTCCCCCCCCCCTCTTATCTCATACCGGACGGAGACCGGCCCCTGCCACCCTGACACTCGACCTTTGCGACACCGGGTTTCGCCCGATCACCGTCGCGAAAACCGCACGAGACCAGCCGCAGCCAACGGAACGAAAACCCCGTTTAATAATTAAACGGGATATTTTTATAGAGCGCCGGAAAGTGTTCTCGGAACGGTTCCAGCGCTAGTTGAACGCCGCCGGCTCGACGCGCTGATCGCTCAGTTCGAAGTTTTACCCGAATCGGAGGTACTGCGGACCCCCGGCGGTCAGAAACGTGAGCACCGCGCGCGCGAGAGAAAAAACGGGGATGTTTCTGCAAACTGCCAGCCACCGGGGCTATATAAAGACCACCACACTCCCACCTCTTTCTAGGGTTTCCCTAGCCACAAAATTGCAGCCACCCCCCTCCACATTGCCCCAAAAATACCCCAATTTTCGTCCAATTTTCTGCCCAATGAGTTCTAGACCGTCAGATCGTCAGATCCGACGGCCCTGGATGCGCCACGTCGCCCTGGCCTCCACCAACCTCTCCTCTCTCCTCCCACACGCCAGCCCGTGGGCATCCCCGCCGCGCCTCCGGAGCCGGCCGCCGGAGCAGCCGTCGCGGCTTCCTAGGGTGAGCCACCCCGCAGCTCCCTTCTCCTCCCCTTCCTCCTCTCCCTCTCACCCCCTCCACCTCCTCTCTGCAGAGCCCGCGCCGGAGCGCCTCCAGGCCGGCAGCCGCCCGTGCGGCCGCCACGAGCCCGAGCTCGCCGTCGGTGCCCCCTGCTCGCCTCCGCCTCCCCTGCACCAGATCCGGCCGGCGCCCAGCTCCTCCGCCCTCCACCGCGCACGAACCGCCCCTCCATGGCGCCCTCGTCGTCGGACGATGGCAGCCGCCCGCCGCTGCCTCGATCCGGGACGGATCGAGCCGGCGCCTCCACGCCACGGCCACTTGGGCCGGCCTGCACCGCAGCCTCCCCAAGGCCCGGCCCAGCACACCCCCAAGCGGCCCACCGAGCCCCAGCGGCCAGATGGGCTGAGCCCAGTGGTGAGGCCCGTGCCTTTTTTCCGTTCTGCGCTCTGAAAATTTTTCTAAGTCCTTATAAAATATGTTGCTGATCCCGTTTTGTAATGCGATTTCCCGTTGATCCGTAGCTCCGATGAACGTGCCCCCAAAATGAATGTTGCTTAGAATTGCGTGTACTTCAATTCATCCTTTGTGAGCATTTGCATTTGAGGTCATCTTGATTGTGTAATTGTGTGCTAAACAGGGCATCAGATCGTTAATTGCAACTGCTGCTGTTAAACTTGCTGAAACTGTTGCTTGATTGAAACTTCGGGCGACGGTTGCTTCGCGACCGTGCGTCGGAATTGAGTGATTCCTTTTGCGTTGCGTTAAGCATTGTTTCTACTTAATTTTCATGCATTCAAATGCCATAATTTCTTGTTGTATCATGATTGTATCTTGCTCCAAAGTAGCTATCCTGGTGTTAATGTGCTGCTGTGCTGAAAACTGTTATTTTATTGCAACTTCGGGTGACGATTGCGTCGCAACCGTTTATCGAAATTGAGTGATTCCAATTGCATATTGTTAAGAATCATGTCTACTTTAATTATATGTATTGCATTTTCATGATATGCTTGCTGGTCATATAGTTATTGAGCTCCAAAGTTGCTATACTGCTATTGTTGACAGCCACATCAGTTTTTCTCTAAGTCTGTAACGTCACGATGCCATGTTGTTTTCTTAATATCTTTTGATCTATGATGCCTATTTGCATAATTTTTTTTGCCATGCCTTCCTTGTCATGTCTAGTTTAATTTCATATCATTTGTGAGCATGTTTGCGTTGATTATACTGTTTATGCATTGCTCTAAAGTGTGCTTCCTGATGTTGGCAGATTGTGCCCGTAACTTGTTTTGCTTGTATCTTTTTAACCGTAACTCCGTTTGGGGTGTTCTTTATATGTAATTTGATTAGTTTTTCGTGTACTTTGTGTTTATGCTATTGTTTTCTGTTGTTAACCAACCTAAAATATGGTTTTAGGACAGAACAGTACCAAATGTTTTAATCATCGTGCGGCACTTAGTGTTATGCCATGTTTAGGTTGAGCCTCACTTAAATTGACTAGCATAGATAGTTTACTTTGTGCTTCACCTCTTGACATGTTTGTGTGTTATGCCATGCTTACTTGAGTTTCCATGTTAACAACCTTTGTTGAACACCTGTAGCTAAACAACTTGAACCCTTGTAAATGTGCGGCATCGTCGTGTGTGACGAGTACTCCACTTAACCTGTTAGTAACCGCTCTGGACGGTAGGTGCGATGTCTCGTGTTGCCTTCTTATTGATGCTTGCTCGTGTTTGCTCTGTAGAAATAGATGCTGCTCGTTGATTGCTTTCTAGTGTTTATCGTCTTGTGTGCTTCCGCGGGTACCTTCGGAGACGATGCGAGCTTGCGATCCACTACACCTTCGGAACCCGACTTATCAACAGGCAAGGACTATACATTACTTATGATCCATTCTATTTCAACCAGCGGTTTGCATGCTAGTCTAGGTTAAGTTCGATGTTTGATCCTACCACATGTTTATAGCGTCTTTCAAACCGATACAGCCATGTCCCCTCCCAGCAAACCATGTACTGCTATGTTACTATTGCTCGTTGCTCAGCCCCTGCTTAGTATGCATGCTTAGGATGCTACGATGTTACTCTGTTACTCCTTGGGTGGGCTATCACATTATTATATTGTTGTTGATGATATGATTATTATAATGTTGACTATATTCGACAAAGGATGGAAGGTCTAGGCTATCCCGCCCCGACGCTTTGTTCCATTCGAGTCACCTAGGATCCGAGTTTCGGGTATTGGTTTTAAGATTGAGCGTGCCTAATCGCGTGTGGGATTTTATGGGGTCCCCTCTTCTTACCTACCTAGCTTCAAACATTTCTAGAGGTGGCCCAAGCTGATTTACCATTTGAAACCGTGTGTGTGCTGGTCACCTGCCAGTAGTTTTCAAACAACTCGGGCCAGCGGAGACAGAGTTCCTCTGTTGGTCCACACTGGTGAGCTAGGGAAGTCCCTGTTATATAGGTGAGACTAAACCCGACCTTGGCCATACTGAAGAGTCCGATCCGAGAGCGTGGCCAGCTTTTGCATTGGGTGTCGACTCCCCGGGGGCCACCCGGATTTGCTCGTTGTTAGTTAGAGGGACCTGTCGTTTCGGATCTCTTGGAACTAAATCATAAAATGGTTGCCTATAATGGGTAGCAACCGAGAGAGATGGGCGAGCATGCGACGCCTCGTAATGGGCAGTTGGTACACCCCTGCAGGGTTAAATCTTTTCGAGAAGCCGTGTCCACGGTTATGGACGACTTGAGATCTACTCCTTGTTCATAGACAACAAAAACTGAGATAATCTTAATATAACTTGATCAACGTGTGTGTGTGTGCCTTGACTGCTTCTTCTTCGTCGGGATGCGAAGAGGAGGACAAGGATAGGATAGGTGTTATGTTTGCGTAAGTAGTTGATAGCAAGACTTGTTGGAGGCGATTCCTCATCGAATGCTTGGCTTCTTACCTTACTCTCTAGATCCTTAGCCACTTCATAAATGCTAGTGTGGCAGCAACCTCACCACTTACTCCTTCCTTACAGTAAACTACTAGTTGTCCTAGAATGACGAGTGATGAAGTCCTTGCTGGGTCAGATGACCACTACAGTTGGATGCTGAGTACTTTTGTACTCATGATACTACCCCCAAACTCTTTTCAGGGTTCTTGATCGACAACAGGTATGGTGAACGACGTTTCACGTGGAGACTCGACGACGACTAGTTAGGCGGATCCCGGTGGAGGGCCTAGACCCGTGTGGTTATGGGATCGTTGATTTTCTTTTGCCACTAGGCATTTGATTGTAGTCTGTACTCAGACATGTATCTTCCGCTGTTGTATTGTATTAAGGCAGTTGTATGCCGATCGTATGAGATGCTGTATCCTTGTACCTGTAATGTTGTGATATCCTGTTGGAAATCCGGGGCATATGGCTTTGTCATATGTCGCGGTGGGACCGATATGTGCTTCGTCCCCGGATCTTGATGGAAACATCTAGATCTGGTACAGTACCGCATATCGGGCCTTACAACTTGGTATCAGAGCCTTACCGACCATAGGATCCCTTCTCTGGCCGAAGTCGAGTCTAGACAAAAAGTATTTTGTAGTTACTAAGTTAGTTATCGGAGAGTAGGAATCTTTTTACTCCTTACCCTTGCTCTGGTCAGGACAAGTGTCGTAAGTGTTTTTATTCTCGCCTTATCCCCTTCAAACTTTAGGATCTCGAGTAAGTGGAGTTTCGGAATAGTTACAATGCCTTGCTTGCAGCGTATTGTCTCGATTGCGATCTCAGGTTTTGGAAATCCTGTAGTACCTTTAGCTTCTCCGATTTTGGGTATCATCTGGGTCATCAATTGACATCCCTCCTTTTGCCCGGTGTTTTTACGACTTGCGTTGAAAATCACTATCCCTTGATCTGGTTTTCGCGATCGTTCTTCCTCTTGACACTGATGGTTTCGTTTTCCGACGTTGCCGTCTCTCTGCGGAAATTTATTTCGACGGAAGCTCAACCTCGACATGGAGCAGAGTCCCTTTTTTGTGGTGTTGAAGATCGTCGGCTCACTTCTTTACCCCTTCCCTTCTCCCCCGGATCGTCCAGGATCTCGGGACGAGATCCCTTGTTGGTGGTGTTGTATTGTAATAGCCCACCAGATTTCACAAAAATTAAAAATTTTGTTTTCGATGTGAATTGTTCGATTGTCTGATTTGTTTGCGGTGTTTGCATCCCTGATTTATCGATCGGCGATTATTTCCCACCCCCCTCTTATCTCATACCGGACGGAGACCGGCCCCTGCCACCCTGACACTCGACCTTTGCGACACCGGGTTTCGCCCGATCACCGTCGCGAAACCCGCACAAGACCAGCCGCAGCCAACGGAACGAAAACCCCGTTTAATAATTAAACGGGATATTTTTATAGCGCGCCGGAAAGTGTTCTCGGAATGGTTCCAGCGCTAGTTAAACGCCGCCGGCTAGACGCGTTGATCGCGCAGTTTGAAGTTTTACCCGAATCGGAGGTACTGCGGACCCCCGGCGGTCAGAAACGTGAGCACCACACGCGCGAGAGAAAAACCGGGGATGTTTTTGCAAACAGCCAGCCACCGGGGCTATATAAAGACCACCACACTCCCACCTCTTTCTAGGGTTTCCCTAGCCACAAAATTGCAGCCACCCCCCTCCACATTGCCCCAAAAATACCCCAATTTTCGTCCAATTTTCTACTCAATGAGTTCTGGACCGTCAGATCCTCAGATCCGACGGCCCTAGATGCGCCACGTCGCCCTGGCCTCCAGCAACCTCTCCTCTCTCCTCCCGCACGCCAGCCCGTGGGCATCCCCGCCGTGCCGCCGGAGCAGCCGCCGCGGCCTCCCAGGGTGAGCCCGCCCCGCAGCTCCCTTCTCCTCCCCTTCCTCCTCTCCCTCTCACCCCCTCCACCTCCTCTCTACAGAGCCTGCGCCGGAGCGCCGCCAGGCCGGCCGCCGCCCGTGCCATGGCCGCCACGAGCCCGAGCTCGCCGCCGGTGCCCCCTGCTCGCCTCTGCCTCCCCTGCACCAGATCCGCCGGCACCAAGCTCCTCCGCCCTCCACCGCGCACGAACCGCCCCTCCATGGCGCCCTCGTCGCCGGCCGATGGCAGCCGCCCGCCGCTGCCTCGATCCGGGACTGATCGAGCCGGCGCCTCCACGCCACGGCCACTTGGGCCGGCCTACACCGCAGCCTCCCCAAGGCCCGGCCCAGCACACCCCCCAAGCGGCCCACCGAGCCCCAGCGTCCAGATGGGCTGAGCCCAGCGGTGAGGCCCATGCCTTTTTTTTCGTTCTGCGCTCTGAAAATTTTTTGAAGTCCTTATAAAATATGCTGCTGATCCCGTTTTGTAATACGATTTCCCGTTGATCCGTAGCTCCGATGAACGTGCCCCCAAAATGAAAGTTTCTTAGAATTGCGTGTACTTCAATTCGTCTTTTGTGAGCATTTGCATTTGAGGTCATCTTGATTGTGTAATTGTGTGCTAAACAGGGCATCAGATCGTTAATTGCAACTGCTGCTGTTAAACTTGCTGATACTGTTGCTTGATTGAAACTTCGGGCGACGGTTGCTTTGCGACCGTGCGTCGAAATTGAGTGATTCCTTTTGCGTTGCGTTAAGCATTGTTTCTACTTCAGTTTCATGCATTCACATGCCATAATTGCTTGCCGCATCATGATTGTATCTTGCTCCAAAGTAGCTATCCTGGTGTTAATGTGCTGCTGTGCTGAAAACTGTTATTTTATTGCAACTTCGAGTGACGATTGCGTCCCAACCGTTTATCAAAATTGAGTGATTCCAATTGCATATTGTTAAGCATCATGTCTACTTTTATTATATGTATTGCATTGTCATCATATGCTTGCTGGTCATATAGTTATTGAGCTCCAAAGTTGCTATGCTGTTGTTGTTGACAGCCACATAAGTTTTTCTCTAAGTCTGTAACGTCACGATGCCATGTTGTTTGCTTAATATCTTTTGATCTATGATGCCTATTTGCATGATTCTTTTTGCCATGACTTCCTTGTCATGTCTAGTTTAATTTCATATCATTTTTGAGCATGTTTGCATTGATTATACTGTTTATGCATTGCTCTAAGGTGGCTTCCTGATGTTGGCAGATTGTGCCCGTAACTTGTTTTGCTTGTATCTTTTTAACCGTAACTCCGTTTGGGGTGTTCTTTATATGTAACTTGATTAGTTTTTCGTGTACTTTGTGTTTATGCTATTGTTTTCTGTTGTTAACCAACCTAAAATATGGTTTAGGACAGAACATTACCAAATATTTTAATCATCGTGGGGCACTTAGTGTTATGCCATGTTTAGGTTGAGCCTCACTTAAATTGACTAGCATAGATAGTTTACTTTGTGCTTCACCTCTTGACATGTTTGTGTGTTATGCCATGCTTGCTTGAGTTGCCATGTTAACAACCTTTGTTGAACACCTGTAGCTAAACAACTTGAACCCTTGTAAATGTGCGGCATCGTCGTGTGTTCCATTCGCTTTCTTCCATTCGAGTCACCTAGGATCCGAGTTCCGGGTATTGGTTTTAAGACTGAGCGTGCCTAATCGCGCGTGGGATTTTATGGGGTTCCCTCTTCTTACCTACCTAGCTTCAAACATTTCTAGAGGTGGCCCAAGCTGATTTACCATTTGAAACCGTGTGTGTGCTGGTCAGCTGCCAGTAGTTTTCAAACAACTCGGGCCAGCGGAGACAGAGTTCCTATGTTGGTCCACACTGGAGAGCTAGGGAAGTTCCCTGTTATATAGGTGAGACTAAACCCGACCTTTGCCATACGGAAGAGTCCGATCCGAGAGCATGGCCAACTTTTGGATTGGGTGTCGACTCCCCGGGGGCCACCCGGATTTGCTCGTTGTTAGTTAGAGGGACCTATCGTTTCGGATCTCTTGGAACTAAATCATAAAATGGTTGCCTATAATGGGTAGCAACTGAGAGAGATGGGCGAGCATGCGACGCCTCGTAATGGGCAGTTGGTACACCCCTGCAGGGTTAAATCTTTTCGAGAAGCCGTGTCCACGGTTATGGATGACTTGAGACCTACTCCTTGTTCATAGACAACAACAACTGAGATAATCTTAATATAACTTGATCAATGTGTGTGTGTGCCTTGACTGCTTCTTCTTCGTCGGGATGCGAAGAGGAGGACAAGGATAGGATAGGTGTTATGTTTGCGTAAGTAGTTGATAGCAAGACTTGTTGGAGGCGATTCCTCATCGAATGCTTGGCTTCTTACCTTACTCTCTAGATCGTTAGCCACTTCATAAATGCTAGTGCGGCAGCAACCTCACCACTTACCCCTTCCTTACCATAAACTACTAGTTGTCCTAGAATGACGAGTGATGAAGTCCTTGCTGGGTCAGATGACCACTATAGTTGGATGCTGAGTACTTCTGTACTCATGATACTACCCCCAAAATCTTTTCAGGGTTCTTGATCGACAACAGGTATGGTGACCGACATTTCACGTGTAGACTCGACGATGACTAGTTAGGCGGATCCCGGCGGAGGGCCTGGACCCGTGTGGTTATGGGATCGTTGATTTTCTTTTGCCACTAGGCATTTGATTGTAGTATGTACTCAGACATGTATCTTCCGCTGTTGTATTGTATTAAGGCAGTTGTATGCCGATTGTATGAGATGTTGTATCCTTGTACCTATAATGTTGTGATATCATGTTGGAAATCCGGGGCATATGGCTTTGTCATATGTCTCGGTGGGACCGATATGTGCTTCGTCCCCGGATCTGGATGGAAACATCTAGATCTGGTACAGTACCGCATATCGGGCCTTACAATTGTGACCTCCATAAGGATGATCTGAAGGGACCAGTCAAGGAGGGGAGCACCGAGGAGCGGCTGAAGGAGATGGAACATGAGGTCTTCAAGTTCAAGAAGATGGTGGAGTGTGGTGTTGAAGCTACCTTCAACATCATGAATGAGATAGAGGCTTCCCACAAGAACGAGATGAAGGAGAGGTGGTCAAGTTTGGCCGCACTAGAAGAAAAAGTTTATGAACTTCAGGCACAAATTTATGATCTGCAGAACCACAACTGTGAGTATGAACTAATGTTTCTGCGCATGGGTTTGGGTGCTGAGTTCAGGATCCTGGAGACGAGAATGTCCTTTGAGACTGGAGAACAGCTGCCATGGAAGCGCTTCGCCAAGGAGTACGTGACCAACAAGAAAAAGGATGAGGAGTAAATATCCTCGAGTAATGGCATCCCCTTAGCTTGTTCCAATCTTGGGGAAGGGCCCAGTATTTTTATCTTTATCTATGTCTTTTAGAGTCAAGTAGAGTCGTATCATGTCTAGGGAAGTTATCTTATAAAATAGGTGTTTGCTTTGAGTTCTATCACTCCTTTTTGGAGAGTTATGTATCCGTGAGTGTGGAGTCGTCTATGATGGAATATTAATGAGAAGTCTATTGATCCCTTCGCTGCATTCGGTATTCTCTTCACGCAATCAACCTTATGATGATTCTTATGGGGAGCATTGACCTTATATCAGGTATGGCATTGAAAACTTTATTTAATCTTCGCAAACATAGCTTTGGTCATAACAACAAGCATGTTATTCTTCTCAAAGTAGCAACATAGCCAAACCCTCTTTGTTATTATGCTTGTAGTGTTATGTTGACAAGGAAGCCAACTTGATGTGCTGTGCTTGTTTTAATGTTTATGCTTTATATTGCTTTGCATCCAAGTCATCATCAATTGTCTGTTCTCTCAAAGCCTTTGGTAGCCAAACCTCCGTACTAAGCGGAATTCTGCTTGTACATCCATACCCTGAAACCAGTATCTTCCATACGAGTCCACCATACCTTCCTATTCGTGGTATTCCACTACCACTCCTAAAGCATAGAATTTTTGTGTTATCCTTAGATGTTCAAAATAGTCTGTTTTGTGCCCCTGTTTTAGCTCATGAGGAACTAGTAGTTAACTCATGATCTTCTTAAGTTGGACAAGTTTTACCCCGGGATTGCATGTCTAATCTGCAAACCCCTAATACGAGGAGGAACTGGCATGAGTGCGCCCAGCTCACAAAAGATAATACAACAAACAAACCCTCCTTCACGCTTTGTTCATGAGAAATCAGAAAACTTTGGCAGTGATAAAAAAGGAGATTGCGGGGATGTGATCGTCCCCGTTTGGGAGTCGTTCCTCGAAACTTGTCCAATCTGAGAAGTAATTGAGTTATCTATTAGCATTCGTTGACAAATCATGCACCTCTCAAAACTTGTTTTCATTCTGTTTGATTTAAGGATAGAACTTGAGTTTTCCCTGCTTGCCTTTAACAAGGCTTTTTCCTTTACTGTTATGTTGAGTCAGTTTTCCCTACTACCTCCTTTCCCAAAGAGAACAGACACTTGATGCTGATGAAGATTCATCCATATAATGTTGCATTAAAGTTTTGCCATGCCATATCATTGTTGACATTATCTCTTGATAAGTAAGTTGTTTGCATAAGCATTTGCCAAGAAAACATCTTCCTTTGTGTTAGCATTTGCACTTCATGACTAATAGCTTGTTCTTTAAAAAAGTTCCAAATTGTCTCTTCAAAATATAAAGAGAAAGAGCAAAGGTAAAAGCTATTAGTTGTTCCTTGACCAAAGGACTTGTTTTCCATGATTTGATGAGTTTCCTTAGCCCTACTTTTGATTATAATTGTTATTACTCTTTCATAAGGGCTTTATGAGTTGAAGATTGTTGTTGAGGATGTTTGAGTTTGGTGAAAAGATCATGATGCTTCTTGTCCGTATTATATTTATCGACACTTCACTCTCTAAACTTGTGGATAGGTTTACCGAGCTCAATTTTCGCTTGGGGACAAGCGAGGTCTAAGCTTGGGGGAGTTGATACGTCCAAAATGCATCACTATTTTATATCGTAATTCATCCTTATTCATTGATATATTTCACATTACGATGATGATCTTATGTTGTTTTGGCTTATTGATATGAACTTTCCGGTGCCGAAGCAACAGACGCAAGATTCAACGGTAAAAAGTGGACGCTGAGTTGCTGAAGAAGAATACCTCCAAATTACCTGAAAATCGACGGAGGGTATTTTCCATAAGATTAACTAAGACACGCCGAAGAGGGGCCAGAGGGGGGCCACAAGAGCCCCAGGCGGCCACCTGGCGCGGCCCCACCCCTGGCCGCGCCGGGAGGGCGCCTGGACCCTAGGGCCACTCCCGGCTCCCCCCCTCTGGCCTATATACTCCTCATTACGCGAAAACCTAAAAAAGGGAAGATTTTACGCAGTTCCGCCGCCGCTCCGCGGCGGAAACCTACAGAGAAGAAAAGACATCTCCGGCGGGAAGATTCCGCCGGGGAGATCACCTCCCGGAAGGGGAGATCGTCACCATCGTCATCACCATCATCACGGGCATCATCGAGATCATCATCAACATCATTCCCAACATCAGCACCATCTCCATCACCATCCAATATCACCTCGCAAGTTCATCTTGTGTTGTAATCCGTACTATCCATCCTCTCTACTCTACTGGTGTTGATTACTACTGTGTGATGAATGCTATTGAGTTTTTTTGGAGAATTATCATTGTGTCCCGATTGTTTATCATATATTTATACCCTCTGATCATGATCTCTTTTATGTCTTGTGAGTAGTTACTTTAGTTCTTGAGGACATGGGAGAAGTCTAGTTGTTAGTAATCATATGATGTTGAAGCAATTTGTGTTGTTTGATATTTAAGTTGTGTTGTTATTTTACTAATGGTGTTGTGTGAGTCGAACACTCAACACTTCGCCTTATTAAGGACCTATGGGGATAAATTGTGTATATAAGAATGCTTATGGTGGGTTGCCGGAGTGACAGAAACCTGAACCCCAGTTTGCACACTTTTGCACAAGGGACTAATGGATCCTTGATCTTATTGTTGTGGTTAGGCTTTTCCTTAATTTCTATCTTGTATTTGCGAATTCTTGCAAGATGTTTAATCATAAGAGTGCACGTATCTTAGTCTAGAAGGTGTGCTAGCATAGATCCACCCACTCAACACTTATCAGCACAACACTTGTTATCGATACGGAGTATGGAAAAAGCACGTGACTACCTCCCCATGTGTCCTCGAGAACTCTTTAGTCTTTATAAGTTCAGTTGCCAGGCTTATCCTTTGCTCAAAAGGATTGGGCCACTTGCTGCTCCTCAGCGCTATTTACTTTGCTTGCTTTTACTTTATTGTTACTTATATCGAAAACCCCTAAAAAGTTATCTTTCAGTGCTTGCAGTTATTCCTTGTCCAAAATCACCTATCAATACCTTTCGCTCCTCGTTGGGTTCGACGCCTACCGAGAGAAATCTTACTGAGGTGAGTAATAGCTCGAAGGCAAAGTCATCGCACTTTGTGCCTTCGAGAGAGAACTCTCTTTCGGTAAGTCAGCTTACTTGATCCGTAAGAAAAGTTGCGCAGTGATTGAAAATCCGTCCGTTGTGGACACGCGTCAAGCGGTTGCATCGGCTCACTCCAGTCATTTCACCATCGGGGTCGCCACCTATAAATACCCCGCACCCACCCGCCATTTGGGGTCGGCTGCTCTAATAACCCGGGATTTTCACTCAAATTAAAAAAAATGTTTGTTGCTTGTTAGAATTGTTTGCAGTATTTGCTTCGCCGATTTATTAATCGGTGAATATTCTCCCCCTCTTTGTCATACCGGCATGCGTGACTAAACCTATTTCCCAAACGGCACACGACTGTTGCGACACCGGGGTTCCACCCGAGCACCATCGCATCCGTCACAGGACCAGCCATCACCACCGGAACGAAAACCCTGTTTATCTAACAAACGGATTATTTTATTGGGCGTCGAAAAATATTCTCGAAACGGTATCGAAGTGAGGTAGAACTAACGGGCTCGCCGTGCAGGGCGCGTGGTTCGAGATTTCGTCTGAATCGGAGATCGTACGGAGACAGTGCGGTCAGAAACATGCGACATAGACGGGGGGGGTATTAAAACAAGGGGTGTTTTCATAATCTGTCAGCCCCACCTAGCCCACCTAAAAACCATAGCCCAAAAACCAGCCCACCTACCCCTCTATATATGGAAGCACCCTCTCCTACCAGTTTTGGCAGCAAAACTAACCCAGATTTGGGTTCCCCCTAACCCAGCCGCCATTCCTAACCCCCACCTCGTTTTCAGCATCCCACCAACCCTCTCCCAGATCCAGATCCGACGATCGGGATTGTCGGATCCATATCGGATGAGCCACGTCGCCAGATCAGCCCCGAGCCACCCGTGGAGGCCTCCACGCCCGAGCCGACCTCCATCCGCTCGGCCGCCGCGTCGCCCGCCTCCATCCAGCCGCCGCCACCACAGCGCCCTTCGGTGTGTAGCCTCAGGTCGCCGCCTCCCTCTCCTCCCCTTTCCTCGCCTCTCCTCATCTCTCTCCTTCTCTGCCTCCTAGCCAAAGCCACCATGGCCATGGCATGGAGAAGCTCGCGCCGCCCTGGTCTCATCGTTGTTGGTCACCTTTGGCCAGATCTGGTCACCAGCGACTGGATCCTTCATCCCCACGCCGTTCCCCGCACTCCGAGCCTCGCCGGAGCAGCGCCCCCTCTCCCGAGTACCAACGGCAGCCGCCGCCGGCGACCTCCCGCTCGGGACGAAGCCCTGTCCCGACCCAGCCCCGTCACGCCAAGAGGACCAGTGGCCCAACTCCCTCACGCCAGCGACCCAGCTAGGCCAGCAGCCCAACGCGCCCCAGCCCAGATCCGCGCGGCCCTTGGCGCTCCTTCGCCTAGGGCGACACCCGCCTATCCCTTGCCCGCGTCGGCCTGGGCCTCGGCCCAGAGGTGAGGACCTCCATCTCCTTTTTTCCCCCTGCAGTAGTGGGCTTGGCCCAGTTCTGTTACTGCTATTGTGCGCCCGTAGGTGTTATTTAACTATCCAGTGCCCCCTGGTTGGACGAATAGCTTCAGATTCGGCCCGTTGCTCTGGTTTTTTTCCTGAGAGGATTAATTGGCAGCTAATAATAGTTTTTTGGCGATGCCCGTATATTTTTGCTCGTAGCTCAGATTGTGATGGTTCCAACGTCAAACTTGCTTAGAATTGTGCGTAGATTAATAAATTATGCTCTTTTTCCATGTTTGCACTTGTCTACTGGTGTTTACCTGCTAATTACAACCGTTTCCACCGTACACGGTTTATCTAATAACTTTTTAACCGTTGCTCTGATAAAAATTGTTTCTTATATGTAACTTGACTAGAATTTCGTGTAGATCATGAATATGCTTCTCTTGCTTTCTAATAAAAATAATAAAACATTTTTTAGGGAAGAAAGGTAGTAAAACTATTAATTACCATGCGGTATTTTAGCGATATGCCATGTCTAGGATTTCGCCCCACTTAAATTGACTAGCATAGATAGTTTATTTATGCTTCACCTCTTGCCATGTTTGTGTGATATGCCATGCTGGTTTGAGATGCCATGTTAACAACCTTTGCTCATGTTGTGTAGCTAAATAACTTGAACCATTTTAAATGTGCGGTGTCGTCGTGTGTGACGAGTACTCCACTTAAACTGTTAGTAACCGCTCTCGACGATAGATGTTATGTCGTAGTGCGGTGTCTCATGTTGTCTTCTTGTTGATGCTTGCTCGTGATTGCTTCGTAGTAATAGATTATTGCTCGTCGATTTCCTTTTCCAGTGTTTCCTTCTTTCGTGCTCCCGCGGTTATTCTCGAAGACGCTGCGAGCTTGCGATCGACTACACCTTCGGTTTCGTCTTCTCATCAGGTAAGGTGGACCATATATCATGCTTATAATTTTCTGCTCACTCGCGCGTAAGTGTAGGATAGAACGATTGATTTATCCTAGCACTTCATATTCATGCCTCTCAAATAAACCCAAACAGCCATGTCCCCCACAACCCAGCAAACCTTGTTCGGCTATGTTACTGTTGCTCACTGCTCAGCCACTTCTTAGTATGCATGCTAGGATGCTATCAACTATTTTCCTGTTACTCCTTGGTTGGGATATCACATTATTATATTGTTGTGGATGATATGATTATTATAATGTTGACTATATTCGACGAAGGATGGAAGGTCTAGGCTATCCCGCCCCGACGCTTTGTTCCATTTGAGTCACATAGGATCCGAGTTTCGGGTATTGGTTCTAATACTGAGCGTGCCTAACCGCGTGTGGGAGGCTATGGGGTCCCCTTTTCATACCTACCTAGCTTCAAACATTTCTAGTGGTGTCCCAAGCTGATTTACCATTTGAAAATCGTGTGTGTGTTTTTCGGGTCGCTCCTAGCAGACTTTCTTTTAAAACAACCCGGACCAGTGAGGACATGGTTTCCTTGTTGGTACACCTTTGGCCGGCGATGGCCCGGGCCCTCATGTGAGGTGTCCCGGTAACCCAAACCCTTTTGAGACTGAAGAGCCGATCCGAGTGTGCCGCCGGATTTTGGATTGGGTGTCGACTTACCGGGGGCCACCCGGATTTTTTCGTTATTAGCTAGAGGGACCTATCATTTCGGATCTCTTGGAACTACATCATAAAATGGTTGCCTGTGATGGGTAGCAACTGAGAGAGATGGGTGTGCGCACGGAGCCTTGTCATGGGCAGTTGGTACACCATGCAGGGTTAAATCTTTTCGAGAAGTCGTGTCCACGGTTATGGACGACTTGGAACCTACGTCTTGTTCATAGATAACATCAACGGAATCATAACTATAACTTGATCAATGTGTGTGTGCCTTGACTACTTCTTCTTCGTCGGTATGCGAAGGGGAGGACAAGAATAGGATAGGTGTTATGTTTGCGTAAGTAGCTGATAGCAAGACTTGTTGGAGGCGATTCCTCATCGAAAGGTTGGTTCTCATTTTACTCTAAAATAGATCGTTAGCAACTCGTATATTGCTAGTGCGGCTACAACCTCAACCACTGCCCCCATCTTACCGTGAGAAGTTAGTTACAAGACTTGTTGATATTGCTCACCCCTTCTTTTCTCTTTTATGCACGTTATGCAACGATATTGGACTTCAGAGGAGTTCGACGACCATTCTTCAGGACGCCTTCGCGGAGACTCGACGATGACTAGTTAGGTGGATCCCGGCGGAGAGCCTGGACCCATGTGGTTACGGGAATTGTGTATTTTACCTTTTCCACTAGGCATTTGATTGTAGTCTGTACTCAGACATGTATCTTCTGCTGATGTAATGCAATTAAGGAAATTGTATGCCGATTGTATGAGATGTTATATCCTTGTGGCTGTAATGTTGTGATATCATGTTGGAAATCCGGGGCATATGGCGTTGTCATATGTCGCAGTGGGACCGATATGTGCTTCGTCCCCGGATCTGTATGGAACCATCTGGATCTGGAACAGTACTGCATATTGGGCCATACAGCTGCTCCACTGAATATTCTGAGAGAGAAGAGTTGTGAGCTTCCCGAGAAAGATACCGAGATAAAACCAAACCCAAGTCCAAACCGAGTTTAGCTATTCCCTCAGACTTAGGTTGATATTAGCCGATCTTTTTATCTTGGAGATCTGCAAGTCTCCTAGACGGTTAAGCGTCGCCCGTCAAGCTGTCGAAGAGTAATTATCATTGCTGAAGGAAGTCTGTAAAGGTTTCGGGGATGTCATGAATCGTCTACCTCGAGTAAGAAATGGACAAACTCGAGGAGTTTTTGCAGTGGAGAATAGCACGGAGAAAGTTTTGCTGCAAGTGTTCAATCACCAGTCTATCCAACCAGACGTAGCACTTTGCCGAGTGTGAAATGGTTCACCAAACATCGCTGTGTCAGGCTCATTAGTATTTACCTTCTGTATTTACTCTATTACTTGTTTGCCTTCGATGTTTTCCCTCGTCCCCATTCCTTTTGACTTCGGCATGTCTTTCATTACTTCAATTCCTAAGAGATTCTCTTAGTCCTTCATTGTTTGCATGTTTTCCTTCTATGTTCTGGAGAATTTTTAGAAGTGATCATTTAACCCCTCCCCCTCTGATCATTCTTGAGCTTTCAATTGGTATCAGAGCTAGGCACACCCTATGCTCTGCGTATTTTGGTCTAACCACCTCGAGTGTTATCAGGAATGTCGTTTGCAGCTGTTCGCTCGAGCGAACCGATTCCTCTTTACAATGGGAAGGACTACCCTTATTGGAAGGAAAAAATAAAGAGGAACATCATTGCCATCAACTCTGCTGCTTGGGAAATTTTCAAGAATGGAGTTTAAGTTAAGGACGAAAAAACTATCACTCCTGATGAGGCAAAGAACATGGCTCTTGATTCTGAAGTCTGGGTATTCATCACGAATCATCTGACTCCAGAAAAATATCATGAGGTGAAGAATATTTCTACGGCCAAAGGTGTCTGGGACTATCTCGAGAAGATTGGTGAAGGAGTCTCCACTCAGAAATATGCTCGCATTGACACTCTCTGAAGCAAATTCTATCGGTTCAAGAGGCACGAGGGAGAAAAAGTTAACTCCATCTATAGCATACTCACCCCTTTATCAAATGAGCAAATTTTTCTCGGTGCTGAAGATATCACCAGTCACATGGTAGTTAGAACTTTGCTTCGTGCTCTTGATGATTCCTTCGATCACATTGTGTTGATGTTCAAAGAAAGGACTAATTTCAGAAACCTTGTCATTGCTGATATTCTCGAGAGACTTACCACCTATGAAATGGAAGAAGAAGAAAAGTGTGATGTGAACGGAACTCGAAGGAGAACCCATGCCCTCAAGGACAGAGCCTCGCGTCACTCCTCTCCTGAAGTTAGTTCTGACTCTGGAGGTGCCTTAGATGACCCCGAGAATATTGGAAAAGATCTGGCACTAATAATGAAATGGTTCAACCGCTTCCAGAGAAAGAATTCCTCTTCACCAAAGAAAAGTTACTCTTGCGGACATTCAAGCAATTCATCACAACACCGATCATCATCCAGAAACTCTTCAGCGAAGGAAAATTTTTGTTACAAGTGCAAGAAGCCAGGTCACTTCATCAGTGATTGTCCTCTCGGGGAAATTCAACACAGATCCAAGCATTCATAAAGCAACTCGTCGAGCAAGTCGCACCGATCGAGCAAAAACTATGAGTCGAAGAGATATGATTCAAAGTCCAGAAAAGAAAAGAAAGATGATTCTGATGATGATAAGAAGAAAAAGTATCACAAGAATTGAGAGAGTTCTTCCTTGAAATCACATTACTCTCGACGCAAGAATTCTCACCGTGCCAAGGCCTATCTGGGTAAAGAGATGAACTCTGAAGATGAAGCCTCTGGGATCGAAGCGGAATCAAACTCAAGATCGGGTTCAGGTTCTGAGTATGATGGTGTTGCTGGTCTAGCATTTGCTTCGAACAAGGCATCTAGTTCATTCTTCACCAATCAAAGTAGTGAAGATGAAACTCCAACTTACTGCTTCATGGCAAAGGCAAAGGTATCTTCTGCTAAGAATTCCTACGATACTTCTGATGGATCTTCTTATCAAAGTCACTCTAGGATAAGCTATGCCAAACTTGCTAAAATTGCCTCTATCCAACAAGATGAACTAGATTCTCTGAGTGAAACTATTCAAAAATACGAGACTTTGTTGATCGATGAGATTGAGAAAGGTCCAACTTTGAAAAATGAGCATGCTGCTCTGAAGGAAAAGTATGATGAACTTTCCTCTCGGCATGATCTTCTCTTAGTGGACTATGAGAAGCTAACCTACGAATTCCTTCAAAGGAAAATGGCACTCGAGAAACTGAGAGAGGCTCATGAAGAGTTGGAGAATGTCAATCTCACTCTCATTGCTCAACAGGGCTCAGAAGCTAAAAATGAATCTGCTACATTTTGCTTAACTTGTTTGGAACGAAGTAAAACTGAGTCTACTTCTAAGCAATCGAAAGGAAAAGAACCTATTATCATTGATGATACTAATCCCTCAGTTGAGGAAATTTCTGCTGTTACCGAGGAACTCCTCAGGTTGAAAGATTTATTTGATACAGGCATGTTCAAAAGTGTTCAGGGACACCAGTACCTATGTGATATCCTAAAGAAGGCTCTTCTTCATAGGAATCCTCGAAAGGAAGGTGTTGGTTTCGAGAGGAAATTAAACCCTGATGGCACCTTGATACGTCCAAAACGTATCTATAATTTCTTCTTGCTCCATGCCTCTTTTGTGTGATATTGCTATGTTATTGATGAACTTCCATACACTTTTGATCATATTTGGACTAACCTATTAACTCAGTGCACCCCAGTGCCAGTTCCTGTTTTCTGTTGTTTTTCCATTTTAGGTTTCCCCCATATTAAAAGTGCTCCAAAAATTCGGGAAAAATCCAATGAAAAATCAGCGTAGAAGAATCTTCGGGAATCACCGAGGGGCGGCCAGAGGGGACCCACCAGGGCCCTAGGCGCCCTCCCGGCGCACCCTAGGGTGGGGCCGCGCCAGGGGGCCACCTGGACCCTGGTGGCCCCCTGGCTGCCCCCTTCGCCTATTTATTCCTCATGACGAGAAACCCCCATGATGGGAAACCTTTTTCGCGATCTCTCCTTTGTTCCGCCGCCGCCGCGCTTCAAAGATCGGGAGCACCAGAAGACCTCTTCCTGGCACCCTGCCAGAGGGAGCAACCACCTCCGGGAGCTTCTCCACCACCATGGATGCTTCCCGGATGAACAGTGAGTAGTCCACCTTGGACCATGGGTCTATGATCAGTAGCTATGTGATGTTCTCCTCCCCTCTTTGTTCTTCATGGATTAGACCTCGTGAGCTGCCCTACATGATCGAGGCACATATGTAATATTTCTGTTGTTGCTATGCTGAGTTTGCTGGGATCCGATGGATTATGAGATTATGGTCAGATTGTGTTTGAGTAATATATTTTATTCTCCTCTTTTATATTTATGTTCTAGAGTAATTCTTGCATGTTCTCCGTTGCTGTTTATTGCTTTGGCCAAGTAGTAGGTAGTGACTCCAAGAGGGAGCGTTATGCATGATTGTGGGTTCATGCCCCCCGATGACTAGTTTCAGTGACAGAAACATGAGTCTAGGGGATGTGTTGTTTCCACAAGGGGGAAAACAGCGGTGCTTGTACTTGCGGGTGCAAGGATTGTTTACTTTACGCAAAGTTCTTTAATGCAGTTGTCCGTTGCTTTGAGTTTACACTTTGGGTGGGATTCGCAACTTAATACCAGCGAGATGTTCTGGATAGATATCTCAAGGTGGATGATGAGTAGGTAGATGCAGATGGATTTCGGTCTACTTGTCTTGGCATACCGCCCATGCTTTTGAGACGCTTCCTTTCTTCATAGCATAATTAGCATTGGTTTGCGCACATAATCCTATCAATTGCCCAGCTGTAATTTGTTTACCTCGCATGGCTATTTTATCATCTTTTGGGAGAGAAACATCACTAGTGAACAACATAGGACCCCGGTCCATATTTCCAATACTGTTTACACCCGCTATCAATTTACTGCTTTATTTACTTTTCCATTGCTATCACTATCATTATTATACCGTGCATTTTATCCTTTGTAAACAACAAGACCGGAGGAATTGACAACTCCTTTGTACTCGACGGGAGCAAAGCTATCTGTTGTGTGTGCATGTCTAGGTCAAGGAAGCAACTTTTTTCTTAAAACGGTGCCATTGTTTCCTTGCCACCTACTTGTCGATCTTGGAGTCCTACTGGTTCGATACTAAACCTTAGCATCTTTGCTAAGGGAAACTTGATGTTGTCTACATCTCAACCTTCCTCTTTGGGTAACCAACGAGGGGGCGTTAATTCGTACCATCAAAAGCAATTTATGGCGCCATTGCCGGGGACTCCACTCTTCAAGATAGGGGAGTTGCACATTATCTTTTATCTTTTCTTTTTAGTCTTGTTAGTTTACCTTTCAGTTTTTGCTTTATTGTCCTTTATCAAAAATCAAAAAATAGTTACCTTGCTAGTAGTTTTCATTATGTATGGTCCTTTTGCTTTTGGTGAAGCAAAAGTTCTCACCTTTAAACAAAGGGGTGGTGAAAGTCTGAAAGATGCCTGGTATAGAATTAATGATTCTCAAAAAAGAGCCACCAAGAAGCAATCCACTACTATCCTGCTTATAAACTTTTATGTTGGAATTACTTCTTGGAATAGGTTTATTCTAGATACTTCTATCAATGGGAATTTCATAGAAGCCCCAGTTTGGGAAGCTCTTAATGTTATGGAAAATCTTGTTGGAAATATCCCTGTTGCTAGCATTCAAGAGGACATTACCCTAGCTCATATTATGAAAAAACTTGAAAAGATAGAGCTAGATATGCCAAGCATTAATAAGATAAGTGAGTTGGATCGTAAGATTCAAGGGAATTTGAATAGACTCGATAGCTCCATGCATAAAATTTTCAAAACCTTGGAGACCATCAAATCCCATGACTTGGACCCTTCTAGGATTGATAAGATTGAGGAAATCATTGACACTCTACGAACTACTTTCTCCTCAATCAAAACCAAAAAGGTGGAAACTCCAGAAAGGAAGGAACCTAGGTTCGTTTACGTTCCAAAGGCTCCTTGTTTCAAAAATAATTTATCTATTGCCAAAGGGGTTGAAACTGTGAAGACTTTGGAAGAGATACGTCTCTTTAATAGAATAAATGAGACTCCAATTGATCTTCCGCATTTTGCTTTTATTCCTAGAAGTATTTTTATTAGGCCTTTATTTTAAAGACCTCTTAAGAGTGGTTGTACTATTGAAGAACTTTTTGATGATCTTGATGATGGTTCAATTGATACAACTTGATGTATTTGCATTAAGCCTAGCTAATGGCTTTAAAGAAGCGCTTTCAGGAGGCAGCCCGCAACGAATTTAGGATTTCCCTTTTTTTTTCTTATGTTTTTAGTGGTCTTGATGATTGTTACTACTGTAGAAACATCATTGTATCTTAACTTTTCAAGCTTTGTGCCATTTATAGCCTCATATGACAAGGGAAGTGAAAGTTGTGACATGCTGTCCAGAAAACAGATTCTGTCCTCGTGACTAGAAAAATCACAGAAAAATCCCAGTTCATCTTTTTTAGCTGAATTTTTTACACAGCGTGGTCTGTACAATTACGGAACTTTCGTATGTTCTGAGTTTTTTTATTTCAGTTGCAGAAGTATCCCTAAAAAATTCTTTACTACCTGCTGGTCTGTTTTTCATAGATTCTATCCTGTTTTGCCTTTTCTTCGTTTTGCAAACCTTAAGCTTGATTTTTCTTTGCAAAAACTTTTTGGCATTCTTGAGAAACAGTAGCCCTTCAAGATTATCTTTATTTCCAGTAGAGAAAATTATTTTATTATGGGTACTAACCTCGCTAATCAGATTATGATGAGTTATGTATGAAGGGAGTTTTCAAGTGTGCGAGGGAAGATGATGAAAAAAGATTCAGGAGTGTCAAGCGCTCAAGCTTGGGGATGCCCCCATGCATCCCCAAGAAATATTCAAGGAGACTCAAGTGTCTAAGCTTGGGGATGCCCCCGTGCATCCCCTTCTCCATCAACAATTATCAGTTCGTCTCTCATTTTACTATATTTTTATCACTTCATGCGTTATGTCCTATGCTTGGAGCGTCTCGCTCTTAGGTTTTATTTTTAGTTTTCTTTAGCTTTGCTTGATGTTCATAACAAGTTAGAACCCAACTTTCTTTCTGTGGGAGAGAAACACGCTCCAATTCCAAAATTTAGAACACAACATAGGATTTTTTTCATGCTTATCTTTGCTCTGTGTGTTCTTTATCTTTTTCATAGCTACTGTCATGTTTTGCTCTTAGTTTTCATGCTTATTTTTTTCAAAGAGCTTTTGTTTAATTTGTTGATAGAACTCTCTTGAGTTTTCATGTTTATCTTGTTTAGAGAGTTTGCCTGTTGCACTGAGTTTTGTGTCTTGACTTGAAGTAGGTAATTGAGGTTGTTATTCTTTTGTACTAGTAACTTGCAATAGTTTTGAGGTATTTTTTTGAGTAATGTTTGGACTTTTGGTGTCAAGAGCTTTAGCCTATTAGTGATAGATGTCGTATTTTGGGCAATCCGTGTTTATTTTCAAAACTTACAAAATTACTTGAGAACCTTAGCTACTAGATGGATCACTACTCTTCTGAGGGGTCGAATATTAGAGTACACTCACGTACCATGAGTCAAGGATGCGCAAGGATAACCAAACCCCCATACACTCCTCCTCGCGGTACTTGTCTCTTTGTGAAACCTCCTTATTAGATTGAGAGTTACCGATAATAAGTGCATGAGTTCATCGGACTAATGTGAGTATTCGAAAGTTGACACTTCTACCTTCCCATATTTTTCTAGCCTCTCCTGTGTCGTGCATTGCTTTCTTCTCACTCCGAGAGTTGGCGTCCACCTTCGCCGGTACATCCAAACCCTTGGCACGATACGCTCTGTCATCATAAACCTCCTTATATCCTTCCTCAAAACAGCCACCATACCTAACTAACAAGGCATTTCCATAGCCTTTCCGAGATATATTGTCATGCAACATCCACCTTCTCATGTCTTGATCTTCATGTCATACATGCTACTAGCTTGATCGATGAGCCGCATGCTAGTTGGGTCTTTCCCTAATCATTTCTACATGACGCGCTAGTATCATTGCATATCCTGCTACACTGGCAGAGGCATACATTTGCGTACATCATGATAGTTAAATTTTATTTATGATTTGAGTACCTTGTAAAGTGTGAAAGATCTTCTATACTTTTTGTAATATATAGAGTGTTGCCCCTAAAGTGAGGAAAAGATCCCAATGTAGACAAATTAAAAGATCCCAAAGAGGACAAATTAAAAGATCCCAAAGAGGACAAATGAGAGAAATAGAAAGAGCCGTTGAGGCCACCAAAAAATACAAAAAAATAGAAAAAGAGAAAAAGAAATAAAAAGAGAGAAGGGGGCACACTACTATTCCTTTTGAGAGATCTACACTCGTACTCCCTCTCATATCTCATACTCCATAGAGATTATCAATTAATGCATATAGCTATGTGGGGACCTTCACACTATAGAACTTGGCTTGTATATTCCAATGATGAGCCTCCTCAAATGATCTCTAGGTCTTCTTGAGCAAGCAAGTTGGATGCACCCTCACTAGTTCCATTGGAGAGCTTACCTTAGCTCATATGTGCATCCGTTGCATGGAAATCCCTACTCCTCACATCATATCTATCATTTGGCTTTCTCGCGGCTATGATTGTCCTCATTGATGTGAGCCTTTCACACCTTTTTGTCTTCCTCCACCATATTCATTCTTTGCCATCCTAAGTGTCAACTTTCTTTCTTATGCTCATCCATTGCATGAGTGCTCAAAACGTCGAAAAGGAGTGGATCATTTTGACTTGTACCTGGCTAGTGGTCTGGGGATGAGTCAAGATAAGATTCCAAAGAAGACCAAGTGTGAAACTTTAGTTGATTAAGTTATCAACACAAAAATACTTTTTCTCTCGTATATCCCTATCCCCTTTCTTGCACGCAAACACCATTTGGAGACATTTGAGTCACGGACAGCGAGATCTCTTGCACCTTTATGTTCTTATGTTGCTTATTTCAATGCTAAATATAGACTCTAGCCTGTTATGACTTGAATTGAATTACATGACTTGATTGCTTTACTTAAAAGTTCTTTTATGGTTGTTGGCATGTCACCACAGAAATTATGCTTTTATCATTTACCTACTCGAGGACGAGCAGGAATTAAGCTTGGGGATGTTGATACGTCCAAAATGTATCTATAATTTCTGCTTGCTCCATGCCTCTTTTGTGTGATATTGCTATGTTATTGATGAACTTCCATACACTTTTGATCATATTTGGACTAAACTATTAACTCAGTGCACCCAAGTGACAGTTCCTGTTTTCTGTTGTTTTTCTATTTCATGATTCCGCCGTATTAAAAGTGCTCCAAAAATTAGGGGAAAATCCAATAAAAAATCAGCCTAGAAGAAGCTTCGGGAATCACCGAGGAGGGGGGGAAGAGGGGACCCACCAGGGCCCCAGATGCCCTCCCGGCGCGCCCTAGGGTGGGGTCGCGCCAAGGGGCCGCCTGGACCCTTGGTGGCCCCCCTGGATGCCCCCCTTCGCCTATTTATTCCTCGTGACGATAAACCCCCGTGATGGGAACCCATTTTCGCGATCTCTCTTCTGTTCCGCCGCCGCCGCGCTTCCAAGATCGGGAGCACCAGAAGACCTCTTCCCGGCACCCTGCCGGAGGGAGGAGCCACCTCCAGGAGCTTCTCCACCACCATGGATGCTTCCCGGATGAACCGTGAGTAGTCCACCTTGGACCATGGTTCTATGATCAGTAGCTATGTGATGTTCTCCTCCCCTCTTTGTTCTTCATGGATTAGACCTCGTGAGCTGCCCTACATGATCAAGGCACATATGTAATATTTCTACTGTTGCTATGCTGAGTTAGCTGGGATCCGATGGATTATGAGATTATGTTCAGATTGTGTTTGAGTAATATATTTGATTCTCCTCTTTTATATTTATGTTCTAGATAATTCTTGCATGTTCTCTGTTGCTGTTTATTGCTTTGGCCAAGTAGTAGGTAGTGACTCCAAGAGGGAGCGTTATGCATGATTGTGGGTTCATGCCCCCCGATGACTAGCTTGAGTGACAGAAACATGAGACTAGGGGATGTGTTGTTGCGACATGGGGGAAAACAACATTGCTTGTACTTGCGGGTGCAAGGATTGTTTACTTTACGTGAAGTTCTTTAATGCAGTTGTCCGTTGCTTTGAGTTTACACTTTGGGTGGGATTCGCAACTTAATACCAGCGAGATGTTCTGGATAGATATCTCAAGGTCGATGATTAGTAGGTAGATGCAGATGGATTTCGGTCTACTTGTCTTGGCGTACCTCCCATGCTTTTGAGCCTCTTCCTTTATTCATAGCATAATTAGCATTGGTTTGCGCACATAATACTGTCAATTGCCTAGCTGTAATTTGTTTACCTCGCATGGTTATTTTAACGTCTTTTGGGAGAGAGACATCACTAGTGAACATCACAGGACCCGGTCCATATTTCCAATACTGTTTACACCCACTATCAATTTACTGCTTTATTTACTTTTTCGTTGCTATCACTATCATTATTATCCCGTGCGTTTTATCCTTTGTAAATAGCAAGGCCAGAGTAATTGAAAAATCCTCTGTACTCGTTGGGAGCAAAGCTATCTGTTGTGTGTGCAGGTCTAGGTCAAAGAAGCAACTTTTGTCTTAAAACGGTGCCATTGTTTCCTTGCCACCTACTTGTCGATCTTGGAGTCCTACTGGTTCGATACTAACCCTTAGCATCTTCGCTAAGGGAAACTTGTTGTTGTCTACATCTCAACCTTCCACTTTGGGTAACCAACGAGGGGGCGTTAATTCATACCATCACACCTACTAGGAGCCCGAGCAGTATCCTAAAATTGTCTGGGTTCTAGCGAAAGAAAAGCCCATTGATATTGCTAACCTTTCAGGTTTCAACTGCAAGATTGATAAGGCCATTGTTGATGAATCAATTGATTCTGACTACAAGCTTATCAAAGATCAAGAAGGAAAGGTTTCCGCTGAATTTGTTGGTACTCCTCCAAAGAATGGTTTCTATAAGCGACAGATTTTGGTTCGCAAATCTCTCGTAGAAAAACTGCTCCCTAACCATTCTATGCAGGGCAAATCTACGGTACCACCGAGACACTACTATTCTCTCGAGGATAGAAAGGAACCTCTGGTACCTGCTTCAAATGTTCCCCAGAAGGAATACTATCGAGTAGATAGAAATGTTTATCTCCATCGTGATAACAACGACAAAATTTCTTTTACCTACCAGTACTCTAACCCCTCGCCGAGGAATTATATTTATGGTGTGCTTGATGGCCCCCCTCTCCAATATGATCATGTTCGCTTTAATAGCGCTACTTCATCTAGCACTTCCATGCCTTCTCAGTCACCTGCTCGCTTGTGGGTGGTTAACAAGAACTAATTCTTCTGCAGGGCTATGTCTTTGGTGGATCCGAATGGAGTCATGGACAGTGGTTGCACTAATCATATGACCGGAGACAAAGAGTTTTTCATCGAAGGAAAACTTACTCAATCTTCACAGAGATATATTACCTTCGATGAAAACAACAAAGGAAAAGTACTCGGTAGGGGTAAGTGATACGTCCCAAACGTATCTATAATTTCTGCTTGCTCCATGCATGTTTTGTGTGACTTTGCCATGTTTTGCTTGAACTTTCATACACTTTTGAACCTATTTGGACTAACCTATTAACTCAGTGTAGCCAGTTGCCAGTTTCTGTTTTCTGCTGTTTTTGTATTTCAGGTTTTCCGGCCTTTTAAAGTGCTCAAAAAATTCCGGGAAAATATATATAAAAAATCAGCGCAACAGAAGCTTCCGGAATCACCAAGAAAGGGAAGGGGGGCCACCACCAGGCAGCCAGGAGGGCAGGTGGCGCGGCCCCACCGTGGGCCGCGCCAGGGACCCTCCTGACTGCCTCGTGGGTCCCCTCAATGCCCCCCTTCGCCTATATTTACCCCTCGGGGTGGAAACCCCTAATATCGATCTCTTTTCCGCGAACTCGCCTCTGTATCGCCGACGCCGCCGTTTCTAGATCGGGGCTGCCAGGAGAAGCTGCCCCGGCACCCTGCCGGGAGGAGGAACCCCCTCCAGGAGACCATCCATAGCCATGGACGCTTCCCGTATGTACCGTGAGTAGTCCCCCTTGGACCATGGGTCCGTGACCAGTAGCTATGTGATCTATCTCTCCCCCCTTTGTGCTTCCACTTTCGAGTCCTCGTGAGCTGCCTCACATGATCGAGGCATCTATGTAATTTTTGTTGTTGCTATGCTGACTTTGTTGGGAGCTGATGGATTATGAGACTATGTTCAGATTGTGATGAGTAATAAATTTGGTTCTTCTCTTTTATATTTTGTTCTTAAGTAAATTCTTTCATGTTCCCCATTGCGGTATTTTCTTTGGCCAAGTATTTTATTTGCAACTCCAAGACAGAGCGTTATGCTCGATTATGGGTTCATCCCCTTGATGTCTAGCTTGAGTGATAGAAACATGAGACTAAGGGATGTGCTGTTGCCACCAGGGATAAAACAACGGTGCTTGTACCTGCGGGTGCAAGGATTGTTTACTTTATGCAAAATTCTTGTAATGCAGTTGTCTGTTGCTTTGAGTTTACACTTTGGGTGGGATTCACAACTTAATACCAGCGAGATGTTCTGGATAGATATCTCAAGGTGGATGATTCGTAGTAGATGCAGATGGATTTCGGTCTACTTACCTTGGCGTACTTCCCATTTCTTTTGAGCCCTTCCTTTCTTTGCAGCATAGTTAGCATTGTGGTGCCTTCATAATCCTGTCAATTGCCCAACTGCGATTTGTTTACCTCGCTAGCGCTTTTATCATATTTTGGGAGAGAGACATCACTAGTGAAAATCACAGGACCCTGGTCCATCTTCACATTATTGTTCGTACGCTCAATTTACTTTCAGCTTTTACTTTCCTTTGCACCTTTTATCTCTTGCGTTGATCCTTTGTAAACGACGAGGCCGGAGGAATTGACAACTCCTTTGTACTCGTTGGGAGCAAAGTTATTTGTTGCTGTGTGCAGGTCCACGACAACGCCCTAGTCAGGAAGCAATTTCTGGCGACGTTGCCACCTACTTGTATCTCGTGAGTCCTAGTGGTTCGATAACCTTGGTATCTTCACCGAGGGAAACTTGCTGTTGCACTGCATCTCAACCTTCCACTTGGGGTAACCAACGAGGGGCGAGAAGCCATCAAGCAAATTTCTAGCGCCGTTCCCGGGGACTCCAGTCTACAAGATAGGGGAGTTACACACTATCTTTTATCTTTGCTTTTTAGTCTTGTTAGTTTACCTTTCAGATTTTATTTTTGTGTCCTTTATCAAAAATCTAAAAAAATAATAATAGTATGTCTAGTTCCTTACTTGCCAATCAATGTCTGACTTCTTTGAAACTAGATCTTATTGGCATGGAGGATTCACTGAGGATCAACAAAAATGGTACAAGGAACACCGCTTGTCTCAAAAGGGGATACACTTATGGAAACAAATACACCAGTTGTATGAGTATGCTAGAAACTTGTGCTCAATATATAATATATCTTTCTGCAGGGATGAATCTTGTTGCTTTATGAGGCACAAACACCTTGCTTTCCAATGTGAGTACAATGATGATGAAACCTTAGCTTCTTATGCTAAGAAAAACTATGATTTTTATGATGCAGAGGAAATAGAAGAATTTGTTGCTTATAAGGGTGCCTATGAAATTACTTCTCTTCTTAAAAATATTGATAATGCCCCTTACAAATCCGAGAGTCTTGATATACTTAACTATTGTTTGGAAAATTATGATTTAAATTATTATATTACTGATCATCTTGAGAGAATCTCTCCCCCAAAGGAAGAGACTAATGTTTTGCAAGACTCTATGGAAGAAGAAATTGCTGAAACTTAAAGCTCCTTGGATGAAAAAGAGGAGGAGAGTGACGAACAAAAGGAGGAAGAATGGATCCATCCATGTCTACCTTCTAATGAGAGTAACTCTTTGAATATTACCTTATATGAGTGTTATGATCCTATGGATTCTTTTGAAATATCCCTTTTTGATGAAGTTGATGCCTTCTATGCTTATGGCCGTGATGCCACTATGGATGATGCTTACGGAGATGAACTTGCTATAGTTCCTCATGTTAAGCATGAAATTTTTTCTATTGCACCCACACTTGATTGTCCTATTATCTTTTTGAAATCTCCAACTCGTATTTCGGAGAACTTTTCTCTTATCAAGGCTCAATGTGATGGGTTGCATTTATCTTATAATCCTAAAGACCGTGTTGAAAACTATACACGTGTGCTTGCAGTTCATGAACAACATGATTTATGTGATAGTTATATTATTGATGTTGTTCATGATACTACTGAAAATTACTTTGAGAGAGGAAAGTTTGGTTATAGAAACTTCCATGTGACAAAAACACCTCTCTCTAAACTGAAACTTTCGAAGTTGTTCTTGTTCCACCTTCCTATGCATGTCACTTGGTGCTTCTTTGATTTATTTTCTTACGAGATGCCTATGCATAGGAAGTGTGTTAGCCTTAAATGTGTTTCATATTTGCTTCTTGATGCTCTCTTTTGCTTCAAAATTCTTATTCTTGTGAGAGCATCTTCTATAATCTTTAAGCCTTGCTAATGGCTCTAAAGAAGCGCTTTCGGGAGGCAGCCCGCAACGAATTTAGGTTTTTTATTTTTGCTTTTGTTCTGTTCTTAGTGGTCTTGATGATTGTTACTACTGTAGAAATATCATTGTATCTTTACTTTTCAAGCTTTGTGCCAAGTTTAGCCTCATACGGCAAGGGAAGTGAAAGTTGTGACATGCTGTCCAGAAAACAGATTCTGTCCTCGTGACTAGAAAAATCAGAGAAAAATCCCAGTTCGTCTTTTTGAGCTTATTTTTTTTACACAGCGTACTCTATACAATTACGAAACTTCTGTATGTTCTGACTTTTTTTATTTGAGTTGCAGAAGTACCCCTAAAAAATTCGTTTCTATCTTCTGTTCTGTTTTTCACATATTCTGCCACGTTTTTTCTCTCTCTACTTTTGCAAACCTTAAGCTTGCTTTTTTTTGCAAAAACTTTTTGGAATCTTGAGAAACAGTAGCTCTTCAAGAATATCTTTATTTCCAGTAAGGAAAACATTATTTTGTTAGGGTACTAACCTCTGTAATCAGCCTACAATGAGTTATGTATGAAGAGAGTTTTCAAGTGCGCGATGGAGGATGATGAAAGAAGATTCAGGAGTGTCAAATGCTCAAGCTTGGGGATGCCCATGTGCACCCCCAATAAATATTCAAGGAGACTCAAGCGTCTAAGCTTGGGGATGCCCCCACGCATCCCCTTCTTCATCAACAATTATCAGTTTGTCTCTCGTTGCACTATATTTTTATCACTTCATGCGTTATGTGCTATGCTTGGAGCGTCTCGCTCTTTACTTTTCTAGGTTTGTTTTGCTTTCTTTGCTGTAGTAACAAGTTAGACCCCAACTTACTCTTTTGTGTGGGAAAGATTCACGCTCCGCTTGAACTAGAACTCCTCATAGGATTTGCATGCCTATTCTTTTAGTTGTGAGTTGTTCTTTTTCTTTTCTTAGCTGTTGTTCTGTTTAGTTATAGTGCTTTAGTTTTTCTAGAGCTTTTCTTTTGTCTTAGGTTGAACTTTCTATAGGTTGCATGTTTTATCTTGTTAGAGAGTTTGCCTGTTGCACTGAGTTCTGTGCCTTGACTGAAAGTAGGTAGTTAAAGTTGTTGTTCTCTTTGTAGTAGTAACTTGCAATAGTTTTGAGGTATTGACTAGAGTAATGTTTGAACTTATGGTGTCAAGAGCTCTTGCCCATTAGTGATAGATGTCGTATTTTGGACAATCCGTCTTTTTTTCGAAAACCAAAACCCCTGTTGAGAACTCTAGCTACTAGATGGATCACTAGCCTCTGGAGGGTTCGAATATTAGAGTACACTCACATACCATGAGTCGAGGATGCGCAAGGATAACCAAACCCCCATACACTCCTCCTCGGGGTACCTATCTCTTTGTGAACCTCCTGATTAGATTGAGAGTTACCGATAATAAGTGCATGAGTTCTTCAGACTAATGTGAGTATTCGAAAGTTGACACTTCCACCCACCTATACTTTTTCTAGCCTCTTCGGTACCGTGCATTGCCCTTTCTCACCTCGAGAGTTGGCGCATACTTCGCCGGTGCATCCAAACCCTTGGCATGATACGCTCTGTCATCATAAGCCTCCTTATATCTTTCCTCAAAACAGCCACCATACCTACCTACAAGGCATTTCCATAGCCTTTCCGAGATACATTGCCATGCAACATCCACCTTCTCATGACTTGATCTTCATGTCATACATGCTACTTGCTTGATCGATGAGCCGCATGCTAGTTGGGCCTTGCCCTAATCATTGCTACATGACGCGCTAGTATCATTGCATATCCTGCTACCCTGGCAGAGGCATACATTTTCATCATGATAGTTACATTTTCTTTATGTGAGTACCTTTGTAAAGTGTGAAAGATCTCCTATATTCTTTGAAAATATAGAGTATTGCCCCTAAAGTGAGGAAAAGATCCCAAAGAGGACAAATGAGAGTTACATAGAAAGAGCCATTGAGGCCACCAAAAAAGAGAAAAAGGGAGAAAAAAATATATAAAGATAGAGAAGGGGGCATACTACTATTCCTTTTGAGAGATCCACACTAGTACTTCATCTTCTATCCCTTGTACTCCATAGAGATCATCATCATGCATATAGCTATGTGGGGACCCTTCACACTATAGAACTTGGCTTGTATATTCCAATGATGAGCCTCCTCAAACGAGATCTAGGTCTTCTTGGAGAGCTTTTAGCTCACATGTGCATCCGTTGTATGGCAATCCCTACTCCTCACATCATATCTATCATATGGCCTTCTCTCGCCTATGATTATCCTCATTGATGTGAGCCTGTCACACCTTTTTGTCTTCCTCCTCCACTTTCTTTCTGTTTCGCCTTTTAAGTGTCAACTTTCTTGCTCACGCTCATCCATTGCATGAGTGCTCAAAATATCGAAAGGGAGTGGATCAGTTTGACTTGTACCTGGCTAGTGGTCTGGGGACGAGTCCAGATAAGAATCCAAAGGAGACTAAGTGTGAAACTTTAGTAGATAGTTGTTCTCAACAACCTTTTTTCTCATTCTTCCCAGTCCCTTGCTTGCACGCAAACACCATTTGGAGACATTCGAGTCACGGACAGCAAGAGCTCTTGCACCTTTTGTTCTTTTGTTGCTTGTGTCAATGCTAATATAGACTCTTGCTTGTTAAGACTTGAATTGAATTTCATGCTTTGATTGCTTTACTTAAAAGTCCTTTTATGGTTGTGTGGCATGTCACCATAGAAATTATGCTTGTTGTCATTTACCTACTCGAGGACGAGCAGGAATTAAGCTTCGGGATGTTGATACGTCCCAAACGTATCTATAATTTCTGCTTGCTCCATGCATGTTTTGTGTGACTTTTCCATGTTTTTTGTGAACTTTCATACACTTTTGAACCTATTTGGACTAACCTATTAACTCAGTGCACCCAGTTGCCAGTTTCTGTTTTCTGCTGTTTTTGTATTTCAGGTTTTCCGGCCATTAAAAGTGCTCCAAAAATTCGGGGAAAATATATAAAAAATCAGCGCAACAGAAGCTTCCGGAATCACAAAGAAAGGGAAGGGGGCCACCACCAGGAAGCCAGGAGGGCAGGTGGCGCGGCCCCACCCTGGGTCGCGCTAGGGACCCTCCTGACTGCCTCATGGGTCCCCTCGATGCCCCCCTTCGCCTATATTTACCCCTCGGAGTGGAAACCCCTAATATCGATCTCTTTTCCGTGAACTCTCCTCTGTACCGCCGCCACCGCCGTTTCTAGATCGGGGCTGCCTGGAGAAGCTGCCCCGGCACCCTGCCGGGAGGAGGAACCCCCTCCGGGAGACCATCCATAGCCATGGACGCCTCCCGTATGTACCGTGAGTAGTCCACCTTGGACCATGGGTCCGTGACCAGTAGCTATGTGATCTATCTCTCCCCCTTTGGGCTTCCACTTTCGAGTCCTCGTGAGCTGCCTCACATGATCGAGGCATCTATGTAATTTCTGCTGTTGCTATACTGAGTTTGTTGGGATCTGATGGATTATGAGACTATGTTCAGATTGTGATGAGTAACATATTTGGTTCTTCTCTTTTATATTTTGTTCTTGAGTAAATTCTTGCATGTTCTCCGTTGCGGTATTTGCTTTGGCCAAGTATTTTATTTGCAACTCCAAGAGAATGTGTTATGCTCGATTGTGGGTTCAGCCCCTTGATGTCTAGCTTGAGTGACAGAAACATGAGACTAGGGGATCTTTTGTTGCCACCAGGGATAAAACAACGGTGCTTGTACCTGCGGGTGAAAGGAGTGTTTACTTTACGCAAAGTTCTTTTAAGGCAGTTGTATGTTGCTTTGAGTTTACACTTTGGGTGGGATTCTCAACTTAATACCAGCGAGATGTTCTGGATAGATATCTCAAGGTGGATGATTCGTAGTAGATGCAGATGGATTTCGGTCTACTTACCTTGGCGTACTGCCCATTGCTTTTGAGCCCTTCCTTTCTTTGCAGCATAGTTAGCATTGCGGTGCCTTCATAATCCTGTCAATTGCCCAACTGTGATTTGTTTACCTCGCTAGCACTTTTATCTTCTTTTGGGAGAGAGACATCACTAGTGAAAATCACGGGACCCTGGTCCATCTTCACATTATTGTTCATACCCTCAATTTACTTTCAGCTTTTACTTTCCTTTGCACCTTTTATCTCTTGCGTTGATCCTCTGTAAACGACAAGGCCGGAGGAATTGACAACTCCTTTGTACTCGTTGGGAGCAAAGTTATTTGTTGTTGTGTGCAGTTCCACGACAACGCCCTAGTTAGGAAGCAATTTCTGGCGACGTTTCCACCTACTTGTAGCTCGTGAGTCCTACTGGTTCGATAACCTTGGTATCTTCACCGAGGGAAACTTGCTGCTGCACTGCATCTCCACCTTCCACTTGGGGTAACCAACGAGGGGCGAGAAGCCAGCAGTAAGGTTGCTATATCGAAGAATAAGCACATTGACAAAGTTATGCTTGTTCAATTTCTCGGATATAATCTTATGTCTATATCGAAACTTTGTGATATGGGTATGCTTGTATTGTTATCTGCTTCTCGTTGTGTTGTGTTTTCACAGGATGATTATACCTTCATTTTCGAAGGATATCGCAAAGGTGATCTTTATATTGTTGATTTCTCTTTGGGACCTGTTGTAGCCACATGTTTAATGGCTAAGGCCACATCTGGATGGATTTGACATACAAGACTTGGTCATGCAGGGATGAAAAATCTTCAAACTCTTATCTTGAAGAAAACATCATTGGTAATGACAATGTGAAATTCGGAAAAGATCGTCTATGCAGTGCCTGTTAAGATGGAAAGATTTCCAAGAAATATCATTTAGCAAAGACTATCATGACTACTACTCGTCCTCTTGAATTGCTTCATATGGATCTATTCGGTCCTCAAAATTATGCTAGTCTTGGCGGTAACAAGTATGGTCTCGTGATTGTTGATGATTTCTCTCGATATACTTGGGTTTTCTTTCTAGATGACAAGAGCAAAGTTGTCGAGATCTTCAAAACTTTCACTAAGACAGCACAGACCGAGTATGAACTATCTCTCAAGCATATCAGAAGTGATAATGGAACTGAATTCAAAAATACTCATATCAAAGAATTTCTTGATGAATAGGGCTTTACTCATGAATTATCTGCTGCCTATACACCGCAACAAAATGGTGTGGTTGAGAGAAAGAATCGAACTCTTATTGAAATGGCCATAAAAATGCTTGCTGAATACAAGACTCCTATCAGGTTCTGGGCCGAGGCAATTAACACTGCATGTCATATCATCAACAAGGTTTATCTACACAAGTTCCTGAAGAAAACTTCACACGAGCTTATCACTGGTAAAAAGCCAAATGTATCATATCTTAGGGTATTTGGTGCTCCATTCTATATCAGAGTTATGAGTAGCTCCAAATTTGCTCCTAAGGCTCACGAAGGTTTTCTTCTAGGTTAAGGTTCGAACTCTCACACGTATAGAGTGTACAACTCCCATCTTGGTAAAGTTGTAGAAACTATAAATGTTAGATTTGATGAAACTAACGGCTCTCAAAAAGAGCATTTTACCTCTTAATCTAGATGAATGACCTTCGTATGAAGTGATCAAGTCCATGGCTATTGGAGATATTCGTCCTGTCGAAGGAAATGCACATCAAGTCAACAGGGATGGTGATGATCCAATGTTCCCACACATAGCCCGGGGTGCTGGACATCAACATCTTGAAGACAACGTAGAACATGACGAAGAAGAACCCATGAACGAAGAAAATGTTCAACCCGAAGGACAAGCTGATCCCGAAGGAGATGCTATCCCCGAAGGTCAAGCTGATCCCGAAGGAGAACCCGAGCCACAAGAAAATGAAGTGGAACTTTCTAGAGTTCGAAGAAAAGTAGATGTCAACTCAATACTCGAAGAAATTCGTCAACCAGGTCGTCCAACTACTCGATCTCGCACTCGTTTAGCTAACTTTTGTGGAAATTTCTCGTTTGTCTCCATGCTAGAACCGTCAAAATTTGATGAAGCCATGGAGGACTCAGACTGGATGACTGCTATGCTCGAAGAACTTAATCAGTTTGAGAGAAATAAAGTCTGGCCCCTTGTCGAAAGACCTGATTCCAAGAAGCATAATATCATTGGTACAAAGTGGATCTTTCTCAACAAGCAAGATGAAGATGGTATTGTCGTAAGGAATAAAGCTCGACTGGTTGCACAAGGTTACACCCAAATCGAAAAGGTATTGATTTTGGTGAGACCTATGCTCCAGTTGCTCGACTTGAATCCATTCGTGTCATGCTTGCTTTTGCAAATTATAATGGTATATTGCTATATCAAATGGATGTCAAAAGTGCATTTCTTAACGGTGAAATCGAGGAAGAAGTGTATGTTATGCAGCCACCAGGTTTTGAAGACCCGAATAATCCAGATATGGTGTACAGTTTGCAAAAGGCCATTTATGGGTTAAAGAAAACACCTCGTGCTTGGTATGAAACACTCAAGGATTTTCTTCTGAAGAAGGGCTTCAAACCAGGATTTACTCGTATACAAAAATTACCTTTTTGTGTGTCAAATTTACGTCGATGATATTATCTTTGGTTGTACTAACCCTGATATCAGCGAAGAATTTGCTCGAATGATGTCGAAGAAATACGAAATGTCTATGATGGGTGAATTGAAGTTCTTTCTCGGACCTCAAATCCGTCAACGGAAGAATGGGACATTTATATCTCAAGAGAAGTATCTCAGGGATTTCCTGAAGAAGTTTGATCTCGTCAATTGCAAAACTATCAAGACACCAATGCCTACGAACGTGCACTTAGATGCAGATAAGAAGGGAAAACCTTTCGACCAGAAGAAATATCGCTCAATGATTGGTTCACTTCTTTACCTTTGTGCATCTAGACCTGACATTATGCTATCAGTTTGTATGTGTGCTCATTTTCAAGAAAATCATAAATAATCACATCATATTGCTGTCAAACGAATTCTTCAGTATCTTTCTCATACACCTACCTTGGGACTTTGGTATCCCAAAGGTGATCGGTTTGATCTCATTGGATATTCTGATTTTGACTGGGTTGGTGATCGTGTCGACCGTAAATCTACCTCAGGCACATGTCATTCTCTCGGTAGATCTCTTGTCTGTTGGGCTTCAAAGAAACATAATTGTGTATCAATTTCTATGGCTGAAGCCGAGTATATTGCTGCTGGTTCATGTTGAACCCAAATTCTCTGGCTTAAGCTAACGCTGAAAGACTACAGTATACTCGTGAAAAAAATTCCTCTGCTTTGTGTTAACGAGAGTGCTATCAAAATTTCTCATAATCCTGTGCAACACTCTCGAACGAAGCATATTGATATTCGCCATCATTTTCTTCAAAATCACGTTCAGCGAGAAGATATTGTTATCATCTATGTACGAACCGAAGATCAATTGGCTGATATCATTACGAATCCACTGGATGAGAAAAGGTTTTGTGCACTAAGGTGTGAGTTAAACATATTGGACTCACACAACATGCAGTAAGATCTAACCCATCTATCATATGTATTATATTTGCATACTTATTTGCTGTAGTTTACTTTTTGTGTTTTTCTTTTATGTTTCTTTTCGTTCGTGTTATTTGTTCGTTGAGTGTTTGTCCTATACTATTGTTATTCCGAGTTTTCTATCGCTTGTTTTTCCCTCGGATTGATTAAGTATCAGAACTTTCTTTCCCTCTATTCTATCACTGCCCCCTCTATGCTTTTCTCTAATGAACATGTATATTTGTACTCGATTAGATTCCCTTAGAATGTCATTGATTCCGAAGGAAAATCTATAGAAATTTATCTAGTTTTATACTCGATGTTCGATGAGTTTGTTCTGAGACGTGGAGCAACTTTCTTTCGGATCGCTGGGATTTTCCAGCGATCTCCGCCACAAAATCCGTCTGTCGAATCCGAAGAGACGCGAGATCTGCGTCGTTGGATTGGATGTGACGGTTATGTCATACATGCCCTTATAAATACCGATCCACCCCTCCGGCGCAACCCTCACTTTCCCTTGTCTTCTTCTCTCTCGCTCTCGCCCCTGAGTTCTTGCGCGCCGCCGTGCCGTTCCGTCACTGTTGATCTCCTCACCGCTTTGCTGCCAGAAGGAAGTTGCCAGAGGCATTCCCGTCGACGCAGATCTTCATCCGCGCCGCCGCACGTCGCCGATTTAAGGTATGTGAGGCGCTGGACACGACCCCCCCTCCCACCCCCCCCCCCCCCCCGGTTCTGTTCATCGTAGTCCAGATTTGTTCTTGATTTACTTTTATTTTTATTAGGTATGTTTGATCCATTCGGATCTTTGCACCTTGGGAAATCTTTTTCTAGTGTTTCTTTTTGACTTCCCATCAGATCTAGGTAAGAAATCCCTCGTCCCGTGGAATTTCTAACTTAGGCAAAATCTCTCAGATTCATATCGATAGATTTACTCCTTGTGCACCATGGTCATGCAAGTTCTTCGTTAGATTTGCACTCGCTGGAAATCTAGTTTAGTGCTCGTATGAAAATCTGCATCGAAGCTAAATCTCTTTGTATGTTTGTTGCACTTAAAATGATTTCCTTCGAAAAATTCTGGTACATGTTCCTATCTTGCCTATTTTCCCTCGTACCTATCTTTTTCGCAGGAAATGTCCAAGAACGCTAGAAGCGTCAGGCAATCCAAGCGTGTAGGAGGCCGCACAAAGATCACCAATAACTAAGAAGGTTTATTAGAGGATTTCATCATCGAGAAGAATATCAGAACGCCAGAAAATTCCATAGAAGATGCAAGAACGAGAAATAACAGACTCCAAGGAATTCGAAGATTGTAAGCTCTTATGTGCTATGAGTATAAGGCTATTATTCCTCGATGGGAAGTTCTATTTGCCTTGAAACACCCATGGTCTGATGTCACGGCTTTAAAACCAGGTTGGACGCGAGAAAATAGACATCCTCCACCGAAGGATGCTCAGCCTTCAACCTTGAAAACTGCTGGAGATTACAAGGAACTAGTTGCTGCTCGAGCTGAACAAGAATAAAAGAGAAAGCTATCCAAGGCCAAGAAATATGCTGCTGCTGCCACTGCAGCAACCACCGAGGGTGTTGCCGAAGAAGTTGGTCCAAGCACTAAACCGAAAACTAGCAAGAAATCTGACAACCTCTAGAAAAAGATTGATGTTTTTTCGCCACCAGAAGCAACGTCTGGTGATGAAGAAGCTAGTTCCGAGCAAGATGACAAGGGTACTGAGGCAGATTTTGAAGCTGAGAACCACCCCCCTCCCCCACCCGCTCCACAGAAACAAACACCAAAGAAGAAACCAGGCCACAAGGGCATAAGGATCAAGGAGGTAGCTGAAACATCTCCTCGAGCAACTATTGACATGACCAATCTGGTCACTGATCCGCCTCTTGCCACTGCTGCTCATGTTCCCCCTCGTCGAACAAAACCCTCTACTGCAACCAAGGGAAATCAAGCTACTGTGCACGAGGAAAAAGAACCTCTGAGCCAGAGGAAGGCAAGACTGTCCCAGCAAAAGGAGCTCGAGGCCAAAGATTTGGAGAAGGCTAAGCTGATGAATTTTTACAGCTAGACTGAGGAAAAGAAAGCTGAGGTTGCCAAGCAATTGGGCATATTGCATTTTTTTTCCGACAAGTAATGAGCTCAGCTCAAGAAAATGTTCGCCCTCAGTGCAGCAAAAGAAAAAGTTGTGGCTCCTAGTGCCACCGAGAAAGTTGTGACCCCAACGTCACGAAGGAAAAGGCTGCAACCGCTAGTGCTGCAAAAAAATTAGAGGTTATTGGTGCCTCGAAGGAGAAGGTTGTGGTCCCAAGTGCCATAATAAAAAATGTTGCTACTATCAAGGCCAAAAAAGAGGCCGAGAAGAAAGCCAAGGAGGCAAGGCTCAAGCCTCAGGTTGCCCAAATTCCTCGTTCTGCTCCCGCACCCGCTGCCCCAGCTGTACCTATTGTGCCAGGCTCTCGAGAAGATGAAGATAATTCCAACGAAGGAAATTCCACCAATCAGGTCGTGCGGAATGTTGTTGAGATTACAAGTGTTCTTTTGAAGATGGTGTAACAGCCTGGGATTTTCACCCAAAATTAAAAAAATTTGTTTGTTGCTTTATTTTATTGATTGCTAGAATTTTTTGCAGTATTTGCTTCGCTGATTTATTAATCGGTGAATATTCTCCCCCTCTTTATCGTATCGGATGCGTGACCGAACCCCTTTTCCCAATGGCAGATGACCTTTTGCGACACCGGGTTTCACCCGAGCACCGTCACAACTTCCGGCACAGGACCCGCCATCGCTATCGGAACAAAAACACCGTTTATTTAATAAACGGATTATTTTATTGGGCGCCATAAAAATGTTCTCAGAACGGTCTAGAAGTGAGGTAGGACTGACGGGCTCGACGCGCTGAGTGCGTGGTTCGAAATTTCGTTCGAATCGGAGGTCGTATGGACTCCCGGCGGACAGAAACGTAATCGCCGGACGCACGAGAGAGAAACCAGAGGCGTTTGTGTAAACTTGCCATCCAGTCCAGCCTATAAATAGACCACCACTCTCTCCTAGCCCTTCTAAAGTTTCCCCCTTGTAAAAATTGCAGCCACCCCCCTGAAATTGTCTAGATCTGCCAAATTTTCCCCCCACCAATCTAAACCCTAGCCTCCAGCCCTCCAGAGCCGTCGGATCCGGAGATCAATGGCTCCGGAGGCCTCCACGTCGCCACCCAGACGCAGCCAGCCTCCTCCCAGACGAACCGGGCCTAGCAGGACCCACACCACCGCAGATGCGGCCCGCGAGGCCCAAATCCACGACGCCCGAGCCTGCATGCCCTGGCACCGCGTGGAACCGTCGCGCCTCCCGCCGGCCAAGGCCGCGCCACTGCCGGCGACCACTACGGTGAGCCGCGCCACGCCCCTCCTCATACCTCTCATCCTCCTCCTCCCTCACCGCGAATCTCTCCTCGCATGCCGCCAGAGCTTTCCGCCACCGCGCCATGGGTGAGCTCGAGCCCGAGCTCCGCCCCACGCCCCACGGATAATGTCGGTCGTCGCCCTGAACGGATCTGGGCGGATCCCGATCACCGCGGCCCGCTACGACACCTCCGGTGCCCCTCACCTCGCCGCCTCGCCGGAGGGCGCAACCGCCGTCGTCGTCGGGCTCGGCCCCGGTCCGATCGTGATAGGGCGAGCCAGGCCGCTACCGCCAGAGGGGCCAGGACCACTGCGCGGCCTCCCAGCGGCCCACGGCCTCCCTCATGCCCATGGGCGAGGCCCCTGTTATCCACCGCCTCCTTGGCCAGATCGGCCAGCCCAAAGTGAGGCCCCTTTTTTATCTTTTCCCCTCTGCGAATTTTGGCTAAGACCTAGATATGTGCTGCTGTTGTATCGTTTTGCGATGCAATTTGCGAATGAAACATAGGTCGGATGACTTGGCGCCCAAAATGAAATTTGTTGCAGATGATGTGCTCTAACTTTTTTTCTTTAGTGAATTAATCCATGTGAGTTCATCTAGTTGGTGTAAATGCATGTTCAACACTGCTACCTGCTGTTAAATGCTGCTGACTGTTATTTTCTTGCAAGTTTGGTTGACGCTTGTGTCACATCCATGATGCCTATGCCAGTAATTCTTTCTTGTATGTGTTAAGCATCATTGTACTTAAATTATATGCATTTCTTTGTCATGTTTACCTGTTGTAGCTATTTTATTTCTTGCTCCAAAGTGGTGACCCTGATAACATGTGTTGTTGTTTGCATAAAGTTTCTACTTTGGTGCCTTATAGTTAATGATCCATGCTTCATATGTTATAGCTCCCATGGAATGCAATGCTCCTTGTTATGTGTAATTTGATGACATGCTTTGATTTGCCATGATATGGTTGCTGTTTATATAGTTATTGAGCTCCCAAAGTGCATACCTGATGTTTTCTGTCAACCACCCTGGAATTTCACCTAGTCTGGAATATGGTTTAGCTGTCTTGCATGCTTTATATCTTTTCATCCATGGGTCCTTTGACCACAAGTCCTATGTATGAACTCATGAGCATCATGTAGGCTTGTTATAGATGTATTGCATGTTCATTTTGGAGCTTGTTTGATATTGCTTGTTTATATAGCATGTTTATAACAATTTTCCATGCCTCTATTTTTCACTAAGTCCCTAGGCTGGTAGTATTATTTAGCTTTTTGCATGGGTTACAATTACTTGTTCCTGATGTTCATATCCATGAAACCTTGATGCCATGTCATTCTTTTCATGTCTACTGTTGATCCACATCATTTTGGTGCAGGTTTGCAACCTTTAGCATGTTCGTTCATTGCTCTCAAGTGTGCTACCTGATGTTGGCAGATTATGCCCATAACTTGTGATGCTTCTATCTTTTGAATCGTAACTCCGTTTGGAGTGTTCTTTGCATGTAACTTGACTAGAATTTCATGTACTTTGTGTTTATGCTATTTTTCCGTGGTTAACCAACCTAAAATATGATTTAGGGAAGAACAGTACCAAATGCTTTAATTGTCGTGGGGGTACTTAGTGATATGCCATGTTTAGGATTTTACCTTACTTAAATTGACTAGCATAGGTAGTTTACTTTATGATTCACCTCTTACCATGATTGTGTGATATGCTATACTTTAGTGAGTTGCCATGTTAACAACCTTTGCTCACGTTGTGTAGCTGAACAACTTGAACCATTCTAAATATTCGGTATCGTCGTGTGTGACGAGTACTCCACTTAACCTGTTAGTAACCGCTCTCAACGATAGATGTGAAAACATATTGCATTGTCTTGTGTTTCCTTCTTGATGTTGCTTTCCCTTGATTGCTTCATAGAATTAGTTGCTTGCTCGTCGATTGCCTTTCCAGTGTTTACTTCTTGTGTGCTCCCGCAGGTATTCTCGAAGACGTTGCGAGTTTGCGGTCTACTACACCTTCGGTTTCGTCTTCTCATCGGGTAAGGGGGAGCATATATCATTCTTTTAATTTTCATCTCACTTGTGCCTAGGTATAGGATAGAACGATTGCTTGATCCTACCACTTCATATTTATGCCTCTCAAATAAACCCAAACAACCATGTCCCCCTGATGACCCTCAACTGTAGGGGATCGAGATAGTCTTCGCGGGTAAGTTAACCCAATTTATTGATTCGACACAAGGGGAGCCAAAGAATATTTATAAGCTTTGATAGTTGAGTTGTCAATTCAACCGCACCTGAAATATATTTGCTTGCAACAAAATATTAATAGCAACTGTGGTATGATAGTGATAGTGATAATAGAGAAAGTAAAATAGCGAAAGTAAATTACTAGTAACCAGCAGGATTAAAGCAATGTAGGCTAGGGAGATGGATGGTTGGGCGCTGCTTGGATAAGAGTGAACATGTAATATATTCTAACACGGGGCAAGGCACATGGAAAATAAAGAATCATCTAGGAAAATATCAAACATTAGGCATGTATCCCGTAGGTAGTAGTGTGTGCTTGCAATAAGAACTTGCACAACATATTTTGTCCTACCATCCCGCTACGAACGGGGCCAAAGGGAACTTATGGAGATTAAGGTGCTCCTATCAAAGAGAACCTGAACAAAGCAATAAAATCAATGGATACATGAAATCCTCAAATTATGGATCATTCCATTTGGTGTCCCAAGCTGTCACCTTGGGGATCGCCGGTTCCGGACCATAATAGGTGCATACAACTCATAGATAGGATCAAGAACATAAACATAACTCATGAAAACACAAGTGGTTCAAATCAGAAAACATGGCATTCGGGCCCAAAGTGACAAGCATTAAGAGCAGCAAGTTGTAGCAAAGATGATAAACACCATAGTATATGATAGGCAACATGCCCCCAACAATATGACGAACTATTACGTGATCAAACTCATCCAATCCCTGCCATCCCCTTTTCCTACAGAAGGGAATTACTCACACATGTGAAAAGAAGTCATGGAGGGAGGATGGATTGGCGATGGTGATGGCGATGGCGATGATTTCCCCTCTCCGGAGGCCAAATAAGCCTCCATATTAGCCCTCCCGAGGAAGAACAGAGGGTGGCGGCGGCTCCGCGATGGAAACTGGAAAAGTGACTTCTGTTTCGGATTTTTCCCGTCACGGGAATAAATAGGGGCATCGGTAGGGCACCAGAGGAGGGGGGAGGCCCCCAGGCGGCCAGCCGGCGCGGCCAGGGGTGGGGCCGCGCCAGCAGGGCGCTTGGAGCCCCTGTGGCCCCCCTCTGGCCCCACTTCTGGTCCGTGGAAGTTTCGGGTGCGTGGATTTTTCTTGAATTTTCTGGGAATTTTCTGAGATACCTAAAAATCCATTTTCCTGCACACAATAAAACCATACAGGCAGCTCTGCTGAAAACAGCGTCAGTCCGGGTTAGTTTAGTTCAAATCATGCAAGAATGATGGTAAAACAATAGCAAAAGTGTTTGGAAAAGTAGATACGTTTGAGACGTACCACCCCCACATCCTAGCAAACTATTGTTTGGCCATACACATTGCTTGCTTAACCACTGCTTAGTATGCATGCTTAGGATGCTATCAACTGTTCCCCTGTTACTCCTTGGATTGGGATATCACACTATTATATACTGTGGATGATGTGATTGTTATAATGTTTACTATAGTCAACGAAGGATGGAAGGTCCAGGCTATCCCGACCCGACGCTTTGTTCCATTCGAGTCACCTACGACCCGTCAACGAAGGATGGAAGGTCCAGGCTATCCCGACCCGGCGCTTTGTTCCATTCGAGTCACCTAAGACCCGTGTTCCGGGTATTGTGTCTCTTGACGAGCGTGCCTAAACGTGTGTGGGATTTTATGGGTCCCCTTTTCTTACCTACCTAGCTTCAAACATTTATAGTGGTGGCCCAAGCTGATTTACCATTTGAAAACCATGTGTGTGTGTCTGTCGGGTCGCTCCTAGCAGACTTTCCTTAAAACAACCTGGGCCAGCGGGGACATGCTTTCCTTGTTGGACCACCCTTGGTTTGCGAGGGCCCGGTACCACATGTGAGGTGTCCCGATAACCCAAACCCTGTTGAGATGGAAGAGGCCGATCCGAGAGCGCGACCGACTTTTGGATTGGGTGTCGACTCCCCGGGGGCCACCCGGATTTGTTCGTTGTTAGCTAGAGGGACCTGCATTTCGGATCTCTAGGAACTAAATCATAAAATGGTTGCCTGTGATGGGTAGCAACTGAGATAGATGGGAGTGCGTGTGGAGCCTTGTAATGGGCAGTTGGTACACCCCTGCAGGGTTAAATCTTTTCGAGAAGTCGTGTCCACGGTTATGGACGACTTGAGACCTACTTTTTGTTCATAGACAACAACAACTGAGATAATCTTAATAACTTGATCAATGTGTAAGTTCCTTGAATGCTTCTTCTTCGTTGGGATGCGAAGGGGAGGACAAGGATAGGATAGGTGTTATGTTTGCGTAAGTAGCTGATAACAGCACACGTTGGAGGCGATTCCTCATCGAATGCTTGGTTCTCATTTTACTCTAAGAAGAACGTTAGGCACTCATATATTGCTAGTGCGGCTGCAACCTCACCACTACCCCCATCCTACCGTGAGAAGTTAGTTACAAGACTTTTTGATATAGCTCACCCCTTCTTTTCTCTTTTACGCACGTTATGCAACGATCTTGGACTTCAGAGGAGCTCGACGACCCTTCTTCTGGACGCCTTCGTGGAGACTCGACGACGACTAGTTAGGTGGATCCCGGCGGAGAGCCTGGACCCGTGTGGACGTGGGAATGGTGTGTTTTACCTTTACTACTAGGCATTTGATTGTAGTCTCTACTGAGACATGTATCTTCCGCTGATGTATTGTATTAAGGCAGTTGTATGCCGATTGTATGAGATGTTGTATCCATGTAGTTGTAATGTTGTGATATCATGTTGGAAATCCAGGGCATATGGCTTCGTCATATGTCGCGGTGGGACCGATATGTGCTTCGTCCCCGGATCTGGATGGAAACATCTAGATATGGAACAGTACCGCATATCGGGCCTTACAGATGGCCACCACCCCCTAGAATGTGACTCCCGAGGATTTTGTTCCGAAGGAAATTGAAGAACGAGTGAATAGATACATGACCCGCTGGGACAAGTATATCACTCAAGAATGAAAGGATCGCCATCAGGAAGCTTTCTACACCAATCAACTTCAAGAAGAGACTGAAGACATTGAATCGAGCAAGTTCTTAAAGTCCAAACTCTATGCACTTGCTGAATCGAGGAGAATTCAGCAAGAAAATATTTATGTAGTTCATGATAATGTCCGACAGATTGTGGCCAATATGTGCAGAGATCACAACGCTGCCCTCATCGAGAGACTATATCGAAAGAGAAAGTCGACCAAGAAGAATACTTCCACATGCTCTGGGCGTGGGATGCCAGCGACTGCCAGAAAGAAGAAAAAGTCTGTTGAGGTCGTTGATGCATCAGCACGACTAGAAACTGCACCACCTGCCCGAGAATCAACTCCACAAAAAGCACCAACTCCTCCCCGACAAACTTCTCCACCCCGACAAGCTACACCACCACCACTTCACCAGGAAGCTGAGCCTACTGCTCTAGTTGTGACCGAGCACAATGCTCAGGTTCAGAAAGAAGATCCTGCTCCACCACCATCAGTTAAGAAGGATTTATCCTCTGCCCGCACCGAGCATGAAGAAGAAGAACATGTGGATGTTACCACAGTTTCCTCTCGACTAGAGGCACCGACTGCCACCGATGAGGCTGACGCCGAAGAAGATGGCTCTAGAGATGAGAGCTCTGAAGGTAGTTCCTCATCCTCATCTTCTTCATGAAACAAAGAATGGTGGATGCCGCCGAGAAACTTGATGCAGACCTAGAGGACATGGAAACTGAAGAGGCCGGACAAGCTCAGAACCCTGACGAAGGAGATGCCGTCAAAGATCATGCCGAGGAAAATTCTCCTGCTGATGTCCCCACACAGGATGTTGCCAATGTTCCATCCTCAAAACCTCGAAGAAGAACGCCCCATGACTGAACGGAACATTCGCTCGAAGTTTATCAAACCAGTTCATCATATGGAGATTTCCCTTCGAACACAACAAATGTTTCAGCACCACATCGACCAAGATCTCGTGCAGAAGCAAAAGATGATGACAACACTCAATCACCTGCGCAACATTACCATGAACAACAATCAGCTTCTTCTTGAATGTCTTTGCAGGGAATGGAAAGGACTTCGCAAATTCAACTCTCTCGGTCAGCTGCAGCGCTGCAGTTTCGAGGAAAATCCTCTGCATCTGCAAAGGCACTGGACAAATGATGATCGGGTTGATCGACCAGATTGCAACATTCTGATGTTGCCGAAGAACAGATATGTGCTTTGCGTGGATGAATATTATCACATCACCACGGACACTGTCTCCTTCGACTCCGACCCCGAAGAAGAACGATGCACAGCGAGAGTTTATTCGCCACTTCCTCGAAGCCCCAAGACTCGTACAGAATTGCAATTCGATTCTTCTGGTGACCAGCACTCCTTCCGCACGAAGATTACTCTTCATGGTGGTCGCCCCATCAGACGTCTTCCTTCCACCAAGGCACGCTCTTCGCATGCGGAATCTACTCGTCGTCACCGCCGCTCCAGCGAGTAGGAATTCTGTCGACCCTATTCTCCATCTTTTTGTCCGTTGTGATAAAAAGGGGCAGATGTAGTGGCATCGAAGAAATAGTTCGTCTGTGGGGTTAAGGGCTTTGAATTTTGGTCGTTGAACTTTGAACTTTGAGTTTCCAAGTAGTTTCAACAAACATTCGATTCTTATTCGATCTGGTTGTAACTAACTCTAAGTAGGTATGTGAACTGCTACTTTTATCGTAAGATGTCTATCTGCTATGATTGCGATATATAACCTTCTTGCAGGAAATTATCTATCACATAAGTTCACAGGTTAATAGAGGAGATTGCATATTTCTCATTGGATATCTTTTGGATTGCAATCTTGCTCGCTAATATTATGATGTTTTTCCCTCGACTCATTTCTTATCAATTATGCACTTCACTAAAAATGTTCATCTTCCATACATACATCAAGGGGGAGTATATCCTCAGTCTTCACTCTGGTTTATCATCAAAAACTCAAAACTTTTCAATTATTTATCGATGCCTGTTTTTTCAACAATCGTCGAAAAATGGGGAGATTGTGAGAGAAAGTTTTGCCCCCGAAGGTTTTGGAGATTGTTGGACAAATCATTAGAGGAACTAATATTGTTTTCGAGTATAAAAAAATACTTAGGTTCATGAAGAATGGAGTTTGCTGGTAGAAGGTCGAAGGACAACTCACTACAGAAAAGCTGCAGACTCATACCGAAGCCTTTGAAGGAAGATGACCCCTAAAAATGTCATCGAGAAAGAAGATGCTCTCGAGTAGAATCGCAACGAGGAGAAAGCTGAATTTGAACGAAGACTTAGTATTTTACTAGTTTCTCTTTTATTTTCTTGAGTCGTAGGTAAAACCGTACTATCAAGAGGGGTTTGCTAGTTGAAATCTTAGTAGAAGTGAATTTTCTCTGCTCAACTTAAAACCAAAGATAGCATACCGAGAGAAATCTTACTGAGTCGAGTAATAGCTGGAAACCAAAGATAGCATCGCACTTCGTTCCTTCGAGAGAGAAATCTTTCGGTAAGTCAGCTTACTTGCTCCGCAAGAAAAGTTGTGCAATGATTGAAAATCCGACTGTTGTGGACACGCGTCAAGCGGTTGCATCGGGTCACTTCAGTCATTTCACCATCGGTATCGGCACCTATAAATACCCGCACCCACCCCCCCCCCCCCATTATGGGTGGGCTGCTCCACTGAATATTATGATACAGAAGAGTTGTGGGCCTCCCGAGAAAGATATCGAGAGAAAACCAAACCCAAGTTCAAACTGAGTTGAGCTATTCACTGAGGCTTAGGTTATCTTGTATGTATGAAAGTCCCCTAGACGGTTAGGCGTTGCCTGTCAAGTAGTCGAAGAGTAATTGTCACTGCTGAAGGAAGTCTGTAAAGGTTCCGGAGATGTCCTGAATCATTCACCGGGAGTAAGAACTGGACAAACTCGAGGAGTTTGTTGCAGTAGAGAATAGGACGGAGAGAGTTTGGCTCCATGTGTTCAATCACTAGTCCCTCCAACCAGACGTAGCACTTTGCAGAGTGTGAACTGGTTCACCAAACATCGTTGTCTCAGGATCGTTCTTTTACTCGTATTTACCTTCTGTATTTACTCTATTACCTGTTTGCCTTCGATGTTTTTGATCGTCCCCGTTCCTTTCGACTTAGGCATGTCTTTAATTACTTCAATTCCTTCGAGATTCGCTTAGTCCTTTGTTGTTTGCATGTTTTACTTCTAAGTTCTAGAGAATTTTTAGAAGTGATGTGATCAATCACCCCCCCCCCCTCCCCCTCTGATCATTCTTGAGCTTTCAAAACTGTAGATGTGTGGTTTGATGAATCTGACGGCTCACGAAGAGAGAACTTGCCACCTGTGTTAGATGAATAATCTCCTGATGAACTGATCAAAAAGATGGGTGTTGGTGAGATCATGCCCGTAGACCACCCTGAAGAAACTCACATACCTCCTGCTCCTGAAGAACATCCAACTCCTGACACTCCTGATGCACCTAAAGCTGATGCTAATGAGTCTGATGGAAGTGTTGATGACTCACCTCAAGATCGCCGACCTCGAATTCCTCGAGTGGCGAATGAAGTTCAAATTGACAGAATTATCACCATCGTCAATGTACCAGGTCCACTCACTCATGCCAAAGCAAATCGAATAGCTAACTTTTGTGGGAATTTTGCATTTGTATCTATTTCTGAGCCCACTAAAGTAGCTGAGGCATTCCAAGAAGCTGAGTGGATTCAGGCTATGCAAGATGAACTTCTTCAGTTCAAACTGAATGATGTCTAGGAATTGGTCAAGAGACCTGGTCCTCGTATTCACAATGTCATCGGGACAAAGTGGATCTACCGCAACAAACTCGATGAAGCTGGACAAGTCATCAGAAACAAAGCTCGACTCGTGGCTCAAGGCTACACTCAATTTGAGGGTATCAACTTCGGTGAAACTTTTGCACCTGTTGCTAGACTTGAGTCCATTCGCATAATGCTTGCTTTTGCTAACCATCATAATATCAAGCTATATCAAATGGATGTGAAAAGTTCATTCCTCAATGGTAATATCGAGGAAGAAGTATATGTTGATCAACCTCGAGGTTTTGAAGACTCGAAGAACCCTGACATGGTATACAGGCTGAAGAAATCTTTATATGGATTGAAGCAAGCCCCTCGGGCTTGGTATGATACACTGAGAGACTTCCTCATCAGCAAAGGCTTCAAATTTGGTTCCCTCGATCCAACTCTCTTGTCACGTCCCAACTTTTGTAGTCCTTTTACTAGAATGCTAAAAATTTAGGCTTAACAAAAAAACTTTACGAAGTTGTGATGTGATTGCAGTAGAATTGACATGTCATGTTTGCTAGGCCTGTTTTGAATCTTCTTATGCTTGCTATGTTGAGATATGCCATGCTTGTTATTGTGTTGCATTCTGTTGTTGCCTTGCCATGCTAATGAATTTTTAACTAAGGAAAATATTAGGCTCACTGCACTTATATTGAAATAACCCATCTAGTCACCCATAACAATTACTGTCAATAAAAATTGTCCCCAAATAAAGATTTGCTTGTATAGATATTCATTACATAAATAATTAAAAATATATTTATAGCAGAAGGTATTTAATTAAAATATTTAAAAACTTCTATTGGGTTAGTTTCTATTATTACAATAGTGATAATATTATTAACATCTTTTAAAAAATTACCTAAAGATTCTAAATAAATTAAGATAATATTTCTGGAGTTCTATAAATTAAATGGAGTAGTTTTGACAACGCGTAGCATAGTTAAAAAAAAGAGGAACCTAGCCTTCCCTAGGCCAAAGCCCACCTGTCCTTTTCTCTATTTCGCGTTCTCTCTCTCCCTCAACCTCCCTGAAAGCCCGGCCCCGCTAGTCCGTCTCTTTCTTCCTCCCCTGACGCTAGCCCGCGGGACCCACGCTGGCGTCATCACACCGACGTCAGCCCTCTCTGCCCTCCTCGCTCAGTGGTCTTCGATGCCACGGATCGATCAGCCAGGGCGCGCGCTCTCGCCCGCACCTCGCTCCCGCCTCCCACCCTCGCACTCCCTCTCCTCCTCGCTATAAAAGGGGAGTATCCCAGCCCCTCTCCTCACTCCACACTACCACACGAACACTCTCCACCACCACACCCATACCCAGCCTAGCAGTATAAAAGGATAAAGAGGAAGAAGGAAGAGGAGGAAGGAAAGAAGAGGAGGATGGAGAAGAAGGGGGAGGGCCAGCCGGCGAGCCGCTCTCTCCGCTCAACGTCGGCGGCCCGGTGTCCCACTGCAGTTGAGCCGGCGAGGGGACAAAGAACAGTCGCCCCAAGTCGCTTCCCTTCTACCCCGAGCCGACCATAGCCTCGACGTCGCACGCCTCTGTTTTCGCAAAAAACGGATTGCCCCGGCAATCCCGCACCTCTGCCATCTCTCCCCGCCGCTCGTCGTCGCCGGTAAGCCCCTGCAGCTCCCTTGGTGGCCATGGCCAGTAGAGGCCGGTCTGCTCACGCTCGTTGGGGAAGAAGCGCCCTGGCTGTCCGATCCCCCAGGATCTAACGGGACGGGCTTCCCTCTACCCCTTTGTTTTATTAAAAAATTGATCCGGCGCCCAGTGAACAGACCCGGACCGCTGAGGAAAACATTGCTTGTGGGCGCAGTATAGCCCTAGGCCAACCTGCTGCTATTTGTTTTTCTTTTTTATTAGAATGTCAGCATAGAATTAGTTTTAGAAAAATAATTATAAGTCAAAAAATTATGAAATAAATTGTGTGTTGTTAGTAACACTGTGCTCTATTTTTCCGCTTGACTAGAATTTTGGTTTCCTAAAATAAAATTGTGACCTTTTATTATTAATTTGGTTGTTAGTTTAATTTCAATAATTTCTATGTTAGTGATATTAATTTGTTAGCTCTTTATTAAAATCACCTGTGGTCAATAGGAAATTGTTATGAATTTAGTTAATGAAAACAAATTAAAGTAAAATGATTTAGTGAATAAATTGGGTGAAAAACATTTCTTTTAGTTATTGTTTGTTTTTTTTAATCTTGATGTTAATAAATCCACCAAAATTATCCTAATGCCTTTCTATAGATTTTTCCTGTTGGTTTGGATTTTGAGAAACTCTTTGGACTTGAACTTAAGCATATTTTCTTTCCATGCTCAAATAGCCCTTGTTTCCAAGCCTTTTCCATGTCATTCCATTGATCCACCTGATACGCGAGAGAGTATTACTTCTCGCCCTTCGTTGGTTGCCCCAAGTGGAAGGTAAGATGCAGCGTAGCAACAAGTTTCCCTCGGTGAAGATACCGAGGTTGAGTATTGAATAGTAGGACTCCGGCGATGGTAAGTAGGTGTTAGCGGCGCACCTGACGCGGACCTGCACACAACACAATTAACTTTGCGCCCAACGAAGTTCAGAGAGGTTGTCAATCTCTCCGGCCTTGATGTTTACAAAGGATCAAAGACACGGGATAATGATAATGATGGCAAACTAAGGTAAAAATCAAGAAATTAAATGAGTGTGTAAATAGTGATGAGAATATGGACCGGGGTTCCGTGATGTTCACTAGTGATGTGCCTCTCCCAAAATACGATAAAGATGCTATGCGAGAAAACAAATTACAGAAGGGCAATTGACAGGATTATAAACGCACTGCAATGCTAACTATGCTACAAAAGAAAGGAAGAGGCTCAAAAGCATGGGTAGTATGCCAAAATAAGTAGACCGATATCCATCTGCATCTACTACTAATCATCCACCTTGAGATATCTATCCAGAACATCTCGCTGGTATTAAGTTGCGTGCCCCACCCAAAGTGTAACCTGAAGCAACAGAAAATTGCATTAAAAAGAACTTTGCGTAAAGTAAAAAATCCTTGTAACCGCGGTTACAAGCACCGTTGTTTTCCCCCTTGTGGCCACAGCACATCCCCTAGACTCATGTTTCTATCACTCAAGCGTGTCATCAGGGGGCATGTAACCACAATCGAGCATAACGTTCCCTCTTGGAGTCACTACCTACCACTTGGCCAAAGCAATAAAAAGTAACGGAGAACATGCAAGAATTACTTCGGAACAAAAATACAAAAGATAAGATCCAATTATATTACTCTATCACAATCTGAACATAATCTCATAATCCATCAGATCCCTCCAAACTCAGCATAGCAAAAGCAGAAAGAATTACATATGTGCCTCGATCATGTAGGGAAGCTCACGAGGTCTAATCCATGATGAACAAAGAGGGCAAGAGAACATCACATAGCTACTGATCACGGACCCATGGTCCAAGGTAGACTACTCACGGCGCATCCAAGAAACGTCCATGGTGGAGGAGAAGTCGATCCTCTCTCCAGCAGGGTGCCGGGAAGGGTCCTGACGGTGCTCCCGATCTTGGAAGCGAAGCGACGGAGGAACAGAGGAGAATTTGCGAAATAGCGTTCTGTCTTCGGAGTTTCCCTGTGACGGAGAATAAATAGGCGAAGGGGGGCGGCCAGGGGGGCCACCAGGGATCCAGGCGCCCCCCTGGCGCGGCCAGGCCCCTGCCCGTGCCAGGTGGCCGCCTGGGCCCCTGGTGGTGGCCCTCTGGCCCCACTTGGGTGTTTCTCGAAGACTCCGTTACGCTGATTTTTTATCCGTTTTTCCCAAATTTTAGGAGCAATTTTAATATGGGGGAAACCTGGGATAGAAAAACAGCATAAAATAGGAACTTGCACTAGGGTGCACTGAGTTAGTAGGTTAGTCCAAATATGATCAAAAGTGTATGAAAGTGTATCTAGATCATAGAAATATCACACAAAACATGCATGGAGCGAGAAGAAATTATCGTTACGTTTGAGACGCATCACCACCTCATCCAAGCCACCATTTTATTCAAGCCATATATTCCTTTTTCAATAAAAAGGAATATTCCCTTTATTTGAGGATTGTGAAGCAACCCCTATTTATATTTCTCCATAAATCCCCAAATAATTCCCTCATAGCCTTGATGTTATATCTTGCCAAATTCTCCAAAAAAATTGCATGGCACAAGTGGATTTTTCCTCTAGAAAAATCCATTTGTCTGTGGGGGCAGAATGGAGCATTGTGAAGGGAGTTCCACTTATCTTTGTCCATTCCTGGTGAAACTCTTTGTGCAAGCTCATATGATCATATCATTAGCCTACACCAAATTCCACCATTATTTGCTTAGTCAAACTCCCACAATAAATTCCCAAAGATTCCATGCAGCAAGGGGGCATTGTGAAGGAAGTTCAAGCTAGGGGATCCCAATTGCCTTGAAACTTTATTAGCATGATCCCTCAACCAAATAACTCCACCAAACCAAGTTTGAGCCAAACACCTTCACCCATATGAGTGAATCATCAAGATTAACTTTCTGACCAGTGGGACACCTTGTGAAGCAAGTGCTAGTTAGGTGTGTCCAGTGGCCATGAAATTTTACACACATACGCACACTTCCATATAAACCAGCTACACTAAATTTGAGCCCATTTCATCAAGAAGAAAGGATGCCAGCTTCAACAATGTGTTTCTGTCCCAAAATGACACTTACAAAGGAAGTACCCTAACCCTTTGGCCATTTGGGCTGCAATTCTCCAGATCAGCAGTCCTTTGTACCCTATAGCCAGATGACAACACCTCCCCCTCCCCCTAATCACCATCTGACACCTGCAACTTCTCCAAGAGGGTAACAGTAAAGTTGGGCTTGAAGATGAGAGCAACCCAGTGGCCTCCTTGACCCTTCAATGGTACCACAGTACTCAGCATAGCAAGAACAACCCCCTAAACAAGCTTGGCCATGAAGGATCCTCCCCCAGGTGCGCTAGCCCAGGGTGGCCACGCCCCTGCATGCACATGGCGCGCTCTGGCCATGCCCCGAGGCCGCCCGACGTGTCGCCATCGCCCTGCCGTGCTCCCGCGTCTCCTAGCCGATGTCCTGCCGTGCCGCGAGGATTTACCAGACACGTGTGCTCCCTCCCCCTCGACTTTCCTTGCCAGAATCACGTCGGCAGCCCTTCGCCAAGCGAGATCCCGATGATCACAGTGGCTCGTCCCGTCGCCATCACGTGTGTCCCTCCCTCTGCCCCATGTTCTTCCCGCTGCTCCTCGCGTGCTTCTACGCACCCTCCAGAAGCCACTTGAGCGCGCCCTAGGCCTCCACCTCACCGCCCAGCCGCAGCTCCTCTGGTTGTCGCCGTCCGAGCACAGAATCGCGGCCAGCCTATAAAAGGCGTGCTCCAGCAACGCCTATCCACACCACCAGCACCTCCTCCCTCTCAATCACAGCACCGCCCCAAGAATCAAAGTAGGGGAGGTATTATTCCCCAGCTCCGGCAGCCTCTGCCACCGTAGTGCCCATGACCCTCCAGCCCACTCCAGTGCCTCCCCAGCCTCGATATCACCTCCTGTCGATTCCTAGTGCTCCACTGGTGCCTCCCCGACCAAGCCCCGCCCGAGCCATCGGCGATGGGTTTCTTCAGCCTGGTCCGGATGCACTTCTCGAAGTTCTGCCCCGCTCAAACGGAAGATCTTGGAGAGACATGGTGGTCAGAGAGGAGTGGATCTCCTCTCCTTGAGAACTGGGCGCCGGCAACGGAGTGTTGATCGGCGTTTATGGTTATGGCCGCCGTGGCCGGAGTGGCCAATGGCGGTGGGAGGCAGGAGGGGGCTCTCGCTCTTGAACTTTCCTTTTGGGGACAAAATGCCTTTACCCTGGACGGGGTATGTGTAGGAATTAGGAATGGGATGTATAAGTGACTTGAATTGCTTCAAAAAGAAAGATCTTTGATGCATATACTTACGTGTGTGGATATGCGGGGACAAGCACAATATATTATCTTTGTAGTGGTGTTGATGGAGCTATCATGTAACAACAAGACACGAACAGGGAGGAACTACACTTCAAAATGTTGCTTCATTAGTCAACTATAGATGTTGCACATGTATATCCAATTGCATATAAACAACTAAATAAGCCTAACTACAGTTCTCTAAACGGTTATGTGGATATAAATAGTTCATATGCTCCCCACAACTGATTGCAGAAACAATTACAAGGGTGTAGCTGTGAAGGATATTAAGTACTGAATGAACTGTAATTTGGTTCGTGGGTCTCACCTCAAAACTTATGGAGGGAGGAAGCAAGTATCAAATACTCACACGCAGGCTGAGGGAAGCTGGCTGAGCTCTGACGAGGGGATGTCCTGCATCTGGATGATGTACTGGAGCAAGAATAGAGGAGCCTGATGTTGTCGGATGGAAAGAGCTCGGCGGCAGAGGACAGCAACCAAATTCATTAACATTAATATTAGAAGCTCACAAAGACACCTAAAAAATTAGATTATATACTAAATTTGCTAGTCAAATATCATCATATGGTGGTGTCCCACAAATCTCACTCCTATCTTGTGGAAGTACAACTGTGCAATTTTCCGTCAGTTCAGAGTGTAGCAGTACAAATATTTGTGGAACTAAGGATCTTGTAAGTACAGAGGAACTAAAATTATGTAACTTTTTTGTCAATTCAAATGCAGATGGGTCTTACCATGAGACGATTGTTTTCGTCGAACCCCGTGCCAAAGATTTGCAGCAGCCAGTCATGACACTTTGACGCAGCCTCCATCAACAGTTGCTCCCACTTATACAGATCACTTTCCTTGAACTTGGCGTACACCATTGTTAGAACTTCATGGTTCTCCACACTTGCACTGAAAATTTTCTTAGTTAATCAAAAAACAAACTTCTTAACACACTCTATGACACTGATTGAACTTGCACAATTCAACGATGGCAGCGAGCAACAACTAGAAGTATACATTTTTTAACAACACTAAGATATTTCACAACATCACATCAATTAGGACAGTGAGTAACAACACATACTAAAAACTCAAAAACTCTGATTTTCACAAATTGTTGTAGATGAGTTTATTTTCTGCTCGCATAAAACTGCACATACATCGAGTACTCGGGTGCCATGTATCAAAAACTGCCGCATCTGAGACCTGAAAAACAAAACCGAACTGAAGTGGTTATTTAGGTCGAACTTGGTGCTGAAGGAGCTCGAAGGGGGTGTGGAGGGCGGAAGGTGGGGAGGAGGGGAGCCACGACCGGCAGAGAGGTGGTCACTACAGAAGGCGGGCGGCGACCTTCGAGGTGGGGCGGAGATCGCGCTGGGATGTGGGTCCGAGACTACGACGAGAGGCGCGGCAGTCTCGGTAGAGGAAGTAGGGCACTGGCGCACAGAGGAGGGTGCGGCCGTGGCAGGGGTCGCCGACGCGTAGGGGAGGGTGCACATCGGCGGCTGCTAGGCGTGCAGGGAGCGTCCCGATCTCGGCGGCGGGAAGGCAAGCACGGAGCATACGGAGCCCGGCGACGAGGAGGAGAGAACGGAGCGGGCGGATCCCGGTGGCGGGGAGGCGAGCACGGAGCGGACGGATCCCGGTGGAGGGGAGGCGAGCACGGAGCGGAAGGATCCCGGTGGCGGGGAGGCGAGCACTGAGCGGCCGAAGCCCGGCGCCCGGGAGGCGAGCACGGAGGCGTCGGCGCCGGGCGACAGGGAGGTACGGGAGTAGGTGGGGGTCGGCGGTTGAAGGTGGTGGGATTTTTTCTTTCTGTGGTGAGATTTGAAGAGGTCACGAGGACGTGGGGTGGGCTTTGGGTTTTTTTTTCTGAGAACGGGTGGGCTTCGTATTTATCCAGAGTGTGTGGGTTGGGCTTCGGAAAATCACCAATCGCGCCCTTATAAAGCCACAGTGTAATAGAATAATATTCTATTACATGTAATATAATAGTTCGGTCCTATATAGTACCCGTCTATTCTGCTAATATTAGCAGAATAACTATTATTCTTCTAACACTTCTGCACTGCATCGGACGCTAACGAGAACGGCACTGCTGACTTACAAGTGCTGCAGCTCGGGTAAAACAGAACCACATGCAGTATTTTCGCTCTAACTTTTTAACCGTTTGTCGGAACTGAGCGTATGATACACTGTTGGATTCGTATGGAAATGGAGCATCTTTCGTATGTTGAATACTTTTCCAATTCATCACAGATTAAGAGCAGATTTGAAAACGGTGCGGCGGCCCACTTACGCAGCGTGAGTTTTTTTTAGATTTCTCTTAAACCGTTCGTCGGAACGATGCGTATGATACACAGTTGTAAATATATCGATTAGGCACTTCGTCCATATCTAGAACACTTTCTCTAATTCCTCATGGTTTGAGAGGAATTTCAAATTGAAACAAAAATGCACCAACTCTGTTTTTTTCGGCGGATCTTGTGGAGAGTAAAAAAAATTAACCATTTGTCAGAACGATGCATGTGATACACCATTTGATTCGTATGGAGTAGGAGCATCTCGTATATGTTTGAACACTTTCTGAGATTATTCACGGTGTGCTGCCCTCTTGTGGACAGCAGGCGTTTTTGCGTAAAAAATTTGATTCGTTCGTCTGATCGATGCAATTGATATACCATTGGATAGGTATCATCGAGGATCTCCATTTTCATGTAGAACACTCTTTCTAACTCCTTACGGTTTAAGAGAAATATTGAATTTACTAAAACGCGGAAATATGTTTCTTCGCGTACCGAAAATCGACCAAGTGAATTGCAACTGTCGGGCGGCCGCACTGCATCCGACAGGCAAGCGCACTGCATTTTCGGAAAACAAAAATGCATGTGTTTTTCATGGATTTAGAATCGACCAAGTGAACTGCATCCGCCGGTTAATCGCACCGCATTTGTCTACAAAGAGCACTGCACGCGTTTTTTTATTTCTTTATCAAAACTTCGTAGTTCGCTTTTGTGAACGTGAACCACGGGCAAAAACGAAGTGAACTACACGACTTCTTTTATTTTTTTTGCACATTATTTACATAAATGAGCTATAAGTAAACCACATCGGTGAACTTAATTGGACAAGCAAACACACTGCTTTAGGCAGAAAAATGTACATCATGAAATAAGTGAGCGAACTGCATGATTATTTTTCTTCATTTTTTGTTTTTTGAACGAGAGTGAATCGCATTGGCAAGGGCAAGTGAACCACAAGATTATAACAAAAATGAATCATCCCATAAAATGAACTACAATATATGCATTTTTTTACAGAAATAATATACAATATCTTTTTTTCTTATCTTCTCGTGCAACTAACAGTAAAATGAACTGCAAGGACGACATCATGCACTAAGACAGTATGTAGTCCATCAACGATTAAACAGTGCATATAGTTAAAAACAAATCTGGCGGAGGACGTCGTCGGAGGGCATCATGGGGAGGCCGGAGAACTTCCTCACCCCTTCCAAGGTGGGGTTGATGAGGTCCGGCATGGGGCCGATGCCATCCACCGCCATCGGATGCATCAGTTGCATCAGTTTGTCATCGAACGGGTCGGCCGGAGCAGACGCGGCAGCGACTAGGGGCGGGAGAGGATGCCGGGGCCGTAGCGACGCGGCTTGGTCGTTGTCCTCGAGGTGGTCCGCGACGGTGCCCTTGTCCCAGCACAGCAACCACGGATTTGGGGTGGACGATCTTTGGATGGAGGTCCTTGGCCTTGGCCTTCTCCTGCTGCAAGAAATATATCCATTCATTTCATCAGGTGGTGAGGCTGAGGCAAGCTTCACCGCGTCAGATTACAGACACTATTGGTGCTTAGAAACTTACAGGGTCATCTGAAAGTTCGATCCTGAATCCCAGGTATGTCCCGTACCCACTCATTGCAAACAGAACCACGGCTTGAAAGAAGCAACAACGGTTGGCCATGAAGGATTTGTATCCTGCTCCTGTTTTTAATGGTGAAGAAGAAGGATCAAAGAGGTTAGGAGCGAGCACCATGTTGTCGGGGTGTCCCCAGTGCACGAGCCAGTCGGGGAGGTTGAAGGTCTTGACCAGCTCCACAAAGGGCTCGAACACCGTGGTGATGGCCTCGGCCCCGGGCAGCAGCGCCGTCGTGCGGGCTGAGGCCCCAACCAACGCGCCCACATGGCCAGCGCGGGGCGCCACGATCTAGTGGATTGGGTGGACGGCGGGGCGGTGGCTAGGGAGGGCGGCGCTCTCTGGTGGCTGGAGTGGGGGCAGGAGGCACGGCGATGGGGGGAGGGAGCGGGAGGGGCACGGCGAGGGAGGAGGTGACGTCCGGGCGCTGCGGCATCAGGAGCGTGAGATCCGGGCGGCGACGTGGGCGGCATGGTGTGCCCGGTGCAGGCGGGAAGCTGCTGGTGCCGCCGGCCGGACGCATGGCTCCTGGTTGCTGCTGCTCGAGGTGGGGTTGGAGGGTTGGGGTTTGGCAGTGGTGCGGCGGCCGCCTGGCGGGGAGGCACCGGGCTGGGGAAAGGAGGCGGCGTCGGGGAGAGGATGCGGCCCGCCGGGCGGGGGAAGAAGGCGACACCGTGGTGGTGTGAACATGGTGCGGCGGCCAGTTGGGGGACGGAAATCGCGATGGGGTGGGGGTGAGGGGAGGTGTGGGTGGGTGAGGAAAGGATAAGGCGTGGGGTGGTTTTTTTTTCAGTCGGTTGTTTTCATCGGGGTAGTTTGTAACTACGGGAGGTGTTAGAAGAATAAGCAAATGTTAGTAGAATAAGGTCTTAAGGGGTGTTAGCAGAATAGATATATATATGTATATATACAGTCGGTCTATTCTGACATCGTTGTCAAAATAATTATTCTTACAACATTCCGAACTGCATCGTATGCAAAGAGAACCGCACTGCTGTATTCGAAGCACTGCAACTCGGGTAAAACAGAACCGCATATACCGTTTTCGCTTCAACTTTTTAACCGTTCATCGTAATTGAGCATATGATACACAGTTGGATTCGTATTGAAATGGAGCATCTTCCGTATGTTGAACACTTCTCCTAATTCCTAACGGATTAAGAGAAGTTTCGAAAACGGTGCGGCAACATACTTTTGCAGCGGGCGTATTTTCGCGATTTCTCTTAAACCGTTAATCGGAATGATGCAAATGATATACCGTTGGAAATATATCGATCAGACGCTCCATCCATATGTAGAACATTTTGTCTAATTCCTCACAGTTTGAGAGGAATTTCAAATTAAAAAAAACGCAGTCACTCTGTTTTTGGTTTTCGAATCTCATACAGAGTCAAACTTTTTAACCGTTTGTCGAAACGATGCGTACGATACACCGTTGGATTCGTATGGAGTAGGCGCATCTTCGACATGTTGAACACTTTTTGAGATTTTGCACGGTTTTGAAATAATTTAGAAAACGGTGGCGCTGCCCTCTTGTGGACAGCAGGCGTTTTTGCGTAAAAAATTTTGATTCGTTAGTCCGATCGATGAAATTGATACACGGTTGGATAGCTCTCGTCGAGGCGCTCCATTTTCATGTATAACTTTCTCTCTAACACCTTACGGTTTAAAAGTAGCGTTGATTTTACTAAAACGCGGACTCACTTTTTTCGCGGAACAAAAAATCGACGAGTGAACTGCATTGGTTTGCATCCGACAGTCAAGTGCACTGCATTATCGCCAAACAGAGCACGCGTGTTCTTCGCGGACCAGGAATCGGCCAAGTGAACTGCATTCGCCGGGCAACCGCACCGCATCCCACGGTGCAGGCGCACTGATTTATCGCCAAACAGAACTGCACGTGTTTTTCGCGGATCCGAAATCGGGGAAGCGAACTGCATACGGCTGCATCCATCAGGCAACTGCACTTCATTATGGGCAAATAGAAATGCACGTATTTTTTATGAACCGAAACCAATGAACTGCACTGCATTCGCCGGGCAACCACATTGCAATGTCGAACACAGAGAACTGCATGTTTTTTTACATATATGTAACGAACCACGTCCAGCATTACATCGATGGGTAAACACATTGCTTCAAACGGACAAGCGAACTGCATTGCAAAGATGAAAAGCAAGTGAACCACAACACTATCCAAAAATAAAGTGAACCACCGAAAAACTAAAGAAAGTGTAGCATCCAAAAATATATAACTGCAATTGTGCACAATTGAACCGCAATGGGCTCCACGAATCCGCGATGGCAAATTGCACAGATTTTTGGAAACTCCAACAGGTCCCGTACGCCGGCCAACCTAGGCGCAGCAACAGCTGCCGGGAACAGGCATCAGCAGTAGCAGCAAGTCCCGTACGCCAGCCGGTCTAGGCGCAGCGCAGCACCAGCGGTGGGCTGCATGAGGCCGCCGCACCCACGACCATGTTGGGCGCCGCCGCTCATGATGCAGACTGCTGGACGAGCCACCTGTCGGGCCTAGACTACGCCATCATCTCCGGCCGCAACTCCGCCGCCTGGGCTGCCTCAACTGCGCCGTCAACAACGCGGCCCTGATTTCCTCTGCTTTCCTCTATTTGCTTCTCCTCTATGTGCTTCTCCCCCCTGATTTCTCAATTTCCTGAACAAGGTCACAGCCATGGCCGCCATTGGAAGTCAGTGCATCGCCGGATCTGGACCCATCCACCGCGTCGACCTCCTTGCAGCGCCTCCCCTTGTCGTACCTCTCTCCAGCCGCGACGGAGATTGATCCGGCAGCAGCACCTCCCCTCAATGCGGTCCTGCCTCGTCCCACGCCCATGTGGGCTGCTGCCCCAACCAACGCCCCTCATGGCCGGAGCGGGCGACGCGCTAGTGGCCGGAGCTAGCGGCAGGAGGTTGTGGCCGGGGCGGGCGGCTCGCTCTTGGTGCCGGAGCGGGCTGTTGTCCGGGGACGGGCAGCGCGGGGGCGAGGTAGGTGGCGTGGGTGGGGAGGGGAGGTGGCGGCGGGGGAGCCTCACCTGTTGGGTCACCGGCGTGGGTGGGAACCGTGGCGGCGAGGGGAAGGTGAGAGGGGGAGTGTGGGGTGGTTAGGGATAATGCGAGGGGGTGGGTCGGTGCGGGAGAGAGAGAGGAATAAGGTGGGGGTTGCGGTTTTTTTCAAGTGGTTCGGTCGGTTTTATGGTGTTGTCAAAATAAGGAAGTGTTGTTAGAATAAGGTCTTAAGGGGTGTTGTTAGAATAGACCCACCCTATATATATACACGCCGTCTATTCTACAATCGATGATAGAATAATATTCTGCAATAATCTCGTACTGCCCGAGATGGCGATCTCGTACTTCTTCTGTAATACGCTGTCGTACTTCTTTTTCGTAAAGTCGATACTGCTCCTTTTTATGCGTGTAGTAATTCAATCGTAGATTCTAAACCGTTCATCGGAATTGTGTAAATGATATAACGTTGGAAAGCTACAGAAAATTCTTAACTTGTTTGTATTATAACTTTTTCCAAACTTTTATATTTTTTTATTATGAATTAAAAAAAAACAGAAATATCACAAGCTAATTGAAAAGTGTTTTGAACGCAATTTCTTACCCACTTCTCGGAATCGCGCAAATGATATACCATTGGAAAGCTACTGGAATTTACAAAAGTTTTTATGTTTTAAAGTTTTTCATATTTTGCATAGTTTTTGAACAGTTTTGAAAATACTAAAAACCAGTTTTATTAAAAGATGATTATTCATAATTTTTAGACATCAAAATGATGCAAATGATATGGCGTTGGAAAGATATTAAAATTTACCATCTTTTTCGTGTATTAAGGTTTTTGAAATTTTACATAATTTTTGAGAAGTTTTAAAAATACCAAGATTCATTCAAAATAGACGAACAATAATTTGATATTAATTTTTAACCACTTCTCGGAATAGCGCAAATGATATACCATTAGAAAGCTACTGAAATTTACAAACGTTTTCATGTTTCAAGTTTTTTCAAATTATACATAGGTTTTGAACAGTTTTCAAAATACTAAAATTCTGTTTTATTAAAAGATGATCATTGATATTCATCGGACCTCGGAATGATGCAAATGATATGGCGTTGGAAAGGTATTGAAATTTGACAACTTTTTCGTGTTTTCAAATTTTTCAAGTCTTTACGGTTTTTGAACAATATTCAAAATACCGAGATTTTTCATGTTCCAAGGAAACATAGTATTGTACTTCTGTGAAATATGAGTTTCGTACTGCCCGACAATAAAGAAGTTTTTGTACTTCTCAAAATGATTAAATTGTACTGCCCATAATTTTTCCAGAGAATTCAAATTTCCTTCACATGTACCTTGTACTTTTGTGGTACATGAGTTTCGTACTACGAGTTAATAATAATAATAATTTTATTTCTCGAACTGAATAAATTGTATTGCCCATATTTTTTGATAGAACTCAACCTTCTCGGTATGCATCGTGTATTTTCTACGGAATATGAGTTTCATACTTCCCGGGATGAAGTTCTGGTACTGCTGTTGTATGAATGTACCGTACTTCTTTTTCGTGAACATGGTACTGCTATATGAATGTTCTCTATTCTGGGAAACAAAGTCTTTGCACTCCCCTCAACATGCATCTCGTACTCCTCAGAATATGTGTATTGTACTACGCACTGTCACAATTTTGTACTTCCTGTATAGAATGTCATTTATTTATTCAATTACAAAGTATGTATTGCGCAAACAAATCAACGGTATTGCCATAAATGAATCAAATGTACTACTTTAGAGGAAACAATTGTACTGCTCGGCAAAAAAATACCATGTACTAGCGGTACCAAATGTATGATTTTTATTAATAGTTTGTACTGCGTTATACATATGTTACACAGTACTAACAATTGTGCTTTTTCTGAAAGATTATTGTACTGCTTTCTCGTAGTGGTTTAGAACTTCTTATTACATTGTTTTGGTATTTATTTTTAATATTAGTGTTGTTCTTCTCAGTTTTAGGACAACAGGAAATGAATGAATCTCTTTCTAGTCCGTGAAGGACATCCAGCTTTCGTCGCCATCAACAATAAAAAAAAGCTTGCTACTTCAGGAGGCAATGCTTCCTGGTTGGAAAATTAGGCCAAAATTTCCTATGACGAACAACAGTATTTCAGCCGGGAGGGGCACACTGCGCGGTGTGGAAGGGCCGACGGGCGCCGGGGCTAGGCAGACAGGGCGGGCGGGAGCTTCGTTGTACACCACGCCGGAGTTCTGCACGAGTTCGGGCGGCGGATCGAGCATCTCCAGGTCGAGCTCACTGAGCCTCTTCTGGAGCATCACAGGGAGGGCGCCTGGGTAGCCACCATCGCGGGGATGGGAACCAGGGCGGCCGACGGCACTGGGGAGGGAACCAGGATGTCGGCGTCACCGGGGAGGGATCCAGGGCCGCGGCGGGGCGGGGGAGGAAGGCTAGGCGACAGCGGGGAGGGGGAGGGAGGCTAGGGCCGCAGTGGCGTCGTGGGGGAGGGGACAGGGCAGCGACGGCTCGAGTGGGGAGGTTAGGGAGGGATGGCGCCCCGGGAGGGAGGTTGTGGAGGACCTCCGCCGGGGGAGGAAGGCTGGGGCGGACCGCCACCGCGGGAGGGAGGATGGGGAGGACTGCCGTCGGGGAGGGAGGCGGGGGCGGACCTCCGCCGGGGGAGGAACGCTGGGGCGGACCACCGCTGCGGGAGGGAGGATGGGGCGGATCGCCGCCGCGGGAGGGAGGATGGGGCGGACCGCCGCCGGGGAGGGAGGCGGGGGCGGAGGGGTGGTTGAGGCAGGCCGCTGCCGGGGGAGAGAGAGAGGTCGGGTGGGATTTGGGGAGGTAGTTTTTTTTGTTACGGGAAGTTTCTCTATAAGATCCCTCCTATATAGAGGCTTGCCTATTGTATAATACTATTCTACAATCAGTTGTAGAATAGATATATATAGGGTGGGTCTATTCTGTTAACACCTCTTAAGACCTTATTCTGTTACTAACATTATTCTGTTACTAACCTTATTCTGTTAAAACAGGTAAAACAGTCGCACCAGCGAACCGCGCCGCGCAAACAAAAAAAAACCACATGTCCCTTCCCCTCACTACGCACACACTCACCCGTGCCCCCACCTTCTTCCCCACATCCCCACGCCCACGCCCCCACGCCCGAACCAACCGATGCCGCCACCCACCCCAACTCCCCGCTCCCACCTCCTCAAGTCAAGTCGTCGCCATACCAATAAGGCGCCCCCAGATCCGTCGCCCCCCTGGATCCCCTTCCCTCTGCCCCCACCGCTGACGGGGAGCACCACCTCTCGTTCGCCCCATTGCCCGACCTCGATCCACGGAGGCCGGCCTCGCCCCTACGCGTCTCCATGCCCGACAACCCCGAGCCGGCGTTCGTCACCTATCCATGGCGTTCCCGGCGAGCCTACTGCCACTCCTCCCCGGATCCTCCTCGTCGAACATCAATGACAGCCTCACCCCCCCCCCCCACCGGATCCACCCGTGCGCCAGCCTTCCTCCCTCGTCGGCTAATGAAGCTTTCCCAACGCCACCGGCTTGGATGCACCACCAGCGGCGTTCTCCGGTACTTTCCTCACCATGGCAGCGCCACCGGGGACAAATGCGTCCTCTCCAGCTCCGGCAGGGAGGCACCGATGAGCAACTTCCGCGCCATCCTCGAGTTATGCCTCCGCATCATTGCGCTATGGTTAGCCCCTCACCTCCAAATCCCAAAAATTTATTCACCCTCATTTTCCAAAATCATTCTTAATCCGTGAAGAATCGGGGGAAGTGTTCAACATAAGGAAGATGCTCCTTTTCCATACGAATCCAACGGTGTATCATACGCTCAAATCCGACCAATGGTTTAAAAGTTATCGCGAAAACGATGCATGCGGTTCTGTTTTACCCGAGCTGCAGTGCTCCGAATTCAGCAGTGCGGTTCTCTTTGCGAAAATACTGCAGTTCGGAATGTTATCAGAATAGTTATTCTGACATCGATGTCAGAATATATATATATATATATATATATAGTGAAGCTATTCATCACCCAGGGTACAGAATAATTTATTCTTCACCCGAGGTAATTTTACGAACCTTTCATAAAAAATTACGTTTGTAATACAAATAGTTACATTAATATGGATTCACTTCATAAATTTTGACATAAAAAACAAAAAAATTAGTCACAAGATCAAAAAAATTACATTTTATGTACATTTTACACCATCATTTTTTACCTTTGTAATTTTACGTAATATAAAATATATTTTACGGAGATTATATTTTTTACGTTCTCTTTTTACTTACGAAATAAGACAAAATTTACAAAATATAAAATTATGGTGCATTGATGTGAAACAAAGGGGGTAAAGAATAACTATTCCTCACCCAGGGTGACGAATAGTCCATCCCTATATATTTATATATATATATATGTATTCTATTACCTGTAGCTGAATAATATTATGTTACATGGCCCGCTATAAGGGCCCGATTATTACAACTCCAGCAAGCCTGAACCGGTAGCGTCATGTCGGACAAGCCCAACCGACCCCCGAAACAGTATCCACCACACGAGCACAAAAACATATCGGCCGCCCCCTCGATTAAAAACTCCTCTGTCGTCTCGATCCCCCCCCCCCCCCCCGTCGGCGGACTCCCCCCTCTACTTGGCTTCTTCCGCCGGAGGCCGTCGTCGCGGGCGAGCGAGCGACGGCGATAGCCGGAGCGAGGGAGCCTGCGACGCCGTGACGGGCCACCCACTCGCCCCGCCTGCACCCGATGCCTCCCTCGGATATCTGTGAGCTACCGCCGGGACACGAGCGCCGCCGTCGCCATGAACCAGAGCGAGGGAGCCCGCGTCTCCATGACGGGCCACCGCGTCGCCCCAATAGCATCCGCCAAAGCAGGCACGCGCGAGGAGCGTCCACCCACCGCCGACGGGATCGACCGCGGCCGTAGCTACCCACCACCGTCGGGATCGAGGGCCGCCGCCGCAGGCACACACGAGGAGCATCCACCCGCTGCTGCCAGGATGGAGCGCCGCCGCAGCCACCCTCCGTCGCTGGGATCGAGCGCCTCCGGCGGATCAGTTAAATTTGATGGATTCTACAACCTTCTTTTAGGTTAGCATCAGTTCTACGTTGTGATAAGCATCAGTTCGAGGTAGCCAAACATCAGCTTTGTTAGCCACACATCTTGTTATATTGTCCTGTTTGTTGCAAAAAAGAATCAGTTCTTCTTTTTACATGGCTTCATAGTTCAACAGTTCAACTGAGCAGTAGTAATATGTGTTCATCAAGTAGTGCTGCCCCAAAAGAAGTTGGCGGATAATTTGAACAAGAATACAATTAGTTCATCGGTTTAAACATACATGTCAGTTCATCAAGTAGTGGTGATTGATTTCAAATGTTTCTATTGTTGCATAACCATTTTTTGATAGTCTTTGAACTGATCCCATTTTAAGTAAAAATTTGAACAAGAAATAAACTGGTTCATCTCAGTAGATCACATTATATGTTAGTACGTAAGTTCATATATTGTACTTGCTTCAACTCAACTCCGTGAGTATTTACAAAAGAACCATATATAGCTGACAGTTCTACTTTTACATGACCAGTCAGTTCAAATGATTTGTTTCATAGAAAAATGTCACATCAGTTCTACTTTTACATGGCCTGACAGATTGCTCAATTTGTTCATGTCATGCAGACGCAACAGAGGCAACAGCGCGACAGTTCTGGATTTTACACTCAAGCCGGTTACCAAGATCCCCCTGGTTGAATAACCCCGGTGATACCAAGTGGATATTTCAGCACCACTGGCAGATTTGAATCAGCTCCAGGATTAGCATATGAAACACCGCAAGCCGCCGGAGGTGCACGATTTGACCCTTCAGGTCTGCATAGAGAGCTGCAATGTCCTCAACCTTTCAGGGTTTGCTTTCCGGATGAAAACGTCACCAAAAGACAAGGAACAGTACCATCATTTGTTCCGTCAGCAAACATAATCCATACTGCGAAAGAAGTTTCAACGGGAAAACGCACAAGCACACAAAAGCCTCCTGCGAGCAGACCTGCTCCGCACAACCCTCACACAAGCAATCCTCCAGCAAGCAATCAGACCAAAAGCAGGGCTTCATCGTCTTTGCTGCCACCGCAAGATCCACTCCTGCACATGCCAATGGTGACGCCGACAGGACCTATTTATCCTGGTGAGCAGCAAACACCAGAAGCGGCAAGATCTTACACGCACGTGAATTTTTTGTCTTTCGAAACTATCTACTACTTTGTATTGCCTGCCAGTTCTAATTTCTTGCTGCATGTCTGTTATGTCTTACTACTGCCAGTCGGTTCTATCAATTTCCCATCCCTACTAAAATCATTCTCTTCCGTGTCCTATGCATCCTCCAGACACACAATCATATGTGCTTCCGAAACTAGAGATGCGCTTTGAAACACTAAAAACATCTCAGGATTTTTACAACGTGTACGCCATGCATGCCGGCTTTGGCATCAGGTGTGGACCTGCTAATGCAAATAGAGCATATTTCTATTTGACGTGCTAGGGGAAACATAAACCAACCGTTTCATAAGCTAATAGACAAAGGAAGACATCTAGTAGAACTGGTTGCAAAGCAATGATCAGGGTGAAAAAGGAATGGGATGGATATTTTGTAATCAAAGACATAGTGTGGGAGCACAACCACCGACTAACTCTTGGTCCGGGTATGCTTCGGTTTTTGCACTCACACTAGACTTTTGACAGCACGATTCTCGAATACGTCAAGTTCCTGCAATTCAAAGGCATGAGCCAGTCGCAAATAATGAATATTGTAAATTGCGATGATCTAGGAAGTGTGTTGATGTTCATGACAGCACGAGATATAATCAATGCGTAAGTACGGAACAACAACCAAAGCATTTTCATTTCATTTTCATGGGTTTCCTTTCGTATTCACTGCCTTTCAGTTGTGCAAAAATTATCTATTGCGGTAAGTTCTGTAATTCCTCAATACTAAGTACAACTACCCTCTTGTATATGTTGCTTAGACTAAAGAAAACAACATCTACTAAAAATCTGGCCAAAAAATAAATTCAAACCATTCTACTGCTCGGTAATACGGAGTCAGTTATATGTTTGTTATGCCTGTCAGTTCTATGTGTACCTATTTCCCAATACAACTAGCTTCTTTATATCTGTATCAGCTCTATACGATGCAAAAAACATGCTGTCAGTTCTATGTTTTTCTATTTGTCAGTTCTACATTTCTTCAATTCTAAGTACAACTAGCCTCTTGTATCTGTGTTCAAACTATGCATTACACCTACTGAAAATCTGACCAGAAAATTAAAACCATTCTACTGTGCAGGAAAGCGAGGAACACAAGAATGGATGAAGTTGATGATATACTAAAGACAATAAACTTCTTCATGGAAATGAAAGCGATAAACAATGAATTCGTCTGCGACATCCATCTGGATGAATCTGATAGGGTGAAGAACATATTCTGGGCGCACGCGAGCTGCCGCGGATCATATCAAGACTTTGGTGACATTGTCACCTTCGATACAACATATAAGACCAACAAGTACCACATGCCAGGGGTGTTTGTCGGCACCAATAGCAACATGCAAACAACCTTCTTTTCTTTTGCATTGATAAGGGATGACGAGGCTGGGTCATTTAAGTGGCTTTTTAGGACTTTTCTAAGGTGCATGAGAGGGAAGGATCCAACATGCATTCTCACAGGTAAACCCACCACCCTCCCCCTATTTTACCTCATGTTTGCTGGCTGCTGTTTGCAACAAAAAACTTGTATGCCTAACCTCTTGCTCGTATTTTAATCACCAGACCATTTCCCCGCCATGGCAAGAGCGATACCAGTTGTCTTCCCAAATACCCTTCATAGGTTGTGCCGCTGGCACATTACGAAGAAGTTCAAGGATCACCTTGCATACCTGTACAAGAACCATGAAGGCTTCAAAGATCAGTTCAGGGCGATCCTGAACTGGCCACTCATGCCGACTGAGTTTGAAGCTTCCTGGAAATGGCTAATGGAGACCTTTGGTCTTCATGACGACGCTACATTGGTGTCAATGTGGAACGACGGAGAAAAAAGGATATCTGCTTACTTCAAGGAGGTATTCTATGCAAGAATGACATCAACACAACGCAGCGAAAGCATTAACCACTCTCTCAAGAGAAACTATGTGAATAAGAAGCAAAACCTCCACGCATTTGTAAAAGGAATAAACAGACTAGTGCATGCGAGAGCGCAGATGGAAAAAGAGGCAACAATGCTTTGTCGGGTATGAATTTTCCCCCCAAAACTCGTAAACCAAATACTTTCATACCAACCAATGTTAACTAGTGTTAACCAATCTTTACTTGTGTAGAAAAAGGCCAACACACTTACAATGTATGGTTTTGAGACACAAATGGCCGAGGTGTACACCCGCAGTGTTTACAGCGAACTCCGGGAGAGGATTAAAATCAGCACCCTCTTCAGGGTAAAGGAGACGGAACATCGTACAAAGCACCTGGTTTACGACAACAATCCAAAGAAAGAATTTGCATTGTCACCGCACGAATTCCAGGTGGTTGCGGACCCTGATGGCGAAACATATGAATGCGAGTGCAAACTTTGGGAACACACAAGTGAGACAGAAAAAATTGACACAACAACCAACCTTTTTGTTGTCAGTTCTTTGTGTCATTCTTGTTCAAAAATAATTTCTTTTCTGTCAGTTCTTTAATTACTAAATCATAAGTTCAACTTGGTCACTTGCTCAGTGCTGTGTGTCATTCCTGTGTTTTCTCTGCCTCCAAGTTCTGTAATTCCTCCATCAAAAGTACAACTAGCATCTTGTATATTTGTTCAAACTGCAGAAAACAGCATCTATTAAAAATCTCTTTGTTACCACAAATAATGCAGGTCTCTTCTGCTTGCATATCATGTGTGTGCTACAGACGCAGAAAGCTGATGTCATTCCGGAAAAATACATACTCAGGAGGTACACAAAGTGTGCCGTTACAGATCCAAATTTCAACAGAAGAGACCTGCGGTTGGTGATGGCAGATGATGCCTCCCAATACTGCGTGGAAAGCGCAATGCTTCAGCTAAATATGTGGGTCCATAGAAAAATCTTGAGAAGTGCATAACAGACAGCAAGGGCTAAGCATGTCATGCAAAACCTGGAGCATGAGCTGGATGCCATGCACTCTGTTACAGCAGGAGATGACAGGGGAGATGAAACAAATAATATAGAGCTTGATGTCGCCACAGCATTGGCTGAACCACATTGGAACTTTACCCGAAAATGACGAGTGCGAGCAAGAGGCGCGCGACACTGAAGCGCAAGCAAATCATCATAACTCTGCGGATCAGCGTGGAGATGCCTCATTCAAAAAAGATGAGTAGCGCAGGGTGATAAAATCGTCGATATACTCAGCAAACAAAGGGCGTAAGAAGAAAACAGAAGCAACACAAGAAGCAGCAAATAAGGCGCCCCCTCCTGTGAGGCGAGTTCAATTCGATGAGAACGGAAACCCTAAAGGCGTAAGGGCAGGTGGCATCTGCGGCCTTGTTACAGAGCACAATGCGCGCACATGCCCGACACGGACTGATCATACTAACAGCAAGAAGAAGAAGGCGCAGAAGCAGAAGACAAAAACAAAGTCAACAAGAAAACAACAGCGGGAAGATGGAGATGACGAAGAAGAGTTTGAGGACGATAATACACAATCAGAGCGGGAGGACATGGAAGATGACATTGAAGATGACTGACAGGGATCAACCCCGGCAAATCCCATGGTCAGGGACCCTGGGTTAGTCATGAGAGGCGCAGGTTGGATGATAGCTCGTCGGCAAACAGGGAGGCTCGCTCCTGCTCGATATTATAGATTAGGGAGATGCGACTACAAAGGAAGCCAAGGCTGGAGCGCTCAGGGCTATGGTTACAGGTGCGATTGGATATCTTTGGCGTCGCCCCTTTTAGCCCTTATATACCGGGCTAGGTCTCGGGTAATTCATCTACGTGTATAGGTAAACTTTCCTAACCGTAGCTTGCTCCTTACGGCAGGTCTTCGCACCTTCCTTGTGAGTCGAGGACTTCTACGTCGGTGCCATCTAGTGGGCCGGGGCCGTATCTTCATGGGCCTTCTGCCTTCATGGACACCAGGTGGGCTCATCCGTAGGAGTCGTGGGGTCACCCCCTCGTCAATGACGTTTCCGAGGATGAAACTGAAAGTGAAGCTCAAAGGGGAAGCAGAAAACAAGTGAAAAGCAAGGTGAAAAGAAAGCAACCGCAGCAACAACCAACAAGGCGTAGCAAAAGGCTATGGACTGGCTAGTTCATCAAGATTTATTCAACAGCAAAAAACAAAATCTGTTGTCAGGCTCTTTTGATTGTGTCTGTATCATTCGGCTATCATTCAAGTCGCTGAAAAAACAACCGCATATGTATGATGGATTTATGGATTGAACATCATAATCGTACACAAATCTTGTTGAACATGACACTGTTGTCAGTACTACTGCGTTATTTCACATAGTAAGTTCAGATGCTGAGAACACGATCAGTTCTACTAAAATAACGGCTTCAGTACAAGTGTTAAAAATGTAATATATCAGCTATTAAAAATGAGTTGTCAAAATTGAGAATTGTACTTCTTATATTACACATGTTAAAAAATCCAGTTAGAAAAAGGAATTATCAAATTAAATTATCCATAGAAACGAAACACATAATAAAAAAATTAAAGCGTTGTTCAAAAGCTTAACAACGAAACATATTACTTCACATATGATAGGAGTGTTATAAAAAATATTTTCAAGATAAAAAAACTATGGGGGGCACCCCCCCCCCCAATCCAACAATACCTCTATGTTCAGATATGATCGCAAAAAATAAAAAAACTCATTGTTATCATCAATGAAATTTTATACAACATGCCCATCTTCAACTAAAAACATTTGTAAGTTCAAAAACACTAAACTAAATCTCACTTCAAAAGTAGTAGCACAATAAATACACACATAAAAAATCATAAATGAACCCAAAAAAATTATACTATACATGCAAAAAAACATGTAAGTTCAACAAGTACATTACCTATAAAAAATGGCGTCACAAAGTGAGGAAAACGCAAAAGAATACAAAAAGGTACAATAAATACTAATCGGTTAACAAAATAATAGCCCCGCTCGTCAGAATACATTAAAAAATAGTCCGATCAGTGGACCACGCTAGTCAGTGCTCCTTGACGTGACTACTCAGTTCCACTTCCCCATAGAAACAGGACCGACTCCTCAAAACTCAGTAGTTATCAATCAAAACCACCTCCCCCACTTTCGCCGATCAGTTCCACAATCATCTCCGCCACCGCAAGGATAACCAACAATCGCCCCACGCCCACCACGCCCTTCAAATAGCCCCCCCCCCCTGTCCCCACCCAAACCTGCACAGAACCACCGCGGCCACCATATTCTCCTCCATTTCTTCTCTTCAATTAGGAGCAGAGCACATTCTAGACAGTTCTAGAGAGGGCCATGGAGCATCCGCACAAGTACACCAGTGAGTACTTCGGCGTCAAGACCCACGGCAGGCACAAGCTCCACGTCGTGTGCACGAGTGAGGAGGACGAGGCAGACAAGATGTTTATGATGCTAGGCGGCAATAGAAGAGAAGAGCGATCCGTCAGTCGACGTTGAGTTCAGCCCAAATATGGACGTCACCAAGCTTCTCAACCTGTATCAGAGGGCAGTTGTCCTCCAACTCTGCGTGGACAATGAGGTGCTGGTGTACCACATCAGCGCCGCTGCTGCTGGGTATGAAAAAAACCCTCACCTGTAATTTTATTTAGATAGCAAATCTGTTAGTGAGCTTGGTGTTTCCTATTTTTCTAGTATGAAAAAACCCTCTCCTAAATATCTGATTGTGCTTTTCTAGATTTGATTTTGATTTTCAAGATTAGATTAAAAAAACAACGATTATTGGGATTTACTAGATTAGATTTGTGTTTTTGAATCACAGCATCTGCTTATTTTCAATCAGCTCTATGATCCCCGAACCCTAAGTACAACTAGCATCTTGTATCCTAGTAGTTTACATTCATACAAATAAATATTGTGTTTATGAATCAGAGCGTCTATATATTTTTTAGTCATTTTTATGATTCCCAAACCCTAAGTACAACTAGCATCCTATTGAATATATTTTTTTCTGTCGGTTCTTTGATTCCCCAACCCCTAAGAAACAATTAACATCTTGTATCTCTGTTCAATCTGAAGGAAATTTCATCCTTTAAAGCGATATGCAGAAAATTAAAACCATTCTACTGTTGGGTAGTGCAGCCAGTTCTATGTGTGCTCTGTTTGTCAGTACTATGTGTGCTCTGCTTGTCAGTTCTATCACTGCTCATCACTCAGAAATATTCTTACATCTGTGTTTAAAATCAGAGAACGGCCTTACTTTATTTTGTAAGGGATTATTTAGATTCACATGTTTAGATTTCAAAGCGTGCGTCTGCTTATTTTCAGTCAGTTCTATGATTCCCCAACCCTAAGTACAACTAGCATCTTGTTGTATCCTAGTTTACATTCATACAAATAATTATTGTGCTTTGAATCAGAGAATTTGTATATTTTCTGTCGGTTTTATGATTCCCCAACCCCTAAGAAACAACTAACATATTGTATCTCTGTTCAATCTGAATGAAATTGCATCCTTTAAAAAAATCTGCAGAAAATTAAAAACATTCTATTGTTGGGTAGTGCAGCCAGTTCTATGTGTGCTATGTTTGTCAGTTCTATGTGTGCTTTTCTTGTCAGTTCTATCATTGTTCATCACTCAGAACTACTCTTACATCTACGTTTAAAATCAGAGAATACAGTCTTACTTTATTTTGTAAGGGATTATTTAGATTCACATGTTTAGATTTCAGAGCATGCGTCTGCTTATTTTGTAAGGATAGTTCTGCTTATTTCAACTCCAAACAATTAATTCAGAGCTTTCCTTTTACTTCATGTCTTTTTCGGCAGGCCGCAGCGCCTACTGAACTTCCTCGACACAGGTCATTTCACGTACTTGGGATTTTCCATTGGAACAGACAAGCGCATGCTGGAACTGGTCGGCATAGTGATCAGGACAGATAGGTACATTGACATACAGAGAGAGTGGAGGAACCCCAACAATATGTACAATCCATTCGACTCTTTGGCTGATGTTGCCTCCATGGTGATTGATACATACTACAAGAACATGAAGAGCAAGATCAACAGCAAAGAGGACCACATAAGGTGGGCTACTCCACCACTCCCGCAGATCTCGTACACTATGCAGCCATAGATGCGTACACAACGTATGATACATGGAGGTGCATCACCATTATCAAGCGGGGGCTGAAGAGGAGCCAGGACGACTGGGACCTGCAGGCAGAGGGGTACTCTGTGGACGAAATATACGGCCCCGATGGTGCTATGCAGTACGACTGAAGTAGACGTGTGCTCATCGGTATCATTTTTCTTTCGCAATAGCAGGTTGTCTCGTTAGTAGGTTTGGTTGAACTTCTACCTATAGTTCATTAGCAGGGTGTTCGTTGTTTGTTAGTAAGTTTGCTTGAACTTCTACCTAAACTCAGTTTGTATCGTCAGAACTATTACCTATCCAGTTGATATGCCCATCCTATGGTTCTTCGATTAGCTATTTGAATCTGTCATGCTTCGTGCCTTTGAAATTACTGTTGTGTTTGCACTATATGTCATAGTCTCCTGGACAAGTTCACAATGCACAGCTACATCAGTGCGAACGAAAATGCTGCGCTGACCTTGTGTAATGCAACTTAGTGTAATGTTGCAAAAAAGCTTAAACTTTCTCTATCCAGTATACCAGACTTTGATGGCCGGTTCACAATGCACAAGAACCTCAGTACTGCGCTGACAAAAATAAAATATAAATGGAAGAATAGTAAAAAAAAACCACTTAGTGCACATATAAAAATCGTATGATTGCAAAAATGTTATAGAACACCATCACCAAAAAACAAAGCAGCTGGTAAAGTTTGTCCAATTCATCGTCAACTAACATTCAAAAAGCTCAAAACCTAAGCCTTAACTGGCATCACAATATGTTTAGCTTGACAGTTTAACCTGCACAACCATACCAGTTCCCCATCCAAAAAAAGGCAGAACCAAATCATGGTGTATACGTCAGTACAATAACAGGGGGATAAACTAATATCCAGTCAACTTCAAAACATATTGCGCGTCTCACGAACTTATTACAAAAAATATTCAGTACAAAAACACACTACACACCTCGGAAAATTTGAACAAACATAGTTTTGGTGGACAGAAAACATTCAGTTCAAAACAAATATTGCGCATCTCAGAAAACTCTCCTCCGACCTTGCTACTATGCCTCAGGATCCAGTTCTTGCACCTCATCAGGAAGCTCCAACAGATCAATCTCATTATTCTTGTTGAACACAATAGTATACAGATTCTGTGCCTTCCAGTCAACAATCCGAGGCTGCAAAAAATAAAAGGAATCAATATAAGCCGAAAAACCTTAAGAACAAAGTTATTTCCTTCGCTGAAATGAGAAAACTCACATCTTCATTGTGGATATCCTCCGCAAGATCTTCACCATTGTAAACTTCTACAAATTTCAAAGCATAGTGCCCACACTCATTCGACCCTTGCTTAGGAACTGGAACGTACCTAGGCCTAACAGCAATTGTGGCCCAATTAGGTTGGTTGCTTGCTTTGTACTTCACTTTACCATAAAGACCCTCGCACACTTGGACAGATCTCTTTATCTACAAAAAAACAGACACAACAAGAATGTGAGAAAAAGCCATTTAAGAAAGCCAACGAAAAAATGTGAGAGCATATAGGATTTATCTACAAAAAATCTAGAATCTACTCACTATCTTAGGAGTGTCCTTGTGGTACTTGCCGCATGACGGGTCACTATTCCCGGGGTACGTCAACGAATCTATAATCTCAATGCGATTGCGCAACCGATTGACAATTAACAATGTGTAGTGCTCTATAGTAGCGCCACTAGCTGAGGTACCAATCATTTTGAACATTGGCATAACCACCTAGAAACCGCCGAGAAATACACACAAAACAACTGGTTAAAAAATAAGAAAAATAGCTCATCGAGCACATGAAAAAACCCCGAGGGGACTCGTAAACTCACAAGCATAGCGGTGAGTAAATCTTCCCCAGCTCTGAGTACCCGCCTGGCTTCCCTCACTGCAATTTCCACGTCGAACGCCTTAAAATCCAAGAATGTGCAATCAAGTGTGGTCTACGAGAAAGAAAACATAAATATTCAGTAAACAAATTGACCAAAACACATAAGTCATCCTGTTCAAGTACAAAAACAAATTAAACAAATTAATGCTAAGGAGGCTTTTGCGATATAAAAACTAATTCTTCACTAAACTAGACACACTTCAGTACAAATATAGTAGGTACAAAAGTACATGTTAGGAGGACAGTTTATAAAACTAAAAATACACATTGTTGGATAACAAAAAGCTACATAACTGTCAGTTCAAAGCAACATGCATCCTCAGTGCAAGACCCAAACAAATAACAAGAAAAATTCTTTCATTCCTTACCGAAATGAAGTAAGGACTCAGCACAATCCTTTCTCCAGATATAAAATTGTGGTTTCTTTCAGGGTCGTCTTTCCAGTCGTTGATAAGGAATTCCATTAAATCTGCTTCCATCTACTGGCCAGGACCAAAGGCTCAATAATTCGAGCTCTAGTAAATGGAGAATCAGCTTCAAACGGTTGCAATATCAATGCAAAAATTGTGCTGCAGCTAGGCACCAAAATTAGACAAAAGAAAAGCAATTTAAAAAATAAAACATATATCACATCAGTTCAGCAGTAACACCGACAACAGTTCTAGGTGAAAAACAAAACACCATACATCGTAGAAAAAAAGACTAACTACCAGAGAACTTACTCACGGTACTTCACGTCCCCTTCTACACTTGTAATGAGATTGTAAAACTTCCTGGCTTCTCCAGATGAGGGGATTTGTATAGTACCAGCTCCTGGACAGGGGGACAAAACTTAATGGGAGCATTTGCTGGACGATGTTCACTGAATCAACTTCAGGAGCCTTCCTGCAAGCACCACCCTTGCGGCGCCCTCCTTGAGCAATCAGAGAAACAGCTTTAGCAGCACCACTCCTGGTGACTCTACCCATGGGTCGAGCAATCTTGGAGAAATCTTCATCTGAACTGCTATCGATCATTTGAGTGATGGGTTCCTTTGGTGTAACTAGACTCCTGATAACAACTTTAGCTTCATTCTTAATAGCTTCGACATGACCCTTCTTAACACCAGACCTTGACTTCCCAGAGGATGATACCTGGCTCAAATCGATAACTTGGCGTTCAAGCTCCTGAAACTATGTGCCAAAAATTCTATAATCCCCCTCCCCAAGCTCAAGCTTAGGACCTGCGAAAAAAATAAAAATAAAATGGGATAAGGTAAGTTCAACAATACAATGTGTGATGGTTAGAATAAAAATAAAGGAAGCTGGTTTTTTTAAAGAAATCACTATACGTATATGGCTCCATACCAAACAGGCCTTGAAAGTCAACCTCAAAAAGACAGCTGGTCGCTAATGAATACAAAAGAGTTTTTCTAATGACAAGAATGTCTTCATACGAGTATTCTAGGATTTCCATCACTCCATCATCCCTGCAATGACACGAGTTGCAGTTCTGTAGCATAAAGAAACTACAATCAATCCTGCGGCAAAACAAAAACAAAGAAAAATAGGTATGTTAAAACAGTAATATATAGACAAAAACACAAGGAGAAAAGCTAGAAATTAGAGAACAACTAAAAAACACCAAAAAGTAAATAGTAAACAGCAAAAACTCACGTGTTTTGCTGCTTCGGCACACGAACAAACTCACAAGAGAAATCATCAATAGAAAGAGGATTAAGTTGTCTTGCCCTTTGAACACAAGATTGCCGCAACACTTCTTTGATGTTATCAGTCATGTTTTTCGCGAAAGTAATCGCATAAGAATCGTTTTCATCGCGTTATGAGTCAAGAAACTCGAAGCGGCGGAACTTCAAATTGAGAATAATCAGGACCCAATGGCCAACATCTTTGCCGGGTATAGGTTTACATCCAAGAGAAAGCAAAGGCGGGTCAAATGTTGGGAAGTATATCTGCCAAATAAAACACAACACAAGAATCCATCAGTTCAAAACATCCTCAAAAAGGAATAACCAGCTATTAAAAATGCTAAGAAACGTAAGTTCGAGTATGATAAGAAACATCAGTTCTATGCTCCCCCAAAAAAACAAAAGACTTAGTAACATACAAAGTCGAAACCATCAATGCTGTCGGGCCCTGTCCTTGCAAACCAACGCAGCACATTAGGGTCAAACATCCCACCAAGGATCTTGGTCTACCAACAAAAAAGCAAAGTGGTTAAAACACTACATCACAAATACACGCTTATAAAACATGGAAAGAACAAAAAAATGGAAGGACCGAAACTGATTGAGAATAGCGCGTCACACTAACCGTTAGCCATCTCGGAACAATAAGGGTCTCTGTGCCTCTGTACTTCATACGCAGAGCGTAAAGACAAACATCAGCAATAATGGAGTTGAGCATGCCAATCCACTAAATAAAGATGCTACATCACCAACAGTTGCGTCGCACTCCGCGTTTTGAAACATTGTTTGCTCACTATGAAAAAGAAATTAAATGGTAAGACAAAAACATGTAAGTGGATAAAAAAATCATTCCAAAACACATGAAAATCTGAACTAAGCGTTTCTTGCGATTCACACGCATCCTTGTAACAGCAAAGTAAAATTTATCAACAGTCTTGGTAACTGTTGATGATAACTCCAAATCCTATGACGATGGCACTTCCTGCGATGATACCACAACCTGCGGCAATGGCACATCTTTCGGCGATGGCACATCCTGCGTGCACGGGCCTGACAAAATGGATAACACTTGGTCGACACTGGGAATAACTTCGACTACCGGTGAATAGCTATACTTGAGAACTTGAGCCACATCATCGCCAACAAAATCATTTACAATCTTGTCGCTAGCACCGCTAGGCGATATGCCACCAGCTATGTTGCCATCAAAATCATCCGGGTCAGCTAAATTCTCACGATCAATCATGACACTGGAATCTACTGCGCAACCTGGCACCGCCTCACGATCAGCAACGACCTATTTCAAAAAATGACACACTTACATAAGTGTCAACACTATATGAAGGAAATTCAACTACTGATTAATATGCACGAACCTAAGAAGCCTTCTCATCAACTCTGCAACTTGCATTTACAGCAGCCGGCATCGCCTCGAGTTCAGCGGCAACCTGTTTAAAACACAACAAACTTACATAAGTTCGATTACACTCGCAATGATAGTGCAAACACCGAGTGCAGCAAGTTCAACTATTGATTATTATGCACAAACCTTAAAAGCCTGCTCATCAACTCCACGACTTGCATTTACAGCAACATCGGCGGTTGGAACAGACTTAGCAACAGTATCACCAGCAAAATCCTAGAGAGGAAAAAAGAGAGAAAATGTTAACATAAATACACTACAAAAGTTCAATCACAATCTTCGCCTAAGTTCAGCAGCGAGCGCGAAAAAGGCAAAAATAGACAACCAACTGCACAACACTGTCGTAACAGAAAACCTAATCATGTGCAAAGACAAAACTGTACAGATGGTTGGAACAGCGGTATGAGCGACGCGTTGGAAAAAAAATCCTAATGCCTCAAAAATAATAAAAATAATAAACCTTTGTCTTCTCAGCGGGTGAAGAACTCAGTACACCATCAGTAGCTCCTGCATACTCTCCATCGATGGCCACCTGACAAAACAAACTTAAACAATAAAGCCCACGAATTTATGCGAAACAGTTCAACTGAAAAAACCATTCACAGATCATCCTTCTAAAAACAGGATAAAAGTGTATCACCTCAAAAACAGGACCATCCACCCCGACATAAAATCTATCATTAGAAACAGGGAAATCCACCCCAGCATCATTCCTATTGTCGCGAACACCAACATCGACTCCATCGAATCCCTCCTACCAACATTAAAAATTAAACGAGCGGTTGGCCCATGCATATATATGAAAAGTTAAGATACACATCTTCTATCAGATCAAGTTAGGAAGAAAAATTATAAAAAAATTATCATCTTAACAACGAAACCTATTAGTTCAGATAAAACACTAAAACCAACTCTCAGTTCAAAAGTAGTAGCACAATAAATACACACATAACTAGGGCGGCCTACAAAAAATATTTTCATAAACGAACCAAAAAAATTATACTATACATGAAAAAAAAACTTGTAAGTTCAACAAGTACATAACCAATAGTTAATCTACCACTATAGATGCAAGTTCAGATACACAAATGCTATCAGGTCAAGTTGGTAAAAAAGGGAAAATTTGGAAAATTTCTAACCTTAACAACAGAACCGTTCACACCAGCGTCATTTTGTGTCATCATTTGTATCAACCCTACCAATAGCAGCCTCAACATCAGCATCATTAAGGCTAGCACCAGCATCATTGTCATCCATCTGCTTCAAAATAAACTCAGCATTTTCCTCGTACACCTTGCAGCGGGAGTCTTGCATAGACTTGAACAGCTTGACGCTTTTCGTCAGACGAACCAAGCTCTTCAGAAGGTGTCCAGCGTTCTCACGGATATCACTGATAGAATTACTCTCAAGCTCGACATAATCCTTCGAAGCTTCAGCATTAAAACAATCACCCTCTGGGAGTATACCAGCAATAAGGCTCAGACGCTCTACTGTAGTTGGAGCAACATCCAACTCTGAACGCAAATTACTTAACATATGCCCAATGCGTTCCAAACCAGAAATTGCAACATTAAGACCAAGACCAGAACTCTGCACAGGGGTACCTTTCAGAGATGCGCGTTCTGGAACAGATACACGCTCAGTGTGGCAACCATCTATACCAATATCATGGAAATTATCAGTCCTGGAAGTATCCTCCGGCATCTCCAGGATAGGACGTTTATAAACACGAAAAAAATCACTTCAACCTGCGTTTTCCACTGACATCATGAAAATAAAAAACATGTAAGAATAATGGTACAAATAACATAACAACAAAATACACAAAGTATAAAGAAAGATCACCGGAAGCTTCCCGAAAACCCAGGTCCTCGGGTCAGCATTGCCTCTTGATATCAAGTCTACTTCCACGAGCTCTGAAAGCTTCTCCTGGTTCATGAAACATATATGAGGCGTCCGCAGATCAACCTCCGCAGCTTTTCCACGGATGAGGTAGTCCAGATACATCAGTACAGGCGCGATAGATCAACCTGTGATTGTCTTTCCTAAAGTTATTCCGTCTTGGTACCTCACAACAGCTCTCCTAAGATCGTCAACCATAAGCTGGTTGTAGTCCATGTCATCCATGTCCTCAATGACAAGATTCTCAAACATTGCAGCCTCCCTTGAAACACGAGTGGTAGTTCCAGGCAAAACAACTTTCATAAACACAATGATAAAGAACACACGGATAGCGAGATCATCTTTTTCTTCATCATCAACGAGATGCGTAAGCGCAATCCTCAAATCCCTTGTCTTGATATCACTGCTCCTGCTAATTCCTAGCTCTGATTTTAACCTCATTACAGCATCATCAAAACCATCCTCTGATGGCCTTGGCGGAGTACGATTGCCTCTAGGGAAACCAAAAAGAACCCGCATGCCATCACTAGTGATGTGTAGCCTCTTATTTGACTGGCCCATGTCAAGATTAATCGTCTCAGGATCAATCTTCAGATACAGAACACGCATCAGAGGGTGAGAAATATTCGCTTTCACTTTCCAAACGAAGATAGAACCAAAACCAGCCGAACGAACTCTCGCTACATGGCGTGGCTTCAACAATTTGGCACGGATGTCAACTTCTTTCAGAGAACACCGCAATGTAATATTCAGACCTTGAGTGTCAGCATCGAGGATAGCGTCGGCTTTCTTCTTCCTTCCTCTTGTAACTTTCACCGGGCTACTCACGCTAACAGGCTATAAACACACAATAAAAATCGTTAAGCTATAAGCTTCAACTATTATTTATTTCATAAGTTAAACTACAAAAAAAGGTGATTAAAATAGTGTTGCTTACAATATATACTAAAAAGACAAATATCAAAACAGCTTACACAAAAGAAAAAAATCCTATCAGTACAATACAAATACACACATCAGTACTTCATTACAATACAAATACACGCATCAGTACTGATGGGGCAACATCCATATAAAAAAGTAACTCTTCACTAAACTATGCCACATTTAATTGCTGACAAAACCAAAAAAGGGTGCTCAGTACAACTATAGTAGCTACATAAATACATATTAGGAAGAAAGTTAATAATTATAAATAAACATAGATGCAAAACAACCTGCAGAAGACCAAGCTGCCAGTTCATAGGATCAAGCAACATCAGTACAGTACCAAAAAAACTATGCCACATTTAATTGCTGACAAAACCAAAGAAGGGTGCTCAGTACAACTATAGTAGCTACATAAGTACATCTTAGGAAGAAAATTAATAATTATAAATAAACATAGATGCAAATCAACGTGCAGAAGACCAAGATGTCAGTTCATAGGATCAAGCAACATCAATACAGTACCAAAAAAAAAGCAAATCTCCAAGAAGACAAAATAATATACCTTGACAAACTAATCTTCAGAATCAACATGGAGCTCGTCTGGGTCGGAAACTGGATCTTCAGCCAACAAATGCCGATGTTTCTTCACACCTTTATTGACCTTGGCAGGAGGGATTTTTTGCTTCTTATTAAATTCCACATCAAACATCGGGTTTTGAGTCAAGCATCGTGTGTTGCGACGAACAAGAGAACCGTCTGCTTTGCTTCCGCCAGGACAATCAACAGCAACATTCTCTACAGTAGGTTCACCACAAGGGCTACGCCTCTCCGTTTCGTCAACGGATGTATTGCAAGAAGCTTGCTACCGTGCAGAGCTCCTCTGTTTAAATGAACCATCTGAAAGTGCAATCTTGCCCTTAATTATATTTTGATGTTGATGACAATGCACATAAGAGGACTAATAATGTTTGCCAAGTATATCTCAGGTTTTAGTCCTCGGTTCGTTGTGGTGGTGGATCAAGGACCATTTGATCTTATCAAATTTCTCAAGATACGGAACCAATGAAGTTGAAGCGTAAGCTTTTCGGTTAATCTTGAGTATAGGGATCCCCACACTATTAAGAGGGGATCAATGGGTTTGTGTTTAAGATTTTCTCAAAGCTAATTAAAAAAAACATTCCGACACAAAATTGAAGCTAAAATGTAAAAATCAGTTCACTGCCTTCGGACGTCCGACAAGGTTCGGACGTCCGACAATTCAAAGTTTCGGGCGTCCGACAGCCATCGAACGTCCGACATCTCATATGTTGGTTTTCGGTTGAAGAGGTCAGTGAGCATGCAAATTCACCAGAAGTACGACGTGTTTCGGACATCCGACCCCTCGGACGTTGATACGTCCAAAACGTATCTATAATTTCCGCTTGCTCCATGCATGTTTTGTGTGATATTGCTATGATCTAGATACACTTTCATACACTTTTGATCATATTTGGACTAACCTATTAACTTAGTGCACCCCAGTGCCAGTTCCTGTTTTCTGCTGTTTTTCTATTTCAGTTTTCCCCCATATAAAAAGTGCCAGAAAAATTCCGGGAAAAATATAGGAAAAATCAGCGTGCAGGAAGCTTCGAGAAGAGCCCGAGAGGGGCCAGAGGGGAGCCAGGGGGCCCAGGCAGCCACCCGGCGCGGCCCCACCCCTGGCCGCGCCAGGGGGGCGCCTGGGGCCCCTGGTCCACCTCTGGCTGCCCCCCTTCGCCTATTTATTCTCCGTCACGGGGAAACTCCGAAGAGAGAACCCTTTTTCGCGATCTCTCCTCTGTTCCGCCGCCGCCGCGCTTCCGAGATCGGGAGCACCAAAAGACCTCTTCCCGGCACCCTGCCGAAGGGAGGGCCGACCTCCGGGAGTCTCCTCTCCACCATGGATGCTCCCCGGATGTCTCGTGAGTAGTTTTCCTTGGACCATGGGTCCGTGATCAGTAGCTATGTGATGTTCTCCTCCCCTCTTTGATCTTCATGGTTTAGACCTCGTGAGCTGCCCTACATGATCGAGGCACTTTTGTAATATTTCTGCTTTTGCTATGCTGAGTTTGATGGGATCTGATGGATTATGAGATTATGTTCAGATTGTGATAGAGTAATATATTTGGTTTTTATCTCTTATATTTTTGTTCCTAAGTAATTCTTGCATGCTCTCCGTTGCTGTTTATTGCTTTGGCCAAGTAGTAGGTAGTGACTCCAAGAGGGAACGTTGTGCTCGATTGTGGGTTCATGCCCCCCGATGACACGCTTGAGTGACAGAAACATGAGTCTAGGGGATGTGTTGTTGCCACAAAGGGGAAAACAACGGTGCTTGTAACCGCGGTTGCAAGGATTGTTTACTTTACGCAAAGTTCTTTTTAGTGCAGTTGTCTGTTGCTTTGGGTTTACACTTTGGGTGGGGCTCGCAACTTAATACCAGCGAGATGTTCTGGATAGATATCTCAAGGTGGATGATTAGTAGTAGAATCAGTTGGATTACGGTCTACTTATTTTGGCGTACTGCCCGTGCTTTTGAGCCTCTTCCTTTCTTTTGTAGCATAGTTAGCATTGCGGTGCGTTCATAATCCTGTCAATTTCCCTTCTGTAATTTTTTTACCTCGCATAGCAGTTTTATCGTCTTTTGGGAGAGAGACATCACTAGTGAACATCACGTATCCCGGTCCATACCCTTATTACTATTTCCACGCTATCTTTACTTTTTTGCTTTTACTTTCAATTTCTATCATTATCCCTTGTGTTTTACCCTCTGTGAACAACAAGACCGGAGAGATTGACAACCTCTCTAAACTTCGTTGGGAACAAAGTTATCTGTGTCTGTGTGCAGGTCCACGTCAGTTGCGCCGCTGACACCTACTTATCATCTCTGGAGTCCTACCGGAGTCAAACCTTGGTATCTTCACCGAGGGAAACTTGCTGCTGCGCTACATCTCAAACCTTCAACTTGGGGTAACCAACGAGGGGCGAGAAGCCATCAAGCGAATTTCTGGCGCCGTTGCCGGGGACTCCGAGTGCTAAGATAGGGGAGTTGCACACTACCCTTTACCTTTGTTTTTTAGTCTTGTTAGTTTACCTTTCAGTTTTTATCTTTGTGTCTTTTATCAAAATTTACAAAAAAATTATTTATCTTGCTGTTAGTAGTCCTCCTTGTTTAGATGAACATGATAGGGCTAGGTGCTTTCTGGGAATCGGAAGTTCTCGATTTCCGTCAAAGGGATGGAGAAAATATGAAGAAGGCATGGGACAGAATCTCTGAAGCACATAAAAGAATTATGCCTTGGATACCTCTAAAAATTGTGCTTAGAAATTTTTACCATGGTCTTTTTAAGTGGTGTAAACGCTCTCTTGACATTATAGCTGAAGGAGATTTTCTAGAGTGTGATGAAGATAGGGCTCTTGATATTTTGCATAGTCTATCTAGTTATTTTGTTTATGATCGTAGTATTGATACTGTCATAGATAGACTTGCCACTATTGAAAAAAGATTGGATGCTCTAGACGTGAGTAAAGTAGAGGAACTTAAGTCCGACAAGAAAGAAATGTTGGATAGATGATGATTGGGATCCCTTTGTTAGGATTAGTATCTCTAGCCAAAGCTTCCTTGCTCTTTGTGACATTGGATCCACAGTTTCTACTATGCCAAAAATAGTTTATGATTCTTTGAAGCTAGATATGGATAAATTATCATCTTATCATGAACATTCTAATGGAGGTATTTCAGAGATTAAAGGAAAGGTAAAAGAAGTCCAAGTTGCATTCCTTCATAGGACTGCACCAATGGATTTCTTCATCATGGAGCCAAACCAAAGTAATATTGTGCTCGGAAGAGACTTCCTCCGTGTTATGAAAGGCTTAATTGATATTGGTAATAGGCACATACGCTTACGCGGTATGGAGAAAGGTAAGTATCTCTTTCCTAGTAAGAAGAAGAATGAGCTTATTGAAAATCAATTTGAGGGTTTATATGATTCTGATCTTGGATATCCTTGATTCTTCTTTTGCATCATGCCTAGCTTAAAGGCATAAAAGAAAGCGCTTTCGGGAGGCAGCCCGCAACGAATTTAGGTTTTTATTTTTTGCTTTTGTTGTGTCTTGATGATTGTTACTACTGTAGCAACATCATTGTATCTTTATTTTTCAGCTTTGTGCCAAGTTATAGCCTCTTACGGCAAGGGAAGTAAAAGTTGTGACATGCTGTCCAGAAAACAGATTCTGTCCTCGTGACCAGAAAAATTCCAGAAAAATCCCAGTTCATCTTTTTGAGCTGAAATTTTTACACAGCATGCTATATACAATTACGAAACTTCCTTATGTTCTGAGTTTTTTTATTTGAGTTGCAGAAGTGCCCCTAAAAATTCTTTACTACCTGCTGTTCTGTTTTTCACAGATTCTGCCACGTTTTGTCTCTCCTAACTTTTGAAAACCTTAAGCTTGCTTTTTATTTGCAAAAACTTTTTGGCACTCTTGAGAAACAGTAGTTCTTCAAGAATATCTTGATGTCCAGTGGGGAAAAATTATTTTATTAAGGGTACTAACCTCTCTAATCAGCTTATGGTGAGTTATGTATGAAGGCAGTTTTCAAGTGTGCGATGGAAGAGTATGAAAGAAGATCCAGGAGTGTCAAGCGCTCAAGCTTGGGGATGCCCCCATGCATCCCCAAAAAATATTCAAGGAGAATCAAGCGTCTAAGCTTGGGGATGCCCCCGTGCATCCCCTTCTCCATCAACAATCATCAGTTCGTCCTTCGTCTCACTATATTTTTATCACTTCATGCGTTATGTGCTATGCTTGGAGCGTCTCGCTCTTAGGTTTTATTTTTAGTTTTCTTTAGCTTTGCTTGCTGTTCATAACAAGTTAGATCCCATATTAATTTATGTGGGATAGAAACACGCTCCACTTTCAAAATTTAGAACACATCATAGGATTTTTCCTGCTTATCTTTTTGCTGTTGTGTGTTCTTTATCTTTCCGTAGCTACTGCCATGTTTAGTTTTAGTCTTAGTTTGTCTTTAGCAAGATCCTTGGCTTTTGTTTAGTTTGTTGCTGGAACTCTTTTTAGTTTTCATGTTTATTTGTTAAAGAGAGTTGGTTGTTGCACTGAGTTGTGTCTTGACTTGAGAGTAGGTAATTGAGGTTGCTATTTTCTTCTAGTAGTAACTTGCAATAGTTTTGAGGTATTGATGTGAGTAATGTTTGAACTTTTGGTGTCAAGAGCTCTAGCCTATTAGTGATAGGTGTCGTATTTTGGGAAATCCGTGTGTATTTTCAAAACCTACAAAACTAGTTGAGAACTCTACCTACTAGATGGATCACTAATCTTTGGAGGGATCGAATATTAGAGAACACTCACGTACCATGAGTCGAGGATGCACAAGGATAACCAAACCCCCATACACTCCTCCTCGGGGTACTTGTCTCTTTTTGAACCTCCTTATTAGATTGAGATTTACCGATAATAAGTGCATGAGTTCTTCGGACTAATGTAAGTATTGAAAGTTGACACTTCCACCTTCCCATATTTTGCTAGCCTTTCCCGTGCTGTGCATTGCCTTCTTCTCACTCCGAGAGTTGGTGTCCACCTTCGCCGGTACATCCAAACCCTTGGCCTGATACGCTATGTCATCATAAACCTCCTTATATCTTTCCTCAAAACAGCCACCATACCTACCTATCAAGGCATTTCCATAGCCTTTCCGAGATATATTGCCATGCAACATCCACCTCTTCATGACTTGATCTTCATGTCATACATGTTCCTGCTACACTGGCAGCGACATATATTGCATACATCTTGATAGTTACATCTTCTTTATGATTTTGAGTACCTTGTAAAGTGTGAAAGATTTCCTTTACCTTCTTGTAAAATAGAGTGTTGCCCTTAAGTGAGGAAAATATCCCAAAGTGGACACAATAAAAGATCCCGAAGAGGACAAATGAGAGTTAAATAGAAAGAGCCATTGAGGCCACAAAAAAATAGAAAAAAATAGAAAAAATAGAAAAAGAAATAAAAAGAGAGAAAGGGGCAACACTACTATCCTTTTGAGAGATCTACACTAGTACTCCCTCTATATCCTTGTACTCCATAGAGATGATCATTATGCATATAGCTATGTGGGGACCTTCACACTATAGAACTTGGCTTGCATATTCCAAGGATGAGCCTCCTCAAAAGAGCTCTAGGTTTTCATGAGCGAGCAAGTTAGATGCACCCCCACTAGTTCCATTGGAGAGCTTCCTAGATCGTATGTGCATCTGTTGCATGGCAATCCCTACTCCTCACATCATATCTATCATTTGGCATCTCTTGCCTATGATTGTCCTCATTGATGTGAGCCTTTCTCATCCTTTTTGTCTTCCTCCTCCGTACTTCTCTCTTTGCCATCCTAAGTGTCAACTCTCGTGCTTACGCTCATCCATTGCATGAGTGCTCAAAATATCGAAAAAGAGTGGATCAAATTGACTTGTACCTGGCTAGTGGTCTGGGGACGAGTCAAGATAAGATTCCAAAGAGGACCAAGTGTGAAACTTTAGTAGATTGAGTTCTCAACACAAAAATACTTTTTTCTCGTATTCCCTATCCCCCTTCTTGCACGCAAACACCATTTGGAGACATTCGAGTCACGGACAGCGAGAGCTCTTGCACCTAATGTTCTTTTGTTACTTGTTTCAATGCTAATATAGACTTTTGCATGTTATGACTTGAATGGAATCTCTAACCTTGATTGCTTTACTTTTCAAAGTTCTTTTATGGTTGCTAGCATGTCACCACAGAAATTATGCTGTTATCATTTATCTACTCGAGGACGAGCAGGAATTAAGCTCGGGGATGTTGATACGTCCAAAACGTATCTATAATTTATGCTTGCTCCATGCATGTTTTGTGTGATATTGCTATGATCTAGATACACTTTCCTACACTTTTGATCATATTTGGACTAACCTATTAACTCAGTGCACCCCAGTGCCAGTTCCTGTTTTCTGCTGTTTTTCTATTTCAGTTTTCCCCCATATAAAAAGTGCCAGAAAAATTCCGGGAAAAATCAGCGTACAGGAAGCTTCGAGAAGAGCCCGAGAGGGGCCAGGGGGGCCCAGGCGGCCACCCGGCGCGGCCCCACCCCTGGCCGCGCCAGGGGGGCGCCTGGGGCCCCTGGTCCACCTCTGGCTGCCCCCCTTCGCCTATTTATTCTCCGTCACGGGGAAACTCCGAAGAGAGAACCCTTTTTCGCGATCTCTCCTCTGTTCCGTCGCCGCCGCGCTTCCGAGATCGGGAGCACCAGAAGACCTCTTCCCGGCACCCTGCCGGAGGGAGGGCCGACCTCCGGGAGTCTCCTCTCCACCATGGATGCTCCCCGGATGTCTCGTGAGTAGTTTTCCTTGGACCATGGGTCCGTGATCAGTAGCTATGTGATGTTCTCCTCCCCTCTTTGATCTTCATGGTTTAGACCTCGTGAGCTGCCCTACATGATCGAGGCACTTTTGTAATATTTCTACTTTTGCTATGCTGAGTTTGATGGGATCTGATGGATTATGAGATTATGTTCAGATTGTGATAGAGTAATATATTTGGTTTTTATCTCTTATATTTTTGTTCCTAAGTAATTCTTGCATGTTCTCCCTTGCTGTTTATTGCTTTGGCCAAGTAGTAGGTAGTGACTCCAAGAGGGAACGTTGTGCTCGATTGTGGGTTCATGCCCCCCGATGACACGCTTGAGTGACAGAAACATGAGTCTAGGGGATGTGCTGTTGCCACAAGGGGGAAAACAACGGTGCTTGTAACCGCGGTTGCAAGGATTGTTTACTTTACGCAAAGTTCTTTTTAATGTAGTTGTCTGTTGCTTTGGGTTTACACTTTGGGTGGGGCTCGCAACTTAATACCAGCGAGATGTTCTGGATAGATATCTCAAGGTGGATGATTAGTAGTAGATGCAGTTGGATTACGGTCTACTTATTTTGGCGTACTTCCCGTGCTTTTGAGCCTCTTCCTTTCTTTTGTAGCATAGTTAGCATTGCGGTGCGTTCATAATCCTGTCAATTGCCCTTCTGTAATTTGTTTACCTCGCATAGAAGTTTTATCGTCTTTTGGGAGAGAGACATCACTAGTGAACATCACGTATCCCGGTCCATACCCTTATTACTGTTTCCACGCTATCTTTACTTTTCTGCTTTTACTTTCAATTGCTATCATTATCCCTTGTGTTTTACCCTTTGTGAACAACAAGACCGGAGTGATTGACAACCGCTCTGAACTTCGTTGGAAACAAAGTTATCTGTGTCTGTGTGCAGGTCCACGTCAATTGCGCCGCTGACACCTACTTATCATCTCTGGAGTCCTACTGGAGACAAACCTTGGTATCTTCACCGAGGGAAACTTGCTGCTGCGCTACATCTCAAACCTTCCACTTGGGGTAACCAACGAGGTGCGAGAAGCCATCAGACGTCCGAACCCTGTCGGACGTCCGACGTGCTACTGGACTTTTTCTTCTGGTGTTGCACGCTGAACTCACTTTGAACATTTCGGACGTCCGACCTGGTTCGGACGTCCGACATTTGGACTTTCGGACGTCCGACACTTGCACAGCTTATTGCCCCAACGGCCATTTCGTCCCTTGGGCTATAAATACCCCGTCACCCCCACTTGTGAGGGTTGACCACTTCATTATCAAACACCCAAGAACACAATTGCTCCCTCTCACTCTCTCCCTCACCAAATCTCAGATCCCGGAGAGTTCCTTGAGAGTTCTTGACGGATCTTTCACTGAGTGATAGATCCGCCCCTTCCCCATCTTCCAACCAAAGCAAATCGCGTTTTGATCAAGTCTTGAGCATTTCCCATTGATCTTGTTACTCTTGTAGGTTGGAGACTCCTAGGCGGGTAGGAGTTCTTTGGAGAGGAATCGACCATTGTGATTACCCCCGTTGAGTTTGTAAGGGTTTGGTGACCACCTTTAAGGTCAACCGGTAGTGGTTGGGAATCGCCTTCGTGGTGATATGTCAAGGGGAATAGAGTGAGCCTTCGTGGCGTTGGTGTGCCTTCGTGGTTTCACCCACTCTCTCTGAACGGTGAGTAGCTTCCCTCCAAGGAAGTGAACATCGGGATACATCGTTGTCTTCGCGTCATTCGGTTATCCCTACTCTTTCTCCTTATTACTTGTACTACCGTATTATTTTCCCCTCACTTGACTTAAAATATTGTGCTTATTGTTTATCTTGTCACATCTAGGTAAACCTTGCAATTGTTAGGCACACCTTTATCTTCCGCATTATTTCCTAAAATTGCAAAGTAGTGTTAAAATTTGTAATAAGACCTATTCACCCCCTCCCCCTCTAGGTCTATCTCGATCCTTTCAACATCACAATCTGACCTTGGCCTCTTAAATTTTTTCACAGACGTTCGATACCGAGAATAGAGTTGAGTCAACTTAGTATGCATTAGATTCAACTTTGCTGCAGCCGGACACTTTCCACCACCAGCAAAATTTTCAACCGGTGCATGCTCATCACCGCCTTTTGAATGCTCAGGAATCATATCAAGGTGCTCGATACCAGCACCCATAACACCAGCAGCCCTTTTGCGCCGGCTTAACTCCTTCGTGCTCTCAAAATCATTCAATGTCTTCTTTCTCCTTTCTGAATCCATCCAAACCTGCAACGGAACATCCTCAACCTGCGTAACTGGTTCAGTACCATCAACTGATTGGGACTGAGTAACAGACAATTGCGGGATGCCATCGCAACCATCAAGACGCGCGGAGTTAATATCTGTGACAACTTCATTGATTATATCATTGGGTAAATCATTTGCTGCATAGCAAAAAAACACATTACTAGTTACAGGAAGCAGTAATACTCAACAAGAACAGTAACAATAGATGCCTGAACAAAAAATTTAAAAAAATAACACCAAGAACATTTTAAAACACGTGATGGGAAAAAACGAACAAAGAAAATAGCTGGCAACACTGGCAAGAACTTGTAGTCGATATGATTTCTCAGATTCAGGAGGAACAGGCACTCCTTGAACATCTGCAACAAGATGATTATCAGCGAAAAAAGGAAAACTATTCCACATACCAGCCGTAAGTTATATCGCCTCAGTTCATATAACAACATCAAATCAGTACAGCTAGAAAAAAGCATGTCATTTGCATTTCACACAAAAATGCGATTCATAGTTCATAGATCGACTACTAAAGCAGAGAAGAGAGTAAAAACCTTCGTCTGCGCTGCTGTCTTTACTCTTCCCCGGGCTAACCATCCAGATCTAGTGCGCCGCCTAACTTTCCACGATCGAAAATATGCAACAGCAACAAAAAATCTAGGTTTGTCAGGAACGCGCTGGATGGGAGGGAAAAACGAATCGAAAGCAGCGACTCAAATCTCACCTCTAGGCCGAAAATCGATGAAATCAATGCCGATTCAGCACGCGGGCGCCGCCGCCCACCACGAGAAAACTACAACCGAGAAACCACAAAGGGACGGGGTCAGGGACGAATTAAACGGACAACAAAACTGTAGAAGATTAAAAGGGATCGGAATCCATCCCCCAAACGCGATGATTTGCAGCTACAAGCGAGCTTCACACCGGCGACTACTGCTTGTGACATACTAGAGAACAGAGAGCGAAAATATCGGGGAGGGGGTAAGAAAGGCGTGAAGATTCCTCTTCCACATATTACAACGAAAAGGTACTTATACAAAAATGAAATAAAAAGGGGGAAAACCAACCGTCTCCCACCACATTAAATTAAAAATGTTTTTATTAAATATGCACATCATTCAACATTTACTCACCCATTTAATGGGATTAAAAAACAAATAAAAACACAGATAATAAAATAAAATAAATCAACTGCCGCATAAATTGAGTAAGTACAACTAAAAACACATGGTGCAATCCAAACGAAACAATTAAAATAGTTCGCCTAAAATTTTTTCAATGACCCAAAAATGTGTTCCACCCAAACCTCATGCCGCGGGATTTTAGTCTAACAATTAAAAAACACTTAAATCTATAAGTTCAAATATGACGTGGAGGACGGTTCTGTTTTTCATTTAATGAACTCGTCTCAACGTCCGTCATCGAAAATGCGACGACGATCACCTGGACTTCGCGTACCCTAAGCTAGTATGACAATAGTTCAACTATGTCACGTACCCTAAGCTGATGATGCTCTGATATAACGGCTCCTATAAAAAATATTTTCATAAACAAAAAAGAATGCTAGGGGCCTCAATTTAAATATTAAATCTAAGTTTAGATGTGCTACCTTAAGAATAATAAACTTTATCCATGTGAGCCAAAATAAAATTTTATACAAGATGCGAGTCTTCAAAACAAATTTTTTTCAATTTCAATTACTACAATAATTCACAATTCAGATGTGGTAGCGATATAAAAACACTAATTGATATAGGGGGCCTATAAATTTTTTACAACTACTCTAAAGTTTTGAGCTAATACCAAAAGAAAAGTACACTAAGAAAAATCGCTAAGGCCACAAAACCTTCAATCGCCACAATACACTCAGTTCAATTAATACACTTCCTCTCAGTGCAGATGTGCTAGCAGCATAAATACAATCATTGCTAGAACGTAAGAAAAAAACAACCAGTAGGCCAACGAAAATTTTTGTAAGTTCAATCGCCACAGTACACACAGTTTAGGTGTGCTAGCCACCATAAAAAATAAATATAAAAATGGACGACAAAGAATATTTGTAAGTTCAATAACAACAACTCTCTCAGTTCGGTTTCGGATCTGCTAGCACCATAAAAAGACTAAAACAACATTAAAAAAATTAAAGTTGCGAGGGATGAAACACATGTGGCGTAAAAAACACAGGTGTACCGGTTCATACAAAACTTGTCCACAAACAAAACACAAATTTAATTATTCAAGAGATAAAATGTGATATTGTTCGGCATCCTAAAAAAAATTAAATTCTTCTGTAAAAGAGCATGCTTAAACATAAAAATAAAGAAAAAATCATGGGTTCATGCCTCCCTGGGCCTTCGACATCTCAGCGTCAATGCTGGCCTCTTCTGAAGGAGGGCTTCCTTGCGCAGCAGCAGAGCATCCTTTCGAGCCAGCTCTACCTCTGTTCAAGAAATACATTCCTCCTTGCAAGATCCAGGTTCATGTCCATCATTTCCTGCAGATCCTTGCGAATGGCTTCATAGCGATCCACATTGGTTTTGGCCTGCGCCACTGCTCCTCCCTTGTTGCGACAGCCTTGTTGATGTTCTCATCAGCCAACTATAAAGCCTTGACTAGCTCTACTTCCAGGTTGTTGATAGTTGCCTTCAGACCCGCAACCATGTCCCTCTCAGCGTGGTCGGTCCTGATCAACATCAAACATAATCAGTAAACAAATTATTTCACACAAACTGGTGGCTTGCTATAAAATTCGTTTCAACAAAAAGAAATCAGTTCAAAATCTGATGCATTATCAATTCCATAGTTTTATGCATAATAGATCTGCTAAAAAAAATACACATGTCATCTCTTATGATTACAAAAAACAAATTATTTTACACAAACTGCTAACACGTCATATACTGTTATCAGCCACTGGAGAAAAACATAAGTTCGTTTTGAAACAAATAAACCCTAAAAGACTAAAAATATATTAAAAAATGCAAGGTCCATAGTAAGTTCTACCTACACAAACAAATCAGTTCAAAAATCTGATGCAGCATCAGTTCATAGTTTTATGCAAAATAGATCTGCTAACAAAATACACATGTCATCTCTTATGATTACAAAAACAAAAAATATGCCCCCCAACCCCTCCACCCCCACCACATCATATAGTGTTATCAGCCACTGGAGAAAACAAAATAAACCCTAAAGACAAAATATATATAAAAAGAACAAGGTCCATAGTAAGTTCTACCTACAAAAAGAAATCAGTTGAAAATCTCATGCAGTATCAATTCGTAGTTTTATGCATAAATAGATCTGCTAACCAAATCTGTAGTCAGTTCTACATACACAAATAAAACAGTTCAGATTATGATGTCGTGTCAATCCAAGATTCTACCCCAAACACCAACCCGAATACACAGACAGTAAGGTAAGGGAGAAAAAAGTGAGATAGGAGAAAACCCATATAGACCTGGAATGCTTGAAAGGCGAAGAATCCATTGCTATCCTGGTTTGACGAACCCATATATTGTGATCCCTTTGATGCACGGCTATAATGAACAGTTGATAACTAAAAACCTATTACTAGCAACCTAAAATTGTCGAATGAAAATAATAATTTAACATGTTAACAACCGTGCCGACGAGAACGTACGACCGTCGGCAATGGCTAGTTCGCCGGAGCTTCATCCAAAATTGGGAAAAAATGAAACACAAAAACAACAAAAATAGCATAGACCTCGGCCCTACGGAGTCAAACGCGCTCCATACCCAGCCACACTATGATCACGCCCGAGCGATCCTCGCCCAAAAAAACTGCGCCTCCGCCCAATGTTCATCGCCGACCAGGGCATCTCCATCTACACTCGAAAAATGAATGAAAAACCGTCGACGGGTGTGCGGAATCACGCCCTAAACGCGCTACGCTCGAACCATCTATGGATCAAACAGCAGAGCCGCCAAAATTCCGCCGTCAAAATCACCACCTCCACCGTGGAGCCTCACCGGCGGACCGCGGGAATTCCGCCGGCGAACAGTGCACAACCGCTCCGTAATGTGGTGGCAGAGTCAAGTTTGAGACAGAGAGGACGCCAGTTCAAACACGTGCTTCTATCAGTTCTAAGTTTGTAACAGATTAATATATTACTACTGGTAACAGAACAGCTCCTATGTGTATGTATATAGGGTGGGTCTATTCTGCTAACACCCTCTAATACGTTATTCTACTACTACCTCCATCACAGTTTATAAGGCCTGCGCGTACCCCTAGGTCGTCAATTTAACTAACAAAATATAAGATTTATAACATAAAAATTATACCATATGAAAATATAACATTTGTAGTTTCTAATGATATGATTTTTATAATATTTATCTTATGTTATGTTGGTTAAATTGGCAACCTAGGGATACGCGTAGGCCTTCTAAACTATGACGGAGGTAGTAACAAAATTGCTTATTCTCCTAACACTTGGATGTTGCGAAACAAAAAAAACGAGCCGAAGCAAACGCGCGGAGATAAAAATATCACGGGATGCCCACCCCGCCTCATGTTGTTGCCGCTTTAGTGGTTCAGCCGCCCTGCATGGTACTCCCTCCGTCCCATAATATAGTAACGTTCTCAAAACTATGCTAGTTTTCAAAACGTTACTATAATGGGACGGAGGGAGTAATCAGTAATCAATGGCCAGCAATGGTAGTTCACTTAGTGAGCTCAATGCTCAAATAACGTTGTATGTATGTTCTTATTTTGCTAGTTAACATTTTTAAAATATGACATAAGTCATGTAAGTATTTAACCCCTTGCTGACCTTTGACTTCATAAAAAATCTAACTAAAATGAAGGTTGAACATAAAGGGTGAATTTCATTTCAATTGTTACCTGGAAATACACTCAAAATCAAGGACATCATGTAAGTTTCAGAATATGGCATCTAATGGCTCTGCGCTATAAATTAGGGAGCTCTGAATCTCTGATATAATTTCATTAAAATTATTCGTATACTATATTTTAGTGTGCAAACAAACTACCTAAATTTCGAACGCAGACAAATCAATGAGTAACCAAAAGCTGAAAATGTTATCATCACTCAGCAACTTTTCCCTCTAAACTCTAACAATGAGGCATGAAATTAATCAGATGGAATGGTATCCTCATCACGCTCTCACCTGAATCCCACTGTAAATAAACAAAACTATACTTGTCCAAGGATATCAATAAAGGTTCAAATGGATAAAACCTCAAGAACATGCAGGACTTCAAATCCTCTTGAGAATTCAGCAATACTGGACCAGGACCACTATGTTTTGGAAGAACAGAGGGTTGGCCCAATGATAAAAACGTCAACAACATCAATCATGTTGCCCCAAATACAAAACCAAAAATCAATCACCACACTGCCTACCATTAGTTGCTTCCATTTTGAATCATCAACTCTGCTACAAACATCAGTTATTGGATAAAGAAAAAAAACACATTTGAATTTGAAAGTAAATCATATCAAATATCAAACGCAACCCGCTCCAAGGCGTGTGCACAGAGAAGGGCATCACGTGATAGCCAACCTGTCTTTCAACCCATGGTGATTCTGGAATCTTATCACAAAACGGTCAGAGGACGGGCAACACGTGCGATTACAACACATACACGTGAATAGAGAGAGAGAGAGAGAAAATGTTGAAGAAGTGCAGGGGCGAGAGACAAACCTGAGGGCGTGGTGGTTGGAATGGCCGGAGGAGTGGTGCTACCCAGCAGCCGCGGTGCAGTGATGTACTGTTGCGTCCTCGATGTCGCGGCGCTGCACACTGAGAAATTGTGTGGTTCTGTTTTCTAGCCATTTAGGTTCTATTCTTTGCTGAGGATGAAGAATGTTTTTCAGCTATGTACAAAGGTTCCAGGGGTTGGCCCTGTATCACACTTGTATTTAAACTTTCTCATTTCTCACTTAGCAGATAGAACACTACTCCTGTCATTTGAATTTGTATTATTGATGTTGTCCATTTCTGAGGATACCAGTGAATTGCAAATCATTGTAATATAGTGCAGGTGGCATAGGAAATCAATTAAACTATCAAATTGAACTGATTCAACTGAATTTTGAGAGAAAATCGACGACACCACTGATGTTGTAACAGCCCAGTTTTCACAAAAATTAAAAAAATTTGTTTTCGGTGTGAATTGGTTGATTGTCTGATTTGTTTGCGATGTTTGCATCCCCGATTTATCGATCGGCGATTATTTTCCCCCTCTTATCTCGTACCGGACGGAGACCGACCCTTGCCACCCTGACACTCGACCTTTGCGACACCGGATTTCACCCGATCACCGTCGTGAAAACTGCACGAGACCAGCCGCAACCAACGGAACGAAAACCCCGTTTAATAATTAAACGGGTTATTTTTATAGAGCGCCGGAAAGTGTTTTCAAAACGGTTCCAACGCGAGGTGAACGCCTCCGGCTCGACGCACTGATCGCGCAGTTCGAAGTTTTACCCGAATCGGAGGTACTGCGGACCCCCGGCGGTCAGAAACGTGAGCACCGCGCGCGAGAGAGAAAAATCGGGGATGTTTTTGCAAACTGCCAGCCACCTGGGCTATATAAAGACCACCACACTCTCACCCCTTTCTAGGGTTTCCCTAGCACAAAATTGCGGCCACCCCCCTCACAATAGCCCAATTTTCACAGTTTAGCCCATTTTGTCTAAAATCTAGCCCAGATCCGTTTGCAGCCGTCCGATCGCGAGATCAGAGGGCCGAGAACGCGCCACGTCAGTGCCCTGATCTCCTCTCTCCTCCAGCCCACGCCCGTGGATGCACGCAGCCGCCGCCGCCTCCGGCCAGCACGCCGGCCAGCCGGGCACCACCTCCCCACGGCCATCTCTCCCTCCCTCTCTTCCCTCTCCTCCTTCCCCTCCGTTTCCTCCCCTCACTCCCCTCTGCTTCCTTCCCCGCAGGGCACCAGCCGTCGTCGAGGTCGCTAGGAGCCGTCGCGCCATTGACGGGCTCGGGATCGAGCGGAGCTCGCCGCCGGCCCGGTCCTTCGTCGCGCCGCCCCGGGGGGGGGGGGGTCCTCCACCGCCCGGATCCGCGCCTCCCCGCGCTCGCCCGCCTCGCCGGAGACGGCACGGCGCCGCCGCCGTTGGCTCCCATCCGATCGGGACGAGGAGGCCGGCCAGCCCTCCTCCAACCGCCGACCTGGGCCGGCCCAGCAGGTGGGCCACGGCCTGCAGCCCAGCCAGGCCGCCTCCAAGGCCCAGCCGCCTTGGGCCGAGCCCATTTGGGTGAGGCTTCACCTTTTTTTTCCTGCTGTTAAAAACCTGCGATTTTTTTTGCTAAGTCCCTGAAATTGCTTGCTGTATTCAATTTTGCGCTGTAATTTGCGAGTAATCCGTAGCTCCGATGAACGTGCCCCCAAAACGAAAGTTGCTCAGTTTTGCGTGCCCTAGCGTTCGTATGTAGAAAGTTTTTCTGTTTGAGGCCGTCTAGATAGTTTAATTCTGCGTTGAAGTGGGCATCAGACCGTTAAATGCTTTTATTTCCTGTTAAGTGCTGCTGTTATTATTTTATTGCAACTTCGGGTGACGATTGCTTCGCAACCGTTCATCGGAATTGATTGATTCCTTTTGCATCCTGTTAAGCATTGTTTCTACTTCAGTTCTATGCATTCACATGTCATATTTGCTTGCTGCATGTTGATTGTATCTTGCTCCAAAGTAGCTATCCTGATGTTATTGTGCTGTTGTTGCTGAAACTGTTATTTTGTTGCAACTTCGGTCAACGAGTGTGTCACGACCGTTTATCGGAATTGAGTGATTCCAATTGCATATTGTTAAGCATCATGTCTACTTCCATTACATGTATTGCATTGACATGATATTCTTGCTGTTCATATAGTTATTCTGCTCCAAAGTTGTTATGCTGCTGTTTTTGACAGCCACCTCTGTTTTTCTCTAAGTCTGTAACGTCCCGATGCCATGTTGTTTGCTTAATATCTTTTGATCTATGATGCCTATTTGCATGATTCTTTTTGCCATGCCTTCCCTGTAATGTCTATTTTAGTTCCATATCATTTGTGAGCATGTTTGCATTGATTATCCTGTTTATGCATTGCTCTAAAGTGTGCTTCCTGATGTTGGCAGATTGTGCCCGTAACTTGTTTTGCTTATATCTTTTTAACCGTAACTCCGTTTGGGGTGTTCTTTATATGTAACTTGATTAGTTTTTCGTGTACTTTGTGCTTATGCTTTTGTTTTCTGTTGTTAACCAACCTAAAATATGGTTTAGGAAAGAATAGTACCAAATGTTTTAATCATCGTGCGGCACTTAGTGTTATGCCATGTTTAGGTTGTGCCTCACTTAAATTGACTAGCATAGATAGTTTTCTTTGTGCTTCACCTCTTGACATGTTTGTCTGCTATGTCATGCTTGCTTGAGTTGCCATGTTAATAACCGTTGGTTGATCACCTGTAGCTAACCAACTTGAACCACCGTAAACGTGCGGTATTTGTCGTGTGTGACCGATACCCCACTTAAACTGTTAGTAACCGCTCTCGACGGTAGGTGCGATGTCTCGTGTTGCATTCTTATTGATGCTTGCTCGTGTTTGCCTCGTAGTAATAGATGCTTGCTCGTTGATTGCTTTCCAGTGTTTACCGTCTTGTGTGCTTCCGCGGGTACCTCTCGGAGACGATGCGAGCTTGCGATCAACTACACCTTCGGAACCTGACTTATCAACAGGCAAGGACTATACATTACTTATGATCCATTCTATTTCAACCAGTGGTTTTCATTCTAGTCTAGGTTAGGTTCGATGTTTGATCCTACCACATGTTTACAACCTCTTTCAAACCGATACAGCCATGTCCCCTCCCAGCAAACTTTGTACTGGTATGTTACTATTGCTCGTTGCTCCGCCCCTAGTTAGTATGCGTGCTTAGATGCTACGATGTTACCCTGTTACTCTTTGGATTGGGATATCACATTATTATTATATTGTTGTTGATGATATGATTATTATAAATGTTGACTATATTCGACGAAGGATGGAAGGTCTAGGCTATCCTACCCCGACGCTTTGTTCCATTCGAGTCACCTAGGATCCGAGTTCCGGGTATTTCTTTTAAGACTGAGCGTTCCTAACCGCGTGTGGGATTTTATGGGGTCCCCTCTTCTTACCTATCTAGCTTCAAACATTTCTAGTGGTGGCCCAAGCTGGTTTTACCTTTTGCAAACGTGTGTGTGCGAGTGTCGACCTCGCGGATTTTCAAACAACTCGGGCCAGCGGAGACATAGTTTCTTTGTTGGTCCACACCTGGAAGCTAGGGGGCTGCCCACATATGTTTGGGTAGCTAACCCGACCTCGTCCAGACGGTAGAGTCCGACTCGAGAGCGCGGCCGGCTTTTGAGTTGGATGTCGACTCACCGGGGGCCACCCGGATTTGTGCGTTGTAGTTAGACGGACCTGTCGTTCCGGATCTCTTGAAATAAATCATAAAATGGTTGCCTGTGATGGGTAGCAACTAAGAGAGATGGGCGTGCGTGCGGAGCCTTGTAATGGGCAGTTGGTACACCCCTGCAGGGTTAAATCTTTTCGAGAAGCCGTGTCCATGGTTTTGGACGACTTGAGACGTACTCCTTGTTCATATACAACAACAGCTGAAATAATCTTAAATAACTTGATCAACGTGTGTGTGCCTTGACTGCTTCTTCTTCGTCGGGATGCGAAGAGGAAGACAAGGATAGGATAGGTGTTATGTTTGCGTAAGTAGTTGATAGCAAGACTTATTGGAGGCGATTCCTTATCGAATGCTTGGCTTCTTATCTTATTCTCTAGATCGTTAGCCACTTCATAAATGCTAGTGCGGCAGCAACTTCACCACTTACCCCTTCCTTACCGTAAACTACTAGTTGTCCTAGAATGACGAGTGATGAAGTCCTTGCTGGGTCAGATTACCACTACAGTTGGATTTTGAGTACCTCTGTACTCATGATACTACCCGCAAACTCTTTTTAGGGTTTTTGATCGACAACAGGTATGGTGATCGACGTTTCACGTGGAGACTCGTCGACGATTAGTTAGGCGGATCCCGGCGGAGGGCCTGGACCCGTGTGGTTATGAGGATCGATGTTTTTCTCTTTGCCACTAGGCATTTGCTTGTAGTCTGTACTCAGACATGTACCTTCCGTTGTTGTATTGTATTTGAGGCAGTTGTATGTCGATTGTATGAGATGTTGTATCCTTGTATCTATAATGTTGTGATATCATGTTGGAAATCCGGGGCATATGGCTTTGTCATATGTCGCGGTGGGACCGATATGTGCTTCGTCCCCGGGTCAGGAAGGAAACATCTAGATCTGGAACAGTACCGCATATCGGGCCTTACAGTTGTACATCAAGCAAAAAATATAAAATAAATTAAGTGAAGTGAACTATGGTCCATAACACTAAATTTAAAATCATTATGATATAGTGCATCAGACAAAGGAGATCAACTAAATTTGACCAAACTAAACTATTGCCGAGATTAAACCAGGATGTATTGATCTATAATGAAAAGAAAATAACATGAACAAGGGACATGTAAAGTGCAGACCAAATATTAGAACCAATTTGAAAGAGAATAAACAATGTATAGTTTTTCTTGGGGACATGATAAAATTCATGCAATCCCTTGCTAAAAATTGTGAGACTCATACCAAAGAGAATAAGCTAGGAAGCAGTAATACTTGGACACATTGAATACATATAATCTCACGTGAGAACTAATAAATTGGGTGTTGTATCACTTACATATTGGAATCATGGCGAACTGTTCTTCCATCTGGACCATCTCAACGGTATAGAATAGAATTTTAGTTGCATACTTCTTTCATCACAAAAGGGAAATGTTGATCAAGTTGAAAGAAATCTGGTAATGGAAGATTGATCAAATTTCAAATCAACCTGACGATGGAAGTTTGATCAGTTCCGAAACAGTTTGATATGCAAGATTAACCAGTTTCAAGATACAGGCAGAATAATGAGAAGTACTCACCAGATTGAAAAGCAGAGCAGCTCGTCTCTCTCACGATCGATGCCTTCGTCGAACCTGTACATTTTCCGTCAGTCTGGCGTTGTTTCCCTGATCTTGCGCCCTTTTTCACCCCATGGCGCTGTTCTTTCTCTCCCACGTTCCATTGGACTGGGCCACATCTATTTTTAGAATGCTGCTTCGAATTGCTGGGTGCACTGGCGTGCATCAGTGACCTCGACGTCCTTGTGTTGACTGAGTTCTAATCGATTGCTACCCAAAATACAGTCTTAATATACTACTCAAACAAAATTATACGGGGATGTAAATATTCTGAATCTCGAAATTCATATCAATCTCAAGCATGAGAACAAAATTGAGAATATTATTCACATCAAATTGGGAAGTACATGAAAATTAAAAAAAAAACTTGCATTGAAGACAGAAGGGCAGAGGAAGAGCGTAGATGAAGGATCTTCGTTGTGCCGGTCTGTGATTGTTGGTTCGCTGACTGCCGAGGCGGAAGGAGATTTGGGGACGACGTTCCTCGATGCTGGCGGGTATGGCCGAGGATAGGCGGCGTGAGGGGGCACATAGGGGGTGGTGAGGGCGGCGACCGAGCGGCCTGCGAAGGCGGCGACGGAGCAACTGCTAGGGCCGGCGACGGAGCGGCTGCGAGGGCTTGCGAGGGCGGTGTACGTGTGGCCGGCGAGGGCCGCTTCCGTGCGTCCGGTGAGGGCTGCGACCGAGCAGAGATGTAGCGGGAGAGATGACCGAGCGGGGGCAGCGATGGAGAAGGAGAGAGGGCCGAGGCAGCAAAACTGGTCGTTGGGTGGGTTTCGCTGGAAGGCGTGAGGTGCCGGCGCTGGAGGGTGGGCTGGCGGAGGAGGCCGGTGAGGGGACGACGCTGGAGGCCGTCAGAGGGCAGAGGAGAGAAGGGAGTCGGGAGGTGGGGGGACACACGTTGAGGCCGTTGAATATCAACTTCGGCGAGTGCGGCGTAGCGGACGGGGGCAAAGACGGGCGGGGCGGGGGACGGGGGGCCGGGGGCGGCGAGGTGCCACGGGCGGCGGGAGCGAAGAGAGGGAGGTTGGGGCCTGTTTTCCTGATTTTCACTAAGTCCTAGACCAGTAATGTTTATAGCTTTTTGTGTTGCTTATAACTAGTGAACTATGATGCATATTTGCATTATTTCTTTTGCCACGCCTTTCCTTCCATGTCTATTTTAGTTGCATCTCATTTGTGAGCATGTTTGCATTCATTATCTTGTTTATGCATTGCTCTAAAGTGTGCTTCCTGATGTTGCCAGATTGTGTTCCAAACTTGTTTTCCTTGTATCTTTTTAACCGTAACTCCGTTTGGAGTGTGCTTTATATGTAACTTGATTAGTTTTTCTTGTACTTTGTGTTTATGCTATTGTTTATTGCTGTTAACCAACCTAAAATATGGTTTAGGGCAGAACAGTATCAAATTCTTAAATTGTCGTGGGGACTTAGTGTTATGCCATGTTTAGGTTATGCCTGACTTAAATTGACTAGTATAAATAGTTACATTATGCTTCACCTCTTGCCATTTTTGCGTGCTATGTCATGCTTGAGTGAGATACCATGTTAACAAACTTTGCTCATCTTGTGTAGCTAAACAACTTGAACCCTTGTAAACGTGCGGTATCGTCGTGTGTGACGTATACTCCACTTAACCTGTTAGTAACCGCTCTCGACGGTAGGTGCGATGTCTCGTGTTTCCTTCTTGTTGATGTTTGCTCGTGATTGCTTCGTAGTAATAGATTCTTGCACGTTGATTGCTTTCCAGTGTTTACCTTCTTGTGTGCTTCCGCGGGTACCTTCGGAGACGATGCGAGCTTGCGATCAACTACACCTTCAGAACCCGACTTATCAACAGGCAAGGACTATACATTACTTATGATCCATTCTATTTCAACCAGCGGTTCGCATGCTAGTCTAGGATAGGTTCGATGTTTGATCCTACAACATGTTTACAGCCTCTTTCAAACCGATACAGCCATGTCTCCTCCCAGCAAACCTTGTACTGCTATGTTACTATTGCTCGTTGCTCAGCCCCTGCTTAGTATGCATGCTTAGGATGCTACGAGGTTACCTTTTGTTACTCCTTGGTTTGGGCTATCACATTATTATATTGTTATGGATGATATGATTATTATAATGTTGACTATATTCGATGAAGGATGGAAGGTCTAGGCTATCCCGCCCCGACGCTTTGTTCCATTCAAGTCACCTAGGATCCGAGTTCCGGGTATTGGTTCTAAGACTGAGCGTGCCTAACCGCGTGTGGGATACTATGGGGTCCCCTTTTCTTACCTACCTAGCTTCAAACATTTCTAGTGGTGGCCCAAGCTGATTTACCATTTGAAAACATGCATATATGTCTGTCGGGTCGCTCCTAGCAGATATCCTTTAAAATAACTTGGGCCAGCGGAGACATGTTTTCTCTTGTTGGTCCACCACAGGGAGCTAGGGGGCTGCCCACATTAGTTTGGGTAGCTAACCCGACCTCATCCGGACGGTAGAGGCCAACTCGAGAGCGCGGCCGGCTTTTGAGTTGGATGTCGACTCACCGGGGGCCACCCGGATTTGTTCGTTGTTAGCTAGAGGGGCCTGTCGTTTCGGATCTCTCGGAACTAAATCATAAACTGGTTGCCTATGATGGGTAGCAACTGAGAGAGATGGGAGTGCGTGCGGAGCCTTGTAATGGGCATTTGGTACACCCTGCGGGGTTAAATCTTTTCGAGAAGTCGTGTCCACGGTTATGGACGAGTTGGAACCTACGTCTTGTTCATATATAACATCAACTGAATAATATTTAATAACTTGATCAACGTGTGTGTGTCTTGACTGCTTCTTCTTCGTCGGGATGCGAAGAGGAGGACAAGGATAGGATAGGTGTTATGTTTGCGTAAGTAGTTGATAGCAAGACTTGTTGGAGGCAGAATGCCTAGCTCCTCCTCCTGAATGCGCCAAGGCCGATGCACGCGTGATGCTGGAGGGGGACTGCAGGCGCACCGCACAACGCAACTCGTCCTTCAAGCCTAAGAGGAATTGCGCGACGAAGAACTTAGTGTTGAAGGCAGGATCGAGTGCGAGGAGGTGGTACATGTGCGCGTCGAACTGCGAGAGGTAGTCGGCGACGAAGCTCGTTTGTCGTAGTTGAAGCAGTTTGTGCATGACGAGATCGAACTCGTCGATGCCAAATTCCTCCAGGACAGCCGCCGTGAACAATTCCCATGTCAGCCCGCGATGTGTTTGACGAAATGCCTGCAGCCAGTGTGCGGCCTGGCCGTCGAGGTAGAGCGCCGTCGTAGCCACCCACTGGTGCGTGGGCACCTTGTACAGCTCGAAGTACGCCAGGCAGCGATCCAGCCACAGATACGGAGTCGTGCCGTCGAAGTGGGGAAAATCATGGCGAGGTGGTCGCGTGAACGGCTCATCGCCGGCAAGCGCCGGATAATTGACCCTGTGCATTGGAAGTGGAAGCAATGGTGGTCGGTTGTTGGGGAGGGGAACGGTAGGCGCCGACGCGGCCCGTGATGGATCCGTCGGCCTCCGAGGGGATGGTGGAAGATGCGATGTCGATGGCGCTGCTGCCAGTGGTGGTGTAGTAGTAGTCGACGTCGATGGCGAGGAAGCAGCCGCCGCGGCGAGCTTGCGCGTCGCATCCAGATCGGCTTGAGTGATCTCGATCTGCTTGCCGAGACCGCGCAGCTCGTGCAAGACTAGCTCGTTGAAAGCGACCTGGGCCTCGACCTGGCGATCGTGCAGCGTCTTCTGCTCGTCGAAGCGGTGAAGCAGGGACTCAAGCATCGTCCTGATCTGCTCGGCGCTTTCCACCATGGCGTCTAGGACCTGACGCATCTACGCCGACAGACGAAGGGGAGTCGTGGTGCGCGACGACGAGCAACGGAGAAAAAATTTGGGAAGAAAAATGGCTCTGATTACCAATTGTAACACCCTCGAGGGGAGCTCCAATCGAGATCGTGAAGGAAGAGAGAGAGAGACATAGATTGGACTTGGGGAGGAAGAAGAAGCAAGACTTGGTAAGAAAGAAGGTGAGCAGAGAAGAATGATTAAGGGAGGTTTAACATATACAACTCACGCATGCCCCGTACACACGCAACACTCACACCTTATACTCGCACGCAGCGACCAAGTCCACACCCTGCTTTTCTTACAAGTGGACCCCACTGGTCATACTCCTCGTCACACTGACTATGGGCCCAGTGTGACATTGTCTTCGCGCCTTAAACCTTATCTATTATGGAAACACATGCAAGTTTAACCATGGTTTCTAAACCGTGACGAAGGAAGTACTAATCTTTCCGAAATAATAAAGAAAACAGTGTCTCTTCCTTTTTAATCTTCGTACGTTCTTCGTCCGTCATTATTTTCGTCTGTTGTCGCACACATTCGTTGGCTTGCTCTGCTAACATGGGCCTTCGATGGTGCCAACTGTTGGCCGACCCACACTCAATCGAAACACCACCTCTCGCTGGCACAGTTTAGTGCGACAAGACCTCTGATCGAACACGCTAAACTATTCTAAACCGGAAGCACGATGCCTCTGATCCGATGAGAACCCAAGCAGGAAGCGCCATTATAAAATCAACACCAAGCGAAACCTAAAAGCACCACAACGATAAATCAAATCGTGTTTAGCAAAAATCGGATTCGCCGGTGAAGCGGCAGAGTGTTGTTGCGAATCTAGCGATGGAAATCAAAATCTAGCGACAATCGGATTCGCCGGCACATGTGGCAGACGATTTGAGATTGGGGATGATCCGGAAAGAACGTGGCTCGGCCGCTAAGCTGCTCGCAGGTCTTCAATGGCACCGGCTACAAGTCAGGCCGTACCCTCGCAAAGATCTTGAAAAAACAGAGAAATGGAGACAGACGCCAGGAGAAAGGCACCCGCTTCACTCCCGCACCATATATCGTTGACTTAGAGCATCTCGAGCCGCGCCCCAAGAGGCCTCAAGACGGCGCTATTTGCGCCGGATGGAGGAAAATCGCCCAGCCGCGTTCCAAGGGCCCAAATAGCGTCAAATTGGGCCAAAACTGAGTCCGGTGATCCAAAGCAAAACCCAGCGCGCTGCGGTCACTTGGGATCCCGGATGAAAGGAAAGCGCGCGAACGGAAAGAAAGCGCGCGCGATTTCACGCGCGCCCCACGCCGCGCCCCACCTGTCGGCGTGTGAACACGCGTCGTCGTCATCCTCTCGCCTCGGCTTCCCCGCACATGCCGCCGTCGCAGCGAATCAATGCGGCGCCGGTGACGAGTCCAATCGGCGCAGAGAGCATCAATGCGGCGCGTCGAGATACCCAACGGTCCGTCGACCGCGCCGCCGCGTGTCCCGCCGTCTGTTCGCGTTCTTCCCCCACTATAAAAAGGGGCTCGCCGGGGCGCTCTCGCTGCGCATTCTCGACCTTCCTCCTCTCTTTCTCGCCCTTCTCTTCTCGAGCTCTCCTCTCGATCGCCATGACGACAACGTCACCCGCAACGGCTTTAGGAGCCACAACCTGTCGCAGATGGAGGCGCTCCTCGTTGCGCAGGCCGGCTACCCATGCCCGCCGGACACCAGGCCACCCCACGCGTGGGTGCTGTCCGTCGGCCGGGTGCCGGTGCCTCCAGTGCCTCTGGTGGGCTCCGGCGCGTTTCGCCGGGAGATGGACGTCGTCCGCGCCCTGATGACGGCGGCAGAGCGCGCCGACCCCGGCAACGCGCCCAACAACACCGGCCTGGGAGGCATACTTCGCCGCCCGGCGAGCCTAGGCCGTCGCCTCCACCAACGGCCTGACGCCGGTGGTTGGGCACAACAACCGCGACGGGCGCCTCCGGTGGTGGAGCGCGCAGGGCCGCACGCTCGAGTACGTGATGCGGTACATCGAGAACGGCAACACGCCGCGTCTCGGGTACCCACCGCTGGGCTACAGGGCCGCGGTGACGGCCCGCCGCTCCTACAGCCGCACCACGCCGCTGTTGGCGACGCTGCCGCGCGACGACGGCGGCTCTTCTTCCGCCTTCGGCGGGCGACCTTCGCGCTCCACCGGCTCCCATTCATCGGGGCCGGCATTCTCTCCGCCGCAGTTCTTCACCCTGGTGAAAACTGAGGTGAAGCTAGAGGTGAAGAAGGAGCCCACCCCGGCGCCTTCCGGTCGTCTCAGCCCCGGCGTCCACATCGGCGCGCCATCGGCGCAACCAAAGCGCTGCGGCGGCTTCCTGGGGCTCGGGAAGAAGGAGGTCGCCCCGCCTCCGCCTCCTCCGCCGGCCGTCGACGACGAAGACGACGCCGACATCGCCTACCAAATGGACTGGGCGAAGAAAGACTACGTCGACGAGCAGGTGCGTCTCCAACAGGAGGCGTTCGACCGCGCCGAAGCGATGAAACGCGCCGAGGACGCGAGGCGCGCCGAGCAGGCGCGTTGTGAGGAGGCGAGGAAGAAGAAGGCGAGCGGCGAGGGCAGCAGCAACCGCCGTAGCAAGTGGGCGCCTCCAGCGCCACCGTACATCGTGTTGGACCGCACAGACGACGACGAGGAGGAGACGCCGCTGCGGCTGCGCAGGAGAAGGGGCCCGCTCAGCGGCGGGACGTGCGGCTCGCAGGCCGGCGTCATCAAGCAGGAAAGGAAAGACGACGACGACGACGGCGCCGCCGGCGGCAGTGCTGGGGGAGCTGGAGGAGGCCGTCAGGAGACGTCCTTGGACGATCTCTACGGCATGTTCCTCTACCATTAGGCTAGGTTTTTTTTATTTCCGTCGTTTATGTAAAAAAAACTCCGAATATTAATAAAATCCGTCGAAATTGGTCTAGTTTAAACGAATTTGATCGATTTTACTTTAAATTTGACAAGCAGCGCTAAAATAGCGCCGAAAATCGGCTTGGGGGGCGAACGGAGATGCTCTTAGATAGCGTCTGCTTTAAGAAGACACGTCCATGGAATCCTAGGCAATTGAATTGCATTGCAGCATCGGCGAAGTGTAGCGCCCTTTCATTGCGGTGGCGCCCAGCGCGCCTTGCAGCGCCGGCTACCGAGTTGGCAGCGCTCACGGTGGGCGGCGGCGCTTTGCCTTACAACATCAAGGCCCTAGCTTACGATGACGGCGAAATCCTTGGGCTCCCGGGTTCTTTTAACAGTAGTGTACCTGTTTTTCCCTTGACCGCTATCCAGATAGCAAATACGCTTCATGCGTTGGAAATTTAGCTAACCTCACCATGCATGCATGTGTTCGCTTCTTCGTATCTACACGCATACTTTTTTTACGGGGATCTACACGCATACGTTGCTGAGTTTGGTGCTAGATTTTTTTTCTCTTTTGAAGTTGGATGTGCCTTTGTTTGCGTTTTTCATTTACCGACTCGCTAAACAAGTCAGGGACACCAGAAGGAAACATATACGTCTGAACTTCCAACAAAATAAATACTACTGTACACAGTAATAAATTTATCTTCAAACATTGTTGATTCTTCCAGATAATGAAAAAATATCATGCTTGACGCCCCTGGAGATGGACATGTTGAAGATGACATGGTGTAACGTGGCACCCACCTTTGCACACCCTTTTGACCCAAACATCAATGCTATGAAGGGGCAATTTGATATTTTTCCACTCGTTACTTTGCAATTTGATGATTTGCCACCCCGTGTCTCAATGACGGGTGGACCCGGGCCCCACCTGTCATTCTCAGGGGGAGGCAAATTATCAAATGGGGAAGTAAGGGGTGTCAAAAGATCAAATTTGCCGCTATGAAGTGACAAGAACAATTGCATCCAGGTAAAATTATTTTGAAAGGGTTGAATGCACAAAAAAAATAGGACGTCAATATAGAGCAAACGTTCGCTCAAAAACATGGCAAACACTAACGTTTTTTATGGCAATTGATGTAGACGCATATGACAACTGCGGTGTTTAGCACATGGCAACTCGTTGTAGCTTTTTTCTTTGGTATGCGCGTGTGCTGACAATTGTCACCCATATCTACAGCGATTTTCATACAAAACGTTCGCTCTTGCCATGTCAGGATCGAACATTCGCTCTCTATGATTATCCTTTTCTTATTGCTTGATGTTAGTACAATGGTTAATCTATTGGTGTGGTGTGCTTTATCATTAGGCATCGATGGTCCGATCTACAATGGTGTACACAATTCAAAGGAAAAATATGGTGTGTATAACAATGCTCTTGCTTCAATATCATTTTTCTGCTTCATAAATTGTATTCAAGAAAACGTGGCACTAACAACACATGCATCGTCTTTAATTAGACCCATCAATGCTTATTTCATACGTAGTAATTTGATTAGGGATACCACATTATAAAAATATTATTTAAACAAGAGAATGTAGTAAACAACATTAGCGCGGGAACGCCACTGTCCGCGCCTAGTCTTCGTCATGTTGTCGGATCATCTTCGCCTACTTCGAGCACCGCCGTCGCCGCGCTACCCGCGCCGCTGCCGCTCACGCAAGCCACGCCAACACCTTGTTTATCGTTGTCGCTCACCCGAGCCGCGCCGCCTCTACCGGTGACCGACGCCCCCCCCCCCCCACGGGATGCCTCTGGTTCCGCCAACTTCATCGTCGTCCATCCTCTTTGTCTTCTTCCAGCACCAGCTCATCGTCAGCGTCGCCGTCATCTTCCTCGACCACTTCATCTAGCTCCGGCAACCGCGGCGACTCCACCCTCGGCACCTTCTACCCCCCGCCGAGTTGCGCCGCAACCGTCGTCGAGCCCTTCTCTGTTGGTCCCTCCGACATGGCATACATCTCCTACTTGTCCCCGTCTGCGCATGCCCGGTACTGGCAACAACAGTGTGTGCCTTCATCTACGACGTGTTCCTGGGCCTGGCAAGCCTGGTGCAGCGCTTCGTCGACTCGCCTTCGTCTGTCTACGCATGCTCAATGCTGGAAACACCGACGCGTGCCTTCGTCTACGACGTGTCCCCGGGATTGGCAAACCCGGCGCGACGCTTCGTCAACACAGTCTCCTTCCGAACGCCACCACCATCTTCTTCGCGACGTCCCGTGCTACGACTGACGACCGCCCGCCAATGGCGCTCTTCCTGAGCCGCGCCGTGCTCCCGACTTCTTTGCACCCGCGGCTCCTCGGCGACTACCTCGATACCGGCTACCCCGACTCGACATCGAACACGGCATTTCTCGCACTGCTACCTCGACTACGGCTTCACCACCCTATGCTCTCGGCTACTTCGACAACAACACAAAGGGCTACCGCCTGCTTGGGAACCTCGTTGGCTTCCACTCCATCCACAAACTTCGTGATGCGTCGACCGTTACGACTGTGGTGGGGATGTTCGTCGGCTTCGCCTTCGGATTTTTCTCCAGTCTCACCGTCTGCGTCGCTACGTTGTGACTGCGGGGCGATGTTAAGTATATGGATTATACCAGGAAACATAGATAGCGTATGACTCTTCTACCTTAACGTGTACTCCAAGTAGATCATTGTACTCCTATATATATGCCTCCAAGGCTCAAGCAATAAACATTAATTCCACCAAACCCTCTCTATCGTTCTACAATTTGTGCTAGTCAATAGAAAGAGAAAGTTAACTGTCAAAAAAAATAGAAAGAGAAAGTTAGCAGCACGCATGGAGATAGATAGAAAACGCGCTGCGGCTGCGCATGTACCTGCATCTTCCCGTCGGATGAGGCGTGGCCTCTCCAAAATAGGCGCCACATCCGCGCGCAGTGGCGGAAGGCGCACGGCGCCGGACGCCCACGCCGAGGCAATAGATGCAGCGCAGCTCCAGCGCCGCCAGGTTCGGGCGTCCTACAATGGAGGAACCGCTAAGTCAACTGCTAAATTAATCGGACCTAACTCTTGTAAGATGTAGAGTTAACTGATATAATTTACATAGATCGATCCGGTGAAGTCCGGAGGCAGAGGGGCACTGACCGTCGCATCCATCGGTGTTCAAATTGCAGGGAATTGGTATTCCGGCCACAATTCGTTACGGCGGAGTCTTCAGTGTTGGATTTTATCTATTTGCTTGAGTGGGCTTTTGGCCCAAAGCACTCTGAAATTCTCTTGGCCCATTCATGCCTAACAAGTGGTGGGAAGTTTAGTACCACCTTGCTAGTGGAGGGAGAGCTACACCTGTTTATAATGTGAGCTCCACTAGCACTTGTAAGAGCTTGAGAAGAGAAGTGCTACAAGCGCTCCTCCTCCTCGCTCGCCTTGTCACGACGCGCGCGCGTCGGGTTTCGGGAATGAGCCGAGCCGAGGACAAAGCTATGCGTACGCTTATATTTTTGCAGCTCGGGAAAAATTAATGAGGCATTAATTATAATTAACGGACGCGTTAATTATGCTTAATCTGTGCGCCGTTTTCGTGGGCTCTCTACTCCCACGTCGGCCCACCCTGTTGCGTCTATATAAACAGCGCAAACCCTACCCTGGCGCACCGCCATATGGTTCCTCCTCCTCGTTCCAGATCATTGCGCCACCGCTCAAGTATTCTCCATCCTTTCTTCCGGCGTGTGCACCGCAAGAAGGGACAGCAGGCCGCCGAAACTCCGCCTCTCGAGATCCTGTACGGGAGAGGGGAAATCAGGTTTTTGGGGAGCGCACTCGCGCGACTGCTGACAGCGACGCCGACTACTTCTCCGACGACGACTTCTTCCCGGACGTCGGCAGCCTCTCCATCAACGACATGGGCTACACCAACACCAGCGGCTCCACACCCGCTGCACCGTACGTGATCTTTTCTACTGTGTTTAAGATCATGTTGCATGTCGTGTTCCTAGTAATTGCTTTAGATGTGATCTCGTTGTCTACTGTTTTAGTAGATCGCATGGCTAGTTTGATCTGTTTCATTATTGCCATGGATTGTTTGTCTATTTCGTGGATTAAATCATATGCTAAATTGCTAATATTTTCAACAATCCAAAAACCTGATTATAGGCAATTTACTGCATCTGGCTTACTTGTGTCTATGAAGTCGTCGCCTTTCAAGGGGGTGCACTATAAGCGGTGGCGCACGAGAGCAGTGTACTGGCTTCAATCCATGCAATGCTATGACTTCAAGTGTGTGTTGCCGGAAAAGTTTGTGGCCGGAGGCATTATTGCCAAACTTCCACATTCGTGGAACAACTTTGCTACTTCTTTAAAAAACAAGAGGCAAGAGTTTTGCGTTGCGAATCTCATTGGGACTTGTGACGCCCCCAAAATCAATCCGTGTACAGTAATTATACACGCAGGGTACACGACTGAGATTAGGGTGCCACGATGAGAATATCACAGCACAACACTAAACACAAAAGGATAAACAAATATGTTGCAAAACCAGGGATCACGAGGATCCGAATACATAAGTCATACAAACCAAATATCTGGGTACAGACATAGTTAGTCAAGTTTTGCCTTAAGAAGGCTAGCACAAATAACATCAGAGATACAGATCGAAACGGCGAGGCCTCCTTCCTGGGATCCACCGAACTACTCAAGGTCAACGGGAACTCGATGTCGTAGTAGGCTCCTCCTGGAATCTCCTGCTCCTGGGCTCCAACATCGACTGCAGCGGCCGATCAGGCAAAGCGAAAAGGGGAAAATAAAGCAAGGGTGAGTATCTAGCATACCCGCGAGTCTTACGTCCGCTACTAAGCATTTATGCATGTATCAAATTGAAAGGGAGGCTATATATAGTGGACTGCAAGATAGAAAACAGAATAAGGGTAAGAAGCTAGGCCTAACGAAGACTAGCGCCTTCCGACGAGTCTTGCAGCATGAGGTAAGAATCAACCAACAGTTTATATAAAGCATAAAGTAACAATGGAGCAGAAGTTGCTGCAGCATTGTATAATAATAAGTTTTAATGCTTAGCAATGCCTCCGAGTTCCCCTCCTCGACATCCCCACGAGGAAGAAAACCCGGAACCAACAGTTTAGTAGTAGTAGTTTGTAGTGGTAGAGTCTGGCTTCAGCATAAAGCGTCCTGTTACCGTGGACACGGCTATTCGAATAGATTAAACTCCCTGCAGGGGTGCACTACTGGGTAGCCTACACGCTCGGATCTCCAGGGTGGCGTACACCTTGTTAGGGAATGCCCCACCGAGGCTATCCGACACAACGCAGTCCATCCTACGGCTCATCAAAGAGGTTCCCGCCGGTCTACAGCCCTAAGGGCAAGGGGGTCATGGGCCTATCACCCCTCGCTCTCCGGGTCGTTGCGAGGACGGTGAATTCCAGCGCCATCAGCACGATCCGACCGTGCCGCAATGCTGAACTGGACGTATTTCAGAGCTTTCGAACGAGGCTACGTCGTGGAGGAGCCCACACTCGTAATTCCCACGTATAGGTAGTGCGTACAAGCCAAAAAGGCTACTCAAGTCATCCGCCGATCCCGTTAAGAATTTTATTAATTTTCTGTCGAGACAACCGTCACCGTTGCCCCTTATTGAATGAGTCGTGGACAACGACAGCAGTCAGGACCACCAGTAACATCGGTGCCTGCCCTGACGTCCCACCAACTCGTGCGGTTACCAACAAGGTGAACCGTCTCCTTACCTTGTCTCGCGTTTTCTCTGAAGAGCTCGACTTTCGTACAGCAGGATAACTGTCGCCCACGAACAGTACCAGGCCCGCCGCACGCCGGTGGAATACACCTGGACTGTCGTTCCGCTAAGATACCCTGCGCGGGCACCGTGGGGTCACCCGACTCCTTACCTGTAAGGACAACCGTGGTTCAGTACCCTAAGTCGGATATACAGAGTCGACCATGAGTGGAGTACGGGGATTTCTCCTCGATCGCTCACACTTGAGGTGGCTCGGCAGATCCGACGTAGGGGGCTGAGTCGGTGTCTGCTCTGAACCGTACCTATAGCAGTTGTAATGGATCGTATCCGCATTCACTCCCAGAGTGAACACAACGTGCTATCTAATCCTATTGACTAACAGTGCGCAGGGTTTACTGCTGAATATAATGTATATAAAAGGCAGCATAGGATCAAGGAAGGTACATCAAAGGGCGACAAGAACAGGCTATGCAATGGAATGGGATTGTAAAGTAGCAGCATCAGTAACAATGCCTAGTGCAAGAAAAGTACAGAAAAGGTAGGCGATATCTGGGGAAGAGAATGGCTCTGCTTGCCTGGAAGCTCGACGGTAGGGGTAGGGTCGTCGATGAAGTAGTCGTACTCAGCAGCGGTGTAGTCGACGACAGCAGCGGGGTCTACCGGAGATTAGGGGGCGAGAAACAGTAAATACAAAGAAAGCATATACAAACAGATGCATGACATGACAGATGCAATGCTAACGGTGTTCTAACGCAGTGTAATGCACATTGGTCAGAGCGGGAATTCATCCGGGGATGAACTGTCAACTCCGGGTGATTATCGGACAAGGTGTCCGAAGGGGGGAGATATCATGCTGGAGGTGTCATGGACATCCGACACATATGTGGGTGGTGTATCCGAGTTAGTTGATCTATTCCGAACAACTTTCGTGTTCGAAATAAATTCATCCGGGTACTTTAGCAGTACCGGACAATTTATCGGACTGCCGGTCCGAAGGGGGACGGTTCGATGTTCGTTGTGTTAGAGGGGTGTGATAGACATACGGATAGCGTATTCGTGTTCATTATATTTTTTTGATCAATTTTCATGTATCAAGTTTTTGAATCTGAGTTACGGTTTAAAAGTTATTCAAATTCAAAGTTTAAATCACTTAAAAAGAATTTCTGAATTTCTTTTTATTATTATAATAACATTATCCAAAACATTATCCACAACAGTGCCTGACATGTGGGACCCACATGTCAGCCTCTGTTTATTTATAAAACATTTTAATAAATCAAAATAGGCACTGGGCCCACATGCCAGCCTCTGGATTTTCTTTAAATCTTTTTAATCAATAAAAACTGACAGTGGGGCCCAACAGTCAGTGTCTCAGTACTAATTAACCCATTTTATTAATCCAGTGGTTAACTTAATTGCCAGGGCCCACATGTCAGTGAGACATATTAAACTGCTGGTTATTTTAACCAGAGGGATTACTTAGCGAGGTGGGGCCCAGTCGTCAGTGGCTGATTAGCCACTAACAGTGAACCTGACCGGGGAGGCCCACCTGGCAGCCACACCGGAACCTCACCGGCAACTCGCCGGCGACGAGGTTGACGCTGGCGACGCCACAGGGCTCGGGAGGGGGCGCGCTTAGTCTCAATCGAACGGGGAGGCGACGGGGAGGCGTCTGGTAGCGGAGGCGCGGACGGGGAGTTGCCGGAGTGACGCCGGCGACGAGGGAGACGGCCGCCTTCGCTCGGGCCTTGTCGGAAACGCGTCTACGGAGGGGGATCTCGAGCGTGCGCTACGGGGTGGTGTTCCTGGGAGCAAGGCGAACACGAGGACGTGCACGGCGCGCCAAAAGCATGATCTAGGCCGCGGGGAAGAACACGTCGGCGGCGACGGAGCCACGGCTCCAATGGTGTCGGCCGATTCAGTGCACGAGGGGCTATGCGGGGAGTTGGGGGAGGTAGAGGAGCTCACCGCGAGTGCAGCAGTGGTGGCAGTGGGCTCGATGGCGTCTCGACGGTGGCGAATTTCCTCTGCGACGCACGACGGCCGAAGTTGGGGGAAGAAGACGCGACGACGGCTGTGGTGCTCCCCGGGCTCGATTGGCTGGTGTAGTCGACGAAGACGACGACGACGCTTCTCCTGGACACGTTGAGGAGGCGGGAGGGGTTCACTGGCCGCGTGAACCCACAGACATGGCGACGGCGGCGGGGCTCCGGTTTTCCGCCAGCGAGAGCAGCGCGAGGAGGAGGGGAAAAGGGGGCAGGTGAGATCCAGGATGTGCGGGGGGGAGGGGGGTTCCTTATCCGTTCCCCGACGTCGAGGTGGCCGCGGAACAGGTGAGAAGGGAGGGACCGGGGTGGCAGCGTCCATGGCGACCACGGCATGGCGCTAGTGCCACGACGTGGAAGAAGGAAGAAGAGATGGGCCTGTGCCCCGTGCGTAGCTTAGGTGTTTTACCTTTTTTTCTTTTATGTTTTTCTCCTTTTCTGTTAGCATTTATTTTATTCCCCTTTCCATTTTTGTAAAATGTGTAACCTGTTCTATTAATATTTTTACACCATACTGAAGTGCTACAAAAAATTTGGGAGTTTTACAAACTCATTTTATACTTTATATTATGACAAAATGAGTAATTGGGCTGGTATGGCTACTGTTCTGAATTTTTTGCAATTATTATTAATGCAATAAATACCCAATGTTGTTTGAACATAGTCCACTGATTTTTAGTGATTTAAGAAAAGTGGTTTCACTATTTTTGGACAAAGTTGTATTTGTCACATATTTTTAATAATCACCAAAAGGAGTTTTAAACTTTGATTTGATTCCAAGTGACCAAGGTGAATTAGGCATATGGTTTTGAATATCAACCACCATGGTTTGAAATGATCAGAGGCAAAGTTTGATCTGGGCATGATTAGCAACAGTGATTGGCAACAGTAATTGTCATTAGCAAAAGGATTACTGTTACAGACAACTGAGGGTGTTACAAATCTCCCCCACTACAAGAATTATCGTCCCGAGAATTTAAGTGGTAGCGAGGAAACGATCGGGGTATTCATCGCGAAGGCGATCTTCGCGTTCCCAAGTGGCTTCATCTTCAGAATGATTCGACCACTAAACTTTGAGGAACTTGACGGTCTTGTTGCGGGTTCGACGTTCAGACTGATCGAGAATGCGGCTCGGATGTTCCCGATAAGTCAAGTCTTGTTGCAGCTCGATCATATCATTCTCCACTTCGCGGATAGGGTCCTTGAAGCAGCGACGGAGTTGCGACACGTGGAATACATCGTGGACTTGGGAGAGGTTCGGAGGCAATTCCAACCGGTATGCCATGGGTCCACTCCTGGAAAGGATACGGAATGGGCCAATGTAGCGAGGAGCCAACTTGCCCTTGATACCAAAGCGACGAGTGCCCCTCATGGGAGTGACACGGAGGTAAGCGTATTCACCAGGTTGATACTCCATTTCCCGGTGTTTACGGTCATAGTTGCTCTTCTGGCGGGACTGAGCGGCCTTCAAATGTTCACGAATGACGTGAACTTGATCTTCAGCTTGCTGAATAATATCCGGGCCAATGAGTGCACGTTCCCCACTTTCTGACCAACTCAGAGGGGTCCGAGGCTTACGCCCATAGAGAACTTCATAGGGTGCCATCTTCAGACTAGCGTGGTAGCTATTGTTATACGAGAACTCGACCAACGGAAGCGATTCCTCCCATTTCTTACCGAATGAAATAACGCAAGCTTGAAGCATGTCTTCCAGCACTTGATTGACTCGTTCAACTTGGCCTTGTGACTGGGGGTGATAAGCGGTGCTGAGATGCAGAATAGTCCCCAAAGCTTCTTGGAAACTCCGCCAATATCTTGAGGTGAAAAGGCGGCCACGATCTGAACTGATCTCCAATGGAATACCGTGGAGCGACACGATTTGGGCGATATACAATTCCGCTAACTGTGCAGCCGTGATCTTCTCCTTGACTGGTATAAAGTGAGCAACCTTGGAGAACCGGTCGATGACGACAAAGATAGCATCGTTACCTTTCTGTGATCGGGGAAAACCGGTGACGAAGTCCATTTGAACTTTGTCCCACTTCCATACAGGAATTTCAGGTGGTTGTAGAGTTCCAACGGGTTTTTTATGTTCACCCTTGACACGACGACAAACGTCACATTCAGAAACATATCGGGCAATGCCTTGCTTCATGTTAGGCCACCAGAATTGCTGACGGATGTCTTGGTACATCTTGGTGCTTCCAGGATGAATGGACAACGGGGTATCATGAGTCGCTTTAATGAACTTCGGGGTCATATCCAGGTTCTCATGCCTGCCCTTGCTGTGAGTAACCACTAAACGGTTCTCGTAGAACACCGCACCTTTGCTATCAATGGTGAAGGGTGAGGGTCTCCCATTGGCGATATCGCGCTTAATCTTGTGTACAAAATCATCATAAAACTGTATACCCTTGATGGATTTGACGAGATCCGGTTCGATAACCATGTTATTTACATAACCTTGAGGAACAATCTCGAGGTTCAGCTTTTGAAACTCTTCATACAGAGGTGGTTGTTCTAGTTGAACCTCAAGTTCACTACAGTAAGCTTTACGGCTCAAAGCATCGGCCATCACATTAGCTTTGCCACGGGTGTAATGAATATCCATGTTGAAATCGGCTATTGTCTCGAGCCATCTTTGTTGGCGGAGATTCAGGTCTGGCTGAGTAAACAAGTACTTCAGGCTTTGGTGATCGGTGTAGATCTCGCAACGATTACCAACGAGGTAATGTCGCCACAGCTTCAATGCATAAATTACTGCTGCCAATTTGAGATCATGCGTTGGATAATTATCTTCGTGAGATCGCAACTGACGAGAGCCATATGCAATCAAGCGGCGCTCTTGCATTAGGACACAACCTAATCCTTGACGAGACGCGTCACAATATATCACGAAGTCCTTCTGAGTATCAGGCGGAGCAAGCAGTGGTGGAGAAGTGAGCTTGTCCTTGAGAGCTTGAAAACTTTCCTGACATTTATTTGTCCACTCAAACTTGACACCTTTGTGAAGCAGACTAGTCAGAGGGTTGGCAATCTTGGAGAAGTTCTCGACGAAACGGCGGCAATAACTAGCGAGGCCGAGGAAACTTCTGACTTGCTTGACGGTCTTGGGAGGAGTCCAGTCAAGAATAGCCTGGATAAGTTCTGGGGTGACGGCAACGCCATCCTTCGAAATCACCTGACCAAGGTAGGTTACTTCGGGAAGCCAGAATTCACACTTAGAATACTTAGCATAGAGTTTGTGTTCTCGAAGCTTTTCCAGTATAAGACGAAGTTGTTCAGCATGTTCTTCTTCATTCTTGGAGTATACCAAGATATCATCCAGATAAACCACGACAAACTTGTCGAGGTATTCCATGAATATATAGTTCATCAACCGAGAGAAAGTGGCTGGGGCATTGGTCAGGCTAAAGGACATGACGGTGTACTCGTATGAACCATAACGAGTAATGAAGGCGGTCTTCGGGTTGTCCTCTTCGCGGACTCGGATTTGGTGATAACCCAACCTCAAGTCGAGTTCAGAAAACACCTTTGATCCGGCAAGTTGATCATACAGATCGTTGATCCTAGGAAGCGGATACTTGTTCTGTATAGTTTCCTGATTGATAGGTCGGTAATCTTGGACCAAACGGTTCGTTCCATCGCTCTTCTTGACAAAGAGTGAAGGTGCTCCCCAAGCATAGGAACTTGGACGGATGAAGCCTTTGTGGAGTGCCATGTCGATCTCCTTCTTCAGTTCAAGGAGGTGATGAGGCGGCATCTTATAAGGGCTCTTAGAAATAGGGATGGTGCCAGGCTTCAAGTCGATGATGAATTCGACATCTCTGACCGGGGTATTCCCGGCAGTTCTTCGGGGAAGACGTCGAGAAAATCGCGAACAACTGGAACGTTCTCGATCCCTTCAAGAGGTGAGGTATTCAAAGCATTCAGAGCATATATCTGGCCTTCGGCATGCTGAGCTGTTCAGGCCGAGTACAGAATCTTCTTTCCAGAAGGGTGCGTGAGCTGAAATGTCTTAGTGGCACAGTGGATATGGGCATCATGTGCCGCCAACCAATCCATACCGAGGATGACATCAATGGTGGACGACTTGAGGACAATAAGAGGGGCAGGGAACAACAGACCCACAATTGCAATGGTGGTATCGGAGCTCATCATGGTGGCACGAATCTGAGATCCAACAACATTTACCGCTAAAGGAGTGGCCAAGGGTTCCATAGCTAACTCATACAGCTGAGAAAACGGCTGTGACATAAATGAATGCGTCACTCCAGAATCAAAGAGAACCGAAGCTGGTACTTAATTGACGAGAAGGGTACCCATCTCCATTCTTGGGGACTCACGAGCTTCTTCCATCTTGACATGGGTGACTTGGGCACAATTAACGACAGACATCTTGGCACACTTGCCTCTGGAATGACGGTTTCGACAGCTCCTCTTACGACTAGCGGGGGGAGGTGTTGCACTCTGAGGAGAAATCAGACGGCAGTCGGGAGCAAGGTGCCCTAGATGTATAGTATGAATCGGCAGTTGTCCTGGTGGCGGAGGCAGGCGAGGGGAAACATAAGACGACCTCGGTATTGGAGCTGGCCGGTGATGAACATTGTGCGGGAGCCAGACTCGAAGCTTCTGAACAGGCCGACCCGAAGATGGGCCAGCATCTCGAGCACGCTTGAGCGATTCTTTATGGCTACTCAGAGCAGTTTCGACTCGGAAAGCTTTGCTGACTAGTGGCGCAAAGTCTGCACAGTCATGAAGAACAAGTGTGAGCTTTATATCTGGATTCAGTCCTTTACGAAATTTCTCCTGCTTGCGTGCGTTAGTATCGACGTCATCCACAGCATAGCGGGATAGTTCAAGGAATTTTCTATGATATTAAACAACAGTTGTCTTGCCCTGTCGGAGTTTGAGGAACTCCTCCTTCTTCTGGTGCATTAGTCCTTGGGGAATGTGCCATGCACGGAAGGCCGACTGAAATTCTTGCCAAGTGGTTACAGTTCCCTCAGGCAGCGCAAGCTTGTGGCTTTCCCACCATTGAGCAGCGGGACCTCTCAGATGATACGTCGCATAGGTGACATAGCAGTCGGGGGCAACAGTAGCTGACTCCATCTGAACGGCAATTTCACGGAGCCAATCATCAGCATCCATAGGATTTGCGGAGTCACGGAAGGTGGACGGGTTGAGGCGAACGAACTCCTGCAGAGTGATTGGGGCATTCTGGTTTGGAAGCTGAGCCATTACTCCGGCCATGAACTGACGGTTCAGATCAAACTGTTGCAGTATTGCGGCCAAATAAGGCGGAGGTGAGGGATCATCTGCCATCCTTCCTGAACAGCAGGGGTTAGTTCAGACAAAGCATTAGCGAGGATAAAGAGTTATGATGCAGCACGAGCAAATGAACGAGAAGTGTGGTAGATACACAATAGTAGTCATAAAGACATACATATCATTGCACACAGTCGGTCAAAATCGGACAGCGTAACGTCGTAGAAATGAAGGAAAAAGGACTCAGTAGGCGGCGTGCAGACCGTGGTAAGGATTACACGACGCGACATAGATTCCACTATGTCAATCACGCCGCAAGAAAACTGTTGGCCACAGGAGTTAATGCCAGAGGACGCGCGGCCTGCCCAGAATGAGAATGGGATCCGCAGTACGGGACCTGGGGTAGAACTCCTGCGACACGACTCAATCAATGAGGTAGCACCAAAACGCCGGGTGGAATCAAGAGAACGTGATCCTAATGTCAGAGTTTGTAAAACTTACCAGCAAGGATAAGAGAGCAGATTCCCAGAGCATAGGTACGAAGAAAAAGATCCTAATACCATAGATATCACACGTAGTGACATCGATGTGGGCCCGTAAGCCAAATATTAAGTTAGCAAAAATAGTTTTTCAAAGTCTAGACTCAACTTCGACCAGCTAGTGGTTGGGTGGCTTCCTACAGGTAGTCGGCTCTGATACCAACTTGTGACGCCCCCAAAATCAATCCGTGTACAGTAATGATACACGCAGGGTACATGGCTGAGATTAGGGTGCCACGATGAGAATATCACAGCACAACACTAAACACAAAAGGATAAACAAATATGTTACAAAACCAGGGATCACGAGGATCCGAATACATAAGTCATACAAACCAAATATCTGGGTACAGACATAGTTAGTCAAGTTTTGCCTTAAGAAGGATAGCACAAATAACATCAGAGATACAGATCGAAAAGGCGAGGCCTCCTGCCTGGGATCCACCGAACTACTCCAAGTCAACGGGAAATCGATGTTGTAGTAGGCTTCTCCTGGAATCTCCTGCTCCTGGGCTCCAACGTCGACTGCAGCGGCCGATCAGGCAAAGCGAAAAGGGGAAAATAAATCAAGGGTGAGTATCTAGCATACCCGCGAGTCTTACGTCCGCTACTAAGCATTTATGCATGTATCAAATGGAAAGGGGAGGCTACATATAGTAGACTGCAAGATAGAAAACATAATAAGGGTAAGAAGCTAGGCCTAACGAAGACTAGCATCTTCCGACGAGTCTTGCAGCATGAGGTAAGAATCAACCAACAGTTTATATAAAGCATAAAGTAACAATGCAGCAGAAGTTGCTGCAGCATTGTATAATAATAAGTTGTAATACTTAGCAATGCCTCCGAGTTCCCCTCCTTGACATCCCCACGAGGAAGAAAACCCGGAATCAACAGTTTAATAGTAGTAGTTTGTAGTGGAAGAGTCTGGCTTCATCATAAAGCGTCCTGTTACCGTGGACACGACTATTCGAATAGATTAAACTCCCTGCAGGGGTGCACTACTGGGTAGCCTACACGCTCGGATCTCCAGGGTGGAGTACACCTTGTTAGGGAATGCCCCACCGAGGCTATCCGACACAACGCAGTCCATCCTACGGCTCATCAGAGAGGTCCCCGCCGGTCTACAGCCCTAAGGGCAAGGGGGTCATGGGCCTATCACCCCTCGCTCTCCGGGTCGTTGCGAGGACGGTGAATTCCAGCGCCATCGGCGCGATCCGACCGTGCCGCAATGCTGAACTGGACGTCTTTCAGAGCTTTCGAACGAGGCTACGTCGCGGAGGAGCCCACACTCGTAATTCCCACGTATAGGTAGTGCGTACAAGCCAAAAAGGCTACTCAAGTCATCCGCCGAACCCGTTAAGCATTTTATTAATTTTCTATCGAGACAACCGTTATTGTTGACCCTTATTGAATGAGTCGTGGACAACGACAACAGTCAGGACCACCAGTAACATCGGTGCCTGCCCTGACGTCCCACCAACTCGTGCGATTACCAACAAGGTGAACCGTCTCCTTACCTTGTCTCGCGTTTGCTCCGAAGAGCTCGACTTTCGTACAACAGGATAACTGTCGGCAACGAACAGTACCAGGCCCGCCGCACGCCGGTGGAATACACCTGGACCGTCGTTCCGCTAAGATACCCTGCGCGGGCACCGTGGGGTCACCCGACTCCTTACCTGTAAGGACAACCGTGGTTCGGTACGCTAAGTCGGATATACAGAGTCGACCACGAGTGGAGTACGGGGATTTCTCCTCGATCGCTCACACTTGAGGTGGCTCGGCAGATCCGACGTAGGGGGCTGAGTCGGTGTCTGCTCTGAACCGTTCCTGTAGAAGTTGTAATGGATCGTATCCGCATTCACTCCCAGAGTGAACACAACCCGCTATCTAATCCTATTGACTAACAGTGCGCAGGGTTTACTACTGAATATAATGTATATAAAAGGCAGCATAGGATCAAGGAAGGTACATCAAGGGGCGACAAGAATAGGCTATGCAATGGAATGGGATTGTAACGTAGCAGCAGCAGTAACAATGCCTAGTGCAAGAAAAGTACGGGAAAGGTAGGCGATATCTGGGGAAGAGAATGGCTCTTCTTTCCTGGAAGCTCGACGGTAGGGGTAGGGTCGTCGATGAAGTAGTCGTACTCAGCAGCGGTGTAACCGACGACAGCAGCGGGGTCTACCGGTTCGGAGGGGCAGTTCGATGTTCGTTGTGTTAGAGGGGTGTGATAGACATACGGATAGCATTTTCGTATTTGTTATATTTTTCTGATCAATTTTCATGTATCAAGTTTTTGAATCTGAGTTACGGTTTAAAAGTTATTCAAATTCAAAGTTTAAATCACTTAAAAAGAATTTCTGAATTTCTTTTTATTATTATAACAGCATTATCCACAATAGTGCCTCACATATGGGACCCACATGTCAGCCTCTGTTTATTTATAAAACATTTTAATAAATCAAAATAGGCACCGGGCCCACATATCAGCCTCTGGATTTTCTTTAAATCTTTTTAATCAATAAAAACTGACAGTGGGGCCCAATAGTCAGTGTCTCAGTACTAATTAACCCATTTTATTAATCCAGTGGTTAACTTAATTGCCAGGGCCCACATGTCAGTGAGACATATTAAACTACTGGTTATTTTAACCAGAGGGATTACTTAGCGAGGTGGGGCCCAGTCGTCAGTGGCTGATTAGCCACTAACAGTGAACCTGACCGGGGAGGCCCACCTGGCAGCCACACCGGAACCTCACCGGCGACTCTCCGGCGACGAGGTTGATGCTGGCGACGCCACAGGGCTCGGTAGGGGGCGCGCTTAGTCTCAATCGAACGGGGAGGCGACGGGGAGGCGTCTGGTAGCGGTGGCGCGGACGGGGAGTTGCCGGAGTGACGCCGGCGACGAGGGAGACGGCCGCCTGCGCTCGGGCCTCGTCGGAAACGCGTCTACGGAGGGGGCTCTCGAGCGTGCGCTACGGGGTGGTGTTCCTGGGAGCAAGGCGAACACGAGGACGTGCACGGCGCGCCAAAAGCATGATCTAGGCCGCGGGGAAGAACACGTCGGCGGCGACGGAGCCACGGCTCCAATGGCGTCGGCCGATTCAGTGCATGAGGGGCTACGCGAGGAGTTGGGGGAGGTAGAGGAGCTCACCGCGAGTGCAACAGTGGTGGCAGTGGGCTCGATGGCGTCTCGACGGCGGCGAATTTCCTCTGCGACGCACGACGGCCGAAGTTGGGGGAAGAAGATGCGGCGACGACTGTGGTGCTCCCCGGGCTCGATTGGCTGGTGTAGTCGATGAAGACGACGACGGCGCTTCTCCTGGACACGGCGAGGAGGCGGGAGGGGTTCACTGGCCGCGTGAACCCACGGACATGGAGACGGCGGCGGGGCTCGGGTTTTCCCCCAGCGAGAGCAGCGCGAGGAGGAGGGGAAAAGGGGGCAGGTGAGATCCAGGATGTGCGGGGGGGGGGGGGTCCTTATCCGTTCCCCGACGACGAGGTGGCCGCGGAGAAGGTGAGAAGGGAGGGACCGGGGTGGCAGCGTCCATGGCGACCATGGCATGGCGCTAGTGCCACGGCGGGGAAGAAGGAAGAAGAGATGGGCATGTGCCCCGTGCGTAGCTTAGGTGTTTTACCTTTTTTTTTCTTTTATGTTTTTCTCTTTTTCTGTTAGCATTTATTTTATTTCCATTTCCATTTTTGTAAAATGTGTAACCTATTCTATTAATATTTTTACACCATACTGAAGTGCTACAAAAAATTTGGGAGTTTTACAAACTCATTTTATACTTTATATTATGACAAAATGAGTAATTGGGCTGGTATGGCTACTGTTCTGAATTTTTTGCAATTATTATTAATGCAATAAATACCCAATGTTGTTTGAACATAGTCCACTGATTTTTAGTGATTTAAGAAAAGTGGTTTCACTATTTTTGGACAAAGTTTTATTTGTCACATATTTTTAATAATCACCAAAAGGAGTTTTAAACTTTGATTTGATTCCAAGTGACCAAGGTGAATTAGGCATATGGTTTTGAATATCAACCACCATGGTTTGAAATGATCAGAGGCAAAGTTTGATCAGGGCATGATTAGCAACAGTGATTGGCAACAGTAATTGTCATTAGCAAAAGGATTACTGTTACAGACAACTGAGGGTGTTACAGGACTCTTGATGTTGAAGAGAAGGCGAGAGCTAAGGATACACGCGCTCGAGTTCCTGAGGGTGGTTCAAGTGCCCATATGGTACAGAAAAAGAACTACCAGCCCAACAAGTTCAACTTCAAGAATAAATCTGGTGGAAAAGGAAAGTTCGATAAAAAGAACAAGCCGTCACAGCCTACCAACTTCAAGAAGAATCCTAATAAGAAGAAGGGAGTGTGCCATGTTTGCGGCAGTGAAAAGCATTGGGCCTCCAGCTGCCCTAATCTCTATGAGGAGCGCGGACCTGAGAATGGCGGCAAGACCGCCAATGTTGTCATTGACATGGAGATGAAAGACTCTGGGTACGTCCCTAGAATTCTTTCATTATGTCAGTCTCCTGATTGGTTGATTGATACTGGTGCCAATGTTCATGTATGTGCTGACGCCTCTATGTTTTCTTATTATCAGGTCACAGGGACTTCCCCCGTGCTGATGGGGAACGGGTCATATGCTACTGTTTGTGGGGTCGGTACGGTGGATCGGAAGTTTACTTCGGAGAAGATCGTGCGACTGAAGAACGTTCATCATGTGCCCTCCATGAATAAAAATCTCGTTAGCGGTTCGCGTTTGTGTCGAGATGGTTTTAAGTTGGTTTTCGAGTCCAATAAAGTTGTAATTTACAAGTATGGACAATTCATTGGGAAAGGCTATGAATGCGGAGGCTTGTTCCGCCTATCTTTGTCAGATATTTGCACCAAAGTTGTTAATCATATTTTTTATGATAATGAGTCCAATGTTTGGCATTCTCGACTCTGTCACATTAACTTTGGTAGCATGACGCGGTTAGCTAATATGAGTTTAATTCCGAAGTTTCCTACTGTCAAGGGTTCCAAGTGCCAAGTATGCGTTCAAGCTAAGCAACCTCGCAAGTCCCATAAGACTGCAGAGGCAAGAGACTTGGCACCACTGGAACTTATACATTCAGACCTCTGTGAGATGAATGGTGTGATGACAAAAGGTGGAAAGAAATATTTCATGACGTTGATTGATGATTCTACTAGATATTGTTATGTGTATCTTCTGAAATCTAAAGATGAGGCTTTAACTTACTTCAAAAACTATAAAGCTGAAGCAGAGAACCAACTTGATCGAAAGATTGAACGGCTTAGGTCTGATCGTGGTGGAGAATACTTTTCCAATGAATTTTATTTGTTTTGTGCGGAACATGGTATAATACATGAGAGGACGCCTCCCTATTCACCTCAGTCAGATGGGGTGGCCGAAAGAAAGAACCGAACTCTAACTGATTTTGTTAACGTCATGTTAGATACTTCGGGTCTCTCCAAGGCATGGTGGGGGGAGGCGCTAATGGCTGCATGTCATGTCCTAAACCGAGTTCCCACAAAGACAAAAACTGTTACCCCATTTGAGGAATGGGAAAGGAAAAGGCTGAAACTCTCTTACTTACGTACTTGGGGCTGTTTGGCAAAGGTCAATATACCGATCCCCAAGAAGCGCAAGCTTGGACCAAAAACCGTAGACTGTGTTCTGTTGGGTTATGCTTTTCATAGCATTGGCTATAGATTTTTGATAGTAAAATCTGAGGTATCCGACATGCATGTTGGTACAATTATGGAGTCGAATGATGCGACTTTCTTTGAGGATATATTTCCTATGAAGGATATGCCTACCTCATCAAACCAGGAGATTCCTACTTTATCTGGTCAGGATTTAACTGAGATTCCTGACACCACCATTTAGATAGAACACGTTGAGAATCCTGAGGAGGATGACAATGAAAATCCTGTAAGGAGCAAGAGAAAGAGGACTGCAAAGTCCTTTGGTGATGATTTCATTGTGTACCTCGTGGATGACACACCCAGTACTATTTCAGAAGCCTATGCATCTCTTGATGCTGACTACTGGAAGGAAGTTGTTCGTTGCGAGATGGATTCCATCTTGGCTAACGGAACCTGTGAAATTACTGAATGTCCTTATGGGTGCAAACCTGTAGGATGTAAGTGGGTGTTCAAGAAAAAGCTTAGGCCTGATGGTACTATTGAGAAGTACAAAGCAAGGCTTGTGGCCAAGGGCTATACTCAAAAGGAAGGTGAAGACTTCTTCGATACTTACTCACCAGTGGCCAGATTGACCACTATACGGGTGCTACTTTCATTGGCTGCCTCGCACGGTCTTCTCGTTCATCAAATGGACGTTAAGACAACTTTCCTCAATGGAGAGTTGGACGAGGAAATTTACATGGAGCAGCCAGATGGTTTTGTAGTACCTGGTCAAGAGGGCAAGGTGTGTAAGTTATTGAAGTCCTTGTATGGCCTTAAGCAAGCTCCTAAGCAGTGTCACGAAAAGTTTTAAAGGACTTTAACTGCTGAAGGCTTTGTTGTAAGCGAGGCCGACAAGTGTGTGTACTATCGCCATGGTGGGGGCGAGGGAGTCATTCTTTGTCTATATGTCAACGACATATTGATTTTTGGGACCAACCTCGATTTAATCAAGGAGGTCAAGGATTTCTTATCTCGCTGTTTTGAGATGAAAGATCTGGGGGTAGCTGATGTTATCTTGAACATCAAGCTACTAAGAGATGATGATGGTGGGATTACTCTGCTTCAGTCCCACTATGTGGAAAAGGTCTTAAGTCGTTTTGGGTATAGCGACTGTAAGCCCTCTCCACCACCATATGATCCTAGCGTGCTACTTCGTAAGAATAAACAGATTGCTAGAGATCAACTGAGATACTCTCAGATTATTGGCTCGCTTATGTACTTGGCAAGTTCCACGAGGCCTGACATCTCGTTTGCTGTTAGCAAACTGAGCCGATTTGTGTCAAATCCGGGAGATGATCATTGGCATGCGCTTGAGAGAGTTATGCGGTATTTGAAAGGCACTGCGAGCTATGGGATTCACTATACTGGGTATCCTAGGGTACTTGAGGGTTATAGTGATTCCAACTGGATATCTGATGCTGATGAGATTAAGGTCACAAGTGGGTATTTGTTTACACTTGGTGGTGGAGCTGTTTCCTGGAAGTCTTGCAACCAGACCATCTTAACGAGGTCAACTATGGAAGCAGAACTCACAGCATTAGACACAACCACTGTTGAAGCAGAGTGGCTTCGTGAGCTCTTGATGGACTTACCTGTGGTTGAAAAACCAATACCCGCTATCTTGATGAACTGTGATAATCAAACTGTGATCATGAAAATAAACAGTTCTAAGGATAATATGAAGTCATCAAGACATGTGAAGAGGAGACTGAATTTTGTCAGAAAATTGAAGAACTCCGGAGTTATTACATTGGATTATATCCAAACATCTAAAAATCTGGCAGATCCCTTCACAAAGGGTCTATCACGTAATGTGATAGATAATGCATCGAAGGAGATGGGTTTGAGACCCACCGTTTGAGTTGTCCACAGTGGTAACCTACTCTATGTGATCGGAGATCCCGTAAAGTAGAAGTAGGAGACAAGCTGTTGGTCAGCTGAGAGGAGAGTATCCTTATAATGGTTACCCCACTCCGTTATGCTGCAATACTCTCCTGATCTGCATGGCAGGTTGATATTTATCTTAATGTGTTCCAAGTGGCTTATGTATATAAGCAAAGATGTCGTCCTGCAGAGCATCTTTTGAGGAACACACCTATATGAGCTTGGCTGTTAAACGCCGCAGTCCGTGAGAGTTGGGTGCTCTCTAATAAACTCATGAAAGGCTTTGGAGTATGACGTATAAGCTCCACCCGCGGGGAAGTCTTGCGGCAGCCCAGTATCGGTCAAGGGTTTGTGTGAAACTAGCTTTACAGAAAGCTTGTAGTTCAAGGCATAGTCCACTATTCAAGTTGTGAACTAGTGCAACATGAATTCTACGTGGAAGTTCAACTTAACAGTCTCCACTAAAACATTGGTATATAAACAATGATTTGGAACAAAATGATGAGATGAGCCAATGAGACTTTGTCGGGGATTGCTGGATTTTATCTATTTGCTTGAGTGGGCTTTTGGCCCAAAGCACTTTGTAAATTCTGAATTCTCTTGGACCATTCATGCCTAGAAAGTGGTGGGAAGTTTAGTACCACCTCGCTAGTGGAGGGAGAGCTACACCTGTTTTTAAGGTGAGCTCCACTAGCACTTGTAAGAGCTTGAGAAGAGAAGTGCTACATGCGCGCTCCTCCTCGCTCGCCTCGCCTCGCCTCGTCACGATGCGCGCGCGCGCGCGTCGGGTTTCGGGAATGAGCCGAGCCGAGGACAAAGCTTTGCGTACGCTTATATTTTTGCAGCTCGGGAAAATTAATGAGGCATTAATTATAATTAACGGACGCGTTAATTATGCTTAATTTGTGCGCCGTTTTCGTGGGCTCTCTACTCCCATGTCGGCCCACCCAGCTGCGTCTATATAAACAGCGCAAACCCTACCCTGGCCGCACCGCCATATGGTTCCTCCTCCTCGTTCCAGATCATTGCGCTGCCGCTCAAGTCTTCTCCATCCTTTCTTCCGGCGTGTGCACCGCAAGAAGGGACAGCATGCCTCCGAAACTCCGCCTCTCGAGATCCTATATAGGAGAGGGGCGATCAGGTTTTTGGGGAGCGCACTCGCGCGACTGCTGACAGCGACGACGACTACTTCTCCGACGACGACTTCTTCCCGGACGTCGGCAGCCTCTCCATCAATGACATGGGCGACACCAACACCAGCGGCTCCACACCCGCTGCACCGTACGTGATCTGTTCTTCTGTGTTTAAGATCATGTTGCATGTCGTGTTCCTAGTAATTGCTTTAGATGTGATCTCGTTGTCTACTGTTTTAGTAGATCGCATGGCTAGTTTGATCTGTTTCATTATTGCCATGGATTGTTTGTCTATTTCGTGGATTAAATCATATGCTAAATTGCTAATATTTTCAACATTCAGCAGCTCCACGCAACCACATCAATAGGGTCAGTGTCACCCTAAGGACGGTGCTTGCCTGCTCCGCGAGAATATCCTCCCACACGTACGCTTTACAAATTGAACCATATCTCCGATGAATCCGTGGTTTCGATAGTTAACCCCCTGTACATTTTGATCGATATGTGCCTTTCACATCATTTACAAATTAAACCTTGATTTTCTGTTGTAGATTGAGAATATATATATATATATACATAGACCTGGAAATCATAAATATATGCAAAGTTTCTTTAATTTGCTCCATTTGTTAATTATTAAGGCTATTTCATGGTTCCATTTTCATTTAAAGGAAGAGTGATTGAAAACTTTAAATTACTTCCCATCCATTCATTAGTTTGAAAATCTTATACAAATCGAACCACATCTCCATTTTTACATAATCAAGACTTATGTTAGGATAATCATCAGGGGAAATATGCAAAGTTTGCAATTTTGGGCTTAATTTTGTTTAATTAAGCCTCTTACAAATTTCTCTTTTCACCTTATCGTCGAAGGCTCGTTAAGATCCCAGAGACACGCGTGTGTAGCACATTAATTGTAACAGCCCAGTTTTTGCAAAATTTAAAAAAAAATGTTTTCGGCGTGAATTGTTGATTGTCTGATTTGTTTGCGGTGTTTGCATCCCCGATTTATCGATCGACGATTATTTTTCTCCCCCTATTCTCGTACCTAACGGATGCCGACCTTTGCCACCCTGACACTCGACCTTTGCGACACCGGGTTTCACCCGATCACCGTCGCGAAAACCGCACGAGACCAGCCGCAGCCAACGGAACGAAAAACCCCGTTTAATAACTAAACGGGATATTTTTATAGCGCTCCGGAAAGTGTTTTCGGAACTGTTCCAGCGCAAGGTGAACGCCTCCGGCTCGACGCACTGATCGCGCAGTTCGAAGTTTTACCCGAATCGGAGGTACTGCGGACCCCCGGCGGTCAGAAACGTGAACACCGCGCACGCGGGAGAAAAACCGATGATGTTTTTGCAAACTGCCAGCCACCGAGGCTATATAAAGACCACCACACTCCCACCCCTTTCTAGGGTTTCCCTGAGCCAAATTTGCAGCCACCCCCCTCCACTTTGCCCCAAAAATAGCACCATTTTCGCACCAAAACCTAGCCTCCCAGATCTGGATCCAGCCCAATGGATCTGGACCGTCAGATCGGCCGATCTGACGGCCAGAAACGCGCCACGTCACCCCTTGGAGCCACCAACCGCCCCTGCCCGTGCCCGTGGGCTCGCCTCCGCGCCCCGACCAGGCCGCCTCGTCCGGCCGCCGCCTCCGGCCATCGGCCCGCCGCCGGAGCAGCCACGGCCGCCGGCGCCATCTCCTCTCCACCCTCTCTTCCGCGCCCTCTCCTCTCCCTCTAATCCTCCTTCTCTATGCCGCAGGTGAAGGCCGTCCGCCATGGCCGCCCGAGCCCCCGGCCTCGAGCTCGCGCCGCCCCTGGAGGTCCTCTCCGCGCTACCCGAGGACGCCGCCGGCCGGATCCGGCGACCCCAGCTGCGGATCCCCTCCGCCGCGCCTCCTTCCGACGCCCCCTGCTCCACCTCGTCGCCGGCGTGGCCGGTCACGGCACGCGCGAGGCCGCCGCCTCCTCTCCGCTCGGGAGGAGCCCGACGGGGCCAGCCGGCCAGCGTGGCCACGTGGGCCTGGCCCAGCCAGCCGCGGCCCGGTCCAGCCGAGCCCAAGCCGCCGGCCTCCCAGGCCACTTGGGCCTCAGCCCATGGGGTGAGGCTGTCCCCCCCCTTTTTATTTTTCTTTATTAGTTCTTTTTTTTTTCTATTGGGCCCAATAGCACTAGTTTCGGCCCAGTAGTGTTTTTTTTGTTTCCTAGGCTTTTTATTTTGCAATTGTGCTAGTATTTTTGCGTTGCTTGTAACTTTTCACCGGTAGCTCCGATGGAGACGCTTTCTACATGAAAGTTGCTCCGTTTTGCGCGTAGATTATTAAAATATTGCTTGTTGCCATGTTTGACTTTGTTTACCTGCTTTTTGACTGCTAATTGCACTGCCTGCCACTGTAAACTGTAACTGCTATAACTTTTTAACCGTTGCTCTGTTTAAAATGTTCTTTATATGTAACTTGACTAGAATTGCATGTAGATTGTGTTTTTTCTGTTCTTGCTTGCTAATAAAAATAATAAAATATTTTTTAGGGAAAAATAGTACCAAATGCAATATTTATCGTGGGGTCCGTAATAGTTGGCATGTCTAGGATTTCACCCCACTTAAATTGACTAGCTTAGGTAGTTTAATTATGCTTCACCTCTTGCCATGTTTGTGTGCTATGCCATGGTTGAGTGAGATGCCATGTTAACAACCTTGCTCACCTTGTGTAGCTAAAAAACTTGAACCACCGTAAATGTGCGGTATCATCGTGTGTGACGAGTACTCCACTTAAATTGTTAGTAACCGCTCTCCACGGTAGGTGTGATGTCTCGTGTTGCTTCTTGTTGATGCTTGCTCGTGTTTGCCTCGTAGTAATAGATGCTTTCTCGTTGATTGCTTTCCAGTGTTTACCGTCTTGTGTGCTTCCGCGGGTACCTCTCGGAGACGATGCGAGCTTGCGATCGACTACACCTTCGGAACCCGACTTATCAACAGGCAAGGACTATACATTACTTATGATCCATTCTATTTCAACCAGCGGTTTGCATGCTAGTCTAGGTTAGGTTCGATGTTTGATCCTACCACATGTTTACAACCTCTTTTAAACCGATACAGCCATGTCCCCTCCCAGCAAACCTTGCACTGCTATGTTACTTTTGCTCGTTGCTCAGCCCCTGCTTAGTATGCATGCTTAGGATGCTACGATGTTACCTGTTACTCCTGGGTTTGGGATATCACATTATTATATTGTTGTTGATGATATGATTATTATAATGTTGACTATATTCGACGAAGGATGGAAGGTCTAGGCTATCCCGCCCCGACGCTTTGTTCCATTCGAGTCACCTAGGATCCGAGTTCCGGGTATTGGTTTTAAGACTGAGCGTGCATAACTGCGTGTGGGATTTTATGGGGTCCCCTTTTCTTACCTATCTAGCTTCAAACATTTCTAGTGGTGGCCCAAGATGATTTACCATTTGAAAACCGTGTGTGTGTCTGTTGGGTCGCTCCTGGCAGATATTATTTAAAATAACTTGGGCCAGCGGAGACATGGTTTCTCTTGTTGGTCCACCCCAGGGAGCTAGGGGGTTGTCCACATCTGTTTGGGCAACCTATCCGACCTAGTCCAGACGGTAGAGGCCGATTCGAGAGCGCGGCCAGCTTTTGAGTTGGATGTCGACTCACCGGGGGCCACCCGGATTTGTGCGTTGTTAGTTAGAGGGACCTGTCGTTCCGGATCTCTTGGGACTAAATCATAAAATGGTTGCCTATGATGGGTAGCAACTGAGAGAGATGGGCGTGCGTGCGGAGCCTCGTAATGGGCAGTTGGTACACCCCTGCAGGGTTAAATCTTTTCGAGAAGCCGTGTCCACGGTTATGGACGACTTGAGACCTACTCCTTGTTCATAGACAACAAAAACTGAGATAATCTTAATATAACTTGATCAACGTGTGTGTGTGCCTTGACTGCTTCTTCTTCGTCGGGATGCGAAGAGGAGGACAAGGATAGGATAGGTGTTATGATTGCGTAAGTAGTTGATAGCAAGACTTGTTGGAGGCGATTCCTCATCGAATGCTTGGCTTCTTATCTTACTCTCTAGATCGTTAGCCACTTCATAAATGCTAGTGCGGCAGCAACCTCACCACTTACCCCATCCTTACCGTAAACTACTAGTTGTCCTAGAATGACGAGTGATGAAGTCCTTGCTGGGTCAGATGACCACTACAGTTGGATGCTGAGTACCTCTGTACTCATGATACTACCCCCAAACTCTTTTCAGGGTTCTTGATCGACAACAGGTATGGTGATCGACGTTTCACGTGGAGACTCGACGACGACTAGATAGGCGGGTCCCGGCGGAGGGCCTGGACCCGTGTGGTTATGGGAATCGATGTTTTTCTATTTGCCACTAGGCATTTGCTTGTAGTCTGTATCCAGACATGTATCTTCCGCTATTGTATTGTATTTGAGGAAGTTGTATGCCGATTGTATGAGATGTTGTATCCTTGTATCTGTAATGTTGTGATATCATGTTGGAAATCCAGGGCATATGACTTCGTCATATGTCGCGGTGGGACCGATATGTGCTTCGTCCCCGGATCTGGATGGAAACATCTAGATCTGGAACGGTACCGCATATCGGGCCTTACAACTTGGTATCAGAGCCTTACCGACCGTAGGATCCCCTCTCTGGCCGAAGTCGACTCTAGACAAAAACTATTTTGTAGTTACTAAGTTAGCTATCGGAGAGTAGGAATCTTTTACTCCTTACCCTTGCTCTGGTCAGGACAAGTGTCATAAGAGTTTTAATTCTCGTCTTATCCCTTTCAAACTTTAGGATCTCGAGTGTGTGGAGTATCGAAACCATTACAATGCCTTGCTTGCAGCGTATTGTCTCGATTCGATCTCAGGTTGGGAAATCCTGTAGTACCTTTAGTTCTTCGAACTCTGGTTTATGTCTAGGTCGTCCATTGACTTCCGTTCTCTTGCCCAGTATCCTCACTATTTCAGTGCGAATACTTCCTTTGATCCATCTTTCATTGTCGTGCTTCCTCTTGACACTGATGGTTTCGTTTTTCCGACGATGTCGTCTCTCTGCGGAAATTTATCTCGACAGAAGTTCGACGTCGACATGGAGCAGAGTCCCTTGTTGGTGGTGTTAAAGATCGTCGACTTTTCTCTCTCCCCCCTCTCCCCCGGATCGTCCTGAATCTCGGGACGAGATCCCTTGTTGGTGGTGTTGTATTGTAACAACCCAGTTTTTGCAAAATTTAAAAAATTTGTTTTCGGCGTGAATTGTTGACTGTCTGATTTGTTTGCGGTGTTTGCATCCCCGATTTATCGATCGGCGATTATTTTCTCCCCCTATTCTTGTACCTGAAGGAGACCGACCTTTGCCACCCTGACACTCGACCTTTGCGACACCGGGTTTCACCCGATCACCGTCGCGAAAACCGCACGAGACCAGCCGCAGCCAACGGAACGAAAAACCCCGTTTAATAACTAAACGGGATATTTTTATAGCGCTCCGGAAAGTGTTTTCGAAACGGTTCCAGCGCGAGGTGAACGCCTCCGGCTCGACGCACTGATCGCGCAGTTCGAAGTTTTACCCGAATCGGACGTACTGCGGACCCCCGGCGGTCAGAAACGTGAACACCGCGCGCGCGGGAGAAAAACCGATGATGTTTTTGCAAACTGCCAGCCACCGAGGCTATATAAAGACCACCACACTCCCACCCCTTTCTAGGGTTTCCCTGAGCCAAATTTGCAGCCACCCCCCTCCACTTTGCCCCAAAAATAACACCATTTTCGCACCAAAACCTAGCCTCCCAGATCTGGATCCAGCCCAATGGATCTGGACCGTCAGATCGGCCGATCTGACGGCCAGAAACGCGCCACGTCACCCCTTGGAGCCACCAACCGCCCCTGCCCGTGCCCGTGGGCTCGCCTCCGCGCCCCGACCAGGCCGCCTCGTCCGGCCGCCGCCTCCGGCCACCGGCCCGCCGCCGGAGCAGCCACGACCGCCGGCGCCATCTCCTCTCCTCCCTCTCCTCCGTGCCCTCTCCTCTCCCTCTAATCCTCCTTCTCTCTGCCGCAGGTGAAGGCCAGCCGCCATGGCCGCCCAAGCCCCCGGCCTCGTGCTCGCGCCGCCCCTGGAGGTCCTCTCCGCGCCGCTCGAGGACGCCGCCGGCCGGATCCGGCGACCCCGGCTGCGGATCCCCTCCGCCGCGCCTCCTTCCGACGCCCCCTGCTCCACCTCGTCGCCGGCGTGGCCGGTCACGGCACGCGCGAGGCCGCCGCCTCCTCTCCGCTCGGGAGGAGCCCGACGGGGCCAGCCGGCCAGCGTGGCCACGTGGGCCTGGCCCAGCCAGCCGCGGCCCGGTCCAGCCGAGCCCAAGCCGCCGGCCTCCCAGGCCACTTGGGCCTCAGCCCATGGGGTGAGGCTGCCCCCCCCCCCTTTTTTATTTTTCTTTATTAGTTCTGTTTTTTTTTCTGTTGGGCCCAATACCACTAGTTTCGGCCCAGTAGTGTTTTTTTGTTTCCTAGGCTTTTTATTTTGCAATTGTGCTAGTATTTTTGCGTTGCTTGTAACTTTTCACCGGTAGCTCTGATGGAGACGCTTTCTACATGAAAGTTGCTCCGTTTTGCGCGTAGATTATTAAAATGTTGCTTGTTGCCATGTTTGACTTTGTTTACCTGTTGTTTGACTGCTAATTGCACTGCCTGCCACTTTAAGTGTAACTGCTATAACTTTTTAACCGTTCCTCTGTTTAAAATGTTCTTTATATGTAACTTGACTAGAATTGCATGTAGATTGTGTTTTTGTTGTTCTTGCTTGCTAATAAAAATAATAAAATATTGTTTAGGGAAAAACAGTGCCAAATGCAATATTTATCGTGGGGTCCGTAATAGTTGGCATGTCTAGGATTTCACCCCACTTAAATTGACTAGCTTAGGTAGTTTAATTATGCTTCACCTCTTGCCATGTTTGTGTGCTATGCCATGCTTGAGTGAGATGCCATGTTAACTTGTGTAGCTAAACAACTTGAACCACCGTAAATGTGCGCTATCGTCGTGTGTGACGAGTACTCCACTTAAATTGTTAGTAACCGCTCTCGACGGTAGGTGCGATGTCTCGTGCTGCTTCTTGTTGATGCTTGCTCGTGTTTGCCTCGTAGTAATAGATGCTTTCTCGTTGATTGCTTTCCAGTGTTTACCGTCTTGTGTGCTTCCGCGGGTACCTCTCGGAGACGATGCGAGCTTGCGATCGACTACACCTTCGGAACCCGACTTATCAACAGGCAAGGACTATACATTACTTATGATCCATTCTATTTCAACCAGCGGTTTTCATGCTAGTCTAGGTTAGGTTCGATGTTTCATCCTACCACATGTTTACAGCCTCTTTTAAACCGATACAGCCATGTCCCCTCCCAGCAAACCTTGCACTGCTATGTTACTTTTGCTCGTTGCTCAGCCCCTGCTTAGTATGCATGCTTAGGATGCTACGATGTTACCTGTTACTCTTGGGTTTGGGATATCACATTATTATATTGTTGTTGATGATATGATTATTATAATGTTGACTATATTCGACGAAGGATGGAAAGTCTAGGCTATCCCACCCCGACGCTTTGTTCCATTTGAGTCACCTAGGATCCGAGTTCCGGGTATTGGTTTTAAGACTGAGCGTGCCTAACCGCGTGTGGGATTTTATGGGGTCCCTTTTTCTTACCTATCTATCTTCAACCATTTCTAGTGGTGGCCCAAGCTGATTTACCATTTGAAAACCGTGTGTGTGTCTGTTGGGTCGCTCCTGGCAGATATTATTTAAAATAACTTGGGCCAGCGGAGACATGGTTTCTCTTGTTTGTCCACCCCAGGGAGCTAGGGGGTTGTCCACATCTGTTTGGGCAACCTATCCAACCTCGTCCAGACTGTAGAGGCCGATTCGAGAGCGCGGCCGGCTTTTGAGTTGGATGTCGACTCACCGGGGGCCACCCGGATTTGTGCGTTGTTAGTTAGAGGGACATGTCGTTCCGGATCTCTTGGGACTAAATCATAAAATGTTTGCCTATGATGGGTAGCAACTGAGAGAGATGGGCGTGCATGCGGAGCCTCGTAATGGGCAGTTGGTACACCCCTGCAGGGTTAACTCTTTTCGAGAAGCCGTGTCCACGGTTATGGACGACTTGAGACCTACTCCTTGTTCATAGACAACAACAACTGAGATAATCTTAATATAACTTGATCAACGTGTGTGTGTGCCTTGACTGCTTCTTCTTCGTCGGGATGCGAAGAGGAGGACAAGGATAGGATAGGTGTTATGATTGCGTAAGTAGTTGATAGCAAGACTTGTTGGAGGCGATTCCTCATCGAATGCTTGGCTTCTTATCTTACTCTCTAGATCGTTAGCCACTTCATAAATGCTAGTGCGGCAGCAACCTCACCACTTACCCCATCCTTACCGTAAACTACTAGTTGTCCTAGAATGACGAGTGATGAAGTCCTTGCTGGGTCAGATGACCACTACAGTTGGATGCTGAGTACCTCTGTACTCATGATACTACCCTCAAACTCTTTTCAGGGTTCTTGATCGACAACAGGTATGGTGATCGACGTTTCACGTGGAGACTCGACGACGACTAGATAGGCGGATCCCGGCGGAGGGCCTGGACCCGTGTGGTTATGGGAATCGATGTTTTTCTATTTGCCACTAGGCCTTTGCTTGTAGTCTGTATCCAGACATGTATCTTCCGCTGTTGTATTGTATTTGAGGCAGTTGTATGCCGATTGTATGAGATGTTGTATCCTTGTATCTGTAATGTTGTGATATCATGTTGGAAATCCGGGGCATATGACTTCGTCATGCAACAAGCGGAAGACAAACACGACCGAGTACGGTCAAAATCCAAATTGCCCTAGAGAGGGCTGCACATAAATTGTCCACCCACGGATCGTTGGAACCCAACTATAGGATCTACTGAGCGAGGTCATCCTCATCGTCGTCCTACGGGGGCACCTCCACGAATTATCGTCCAGTGCTCGGATCGAGGTAGTAGTCAACTGCAGCGGCCGATCAGGCAAAACAGTAAAAGCACACAAGGAAAACAGGGGTCAGATTATAACATTACAGGATAACTAACTCCCTACAGTAAGGCAAAGTATAAGTAAAGATTGCAGCCGCACTAGCATATATGGTGGCTATCGTTCTATTAGAACAAAGGTAAGATCCAAGAATACACGTGACATCGTGTCATAAGTCCACTATTCACCTACTTACGTCAAACATAACACAACCTGGATCTTCTCTCGGTCCCCCTGGGCGAAGAAAAGCAACCAAGGCACTCACACGGTAGGCAAGTTTTAATTATGATTCAAATTGATGTTATTCTATGAACAAGGACTAGGTCTCAAGTCGTCCATAACCGCGGGCATGGCTTTTCGAAAAGATTTAACCCTGCAGGGGTGTACCAACTGCCCATCATAGGCTTCGCATGTACGCCCGGTTTCCACTTGGCTAGGTAAGCGCCTGAAACTCCGGAACGTCAGAGTCCCTCTAACTAACCAAGCACAATTCCGGGTGGCCCCCGGTGAGTCGACACCCAACTCAAAAGCCGGCCGCGCTCTCGAATCGTTCTCTACCGTCTGTCGCAGGTTTGGATACCCGGTTAATCACACATGGGACACCGGGTCCTCAGCCGGACAAGGTGGGCTAGCCAAGGAACAAGTCCTCCTGGCCCGGGGTGGTTTGTAAACAACTGGGGTACCACCAGCACACACACGTTGCAAATAGTAAATCAGCTCGGGCCACCACTGGAACTGTATGAAGCTAGGTAGGTAAGACAAGGGGACCCCATAGAATCCCACACACGATTAGGCACGCTCGTCAAGAAACACAATACCCGGAACTCGGGGCCTAGGTGACTCAAATAGAACAAAACACCTGGCGGGAATAGCCTGGTCTCCCATCATTCGTCAAGTATATAATTAACATCATAATAATAATAAATATCAACCAACTTCTTTAAATAACATGATATCCCAAACCATAGCATAGGGTAAGCAGCAAGTTTTCCTACTCATACTAAGCAATGGTTGAGCAGCGTTAACTTAGCAATACAATGTTTTGATGGGATGTGGGGATCATGGCTGTTTGGTTTTTTTTTAATGGGGCATAAGAAAAAAGGATAGGATCAAACAAACGTTCTAGACTACAGCTAGGCAGGTAGGCAGAAAGGTATCAAGTAATGGTATGAATCTTCCCCTTGCCTGGGTAATCGGTCGACGGAGCAGACGTAGACGGGTCCTCGGGCTCGGTGTCGGAAACCTCCACGTAAGTCTCCTCGGCAGTCTTAGGTCCTAACGTAAAGTACCGGCAAGGAAAAGGCACACAAGTAAGCAAGGGTTTCAATGCACTGGCAAAGATGGTATGATCAAGTTTAATAGACATGATGTGACCCTATCTAGTCAATTTAAATGAAGGTGGTGACGACACGTCAACAACTTCATGTGCAATTATTATATTTTTATGGCTATGGCCTTAGCCTTAATTTTGGTGTAAGTAACATGGCAACATGACATGATCAACAATGAAATTAGTAGAAGTAATTACAACGTGAAAGTAAAACATCGATTCTGGAGACGGAGAGATGTCGAAGAACTTGACATCGGAAAGGTGCAACAAAAGGAAGGAACCCAGCCACCTTGCATATGACAATATGTTAGGGGCTGGTTTGTTGATGCAAAGAGTAGAAGATGACATGGAGCAAAGCTTGAATGATCAGATGAACAAGATTCGACATGCACTGAAGCTGAAAGGAATGCAAAGAAAGGAAGCCAAGCTTTTGAAATGGCTTAGTGATCACACCATGTCCATTGAGTTGCACAAAACATCAAATGGGCATCACCATTTTAACCCTTGCATTTTTCTACCCCAAAACCATATATGGCATGTCACACTTTGAATTTGCAAAACATTGTGCAAATACAGAAGAAGTGAGGGGCTTCTTTGAAAAAAAATGCCAATACTCCAAAAATTTGAGGGGGCAAACTGCAAAATGATCATCACCACTGTGATCAGTGGGCATTTCTACCCCAAATTCATATATTGGATTACATGTTTGGGGTAAAGTATTCAAGGCCCAAATTCAGATTTGAATTTGAATTCAAATCAAGTTTGGAAAATCAAACAGAAAGAAAAAAGGAAAAGCAAAAAAGAAAAAAAAAAGAGGACTCGGCCATGTGGGCTGGTCTCGGGCAATTCCGGCCCGGCTCCAGAACCAGCAATGGGCTCAGCCCACTGACCTTAGGGACAACGTCTCGCTGACGCGAGGGACCCATAGGTCAGCCTCTTGGAAAAAAGAGAAAAAGGGGGCATTTTTGCGCTGCCGGGGTTCGAACCCTCGACGCGCCTCTCCTACCACCTCGCCCCTGACCACTACGCCACTGCGTGTTGCTTGACAAGGAACAGCTCCAAGGCAACATAAACTGACCCCGGCCTCTATCTGAAACTGACGAAAAACAGACAGCCACGCCTGACGAAATTCAGGCGACCGTGGCTTCGAGCACACGTCTCCGGTGACGCGGCGGGGCGCCGGACTGCGTAGCTGGGACATCTAGGTCCATGCAGGCGGACGGGCTCGAGCCGGGATGCTGTCGTGGTGACGCTACCCTCATCTGAAGTCGGCGGTGCCCCACTGTTCTGCATCTGACAGAGGATGCACACGACGACGACGGGATTGCGGTGACGCTGGCGTCGCGTGCGGTACACCTAAACGACGACGGCGTGTTCCAACTTGCTCACTGGACAACCGAGATCACGACGCCGGCCGCTGGCCACACTGGACCTGCACGGAGACGGACTAGCGCTCGAAGGAAATCGCAGCGGCGCACGGCTGAATTGCACTGAATCCAAGCAGAGACGCCGCGCGGCTACGTAGGCGACCAAGGCAGCCCCTTTGTGTCCGGGCGCGTGCTCTGGGCTCGTCTACTGCTCGCACGGACACGCCCGAGAAGTGCTACGAGCACGACACTCACGGGGTGCGCGGCGGCAACGTCCTACGGCGGAGATGAAACCGCCTACAGAGACTACGCGGCCCTACGCGACATGGGGAGGAGGAAAGGGAGCGACTCCTCACCACGGGGTTGTCGGAGACGAGGAAGGAGCCGAGGCGGAGGGAGACGACCCTGTTGCCGACGTCGGGGAAGAAGACGACGCAGAGGCGGAGGACGACGTCGGGCGGGAAGCAGGGGCCTTCACGTCGTCATCTGCGTGGGGCAAAAGATGCGGGTGAGATCCTGCATGGCGGGCGCGAGCGTACGCTCACCGGCACGGTGAGGCGGTGGTGGAATTGCTCACCGGCGTCACGAATGGAGGCAGAACAGGGGAGATCGAGGAGCTCGCAGGAGGTGGCGGCGGGACGAACTAGAGAGGGGAATGGGGCAAGCTAGGGTTCCCGGAGCCTCTGGCTATATAGGGGCCCTCTCCCGGCCACGTCGGCAGGCGTCGACGTCCATGGCGTCGCCGGTGTGAGAGGGGAGGTCGGCGGGGACCTCTCCACGCTGGAAAGGCGACGACTCCCATCCGCCTGATCAAGATCCAACGGCGCAGAAACAGTCCGCGCACCCCTTCGCTGGCGCGGGCCAGGTGGGCTGCGGGGAAAGTGGGGTGAGGCCTGCTGGGCTGGGCCTCGCAGGACCTCTGCCTCTAGAAGAAAAAAAGGAATTTGGATTTTTTTTCCATTTAGTAAAAACAGAAATCTCCAAGATTTTTCTTGAGCAAACCAAGAGAAGGAAAAACATAAGAAAATATGTTTTGGAAAGCTTGGAATATTCTCCATTTTCTAAAATTGGTTTGACCAATTTTTGAGCAACTAAAATGTGGGGGCATTTTTGAAAAATCCAACCACATGAATTGTGGCCCACATTTTAATAGTTTGCAAAAATGGGGTAAGACTTTTAAAAAGCTTGGGAAGGGCAAGGAATTGGCTATGCCAAGTTTGGGGTCAAGGAGAGCATGCATGCAACAAACAATAATCTCCAAACACCCTTCTTGAACCATTTTGGATGCAAATTCAAACAAACCAAATGGGCTCCAATCCCAATGCAAATTTAAATCACCACATGAAATGTCAAACTCTAGCATCATGCCAAGTTACAAAGTCATCAGACAAGGTACAATATCATGTTGATTTCTTATTATTGCAAATGGGCTGTTACAGAAACCTCCTTATTAGGTTGAGAGTTGCCGATAATAAGTGCATGAGTTCTTCGGACTATTGTGAGTATTCGAAAGTTGACACTTCCACCTTCCCATATTTTTCTAGCCTCTCTTGTGACGTGCATTGCTTCCTTCTCACTCCGAGAGTTTGCGTCCACCTTCGCCGGTACATCCAAACCCTTGGCATGATACGCTCTGTCATCATAAGCCTCCTTATATCCTTCCTCAAAACAGCCACCATACTTACCTACCAAGGCATTTCCATAGCCTTTCCGAGATATATTTCCATGCAACACCCATCTTCTCATGACTTGATCTTCATGTCATACATGCTACTTGCTTGATCGATGAGCCGCATGCTAGTTGGGCTTTGCCCTAATCATTGCTACATGACGCGCTTGTATCATTGCATATCCTGCTACACTGGCAGAGGAATACATTTGCATACATCATGATAGTTACATCTTCTTTATGATTTGAGTACTTTGTAAAGTGTGAAAGATCTTCTATACTTCTTGTACTATATAGAGTGTTGCCCCTAAAGTGAGGAAAAGATCCCAAAGTGGACAAATTAAAAGATCCCAGAGAGGACAAAATCAAAAGATCCCAAAAAGGACAAATGAGAGAAATAGAAAGAGCCATTGAGGCCACCAAAAAAATAGAAAAAAGAGAAAAAAGAGAAAAAGGAAATAAAAAGAGAGAAGGGGGCACACTACTATTACTTTTGAGAGATCCACACTCGTACTCCCTCTTGTATCTTGTACTCCATAGAGATTATCATTTATGCATATAGCTATGTGGGGACCTTCACACTATAGAATTTGGCTTGTATATTCCAATGATGAGCCTCCTCAAATGAGCTCTAGGTCTTCTTGAGAAAACAAGTTGGATGCACCCCCACTAGTTCAATTGGAGAGCTTACCTTAGCTCATATGTGCATCCGTTGCATGGCAATCCCTACTCCTCACATCATATCTATCATTTGGCTTTATCTCGCCTATGATTGCCCTCATTGATGTGAGCATTTCAGACCTTTTTGTCTTCCTCCTCCACCATATTCTTGCTTACGCTCATCCATTGCATGAGTGCTAAAAATGTCGAAAAGGAGTGGATCATTTTGACTTGTACCTGGCTAGTGGTCTGGGGATGAGTCAAGATAAGATTCCAAAGAAGACCAAGTGTGAAACTTTAGTAGATTAAGTTATCAACACAAAATACTTTTTCTCGTATATCCCTATCCCCTTTCTTCCACGCAAACACCATTTGGAGACATTCGAGTCACGGACAGCGAGAGCTCTTGCACCTTTATGTTCTTATGTTGCTTGTTTCAATGCTAAATATAGACTCTTGCCTGTTATGACTTGAATTGAATTACATGCCTTGATTGCTTTACTTAAAAGTTCTTATATGGTTGTTAGCATGTCACCACAGAAATTATGCTTTTGTCATTTACCTACTCGAGGACGAGCAGGAATTAAGCTTGGGGATGTTGATACGTCCAAAATGTATCTATAATTTCTGCTTGCTCCATGCCTCTTTTGTGTGATATTTCTAAGATATTGATGAACTGCCATACACTTTTGATCATATTTGGACTAACCTATTAACTCAGTGCACCCCAGTGCCAGTTCCTGTTTTCTGCTGTTTTTCCATTTCAGGTTTCCCCCATATTAAAAGTGCTCCAAAAATTCGGGAAAAATCCAATAAAAAATCAGCGTAGAAGAAGCTTCGGGAATCACCGAGGGGGCAGAGGGGACCCACCAGGGCCCCAGGCGCCCTCCCGGCGCGCCCTAGGGTGGGGCCGCGCCAGGGGGGCGCCTGGACCCCTGGTGGCCCCCCTGGCTGCCCCCTTTCGCCCATATAATCCTCGTGGCGGAACCCTTTTTCGCGATCTCTCCTCTGTTCCGCCGCCGCCGCGCTTCCAAGATCGGGAGCACCAGAAGACCTCTTCCCAGCACCCTGCCGGAGGGAGGAACCACCTCTGGGAGCTTGTCCACCACCATGGATGCTTCCCGGATGAACCGTGAGTAGTCCACCTTGGACCACGGGTCTATGATCAGTAGCTATGTGATGTTCTCCTCCCCTCTTTGTTCTTCATGGATTAGACCTCGTGAGGTGCCCTACATGATCGAGGCACATATGTAATATTTCTGTTGTTCATATGCTGAGTTTGCTGGCATCCGATGGATTATGAGATTATGTTCAGATTGTGTTTGAGTAATATATTTAATTCTCCTCTTTTATATTTATGTTCTAGAGTAATTCTTGCATGTTCTCCGTTGTTGTTTATTGCTTTGGCCAAGTAGTAGGTAGTGACTCCAAGAGGGAGCGTTATGCATGATTGTGGGTTCATGCCCCCCGATGACTAGCTTGAGTGAGAGAAACATGAGTCTAGGGGATGTGTTGTTGCCACAAGGGGGGAAACAACGGTGCTTGTACTTGCGGGTGCAAGGATTGTTTACTTTACACAAATGAGGAGGGGGTGACCCCACGACTCCTCTACGTGAGGGTACCTGGTGCGTGTCATGGATGGCGGCCCACCAGGGGCCCACTCGTGGACACCGACATGATGGAATAAGACGTGAAGCCGAAGACTTGAGGCGCAAGACAAGGACTCTTACTTGTAGTCGACTAGGACTCTTGTAAACCCTACCTGGCTATCTATATAAAGCGAGGTAGGGGCAATTCTCTAGACATTAGCTCACAACTCAAGACACAAGCTCTCAATCTCCACGCGTAGGACTAGACAGATCTCTCTCCACCAAAGCCATCACGACACCCTTCTACATCATCATCAATACAAGATCAGACAAGCAGCATGTAGGCTTTTCCCTCTGGGAGCCTGAAGCTGGGTAAATCGTGCCCCATGTGTCGCTTGTCACCTCCGAATCCTACCAACGCGCAGGCCACGTCGCTGTCTTTCCTCCTACACGAAACCTAGGGTCCCTGACCATAGGATTTTCCTGGGTTGATCCTCGTCAATTGGCGCCGTCTGTGGGAAAGACATGCGCGTTGGAATCACGGATCGGCGGCTCATACCTACATCGACAATCGACGATCCGTCGACTTCAGAAGGATCTATTCAAGTTGGGTTCATCGCAATCTCGGCTTCTTCAACAACTACATCAAGATATACATCAAGCTCACGGAGAAAACAAGAAAAAAATTCGAGCGCGCCACTCGAATATCGACATCAACAAAAGCGCTCACGTGCAGCCTACAGGACAAAAAAACGTCTGTGTTGCGGGCACTCGCGACGGAGACTCGGAGCTCATCTCAACGATCCCTTCGGTGGAAAGATGCGAAATCCAATTTTCGAAAATCTGTGAAAATTTCAGCAAATTCCACTAGCTGGATCTCCGTCGGCGGCCCGCGCACTGAAGCACTCTCGGAATCTGACGAAACTCTGCGCGACTCCAGGAAAAAAATACTTGACATTAGCTCGGACATCAACTGGAAGATCCCTCCGGTGAAAGCATGCGGGATTCAATCCCCCATCAGCACAAACAATTTCGGAAAATTCCAACAGTTAGATCTCCGTCAGCGGCTCTCGCACTGCAACGCGTTTTTTGGATCTACGCACGATCGCGAATTTCCAATCGTGAATTCGGGTTCAATGTTGACCCACAAGGCTTCTACTCCAACTCGACATGCCATGGATGACTCACCAATGTTTCTACATCGACTCGAGCCGCAACAACAACAACACACGACGAGCAATCGACAACTCGGCAACTACATCAACAATGATTCACTATGAAGATCCAGATCAAAGAAGAAAAAAAACGCAGTCGAAACCGTCGCTGCAACAGATTGCGGAATCAGGCTGCGCACGTATACGTGAAGCACTTGAAGATCGATCGTCACGATCCAATCCAAACTGTAAAAATCTTGTCCACGGCCGCGGCATCGACTCCGTCCTCTACATCAACCATGGACGAATCATGAGGCGCACTCGATGCTCGGGGGTTGGCACTTTTTCGACATCAACAACGACATCAACTTCATCGGCTCCAGTGCGGATACACGCCGCGAAACTTCATCCCGACGACTTCACTGCGCAACTCCGCCACCTCAACACTCGGGGGCTCGCGGACTCGGGGGTTAGCGGACTCGGGGGCTGAACGTCGCAGTCGCCGTCACATCGACTCCGTTCTCGCCTCGTCGACTGCTCATCGTCAACTACTCGACTGTCATCTTCGACATCCTCCGCCGCATCGATCCAACAGCTAAGTTTTCTTTACATTATTATGCTATGATTCCAAAATCTTTATACATTCTCGATCAATCGCCAAAGACGACTATGCAGTCTTGCAGAAACATCTGAGGGCTACAAAACCATCCTTTGGATCATGCTCAGTTTTATATGCTGTTTATTTGCATTCGTCAAAATAGTGAGTCTGGGTACCAAAGGCCGCTCTTGTCTCCGGGTTCAACAAGTCTGGCATCGCGTCCCTGTTACCCGGCAGGAGTTTGCTGCTGGAGGGCCTACTCACAAAAAGACACGCTTAAACCTTATATGCAGCTACATTTTCCACTCGGCAAAACTGCAATGTCTACAAATCACGTACCTTACAAATGTTTTTCGCACAAGTACACCTTAATACAGTTAAACCTTTTTCTCCTTCTCAGTAGATGCTCGGGGGCTAGGCGCCCTCATGACGCGGCGACGCCAACCTCCTTGTCCACGACTGATCCCTACAACAACTCGCGCCTACGACGCAAGACCCGAGTCGAGCACTTCCTCGGATGAAAATTACTCGACGACGAAGAAGTCTTTAGTCTATGCTCGACTACAAGCAGTCGAACATAGCCTCGGGGGCTACTCCCATCGGGAGCGCTGACGCGCACCCGACGAGCACTACTCGCGCATCCGACAAGAATGAAGGGGTTAGCTTAAAAACAACTTGAGCCTATGCGTGAGTCTACGAGTCGCACATAGCCTCGGGGGCTACTCCCATCGGGAGCGCTGACGTGCACCCGACGACCACTCGACTGGGCAACTTCTCCCCACCCGACGATGAAATACGAAGACGAACCAGACTGCGATTTCGATGCTTCATCCAAATACTCCCATCGGGAGCATACTCACGACATCTTCGACTGTTCATCAGCAACTGATCGACACGCACTACGGCGGCTACTGCAGATTCGAGTCCCTGCGCGACTCTTCGAGTCCCCTAGGCACTCGGGGGCTACTGACGAGGGGGTGACCCCACGACTCCTCTACGTGAGGGTACCTGGTGCGTGTCATGGATGGCGGCACACCAGGGGCCCACTCGTGGACACCGACATGATGGAATAAGACGTGAAGCCGAAGACTTGAGGCGCAAGACAAGGACTCTTACTTGTAGTCGACTAGGACTCTTGTAAACCCTACCTGGCTATCTATATAAAGCGAGGTAGGGCACCTCTCTAGACATTAGCTCACAACTCAAGACACAAGCTCTCAATCCCCACGCATAGGACTAGACATATCTCTCTCCACCAAAGCCCTCACGGCACCCTTGTACATCATCATCAATACAAGATCAGACAAGCAGCATGTAGGGTTTTCCCTCTGGGAGCCTGAAGCTGGGTAAATCGTTCCCCATGTGTCGCTTGTCACCTCCAAATCCTACCAACGCGCAGGCCACGTCGCTGTCTTTCCTCCTACACGAAACCTAGGGTCCCTGACCATAGGATTTGCCGGGGTTGATCCTCGTCAGCAAAGTTCTTCAATGCAGTTGTCCGTTGCTTTGAGTTTACACTTTGGGTGGGATTCGCAACTTAATACCAGCGAGATGTTCTGGATAGATATCTCAAGGTGGATGATTAGTAGGTAGATGCAGATGGATTTCGGTCTACTTGTCTTGGCGTAACGCCCATGCTTTTGAGCCTCTTCCTTTCTTTATAGCATAATTAGCATTGGTTTGCGCACATAATCCTGTCAATTGCCCAGCTGTATTTTGTTTACCTCGCATGGTTATTTTATCGTCTTTTGGGAGAGAGACATCACTAGTGAACATCATAGGACCCTGGTCCATATTTCCAATATTGTTTACACCCACTATCAATTTACTATTTACTTTTCCGTTGCTATCACTATCATTATTATCCCGTGCGTTTTATCCTTTGTAAACAACAAGGCCGGAGGAATTGACAACTCCTCTGTACTCGTCGGGAAGCAAAGTTATTTGTTGTGTGTGCAGGTCCAGGTCAAGGAAGCAACTTTTGTCTTAAAACGGTGCCATTGTTTCCTTGCCACCTTCTTGTATCTGTTGGAGTCCTACTGGTTCGATACTCAACCTTAGCATCTTCGCTAAGGGAAATTGCTGCTATCCACATCTCAACCTTCCACTTTGGGTAACCAACGAGGGGGCCTTAAATCGTACCATCACTCATCCATTGCATGAGTGCTCAAAGTCGAAAGGGAGATGATCAGTTTGACTTGTGCCTGACTAGTGGTCTGGGAATGAGTCAAAATAAGATTCCGAAGGAGACGAAGTGTGAAGTTTTAGTAGATTGAGTTCTCAATTAAACTATATAGTATTTATTATGCTCTAAACCCATCTCCCACTTCTTGCACGAAGACATTCGAGTTACGGACAGCGAGATCTCTTGCACCTTTATGTTCTTACTTTGCTAGTTTCAATACTAGATATAGACTCTTGCTTGTTATTGTCTTGACTTGAATTACATATCTTACTTGGTTTAATTTGAAGTTCTTATATGTGTGTTAGCATGTCACCACAGAAATTATATGTATTATCATTTACCTACTCGAGGACGAGCAGGAATTAAGCTTGGGGATGTTGATATGTCCGAAACGTATCTATAATTTCTACTTGTTCCATGCTTATTTAAGTGACATTGCTATGTGTTTTGCTACACTTTCATACCTTTTTACACATATTTGGACTAACCTACTAACTCTGTGCACCCAGTGCTAGTTTTTGTCTGCTGATGTCTGTACATTGCAGGTATTTAACAATATTTCCAGTGCCAGAAATATTCTAAGAAAAATACAAAAAAACAGCATTCCACAAGGCTCCGAAGGCCCGAAGGAGAGCCATAGGGGGGCCAGCCCACTCCTAGGCGACCTGTGGGCGCGACCCCACTCCTGGCCGCGCCAGGAGGCCGCCTGGGAGGAGGCAACCTTCCCTGGTGCCCCCCTTCAGCCTATATTTACCACTCAGGACAGAAACCCCCAAAAAAAACCCCGCATCATGAAATTCTCCTCTGTTCCACCGCCGCCGCGAACCTGAGATCGGGATCGCCAGAAGACCTCGTCCCGGCACCCTTCCGGAGGGAGGATTGATCTTCGAGATCTTCTCCACCACCATGAGCGCTTCCCGGATGTGTCGTGAATAGTCCCCTTGGACCATGGGTCCATGACCAGTAGCTATGTGATGTCTTCTCTCCAATCTTGTGCTTCAATTCTTAGCCCTTGTGAGCTGCCCTACATGATCAAGGCATCTATGTAATCTTTCGGCTGTTGCTATGCTATGTTTGCTGGGATCCGATGGATTATGAGATTATGTTCAGATCATGATGAGTTATATATTTGTTTCTCCTTTGTATTGCTTTGGCCAAGTAGTGGATAGTAACTCCAAGAGGGAGCATCGTGCATGATTGTGGGTTGATGCCCCTCGATGTCTAGCTTGAGTGACAGAAACTTGAGACTAGGGGATGTGTTGTTTCCACCTGGGAGAAAACAACGGTGCTTGTAACCACGGTTACTGTAACAGCCCAGATTTCACAAAAATTAAAATTTTTGTTTTCGGTGTGAATTGTTTGATTGTCTGATTTTTTTGCAGTGTTTGCATCCCCGATTTATCGATCAGCGATTATTATTTTTCCCTCTTATCTCGTACCGGACGGAGACCGACCCTTGCCACCCTGACACTCGACCTTTGCGACACCGGGTTTCACCCGATCACCGTCGCGAAACCGCACAAGACCAACCGAAGCCAACGGAATGAAAACCCCGTTTAATAACTAAACGAGTTATTTTTATAGCACGCCGGAAAGTGTTCTCAGAACGATTCCAGCGTGAGGTGAATGCCGCCGGCTCGACGCGCTGATCGCGCAGTTCGAATTTTTACCCGAATCGGAGGTCCTGCGGACCCTCGGCGGTCAGAAACGTAAACATCGCGCACGCGAGAGAAAAACCGGGGATGTTTTTGCAAACTGCCAGCCACCTGGGCTATATAAAGACCACCACACTCCCACCCCTTTCTAGGTTTTCCCTACACCAAAAATTGCAGCCACCCCCTATTTTTTCCCAAATCTGCCCAATAGACCCCCAAATCCCGAAACCCTAGCTCCCCCACTGATCCAGACCGTCAGATCTGGGATCTGACGGCCCAGATCGCGCCTGGCTTCCCACCAACCACCTTCTCTCTCCCGTGGACGCGCCCGAGCGCCGCCGGCGGCCAGAAGCAGCAGCTAGCCGGAGACGCGCCTCCTCTCCCTCCTTCCCTCTCCTCTCCTTCCCCCGTTCCTCCTCTCCTCTGGTTCCTCTCCTCCCTCACCTCCTCACCTCCCCTTGTCTCCTCTCACAGGTCACCGGCGGGAGCCCAAGGCAGCCTCCGCGCCATGGCTGGCCGGTATTCCGAGCCGAGATCGGGCTGCCACCCCTTGCGTCCTCGCTGGCTTGTGCCACCGCCGCCTCGGATCCGGCGGGATCCGGCGAAAACCCCACCGCGTCGCGCCTCTCTAGCCCCCTCGCTGCCTCGTCGGCGTCGTCGAACACCGCCGCCAGCCGGCGGGATCGGACGGGCCCGATCCGACCGCCTCCACCCGCTGTCGCCACATGGGCCAGGCGCGGCCCACGGACCAGCTCGCCCCAGCAGCCCACGGCCTCCAGATCCATCCTGAGACGCCAGATCCGGCCAGCGCAGCTTTGGGCCGAGCCCATGTGGGTGAGGCCCGTTTATTATTATTTTTAGTTTAACCCCTGTGAATTTTTCTAAGTCTGGTAAAATTTTGTCTGTTGGCCTGTTTTGCAACGTTAATTCCCGTTGACTCGTAGGTCCAAATGAAGTGATTGTTTTTTTGTTTGCTTGTGCTTTGTGTGCTCTAGAGTTCATCTTTAGGAAGTTATTTATTTTGAGGTCATCTTGAATATGTAATTGTGTGTTGAACAGGGCACCAGATCGTTAAGTTGCTAATCTGATGTTAACTATTGCTGCTGTTATTTTGTTCAAACTTTGGGTGATGCTTGTGTCAAATCCATGAGCCCTATTGCATTGATTCTTTTTCCTATGAGTTAAGCATCATGTGTACTTCATCCCTATGCTTTAACTTGTCATGTTTGGGTGCTTTAGCTATATTAAATCTTGCTCCAAAGTGGTGACCCTGATGTTAATGTGTTGTTGTGCGGAAAACTATTAATTTGTTGCAACTTCGGGTGACGGTTGCGTTGCAACCGTTTATCGGAATTGAGTGATTCCAATTGCATATTGTTAAGCATCATGTCTACTTCCATTTTATGTATTGCATTGTCATGATATGCTTGCTGGTCATATAGTTATTGAGCTCCAAAGTTTCTATCCCGCTATTTTTGACAGCCACCTCTGTTTTTCTCTAAGTCTGTAACGTTCTGATGCCATGTTGCATGCTTAATATCTTTTGATCTATGATGCCTATGACCTTGATTCTTGTTTGTACCTGATCACCATCATGTCTAGTTCATGCTCATATATTGCTATGTCATGTTGCTGCACATCTACATATAGTTTTGCACCTGTTTGTACAACATAAAAATAACAGTTTCTGCCCTGTTTTCGTGATTTTCACTAAGTCCTTGACCAGCAATGTTTTATTGCATTTTGCTTGGGCTATAATTAGTTGTTCATGATGCCTATTTGCATGATTATTTTTGCCATGCCTTCCCTGTCATGTCTACTTTCATTGCATATCATTTGTGAGCATGTTTGCATTCATTATTCTGTTTATGCATTGCTCTAAAGTGTGATTCGTGATGTTGGCAGATTGTGCCCGTAACTTGTGTTGCTTGTATCTTTTTAACCGTAACTCCGTTTGGGGCATTCTTTATATGTAACTTGATTAGTTTTTCGTGTACTTTGTGCTTGTGATATTGTTTGTTGTTGTTAACCAACCTAAAATATGGTTTAGGGCAGAACATTACCAAATACTTAAATTGGCGTGGGGCACTTAGTGTATGCCATGTTTAGGGTGTTGCCTCACTTAAAATGACTAGCGTAGATAGTTTATCTTATGCTTCACCTCTTGCCATGTTTGTGTGCTATGCCATGCTTGAGTGAGATGCCATGTTAACAACCTTTGTTGATAACCTGTAGCTAAACAACTTGAACCCACGTAAATGTGCGGTATCGTCGTGTGTGACGAGTACTCCACTTAACCTGTTAGTAACCGCTCTCGACGGTAGGTGTGATGTCTCGTGTTACCTTCTTGTTGATGCTTGCTCGTGTTTGCTTCGTAGTAATAGATGCTTGCTCGTTGATTGCTTTCCAGTGTTTACCGTCTTGTGTGCTTCCGCGGGTACCTCTCGGAGACGATGCGAGCTTGCGATCAACTACACCTTCGGAACCCGACTTATCAACAGGCAAGGACTATACATTACTTATGATCCATTCTATTTCAACCAGCGGTTTGCATGCTAGTCTAGGTTAGGTTCGATGTTTGATCCTACCACATGTTTACAACCTTTTTCAAACCGATACAACTATGTCCCCTCCCAGCAAACCTTGTACTGCTATGTTACTATTGCTCGTTGCTCAGCCCCTGCTTAGTATGCATGCTTAGGATGCTACGATGTTACCTTGTTACTCCTTGGTTTGGGCTATCATATTTCTATGTTGCTGTTGATGATATGATTATTATAATGTTGACTATATTCGACGAAGGATGGAAGGTCTAGGCTATCCCGCCCCGACGCTTTGTTCCATTCGAGTCACCTAGGATCCGAGTTCCGGGTATTGGTTTTAATACTGAGCGTGCCTAACCGCGTGTGGGATGCTATGGTGATAGAGGCGAAGGTGTCCCAATGTTTCGATGAGATGGTGGAGATCGATTATGGTAGAGACGACTTTCACGATCCGACTACGAACGTGCGAAGACGTTGCGCCTTAGCGATCGCTAAACCAACTCCGAGAGGTTATTGATCCCGCGGATGCACGATCAACCTGACCACGAAGGTCTAATTCCTGCAAGCAATCAAAGAACAAGCAAGAACTAAGAATTGCAATCTGGATATTGCGAATATAAGATGAATGATTACGAAAGTTGGGGTTCCAATGCGGTCTTGACCTGGTCGGATGACACAAACGAAGAGCTCGAAGTTGCGGCTATGGCTAACTTAAATCTAATTAAAACCCCAAGTCTAAACGACGCCCTAAGGGCTGTATATATGGGGAAACAGAGGGGATTTCGTGACCCCTTGGAGGTGGGGTCCGAAAACAACCCTAACTCCGTTTCCCCACACATACGGACTCTAAAAACAGCCTATAATGTGGTATTTCGAAATTACATGGGCCCAGCCCAATATTAAGGTGACGCAGCACCTATAATTGCCCTTGGACGAAAATAATGAAGTAGCATCTCGTGTATTTCGTCCAAGACTTCATGCGCGCCTTATGGTGGCTTCAAAGTGCGAAAATCACCACTGGAAGCTCCATTGTCCTTTCCCGCGCGCGCACCTTCTTCTCCATGCTTGATCCCGCTCAAATGACCATCCTTCTTGTCCATGCTAGGTCCTTCATTCATAAGCAAAACAAAAGTATCTAATTTAGGCAGCATCATATGTTCATGAAAATTAGAAGGATTCGCAAGAAACGAAAGTACCTGATAATTTAGTTGACGTGTGCGTGCTCTAGTAATTGGTCCAATATGTGTAGTTTGTGAGGATATGGGTGTAACATTAGTAGGGATGTCCTCATCATCCTCCCCTTCTTGAATTGAAGTCGTCCTCGACGGAAGCTCATCATCTTCTCCCAAATAAGGTTTCAAATCTGCAATGTTAAATGTGGGACTAACCCCAAAATCTACAGGTAGCTCAAGTTTATATGCATTATCATTAATTTTCTGTAAAACCTTAAAGGGACCATCAGCTCGAGGCATTAACTTAGACTTGCACAAATCAGGAAACCTATCTTTACGTAGATGTAACCAAACAAGATCTCCAGGTTCAAACACAACATGCTTTCGACCCCTATCACCATCAAGCTTGTACCTAGCATTCATTCGCTCAATGTTTTCTTTTGTTAACTCATGCATTTTTAATATCAATTCAGCACGTTGCTTAGCATCAAAATTAACCTTCTCCGAAGATGGAAGAGGCTGCAAATCAATAGGTGCACGAGGTAGAAAACCATAAACAATCTCAAAAGGGCACATTTTAGTGGTAGAATGAAATGAACGATTATAAGCAAATTCAATATGAGGTAAACATTCTTCCCACATTTTCAAGTTACTCTTTAAAACATCCCTAAGCATAGTAGACAATGTCCTATTGACCACTTCAGTTTGTCCATCGGTTTGGGGATGACATGTAGTACTAAAAAGTAGTTTAGTCCCCAACTTAGCCCATAATCATCTCCAAAAATGGCTAAGAAACTTAGTATCACGATCCGAGACAATAGTATTGGGCACACCATGTAAGCGAATAATCTCACGAAAGAATAAATCAGCAACATTAGCAGCAACATCGCTTTTATGACATGGTATAAATGTGCCATCTTAGAAAATCTATCCACGACAACAAATATGCTATCCCTCCCCTTCTTTGTTCGAGGCAAGCCTAAAACAAAGTCCATGGATATGTCCTCCCATGGAACACTAGGTACAGGTAAAGGCATGTATAAACCATGAGGATTGAGTCGTGACTTAGCTTTTTGACATGTAGTACAGCGAGCAACAAAACGCTCAACATCCCGTCTCATCTTTGGCCAAAAGAAATGTGTAGCAAGTACGTCCTCCGTCTTCTTCACGCCAAAGTGTCCCATTAATCCTCCTCCATGCGCCTCCTGCAACAACAAAAGACGAATAGAGCTAGCTGGAATGCATAGCTTGTTAGAACGGAACACAAATCCATCATTAAGCACAAACTTGTTCCATGTTCTACCCTCTCTATAATTCTGCAATACATCTTTAAATTCCGCATCATGTACATATTCATCTTTGATTGTCTCTAAACCGAATATCTTGAAGTCAAGTTGTGAAAGCATAGTATAACGACGAGACAAAGCATCAGCAATAATATTATCTTTCCCCTTCTTGTGTTTAATGACATAAGGGGAAGTCTCAATAAATTCAACCCACTTAGCATGTCTACGATTAAGTTTTGCTTGACTTCTTATGTGTTTCAAAGATTCATGATCAGAATGTATAACAAATTCTTTGGGCCATAAATAATGTTGCCAAGTTTCTAAAGTCCGAACAAGAGCATATAATTCCTTATCATACGTAGAATAGTTCAGACTAGGCCCACTCAATTTTTCAGAAAAGTATGCAACAGGTTTAGCATCTTGTAATAACACACCCCCCAAACCAATCCCACTAGCATCACATTCAAGCTCAAAAGTCTTATTAAAATCAGGAAGTTGGAGCAAAGGAGCATGTGTTAACTTATCTTTCAATACCGTGAAGGCTTCTTCCTGTGCGGTACCCCAAGTAAAAGGCACATCCTTGCGTGTAAGCTCATTGAGAGGTGCAGCAATGGTGCTGAAATCTCTCACAAAACGCCTATAGAATCCAGCGAGGCCAAGAAAACTCCTCACTTGTGTGACCATTTTGGGCTGCGGCCAACTCTCAATCGCCTCGATCTTGGCTTTATCAACTTCAATTCCCTGCGGAGTAACAACATAGCCAAGAAACGATACTCGGTCGGTGCAAAAGGTGCACTTCCCAAGGTTACCAAACAAACATGCATTACGTAGAGCAAAAAAAACAACACGTAAATGATCCAAATGTTCTTCCAAAGATTTGCTATAAATCAGTATATCATCAAAATAGACTACCACAAATCGTCCAATGAAAGCACGTAAAACCTCGTTCATTAATCTCATGAAAGTGCTAGGTGCATTAGTTAACCCAAAAGGCATGACTAACCACTCATATAATCCAAACTTAGTTTTAAATGTCGTTTTCCATTCATCTCCTAATTTCATGCGAATTTGATGGTATCCACTACGCAAATCAACTTTGGAAAACATGGTAGAGCCACTTAATTAATCAAGCATATCATCTAACCTAGGAATAGGATGACGATAACGAATAGTAATATTATTAATGGCTCTACAATCAACACACATACGCCATGTTCCATCCTTTTTAGGCACTAATATAACAGGAACAGCACAAGGACTAAGGGATTCACGTATGTAACCTTTGTCGAGTAGCTCTTGTACTTGACGCTGAATCTCCTTCGTCTCCTCCGGATTGGTACGGTATGGCGCACGGTTGGGCAGCGAAGCACCAGGAATTAAGTCAATCTGATGCTCAATCCCTCGAATAGGTGGTAATCCCGGTGGTACGTCTTGTGGAAAGACGTCAATAAACTCCTGCAAAAGGTCAGTGACAACACGAGGCAAAGAAGGAGGCAATTCCTCAAATGAAAACAAAGCTTCTTTGCACACAAAAGCATAGCACACATATTGACTAACATCCAAATCCGAAATATCAACCTTAGTAGCAAGCAAAGTTGGACTAGTCAATTTAATTTCATTAGAAACAGCAGAAGAAGATTTGCTATTAGTCTTATGTTGTTGCTCAAATTCTTTAGCTGCTATCTCATTTTCACTCTTATTTTTCTCCTGTTTAGATTTACTAGCTCTAGCAAGATCATCTTTCACAATTTGTTCAGGAGACATAGGAAGTAAAGCAATATTTTTATCCTGATGAACCAGAGTAAACTGATTTGTCCTACCATGGTGTACAACATTCCTATCAAATTGCCATGGTCTACCAAGTAAAAGAGAGCATGCTTGCATGGGTACCACATCACAATCAACATAATCAGCATATGCAGCAATGCTAAAGTGCACACGAACAGAACGTGTTACCTTAATCTTACCACTATTGTTAAACCACTGAATATAGTACGGATGGGGGTGTGGTCTTGTGGTGAGAGATAGATTCTCCACCAACTCCATGCTAGCCAAGTTGTTGCAACTCCCTCCGTCAATGATGATGCGAACCGAACGTTCTTTCACCACTCCCTTTGTGTGGAACAAATTATGCCTCTGGTTTTACTCGGCCTTCGTTACCTGCACACTTAACACACGTTGAGCAACCAAACTAGCATATTTATCGGCATCATCAGGAGCCATATACTCTATATCATGAGCATCATCATGGGCACCCTGTTCCTCATGAGCAATGAGAACTAAAGTCTCCTCATCATAGTCACTCGCTGACTCATACCCACCATCCGCCGTAATAGTCATCACACGCTTGGAGGGACAGTCTTTTGCGAAGTGACCTCCACCTTGGCACCTGCGACATTTAATATCACGATCTCGTGTTTGCCCTGTGGAAGCCATGGATGAAGAAGAATTCGCCACTGGACCACTCTGTGCACCCTTGAATGGTGGCGCTGGCTGTTTTGGTGGTTCCTTGTAAGAATGAGCGGCTGAAGTAGATGGTGGTGCAGCAGGACGTGTGGATGTAGAAGCTCCACGCGATGTCCATGATGTATTTTGTCCTGCAGAAAAGTTAGGTCTCGTAGCGGCCTGTCGATCCTGCACTTCACGTTCATCTTTACAAGCAAGATGAAACAAACGAGTGATAGTAGCATAGTCCTTGTATTCTAGAATAGTTTGTATCTCCCTGTTTAAGCCACCCATAAAACGTGAAAGCATAGCTTCATTATCCTCTATTAGGCCACATCTAATCAATCCAGTTTGTAATTCTTGATAATATTCCTCTACAGAATTTTTTCCTTGTCTCAAACGCTGTAATTTTTGTAGCAATTCACGTTGATAATAAGGAGGAACCCAGCGAGTACGCATAGCATCTTTTAAAGCAGCCCAAGTAGTTGGAATATTATTAGCATGCAATCTACAATGTTCAGACCACCAAATAGATGCAAACCCTGTGAATTCACAAACAGCAGCAGTAACACGTCTATTCTCAGGATATTGTAAACATGTAAAGCGTTGTTCAGTTTCTAACTCCCAAGTAAGATAAGCATCAGGAATATATCTACCCTCAAACGGCTTAAGATTCAATTTAAGTTTAGGCACATGTTCATCATCGCGTTCCTAAGGGGGTGGTTGGTGTCGACCGTGGCGAATGTTGGGACGTGGACGTCCAGCTGGCTGCTCATAGGCCGCTTCCTGTTCCACCTCCTCCTCGTAATCACCCTCGTAGTTGTCGTCCTGGACGACGTCAGAAGAAGCAGCAGTAGCAGCAACTGTAGCAGCAGGAGGAGCACCAATACCAGCAGCTTTTCTGCCCGGAAACAGAATACGTCGTGCACGTCGTGGTGGCGGTGGTTGTGCTGGAGCGGCAGCAGGCTGTGTAGGTAGGCGTGCGATCAACTCAGTAAACTTGGCGTCGAGCTTCGTGTCGATCATCTTCTCCACGCCATCAATCGCCTCTGTAAATCTGTTCTCGATGTCATTCACCTGTTCAGACATCATTTGTGCAAATTTATCATGTAGCTCCTTGTTTGTCATGTTCTCCCAATCGGGTGCATTCCGCGCCACTTCATCATGTGATCCTGGCATGGTTAGCAGAAATAGAAAACACACAGGAATATGATCCTACTTCTACTAATGGGATGTGGGGTGGTGGAAAGCACAAATCCGTCAAGCTTTTCTTTCGTTCTTACCGATTCTTACCTAGCAGCAGGTGGTGATGTACAACCAACGGGTCAAAACTCTCAGAGATATGGTAGAGCGATGGCCAGGAGGTGTCAAAACGCACGATGTAGAATATATGTGGAGCTGTAGGAAGGCTGACAAGTATGGTAGCAAAAGCTCAACAGTAATCAAAACAGAGATGCAAAGCTGAATAAACACTCAACGTCGGTACTGTGCTGATCCTAGGCTAGACCGTACTAGAGACGCGAGCCTAAAACACCAACGAAAGCACGGCTCGGCACGTAAACAACTGAGAAGCACACTCTGAATTTTTTTTCGCTCTTTTTTTTTGCGATGCGGGACTGCGGTGGCTAAAAAATTGCGAAAAAATCACTATGGTGGCGAACGTCTCAAAATGAGTTTCTGGACCTAAGGAAGGTATGGGCACGAAAAAAAATTACCCCTGAAATTTTTGGCCTAAAAACTGCTCTGGAAAGCGTGCCAGACTCTTTTTTTTCGTGGACTGTAGGTATGAAAACAGAAGTAATCTAGACTACGAAAAACTGGTAAATCTCACCGAGCAACCTGGAAATCTGATACCACTTGATAGAGGTGAAGGTGTCCCGATGTTTCGATGAGATGGTGGAGATCGATTATGGTAGAGACGACTTTCACGATCCGACTACGAACGTGCGAAGACGTTGCGCCTTAGCGATCGCTAAACCAACTCCGAGAGGTTATTGATCCCGCGGATGCACGATCAACCTGACCACGAAGGTCTAATTCCTGCAAGCAATCGAAGAACAAGCAAGAACTAAGAATTGCAATCTGGATATTGCGAATATAAGATGAATGATTACGAAAGTTGGGGTTCCAATGCGGTCTTGGCCTGGTCGGATGACACAAACGAAGAGCTCGAAGTTGCGGCTATGGCTAACTTAAATCTAATTAAAACCCCAAGTCTAAACGACGCCCTAAGGGATGTATATATGGGGAAACAGAGGGGAATTTCGTGACCCCTTGGAGGTGGGGTACGAAAACAACCCTAACTCGGTTTCCCCACACATACGGACTCTAAAAACAGCCTATAATGTGGTATTTCGAAATTACATGGGCCCAGCCCAATATTAAGGTGACGCAGCACCTATAATTTCCCTTGGACGAAAATAATGAAGTAGCATCTCGTGTATTTCGTCCAAGACTTCATGCGCGCCTTATGGTGGCTTCAAAGTGCGAAAATCACCACTGGAAGCTCCATTGTCCTTTCCCGCGCGCGCACCTTCTTCTCCATGCTTGATCCCGCTCCAATGACCATCCTTCTTGTCCATGCTAGGTCCTTCATTCATAAGCAAAACAAAAGTATCTAATTTAGGCAGCATCATATGTTCATGAACATTAGAAGGATTCGCAAGAAACGAAAGTACCTGATAATTTAGTTGACGTGCGCGTGCTCTAGTAACTGGTCCAATATGTGTAGTTTGTGAGGATATGGGTGTAACATTAGTAGGGATGTCCTCATCATATGGGGTCCCCTCTTCTTACCTATCTAGCTTCAAACATTTCTAGTGGTGGCCCAAGCTGGTTTTACCTTTTGCAAAACGTATGTGTGCGAGTGTCGACCTCGCAGATTTTCAAACAACTCGGGCCAGCGGAGACATGGTTTCTTTGTTGGTCCACACCTGGAAGCTTGGGGGTTGCCCACATTTGTTTGGGTAGCTAACCCGACCTCGTCCAGACGGTAGAGGCCGATTCGAGAGCGCGACCGGCTTTTGAGTTGGATGTCGACTCACCGGGGGCCACCCGGATTTGTGCGTTGTTAGTTAGAGGGACCTATCGTTCCGGGTCTCTTGGGACTAAATCATAAAATGGTTGCCTATCATGGGTAGCAACTGAGAGAGATGGGCGTGCGTGCGGAGCCTTGTAATGGGCAGTTGGTACACCCCTGCAGGGTTAAATCTTTTCGAGAAGCCGTGTCCACGGTTATGGACGACTTGAGACCTACTCCTTATTCATAGACAACAACAACCATGATAATCTTAATATAACTTGATCAACGTGTGTGTGCCTTGACTGCTTCTTCTTCGTCGGGATGCGAAGAGGAGGACAAGGATAGGATAGGTGTTATGTTTGCGTAAGTAGGTGGATAGCAGACTTGTTGGAGGCGATTCCTCATCGAATGCTTGGCTTCTTATCTTACTCTCTAGATCGTTAGCCACTTCATAAATGCTAGTGCGGCAGCAACCTCACCACTTACTCCATCCTTACCGTAAACTACTAGTTGTCCTAGAATGACGAGTGATGAAGTCCTTGCTGGGTCAGTTGACCACTACAGTTGGATGTTGAGTACTTCTGTACTCATGATACTACCCCCAAACTCTTTTCCGGGTTCTTGATCGACGACAGGTTTGGTGATCGACGTTTCACGTGGAGACTCGACGACGACTAGTTAGGCGGATCCCGGCGGAGGGCCTGGACCCGTGTGGTTATCGGCATCGATGTTTTTCTCTTTGCCGGTAGGCATTTGATTGTAGTCTGTACTCAAACATGTATCTTCCGTTGATGTATTGTATTAAGGCAGTTGTATGCCGATTGTATGAGATGTTGTATCTTTGTATCTGTAATGTTGTGATATCATGTTGGAAATCCGGGGCATATGGCATTGTCATATGTCGCGGTGGGACCGATATGTGCTTCGTCCCCGGATCTGGATGGAAACATCTAGATCTGGAACAGTACCGCATATCGGGCCTTACAGTTACAAGGATTCTTTACCTTACGCAAAGTTTGTTAATGCAGTTGTCTGTTGCTTTGGGTTTACACTTTGGGTGGGGCTCGCAACTTAATACCAGTGAGATGTTCTGGATAGATATCTCAAGGCGGATAACTAGTGAGTAGATGCTGATGAATAAACGGTCTACTTGTTTTGGCGTACTGCCCATACTTTTGAGCCTCTAACTTCCTTGTAGCATAATTAGCATTGCGGTGCGTTTATAATTTCGTCAATTGTCCAACTGTAATTTGTTCACCCGGGATAACTGTTTTATCGTCTTTTGGGAGAGACACATCACTAGTGAACATCATGGGACCCCGGTCCATATTTCCACCATTGTTTACACCTCAACTCTTTACCGCTTTATTTCCTTTTAGTTGCAATCACCCTACTATTTCCACCGTGTGTTTGATCCTTTGTAAAAAACAAGACCAGAGAGATTGACAACCTCTCTGACTCGTTGGGAGCAAAGTTATTTGCTTTTGTGTGCAGGTCCATGTCTACTGTCAGCGCCAGAGCAACAGACACCTTCTTGTTGATCCTCGGAGTCCTCCTGGTTCGATAAACCTTACAGTCCTCGTGTAAGGGAAACTTGTTGCTACTTCATCTCAACCTTACACTTGGGGTAACCAACAAAGGAGCACTACTTCACTGCCATCATGCTGTCACGTTCATTGCCCACGCTTCACTTTTGGGCATACGGGTCGATATTCCTAGCGTGTGCTTTGTAGTCATCACACATTTTGGCGCTAGAGTGTGCGATATAGGGGGCTTAATAGTTGCGGTCGGTACTAGTGGGAGGCAAACTTCGGCTTCTCAACTCTATGAATCCTTCATGCCCATACATTTTATTTTCTCTTTACACATTCCAGTTGGTATTTTGAAGCAATTGGAAATAATAGAAAGGCAATCTCTATGGAGGAATTATGGCCAGGATTCTGGAAGATCACTTGTTGCTTGGTGATACGTCTCAAACGCATCAATAATTTCTGCTTGCTCCATGCTTAGTTGGGTGACATTGCCATGTGTTTTGCTACACTTTCATACCTTTTTACACATATTTGGACTAACCTACTAACTCAGTGCACCCAGTGCCAGTATCTGTCTGCTGATGTCTGTGCATTGCAGGTATTATGAATATTTCCAGTGCCAGAAAAATTCCAAGAAAAATATATAAAAAGTTAGCGTTCCAGAAGACCCCGAAGGCCCGAAGGAGAGCCGTAGGGGGGACACCCCCTCCCAGACGGCCTCCTGGCGCGGCCAAGGGTGGGTTCGCGCCCTATGGCCGCCTGGGAGGAGGGCACCTCCCCTGGTGCCCCCTTCGGCCTATATTTACCTCTCGGGACTGAAACCCTGAAAAAAGAGCCCACGTCGCAAAATTCTCCTCTGTTCCGCCGCCGCCGTGTGACGCCCCAAAAATCAAACATTGTACAGTAATCATACACACAGGGTACACGGCTGAGATCAAGGTGCCACCGTGAGAATATCACAGCACAACACTAAACACAAAAGGATAAACCAATATGTTACAATACCAGGGATCACGAGGATCCGAATACATAAGTCATACAAACCATAATATCTGAGTACAGACATAGTTAGTCAAGTTTTGCCTTAAGAAGGCTAGCACAAATAACATCAGAGGTATAGATCGAAAAGGCGAGGCCTCCTTCCTGGGATCCACCGAACTACTCCTGGCCAAAGGGGGAACTCGACGTCGTAGTAGTCGCCTCCGGGGTACTCCTGCTCCTGGGCTCCAACGTCGACTGCAGCGGCCGATCAGGCAAAACAAAAAGGGGTAAATAAAGCAAAGGTGAGTATCTAGCATACCCGCGAGTCTTACGTCCGCTACTAAGCATTTATGCATGTATCAAATGGAAAGGGGAGGCTATATATAGTGGACTGCAAGATAGAAATCAGAATAAGTGTAAGAACCTAGGCCTAACGAAGACTAGCATCTTCCGACGAGTCTTGGAGCATGAGGTAAGAATCAGCCAACAGTTTATATAAAGCATAAAGTAACAATGCAGCAGAAGTTTCTGCAGCATTGTATAATAATAAGTTGTAATAATTAGCAACGCCTCCGAGTTCCCCTCCTCGACATCCCCGCGAGGAAGAAAACCCGGAACCAACAGTTTAATAGTAGTAGTTTGTAGTGATAGGATCTGGCTTCAGCATAAAGCGTCCTGTTACCGTGGACACGGCTATTCGAATAGATTAAACTCCCTGCAGGGGTGCACTGGTGTCATACTACACGCTCGGATCTCCAGGGTGGCGTACACCTTGTTAGGGAACACCCCACCGAGGCTATCTGACACGCCGAAGCCCATCCTACGGCTCATCAGAGAGGTCCCCGCCGGTCTACAGCCCTAAGTGCAAGGGGGTCATGGGCCTATCACCCCTCGCTCTCCGGGTCGTTGTGAGGACGGTGGATACCACGCAACTCTATCATGGATGCGGATCCGACCGCGCCACAATGCTGAACTGGACGTCTTTCAGAGCTTTCGAACGAGACCACAACACGGAGGGCCCACACCGTAATCCCACGTATAGGTAGTGCGTACAAGCCAAAAGGCTACTCAAGTCATCCGCCGAACCCGTTAAGCATCTTATTAATTTTCTGTCGAGACAACCGTTATCGTTGCCCCTTATTGAATGAGTCGCGGACAACGACAGCAGTCAGGACCACCAGTAACATCGGTGCCTGCCCTGACGTCCCACCAACTCGTGCGGTTACCAACAAGGTGAACCGTCTCCTTACCTTGTCTCGCGTTTGCTCCGAAGAGCTCGACTTTCGTACAACAGGATACCTGTCGGCCACGAACAGTACCAGGCCTGCCGCACACCGGTGGAATACACCTGACCTGTCGTTCCGCTAAGATACCCTGCGCGGGCACCGTGGGGTCACCCGACTCCTTACCTGTAAGGACAACCGTGGTTCAGTACCCTAAGACGGCTATACAGAGTCAGAAACGAGTGGAGTACAAGGATTACTCCTCGATAGCTCACACTTGATGTGGCTCGGCAGAGCCGGGGTAGGGGCCTGAAATGGTGTCTGCTCTGAACAATAAATACACGGCAATAATAGCAATACAAATACTAGACATGACAAACGCAGTGTTAGGGGTGAACTAACGCAGTGCTACACGTTGCAGACAAAACATGAATTTTAACCGGCAATTTTTACCGGCTCCGGACGATTACCGGACAGACGGCCCGGAGGGGGGATGTCGATGTTTGTTGTGTTGGAGGGGGTGGTTGACATGCGGATAGCGTATTCGTATTCGTTGTATTTTTCTGATCAATTTTCATGTATAAAGTTTTTCGATCCGAGTTACGGTTTAAAAGATATTAATTTCTGAAGTTTTAAAGCATTTTAAATCATTTTTCTGAATTTATTTTATTATTAAAACAGAAACATTATCCATAACTAGTTTGACTGGTCAAACCTGACAGGTGGGACCTATTGACCAGTGGGTCCCACATGTCAGCCTCTATCCATTTAATTAAACCATTTTCTGTTTAAATAAAGCACTGGGCCCACATGTCATTCAAAGATTAAATATTAATCAATTTCAATTAACTTAAGCAGTCAGTGGGACCCATGTGTCATAGGCAGGGGTAGTTAATTCATTTGATTTAAATAAACAGAGCAGGGGGGCTACCTGTCATACTAACAGGGGTTATTTTATTTAGGCATATAACTTAACAAGGGGTTGCTAATAGGGGATTACCCCTAATGGAGGGGGTAGCACCCTGGATAACCACGGGTGCAGGGCACCCGACGCTCGCCGGAGCGAGCCCAGCACGCGGCGAGGCCAGGCGGCTTGCGCGCAGGGCGTGGCCGTGCGGCGCCAGGGCACGCGCGGCGGCTGGCCAAGCCGGGCGGCGTCGGCAGCAATAGCAACTGCCCACGGGGCGGCCACGGCGAGCCCACGCGGCGGCCGACGGCGATGACATCGACGGGGGAGGGGGTCTACGTTGGAGGAAAGTAAGGGGAAAGAGGGGGATTCAAACAAGATGCTCACCCTGGAGCTCGTGGGCGGCTTGGGGAGCGCGGAGGTGGCCGGGGACGCGCGAATTCGGGCGGTGAGTCGGCGGCGGCCGTGGCGCAGGAAGGTGTCCGATTCTTCGCGCTCGATGGTCGTGAGTTCGGGCTCGTCGGTGAGTGCGAGATGGAGGAGCACCGTGGAGGTATAGGACATGAAGGGGAGACTTGCGGTGGCCGTTGGCCACGTATACGCCGGCGGCGCGGCCACCGGTCCGAGGCGGGTGAAGCAAACAGAGGAGAGGAGGCGCGAGGGGGGGAAAGATATTTGGGCGTCCACGGGATGGGGAGGGGGGGGTGCTCGCCCTTATCCCCAGGGGCAGGTGAGGCGGACGAGGGGGAGGGGCCGGCTGGGGGGTGTTCCCTGGCCATGGCCATGGCGCCACGCAAGGGGAACAGGTGGGAGGAGAGAGGAGGGAGGGAGCTGGGCGTGGGTGGGCCTCGCCCCAGACGTAGGATAGGTTGTTTTTTCATTTTTCTATTTATTCTTTTTCTGTATTTTCTTTTTGCATTTGTTTTGTTTACATTTCCAATTTTATAAAATGTGTTAGGTGTTTCTAAATTAAAGTTATACCCCACAATAGTTATACAAAATGTTTGGGGCATATATAAACTCACTTAATATTTTGTTCTATTTAAAAGTTATTAAATGTCACTGTTTTGCTACTGTTTGAGTTGTTTGAATTTTTTATATGCCACAATAAATACGCATGACCATTGCAACATGGTATACTGATATTTGTGCATTTAATAAAAATTGGTTTCACAATTTTTGGACAAAGTTTTATTTTGCACATATTTTTAATATTCACCAAAAGGAGTTTTGAACTTTGATTTGATTCCAAGAGATCAAGGTGAATTGAGCATATGGTTTTGAATATCAACCATCATGGTTTGCATATGTAGAGGCAAGGTTTGATCAAGGCATGCTTAGCAACCAGGATTAGCAACAGTAATATTCAATAGTCAAAGTGATTACTGTTACAGAAACTGAGGGTGTTACAAATCTCCCCCACTACAAGAATTCTCGTCCCGAGAATTTAAGTGGAAGCGAGGAAAAGATCTGGGTATTCATCGCGAAGGCGATCTTCGCGTTCCCAGGTGGCTTCATCTTCAGAATGATTTGACCACTGAACCTTGAGGAACTTGACCGTCTTGTTGCGGGTCCGACGTTCAGACTAATCAAGAATGCGGCTCGGATGTTCTTGATAATTCAAGTCCTGTTGCAGCTCAATCATATCATGTTCCACTTCACGAATAGGGTCCTTGAAGCAGCAACGGAGTTGCGACACGTGGAAGACATCGTGGACTTGGGAGAGGTTCAGTGGCAATTCCAATCGGTATGCCACGGGTCCACTCCTGGAAAGGATACGGAACGGGCCAACGTAGCGAGGAGCCAACTTGCCCTTGATACCGAAGCGATGAGTGCCCCTCATGGGAGTGACACGGAGGTAGGCGTATTCACCAGGTTGATACTCCATTTCTCGGTGTTTGCGGTCATAGTTGCTCTTCTGGCGGGACTGAGCGGCCTTCAAATGTTCACGGATGACGTGAACTTGATCTTCAGCTTGCTGAATAATATCCGGGCCAATGAGTGCACATTCCCCAGTTTCTGACCAACTTAGAGGGGTCCGACACTTACGCCCATAGAGAACTTCATAGGGTGCCATCTTCAGACTAGCGTGGTAGCTATTGTTATACGAGAACTCGACCAACGGAAGAGATTCCACCCATTTCTTACCGAAGGAAATAACGCAAGCTCGAAGCATGTCTTCCAGCACTTGATTGACTCGTTTAACTTGGCCTTGTGACTGGGGGTGATAGGCGGTGCTGAGATGCAGAATAGTCCCCAAAGCTTCTTGGAAACTCCGCCAATATCTTAAGGTGAAAAGGCTGCCACGATCTGAACTGATCTCCAACGGAATACCGTGGAGCGACACGATTTGGGCGATATACAATTCCGCTAACTTAGTCGCCGTGATCTTCTCCTTGACTGGTATAAAGTGAGCAACCTTGGAGAACCGGTCGATGACGACAAAGATAGCATCGTTACCTTTCTGTGATCGGGGAAAACCGGTGACGAAGTCCATCTGAACTTTGTCCCACTTCCATACAGGGATTTCAGGTGGTTGTAGAGTTCCAGCGGGTTTTTGATCTTCCCCCTTGACGCGACGACAAACGTCACATTCAGAAACATATCGGGCAATGTCTTGCTTCATGTTAGGCCACCAGAATTGCTGACGAATGTCTTGGTACATCTTGGTGCTTCCAGGATGAATGGACAACGGGGTATCATGAGCCGCTTTCATGACCTTCGGGGTCATATCCAGGTTCTCATGCCTGCCCTTGCTGTGAGTAACCACTAAACGGTTCTGGTAGAACGCCGCACCTTTGCTATCAATGGTGAAGGGTGAGGGTCTCCCATTGGCGATATCGCGCTTAATCTTGTGTACGAAATCATCATAAAACTGTATACCCTTGACGGATTTGACGATATCCGGTTCGATAACCAGGTTATTTGCATAACCTTGAGGAAAAATCTCGAGGTTCAACTTTTGAAACTCTTCATACAGAGGTGGTTGTTCTAGTTGAACCTCAAGTTCACTACAGTAAGCTTTACGGCTCAAAGCATCGGCCATCACATTAGCCTTGCCAGGGGTGTAATGAATATCCATGTTGAAATCGGCTATTGTCTCAAGCCATCTTTGTTGGCGGAGATTCAGGTCTGGTTGAGTAAACAAGTACTTGAGGCTTTATTGATCGGTGTAGATCTCGCAACGATTACCAACGAGGTAATGTCGCCACAGCTTCAATGCATAAATTACTGCTGCCAATTCGAGATCATGCGTTGGATAATTATCTTCGTGAGATCGCAACTGACGAGAGCCATAAGCAATCACGCGGCGCTCTTGCATTAGGACACAGCCTAATCCTTGACGAGACGCGTCACAATATATCACGAAGTCCTTCTGAGTATCAGGCGGAGCAAGCACTGATGGAGAAGTGAGCTTGTCCTTGAGAGCTTGAAAACTTTCTTGACATTTATCTGTCCACTCAAACTTGACGCCTTTGTGAAGCAGACTAGTCAGAGGCTTGGCAATCTTGGAGAAGTTGTCGACGAAACGGCGGCAATAACTAGCGAGGCCGAGGAAACTTCTGACTTGCTGGACGGTCTTGGGAGGAGTCCAGTCAAGAATAGCCTGGATACGTTCTGGGGTGACGGCAACGCCATCCTTGGAAATCACATGACCAAGGTAGGTTACTTCGGGAAGCCAGAACTCACACTTGGAATACTTAGCATAGAGTTTGTGTTCTCGAAGCTTTTCCAGTATAAGACGAAGATGTTCAGCATGTTCCTCTTCATTCTTGGAGTATACCAAGATATCATCCAGATAAACCACGACAAACTTGTCGAGGTATTCCATGAATATATAGTTCATCAATCGTGAGAAGGTGGCTGGAGCGTTGTTCAGGCCAAAGGACATGACGGTGTACTCGTATGAACCATAGCGAGTAATGAAAGCGGTCTTCGGGATGTCTTCTTCACGGACCTGGATCTGATGGTAACCCAACCTCAAGTCGAGTTTCAAAAACACCGTAGATCCAGCAAGTTGATCGTACAGATCGTTGATCCGAGGAAGTGGATACTTGTTCTGTATTGTGGCCTGGTTGATAGGTCGGTAATCTTGGACCAAACGGTTCGTCCCATCGCTCTTCTTGACAAAGAGCGAAGGTGCTCCCCAAGAAGAGGAACTTGGACGAATGAAACCTTTGAGGAGTGCCATGTCGATCTCCTTCTTCAGTTCAAGGAGGTGGTGAGGCGGCATCTTATAAGGGCGCTTAGCAATTGGGACGGTGCCAGGCTTCAAGTCGATGAAGAATTCGACATCTCTGATCGGGGGTATTCCCGGCAGTTCTTCTGGGAAGACGTCGAGAAAATCGCGAACAACTGGAACGTTCTCGATCCCTTCAAGAGGTGAGGTATTCAAAGCATTCAGAGCATATATTTGGCCTTCGGCATGTTGAGCTGTTCGGGCCGAGTACAGAATCTTCTTGCCAGAAGGGTGCGTGAGCTGAACTGTCTTAGTGGCACAGTGGATATGGGCATCATGTGCCCCCAACCAATCCATACCGAGGATGACATCAATGTTGGACGACTTGAGGATAATAAGAGGAGCCGGGAACAACAGACCCACAATTGCAATGGTGGTATCGGGGCTCATCATGGTGGCACGACTCTGAGATCCAACGGCATTTACCGCTAAAGGAGTGGCCAAGGGTTCCATAGCTAACCCATGCAGTTGAGCAAACGGTTAGGACATAAATGAATGTGACGTGCCGGAATCAAAGAGAACAGAAGCTGGCACTGAATTGACGAGAAGGGTACCCACTACCATTCTTGGGGACTCACGAGCTTCTTCCATCTTGACATGGGTGACGTGAGCACAACTAACAGCAGACGTCTTGTCCTTACAGTCTCTGAAACGACGATTTCGACCGCTCTTCTTACGACTACCAGGGGGACATGGTGCATTCTGAGGCTGAACCGGGCGACAGTTGACAGCACGGTGACCTGGTTGTCCACACTTGTGGCATAGGCCATTATTCTGGGGAGGAGCCATAATATTGGGTTGTTCCCTTGGAATCGTTAGTTGGCTTGGAGGCGGAGGCAGACGAGGTGCAATATAAGACGGCCTTGGCGCTGGGGCAGGTCGGTGGTGGACATTGTGTGGGATATAGACTCGAAGTTTCTGAGTGTGTCTTTCCGAGGATGGGCCAAAATCTCGAGTACGCTTGAGGGATTCCTGGTGATCAGCCAGAGCAGTTTCAACTTGGAAAGCCTTGCTGACGAGCATCGCAAAGTCTGCAAAATCATTAGCAGCTAGTGCGAGCTTCATATTGGGATGCAATCCTTCACGGAATTTCTGCTGCTTGCGAGCGTCGGTGTCGACGTAATCCTCAGCATAGCGAGACAGTTCAAGGAATCCCCTATGATATTCAACAATAGTTGTCGTGCCTTGTCTAAGTTTGAGAAAATCCTCCTTCTTCTGGTCCATTAGACCTCGAGGAATGTGACATGCACGGAAGGCTAACTGGAATTCTTGCCAAGTGGTCACAGTCCCAGCAGGCAGCACACGCTTGTGGCTTTCCCACCATTGAGCGGCTGAACCCTTCAGATGAAATGCCGCGAACGTAACATAACTGGTGGGGGCAACATTAGCTGACTCCATCTCGAACAAGATGTCACGGAGCCAATCATCAACATCCATCGGATTGGTGGAGTTGCGGAAAATAGACGGGTTGAGGCGCACGAACTCTTGCAGTGTGCTTGGGGCATTCTGGTTTGGAAGCCGGGCCATTGCTCCGGCCATGAACTGACGGTTAAGATCAAACTGCTCACGGTTCAGTTCAAAATGTTGCATCATTGCGGCAAAATAAGGCGGAGGTGGGGGATCGTCTGCCATCCTGCCTGAACAGCAAGGGTTAGTTCAGACAAAGCATATGCAAGGATAAGGAGTCATACTCGATGCAGTACGAGCAATGAACGAGAAGTGCGGTAGATACACAATAGTAGTCATAAAGACGTACTAATCATTGCACACAGTCGGTCAAAATCGGTCAGCGTAACGTCGTAGAAATTAAGGAAAAAGGACTCAGTAGGCGGTGCGCAGACCGCGGTAAGGATTACACGACGTGACATAGATTCCACTATGTCAATCACGCCGCAAGAAAACTGTTGGCCACAGGAGTTAATGCCAGAGGACGCGCGGCCTGCCCAGAATGAGAATGGGATCCGCGGTCCGAGACCTGGGGTAGAACTCCTGCGACACGACTCAATCAATGGGGTAGCACCAGAACGCCGGGTGGAATCAAGAGAACGTGATCCTAATGTCAGAGTTTGTAAAACTTACCAGCAAGGATAAGAGAGCAGATTCCTAGAGCATAGGTAAGGAGAAAAGGATCCTAATCCCATAGTTATCACACGTAGTGACATCAATGTGGGCCCGTAAACCAAATATTAAGTTAGCAAAATAGTTTTTCAAAGTCTAGACTCAACTTCGACCAAGTAGTGGTGGGGTGGCTTCCTACAAGCAGTCGGCTCTGATACCAACTTGTGACGCCCCCAAAATCAAACCGTGTACAGTAATCATACACGCAGGGTACACGGCTGAGATCAGGGTGCCACGGTGAGAATATCACAGCACAACACTAAACACAAAAGGATAAACCAATATGTTACAATACCAGGGATCACGAGGATCCGAATACATAAGTCATACAAACCATAATATCTAAGTACAGACATAATTAGTCAAGTTTTTCCTTAAGAAGGCTAGCACAAATAACATCAGAGGTACAGATCGAAAAGGCGAGGCCTCCTGCCTGGGATCCACCGAACTACTCCTGGACAAAGGGGGAACTCGACGTCGTAGTAGTCGCCTCCGGGGTACTCCTGCTCCTGGGCTCCACCGTCGACTGCAGCGGCCGATCAGGCAAAACAAAAAGGGGGAAATAAAGCAAAGGTGAGTATCTAGCATACCCGCGAGTCTTACGTCCGCTACTAAGCATTTATGCATGTATCAAATGGAAAGGGGGGGGCTATATATAGTGGAATGCAAGATAGAAATCAGAATAAGTGTAAGAAGCTAGGCCTAACGAAGACTAGCATCTTCCGACGAGTCTTGCAGCATGAGGTAAGAATCAGCCAACAGTTTATATAAAGCATAAAGTAACAATGCAGCAGAAGTTGCTGCAGCATTGTATAATAATAAGTTGTAATAATTAGCAACGCCTCCGAGTTCCCCTCCTCGACATCCCCGCGAGGAAGAAAACCCGGAACCAACAGTTTAATAGTAGTATTTTGTAGTGATAGGATCTGGCTTCAGCATAAAGCGTCCTGTTACCGTGGACACGGCTATTCGAATAGATTAAAATCCCTGCAGGGGTGCACTGGTGTCATACTACACGCTTGGATCTCCAGGGTGGCGTACACCTTGTTAGGGAACACCCCACCGAGGCTATCCGACACGCCGAGGCCCATCCTACGGCTCATCAGAGAGGTCCCCGCCGGTCTACAGCCCTAAGTGCAAGGGGGTCATGGGCCTATCACCCCTCGCTCTCCGGGTCGTTGTGAGGACGGTGGATACCACGCAACTCTATCATGGATGCGGATCCGACCGCGCCACAATGCTGAACTGGACGTCTTTCAGAGCTTTCGAACGAGACCACAACGCGGAGGGCCCACACCGTAATCCCACGTATAGGTAGTGCGTACAAGCCAAAAGGCTACTCAAGTCATCCGCCGAACCCGTTAAGCATCTTATTAATTTTCTGTCGAGACAACCGTTATCATTGCCCCTTATTGAATGAGTCGCGGACAACGACAGCAGTCAGGACCACCAGTAACATCGGTGCCTGCCCTGACGTCCCACCAACTTGTGCGGTTACCAACAAGGTGAACCGTCTCCTTACCTTGTCTCGCGTTTGCTCCGAAGAGCTCGACTTTCGTACAACAGGATACCTGTTGGCCATGAACAGTACCAGGCCCGCCGCACACCGGTGGAATACACCTGACCTGTCGTTCCGCTAAGATACCCTGCGCGGGCACCGTGGGGTCACCTGACTCCTTACCTGTAAGGACAACCGTGGTTCAGTACCCTAAGACGGCTATACAGAGTCAGAAACGAGTGGAGTACAAGGATTACTCCTCGATAGCTCACACTTGATGTGGCTCGGCAGAGCCGGGGTAGGGGCCTGAAACGGTGTCTGCTCTGAACCGTACCTGTAGCAGTTTATAATGTATCGTTTCCACGATCACTCCCAGAGTAATCATGGCCCGCTATCTAATCCTATTAACTAACAAGGCGCAGGGCTAACTGCTGATTATAAGACATATATATATAGGGCAGCATAGGAAAGCGGAAAAGGTAATCAAGGGGCGACAATGATAAGCTATGCAGTTGAATAGGATTGTAACGTAGGAGTAGCAGGAATGCCTAGTGCAAGAAATGTACGGAAAGATAGGCGGTATCTTGGGAAGAGAATGGCTCTGCTTGCCTGGAAGCTCGACGGTAGAGGTACGGTCGTCGACGAAGTAGTCGATCACAGGGGCATCAGCAGCGGACGTCGAGACTACCGGACAATAAGAGAGGGGGAAGAAACAATAAATACACGGAAAAAATAACAATACAAATACTAGACATGACAAACGCAGTGTTAGGGGTGAACTAACGCAGTGCTACACGTTGCAGACAAAACATGAATTTTAACCGGCAACTTTTACCGGCTCCGGACGATTACCGGACAGACGGCCCGGAGGGGGGGATGTCGATGTTCGTTGTGTTGGAGGGGGTGGTTGACATGCGGATAGCGTATTCGTATTCGTTGTATTTTTCTGATCAATTTTCATGTATAAAGTTTTTCGATCCGAGTTACGGTTTAAAAGATATTAATTTCTGAAGTTTTAAAGCATTTTAAATCATTTTTCTGAATTTATTTTATTATTAAAACAGAAACATTATCCATAACTAGTTTGACTGGTCAAACCTGACAGGTGGGACCTACTGACCAGTGGGTCCCACATGTCAGCCTCTATCCATTTAATTAAACCATTTTCTGTTTAAATAAAGCACTGGGCCCACATGTCATTCAAAGATTAAATATTAATCAATTTCAATTAACTTAAGCAGTCAGTGGGACCCATGTGTCATAGGCAGGGGTAGTTAATTCATTTGATTTAATTAAACAGAGTAGGGGCCTACCTGTCATACTAACAGGGGTTATTTTATTTAGGCATATAACTTAACAAGGGGTTGCTAATAGGGGATTAGCCCCTAATGGAGGGGGTAGCACCCTGGCTAACCACGGGTGCAGGGCACCCGGCGCTCGCCGGAGCGAGCCCAGCACGCGGCGAGGCCAGGCGGCGTGCGCGCAGGGCGTGGCCGTGCGCGGCCAGGGCACGCGCGGCGGCTGGCCAAGCCGGGCGGCGTCGGCAGCAATAGCAACTGCCCACGGGGCGGCCACGGCGAGCCCATGCGGCGGCCGACGGCGATGACATCGACGGGGGAGGGGGTCTATGTTGGAGGAATTGAAGGGGAAAGAGGGGGATTCAAACAAGATGCTCACCCCGGAGCTCGTGGGCTGCTTGGGGAGCGCGGAGGTGGCCGGGGACGCGCAAATTCGGGCGGCGAGTTGGCGGCGGCCGTGGCGCAGGAAGGTGGTTGATTCTTCGCGCTCGATGGTCGTGAGTTCGGGCTCGTCGGTGAGAGCGAGATGGAGGAGCACCGTGGAGGTCCAGGACATGAAGGGGCGACTTGCGGTGGCCGTTGGCCACGTATACGCCGGCGGCGCGGCCACCGGTCCGAGGCGGGCGAAGCGAACAGAGGAGAGGAGGCGCGAGGGGGGGAAGATATTTGGGCGTCCACGGGATGGGGAGGGGGGGTGCTCGCCCTTATCCCCAGGGGCAGGTGAGGCGGACGAGGGGGAGGGGCCGGCTGGGGGGTGCTCCCTGGCCATGGCCATGGCGCCACGCAAGGGGAGCAGGTGGGAGGAGAGAGGAGGGAGGGAGCTGGGCCTGGGTGGGCCTCGCCCCAGGCGTAGGATAGGTTGTTTTTTCATTTTTCTATTTATTCTTTTTCTGTATTTTCTTTTTTCATTTGTTTTGTTTACATTTCCAATTTTATAAAATGTGTTAGGTGTTTCTAAATTAAAGTTATACCCCACAATAGTTATACAAAATGTTTGGGGCATATATAAACTCACTTAATATTTTGTTCTATTTAAAAGTTATTAAATGTCACTGTTTTGCTACTGTTTGAGCTGTTTGAATTTTTTATATGCCACAATAAATATGCATGACCATTGCAACATGGTATACTGATATTTGTGCATTTAATAAAATTGGTTTCACAATTTTTGGACAAAGTTTTATTTTGCACATATTTTTAATATTCACCAAAAGGAGTTTTGAACTTTGATTTGATTCCAAGAGATCAAGGTGCATTGAGCATATGGTTTTGAATATCAACCATCATGGTTTGCATATGTAGAGGCAAGGTTTGATCAAGGCATGCTTAGCAACCAGGATTAGCAACAGTAATAATCAACAGTCAAAGTGATTACTGTTACAGAAACTGAGGGTGTTACACGCCGCCGCGATCCCGAGATCGGTATCGCCAGAAGAACTCATCCTGGCACCCTGCCGGAGGGAGGATTGATCTTCGGGAGCTTCTCCACCACCATGAGCGCTTCCCGGATGTGTAGTGAGTAGTCCCCCTTGGACCATGGGTCCATGACCAGTAGCTATGTGATGTCTTCTCTCCAATCTTTTGCTTCAATTCTTAGCCCTTGTGAGCTTCCCTACATGATCAAGGCACCTATGTAATATTTCTATTGTTGCTATGCTGTGTTTGCTGGGATCCGATGGATTATGAGGTTATGTTCAGATCGTGACGAGTTATATATTTGGTTCTCATTTTATATTTTGTTCTTGAGTAATTCTTGCATGTTCTTCGTTGCTTTTTATTGCTTTGGCCAGGTAGTAGATATTAACTCCAAGAGGGAGCGTTATGCTTGATTGTGGGTTCATGCCCCCGATGTCTAGCTTGAGTGACATAAACATGAGACTAGGGGATATCTTGTTGCCACCAGGGAGAAAACAACAGTGCTTGTAACTACGTTTGCAAGGATTGTGTACCTTACGCATAGTTTGTTAATGTAGTTGTCTGTTGATTTGGGTTTACACTTTGGATGGGGCTCGCAACATAATAAAGCGAGGTGTTTCATAATTAGCATTGCGGTGCGTTTATAATTCTGTCAATTGCCCAACTGTAATTTGTTCACCCGGCATAGCTGTTTTATCGTCTTTTGGGAGAGAGACATCACTAGTGAATATCATGGGACCCCGGTCCATATTTCCACCATTGTTTACACCTCAACTCTTTACTGCTTTATTTCCTTTCAGTTGAAATCACCACTACTATTTCCACCGTGTGTTTGATCCTTTGTAAACAACAAGACCGGAGAGATTGACAATCTCTCTGACTCGTTGGGAGCAAAGTTATTTGCTTTTGTGTGCAGGTCCACGTCTTTTGTCAGCGCCAGAGCAACAAACACCTTCTTGTTGATCCTCAGAGTCCTCCTGGTTTGATAAACCTTACAATCCTCGTGTAAGGGAAATTTGCTGCTACTACATCTCAACCTTCCACTTGCGGTAACCAACGAGGAGCACTACTTCAGTGCCATTACTTGGGATCTAGTATGTAGACCTAAAAGGAAAGGAGGCCTGGGCATCCTCAATATCATTCTTTTGAATGAGGCCTTGCTTATCAAGCATTTTCACAAATTTATAACAGTTAGGACATTCCTTGTGTCAATCTAATCTAGAACAGATACTATTATCACATAGTTCCTCATGCTACAGATCTCTGTCGATCCTTCTGGTGGAAGGATATTTGCAAACTAATGGAAAAGTTTCTGTCTGTGTGCAAGTGTAAATTTGGGGATGGTACGACTGCACTTTTTTGGACAGATAATTGAATGTATGATTCTCTTGATAAGTGTCCAAGTGTCAACGTTTATTATCTTATGCCATAGACAAACAAATCTTTGTGTAGGAGGTTATGACATGCACCAACTTTTCCTCTTTGTTCCATTTGCCTCTGTCTGCTAGGGCTCTTGAGGAACTACAAGTGATTCAGAATGAACTTATTCAATACCAATGCAGGGAAAATGAGCTGGATGAGTGGTCCTGGAGGTTTGGGAAGAAAGGCTCCTACTTTGCCAAAAAGTTTTATGATCATGTTCATGAGCCCATTGTGATAAATCCTTTGCTGACATGGATCTGGAGATCCTGCTGCACCCTTAAGACCAAAGTTTTTTTTTCTTTGCTAGTCACCATGGATAGGATTAACACCAAAGATATGATTCAGAGGAGAAACTGGCATATTGAGGATGGGCCTCAATGTGTCCTTTGTTATACACACAGTCTGGAGACTAGGGATCATCTCTTTTTCCAATGTAATTTCAGTGTCAGAATATGGAATTTCTTACAGATTGATTGGAGCAATGGCTCCACCATGGTGGAGGTTACTAAGGCAACAAGACATGAATTCAATAAGCCCTTTTTCCCTGGAGGGATATTTACTGCTTGATGGAACATTTGGCTCATCAGGAATGCCAAAGTGTTTCATCATGAGAGAGCAACTTTTGCAAAGTGGCGTGTGGGTTTTACTCATGATCTGACTCTGTTGGGGTACAAAATAAAACATAAATAAGTTCCAAGAGGATCTTCTTAGATGGATTGACATTCTCCCTCCCTGATGTATCTTTTATTTTATCTGTTCTGTACATTTGTAAATTTGTAATTATTTAATTTTAAATAAAGTGTTGTGGGGTGCTTTACCCTACAATTTTAAATTAAAAAATAACAGACTTACATGCAACTATGCTGAAAAACGTTAGTCAGGGTTAGTTCCATCCAAATCATGCAAAAATGAAGCCAAAACAATAAAAAAGTGTTTGGAAAAGTAGATATGTTTGGAACGTATCAACTCCCCCAAGCTTAGCATATTGTTTGTCCTCAAGCAATTCAGTTCAGTAAACTGAACGCGATAAAGAAAACTTTGACAAACACATTTGCCTCACATGATGTGCATAAACCTACACAACACATAAACCCACACTATGAACATATCTAGCAAGCACTAAAATAGTTCTATAAAGACAATGCATAGAGCAATCCTTCAGACTCATGAAAAAAAATCACAAATAGCTAAGAATGAATAATATGCACCTAAAAATTACTGCAAGATTACAATGCCCATGGTCTAAACATAGTAGAGTGGTATCTCGCTTGCCCCCATAAGTGAAGCAAAACATAAATGCAGAGGGACCTCCAAAGTCTTAAAGGAGAATAGAAGTAAATATTTCAGAATGAGCAATATCACAATCATGCAGAAAACAATGGTACTTTGGGACAATGCACATTACACTCAGAATGATAATCATGCTCTCAATGTTGGTGCTTTGAAGGAGAAGGTGAAGACTCTCGAACCGTGGCTTTTGAAGTCAAAGTTGAATACCCATGGTCAAAAGCAAAGATAAACATGTACCAGAGCTCGCAGCTTAAATAAAAAATAATTGATTTTGAGAGTGTAGCTTTCCAGTCAACAGTTTACGACAAATGTTCTCAATATCTTCCATGCCAACGACATTAATGGCGGTTCCCATGCTTTTTTATGCTTACACTCCCCTTCCACCAATCATACACAAGCCATGGCTAGCCACATTCACGGGTGCCCTCCATACAATCTCAAGCCTGGGGGAGTGTACGTTTTTTATAAACCATGTAGAACTGGGCATTCTCCAGACCAACCTCTGTCTCATAAATTTGACCAGTTAAAACATTGTCAACGAGTAAAACATCTTTATCATGGAAGATACTGATTACCCCTACCGCTCCATGATCTTGTACATGTACAAAAGTGAAGTTTATTTGAAGGATTTTAAGATCGTACATGAAAGTCTTCATTAGGGATGCCGACTAAATACCATATATAGGAAGATAAAGTGAACTCTCATGACATAACTGGTTTCAAGGATTTTAGATGCACAAGCAGTCTGTCCACTTAGTACAGGCGAAGGCTAGCAAAAGACGGGGAAGCGACCAACTAGCATTAATGATCATAATCATGCAGAGCGATAAAGCAACATTGAATCAGGCATTCAAGTGATATCACTATTCAGAAAAAAATCATCAAGGGGTAGATAGACTTTTTAGTCATAAACATGTGTAAATATGTGCCAAGTCAATCCAAATAATTCTACGAAGGATGATACCACTTCACTATGCTAGATCATGAGCAAAGCAATGCATGCTGACATTTCAATAACACATTATGCACTCCAGCTATTTGAGACTAGTCATAGAGAAAGCATGTACTACTAGAAAAACATTATAAACATAACACTATGTCATAACAAGCTCGTCTCTAGGTCATAAATACATGTATATGTACAAAAGTGAAAACAAATAGAGTTCATACAGACTTTCCTTCTTACATCCATTCCGTCAATTCGTCATTATTGCCTTGTCACTTGCACGATCGAACGTCATAGAAGATAATAAAGCGCAAGTGCAATCACGGACGCAAGTTGAACTCTATAAACAAAGCAAACTAAAAAGAAAAGGAAATCCTTTTGTTTTTTAAAGGGTTAAACAAAAGGGAAAAAATAAAAATCTTTTTGTTGTTTTTACTAATTAAGAAAAAACAAAAAAGAACAAGAAAAAACTTCTAAAAGATCAAACATCAAAGTGAAATCATGGATGATACAAATGAAAGGGAGAGAGATACGTACTCCCTAAGCTTAGGCTTTTGGCCAAAGTTGGACTCATCTACTGTGGGTCCAGAAGCTTTAACCGGCCCATGAGACTCTTGATCGGGCCCATCCTCGAACTCGATCCGCCCTTGTCCATACTAAGACGAACACGACGGAAACAATGGTCTAGGGATTGTGATCTATAGGAAGGGAAGCACTCAGATCAAAAGATTTCACGCCAATCCCGTCGATCTAGCCGGCGGGGTGGAGAAACCCTAGTCGCCGAGACTAGGGGATGTAAAATCTCAGTGAAGATCAGTCTTTTTTTTTGAGAAGCCAATGAAGATAAGTCAGCGAAATCACTAGTTTAAGAGTACTCGTTGCAACGAGTACCGCGTTTCCTCCGCGCGCGCCAAGTGGCGCTTCGAGCGCGCGCCAAGTGGCGCGCTTTGACGCTTTTCCATTTTTCCTGTTTTTTAGAGGCACGAATGCACGATATTGCCTCTCGCAGAGTCACGATAGTGCCTCTCACGGAGGCACGATAGTGCCTTTTCACGTTTTTCTGTTTTTCTTGTTTTAGAGGCACGAGCGCCTAAAAAAAGAGGCACGAGTGCCTCGTTTTTCTGTTTTTCCTATTTTTAGAGGCACGAGTGCCTCGTTTTTCTGTTTTTCTGTTTTTAGAGGCACGCGTGCCTCAAAAAAGAGGCACGAGTGTGCCTCGTGCCTCTTTTTTTTCGAATTTTTTTTTTGGTTTTTTTTCGCCAAAACGTATAGAAAAAACGTGCGAAAACCGGGAAAGTCGAAAAAATCACCGAAAAAAACCAATTTTAAACATCAAAAACGCGTACAAAAAAATAAAAAAATGAAATACCAAGGAAATGCTGTGAGCGCGATGGCGCTGTTCGCTGGGCCGGGTCGCGAACGACTACTCTAGAACTAGTTGCTCTCATAAGTCAGATTGCACTTTTTTCTTCGAACCCCGAATTTGCTGGGCCAGTGCGGATGCCGGTTACTTGGGCCCGGAGAAGGGGGGGGGGGGGGGGAGGGGTGGTGTTCTGTGGAGATGTAAAAATTGCCCTGCTCAAGCAAAACCCTCAGCCGCCGCCTCGCCCTCCATATCCCACCTCGCCTCTGCCTGCCATATTCCGTCGCCTCCATGACGGAGCTAAACCCTAAGCCCAAGTCCGCAAAGAAAGCGAGGAAGCCCGCCGCCGGTGGGGAGGACAAGAGCATGGACGCGCTCCAGTCCGATGTAAACCCCAAGCTCAAGTCCACCAAGAAACCAAAGAAGCCTGCCGCCGACGGGGAAGACAAGGGCGCGGATGCGCTCAACTCCGACCTAAGTCCCAAAGACAACTCTGCTAAGAAGAAGAAGAAGAAGAAGAAGCCCGCCCCAGGTGGGGAGGAGGATGACATTGACGCGATCAAGTCCGACGTCGCCTCGTTTGCCTCATCGCTGGGACTTCTCCCCGGCGCCGGCAATTCCTCCGGGTTCGACGATGCCGACTTCCGCAAGTCGGGCCCTATGAAACCACCCAAGCACCCCCAAACCCCAGAAGCGGCCGCCACAAACACCGAAACCCTCCCGAACCCCAAACCTACCAAGAAGCCGCATCCCCTCGAGCTCCATGGCCCTCATACCGCCGCAACTACTAGTGCCGCCACCAATTACCCGCTGATAAAAGCCGGCGCTCTCTCCGGGCAGTGGTACGCTGATGCTGCTGAGCTGGAGGCCAGGGTCCTAGGCGACCGTAAGAACGCCCCACTTACGGTGGGGCTTCAGGAGATGCAGCGGATGGTGGATCGGAAACGGGAGCTGGCAGAGAAGCTCATGGCGCAGTACTCAAGGGAGTATGACTCGGTGCGCCGGGGAACGGGTGACCTCAAGCTCCTGGAGATGTCGGCCAAGTCTGGTACATCATCCGATAAGGTGTCGGCCTTCACATGCCTAGTAGAGGACAATCCTATAGCCAACATGAGGGCACTCGACTCTCTCCTTGGTGAGTTGCACTATTGAAATGCTCCATCTTATTGAGTTGCATGTTGAACTTAGAGGCAATAGTGCTTCATCGTAGATCACGGAAACAGAGCTAGACTGAAACATTTGAGATCCTTCCTCTATGTAGACACTGGGCTAGGAAATAATCTTTTCATGTGATATTCACTTCATCAAATGAAAGTCAAAGAAATTGAATACTAACACGTATTGCTATGGATGCTGCAAACAGGCTGTTGCCAGTAGTTCCAGAAAAAAAAGGAATATGTGTTTTAGCCAGGTCATCAAATCAGGGGGGATATGCCAAGAAGAAATCCATGCCTGACAACTTATCAGCTGATACGATCATAGTGGCAGTTTTTATCAGATGAACACTTGAGTTAAAGTGGCATTTCGAAATAATTCAATTGCATCAAGTGTGACTACAACCAGGAAAATACCCAGTGTTTCAGATCAGAAAATGAACCATGAATGTTAGATGAAAATCACATAAATGTTAGACCTTTAAGACATAAAACCAACTTGAAGTCACTTGAAAATCTTAGACGAGTCACGAGTGAAACTGTTGCAAACCAAAAGTTCAATAAAACTCAAATGATGCTGATCCCCAAACCATTGAACTCCAGAATAGATCATTTGCTTGTTATGTGCAGAGACATATATGTTCAGTAGGCTTTATTTAAGTGTCTTGACACTCACCATAGGCCTGGACTATCAGCATTGCTGTCATTGGGCAGTGTATAGTCAGCAACTCAATATAATCACTGCCACTGTTCTTGTGTAAACATCAGCGAGATCTTTGTAAGTGAATGTGTTCCTTGCCACTGGAGAAAGATTGCTCATGTTTACGAGATGACTCACCTTGCTGACTTGAGGTTACCATTTGCATCTACTTTTATAATCTTGTAGATTTCCTTCTGAAAACTGAGGCCACAGTTTTATTCTGGTCCCTTTAATAATATAGGTATATAACCAATTCTTTTAGGGCTCATTTGGACGTTGGGGCTGATTAACCCTGGGCAGCAGACCCCAATGGGCGCTTTCCCTGCTGACTTGGGATCCCTGGGCCATCACGGGGAAACAGCCTGTTGCTGTTTGGACACGCAGGGAAAGAGGGAGTAAACTTGGAAAATACAAATTTGTATGGAACCGATAGGTGATGGTTCAAGATTAGGGACAGTGAGGGCATGAACTGAAGAAAAATATGTGTGGGTGGGGTGGGGGTGGATCGGGCGGGGGGGGGGGGGGGGGGGGAGGAGGCTGACTCTTGATCAGAACCATCACCGTCGTCGGAGGGGAACGGAGCTTCGAGGCGGAGGAGAGATCTGGGGAAGGAAAGTAGTGACGGCCGCGGCTCGTCGTCGTGAGGGGCGAACCTTGGATCCTGAGCACCGACGGAGGAGGTCGGGGACGTTACTTTTGTCGCCAGCGGAGGAGCTCGGAGGTGGAGGAAGGTCTGGCACTGGATCTTGGTCAACGACGCGGCGTTCGCTCCTCTTGCTCGAGCCGTGGCTTTCCACCCCGACCTCACGGGTTGTGGCTTTCGTTCCCGGGTAAGAGACGTGGGTCGGGCAGGGTTAACCCCCGCCGGATGCGGTCCAAACGGCCAGCTCGATCTCCCTGGGCCAATCCGGCTCGTGGTTCTCTGGCCCGGGGAAACAGCGGGGATCCCCGAGGGATCCATGGAAACCAAACGAGGCCTTAGAAATAAAATCTTGCTGGGCCCATCCAGATACACCTTGATGCCATTACGACATCGATGGAATAACACAATTTCAGTTAAATTTCACTATCTATTGAAAAATTAAGATCCATCATGAATGGCAAATCGATATCGTCTCAAATAACAGGTTTTGAAAGATTTATGATACTATATTATGGGACGGAGGGAGTATCAGTTTATGCTATATTACATCCAGTTCAGCTAAGATGGATAGTGCTTGGATAAAGCCATATTTATGTGCATACATGAAATTAGTTTTCCTGCAGTTCTAAGTTTGTTAAGCATGTTTTGTTCTGTTTGGAATTACTTTTTTTTTTTTGCAATCTTCAGTATAGCTAGATTTTCAATGTCAATATGCTGTTTGCAGATCATCATGTTTGTGTTCTCTTCTTTGATAAATATTATAAAGTGGTTCTTTATGTTTTTTAAACAAAATTACAACAGGTATGGTTGCATCAAAGGTTGGTAAAAGGTATGCATTCACAGGCTTTGATGCATTGAGGGAGTTGTTTGAAATGAGGTTAGCACTTCTGGACTCTCTTTTGCTGCCTTTTAGCTATATACCTTTTCCCTCTTGAGGACACGCTAAAGAAAAATTGGTGACGTTTATTTTGTTTATATTTCTTACCTTATTTTCCTTGAATCTTACTTTCATTTCTCAAATCGGAATGCATCCTTGTGAGAGCCACTTGGTCTTTTATTAGTCTTAAAGGCTCCCTTCTTTACTGGTGCAAATATGCGTTCCCATTTATTATTCTTTGTTTCGTACAAGTTTGGGCACAAGAAGTCACATGTCCGCAAAAGCATTTCGAAGCACATGCACGACTTGACTTTCTGGCATAGTTAATTTCTTGGCAAAAACATCTGACTAGACTATTTCACATCACTGGCTTTGGTCTCCATCTATTCCCTTGTTGGATCGAGAATGATGTGTAGCTGTTCCGTCCCCTGTTCTTTGATTTTATTGAGCCAGTCATGCGGAATGCTGATTTGTAAAAGAATTATGCTACATGTGTACAGGCGAATGGAGAGGGCTACGGCTGTCTTACGAGTGACACTTTTTAGAACATTAACCAGACTAAATAATTAGCACTGCCAGATTTATTTTCTTACAGCATACGCTATTTGTTTTATTTTATTTCCTTGTCATCGTGGTTATTGGATATTGATGGCATTCTCTTGCTAGGTTATTGCCTGATCGTAAGTTGAAAAGTCTTATTCAGCATCCGTTAGATATTTTACCTGAAACAAAAGATGGCTACTCGCTTCTCCTATTCTGGCATTGGGAAGACTGCTTGAAACAGAGGTATTTCTCACTCAACTCTGCATTTGAGTTATCCAGGATTCAAGTAGATGCCATATTTACTACTGACCTCTGGAAGAAATAAGCCTTTAATTTAGTAATACTTGCTGTCTGTAAAAATCACAGTAGCTATCAATGCTTTAGTATCACACTATTATCAAATGAAGGCACTAGACTTCCTGTCCTGTCTAGGTCTTAGTTACCGTGCCTTGTTATATGTGACCATTTATTATTATTATTCTGTTGGTCAGCATTTTAATATTAAACTATTTAGTTGAGACTTCCCTTGAGTGTTCAGAGAACCATACTCTTGGATCAATGCTAAAGCAGAAAGGGGAAGGAGCCTCCATGCTTGATGGCATGTGTGCCCCCTTGCTCACGTCACACCTTACATGTGGGCCCATGTGGTAGAAAACAAGGATTAGTGGAGAAAATGGGCTAGCTAGGGTCTAGGGTTATGTGGAAGTTTTTGTAAAATTGTGGTTTTGTGTGCTCCGAAATCCAGGTTATGTGAAGTTTACCATGTTTCTTAGTTCTTACACTACAAAACATCTGCATTGATTGTTAACAGACGCTGAGACCTATGAAGCAATGGGGGATAGACATAAGTTAAAAATTCTTGTATGTTGTTTGTTGACGGGTGGACATTTGATTTTTTTTAGTTCTAAATGTTATGATTAATACCATTACAGGTATGAGAAGTTTGTTATTGCACTGGAGGATGCGCTAAAAGATATGCTACCAAGTCTTAAGGACAAAGCAATGAAGGTTAGCCCAAATTGTGGATTCATATGGAACAAACTTTTATCATTGCTCTGATTCTGGGCAAAGACATAGCAATGAAAAGGAACAATTGGGGGACTTGTAGTGGGACATACCCTATCATTTTCTACACCACATCAGATACTTGGAAACAGAAAAGTAATTGTGAATATCAAAACAAATAGCTACACAGTACGATTTTGAGGCTGCGAAGCATGCTTTGTCTAGACAAACTTGCATAAGATCTAATCTAGCTTTGACTATCTTGTGAGTGGAGATTTGTGTTGATGCTGTACCCAATGTACTAAATCTTGGTGATTAGCTGTTGAATGGACATTCTTTCAGGCCAATTTAACATTGGATTATCAAAACCCCAACAGAATATCAAGGCAGCTTTCTATCGAGATATGTTTTCTTGGCGGAAACTAGCTATTCCTTGCGGGAACTCGATTTCCTGGCAGGCAACAGAAAATTTGAAAACCAGACTAGTTTTGTACTCCCTCAGGTCCCTTTTATTTTGCATATAAAATTTGTCTGAAGTCAAACTTAATAATGTTTGACCATTTTTATATTAAAAATATGAACATCTAAAAGTTATACTATATGAAGACTAAAATAATGATGCATCTAATGATATTGATTTCAGATTGTGAATGTTGATATATTTTTCTATAAACTTGGTCAAACTTTACAAAGTTTGACTTCAGACAAATCATATATGCGGAGTAAAAAGGACCGGAGGGAGTAACTGAATGTGAAGATTTGAGTACAAGTTTCTGGCTGCTATTTTGTTGAACCAGCCAAAGTTCTCCTGGAACCGGTGAAAGCAACATTACCTAATGAACTTTTGAGAGAAAACCAGGAAGTTCAGATCCGGTTCTTGCTTGCAACTGCCCGGTTTCCAATTTGTGGCCAATCTGGAAGCTCGGCCACTGGTTCCTCTTGGGATCTGGCAAATGGCTGGCATTTTATTTTTGAGAATTTTCTTATCCTAGCTTTGTAAAATACATGCTTTTGCTGATTTGTGCTATTTTATACTATCATTAAGAATATTCTGTTTTCCTTGTTGTGAATAGTGTGTTGTTTCTTGTTTTCTTCGTTCTCTGCAGACAGTTTCTGCCCTTCTAAAGAGTAAATCTGAACAAGAACGCCGGTTACTTACAGCTCTTGTTAATAAAGTAAGTTGTCATTTTTCTGCCATTTCTCCATTTTCACTTATTATAATGGGCACTAAGCAGATATGATTTGCTTATAGTGCAAATACTATTATTTATTATAAGTAATACCTTTGGTTCTTATGGGAAGCGGCCTTGTTCTTATTCACCCCAATGCAAATCTATTGCAGCTTGGAGATCCTGAAAGGAGGGCAGCATCAAGTGCTGCATATATGTTAACAGGTCTTCTGTCCACCCATCCAAATATGAAGGTATATGCATTTGTTCCGTTACAAAGATGTGAGACTTGTGTTATTGTCATGAATTGTCTGTCTGTTCGATCAGTAAGTTAACTATGTTATATTTCTCTTACGAAGCACTTCAATAAAAAAAACTTAATTCTTGTGTTTTCTTGGACAATTTTGAATTTGCAGATAGTTGTGATAGATGAGGTGGACTCATTTCTGTTCAGACCACATGTTGGGCTTAGGGCCAAATACCAAGCCGTATGTTATTGTTTCCGTTGCTATTTTATTCAAGCATTGTTCTGAATTTCATACACAGAGTACATTGGTAAATTGGTTTTCTTACAGATAACATGTAATTAATTCAAATGTGCTATCTTGACTTAAACTAAAGTTGTTATTGTACAGGTCAACTTTTTGAGCCATATTTTCCTTACCAGTAAAGGAGATGGACCTAAGATTGCAAAGCGGTTGGTGGATGTCTACATTGCTCTTTTCAAGGTTTGAATTTGGTTCGAAAGTGTAGTCTTGCTGCTTAGGCATTGTTACTAAGCCCATGACCCTTCTCCTGCCAACCTTTAGTTTACTGTCTCTTCATCCTCAGTTTTCCATCTTGTTGGCCCTACTTCTCTCTAAACTTCTGTTTCACAATATGTCAATTTTGTTTCTATGACTTTATGTTCATTCTCATGGTCTCCTCGCCTGTATGGGGCTATGCTTTTTAAATATTTAAAGTGGTCTTTATTGTTCTATGTCACTGTTTGTCAGGTACTCATGTCTTGCCCTCGTGATAGTAAAGGAGATAAACAAAGTAAACATGGTAAGAAAAAGGACAAGGTCAATGACTCTAATTCACATGGAAACCATGAAATGGATTCACCAGCAGGAACAGATTTAGAGATGGATTCCCGCCTTCTCTCTGCACTTTTAACTGTATGTCTTACACTTTGCAGACTTGCCTAGTACTGTCTTTGCTTTGTCTTGTTATGTGCAAACAGTACACCTACATGCCCCTTTTTTGTGCTCAAACTGGTTCTTGGCTTGTGTCTTTAGTTCTGTATTAATAGTTTCAACTTATGCAGGGCGTAAATAGAGCGTTACCATATGTTGCAAGCTCTGAAATTGATGATATTGTGGAAGTTCAGACACCAATTCTTTTTAGACTGGTGAGGTTATTAACTAGTGAAAGTACATTGCTGATTTGTTCGACGGACATAACAGCTTTCTGTAAGAATCCTAACTAACATTTTTTTGTTGCTGCTAGGTTCACTCTGAGAACTTCAATGTTGGTGTTCAGGCGTTAATGCTATTATACCAGATCTCTACAAAAAATCAGATAGCAAGTGATCGCTTTTACCGTGCGTTATATGCGAAACTTTTGAGCCCTTCGGCTGTTACTTCATCAAAGGTTTCAGTTGCCGGTCCTTTTGTCATGCTTTCTGTGTATATTTTGATCTTTGAACAGTAAAATGGTTTTCATTCTTTTCCCTGGCATAACATAATCATGAAGAAAGTAGCTCTGCTCTTCACCCTTATATGTTGTTATGCATCTTTTTTCTATAGTTTACCTTACTAGTCATGTATTGCATATTTCAGCCGGAATTATTTCTGGGTCTATTGGTGAAAGCGATGAAGAATGATGTAATGTTGAAGAGAGTAGCTGCGTTTTCGAAGCGGCTGCTGCAGGTATGTTATCTAATGATGCGGATATTACTTAAATTTGCTAGAACTTTGTAATTATAGACATGGTTGTCGGATGCTTGCTGGGCCCAGCGTATCTGTATAGGATACCGATATGGATCCGCCTCCATACGTATTGGATACGTACTGGTGATGTATCGGGCGGTAAAACATATAAAACGATTCTTATATGTGAAGGATACTTTTCCGGTGCGATTTGGGATACGGGCCAGCCGTGCGACTTGGGATACGGGCCAGCCCAGTAAGGCCATAACCTGCTGACTCGATGCACCTGTGTCTTCTGATCCATTCTTCCTCCCTAGTCCCAAGTCCTGACCTAGACGTGATGGCTCACCCCTTGGTGCCCACCAGATCCTGCAGCCACCGGCGGCGGTGGGTTCGAATGTCGAGGCTCCTCACGTATCTCCTCCTCTCACTCAGGCAGCAGCAAGCAGCAGCGTTACAGCAGCAAGCACATGTTGCCGGCATCGAGCAGTAGCTCGATGGCAGCAAGCAGCAGCTCGCCAGCAGCAAGCATTAGCTAGGCTCCTCCACCCCACCCTCCATCTCACTCACGTATAGATCTCTATCTAATGACATCAAGGTAATCTTCTGTTCCTAGTTAATGAGGTTCGTAGTAAAGAACTGTTTATCAATTTCTTTAATTAGTCAAACGTGTCCTCGTGTTGGTGTTTAAAAAATGGCGAATTTACATATCCGTATCAGCCTCGTACTGATACACGTATCATATTGGTGCAACTTAACTCCCGACATATAAGGTTTATGCCTTAATCAGTTACTCGTTACCCATGATTAGCATGAAGGACTAACACTTGTTACACCACTACTATACAAATGCCCACTGGAACTAAAAAGTACACAGTTGCACATGGAAGTTTCACGTGAAAATTCCCCAGATGTTGCAAATTCCGTGAAAATGGGCTTACATTTTCATAAATAACTTCTAATTTGTAGTAATATGGAAGATTATGTTGTACATCAATGCAATCATGCAAAATTTCAGGACTAATAAACTTCATTTCCATGATATAAAAATGGTACATACTTAAGCTGTATCACAGCTATGACTTGTATCGGAAACAGTGTCTGATGCCTCTTGTACTAGGTTTAATGGACCCAGGATAGGGTTAGTCTTATAGATATGATTACAGGGTGATATAGTCATCATCTAAGTGGATGTGTGCTAAAAGGGAAAAGATCTGGGAGAAGACTTTTAAAATCTAATCGTTGTTTAGACCGTAACCATATCCAATCGCAATAATTACTAATCCCTCCGTTCCAAATTAGATGACTTTCATTTGTTCACATGTGTATCTAGACTTATACATAAATAAAATCATCTAATTTGGAACAGAGGGAGTATATGATAGCTGGCGTGATAGCACACAGTTTTTTTTGGGTCACTGGAGTTGTTAAGAGTACGTAATGGGCCTGGGCCCGTTAGTCTTAGGGTTAATTAGAGATAAGGGACGCTTGCTTAGGGGTCAAGTAAAGCCTTGCTTGGGAGTTAAGTAAACCTCTCTATATAAGGAGAGGAGATGTATCAATCTAATCAAGCAAGAATTAAGAAGGAAAATCCCTTCCCTCTTGCCCGGCCGTGGGCAAGGACCCCCGGCCGGCCCTCGCGCGCCCTCGCAGCTCTCTCTCTGCCCCCCCCCCCCCCCCCCCCCCCCAAACCCTAGCTGCCATAACATCTGGTATCAGAATTGCTCTGGTTCGATCATGTCTTCATCGCCGGCCACCCCATCCCTTCCGCTGCCGACCACCACCACCACCGCCCCGCTGATCGCCACGTCCAGCAGCGCCGCCGCCGCGCCGTCCATCGGCGGCTTCTCTCCCGATGAGCTCGGCGCCACCCTCCGCCACCTGACCGCAGCGGTCCAGGGGATCAGCCTGTACTTGGCGAGTTCCCCCGCCGCACCGTTCGTCCCCTCCACCGGGCAGCAGCCGCAGCTGCGCTGGCAGCCGCCGCCTACGACCGCCGCCGAGACGTCGCCGCAACCGCTGTTCGTGCCCAGCGCCGCCGGGAAGGCTGCCGCTGCCGCGCTGGGGGTGCCTCTCACCACCGCCGTCCAGGGGATCCACCTCTTCCTGGCGGGCCACTACGGGCCGCCGCCGGCCGCGCCATCAGCCGCCACCAACGGGCCGGCGCTGCTGCCGTGGCAGCCGCCGCACCAGGCGGCCTCCGCCGCGATCTACGGGCCATCGCAGCCGGCGCTGCTGCTGCCGTCGCCGACAACCGCCGCCGGGCAGCCGCAGCCGCTGGCCACCTTCTTTCCCACCGGGGTGCTGCAGCAGCAGCAGCTGCCGGCGCCACCAACGCCACAGCAGCAGCTGTTGTCATCACCGCTGCCGGCATGGCTCGCCAGGTCGCTCGGGCCGGTCTATACGACGACTTCGGGCCAGCCCTACCTTCCGCCGGCCACCACGACGCCCCCGGTACTTCATTATGGCGTACACTCGAGCGCCGGGAGTCACTACGACAACGTGGACGGCCCCCTCTACCACGGTAGTGCCTTGATGCCCGCCTACACGGCCCTGACGCCCTCTCTGTACCGTGCAGAGGCGGCACCTTCGGCCGCCGGCCACGCCCAGCTGCCGTCCCTGGGCGTTCCCATCCAGCAGATCACGTTCCCGCCATCGCCGTCACCGCTTTCGGCTTGGATCGCTACCCGTCATGTGTCGGCAGCGGTGAGGCTGCAGGCTGCTGCGCGCGGCCTCTTAGCGCGTCGGCGTGTGCGCGAGATGCGTGCTCTGCATCTGCAGCTCCTCCAAGTTGCGCTTAGCTGCGCAAAGGACCTTGATCTCGTCCGCTGCGTCAGGGATCTTGGGCATGCGGTTTCCCCCACGGGCGGCGGGCATGCTGTTTTTCCCGCGGGCAGTAACCTCCAAGTCTGCGCCATCGACAGTCATCCGTCGGGGAGAAGGCATGGTGTCACCGACAGGAGCACACCACGTAGCACCACTGCATTCGGCCGCCGGCCGCCGCGAGGGCTCCTTTTGTCCCGATGGTTTCCATGGGATCCAGGTGGCTGTACACGTGCACGTCCGACGGGCGGATGGTGTCGACTTTATGTTCAAGGGTCAAAAATAAAGCGTCCCAGTAATAAAACAAGCCGAGATGTAAAAGGCTTGTTTTTAGGTGTTAGGTTTGCGTTGCATTGAGTCATGGTTATCAGTTGGTTAGGTTGCAGCTCGTCAGCTCGAGGACGAGCTGCATGTCTAGGTGGGGTGTAGTGTTAGAGTACGTAATGGGCCTGGGCCCGTTAGTCTTAGGGTTAATTAGAGACAAGGGACGCTTGCTTAGGGGTCAAGTAAAGCCTTGCTTGGGAGTCAAGTAAACCTCTCTATATAAGGAGAGGAGATGTATCAATCTAATCAAGCAAGAATTAAGAAGGAAAATCCCTTCCCTCTTGCCCGGCCGTGGGCAAGGACCCCCGGCCGGCCCTCGCGCGCCCTCGCAGCTCTCTCTCTGCCCCCCCAAACCCTAGCTGCCATAACAGGAGTAGCATAATACTCCATCCGTTCGGAATTACATGATGTGGTTTTAGGTAAAGTTTATTTCAAACTTGAACTAATACCATGACAAGTAAATTCCGAACGGAGGGAGTAACTACAAATCTGAAATAATTAATCTTTTAGTTACAAATCTGTTTTATTGATGATTGTGGAATTGAATGGAACTAGGAAAGCTTTAATAATTACATTGTGATGTCTCTAAACAGGTGTCTCTTCAACGCCCTCCACAGTATGCTTGTGGATGCCTTTTCATATTGTCCGAGGTCCTTAAAACAAAGCCACTATTATGGTATGTGGTTAGTTGTCAATACCATAACTTGTCACCGAATTTTATTGAGTACATAATTTTACATCGGAATCTTCAGGACGATCGTGCTCCAGAATGAATCTGTCGATGATGGTATCGAACACTTTAAGGACATTGTAGAGAAACCTGAGGACCCTTCTATTGCTTCAACAAGTCCAAACAAACAGGATGGTATGCTGGCTTCACTTGAGAGATACAATTCTGATGCCGAGGATGGTTCTGATACTACAGAACAAGCAAAAGTGTCCGCTAGTGATGAGACGGGCCAGAGTAATGCATCAGCTGAGGGTTCAACAGCACATGTATTATATAATCCACAGCACAGAGAGCCTTCTTACTGGTATTGTCTTTTTAATCCTATATTTTGCATGAAATTTTCAGATTATTTTGTTTGATGATGCAAGGATTGAAATATGGGTATGCATCATGTAAATTTGGATTAGCTCTACTCTCTGATCCAAGTGTATAATAAAGTTCTGTCTATTAGAAAGAAACGCTAGGGTCTTCCGTCAAAACTCCTCACCCCCTCCGGTTCTCGTTCAAATCTTGGTGGAGGAGGCAAAGTTATGGGTGGTGGCTGGAGCCAAGAAATTAGGGTGTATTATCAATAGGGAGTAATTGCCATGCGGTGTATTTTGGTTCGGTTTATATCAAACTCGATCTTCTTAATCAATAGATGAGGCAAATCTTTTGCCTCCTTTTCGAAAAAAAGTTCTGTCTATTTGTTTTGAAACACTAGTGGCAATGTTATCGTATAGCATTCTTAATGTATCTAGTTTATCTCAAAATGCTTAACTATGGCAACCTAGTCACAAGAAATTATTCAAAGATCCCTAATACATCCAATTTCACAATTTTCTCTCCTTTTTCGTAATTCGTTGCAAATACAAATGATGTTGTTGATCACTTGTGCCTTTTGTTGTGTTCTCAGCAATGCAGATCGTGCCAGTTGGTGGGAGCTAACATTATTGGCCTCACATGTGCATCCGTCAGTATTTACAATGGCTAGAACATTGCTATCTGGGAACAATATTGTTTATAATGGTGATCCATTGACAGACCTGTCTCTTCCTGCCTTCCTTGACAAATTCATGGAGAAGAAACCAAAAGGAAACCGCATCGCTGAAGGGAAATGGCATGGTGGGTCACAAATTGCACCAGCTAAAAAGGTATAAATTTGTTATTTGCCTTTAGTTTCTTTTGTTGAATTTGAATTGTTCATCCTGTGTTGTTTCTCTTTTTAAGATGTTTTTTTCTCTAGATTTGTCAATGACTTCTTCATGCTATTTTTTGCTGCCTTGTGGAGAAAAACATCACCTTTATAGCCTATCAACTTGTCATATGTTCTGTCATGGTTCCCATAATCTCTTGTAGCTTCACCAATATGAGGCGATACATTATAGTGTCATTCCATGTTTCCGCTTCAACATATACGAATTGTCATTGCCGCAATTTCATTCGCTGATCTATTTATGGTGTGTGCAGCTTGACCTGAATCATCATCTCACTGGACAAGATCTTCTAGAACTGGAAGAAAATGAAGTTCCTCCTGAAGATGTTGTTTTCCATCGTTTCTACATGAACAAGACTGGCCCTATTAAGCCCAAGGCAAAGAAGAAAGCTTCAGTTCTGGATGAAGATACTGGAGAGCTCTTAGCTGATGATGCCGATGATGTCAGTGATGAGAGTGATGACGAGATGCAGGAGCTGGAGGATGGAGAATATGACTACGATGATCTGGATGCCAAGGCATTAGAGGAGGAAGGGGATTTGCTTAGAGATGACAGTGATGTTGATGAGTTGGATGGCATTTCAGATGATGATGATGATGAAGATGATGGTCCTAACATGTCCTATATGGATGTCGAATCCCTTGAGAGTGCTGAAGATTCAGATGATGACGTTCCTGATGTAAAGGCTGCAGCCCGTGGGCAAAAGCGGAAACATAGTGTGAAGAGCGGCTCAACTCCATTTGCAAGTCTAGAAGAGTACGAACATCTCATGGAGGGGGAGGCAGAGAAGTCTACATTGAAGGAGCAGCGGAAGCACAAGAAAGCTGGGGACAATGAGGACTGTAAGGAGAGACCGAAACAGTCGGGATCACGAAAGAGGATCTGAATGAGAATGAGCTTATACCATGTTAGAAAATGTTCGTGGCGATGGTGCTAGCCAAAGTTCTGTAGTTTTGGAAGACGCAAGTGGATCTTCTCATAGTGTAAGCAGCTGTAACATTTTGTTCCACCTTCTGGCACTCGCCAGCAGCCAGGCATCAGGCTTGGAGCGTTGTCAATCAGATTTTGACATTTTTGTTATGGTGCATACATTTTTTTCTACATTATGTAAACCGAGTGTCTGAAATAGAAACTATATCCAAGTAAAATTACTACTTTTCCATTAAATTTCTGGGAAATATCTGCGGTGGAACATATAAGAACATTCACAACGTCGAGATAAAAAAAGAACTTAATCCTCTTGAAGCTGAAATAACCTAGATCTCTGAAGCCAAAAAGTTTTCGATCCCGAGGGTAGAGATCCATAATACACCCTACGGTAGTTTTTAGTTTGAATATAAGATTTGTTTGAAGTCAAACTTTGTACTCCGTGAAATTTATCCAACTTTATAAGAAAACATGCACAACATAAAATTATTTAATGATATAAAAATTGTATTGTGATTGTCAATATATTTACGTATAAATTTGATCAAACGATGAAGTTTAACTTCGAATAAATCTTATACGAAAAGTAAAAAGAACCGGAAAAAGAGTTCACAAGCAAGGCAAACTAAGCAAAGAAAACACACTTGTGACTCAGCAACACCCTGCAGATCCCCAGGGGTCCTATACTCTCTTCTTGTTTGGCATCGGGACGTCCCAGCCAGGCTTCTCAGACTGAGACACTAGAAGGAGCACTCACAACAGGCTCATCATCATCATCATCATCATCATCAGCAGCAGCAGCAACAGAGACAACACGAGAGGCATGAGCGAGCCCACGACCAGCGCCCCAACGATCCTTGCGGCCCACCTGTATCACCTCATGGGTGGTGAGGGACCAATAGGTAAGGCCTGACCCTCAGTCGAAGCAACCCAAGTGATCTCAAAGAGCCTCTGGAGGCAGGGGCCATATATGGGCACCTTCCTGTTGAGCACCGCATGCACTAGTCATTCCACATCACATGTGATACATCAGATGAGCCTGCCCACTCCTGTACTTCATGCGTAGGAGCAACATGTCCACGAGATAGTTGTGCACCATATCACAGTTCCCCACCGTGAGAAACAAGGAGTTCCTGAAGATGTGGTGCATGATGTCCATGAAAGGAATCAACTCCGTCTTATCCTTGCCTAGCTTGCTCTTGGGTTTTGCACGCTTCTCACTGTGTGGTCGAAGGCCAAGCATGTTGCCTAGGCCTTGGTCGTTGTAGCCCAGAGCAGTCATTCAATCCTTACACTTGCAGCTCACCTACCTGTCATGACACAACCACGTCAATGTCCTATCATCATCAGTACCAAGGAACACCGTGGCAAAGAACTAGGACACAAAATTAGCATAAAAACCTTCCGATATGTGAAGATAGTGGTAACCCCAAACTGATCAACGAGAGCCAAAGCATCTCCAAAGTACTTTGTATCTTGCTGCATGTATTCAATTATGAATACCTTGACATTTGGAATGAAGAGATTCTTCCTTTCCTTGAGGATAGCATGAAACACTTCCCCTTGGGCCTTGTTCCAGAATTGAGTGCCAACCATTGCCTCATCTTGAGGACGAAGGTATGGATTGCGCTGATGATTATGAGAGTACTCCTTGACGGACATGCCATACACATACTTGATTTGAGTCTTCTTGGTAGTCACTACCTAATACTCTCTCCTCGTTGGTTACCCCACGTGGAAGGTGAGATGTAGGATAGCGGCAAATTTCCCTCGGTGAAGATACCAAGGTTTGTCTCCAATAGGACTCCGGAGATGATAAGTAGGTGTCAGCGGCGCAATTGACGTGGACCTGCACACAACACAAATAACTTTGCTTCCCAACGAGTACAGAAGTTGTCAATCTCTCCGGCCTTGCTGTTCACAAAGGATCAACGCAAAAGATAATAATGATAATGATAGCAGCTAGAAAGTAAAATTAGGAAAATAAAAGAGCGTGTAAACAATGATGAGAATATGGACCGGGGTCCCGTGATGTTCACTAGTGATGTCTCTCTCCCAAAAGACGATAAAAGTGCTATGCGAGGTAAACTAATTACACCTGGGCAATTGAAAGGATTAAAAACGCACCGCAATGCTAACTATGCTACAAAGAAAGGAAGAGGCTCAAAAGCATGGGCAGTACGCCAAAATAAGTAGACCGAAATCCAACTGCATCTACTACTAATCATCCACCTTGAGATATCTATCCAGAACATCTCGCTGGCATTAAGTTGCGAGCCCCACCCAAAGTGTAAACCCAAAGCAACAGACAAGTGCATTAAAAAGCATTTTGCGTAAAGTAAACAATCCTTGCAACCGAGGTTACAAGCACCGTTGTTTTCCCCCTTGTGGCAACAGCACATACCATAGACTCATGTTTCTGTCACTGAAGCGTGTCATTGGGGGCATGAACCCACAATCGAGCATAACGTTCCATCTTGGAGTCACTACCTACTACTTGGCCAAAGCAATAAACAGTAACGGAGAACATGCAAGAATTACTTAGGAACAAAAATATAAAAGATAAGAACCAAATATATTACTTAATCACAATCTGAACATAATCTCATAATCCATAAATTCCAGCAAACTCAGCATAGCAACAGCAGAAAATTACAAATGTGCCTCGATCATGTAGGACATCTCACGAGGTCTAAACCATGAAGAACAAAGAGGGGAGGAGAACATCACATAACTACTGATCACGGACCCATGGTCCAAGGGAAACTACTCATGGCACATCCGGGAAGCGTCCATGGTGGAGGGGAAGCTCCCGGAGGTCAATCCTCCCTCCGGCAGGGTGCCGGGAAGAGGTTTGCTGGCGCTCCCGATCTTGGAAGCGCGGCGGCGGCGGAACAGAGGCGAGATCGTGAAAAAGGGTTCTGTTCTCAGAGGTTTCGCGTCACGGGGAATAAATAGGCGCATGGGGACAGCCAGGGGGGCCACTAGGGGTCCATGCGCCCCCCCGGTGCGACCAGACCCTAGGCCGCGCCAGGTGGCCGACTGGGTCCATGGTGGTGGCCCTCTGGCCCCACCCAAGTGATTCCGGAAGGTTCCTTAACGCTGATTTTTTATCCGATTTTCCCGAATTTTTGGAGCATTTTAATATGGGGGAAACCTGGAATAGAAAAACAACAGAAAACAGGAACTGGCACTGTGGTGTACTGAGTTAATAAGTTAGTCCAAATATGATCAAAAGTGGATGAAAGTGTATCTAGATCATAGCAATATCACACAAAACATGCATGGAGCAAGCATAAATTATAGATACGTTTGGGAGGTATCAACATCCCCAATCTTAATTCCTGCTCGTCCTCGAGTAGGTAAATGATAACAAGCATAATTTCTGTGGTGACATGCTAGCAACCATATAAGAACTTTGAAAAGTAAAGCAATCAAGGTATGTGATTCAATTCAAGTCATAACATGCAAGATTCTATATTAGCATTGAAACAAGCAACAAAGGAACATTAGGTGCAAGAGCTCTCGCTGTCCGTGACTCGAATGTCTCCAAATGGTGTTTGCGTGCAAGAAGGGGGATATGAGAATATGAAAAAAAAATATTTTTGTTGAGAACTCAATCTACTAAAGTTTCACACTTAGTCTTCTTTGTAATCTTATCTTGACTCGTCCCCAGACCACTAGCAAGGTACAAGTCAATTTGATCCACTCCCTTTCGATATTTTGAGCACTCATGCAATGGATGAGCGTAAGCACGAAAGTTGACACTTACGATGGAAAAGAGAGAGATATGGTGGAGGAGGAAGACAAAAAGGGTGTGAAAGGCTCACATGAATGTGGACAATCATAGGCGAGAGAAGGCCAAATGATAGATATGATGTGAGGAGTAGGGATTGCCATGCAACGGATGCACATATGAGCTAAGAAAAAGCTCTCCAATGTAACTATTGGGGGTGCATCCAACTTGCTCGCTCATGAAGACCTAGAGCTCGTTTGAGGAGGCTCATCCTTGGAATATGCACGCCAAGTTCTATAGTGTGAAGGTCCCCACATAGCTATATGCATAAATGATCATCTCTATGGAGTACAAGGATAAGAGGGAGTACCAGTGTGGATCTTTCAAAAGGATAGTAGTGTTGCCCCTTTCTCTCTTTTTTTTTCTTTTTTTTCTCTTTTTTGTATTTTTTTGTATTTTTTTGGTGGCCTCAATGGCTCTTTCTATTTAACTCTCATTTGTCCTCTTTGGGATCTTTTATTTTGTCCACTTTGGGATCTTTTCCTCACTTAAGGGCAACACTCTATTTTACAAGAAGATATAGAAGATCTTCACACTTTAAAAGGCACTCAAACATAAAGAAGAGGTAGCTATCATGATGTATGCAATGTATGCCTCTGCCAGTGTAGCAGGAACATGTATGACATGAACATCAAGTCATGAAGAGGTGGATGTTGCATGGCAATATATCTCGGAAAGGCTATGGAAATGCCTTAATAGGTAGGTATGGTGGCTGTTTTGAGGAAAGATATAAGGAGGTTTATGATGACAGAGCGTATCATGCCAAGGGTTTGGATGTACCGGAGAATGTGGACACCAACTCTCGGAGTGAGAAGAGGGAAATGCACGGTACGGAAGAGGCTAGCAAATATGAGGAGGTGGAAGTGTCAACTTTCAATACTTACATTAGGCCGAAGAACTCATGCACTTATTATCGGTAACTCTGAATCTACTAAGGAGGTTCACAAAGAGACAAGTACCCCGAGGAGGAGTGTATGGGGGTTTGGTTATCCTTGCGCGTCCTCGGCTCATGGTACGCGAGTGTACTCTAATATCCGATCCCTCCAAAGATTAGTGATCCATCTAGTAGCCAGAGTTCTCAACTAGTTTTGTAGGTTTTGAAAATAAACACAGATTGCCCAAAATACGACACCTACCACTAATAGGCTAGAGCTCTTGACACCAAAAGTTCAACCATTACTTACAACAATACCTCAAAACTATTGCAAGTTACTAGTAAAATTAAATAGCAACCTCAAATACCTACTTCCAAGATAAGACACAACTCAGTGCAACAACCAACTCTCTTAACAAGATAAACATGAAAACTAAAGAGAGTTCCAACAACAAACTAAAAAAAGACAAGGCTCTTGCTAAAGAAAAACTAAAACTAAAACTAAACATGACAGTAGCTACGAAAAGATAAAGAACACACAACAGTAAAAGGACAGGCATGGAAAATTCTATGATGTATTCTAGATTGGAGTGGAGTGTGTTTCTCTCCCACACAAAGTAAGCTGGGGTCTAACTTTTTATGAACAAGAAGCAAAGCTAAAGAAAACTAAAAAGGAAACCTAAGAGCGAGACGCTCCAAGCATAACACATAATGCATGAAGTGACAAAAATATAGTGAGACGAAGGACGAACTAATGATTGTTATGGAGAAGGGGATGCACGGGGCATCCCCAAGCTTAGATGCTTGAGTCTCCTTGAATATTTATTGGGGATGCATGGGGGCTTCCCCAAGCTTGAGCTTTTGACAGTCCCGGATCTTCTTTCATCATCTTCCCTCGCACACTTGAAAACTCCCTTCATACATAACTCATCATAAGCTGATTAGAGAGGTTAATACCCTTAATAAAATAATTTTCCCCACTGGATATAAATACATTCTTGAATATCTACTGTTTCTCAAGATTGCCAAAAGGTTTTTGCAAAGAAAAATCAAGCTTAAGGTTCACAAAAGTAAGGAAAGGCAAAACGTGGCAGAATCTGTGGAAAACAGAACAACAGGTTGTAAATAATTTTTTTGGGGTACTTCTGCAACTCAAATAAAAAAACTCAGAACATACGAAAGTTTCAAAATTGTATAGAGCATTCTTTGTAAAAATTTCAGCTCAAAAAGATGAACTGGTGATTTTTTTCGATTTTTTCCGTCAAGCAGACAGAATCTGTTTTCTGGACAACATGTCAGACCTTTTGCTGCCCTTATCATAAGAGGCTATAACTTGGCACAAAGCTTGAAAATAAAGATACACTGATGTTGATACAGTAGTAAAAATCATCAAGACCACTAAAAACAGAAGTAAAAACATCTTGGGTTGCCTCCCAACAAGCGCTTTCTTTTACGCCTTTAAGCTAGGCATAAGGCAAAAGAAGAATCAAGTTTTATCAAGAGAAAGAGAATAGCTAGCCCGTGTAACGGACTCAAAAGGTAACTTCATTTTCTTTCTAGGGAAGTGTTCCATCCCATTTTTGAGTGGGAATTGAAATTTTACATTTCCCTCTTTCTTGTCAATAACAGCACCAACGGTGCGAAGAAAAGGACGTCCCAAAATAATTGGACATAGAGTTTCACACTCTATATCCATAATAATAAAACCAACAGGAACATAATTGTCATTGACAATGATAAGAACATCGTCGATCGTCCCCAAAGGTTTCTTTATGGAAGAGTCAGCGACGAACACCAAAAGAATAAGAATCAAAAGGTTTCAATTCAAACATGTCTTAAATTCTTTTGGGCATGACGGAGGTACTAGCTCCAACGTCACATAAAACATAGCAAGAGAAGTTATTTAATTTCATTTTTATCATAGGGTCCCAACCACCATCTAGCTTCATAGGTATGGAGGCTTCTATTCTAAGCTTCTCCTTCCTATCTTTGGTGAGAGCATTTGTGATATGCTCCGTGAAGGCAAGATTAAGTGTGCTAGTGTGGGGGTCTCTAGACATTTTGTGTAGCAAGATAATAACTTCCGAGAGGGTGCAACTATCAAAATCAATATCACTACTATCAAAGGTGGTAGTAGTGTCATCTAGGCTCACTTGTTTGAAACCCTCTATGTTCATAGGAGTTTCTTCTTCTACGGTTGAGGTATTAGCATCACCATTAATAGGTCCAATGGGACTAAGAGTATGTTGGGTGCTAATAGTTTGGGTGTCCTCAAAAATTTGGATAGTAGCAACTGTGGTGTGTGTAGGAAGGCTATTAATTCTATCCTCTTCCTCTTTTTCTCTAGCCCATCTTTCTTTAAGTTTAGCCATCATCCTAATATTTTCATTGATTTGTAATTGTATAGCGTTAATAGGAGTGGCCTTCCTCTCCTCAAGGGGAGAGGTTCTAATTTTTAGCATCTCAAAATCAAGGGCTAAGCTATCTACCTTCAAAGAGAGATTATCTAACTTAGTTAATTTCTCTTCTACATTCTTGTTGAAGGCTTTTTGGGTAGTGATAAAGTCTCTAAGCATGTTTTATAGTTCAGAAGTGGGGTTCTTGTTGCTAGGATAGTTATTGTTGTTCCCATAGTTGGATGGAAACGGTCTAGAATTACTAGCAAAGTTGCCCCTATAAGCATTGTTGTTGAAGTTGTTTCTAGCAATAAAGTTCACATCTACTTGTTCCTGAGCAACCAAAGAATTTAAAGAAACATCATGAGGATCAATAGAGGGTTAAGTAGAGACAAAATCAAGTCAACTTTTTCATTTAGGGAGGTAATCTCCTCGACATAGTTTACCTTCCTACCTGTTGGAGCGCGTTCGGTGTGCCATTGGGAATAGTTGGTCACATCTCATCGAGAAGTTTTGTGTCATCACCAAATGTACTTGACATAAAGGTTCCTCCCGCAGCCGAATCTAACAGGTTCCGCGAGGTAAAGTTCAAGCCTGCACAAAAAGTCTGGATAACCATCCAAGTAGTCAAACCATGTGTAGGGCATTTCTTAACAAGAGATTTCATACGTTCCCAAGCTTGGGCAACGTGTTCATTATCCAATTGCTTAAAATTCATAATGTTACTCCTCAATTGGATAATTTTAGCAGGTGGGTAATACTTCCCAATAAAAGCATCTTTGCACTTATCCCAAGAATCTATGCTATTCCTAGGCAAAGATTGAAACCAAAATTTATCTCCTTCCCTTAAAGAGAAAGGAAAAAGCTTGAGCTTAACAACATCACCTTTACTTCTTTATACTTTTGCATATCACATAACTCAACAAAATTATTTAAGTGTAAAGCAGCATCATCTCCAGCACCAGAGAATTGAACTCTCATAACAAGGTTTAGCAAAGCAGGTTTAATTTCATAAGAGGTAGCTGAAGTGGCAGGTGTGGAAACAGGAGTGCAGATAAAGTCTTTGTTGTTGTGACTAGTGAAGTCACACAACTTGGTGTTTTCACTGGAACCCATAGTAGCAGCAAGTGTGGAAGATTTTTTTGTAATTTTTGACATAAGACACAAAGATAAAAACTGAAAGGTAAACTAACAAGACTAAAAAGCAAAGGTAAAAGGTAGTGGGAAACTCCCCTATCTTAGCACTCGGAGTCCCCGGTAATGGCGCCAGAAATTTGCTTGATACTCTCTCCTCGTTGGTTACCCCCCAAGTGGAAGGTGAGATGTAGGATAGCGGAAAATTTCCCTCGGTGAAGATACCAAGGTTTGTCTCCAGTAGGACTCTGGAGATGATAAGTAGGTGTCAGCGGCGCAACTGACGTGGACCCGCACACAACAAAAATAACTTTGCTTCCCAACGAGTACAGATAGGTTGTCAATCTCTCCGTCCTTGCTGTTCACAAAGGACCAACGCAAAATATAATAATGATAATGATAGCAGCTAGAAAGTAAAAGCTGGAAAATAAAAGAGCGTGTAAACAGTGATGAGAATATGGACCGGGGTCGTGTGATATTCACTAGTGATGTCTTGTTGGGAAACGTAGTAGAAAACAAAAAATTTCGGCCTACGAATCAGGAACCCAAGATCATCCATGAAGATTGCATACAAGGTTTTAGGTCATGTCTCACCAACCGATGTAGCGGAAGTAGAGTTGGTGAAGCTCGTGGACGTAGTGGAAGTAGATCTCGCAAGTTCTCCCACGAACAGTCCCTCGATCAATCCCACGAACAAGTCCCGCGATCTAGTCCCACGGACAAGTCCCATGAACAAGCTCCTCGAAGAAGGGTCGAAGGTACGACCCCTCCATTAGTATCCACACATCCCGTAGCAGCAATCCAGCAGCGCTCCGCCGTCCAGAGATGAACGCCACTGAGAAAACTAGAGGGAGAAAACCCTAACGGATTCCGATCTAGAACAGCGTCTAAACCGGGGTCTAAAAGTGGAGCAACGGGGTTTAGAGGAGGGAGGGTGGCGCATAGGCCTTGGGGACAAGTTGTGCTGCGCCCCCCACCCCTCCCCCACATTATATAGGTGGCCAAGAGGCCCTTGGGGCGCAATAAGGGGGGTGGGGAGTCCAACTTGGACTCCCAAACCTCCCAAACCTTCCCACCGGAAACCTGCCATATTGGAGAGTTGGACTTTCCACCTGGAGGGGGATTCCTTCCCCTTGGTGCGCCCCCACCCCTTGGCCGGCCAGGGCAGCCTAGGTGGCTTTCCCCCCAAGGCTAGGGGCGCAGGGGAGTGGGTGGTACTGCCCGGAACCTTCTGGAACCTTCCATGACCTTCTAGAAGCTTCCAGGACCTTCCGGGACATACCGGGACCGTTTCGGGACATTCCGGACACTTCTGGAGCACTTCCAGGACCTTTCGAGACCGTTCTCGGACGTTTCGGAGCCATCCGGATAGTTTACAAGACCATCCGAGTTACAGTTTAAGCCACCGAATGACCGCGAAGGTTGTCGGGACGCCCAGCGATTATCCGGAAACTATTCCGGTTGATCCAGGACTTCCCCAGTACCATTCTCATATGTTCCGGAACCACCTGGGACTACTCCAGAGTGATCCGGACATAACCTTAAATACCCAGAACTACTTCTGGTGCCCTTATGAACAATTCCATAAATCTCCGGAACTACTTCCGGTACCCGTATGAACTATTCTGCTTTGCTTCCACTAAACCTTCTACCATACTAGTATTCTAACAGACTACTGCTCGTTAAGTGTGTGACCCAATAGGTTCGGTATAATGCGGACTTGACTCAGAACATCTTCCGGACATAGGTCAACAGCCTTTTGTCAATAGCCAATAATCAACAGCGGAGCCATGGACACCCATGTTGACTCCCGCACATACACGAAGAAACTTCGAGTGAACCATTATGTTTATTCATGTACCATTCCCTTTGCTTCGTGATATATGACAAAGTTAGAGGAGAGATGTTTGGCACCCATGTGTAACAACTTCTTGAACACAAGCCACTCGTTATCCTCTTTGCTCGTTTGTCCATTTTCTCGTTATCGTATTCCGGTATCCCCGTGACTGAATCACAATGCGTCTGGCCAGACTATAATGGATACCGTCATACCGAGTGTGCCCAAAGTCAATATCTCTTCATCGTGAAGGAGCAAATCCCATTCTTGAACTATCACAGTCACTAGCCACACCATCTGACATACCCAGAACTTATTTTACTACTTCCCATTTACGGGAGGATTCATCTAAGAACCAAAGCATGTCTTCCTGTGTGAAGCAACTCGATACTCTCATGGTCTAAGGAATTACGTATATGATAACAATTCATGATATGACTTATAACGTAGTTACGATGTGATCTCTAAGTATATCATTCAATACTGGGGTCGGTTCAACATCATTGTTCTGCTAACAATATGTTCCCATTGCTACTGACATCCTTGTTACAAGAACAATGTCCATGATTAAGAAAACGTAATCATCAGTTAGCACATGAGCTGGTCTTAGAGGCTAAACCAGGAACTCTTGGTGTTTACATTTCCACACATGCAAGTGAGTTTTCTTCTGAATCTCATAGTCAGGGTCATTGCAATTATAGCACAGAAATATAAACATTAATTACGAACGTGGAAATATATATAATAACATTTTATTATTGCCTCTAGGGCATATTTCCAACAGTCTCCCACTTGCACTAGAGTCAATAATATTATCAGTGCTTGAGCACTTTACACCTTATGGCATACCGGTGTAATACATGCTTCATTTGTGGTATAGACTTCATCATCGGATCTGACGTTTCAGACCCGTTTGTATCTTGCATATCTTCGCGTTTTCACGCTATCATAAAATTAACTAATTTTATCAGTTTAGCTTTGTATATGTTTGAATCATTTGGCAGGACCTTGGTTCCTTTAGAATAAGTCATGAAATCATTCATAAATGTTCCATGAGCTTCAAGCATCTTGGAAACCATACCATGTTCATAAATGAACTGAAGATTCAAAATACCCTCCTTGTTACTTCTTTAAGCAACAATATACTTAGCCTCTGTTATAGAATTCGCCACAGTATCGAACTTGACAAAGTTCCTCCACACTGCGCCACCCTTACGTGTGAAACACATAATCCCAATTAAAATCGAAAATCGGTCGGAGTAAGTATGAAGACTGAATTGGTGTAACTATTTACATCAAAAATTCAGCTGATGTAACTCATTACAACGAGCTCTTCATTCTCTCCATTTTCCGAGAAACAAATCTTATCTATCATAAGTTTAACTTTTCACTGTTTGTCCAATGATCAACATATTGATCACTTTGGTATCTTGCTCACAACCTTTTGGAGCGTTGTACATATCTGTTCGTTTTACATATTATGGTGTACATGATTAATCCAAACACACAGGTGAGTGGAATTCAATTCACGTGTTTTTGCTTATCTGTGTTCATCAACACTGATTTCTGCAAACTACTTTTCACCACGACTTCGGCAAGAACATGTTTCTTGGCATTTCATACTAAACTACTTTAGTATCATGTCAATATGTAGTGTTGGCTTTAGCATGATCAGGCACTTACTATCTTCATAGATCACTGTGCTCAATACTAATGCTATATCAGCCCAAGTTCTTCAACTGAAAACTATTTCCAACGAAGTCCTTAATCGTGTCAAGAAATTTACATCATTTCTAATCAACAATATGTCATCTACATAAGGTTTTAGAAATATCATTCAGCTCCCACTTACTTTCTTGAATATTCAAGCATCTTCGTTATTCCTGATGACAACAAACTCTTTTGGCAATTTCATCATAACGAAGATTCCAACTCCATTCTGCTAGCTTCAGTCCATCACTGGACATCCAAGGCTGGCATCTATTTTAGCATCCTTTGAATCGACAAAACATTCCGGTCGTATCACATATACGTCCTTTGTTATTTTTCCGTGTAGGAACGTTGTTTTGACGTTCATTCTACCATATCCTATAAATGAGATATGTAGTAATTGCTAATATAACCCGAACTGACTAAAGCATCTCTACGGTCGACATTACTTCGCCGTAGTCAACTTTTGTACTTGTTAGAAAACATATTTCCAACGAGTTGAGCTTTATGGATAAAACAATTTCATCCAAATCAGTTATAGATCCATTTATATATTCTTCAGACTCTTAGTCTTTCGGAGGGTCTACCAAGTTCAAAACTTGACTTACTTCCATGGATACTATCTCAGATTATTTGGCATTTAGCCAAATCCCGGAGTCAGGGCCCATCAACGCTTCTTTGTCTATCACAGGTTTATCGTTGTCGAACAACAATATCTCGTTTATAAAAAGTTTGTACGAGTTTTGTCTAACCTGTGTGGTTCAGCTGCGCACTTCTCTGAAGATTCAACAATCTTGATAAGTTGCACTGTCCTCCCACTCACTCTTTTGCAAGAAACCATTTTCTTCAAAACACATAGTTCTTAACAGCAAACATTTTTGCTTTTGTGTAGTGATAGAGGAATACCAAAACTTTTGGCATAACCTTAACAAAGTAGCACTTATCTGATTTGGGGTTTTGAGTATGTCAAACATATGCCTCATATACCCAAATTTTAAGAAAAGACAACATGGTTTTAACAGTCCATACCACATCTAATATGGTGTCATTTCAACAGATTTGATGATGCTCTTTTCAGTGTAAAAGCCGTAGTCACTAACGCATAACTTTAATAAGTATAATGGCAAATTGATAAACGTCATATTTGATCTTACCGTGTCATACATGGCTTGATTACATCTCTCGAACTGTTTACTCATAGTGGTGTTCCGGGAGACGCAAGTTATGACACTTCTTCACAACTCATCAGACATTCGCTAAACTTGTAACTCAAATATTACTTTCTACAATCTAATTTGCAGAAGCTTTATTTTCTTGTTACAATGAATTTCTATTTCACTCTAAAATTCCTTGAACATTTCAAAGATTTCAGACGTATGTCTCTATTGAACAGATATCCACATATCTACTTCAACTCATGAGTGAAGATAGGGAATCCACTGCACACAACTACACTTATTGGACTACACACATCATCATGTATGATTACCAATGGTTTAGTTGCCCGTTCATGTATGGCCTATTAACGGTGTTTTAGTCACATTAATTCGAGACAAAGATCGCAAGTGTCAAGTGATTCATAATCATATGACTCGAAAGTCCATCACTTATGGAAATTCTTCATGCATGTTATGTCAGTTGTGATAAACGGCAGTGCCACATCTATGTGGTATTTCTGTTAGTCTTGCGACGTTTAGCATCAGTGTTATGAATGTTTAGTATTATTATCAAGATTCATAACATACACCCTATTCATAATGAAAGTATGGCCTTTACGTTATTCATAGCTTTGAACAACTCTCTTGCAACAAACATGATTCAAAATGATGTTTTGCAACAAGGCTAAAGTGTAGTAACAATTTACTCAACTCTAAAATGAATTATGAAGATAATCATAGAGTCAACACACGGTATAGTAAACCTTTTACCGTGTTCCCGAGCGTGTCAAAACTCATCATTAGCTAGTCATAAAGGCCATAGTATTTCTTGCATCGAGTTGCAACAATATGCAATCGATGTGATATTCCGGTGATCAACAGTTTAATCACAATATACAGAATCCACAATTAACTGCTTAATCATGATTCCCAAGAATTACATCTCTTGACCAACAATGAATTCATCTATAACTCCGTATGACTTTCATTTCTGAGCTGGTTATTCCAGTCTTCTTTCGTTTTGCCTTTATACGTATCATAGTTCTATTTCCAATGTCACTCCTACTCACAGAAGATCACACATGATCAAGGGTGGCGCAGGCCATGGACTTTCCGGCGTGTAAGTCTTACTAACACCCTATGGAACTTCCTTTCCCTTAATCCTCATCATCATATGATCATTGTTCTTCTGGATCCCACACATTAGTTTTGTTTAGAGAACAATGAACATTTTCACTAATGCTTACAATCATACATTGTACTAGATATCTTATATCCAACATTAATTGTCTTACTACTGAAAACTTATTTTTCAGTTCCATGAATATAACATAACTATCCCAAACTTTTCGAAGTTCGGGTTTCATGATGGTGAAGACAATGCACTTAGCTGTCGTGGAATTCTAGCATTTTGGATTATGGACATAAGTCACATCATCCATAGCATCAGCGGGAGAGCATCAAAAATTTGCGATAGGACAAGCTCCTTCTCGACACTATTGAGGATAGTCCTCACAATACGGTACCAATCGTAAAGTTTTTACCAGATAAAACAGTTAATCAAAATCAATTGGGAAGGTGGTAACGCGAGCCATTATTCTACAACGATAATGCAAATACTAAGACTTTGTTCATAATTAAGTTGCACTTGTGATTAATCAATTTAATTACTTAGTGCGCTCCCACTCAGATCAATATCTCTCGTAATTGATGCTGGAGTGATTCAAGATCCAACCCAATCGTCCGCCATTGATGTGACATCACTGATGACTTAGACTGGACCGGTAGGCCAACTTGCCAATCACGCCAAAGGTGATTCTTGTTCATCTTTCGATGGGCGTGTTCCGGTAGCAAACTTTTATCCAAACCGTCAAGATAACCAAGTGTAATGTGCTGTGTGTTCTTTTAACACACCCGTCTTTTATGCGTCACACCGTGTGCACCCATGTGACATGACCTGCTCCGGTGTGAAATATAGTATAGATGGTGCTACAGTTGGGAGAACACTATCAACTTGATATTGTTTTGCGAGAGATCACCCTAATAAAACACGACTACCGCGCATCAAACAAGGGTGCATCAAAGGGATAAACATCACAGGCAGTTCATAAAATTATGTGATATAGTATAGCCCTTTGCTTCGTGAAGTCTTCATTGTCTTCACGTCGTCGTGGTTGAAGTCACCGTGTCCACCAACTTTGTCCTTGGCGCCGGGAACATCACCACGGCTTCCGGCATGTGCGTCGGGGTCCACCTCCGCATCGTGGATCATCACCTTGCATCTATCTATTGCTTTGCCTCGAGCTAATAAACAGTTCTGGCACGCAGGCCATAATTAAGTGACAATCATATGACTCCAGTCATCATGCCGTACCACGACACGCAGGTCGCGAATAAATATTACATCATATAGCATCTCATACAAACACATTGCAAATCTTGAAGGCTATACCACATCACATGCATACTCTGCAAAAACGAGTTAGATCGCCATCTACATGGGTTGTTGCAACTTTTATCGTGGTTGTTAAGCAGGTTTACAAGGCAAACGAGAAACCCTAGATAAAACAAAACACGGTACTTCTTTTGTTGCTAGTTTAACATATGGGGTGCGTGCAGCAACTAATGCCACAAGCCAAACTTCGTTAAACGCGTGACCCCCGTGTGGATTTGAGTTCATAAAATCCACAGGCCCCTCCATGTTAAATCTTCTATTGCGAGATTAAGATGAGATCCAAGGAGTTTGATGTAGACCATGATCAAGGCAACCAGCATACTGAAAGCAGCATAGAGGGATCGATGGAAAACTCAATCCTTGTAGCAAAACCTCAACTTGCCATCAAGCATAGAAAAAATCACAAGACAGGGAAGCAACAAGAAAATCAATGCCTCATATCACACATATGATCTAGACCTAAACATGCATCTAATCAAGGATCGCTCATGATACCACTGTTGGGAAACGTAGTAGAAAACAAAAAATTTCGGCCTACGAATCAAGAACCCAAGATCATCCATGAAGATTGCATACAAGGTTTTAGGTCATGTCTCACCAACCGATGTAGCGGAAGTAGAGTTGGTGAAGCTCGTGGACGTAGTGGAAGTAGATCTCGCAAGTTCTCCCACGAACAGTCCCTCGATCAATCCCACGAACAAGTCCCGCGATCTAGTCCCACGGACAAGTCCCATGAACAAGCTCCTCGAAGAAGGGTCGAAGGTACGACCCCTCCATTAGTATCCACACATCCCGTAGCAGCAATCCAGCAGCGCTCCGCCGTCCAGAGATGAACGCCACTGAGAAAACTAGAGGGAGAAAACCCTAACGGATTCCGATCTAGAACAGCGTCTAAACCGGGGTCTAAAAGTGGAGCAACGGGGTTTAGAGGAGGGAGGGTGGCGCATAGGCCTTGGGGACAAGTTGTGCTGCGCCCCCCACCCCTCCCCCACATTATATAGGTGGCCAAGAGGCCCTTGGGGCGCAATAAGGGGGGTGGGGAGTCCAACTTGGACTCCCAAACCTCCCAAACCTTCCCACCGGAAACCTGCCATATTGGAGAGTTGGACTTTCCACCTGGAGGGGGATTCCTTCCCCTTGGTGCGCCCCCACCCCTTGGCCGGCCAGGGCAGCCTAGGTGGCTTTCCCCCCAAGGCTAGGGGCGCAGGGGAGTGGGTGGTACTGCCCGGAACCTTCTGGAACCTTCCATGACCTTCTAGAAGCTTCCAGGACCTTCCGGGACATACCGGGACCGTTTCGGGACATTCCGGACACTTCTGGAGCACTTCCAGGACCTTTCGAGACCGTTCTCGGACGTTTCGGAGCCATCCGGATAGTTTACAAGACCATCCGAGTTACAGTTTAAGCCACCGAATGACCGCGAAGGTTGTCGGGACGCCCAGCGATTATCCGGAAACTATTCCGGTTGATCCAGGACTTCCCCAGTACCATTCTCATATGTTCCGGAACCACCTGGGACTACTCCAGAGTGATCCGGACATAACCTTAAATACCCAGAACTACTTCTGGTGCCCTTATGAACAATTCCATAAATCTCCGGAACTACTTCCGGTACCCGTATGAACTATTCTGCTTTGCTTCCACTAAACCTTCTACCATACTAGTATTCTAACAGACTACTGCTCGTTAAGTGTGTGACCCAATAGGTTCGGTATAATGCGGACTTGACTCAGAACATCTTCCGGACATAGGTCAACAGCCTTTTGTCAATAGCCAATAATCAACAGCGGAGCCATGGACACCCATGTTGACTCCCGCACATACACGAAGAAACTTCGAGTGAACCATTATGTTTATTCATGTACCATTCCCTTTGCTTCGTGATATATGACAAAGTTAGAGGAGAGATGTTTGGCACCCATGTGTAACAACTTCTTGAACACAAGCCACTCGTTATCCTCTTTGCTCGTTTGTCCATTTTCTCGTTATCGTATTCCGGTATCCCCGTGACTGAATCACAATGCGTCTGGCCAGACTATAATGGATACCGTCATACCGAGTGTGCCCAAAGTCAATATCTCTTCATCGTGAAGGAGCAAATCCCATTCTTGAACTATCACAGTCACTAGCCACACCATCTGACATACCCAGAACTTATTTTACTACTTCCCATTTACGGGAGGATTCATCTAAGAACCAAAGCATGTCTTCCTGTGTGAAGCAACTCGATACTCTCATGGTCTAAGGAATTACGTATATGATAACAATTCATGATATGACTTATAACGTAGTTACGATGTGATCTCTAAGTATATCATTCAATACTGGGGTCGGTTCAACATCATTGTTCTGCTAACAATATGTTCCCATTGCTACTGACATCCTTGTTACAAGAACAATGTCCATGATTAAGAAAACGTAATCATCAGTTAGCACATGAGCTGGTCTTAGAGGCTAAACCAGGAACTCTTGGTGTTTACATTTCCACACATGCAAGTGAGTTTTCTTCTGAATCTCATAGTCAGGGTCATTGCAATTATAGCACAGAAATATAAACATTAATTACGAACGTGGAAATATATATAATAACATTTTATTATTGCCTCTAGGGCATATTTCCAACATGTCTCTCTTCCAAAAGACGATAAATCTGCTATGCGAGGTAAACTAATTACAGCTGGGCAATTGACAGGATTAAAAACGCACCATAATGCTAACTATGCTACAAAGAAAGGACGAGGCTCAAAGCATGGGCAATAGGCCAAAATAAGTAGACCGAAATCCAACTGCATCTACTACTAATCATCCACCTTGAGATATCTATCCAGAACATCTCGCTGGTATTAAGTTGCGAGCCCCACCCAAAGTGTAAACCCAAAGCAACACACAACTGCATTAAAAATCACTTTGCGTAAAGTAAACAATCCTTGCAACCGAGGTTACAAGAACCATTTTCCCCCTTGTGGCAACAACACATCCCCTAGACTCATGTTTCTGTCACTCAAGTGTGTCATCGGGGGCATGAACCCACAATCGAGCATAACGTTCCATCTTGGAGTCACTACCTACTAATTGGCTAAAGCAATAAACAACAACGGAGAACATGCAAGAATTACTTAGGAACAAAAATATAAAAGATAAGAACCAAATATATTACTCAATCACAATATGAACATAATCTCATAATCCATCAGATCCCAATAAACTCAGCATAGCAACAACAGAAAATTACATATGTGCCTCGATCATGTAGGGCAGCTTACGAGATCTAAACCATGAAGAACAAAGATGGGAGGAGAACATCACATAGCTACTGATCACGGACCCATGGTCCAAGGGAAACTACTCACGACACATCCGAGAAGCGTCCATGGTGGATGGGAAGCTCCCGGAGGTCAATCCTCCCTCCGGAAGGGTGCCGGGAAGAGGTCTGCTGGCGCTCCCAATCTTGGAAGCGCGGCGGCGGCGGAACAGAGGCGAGATCGTGAAAAAGGGTTCTGTCCTCGGAGGTTTTGCGTCACGGGGAATAAATAGGCGAAGGGGGACAGCCAGGGGGGCCACCAGAGGTCAATGCGTCCCCCGGTGCGACCAGACCCTAGGCCGCGCCAGGTGGCCGCCTGGGTCCCTGGTGGTGGCCCTCTGGCCCCACCCAAGTGATTCCGGAAGGTTCCTTCACGCTGATTTTTATCCGATTTTCCTGAATTTTTGGAGCATTTTTAATATGGGGGAAACCTGCAATAGAAAAACAATAGAAAACAGGAACTGACACTGTGGTGTACTGAGTTAATAAGTTAGTCCAAATATGATCAAAGGTGTATGAAAGTGTATCTAGATCATAGCAATATCACACAAAACATGCATGGAGCAAGCAGAAATTATAGATACGTTTGGGACGTATCACTACCTTCTTCGCGGAATGCTTGCCTGGTGGAGAACCACCTCCTCCACCACTACCGTTGTGTTCCGGGTTTGAGCGACGAACGGAGCTACTACCATGTGAACACCAAAAGAGCGAGGGAACAACAAGACAAATGAGATGCATAAGACAAGAATCATGTGAGGTAAGGAGCAACAATACACCGGTTTTTTTATTTCTCACGGTAGTACCGCTGTGAACCCAGCAGTAGGACCGCTTGTGCGGTGGAAGTAGTACCGCTCTATACACAAGCGTCACAGATTTTAGATTCGGTAGTACCGGGGCACCAAAAAAAAACTACTCCAATACATCTCCTACACTCCTATCTAGCAATCATCCCTAGTCCTTTCATGCCTATATCAAAAAATCTAAAGATCCCAAGAGTATTGCCGTAACAACATGATTAAAAAATGAACCAACAGGGAGAGGAATGGGGGCAATACCAACATCCATGGCACGAGGAAGGGTTGGGGATCGATCCCACCGGAGGAACTTGGGGAAGAAAGATCGGAATCAACGCACCTGGGTGGTGGCAGCATTAGTTCTCGTCGGCTGATTCTGTCTGCGCGAGGAAGAAATGAATGGGTATGGGGAGGGATTCCTCATACCCATTCACTTAACCCTTCAGCAGACGAAGCAGGAGGGGGACACGCCCCCTAGTCGCCTGGCTAGGTGGGGCCACCCCTGTGCTCCTCTTTCGCTGATATATTCCTCGTTTATCAAAAACCCTTGAGGCGGAGTTATTTTTACCGAAACCTTCTGATTCAGAGCATCCCTCCAACATCACCATGGATACCACCTCTTCCCGTGGACCTTTGACATGAACTCAAGCCAAGGTGAACTCAACCCTTATGGAGCTTTTCCCTTTCATATGTGAGACATGGCGTGTACTTGAAATGGATACTTTTTGCATGTCTAGGTACCAACGAACGAATGAGGAGTCAAGGAACAAGACCAAGCGGAGTCGAAAGAGAAAATGGCACATCTCCAGGAATCAAACGTCTGACATCGATGGCATTCGACACCAGCAAAACAGAGAGCCTCCACATCGCTCGACGGAATTCTGACGAACTTCAGACATCCGACTTGTCGGACGCCCGAAATTGACCGGACGTCTGACGCCTTGACGCAGAAGACCTCCAAGTCCCGACGGAAGTTCGACGGAGTTCGGACACCCGACATGTCGGACGTCCTATGTCGGTCGGACATCCGACACCTGTCTGCGCACAGCGAGTTGGGCTTGGCCCATGTACCCCTTCCTTCCCCCCTAGACTATAAATACCTCTTCCTAGGGTTAGCTAAGAATATACCCATATTTGAGAGAGCTTAGCTCCTATTCCCCCATGGGGACTAGATCTCCTTGAGATCTTCTCTCAACCCTACCTTCCTCTTCCTAGTTATAGAAGAAGAGGCCCCTCTTCTAGTAGTAGAAGGAGAGGGATCTACCTAGCTACCTTACCTTGTGGATGGTGGATCATGTTATGTGTGGATTTGGTGTGTGGATTTGAGTTCCCTTTGTTCGGATCTTGTTCCCCTTCCTCTCTTTTGTGTTCATCTTGACTTGCATTATTCCCCACCTCCAAGTTCTGAGAGATTGGGAAAATCCCTAGGGAGTAGACCTCAAATCGGGTTTGGTCCCGTATCATTTGGTATCAAAAGCAAGGTTTATCACCTCTTGGATCCCCTTCCCCCCATCCTTTTGCCAATTTTAGCTTTGTTCATCCAAATTTCGAAAATTCCCACCAAAAATAGCCTCATCCAAGATCTCTCTACTTGTTTGATTTTGTGTTGTTTTTTTGGTTTTGATCCATGGATCTGTTGCTATACTAGTTGATCTACCTCCGTTTGCATTCCTAAGGCCTAATTTTTATTTCCCCCTTCAATTTGGCCTCCCAAGTTGTGTTTTTCCGCCCAAATTGAGTTTTCGGGCTCAAAATCGCGACCCCGGACGACCCCCCCCCCCCCCGACGAACGTCTGAACAACTTCGGAATTCCGACGTCCCGTAACAGAACGGCTGCATCCGGAATTGTACTTCCGACCAAGTTCGGACGTCCGAGTGGCAACCTGAACAGACACGGTTTTGGTCGTAACTTCTTCATCCGGAGTCCGATTTTGACGTTCTTTAGCTCGTTTTTTAGCTCTTCACATCCCCCGTCCATCTAGAGAGGTTTACTCACCATTTTATCCCATCCACTCTTCGTATTTTTGGCATATTTTCCTAGGCCTTTGAGCAAGGAAGCTCGAAACCGTGCATCTTTGCCGGTTTCCACTATCGGGATCTTCACCAACGACGAGAGGTTCCGCTACATCGACAACACCACAAAATCTATCCTAGAGCCCTTACCGGAAGCAAGGCCAGTTCCACATCGTGTTTGTGAGGTTAAGGTGACGTGAGGTATTGATCCGTCCACCATTCCTCCCCTTGCCACCCCCTTGATAGCTATATATACTTTTGCGAATACCATTTTTTCCTATTGAGACTAGCCATTTGAGAATTATCGGATCACGCATATTGTGCACCATAGAAGTCAAGTACTCACATTCCATTGCTCTCCATCATAGGTTGGTGCACTTGTGCGAATCAAGTCATATTGAGCAATCAAGCTAGTGGCTCTCTTTGTCCTTGTGCAACATGAGCATTAGTCTTCGTTAGGAAATATTGTCTTGCTCATTTTATTGGTTGCCCAATTACCAATATCGTTGCGTGTGTGTTTCTTCTTGTCATCTCTATCTATTGATCAACTTGTATTGCATTGTTTCATTTGGATCTTTACCAAATTTATTCACATCTTGATCCACTTGTTGCATTTCGTTGGCCACTAATTCCTACCAAGATCCACATAAGCCTTTGTGTGTAGGTGTGCGTGTGGGAACGAGATTCAAACAAGGACATTCTTTTCACTATGCGAAGCCATACATCCCTTGATTCATTTCATCTTCGAGAAAGGTATCCTTGAGTTGGTTTTCTCCCTTATACTCTCCCACCTATCCTCTTGTTGTGATGGCTTGGAAAAATTGTGATGTGGCGGCCACCTTCCACACCACGTGCCAAAAATGGCAAGAATTCAAGCACGAGATGCGCGACCGTGATGACGCAAACATGGCGCGCCACGAAGCAAATATGGCGAAGCTCAAGGCCATACTCTCTTCGCGAAGACCATATTATTCATCTTCACACCGGTCTTCTCATCGTCACAAGTCCCACGGTGAATACCGCCATGATAAGCTTCACCAACACCATGACTACGACCATGCTTCATCATGACCCACCCTTCGAGCTTCAACAACTACATCAACCAATGGTGCCCACTCCAACTTTGTGACGCCCCCAAAATCAGACCGTGTACAGTAATCATACACGCAAGGTACACGATCGAGATTAGGGACTCACGGTGAGATATCACAACACAACTCTACAAATAAAATAATACAAGCTGTTTAATACAAGCCAGGGGCCATGAGGGCTCGAATACAACAGCTCGAAAGCACAAAGTTAGCGGAAGCAAATAGTATCTGAGTACAGACACAAGGGTACAAGGTTGCCTTAAGAAGGCTAGCACAAATATCAACAACGATCGAAAAGGCAAGGCCTCCTGCCTGGGAACCTCCAAACTACTCCTGGTCTTGGTCATCGGGGATCTTCACGTTGCGGTGGTCGGCATCGGGAACTCCTGCTCCTGGGCTCCAACGTCGACTGCAGCGGCCGATCAGGCAAAACAGTGAAGGAAATAAAGCAGGTGAGTATCTAGTATACCCGCGAGTCTTACGTCCGCTACTAAGCATTATGCATTTGTATCAAATGGAAAGGGGAGGCTGTATATATAGTGGACTGCAAGATAGAAATCAGAATAAGGGTAAGAAGCTAGGCCTATCGAAGACTAGCATCTTCTGACGATGTCTTGCATCATGAGAAGAGAAACAGCCAACAGTTTATATAAAGCAATAAAGTAACAATGAAGCAGAAGTTGCTGCAACAATGTATAATATAAGTTGTAATGATTAATAATAATAATGCCTCCGAGTTCCCCTCCTCGACTTCCCTGTGAGGAAGAAAACCCGGAACCATACAGTTTAATAGTAATAGTTTCTAGTGGTAAGATCCAACTTCAGCATAAAGCGTCATGTTACCGTGGACACGGCTATTCGAACAGATTAAACTCCCTGCAGGGGTGCACTACTGTTCAACCTGCACACTCGGATCTCCAGGGTGCCATGAACCTTGTTAGGGAACGCCCCACCGAGGCTATCCGACACATCGCAGCCCATCCTAGGCTCAGCAGAGAGGCCATCCGCCGGACTATATCCTATGCGCCAAGGGGTCTAGGTCCCTCACCCTTGCACGCTCCTGCACGGTGCGAGTCTGGCCGGTGAAGCAAAAGAAAATCTAAACACACCTGCTGCAGCAAAAAGACAAGACCACTTCCTGGCGATCAGGCCGCAGTACTGCTGACGTCTGAAGAGCTTTCGGACGAACTACGACGCGGAGGGCCCACACCGTAATCCCACGTGTAGGTAGTGCGTACGGACGAACGGGCCTCTCAAGTCATCCGCCGAACCATTTAGCATTTTAATTAACCTGCGTGACAACCGTTATCGTTGCCTCGACTTAACCGACCCGCGGTCAACGACAGCAGTCAGGACCACCAGTACATCGGTGCCTGCCCTGTCGTCCCACCAAGTCACTGCGGTTACCAACAAGGTGAACCGTCTCCTTACCTTGTCTCGTGTGTGCTCTTGGTAGAGCTCGACTTTCGTAGTTTTGTAACTCTCGCGAGATACGAGCAGGGGCCAAGCACGCCAGTAACGTTGGTCGTACCCTCCCTGTCGCTCCCGACAATATACCGCTCGCGGGCACCGTTGGGTCGCCCGACTCTTACCTTTAAGGACACCAGTTGATTCGAGTGCCTACCATTAAGTGAAACCAGGAGGAATCACCCTCGATGGCACACTTAACGAGGTTCGACAGAGACATCAGCGGAATGAACTAAAGAGGAATATTCTCGTATCACCCCGGTGGTGCCGAGACACCAGCGGAATGAACTAAAGAGGAATACCCTCGTATCATCCCAGTGATGCTACGCTACTGAGCCGACGAGAGTGAATTACGAGTCAGTCCCCTCGTAAGTCAAACTCGAAGCGACTCGGCAGAGTCTCGCCGTTGTAGGTTCCCTAGGGCGTCTGCATTGATCCGTACCTGTTGCAGTTGTATATGTTTTGTATCCGCGTCACTCCCCTGAGTGGCCACGGCCCGCTATCTAGTCCTAGCTAACAATGCGCAGGGCTCACTGCTGAATATAATATATAGATATAGCAGGCAGCATAGGATAAGGAAGGTACATCAAGGGGCGACAAAATCAGGCTATGCAATTGAATAGGGCTGTAATCGTAGCAGCAGCAGTAACAATGCCTAGTGCAAGAAAGTACAGAAAGGTAGGCGATATTTTGGGAAGAGAATGGCTCTGCTTGCCTGGAAGCTCGACGGTAGGGGCAGGTTCGTCGACGAAGTAGTCGTACCCGGCAGCAGTGTAGTCGGCGGTAGCAGCGGGGTCTACCGGAGAATAAAGGGGGGAAGAAACAGTAAATATAAAGCAATCATAGCAAACAAATACATGACATGACGTATGCAAAGTTAACGGTGTTCTAACGCAGTACAGTGCACGTTGCTCGGAGCAGGAATTTATCCGGGGATGACTACCGGCTCCGGGTGATTACCGGACAGGGTGTCCGGAGGGGGAAGGGATCATGCCGGAGGTGTCGTGGACATCTGAAAAACGTATGGGTGGGGTATCCGAGTTAGTTGAACTATTCTAAACAACTTTCGTGTTCAGAATAAATTCATCCGGATACTTTTACCAGCTCCGGTCGTCTGACAAATAGATGAACCGGAGGAGAAATGTTCCACGTTCGGTATGTTAGAGGAGTGCGATGGGTACACGGGTAGCCTATTCGGGTTCGCGATATCTTTCTGAACAACTTTGATGTATAAAATATTTTGATTTGACCTACGGTTTATTTTATATGATTTTCTGAAGTTTTAAATGACTTTCCGAAATATTTTAATTCACATTGATTACAGCAAATACTTTTGATATACATACTGAGTCAACCACAACCAATGACATGTGGGGCCGGTGGGGTTCAGTAACAGTGTCGAGGTGGGGCCCACTGGTCATTGCCCGAATTTTGGAGTCCTTTGAATTTCACTAAGTCTGGGATTACTGGTGAAAAATATCCATTGGCCGCCTTCGGGGCCCTACAGTTTAGGGTTCTACTCCGATAAATTAGTGCCCAACATCAACTTTCATCTGTTGTCCGCGATCTCAAATTCGGTACAGAGGGTATTTAGGTAGGGTTCATCTACTTACGTAAAACTTTGTCGGAAAGTGCTGCTCGACGCCAATTCTGAAGATCGTTAAAAGATGTCAAGTTTGCTTGAGGATTGCGACGGATCAGTAGCTCCAATGGAGATACTTCTTATATGTGTTTTGCACCATATCAAAGGTACTTTCATGCCATGACAGGTCCCAATACCTTGTTCATCACAGACTCTAAAGTAGCTATGAACCTAACTATTTTTCTGCCATTTTCTTCGTTAAAAGAAATTCACATTTTGTCATTTTTTACAGGATTTGATCTATGCATCATTTGGAATTGGTCCAATGGAACAAAGTGAAGCTTGCGAAGTGTACTAACTACCCATGTTATTTTTATCCGCACCATAACTCATTTGTTGCTCTTTTGGGGTTGCCCAAGGTAGTGCACATCAGCCATTTTCAGAGATTCAGTAGCATGGTTAATTCTTGCTCTAAATTTGGCAACGTGGCATTTTTGTTCTTCTATTAGTAGAAATATGCAATTTACACATTTTGTTGGATTTAAACCATGCATAATCTAACCTCTGACTAGTAGAACAAAATGGACCTTGGTACATCTACTTTCTGTCCATTCAATTTGTTGCTATGCTAAACTTGTTATGCTCCCAGTTTTGTCGTTGTACATAGTGCAAAAACTTAACAGCAGCGGCAACATCGAGCACGGCCATGGCGGCACGGCTGCACGCGGCCAGGAAGCTCACGGTGGGGGAGGGCGTCGCGGTGGCTCGGGGGAACGCAGAGGAGCTCGAGGTGGAGAAGGCGGCTGCGACGCCGGGCGTCCGGTAGGCGAGCGCGGCACGACTGGCCAGCGCGGGGAGCGCGGCGAGGCTGCTCGCGGGCGGATGGGCCAGCGGCCAAGGAAGGCTGGGCGCGGGGGCGAGCGGGCGGAGAGGGAGTCCAGCCGGGGTGCTGGGGAAGTCCGCGCCACGGTAGCCATGGCGGCGCCATGCACCGAAGGCCATGGCCGCTGGGGTTGGCCGGGGGCGGGTGAGATGGAGGCGTGCGGCGAATCGGTGGGGTGGAGGGGGAGCAGCAGCACCAGAGGGCAGCGAGTCGTGTGGCACGGAGGCCGGGGTGGCCACGGCTCGCCGGAATCGGAGGCGGCCGCGCCGCCAGGAGGAGAGGAGGGGGTCGGGAGGAGGGGAACGGGATGGGGAGAAGGGAGATCGAGAGAGAGATGGGGATCGAGCCGGCTCGGGCTAGGTCTAGGCGCCAGCGTGGGCTGGGGTGGGCCTCAAGGGGGGAGGGGGGATGGGCTACGCCCCCGGCGGTAGATAGTTTTCTTTTTCTTTTTATATTTTACTTTTTTGTGATTTCTTCTTTGTATTTAATTTAAATACTTAGACATTTTTGTTAAGCATGAAAGATGCTCCAAAATTATTGTTGCACTATAAGCCATTGCCACAAAATGTCTTGGGCACAATTAAAATCCTTTAATATTTTAATTAAATATTAAATGATTAAAATGAAATAAACAAGCTACTATTTTAATTGTTTCAATTAATTTAGAGATTAATAAAATCCCAAAATTGGTGTAATACGGTCCACTGAATATTTGTGATGGGCTGCTCATATTCTCACTTGACTGTGATCCAACTAATGATCGTAGATGGGTTGCTTTGGTTGACCAGGATGTCATGGACTACTTGAACCTTTCATCTGGAATGGATGGACTACGGGAAGGCTCTAGACCTAGGATGTAATATGTATTTGTAAATTGTGATCATATAAAAATATGGATCCCCATCATTATTTTTTACATTTGGGAGTCACATAAATTCTTGATATACTTGCTGTAATATGTAGCTATTTTGGTTGTCCTCGAGTAGTAGTGTCGGGGGCGAGTCGACAGGATAGGTCAGAGGTGGCAGTCCCCGCGTCTCAAGGGCATGTCTCACTGCTGACATCGTACAAGCAGTTCTGCACATCTCCTTCCGAGGCATTCAGTAGAGAGTAGAGACCTTCAAGAACTACATTCTTGGTTGATTCTTTTCCCTACCACTGGTTGCTTCAAGGTTATCTATAAGTAAGTATTCTTTCCAGAAATATTTAGATGGATATTCGTGCTTTATTTCTCTGGGCTATCCCTTCATTGGTCTGGCCTATTTATAGTACTCGATTCAGAATAAGAACATTACTCATCCTGGCCACCCGGTTAAGAGTATTTAGATATTAATTTTTTTCGTTCAGCAAATTGGTCGAGTAAATCTTAATTGTTGTGTTCGTTTGACTAATGCAGATGCAAAATATCTGCAAGCATACTTGCTGGTCACCCGAGCCTAATTGAATATTAGTCAACCTATTCATGGATCAGGTAAAATATTTCATTCATAAATGTATCTGGTGTGGTTTTAGTTTGTTCATTTTGACAAGCTTGGGAATATGATAGTTACATTGGGTCATTTATTAGTTTTTCACATATTGACAAATAACTAATGATACCTTGCAAGCTATACAAACGATTTATATAGCCAAGTTTACACTATCTGTTTGTTCATTTTTACATGTTATTTAATTTAGGTGAAAAATTCCAACTTCAACTATATATTTGGTTTGCGAACTATATATGCTCTCACTGGTAGGAATGTCAAGTGCCCTGATATTCTCAGTTATAATTATTCTTGACGAGCTTTACATCACCGTGACAAAACACATGCATTCATGATCGTCTCTAGCTGGTTGGAAGATTATTGCGGTATTCTCACACTATTGTTTGATTTTTTTAATGCCTATAATTTGACAAAAGGGGTATCATGTATTATAAAAAAAAATGACAAGTTTATAGGCTTATTATTCAATATGTGTTGATGAGATGGAACCCATTGTTGTATGTGTTCATCTCCGGCTTATAAGAATCCTTACCGCTAAAAGAGGTTTAACGCCTGTTTGTTAGAATTAAGATTTAATTACTTATCTTTATCTTAACTTACATTGTTGGTTATTTACTGTCGCATGTGAAATCTACTCATAATTACACACTACAAAAATTAGTAATATCTTTTGTACTTTCATCAACTTTATTGGAAAAATTGAGCAACTTCTAACTGTAAATGGTTCTATTATTTACCAAGTGTTTCTATTCTTACATGTTACATCCAAAATATTTCATTTCATTTGCCACTATTAAGGTATGGCTTTCATAATGCTTAAACAACATCATTGATGTACGCAGGATGTGGAATATTGGCATAATGTTGCAAGGCAACAGAATCATCTTTATTTATTCATGTCAATGCTTTCTTATTTCATATTTTTTTATAGTGGAAACATGCTCTATATATAATTCTAAACTTCTTGTAACAATTATAATGTGATCTCTAACATTATTATGTTGTACATATTTTATGTTTACCAAGTACTGATTGCAAATAATTCCTCTTGAAGACTAGAAATTATAGAGTAATTAATATTTATAAGGAATTTATTAAGTGTACGGATATTATATGACCTCACACAGTCACACTAATGGTGAAACATGTTTGTTTTTCTTTTTTCTTTTTGGAGGTGGGCAAAATGTCCTAGGCCTGTAATGCAAATTTCAACTTTCATCACTCTTGATTCAATATTTGTACTACAAAAATTCATATTGTTCTATTGTCTAAATGAACAGTCAATGCAGAACGTGCCTTGCTAAGTTTCTGCTGCATGTATTAGTGAAGATAAATCTAAGGAATTATTTTTTGCTGCCAAATTAAAGGTCATCCTGCATGAAATTTGTCTTGTATATCATCCTCTCTTTTCTTGGATACTGAGTACATACACAACAGCTCTTGATCTTATGAAGTTGCTGAAAGTTAAGAGATGTTGAAAATGTATTGCAGGAAGTTATTTGTTAGGGATGGTGAAACTATAATTATTTGTTTTAATCGATACCAATTTTCTATTATTTAATCGCCAAATAGAATGGGCGCTGCAACGCGCGCCAATCATGATCCGCTCCTACAAGGGCGCGATGTGCCAAGGTCCAGGTCCCCGGCGCCGAAGCGGTACTTCCAACGAAAACACCGTTTCAGTTAAAAAAAAAACGAAAACACCGTTCGGCACTTCGGCCATCATCCCCACGCTTCGGTCAAACAGAAAAAAAACTTCTTCGACTCTCATCCCCACGCCCGTACACCTCACATCGCCTGCCGACAACGCGTCAAACTTCCCACCTCCACCTCCTCCCGCCGCCGCCCCGCCTCCCGCCGCCGCCCCGCCTCCCGCCGTCTCTCCTTCATCTGCGGCCGCTGCTCCGCCTCCCGTCGCGGTCGCCGCCTCTCTGTCCTCAGCGGCTGCTGCCCCGCCTCTCCGTCCTCTGCGGCCCCGCCTCCCATCGCGGTCGCCACGGACATCGACGCCCAACAGCCGTCGCGCGCCACCACAAAGCGGGTTGCCGCCGCCCCACGTTGTCCCCCGCAGAGTATAGTTCCGCCCCACGTTGGCATCTCGGCAGTCCAATTGCTTGCTTCGCCACTGGTCGCTCAGAGAATCACGTAAAGGCCGCCCCTTGATTCGGTTCAGTTTTCTTCCTCCACATCCTGTATTTCATCTACAATTATACTGTTTTAAATGAGGTGATGTTGCTGCTCTCCAAGTAGAACGTGGTCAGAAATTAGTGATGGATCCTAGAAGAAATCATTATGGATAATTTTTGTTGAGATCCCAGAAAAAATCAGTTATATATATATATATATATATATATATATATATATAGAAAGGCTATTAGTAACTCTAGGTGAAGAATAACTTATTCTACACCCTGGTCCATCGAGCGAGCCAGATAGTCAGGTTCAACCGCGATCAATTGATGTACTCCGATCCATAAAAAGTGTCGCCCACTTAATACAAAGTTTGTACTAACTTAGTACAAAGTTTGCGACATTTTTTATGGATCGGAGGGAGTAGTAAAATAATATCCCTCCGATGTAAATTTACGGTCGGAGTCGGAAGCAAATTACCTCGCGGCTTGCGAGGCCGCACTCGTCCTGTCCGTTCCAATCCCGTCGGCGTCGACGCCCTGCTCCTCCGCGCTTGCAACGCCGCCTCCTTCCATCGACTGAACACGTCGATCTGCGCTGGATGCTACTCGACGGCCTAGACACCATCGCCGCTGGCTCACGCAGGACAGGCCTCCTGCAATGCGATGTAGCGCAGTCGTGTCCGTCGCCAAAGAACAGATCTGGAGCTGACGATGAAGGTCAATGCTGGCGAGCCATACTTCCACGATTTTGTCCCACGAATGACTTTGATTCCACCGAGGCTAGGTAATTTGCATGTACGTTCGATTTCTGATCTCTTCCCGATCTCTCCGGTTGACACAATTTTGTACGGCCTCATTTTAGCTAGGTCAGTATCAATTGAGTGCATTGTGGATCCATAGTTGCAAAACGAATCTGGATATTTCCTTGATAAAATTTATGGATGACAAGAGCCCCCGTGAGCTCGCTCTCCACCAGAAGCCGCCTAAATCCACTTGAGCGCACAAGTCACCCCAACCTCCAGATCCTATCAATGTTCCCAGTGCAGCAGACCTGAATGTGCCTCACATGGTTCAGAAATTTCCTTTTATCTTTGAATATTTCTCGTGATTTTAGGAACTGTCTCAATTGTAAAAGGTAACCAATTGCATCAATTTCTTCCTTTCCTGCCTGTTTGATACAGTTCTTTGATATTGTGGATTTGAATATGAATAAGTTACGCTGATTGTGCAATTGACATACCTGCCGTTTGTGAATGATCTGACTTAGGGTGACTTGGTTGCTAGAGTTCGTCTTAATAAAATCAATTAGCCTGCATACTTAAATCTTTATAAAGGAGGTTAATCAGTATCTTATTTCTGTGATTTTTTAATGGTTTTCTACAAAAGCAAGTTTCAACTTGGTACTGCAAGGGCAAGGAGTGTACGCATTTGATGCCTAGACTACAAGTCTTGTTTGATTTTAGAGTAGGTTACAGATTTATTATGTAGTTAGTTCATTTTTCGGGTTCAGTTTAATCGTTGTTTTCGAATTTATATTGACCATTACATTTTCAGGGGGTGGGCCTCAAGGGGGGAGGGGGGATGGGCTACGCCCCCGGCGGTAGATAGTTTTCTTTTTCTTTTTATATTTTACTTTTTTGTGATTTCTTCTTTGTATTTAATTTAAATACTTACACATTTTTGTTAAGCATGAAAGATGCTCCAAAATTATTGTTGCACTATAAGCCATTGCCACAAAATGTCTTGGGCACAATTAAAATCCTTTAATATTTTAATTAAATATTAAATGATTAAAATGGAATAAACAAGCTACTATTTTAATTGTTTCAATTAATTTAGAGATTAATAAAATCCCAAAATTGGTGTAACACGGTCCACTGAATATTTGTGATTTTATAAAAGTAGTTTCACAATTTTTTGGAGAAAGTTTATTTTGCACTTTGGTTTTAATATTCCACCAAAGGCAATATGAGCGTTTGATTTGAATTCAACTCAAAGGCAATTGACTTGAGCTTGGAATTATTTTGATTCATGATGACCAAGATCCATGATCACATTGCATTCAACAATATCAAAAGGAGAAATTGAATTTGAACTGAACCAAGTTGATCAAAACAAAATTTTGATCCAGGCCATTTTGAGCAAGAGAGATTATCAACAGTGATTAGCAACAGTAATCCTGATTACTGTAGGTGATTACTGTAGCGTGACACCTGGGGTGTTACAAACTTTGTAGGCACCTCAAGAGCGAAGGCCGATCATGTGGTACTCCCTTCCACCATGGAGGCGCACTGAGTTGTTGACACCAAAACTTGCACCTACCTTCACTCCACACAACATATGATGAGAGCTTACACACACCACACCATGAGAGACAAACACAAACATTGAGCGCACCCACCATATGTGAGTTGGAGCACCTTAACCATGAGGACGTGAGTACACTTCCCACTAGTACACCAACAGACGGGCGGCCAAACATTCCGCATCCAAGTGAGAGCCACACTTCCCATGAGAGTGATAGTTGTGTTACCACTACATGTGAGTTTGAGTCCACTTTAGTCAAGGGAGTGAGTGCTCCACCACACATATTGAGAGAGATAGTTGATAGGTTACGTGAGATTATTCTCACTAATAATAACTTAACCTCTACTCCTATTGTGTCTTCCTCATTGGTGCAAGGTTTTACCCAAGACGAAGCAACTTCGCTCAACAATCCCATGCCTTACATGATGAAGATGATGGCCGTGGTGGTACATCAACATCCAACTCTTGACCACAAGATGGTATCCACCACGACATATACACCCTTGGAGCCACCCCATGATGGTAATGTTATAGGTGATGGTGTTTCTTGCGTCCCACTAGTGGACACTCATGGTCTTCCTCGCTTGCATAATGTGCCTTGCCATAATGTCGATATCATCATATCTCCTAAATGTCTTGACATGTTGCATGCACACACTTGTGACAATTCCATAGGACAACTTATGTTTGAGCATCCTAAAACTTTGTCATTTGCTATGAATATGATTCATGAAATCCAATCTTTAAAATCTAATCATAGCACTCATGCCCATTCCATAACATGCAAACCAATAATCTCCCTTGGCGTGGATGAAAAAGTCTTCGTGCTTGGCATATGCTTTACTTGTGATGATTTGGAGTTGTACCCTTTACATACGCCGAATGCCTATCTTTATATTAAATGTCATGAAATTGCTCCGTTGGGCATGCACAACTATCATCATGTTTCTCCTTGTGTTGCTCGCAACATGCCTTATAATCTTGTTCTTGAGGTCGCCCCCATAGCTTCCTCACTACTAATAGGAGATCATGATGTGTCTTATATTTTGCATGAACCCAACCCTAGTGTGCACAATATGCTATCCTCACATAGCTATGCTCTATCTAAACATTATGGTGCATACTCTTACACTTCATGTATTCCTCATGATGCACATAACAACTATCCTTTCATGACGGATGGCATGTTCTTGTATCATGCATCTAATTTCTTTGAGCTTTCCATTGATTGTGCCAATCCACCCGTGACCATACACATCATGATGGATGATGTGTATGTTTACCATGCACACAACTTGTTTCTATCCTCATGTTGTGCAGGTCCCCATGTTTCCCCTTCAACTTCGGCAACACACGAGTTGAAGATATGAGCTTTTGAGAGCAAGGACGAGGAACCTCCTCCTCATCACACTCCTTCCCCACTCCGACCATGGCACACGACGTTTCGGTTTTCCTTTTACATGATCCTCCCATTTCTATGGGCTTCGCTTTATCTCATATCTTGTGTGTCCCTTTTCATGTTCACTTCACATGCTCGACCCCCTTCTCTTGATATACCATGAGCTCGTGACATGTTCTTACCCTTGGAAAGGCCATATGCTCTTTACTACCACAATATTTTCATTATACATGAGCATAGGCATTTCATTCGCATATTTGTTGTGGTCTACCTAGATGGCATGTTCATACCGCATCAACTCATCACTCGTCATTCCAAGCATATCCCATGCACCCTTGACATGTTCACTAGTGGACCATACATTCATCTTCTTGGGACATATCCATATGGCATATGAATTTTCACCATTGTAATCACTATTTGCTATGCTCATGAACTTGCAAATAACAAACAATCCCATTATGATGTGATTCTACATAACAGTAGCAAACTTAAAACTTGGTCCATATGAACATTGCATGTTTTCTCTATTCATGATTTTGATACTCCCACCATGTTCACCATACATGACTTGGCTCAATCTTCATCCCTCACTTTTGAGTCTTGGTATGCATATGTGTTGTCATCCCTCCCATTACGCAAAAATGCTAGATGCTTTGATCATGTCGGAACCCTTTCATGTTACACGCGCTTATCTTTAATTCTCACACATACTTGCCATGCTCATGAAATTATGAGTAATCCATCCCAATATGACTTGATGTTACACAATGGTCGCACTCATCGCATCCTATACATGGGCACATTGCAAATTTTCTCCCCATATGATATTTAAGATATATCCTTGTGTGCCCTATATGACACCGGTAACACTCATGCTATGCTCAAGTATATGTTTCCTTTGCACCTTTTTAATGAACATATAGGAGAAAACTACTTGCGACAAAATGTGGTGGACAAGCTTGGCACGACTACTTCCGCAATGCCACTGGTGCTTTACCTCTTTCATGGTGAAGTGGATTTTGATCTGTGGAAGGATCTTCCCCAAGGGGGGGGGAGGAGATGATGCGGAGCATCCCTCCAACATCACCATGGATACCACTTCTTCACGTGGACCTTTGACAAGAACTCAAGCCAAGGTGAATTCACCCCTTATGGAACTTTTCCCTTTCATATGTGAGACATGGCGTGTACTTCAAATGGATACTTTGTGCATGTATAGGTAGCAATGAACAGATGAGGAGGAGTCAAGAAACAAGGCAAAGCGGAGTCAGAAGAGAACATGGAACATCTCCAGGAATCGGACGTCCGACGTCGAAGGCATCCGACACCAGAAAAATAGAGAGCTTCCACAACGCTCGACGAAAGTCCGACGGACTTCGTACACCCGACACGTCGGACGTCCGACACCTATCTGCGCACACCGAGCTGGGCTTGGCCCATGTACCCCTTCCTTCCCCCTAGACTATAAATACCTCTTCCCCACCTCCTTCCTATGTTTAGCTAAGAATATACCCATATTTGAGAGAGCTTAGCTCCTATTACCCCATGGGGATTTGATCTCCTTGAGATCCTCTCTCAACCCTACCTTCCTCTTCCTAGTTATAGAAGAGACCCCTTTTATAGTAGTAGAAGAAGAGGGATCTACCTAGCTACCTTACCTTGTGGATGATGGATCATGTTATGTGTGGATTTGGTGTGTGGATTTGAGTTCCCTTTGTTTGGATCTTGTTCCCCTTCCTCTCTTTTGTGTTCATCTTGACTTGCATCCTTCCCCATCTCCAAGTTGTGAAAGATTGGGAAAATCCCTAGGGATTAGACCTCAAATCGGGTTTGTCCCCGTATCACCTTCTCTGTTCCATCGCCGTCGCGATTCCTAGATCGGGAGTCCCTGAAGTTCTGTCCGGCACCCTTCCGGAGGGAGGGTTCATCTCCGTAGGACGCTTCATCAACCATGCCTATCTCCTGGATGAGCCGTGATTAGTTCCACCTTGGACCTAGGGTTCATGGCAGTAGCTAGATGATCCATCTCTCTCCAATCTTGTTCTTCAATGTTTAGTCCTTGTGAGAAGTCTATCATGATCAAGTCACCTATGTTACAGTTACTATGTTTTTTTCTGTGTTTGTTGTTCCGATGGATTAGGAGATTATGTTCAGATTGTGGAAGTTATATATTTGATCCTCTTTTATATTTTGTTCTTGATTGTTCTTGCATGTTCTTGTTGTAATCTATTGATTTGGCCAAGTAGTAGACTGTGACTCCAAGAGGGAGCGTTATGCTAGATAGTAGGTTCATGCCTCTCGATGTCCAGCTTGAGTGATAGAAACATGCAACTAGAGAATGGGCTGGTTGTACAAAGGGTAAAACAACGATGATTGTGATTGTGTGTTACAAGTGTTGCTTACTTTACGCATAGAGTTTAATGCAGTTGTCCGTTGCTTTGGGTTTGCAATATATAGTTGTGGTTCACAACCTAATACTAGCGAGATATTCTGGATTAGATATCTCAAGGTGGATGATTAGGAAATAGATGTTTATGGATAAACGATCTACTTGTTTTGGTATAATGGATGCATGATTGAGCCTTCCACTCTCTGCAAGCATAATTAGCATTGCGGTGCGTTCATAATTCTGTCAATTGTCCAACTGTAATTTGTTCACCCGGCATAAGTTTTACTGTCTTTTGGGAGAGAAACGTCGCTAGTGAATGCCTTGATATTCCGGTCCTTATCCTCGTCATATATTTACAACCGCTGCAATTTACTCATTTTATTTCCTTTTGTTGTTTTACTTTCCAGTTCATCTACCCTTTGCGTGTAACCTTTTGCAAACAGGAAGACAGGGGGATTGATAACCCCTCCGACTTGTTGGGTGCGAATTTATTTGTGTCTTGTGTGCTGGTCCAAGTCAAGAAATTTCTAAATTATTTCTGTCACCGTTGACTGACCACCTACTTGTAGTATTCGGAGTCCTACTGGAGACATAAAACTTTTTATATTTGTCGAGGGAATTTGTTGCTATCTACATCACTACCTTCCACTTGGGGTCACCAAAAAGGGGTGTTATCTACACCATCAATCAATTTCGAGCACAGTTGCCGGGGAGAGAAGCTCTACAAAAGATTGGTTCCGACAACTCCCATGCTAGAAAGCAATTTCTTGCACCATTGCCGGGGACTCCAATCTACAATATAGGGGAGTTGCATCACTCCACTTTTACCTTTCATTTTTATCTTTCTAGTTTACTTGTTTGTTTTGTCTTGTTTGCTTGCCTTATATAAAACATCTAATAAAAACCATTGTCTAGTTTCTAGTTGCCTTTCTTCCGAGAATACCAAGCTTTGTGACTTTAGAAGTCACAACAATAATGACTTTATATGTACTCCTATTGCTCCACCTGTCACCTCGATAGTTTTTAATGAAATTATATCTGCTTTACTCAATCTTGTCATGAAAGAGCAATTTTCTAGAGTAGGAGAGGATGCTTCTTTGCATCTGAATAACTTTGTTGAATTATGTGATGTGATATTGTTGGTGATATAAAGAGGTAGATGGTGATATTGTTAAGCTCAAGCTTTTTATCCTTTCTCCTTGAGAGGAAGAGCTAAAGGGTGGTTTCAGTCCTTACCTAGTAATATTATAGATTCTTGGGATAAGTGTAAGGATGCTTTTATTGGGAAGTACTATCCCCCGCTAAGATTATTCAATTGAGGAGTAACATTACGAATATTAGAAAACTTGATAATGAACATGTTGCTCAATCTTGGGAAAGAATGAAATCTCTTGTTAAATTTTTTCCCATTCATGGACGAACTACTTGGATGGTCACCCTAACTTTCTATGTAGGATTGAACTTTATCTTGCGGAATTTGTTAGATTTGGCCGCAGGAGAGATTTCTATCAGTAGGAAATTAGAAGATGGTTGGTATCCTACTATTAAAGTTAAGATTAATGATTTTGTGTGCCATGCTTTATGTGATCTTGGATCTAGTGCCTCCGTTATGCCAACGATACTTTATGATATGCTTGATTTGAAATTTATCGATTCTTTCTCTTTGGGTGTTCGTCTTGTTGATTCTTCCATTGAGAAACTTGTAGGAAGAATAGATGATGTTCTTATTGTTGTCAATGGTAATTATGTTCGTGTTGATTTACTTGTTATGGACAATTAATGTTATCCATCATGTCCAATTATTTTAGGAAGACCTTTTCTTCGTAGTGTTGCTGCTATCATTGATATGAAAGAATGGATTATAAGATCCCAATTTCCCCTCAAGAAGGGCATGGAACATTTCCCAAGAAAGAAGACGACGTTACCTTTTGAGTCCGGTATACGGGCTAGCTATGCTATTGATATTGGTAAAACTTGATCTTGTACAATTAAATAATTCCAAGGTATAAAGGACTCGTTTTATGTCACCAATAATATCACTTAAATATTTACACTGGTTACAGAAAAATAATCATCTGTTAAGAAAGAAAGCTTATAAAGCTCCAAAGGCTAAGGTAACAAAACTGCCAGATAGATGACTTACCGTCAATGTTTAACATTCAAGCAGAAAATCGCTGGCACCATTCCTGCCATGGGGGTATGTTAGATAACACAGAGAGCACGTTAACAACAAAAGAAGCTCGCGTCAGAACTTGTTCCCTTTAATACGACCAAGTTGCATTCATCTGCACACTACAAATCCATCAGGATAAAAGTAGTTTAAATATCCACATTGGAGTTTGATCATGCTAAATTCAAAAAGACCAAGCACATACTACTAATTTATGGCCTACTACTCAAAGTGCGATGAGCATATAAAGATCCATTCTTTCAGTTGCAGCAAAGAACCTGTAAACTGGTCATTCTGATGTATATATAGGCCTCCAAAGGCAGCCTTCAATCAATCAATCCAAGCATCCCCACCAGTTAAGTACTTCAGTTGTCCATCATGAGAGCCATTGATATCACGAAGGATGACATCTATTATTTTGACATGTGCCGGTTTTCCTGTAAACTAATAAAAAAGGCGATAACATCAGAGAGGCAAAGTTTAGTTATGATAAGTGAGCATGGCATAGGTTTCATGAGGGATAACGTACATGATAGAAGTGTTTAGAAATCGTCGTCATATTTGCACATCACCATGCTTGTAGGGATTCCATCAAATTGCCCAGGGTGAAATCGCCATCTCAATCGCAAGGCAGTGAAGTTTATAGTTGTAATTTTTTTTGCGGGGTTATAGTAGTATTTGTGGTGTCTAATTCGTGTCAGCAATGCAGCACGTGAAGGTGAGCAAGGCTATAATCATTAATGCCTAAAGGAGTGAGGTGACGAGGAGGAGAGTGTGCACGGAGACATTACCTGGAAAACCAAAAGTAAGGCGTGCATACGCGATGGCTAGCGCACATGGAGTCATCGCCATCGCCTCGGTTCCATCGTCACTGTCGACACCATGAACCGCCCTAAAAAGATACAAAATGAATCAAGAAAAATAAGATGAATCAGAACGGGATAGGACAACAAACCAATGCATACCTTAGATTGGGAATGACCAGGTCAATCGATTAGGCTATAATAACGCATGTACATCACCTTTGATCACCGAATAATTGATTTCAGTTGGATCGGCCGGATCCCCTCAAGCTCTGGATTTCCTCGCATGCCTAGCATCAGCCGAATCCCCTCGAGTGTCGGATCCGCTCGGGCGCGTTGCCTCAACTGAATACCCTTGAGCCGTCGAGCATCGATCGTATCCCCTCACACGCCTCGCCTCCATCCCGTTTCGAATACCCTCGGTAGCCTCGCATCTGCTTGATCCTCAGCTACGCTTCGACTGGATCGACGCAGAGTGCCCAAGCCTCTACATCTTCTCGGTATTGAGAGCATCGGCTGGATCCCTTGATCAAACATTTTTTTACTTTTAGGAGCGCAGAGCGAGCCATCGACACATTGCTTGGTTAGACAAATGGGCTTGCATAGCGATCCAATTAAGCCCAATCAACCACCGGTCTTGAAAAAAGTCATGAGAATAGCGGCCCATTAGGACAGGAGGCCCAGGTCGCGGTAATTTTTTTTGAATATATGGTCGCGGTAAACTGGGACTGAGATGTAGATCTGACGATCAGGAACGATACAAACACAAAATCCGACGGCTAAAATCAGTGAGGGCCTGAGAGAGCTCGGTTTAGGTCCAGTTATAATGTCCTAAATAAGTGGATGACTTCTTTTTGACTAATGCAAGTATTCGATCCTTGGCACTTCCATCTATCCTTATATATTGCTAGCCTCTTCGGTACCGTGCATTGCCATTTCTCATCTTGAGAGTTGGTGCAAACTTCACTGGTGCATCCCAATCCTTGGGATGATACGCTCTCTAATACATAAGCCTCATTATATCTTCCTCAAAACAACCACCATACGTACTTGTTAGTACATTTCCATAGCCATTCCGAGATACATTGCCATGCAACATCCATCTTTTATTACATGGCTTGATGCAATTCTTGATCGTCATATTGTTTTTTTGCATGATCATACAGCCGCATGATAGTTTGGGCTTTGCACTTATTCATATTTTTGATACATGTCACGCTAGTAGCATTGCATTTCCTGCTACACTAGCAGAGGCATACATTGCATTAAATCATGATATAGTTTCATTTGAGTATGAGTACTTTGTAAAAGTGTGTTGATCATGTTCATTTTTATAGAGTGTTGCCCTTACTAGTGAGGAAAAAATCCCAAAGTGGACGAAACAAAAAATAGAAAGAAAAGATCCCAAGGAGGAAAAATGAGACAAATAAAGAAAAGAGCCATGGAGGCCACAAAAAAAGATAAAAAAGAGGGGAAACACTACTATCCTTATAGAGTGTTGCATTAAATCATGATGTAGTTTAATTTTTATGATGTGTTCGCTGGCATCCGGTGCATTACGAGATTATGTTCAAATTGTGAATTTATATATTTGATCCTCTTTTATATTTTGTTCTTGATTGTTCTTGCATGTTCCCCATTGTAATTTATTTCTTTGGCCAAGTAGTAGATTGTGACTTCAAGAGGGAGCGTTATGCTAGATAGTAGGTTCATGCCTCTCGATGACCATGTTGAGTGACAGAAACCTGGGACTAGAGAAGGTGATGTTTCTACTAAGGGTAAAACAGTGGTACTTGTGACTGCGTGTTACAAGTGTTGCTTACATTACACATAGAGTTTAATGCAGTTGTCAGTTGCTTTGGGTTTGCAACATATAGTTGTGGCTCGCAACTTAATACCAACAAGATGTCCTGGATTAGATATCTCAAGGTGGATGATTAGGAAGTAGATGTTGATGGATAAACGGTCTACTGGTTTTGGTGTAATGCATGTATTATTGAGCCTTGCACTCTCTGCTAGCATCATTAACTTTGCGGTGTGTTCAAAATTCTGTCAATTTTCCAGTTGTAATTTTTTCACCCAACATAAGTTTTATTGTATTTTGGGAGAGGGAGTCACTAGTGAATGACATGATACCACGATCCATATCCTCATCATATATGTACACCCACTGCAATTTACTCATTTTTATTTCCTTTTGCTGTTTTACTTTCCAGGTCCTCTATCCTTTGCGTGTAACCTTTCGTAAACGACAAGACATGGGGATTGACAAACCCTCTTAATCAATGGGTGTGAATTTTGTGTCTTGTCTGCAGTTCCAGGTCAAGAAATTTCTAAATAATTTATGGCGTCGTTGACTTAACACCTAATTGTATCATTTAGAGTCCTACTAGAGACATAAACCTTGGTATATTTGCCGAGGGAAATTTGCTGCTATCTACACCACTACCTTCTAGTTGGGGAAACCAACGAGGGGGTGTGATCTACATCATCAGAAGGCAAAAGCAAGCAAAACACAAGAGCATACTTAGAGTGACATAAAAGCAAGAGAAAAACAAAAAGAACCAAAACCTCCCAAGGGGAGGGGCGGTGGTCGGAGCCACCATGTTTGAGCTTTCTTGGTATGGCACCGCGAAGATATATCTTGGGTCCATTGCCAATGCTCTTCTTTGAAGCACCATTGTCACCAAAAGTGACTATAGTGAAATAATTGTTTCTCCTTCCGCATAATAGGAGTGGTGATGGGTGAGGATAACACCTCCTCGTTGGTTACCCCAAGTGGAAGGTTATGATGTAGATAGAAGCAAATTTCCATTACATGGGAACCTTAAGTTTTATGGAACCAAGAGGATTCCTGACACGACAAGTAGGTGGCTAGTAACTTCCGTGGCGCTTAGAAATTACTTGACCTAGACCCGCACACAGAAACAACTAACTTTGCTCCCAACTAGTACAGAGAGGTTGTCAATCTCTCTGACCTTGCTATTTACAAAGGTTAAAATGCAGGAGATAGTAACAATGTAACTGAAATGAAAAGTAAAGAAGTAAACGATAGTGATGCAAACTTATGATGATAATATGGATCGGGGCGTCATGGCACTCACTAGTGATGTTTCTCTCCCAAAAGACGGTAAAAAGCTATGTTGGGTGAACAAATTATAGTTGGGCAATTGACAGAATTATAAACACACCGCAATGCTAACTATGCTAGCAGAGAGTGCAAGGTTCAATTGTATGGGCATTCCACCAAGTCAAGTAGATCATTTATTCATCAGCATATATTTACTAATCATCCACCTTGAGATATCTATCCAGAACATCTCGCTAGTATTAAGTTGCGAGCCTCAACTATAAGTTGTAAACTCAAAGCAACGGACAACTGCATTAACACTCTATGTGTAATGTAAGCAATCCTTGTGACATGCAGTCACAAGCACCTATGTTTTACCCCTAATAGCAACAACACATTCCCTAGTCCCATGTTTCTATCACTCAAGCCGGACATCAGGTGGCATGGGCCCATTATCTGGAATAACGCTCCCTCTTGGATTCACAACCTATTACTTGATAAAAGCAATAAATTACAACAGAAAACATGCATGGCTGCTCAAGAACACAACATAAAAGAGATCAAATATATTACTTCCACAATCTGAACATAAACTCATAATCCATCGGATTCCAGCAAACACAACATAAGAACATATGAACTATAACAAATATGCCTAGATCATGATAGGCAGCTCACAAGGTCTAATCAATGAAGCACAAGATTGGAGAGAAGACATCCTCTAGCTTGCTGCCATGAACCCTAGGTCCAAGTTGGAACTACTCACGAAGCATCTCTTCATCTCGGCATCGGGTTTGCTACCCTCTGGCCCCTTCGGGATTTTGGAGTCTTACGGTAAATTATAATTTCTGGAAAGTTTTTGAAATTTTCCGGCAATATTGATATTTCACCTTTTTCCTGCGATGCACGGACAAAAACATACAAAAATTGGCACTGGGCACTAGGTTAATAGGTTAGTACCAAACAGACAAATGGTATGAAAGTGCATTAAAACATGTAGCAAAGTCACCAAAACAAGCATGGAGCAAGAAAAAATTATAGATACGCGTGGGACGTATTAACATCCCCAAGCTTAATTATTTCTCGTCCTCGAGTAGGTAAATGACAACGAAGATAATTTTTGTGGTGACATTCTATCAATCATCAGTATAACTTTTAAAGTACAACAAGAAAGATGTATAAATCGAGAAAAGATAATAACAAGCAAGAATCTATATCTAATATTGAAACGTAAGAACATAAGGGTGTAAGAGCTCTCATTGTCCGTGACTCGAATGTCTCCAATCGGCGTTCCCATGCAGAATGAGAGATGGGTTTAGAGCATAAAAATACTTAATAGTTGTTGAGAATCGAATGTACTAATTTTCACACATGGTCTTATTGGAATCTTATTATGACTCATCCCAGTCCGTCGGCCAGGTACAAGTCAATTCGATACTCTCCCTTTTGACTTTGATCACTCATGCAATGAATGGGCGTAAGAAAGATTAGTTGGCACTTAGGATGGCAAGTAGAATAAATAATGGAGGTTGGAAGTCAAAAAGTGAGAAAGGAACACATCAATGAGGACAATCATAGGCGAGGTAAATCCAAATGATAGATATGATGTGAGGAGTAGGGGTTGCCATGCAACAGATGGAAATAGAGCTATGAGTATATGAAAGCTCTCCAATGGAACTAGTGGGGGTGCATCCAACTTGCTTGCTCAAGAAGACCTAGAGCTCTTTTGAGGAGACTCATCATTGGGATAAACAAGCCAAGTTCTATAGTGTAAGGATCCCCACTTAGTTATGTATGAATGATATGAAAACTCTATATGAAGTACAAGGGCTACTTTGAGCACAAGTATTGATCTTCAAATAGAAGAATACTAGTGTTTTCCCTTTCTTTATTTTTATTTTCTTTTTTCTATTATTTTGTGGCCTCCATGGATCTTTCTATTATATCTCCCATTTGTCCTCTTTGGGATATTTTCATGTGTCCTCTTTTGGGATCTTAAAATTTTGTCTTCTTTGAGATCTTTTCCTCACATTAAAGACAACACTGATGAACATGATCAACACACTTTTACAAGGTACTCAGAATAAAACCGAAACTATATCGTGATGTATGCAAGGTATATGCCTCTGCCAGTGTAGCAGATATGCAATGATACTAGCGCGACAGGTAGAAAAAAGATGTAAGGGCAAATCCAAACTATCATGCGGTTTTATGATCAAGCAAAAGCAATATGACGATGAAGAATAGCATCAAGTCATGAGAAAGATTGATGTTGCATGGCAATGTATCTCAGAATGGCTATGGAAATGCCATGATAGGTAGGTATGATGGTTCTTTTCAGAAAGATATAATGATGACATAGCGTATCATGCCAATGATTTGGATGCACCAACGAAGTTTTCACCAACTCTCAAGATGATAAAGGGAAATGCACAGTAACGAAGAGGCTAGCAAAATATAGGATGGCCAAAGTTTGAACATTCGAATACTCTCATTAGTCAAAGGAACTCATTCACTTATTATCAGTAACTCTCTATCTAGTCAGAAGATTCACAAAGAGTCAATCACCCTAAGAGGAGTGTTTGGGGGTTTTTTTATCCTTGCGCATCCTCGACCCATGATAATGTGAGGGTACTCTTTTACAATCCCGCAAAGATTGTTGATCCTTTTAGTAGCTAGAGTTCTCAACTAATTTTTGTAGTTTTCGAAAATAAGCACATTGAGCCAAAATACGACACCTATCACTAATAGGCTTGGGCTCTTAACACACAAAATTTCAATCATTACTTGTATCAACAACTCAAAACTATTGCAAGTAACTACTTAACTCAATTTAGCAACCCTGATTACCTACTCAAAGTAAGATACACACCTAGTGCAACAAGGCCAAATCTCTTAACAAGATAAACATGGAATTCAAGAGAGTTATAGAAATTCTAATTCTCAGCTCTTAAAAAGAAATAAACATGAAGAACAATACCTAAACATGGCAGCAACTAGAAATAAAATTGAACACTCGAAAAGGTAGAACTGAAAACTATGATAATTCTAAGCAAAAGTGGAGCATGTTTCTCTCCCAAACAAGGCATTCTAGGATCCAAATTTTTATGACCAACAAACAAAACAAAACTAAACTAAATTTAAAACTAAAGAGCAAGATGCTCCAAGCAAAGCACATAACATGTGAAGCAATAAAAATATAGTGCTAGGAAGGACGAACTGATAGTTGTTGATGGAGAAGGGGATGCACGGGGGCATCCCTGAGCATAGAAGATGTTACAGCCCGGGATTTTCACCCAAATTAATTTTTTTTGTTGCTTGTTAGAATTGTTTGTAGTATTTGCTTCACCAATTTATTAATTGGTTATTATGTTCCCCCCTCTTTCTTGTATCGGATGCGTGACCGAGCCTTTCCACCATGGCACATGACCTTGCAACACCAGGTGTCATTCGAGCACCGTCGCAACTTCCGTCACAAGACCAGCCATCGCCATCGGAACGAGAAACCCCATTTAATAATTACATGGATTATTTTATTGGGCGCCGGGAAATGTTCTCAGAACGTTACTGAAGTGAGGTAGAATTGACGGGCTCACTGCGCTAAGCGCATGGTTCAAGATTTCGTCCGAATCGGAGGTTGTATGGACTCCCCGGCGGTCAGAAACGTGGAGTACCGGACACGCGAAAAAGAGAACGGGGGAGTTTGCGTAAACCTGCCATCCAGGACAGCCTATAAATAGACCACCACCTCCCCTACCATTTCTAGGGTTTCCCTCTGGTAAAAATTGCAGCCACCCCCCTCAAATCTACCCAAAACCACCTCCCCCCGTGAAACCCTAGATCCAGGGAAATTTCAGCCCTCAGATCTGCAAATCAGTGGCTAGGGAGGTGCCACTGCCCCCCCTGGAGAGATCGAGCCAGCCTCCCAGCCGCCCGGGCCTCGCAGGTCCGGAGCGCCGCCGCCGAGGGCCCGCGAGGCCCATCGCGCCGCCGTTCCCGTGGAGGACGCCGCCTCCACACCCGCGCCGCCGTCGGCCAGCCGGCCGTTGCCTCACTGCCGGTGAGATGCTCCAAGCACGTCGCGCCACCCTCCTTCCCTCTCCTTCTCCCTTTCCTCACCGGCGCCACACTCTCTCTGCAGGGGCTGCGCTGCCGTCGCCGGAGCACAGTCGCCGAGCCGCCATAGAGAACCTGAGCTGGAGCTCGCCCCATGCTCCCCGAGCCCCGCCGGCGACCGGATCAGGCGGATCCACCGCTGCCTCTGCCTAGGCGCTGCCGCGGCGCTCCACTCCTCGTCTTGCTCCGGTGGCCGGAGAGCCGCTGCCGTAAACGAGGGCTCGGCCTCGATCTGGATCGAGCGAGCAGTTGACCACCGCCGCCGACCTGGGCCGGCCTCGTCCCCCTCACGACCCATCTCGCGCCATGGCTCAAGCAGGCAATGGTTAACCGTTACCCGCATCCCCATGGGAAATTACTCTATTAGGGGGAGGAAATGGTCCGGTTTTATTGCCCATGGGGAAGTTGATGGGTCAGATACTTTACCCATCATGTTAGAAGGGGACGTGGATGGCATGATATTACCCGTACCCGTTACCCGCCTTAACCATGAAGGCTATATTGTTGGCCCTAAAATTAGCAGACCCTGGGTAATTCTCACACATACCCACCTAAACTTCTACTCATTCTAGACGTTTGGCCCAAAAAGTCTAACAAAAACCCTTGCATAGCGAGTACACATGCCGCAAAAGGCCTTATATATTAATTTTTCTATTGAAATAATGTTTTTCTTCCAAAATGTTGATGCACATTGTTGCTAATTGCGGGTATGGGTTTCCCCGCGAGGATGAAAAATCCGACAGGCATGGTGATGGGAAAACTTTTATCCCCGTGTGCGGGTATGGGGATGGGGATGGGCATGGGGACACTGTCACGGGGACGGGGATGGGAGTACAATACCCGCCTAGGTAATCCCCATTGCCAGCTTGAGCCATGTCCCAGCCCGCCGTAGCCGGCCCGCTGCTTTCCAGCGCCAAGGGCAACCAACGCTATCCCGCGCCCACTGCCGAGATGGGCTTGGCCCATTGGTGAGCGCCCCCATGCCCTCTTTTCTTTCTATTCTAGCTGGGCTCGGCCCATGTGGTATTTTTCGCGCTGTGTGTAGGATAGCTAGGATGCGCCTCCTGGTTAGGCCCGGTAGTTGTAGTTTCGACCCAGTAATATTTTTTTCCTAGTTTTTTTTAATTTGCAGATTGTGTTAGTATTTTGCGAGGCCGATATCTTTTAACGGTAGCTCGGATTGCGATGGTTCCAACGTAAAACTTGCTTAGAATTTCGTCTAGATTCTTAAATTTTTCTCCTTTGCCATATTTGTACTTGTCTACATGTTGTTTTACTGCTATTTATGTTGCGTGCCACTGTAAAATGTAATAGGTCGTATCTTTTCAACCGTCACTTCGATTAAAATGTTATTTATATGTAACTTGACTAGAATTCCGTGTAGATTGTGAATATGCTGCTCTTTCTTGCTAATAAACATAATAAAATATGCTTAGGGTAAAACAATACATAATGCTTTAAACATTTTGGTGTAATAGTGATATGCCATGTTTAGGAATTTACCCCGTTTAAATTGACTAGCCTAGGTAGTTTACTTTATGCTTCACCTCTTGTCATGTTTGTGTGCTATGCCATGCTTGAGTGATATGCCATGTTAACAACCTTTCTCATGTTGTCTAGCTAAATAAATTGAACCATTCTAAATGTGCGGTATCATCATGTGTGACGAATACTCCACTTAACCTGTTAGTAACCGCTCTCGACAATAGATGCAATACTGTGCGTAGTCTCGTGTTCCCTTCTTGATGTTGTTTGTTGGTGATTGCTTCGTAGTAATAGATGATTGCTCGTCGATTGCGTTTCCAATGTTTCCTTCTTATGTGCTCCCGCGGTTACTCTCGGAGAAGTTGCGAGCGTGCGATCGACTACACCTTCTGTTTTGTCTTCTCACCAGGTAAGGGGGAGCATATACCATGCTTATAACTTTCAGCTCACTTGTACCTAGGTATAGGATAGAACGATTTCTTGATCCTACCGCCTCATATTCATGCCTCTCAAATAAACCCAAACAACCATGTCCCCACATCCCAGCAAACCTTTGTTACGCCATGTACCTTGCTTTCTTAACCACTGCTTAGTATGCATGCTTAGGATGCTACAACTTTTATCCTGTTACTCCTTGGATTGGGCTATCACATTATTATATTATTGTGGATGATATGATTATTATAATGTTGACAATATTCGACAAAGGATGGAAGGTCCAGGCTATCCCGCCTCGATGATTTGTTCCATTTGAGTCACCTAGGTCCCGAGTTCCGGGTATTGTGTCTCTTGGCGAGCGTGCCTAACCGCGTGTGGGATTCTATGGGGTCCCCTCTTCTTACCTACCTAGCTCCAAACATTTCTAGTTGTGGCCCGAGCTGATTTACCATTTGAAAATCGTGTGTGTGACTGGTGAGCTCCCAGCAGATTTCAAACAACTCGGGCCAGCGGAGACATGGTTTCTCTTGTTGGTCCACACCTGGAAGCTAGGGGGATGCCCACATGGTTTGGGTTAGTTACCCCGACCTCTTCTAGACGGAAGAGTCCGATCCGAGAGCGTGGCCGGCTTTTGGATTGGGTGTCGACTCCCCGGGGGACACCCAGATTTGTTCATTGTTAGTTAGAGGGATTATCACGTCCGGATCTCTCGGAACAACTCTTCAATGAGTGTCTTTAACGGGGCCCGTCCGAGAGAGCCGGCGTACATGTAGAGCTTATAATGGGCAGTTGGTACACCCCTGCAGGGTTAAATCTTTTCGAGAAGCCGTGTACACGGTTATGGACGACTTGATGCGAATGGGAGGACTAGGATAGGATAGGTCTTATGTTTGCATAAGTAGCTGATAGAAGACTTGTTGGGGGCGATTCCTCATCGAATGCTTGGTTCTCATCTTACTCTAAATAGATTGTTAGCCACCTCATATAATGCTAGTGCGGCTGCAACCTCAACCACTACCCCCATCTTACCGTGAGAAGTTAGTTACAGGACTTGTTGATATAGCTCACCCCTTCTTTTCTCTTTTATGCACGTTATGCAAACGATCTTGGACTTCAGAGGAGCTCGATGACCCTTCTTCTGGACGCCTTCGCGGAGACTCGACGACGACTAGTTAGGCGGATCCCGGCGGAGAGCCTGGACCCGTGTGGATGTGGGAATGGTGTGTTTTACCTTTGAGAGTAGGCATTCAATTGTAATCTGTACTCAAACATGTATCTTCCCCTGATGTATTGTATTAAGGCAGTTGTATGCCAGATGTATGAGATGTTGTATCCTTGTAGCTGTAATGTTGTGATATCATGTTGGAAATCCGGGGCATACGACCTTGTCATATGTCGCGGTGGGACTGATATGTGCTTCGTCCCCGGATCTGGATGGGAACATCTAGATCTGGAACAGTACCACATATCGGGCCTTACAACTTGGTATCAGAGCCTTACCGACCGTAGGATCCCTTTTCTGGTCGAAGTCGAGTCTTGACAAGATCTATTTTGTAGTTACTAAGATAGTTATCGGAGAGTAGGATTATTTTTACTCCTTACCCTTGCTTTAGTCAGGACAAGTGACGTAAGTGTTTTATTATCGCGTTATTCCCTTCAAAACTCTAGGATCTCGAGTGAGTGGAGTTCGGAACCGTTACAATGCCTTGCTTGCAGCGTATTGTCTCGAATCCGATCTCAGGTTTGGGAATTCCTATAGTACCTTTTAGCTTCTCTGACTCCGGATAATATCTTGGTCGTCCGTCGAATTCATTCCTCTTGCCCAGTATCCTCACGATTTGAGTGAGAATGCTTCCCTTGATCATCATTTGTATTGTCGTTCTTCCTCTTGATATCCCGATGGTTCCATTCTTCGATGTCGCCATCTCTCTACGAAAAGTTATCTCGACGGATGTTCGTCGTTCGACATGGAGCAGAGCCCCTTGTTGGTGGTGTTGAAGAAGGTTGACTCTCTTTTCTCTCCCCTCTTCTCCCCCGGATCGCTGTAACAGCCCATGTGCAATAAATAGAAAACACCATGAGATTGTACTTTGTCTGTTGACTTTGTAACTTGGCATGATGCTAAAGGTTGTAATTTCATGTGGTGATTTAAATTTGCATTGGGATTGGAGCCCATATGGTTTGGTTGAGTTTGCTTCCAAACTGGTTCAAGAAGGGTGTGTGAAGATTTTTCATTGTTGCATGCATGCGCTCCTTGACCCCAAACTTGGCCTAGCCATTTCCTTTGCAATGACAATGGTTTTAAAAACCTCAAATCATTTTTCCATCATAAAAAATATGGGCTCTAGTTCAAAGTGATTTTGAATTCAAAAATGAGCTCACAATTTTGTTGTTGCCAAAAATGCCCAAACCATTTTTGGAAATTTAGGAATAATGTAAGGTTAATTATACATATTTTTATGTATTTTCCCCACTTGTATTTAATCCAGAAAAACCCTGAATCCTTTCTGTTTTATTGAAATGGAAAATGGATTAGCAGCAGGTTTTTGTTTCAATTCCTGGTGCAAGCCCAGCCCATCAAGCCTCCTTCCCGCAGCCCACCTGGAGGCAGCCAGCGAAGCGGTACGCAGAGTGGCTCGATAGCCGTTGGATCAAGATCCAAGCGCCTCCCTTCGTCGCCTTTCCACCGTGGCTGAGGTCCCCTCCGACCTCCTCTCTCACAGCCGGTGCGGCGTCGACGTCGATGACGGCCAGCGTGGCTGGGGGGGCCTTCCCCCTTTATAAGCAGGCCTCGGGCGGGTTCTGGGAACCCTAGGTTACCCTTCCTCCCTCCATGTTCCGCCGCCTCCGCCGGATTTGACCGCGAGGTCCTCCCCTGTTCCGCCATGGCCGCCGGCCGATTCCGTCCAATTCCTCGCCGTCTTTTTCTTTCATTGATCGTGCGTTTGAACGCACCTTTCCCTGCGTGTGCTTGACCCGTTCCTGGTCGCAGGAACCAGTAGGAGGCACGGGTTCACAGCGGAGCCGTGGACGCCGTCGGGAACCCGCACCACCTCGTCGTCGCCAGGGTCATCTTCTTCCTCTCCGGTTGCTCGAGATCGACCACGACACCCCCAAGGTGATCCTCGTGGTGCCCTTCTTCCTCCCGTAGCGCGTAGCCTAGTTCCCCGCGCGGTAGCTTGTCTGAATCTTCCGTGCGTCGTCGTCGCCGACGAGCCACCGTGGCCGCCTTGTCTATGGCGTGCCCGGGGTGCGCTCGTGCTTGCCTAGGCGTGCTCTGGCCACACATATGGACTCAAAGGAACCCCTTTGCGCAAGTTTTGGCCGTAGCCACGCCCGTGTCTGAAGCTCTGCGTGTTGGTCAGTGGCGCCGCCGTGTTTTCCGTTGAGCCTCGCGTCACTGTCGTGAAGCGTAGGGCCTAGCTCGAGGTGCAGATGTGTAGAAGGATGTCCCAGCTACATGTAGAACACCGTGGCCTGGGCGTCGTCGAGCTGTACGCCCCGCTATGCCCGCCGGAGTTTGCCTCCGTGTTCGGGCTCTGAACGAGTTGCAGAGGTGTCGCTGCCGTGTTGTTCCCGTGTAGATGCCGGCGAGGTGGAGAGGAGTTGGTGGCCGTGGTGTGCATCCCTGTGTAGGGCTGAGTACCCTCTCGGGTTCCCCCATGGTGGAGTGGCCGGAGGTGGCCGGAGTGCGAGCCAGTGTTCGTCGGAACCTCGCTGCAGTGGTGCCTGTCGGTGCGTTTGCAGTTCAGTTAACCGAGAGGGGTAACTAAACTCGTCAGCTGCACGTTTCGTTTTAGATAATGATTCGTAGTGCAGTGGCGAGGGAAGTGGAGATGAGCGACGCGTCTCGAGTTCGAATCCCAGCCCGACGCCCCCATTTTTTGGGTTTTTGCAGAGGCTGACACCTGGGTCCTGCATGTCAGCGACCCAGGTTGTCCAGAGCCTAGTGGGCTGAGCCCAGTGCGGGCCAGAGAAAGCAGATGGGCCAGAGAAAGCAGATGGGACGGATTCGCCCGAGACCAGACCAGAGAGGCTGAGTCCTTTTCTTTTTTCTTTTTCTTTTGTTTTTCTTTTCTGTTTAAATTCCAAATTTGATTTGAATTCGAATTCAAATATGAATCTGGACTTTTGAACTTGCCACCCCAAACATATCATGCCATATATGTTTTTGGGGTAGCTTGACCTACTGATCATCATGGTGAGGTCCTTTTTGCATTTTTCCCCTCTGAATTTTTGGAGTGTGGCAATTTTGCAAATAAACCCACTTCCATTTCTTTGTTTTTGTCAAGTTTTGCCCAAATTCAAAAATGGCCATGCCATATATGATTTTTGGGTAGTTTCAACCAAGGAGTTGCATGGTGATAATGGTTTAACCATTTGAGCCTTTTCCAAAATGCATCTAGTGCAATTTTGCACTCAGCCCCTTGAAATTCATTTTAATTGCAACTGTGTTTGCAATTCCAGAGGATACCATATCATATATGGTTTTGGGGTAGATTTTTGCAAGGATTGCAATGGTGATGTCCTCATGATGTTTTGTGCAACTCATTGGGACAAGGTGTGACCACCTCATCCGGAAGCAATCTGTCTCTTCCTTTCTTTGCATCATTACAATTTCAGTGCATGTTGGAAATGATGTTCTTTTAATCTTTTCAAGTTATGTTTCATGTCATCTCCAATTATTTTCTTCAACCGGCACCTAACATATTGTCTTTTGAAATATGTCTGGATTCCAACTTTTGTTGCACCTTCCCTCTGTCAAATTCACCGACACTACTCCGTCTCCAGAATCGATGTTTACCTTTCACGTTGTTTTTGTTTCTATTAAATGCATTGTTGATCATGCCATGTTACTTACACCAAAAATAAGGCTAAGACCAAAGCCATTCTTATGTAAATAAATTGCATATGAAGTTGTTGACGTGTTGTCACCACCTTCATTTAAATCTGATTAGATAGGGTCACATCATGTCAATTATACCTGATCATACCATCCTTGCCTGTGCATTGTACCCGTTGCTTACTTGTGTGCCTTTTTCCTTGCCGGTACCTTACGTTAGCACCTGAGACCGCCGAGGAGACATACGTGGAGATTTCTGACACCGAGCCCGAGGACCCTGCTGCGTCTGCTTCGACGACCGATTACCCAGGCAAGGGGAAGATTTATACCATTACTTGATACCTTTCTGCCTACCTGAATAGCTGTAGCCTAGAACGTTTGTTTGATCCTATCCACTTTGAATATGCCACCTTCAGGAACCAAACAGCCATGATCCCCACATCCCAGCAAAACATTGTATTGCTAAGTTACCGCTGCTCAGCCATTGCTTAGTATGAGTAGGAAAACTTGCTGCTTACCCTATGCTATGGTTTGGGATATCATGTTATTTAAAGAAGTTGGTTGATATTTACTATTGATGATGTCAATTTTATACTTGACGAAAGATGTGAGACCCGGCTGTTCCCGCCAGGTGTTTTGTTCCATTTGAGTCACCTAGGTCCCGAGTTCGGGGTATTGTGTTTCTTGACGAGCGTGCCTAATCGTGTGTGGGATTCTATGGGGTCCCCTTGTCTTACCTACTTAGCTTCATACAATTCTAGTGGTGGCCTGAGCTGATTTACTATTTGCAATGTGTGTGTGCTGGTGGTACCCCAGTTGTTTACAAACCACCTTGGGCCAGGAGGACTTGTGCCTTGGCTGGCCCACTTTGTCTGGCTGAGGACCCGGTGTCCCATGTGTGATTAACCGGTTATCCAAACCTGCGACAAACGATAGAGGCCTATTCGAGAGCGCGGCCGGCTTTTGAGTTGGGTGTCAACTCACCGGGGGCCACCCGGAGTTGTGCGTTGTTAGTTAGAGGGACTCTGACGTTCGGGGGTTTCAGGCGTTTACCTAGCCAAGTGGGAACCGGGCGTACATGCGAAGCCTATGATGGGCAGTTGGTACACCCCTGCAGGGTTAAATCTTTTCGAAAAGCCGTGTCCGCGGTTATGGACGACTTGAGACCTACTCCTAGTTCATAGAATAACATCAATTTGAACTTTAATTAAAACATGCCTACCGTGTGAGTGCCTTGGTTGCTTTTCTTCGTCCAGGGGGACTGAGAGAAGATCCAGGTTGTGTTATGCTTGACGTAAGTAGGTGGATAGCAGACTTATGACGCGATGTCACGTGTACTTCTTGGATCTCACCTCTATTCTAATAGAACGATAGCCACCATATATGCTAGTGCGGCTGCAACCTTTACCCTTACTTGTCTTACCGTAGGAAGTCAGCTCACCCCAGTTTTCCTTTGTGCTTTTACTGTTTTGCCTGATCGGCCGCTGCAGTGGAGTACTACCTCGACCCGAGCTCGGGACGATACTTCGTGGAGGTGCCCCCGGAGGATGACGATGAGATCGACCTAGTTCAGTAGATCCTACAGTTGGGCTTCAACGATTTGTGGGTGGAATCTTTATGTGCATCCCTCTTTAGGGCAATTTGGATTTTGACCGTACTCGGTCGTGTTTTTCTTCCGCTTGTTGCATGATATTCTGTTGGTTCCACGGACCTCTGAGATGTTGTAATAATCCCAGTGGCGATGTATGCCTTGGACTCTATATTATTTATGTCTTAGTTTAAGTTCTTTGTTCATATACTTGTTGTCGAGAATCCGGCAGCGACACGAGTGCGAGTGTCGTGAGTCGGTGGCTCTTTATGCGCTACTGACTTGAGCGGGACGCGAAAGCGACTAACTCGAGTTAGCACCGCATCGGGGGCCTTACAACTTGGTATCAGAGCAGGACTGACTGTAGGACCCCTTACTGGCCGAAGTTGAGTCTAGAAACTATTTTGTAGTTACTAAGGAAAAATCGGAGAGTAGGAACTCTTTCTTTTTCTTCTTACCCCACCCTCCCACCCCTTTTCCGTGAGGAAGTGAAACGTTGTTTTTCTCTCTGCAACTTATCCCCTTTCAAAAACAAGTCTAGGTTCTCGTTTACATGAGGCTCCGATTCCTCTATAATTTTTTTGCTAGCGACGAGATGTGTTGGCGTCTTTGAGACCACTGAGCCGCCACTTGGGGTTGACTGCTCTACCTCGCTTACGGCGTACCCCAGGTGAAACGTCCATACAGGATTGGCGGGAATCCTATGGTAATATGGATGTGGTGTCTTTTCCCCTATGGACGACCGTGATGGCGGGCCGCTCAGGGAAGATGTCTCATTGTTCAGGTTTCCAACCACTCGTATATATTGTTGTGTGCTCGCTAGCAGATTATTATCTTGGATTCGGATTATCTCGGTTTGGGGATTCCAGTAGCACCTAGCTTTCGACTTTCCGGGTTAACCTTGGTGGAATTTCAGCCTTCGGCTTTCTCATACCTCGTGAGGAAGTTTTGTTGTCAATATTGCTTTATCTTCTGGTTACGTCAATGTTTCAATCATGTTCTCATAAGTGTTCCTGTAAACAGGATGCCAAGAGCGAACATGCCGCCGCCAGAGAACCCTCTCCTTGGGGAGGCTGTGACCGCAGTGGCTCAGGGCACAGCTGCGATCTTACAGATGCTGCAGAACCAGACTGCCCAGAGGAATGATCGACCACGGTACACCACACTGCAGTAGTTCCTTGCTATCAACCCCCCAGGTTCTCCGAGGCTCGAGACCCGCTGGAGGCGGATGACTGGATCGCAGAGATAAAGAAGCACTTCAATGCAAACACCTTCAAACCTGTCGACTACTTCACCTTTGCCTCCTTCCAGCTTCAGGGTGCAGCAGCCAGCTGGTACGATACCTACAAGGCCAACAAGGGCGATGCGATCATCATGTGGGCAGATTTCGTCGCAGACTTCAGAGCAGCACATATCCCGAATGGCCTGATGGACAGGAAGCGTGAGGAGTTCTTGGCTCTGAGACAGGGTGACAGGTCAGTTCAGGAGTACAACCTGGCCTTCGTCAGGCTCGCCAGGTACGCTCCAAAGGAGGTCAGCACAGAGGCTAAGAAGATCGCCAGGTTCCGTGGAGGTCTCAGCACAGAGATCAAGTACGCGCTCACTCAGTGCAGCCCCACGCTGTTTTCACAGTTCGTGGATTAGGCTATCCGCCAGGAGTCAGCCAGAGTAGAGTGGGATGCAGACAGGAAGCGCCAGCGTGAGCACAGTTCCGCAGTGATGATCCACAAGAAGGCAAAGACTTGGGTTGCAGAGGCACCGCCACAGAGGCAGCAGTACCAGCAGAGGGGGGCAGTTGTCCGCACTTTTTCCCGCCCTCCCGTCCCAGTTCAGCAGGGGCATCGCTCTACACCACCACACGCGAGGCCACCCAAGCCGCAGCTGCAGCCCAGGCCGGGGGTGATTTGCTACAAGTGCAGAGAGCCAGGGCACACGCCTCCCAACTGCACCGATCCGCTCTTTGCTCGGCTCCCACCGCCTCCACCTCGCTCTACTCCGAGCACTGCGATGGTGAAGGCACAGCCACGTGCAGTTCGGGTGAACAACGTGATGCTCACAGATGCTCAGCAGTCTTCAGAGATCGTTCTTGGTAGGTTGCTTGTGTGTTCAGTTCCCGCGACAGTTCTGTTCGATTCCGGAGCTTCCCATTCGTTCATATCCAATGCCTTTGCTATGTCACTTGACCTTCCGAGAGAGCAGTTGCCTAAACCGCTCTCAGTTTGTTCTCCGGGCTCTAGAGTGGAGTCTTCCAGGCTTGTTCCAGATGTGGAGATCCGTATTCAGGGCGTGGTTTTCACAGCATCCCTGATTTTCTTGCCTCGTTCCGACATTGATGTCATTTTGGGCATGGATTGGCTTGTGCAGCACAAGGCCAATATTGATTGTCCGACCAGATCAGTGAAGTTGACACATTATTCAGGCGCAGAGGTCTTGTACACTTGTGGTTCTATGACAGGACCAGCACAGTTGAATGTGTTGAACGCAGGAGTTGCGCCTTTGCTCGAAGAGGTCAGAGTTGTATGTGAGTTCCCAGACGTCTTTCCGGAGGAGTTGCCAGGAATTCCCCCAGTTCGAGCTATTGAGTTCGTTATTGAACTAGAGCCTGGTACCCAGCCGATTTCTCGGCATCCGTACAAGATGTGTTCGAAGGAGTTGATCGAGCTCAAGAAGCAGTTAACAGAGTTGGAGGCAGGCGGTTTTATCCGTGCAAGCACTTCCCCTTGGGTGCACCAGCTTTGTTTGTCCAGAAGAAGGATGGGACTAGCCGCTTGGTCCTGGACTATCGCGGTATCAACAAGAAGACCATCAAGAACAAGTACCCTTTACCCCGCATCAATGATCTGTTCGAGCAGTTAAATGGCGCTAAGGTGTTTCCCAAGCTTGACTTGAGGATGGGGTATCACCAAATCCGTATTCGTGAAGAGGATATTCCCAAGACCGCTATCAGCACACGTTATGGGTTGTATGAGTTCACAGTTATGACTTTTGGGTACTCAAATGCCCCTCCGACATTCATGAGAGCTATGAACTATTTGTTCCAAGAATGGCTTGATGTGTTTGTGATCCTCTACCTCGAAGACATTCTTGTCTATTCCAAGTCAGAGGCTGAGCATGAGGAAAATTTGCGCTTGGTGCTGCAGAAGTTAAGAGAGCACCGGTATTACGCCTAGTTCTCCAAGTGTGAGTTTTGGCTGGACAAGGTCAATTTTCTGGGCCATGTCATCTCCGCTGAGGGAATTGCGGTTGATCCAGTGTGAGTCCGCACTATTCAAGAGTGGGCTCCACCGAAGAACGTGAAGCAGCTAAGGAGTTTTCTCGGCCTCGCCAGTTATTATAGGAGGTTTGTGCAGAATTTCTCCAAAATAGCCAAGCCAATGACTGAATTGTTGTGCAAAGACAAGCGGTACACTTGGTCACCAGCTTGCCAGTCATCTTCCGAGGAGTTGAAAGAGAAGCTGACCACAGCTCCAATTCTCACGCCGCCAGATGAGTCACAACCTTTTCAAGTGTTTTGTGATGCCTCCTTGCAAGGTCTGGTCGGAGTTTTGATGCAAGGCAGGAATATTGTGGCTTATACCTCACGGCAGTTGAAGACAAGTGAGAGGAATTATCCTACGCACGACTTGGAGCTTGCAGCAATTGTGCACGGTTTGGTCACTTGGCGACACCTCCTCTTAGGGAGGAAGGTGGATGTGTTCACGACCCACAAGAGTCTGAAGTACTTGTTCACTCAGCCAAATCTGAACTTGAGGCAAAGAAGATGGCTTGAAACCATTACTGAGTACACAGTTGATATTCAGTACACGCCTGGGAAGGCGAATGTCATAGCTGATGCGCTGAGCCGCAAGGGCGATTGCAATAATATCCAGGTGTAGAAGATCCACCCTGATTTTTGTGAGTCCTTTCGAAGGCTCAATCTCGAGCTAGTTCCAGCAGGCTATCTTGCCAACCTTGTGGTAGAGCCCACTATCCATGAGAAGATTCGTGAAGCTCAGTCTGGCAGCTCAATGATACAGAAGATCAAACAGGGTATTGCCAACTCAGTTCCAAAGTACGGTTTCTTTTCAGTGCATAATGACGGCAGCGTGTTGTTCGAAGGGCGAGTTGTTGTTCAAAAGGAGGGAGATCTCAGAGAGGTCATCATGAAGGAAGCTCATGATTCCAAGCTATCGATTCACCCCGGCAGTACGAAGATGTATCAAGATCTCAAGCAAAGCTTTTGGTGGACTCGTATGAAGCGGGATGTTGCCCGTTACGTATCTCAGTGTGATGTGTGCAGGAGAGTGAAGGCACAGCACCAGAAGCCTGCAGGGTTTCTTCAGCCACTTGAGATTCCGGAATGGAAATGGGATCATATAGAGATGGATTTCATCACAGGCTTCCCCTTGTCGCAGAAGAAGAACAATGCCATCTTTGTTGTCATTGACAATCTTTCCAAAGTTGCCCACTTCTTTCCAGTGAAGGACTCCATTTCAGCAGCTCAGTTGGCGGATTTGTACACCGCAAGAGTTGTATATTTGCATGGCATTCCCAAGAAGATCAGTTCTGATAGAGGCAGCCTTTTCACCTCTAAGTTCTGGCAGGCCTTTCAAAAGGCGATTGGTACGACAATGTTGTTCAGTACCGCGTATCACCCTCAGACAAGTGGGCAAGTCGAGCGCGTGAACCAAATCCTCGAGGACATGCTTCGGCCATGTGTCATCTCGTTTTGCATGAAGTGGGAAGAGTGCTTGCCGTATGCTGAGTTCTCTTACAACAACAGCTATCAGGCAAGTCTGCAGGCAGCGCCATTTGAAGTCTTGTATGGCCGCAAGTGCAGGACACCTTTGAACTGGTCCGAGACAGGTGAGAGGCAGCTGTTCGGTCCAGATGTGATCCAAGAGGCAGAGGACAGAGTGAAGATTGTCCGAGAGCACCTAAAGGCAGCACAGTCTAGGCAGAAGGCCTATTATGACAAAAGGCACCATGGTATAGCATTTCAGGTTGGTGATTGGGCGTACCTGAGAGTGTCTCCATTGAGGGGAACTCACCGCTTTGGCATCAAAGGAAAGCTCGCTCCAAGATTTGTCGGACCTTTCCGCATCCTTGAGACTAGAGGACCTCTTGCCTTTCGGCTCGAGCTTCCAGAGAGTCTGTCCATGGTGCATGACGTGTTCCATGTGTCCTAGCTAAAGCAGTGCTTCAAGAAGCCAGAGCAGGCTATTGACTTGGGCGAGATACAGCTGAGTGCGGACCTTTCCTACTCAGAGCGTCCAGTACGTGTTCTTGAGACGTCCGAGCGCAAGACGCGCAACAAGACCGTCAAGTTCATGAAAGTTCAGTGGGCACATCATTCGGAGAAGGAAGCAACGTGGGAGCGTGAAGATCATCTCCGTTCTGAGTATCCTGAGTTGTTTCAGACTTAGATCTCGGGACGAGATCCTGCATTAGTGGGGAGTGTTGTAACAGCCCATGTGCAATAAATAGAAAACACCATGAGATTGCACTTTGTCTGTTGACTTTGTAACTTGGCATGATGCTAAAGGTTGTAATTTCATGTGGTGATTTAAATTTTCATTGGGATTGGAGCCCATCTGGTTTGGTTGAGTTTGCTTCCAAACTGGTTCAAGAAGGGTGTGTGAAGATTTTTCATTGTTGCATGCATGCTCTCCTTGACCCCAAACTTGGCCTAGCCATTTCCTTTGCAATGACAAGGGTTTTAAAACCTCAAATCATTTTGCCATCATAAAAAATATGGGCTCTAGTTCAAAGTGATTTTGAATTCAAAAATGAGCTCACAATTTTGTTGTTGCCAACAATGCCCAAACCATTTTTGGAAATTGAGGAATAATGCAAGGTTAATTATACATATTTTTATGTATTTTTCCCACTTGTATTTAATCCAGAAAAACCCTGAATCCTTTCTGTTTTATTGAAATGGAAAATGGATCAGCAGCAGGTTTTTTATTTATTCCTGGTGCAAGCCCAGCCCATCAAGCCTCCTTCCCGCAGCCCACCTGGAGGCAGCCAGCGAAGTGGTACGCGGAGTGGCTCGATAGCCGTCGGATCAAGATCCAAGCGCCTCCCTTCGTCGCCTTTCCACTGTGGCTGAGGTCCCCTCCGACCTCCTCTCTCACAGCCGGCGCGGCGTCGACGTTGATGACGGCCAGCGTGGCTGGGGGGCCTCCCCCCTGTATAAGCAGGCCTCGGGCGGGTTCTGGGAACCCTAGGTTCCCCTTCTTCCCTCCAGGTTCCGCCGCCGCCACCGGATTTGACCCTGAGGTCCTCCCCTGTTCCGCCATGGCCGCCGGCCGATTCCGTCCAATTCCTCGCCGTCTTTTGCTTTCATTGATCGTGCGTTTGAACGCACCTTTCCCTGCGTGTGCTTGACCCGTTCCTGGGAAGGAACCAGTAGGAGGCACGGGTTCGCAGCGGAGCCGTGGACGCCGTCGGGAACCCGCACCACCTCGTCGTCGCCAGGGTCGTCTTCTTCCTCTCCGGTTGCTCGAGATCGACCACGACACCCCCAAGGTGATCCTCGTGGTGTCCTTCTTCCTCCCGTAGCGCGTAGCCTAGTTCCCCGCGCGGTAGCTTGTCTGAATCTTCCGCGCGTCGTCGTCGCCGACGAGCCACCGTGGCCGCCTTGTCTATGGCGTGCCCGGGGTGCGCTCGTGCTTGCCTAGGCGTGCTCTGGCCACGCATATGGACTCAAAGGAACCCCTTTGCGCAAGTTTTGGCCGTAGCCACGCCCGTGTCTGAAGCTCTGCGTGTTGGTCAGTGGCGCCGCCGTGTTTTCCGTTGAGCCTCGCGTCGCCGTCGTGAAGCGTAGGGCCGAGCTCGAGGTGCAGATGTGTAGAAGGATGTCCCAGCTACGTGTAGAACACCGTGGCCTGGGCGGCGTCGAGCTGTACGGCCCGCTATGCCCGCCGGAGTTTGCCTCCGTGTTCGGGCTCTGAACGAGTTGCAGAGGTGTCGCCGCCGTGTTGTTCCCGTGTAGATGCCGGCGAGGTGGAGAGGAGTTGGTGGCCGTGGTGTGCATCCCTGTGTAGGGCTGAGTACCCTCTCGGGTTCCCCCATGGTGGAGTGGACGGAGGTGGCCGGAGTGCGAGCCAGTGTTCGTCGGAACCTCGCTGCAGTGGTGCCTGTCGGTGCGTTTGCAGTTCAATTAACCGAGAGGGGTAACTAAACTCGTCAGCTGCACGTTTCGTTTCAGATAACGATTCTTAGTGTGCAGTGGCGAGGGCAGTGGAGATGAGCGACGCGTCTCGAGTTCGAATCCCAGCCCGACGCCCCCATTTTTTGGGTTTTTGCAGAGGCTGACACCTGGGTCCTGCATGTCAGCGACCCAGGTTGTCCAGAGCCTAGTGGGCTGAGCCCAGTGCGGGCCAGAGAAAGCAGATGGGCCGGAGTCTCCCGAGACCAGCCCAGAGAGGCTGAGTCCTTTTCTTTTTTCTTTTTCTTTTGTTTTTCTTTTCTGTTTAAATTCCAAATTAGATTTGAATTCAAATTCAAATCTGAATCTGAACTTTTGAACTCGCCACCCCAAACATATCATGCCATATATGTTTTTGGGGTAGCTTGACCCACTGATCATCATGGTGAGGTCCTTTTTGCATTTTGCCCCACTGAATTTTGGGAGTGTGGCAATTTTGCAAATAAACCCACTTCCATTTCTTTGTTTTTGTCAAGTTTTGCCAAAATTCAAAAATGGCCATGCCATATATGATTTTTGGGTAGTTTCAACCAAGGAGTTGCATGGTGATAATGGTTTAACCATTTGAGCCTTTTCCAAAATGCATCTAGTGCAATTTTGCACTCAGCCCCCTGAAATTCATTTGAATTGCAACTGTGTTTGCAATTCCAGAGGATACCATATCATATATGGTTTTGGGGTAGATTTTTGCAAGGATTGCAATGGTGATGTCCTCATGATGTTTTGTGAAACTCATTGGGACAAGGTGTGACCACCTCATCCGGGAGCAATCTTTCTCTTCCTTTCTTTGCATCATTACAATTTCAGTGCATGTTGGAAATGATGTTCTTTTAATCCTTTCAAGTTCTTTTTCATGTCATCTCCAATTCTTTTCTTCAACCAGCACCTAACATATTGTCTTTTGCAATGTGTCTGGATTCCAACTTTTGTTGCACCTTCCCTGTGTCAAATTCACCGACACTATTCCGTCTCCGGAATTGATGTTTACCTTTCACGTTGTTTTTGTTTCTGTTAAATGCATTGTTGATCATGCCATGTTGCCATGTTACTTACACCAAAAATAAGGCTAAGACCAAAGCCATTCTTACATAAATAAATTGCATATGAAGTTGTTGACGTGTCGTCACCACCTTCATTTAAGTCTGACTAGATAGGGTCACATGATGTCAATTAAACTTGATCATACCATACTTGCCTGTGAATTGTACCCGTTGCTTACTTGTGTGCCTTTTTCCTTGCCGGTACCTTACGTTAGCACCTGAGACCGTCGAGGAGACTTACGTGGAGATTTCGGACACCGAGCCCGAGGACCCTACTGCGTCTGCTTCGACGACCGATTACCCAGGCAAGGGGAAGATTTATACCATTACTTGATACCTTTCTGCCTACCTGCCTAGTTGTAGCCTAGAAAGTTTGTTTGATCCTATCCACTTTGAATATGCCACCTTCAGGAACAAAACAACCATGATCCCCACATCCCAGCAAAACATTGTATTGCTAAGTTACCGCTGCTCAGCCATTGCTTAGTATGAGTAGGAAAACTTGCTGCTTACCCTATGCTATGGTTTGGGATATCATGTTATTTAAACAAGTTGGTTGATATTTACTATTGGTGATGTCAATTTTATACTTGACGAAAGATGGGAGACCCGGCTGTTCCCGCCAGGTGTTTTGTTCCATTTGAGTCACCTAGGTCCCGAGTTCCGGGTATTGTGTTTCTTGACGAGCGTGCCTAATCGTGTGTGGGATTCTATGGGGTCCCCTTGTCTTACCTACTTAGCTTCATAGAATTCTAGTGGTGGCCCGAGCTGATTTACTATTTGCAATGTGTGTGTGCTAGTGGTACCCCAGTTGTTTACAAACCACCTTGGGCCAGGAGGACTTGTGCCTTGGCTGGCCCACTTTGTCCGGCTGAGGACCCGGTGTCCCATGTGTGATTAACCGGTTATCCAAACCTGCGACAGACGGTAGAGGCCTATTCGAGAGCGCGGCCGGCTTTTGAGTTGGGTGTCGACTCACCGGGGGCCACCCGGAGTTGTGCGTTGTTAGTTAGAGGGACTCTGACGTTCGGGGGTTTTAGGCGTTTACCTAGCCAAGTGGGAACCGAGCGTACATGCGAAGCCTATGATGGGCAGTTGGTACACCCCTGCGGGGTTAAATCTTTTCGAAAATATGTGTCCACGGTTATGGACGACTTGAGACCTACTCCTTGTTCATATAATAACATCAATTTGAACTTGAATTAAAACTTGCCTACCGGGTGAGTGCCTTGGTTGCTTTTCTTCGTCCAGGGGGACCGAGAGAAGATCCAGGTTGTG